>CM038147.1:446117371-447357548 GCA_021437245.1 Aegilops speltoides
CTCCCACGAAGAAGCCCAAAGCTGAACCAAAGCCTGAAACTGAGTGCTTACACTGCAAAGGAAATGGTCATTGGAAACGGAAATACCCTGAATATTTGCTGGATAAGAAGGATGGCAAAGTGAACAAAGGTATATTTGATATACAGATTATTGATGTGTACATTACTAGTGTTTATAGTAGCCCCTGAGTATTTGATACTTGTTCGGTTGCTAAAAATTAGTAACTCGAAACAGGAGATACAGAATAAACAGAGACTAGTTGAGGGTGAAGTGACGATGTATGTTGGAAGAGGTTCCAAGATTGATATGATCATCATCGCACACTCCCTATACTTTCGGGATTAGTATTAAACCTAAATAAATGTTATTTGGCGTTTGCGTTGAGCATGAATATGATTTGATCATGTTTATTGCAAAATGGTTATTTCGAGATTAGGTTTTGTCACTCTGATTGTCGGAGAGGTATCTCTGGGCCCTCTCGGTAGTGCACATCACTATAAGCCTTGCAAGCAATGTAGCTAATGAGTTAGTTACAGAATGATGCATTACGTAACGAGTAAAGAGACTTGCCGGTAACGAGATTGAACTAGGTATTGGATACCGACGGTCGAATCTCGGGCAAGTAACATACTGATGACAAAGGGAACAACGTATGTTGTTATGCGGTTTGACCGATAAAGATCTTCGTAGAATATGTGGGAGCCAATATGGGCATCCAGGTCCCGCTATTGGTTATTGACGGAAGCGTGTTTCGGTCATGTCTATAGTTCTCGAACCCGTAGGGTCCGCACGCTTAAGGTTTCGATGACAATTTTATTATGAGTTTATGAGTTTTGATGTACCGAAGGAGTTCGGAGTCCCGGATGAGATCGGGACATGACGAGGAGTCTCGAAATGGTCAAGACATAAAGATCGATATATTGGACGACTATATTCGGAGTTTGAAAATGTTCCAAGTGATCAGAGTCCGGGGATCGTCATCGAGCTGAACGTGTGCTGAACTCGGAGGTGCCGTACGTTCGGTGCTTGGATCAGTCGGATCGTGAAGACGTACGACTACATCAACCGCGTTGTCATAACGCTTCCGCTTACGGTCTATGAGGGTATGTGGACAACACTCTCCCCTCTCGTTGCTATGCATCACCATGATCTTGCGTGTGCGTAGGAAATTTTTTGAAATTACTACGTTCCCCAACAGCTGGAAGATCTCAAAGAAACATTTGACAACTTGCGCCGGTTTCGGATCAAGCTCAACCCTGAGAAATGCGTGTTCGGAGTGCCAGCCGGCCAGCTCTTAGGCTTCCTGGTCTCTGAATGCGGCATTGAGTGCAACCGAGTGAAGATCAAGGCCATAGAGAGGATGGAGATTCCCACCTGGCTTCGGGATGTCCAAAAGTTCACCGGGTGCCTGGCTTCCCTTAACCGCTTCATCAGTCGGCTGGGAGAGAAGGCACTCCCCTTGTATCAGCTCATGAGAAAATCCACTCATTTCGAGTGGAACGACCAGGCGGATGAAGCTTTTCACAAGTTAAAAAAGATGTTGACCACGCCGCCTGTCCTGGCGGCACCGACTGAAAAAGAGCCCATGCTCCTTTACATTGCCGCAACCAGCCGGGTGGTCAGCACCGTCATCGTGGTTCAGCACCCAGAAGAAGGCCGAGCTCAGCTGGTCCAGAGGAGGCCGGTGTATTATTTGAGCGAAGTACTGTCAACCTCAAAATAGAACTACCCCCACTACCAGAAGATGTGCTACGGCGTGTACTTTGCCGCCAAGAAGCTCAAGCCCTACTTTCAAGAGCACCCCATCACGGTCGTTTGCACTGCCCTGCTGGCTGAGATCATAGGCAGCCGGGATGCATCTGGCCGGGTGTCCAAGTGGGTCATTGCGCTGGCTCCTTACACCATCTTCTACCAGCCGGGCACCGCCATCAAGTCCCAAGTGCTGGCCGACTTCCTTGTCGACTGGGCAGAGACCCAGTACCTGGCGCCAGCACCCAACTCCACCCACTGGCGGATGCACTTTGACGGGTCCAAGATGCGCACCGGCTTGGGAGCCGGCATCGTCCTCACCTCTCCCAAGGGCGACAAGCTCAGATACACATTGCAAATCCATTTTGCCGCCTCCAACAATGTGGCCGAGTACGAGGTGCTCATAGATGGGCTCCGGCTGGCCAAAGAACTCAGCATCCGCCGGATCCTATGCTATGGCAACTCGGACCTTGTGATCCAGCAATCATCTGGCGACTGGGACGCCAAGGACGCAAACATGGCGAGCTACCGCTTCCTCGTCCAGCAGCTCAGTGGATACTTTAAAGGGTGCAAGTTTCTCCACATGCCACGGGCTGACAACTAGCAAGCAGATACCCTGGCACGAATTGGCTCCACTCGGCAAGCTATACCAACCGGCGTCTCCCTCCAGAGCCGTCTCTAGAATCAGACTCCATCTTCGTGTCGCCTGATCCCGACGCAGTCGGATCCGACTTGAGGAACCCAGTAGGTGGCTCGGGGACTTCGGCAGGCGGCTCAGGGACTGCTGTAGTCGCACCCGGCTCGGGGACTTCAGAGCCCAGCCCGGGGACTGCAGCTGTCGGCTCGGGGACTACGATGACACAACAGGCGGTGGCCGACTCCAGCTCTTCACCACCCAACCCTCCCGCCCTGGTCACAGTAGCTGTGTTGGCAATAGAAGAAGTCGCAGCTCCATCATGGGCCCAGCCCATCCTCAACTTTCTGGTAAACAAAGAGCTGCCGACTGACAAGATCTCGGCAAGACAAGTTCAACGCCGAGCCGGAGCATATACAATAGTAAACAAAGAACTCGTTGGGCGCAGTGTCACTGGAGTCTTCCAGCGCTGTGTCGAGCCAGAGAAGGGCATTGCAATCCTCAAAGATATCCACCAAGGCGAGTGCGGCCACCACGCGGCCTCAAGATCACTCGTCGCCAAAGCTTTCCACCATGGTTTCTTCTGGCCGACTGCTTTGGAAGACGCCAAAGAGTTGGTCAAACACTGCAAAGGGTGCCAAGTTTTCAGCTGCAAGCAACATTTGCCGGCTTCCGCCCTCAAGACCATCCCCCTCACCTGGCCCTTTGCCGTCTGGGGGCTGGACATGGTGGGCCCATTCAAGATGGCACGCGGTGGCATGACACATCTGCTTGTCGCTGTGGACAAGTTCACCAAGTGGATTGAAGCGAAGCCAATCAAGAAGCTGAATGGGCCGACTGTTGTGAGATTCATCGCAGACATCACCACCCGATACAGCTTACCACACAGCATCATCACCGACAACGGCACGAGTTTTGCCAAAGGAGCATTGGCACGTTTCTGCGCGACACAGGGCATCCGACTAGACTTAGCGTTTGTTGCCCACCCACGGTCAAACGGCCAAGTCGAGCGAGCAAACGGCCTCATCTTGTCCGGCATCAAGCCCCGACTGGTCGTACCTCTGGAGCGCTCGGCCGGCTGCTGGCTCGAGGAGCTACCGGCCATCCTCTGGAGCTTGCGTACCACCTCGAACAAGTCAACCGGCTTCACTCCTTTCTTCCTTGTATATGGTGCCGAGGCTGTCATCCCAACTGGCATCGAGTTCGAGTCACCTCGAGTCACCATGTACATGGAGGCGGAGGCTAAGGAAGCGCGAGAAGACGGCGTTGACCTGCTGGAAGAGGGCCGGCTGTTAGCACTCAGCCTGTCCGCCATCTACCAGCAGGGTTTGTGCCGTTACCACAACCGGAAGGTCAAGCCAAGATCCTTCCAAGAGGGCGATCTTGTGCTCCGGCTGATCCAGCAAATAGTCGGCCAGCACAAGCTCTCGACCCCTTGGGAAGGCCCTTTCTGAACGAAAAATGCCCTAGAGGCAATAATAAAGTTATTATTTATTTCCTTATTTCATGATAAATGTTTATTATTCATGCTAGAATTGTATTAACCGGAAACGTAATACAAGTGTGGATACATAGACAAACATAGTGTCACTAGTATACCTCTACTTAACTAGCTCGTGAATCAAAGATGGTTAAGTTTCCTAGCCATAGACATGAGTTGTTATTTGATTAACGGGATAACATCATTAGGAGAATGATGTGATTGACATGACCCATTCCGTTAGCCTAACACTTGATCGTTTAGTATGTTGCTATTGCTTTCTTCATGACTTATACATGTTCCTGTAACTATGAGATTATGCAACTCCCGTTTACCGAAGGAACACTTTGGGTGCTACCAAACGTCACAACGTAACTGGGTGATTATAAAGGAGTACTACAGGTGTCTCCAAAGATACATGTTGGGTTGGCGTATTTCGAGATTAGGTTTTGTCACTCCGATTGTCGGAGAGGTATCTCTAGGCCCTCTCGGTAATGCACATCACTATAAGCCTTGCAAGCAATGTAGCTAATGAGTTAGTTACGGAATGATGCATTACGTAATGAGTAAAGAGACTTGCCGGTAATGAGATTGAACTAGGTATTGGATACCGACGATCGAATCTTGGGCAAGTAACATACCGATGACAAAGGGAACAACGTATGTTGTTATGCGGTTTGACCGACAAAGATCTTCGTAGAATATGTAGGAGCCAATATGGGCATCCAGGTTCCGCTATTGGTTATTGACCAAGAATAATTCTAGGTCATGTCTGCATAGTTCTCAAACCCGTAGGGTCCACACGCTTAACGTTACGATGACAGTTTTATTATGAGTTTATAAGTTTTGATGTACCGAAGGAGTTCGGAGTCCCAGATGAGATCTGGGACATGACGAGGAGTCTCGAAATGGTCGAGACGTAAAGATCGATATATTGGACGACAATATTCGGAGTCCGGAAAGGTTCCGAGTGATTCGGTATTTTTGAGTCTGGGAGAGTTACGGGAATTCGTATTGGGTCTCGATGGGCCATACGGAAAGGAGAGAAAGGGCCAAAGGGTGGCGCACCTCTCCCTTGGACTAGTCCGAATTGGACTAGGGAGGGGGGTGCCCCCTTCCTTCCTTCTCCTTCTCTCTTCCCTTTCCTTCTCTCCTACTCCTACTACATGGAAGGGTTCCTAGTTCTACTAGGAAAGGGAATCTGCTCCCTGGGAGTAGGACTCCCCTAAGGCGCGCCATAGAGAGGGCAGCCCTCCCCTCCTCCACTCCTTTATATACGGGGGCAGGGGGCACCCCATAGACACACAAGTTGATCTACAAATCGTTCCTTAGCCGTGTGCGGTGCCCCCCTCCACCATATTCCACCTTGGTCATATCGTCGCGGAGTTTAGGCGAAGCCCTGCGCCGGTAGAACATCATCATCATCACCACGCCGTCGTGCTGACGGAACTCATCCCCGACGCTTTGCTGGATCGGAGCCCGGGGATCGTCATCGAGCTGAACGTGTGCTGAACTCGGAGGTGCCGTACGTTCGGTACTTGGATCGGTCGGATCGTGAAGATGTACGACTACATCAACCGCGTTGTCATAATGCTTCCGCTTACGGTCTACGAGGATACATGGACAACACTCTCCCCTCTCGTTGCTATGTCATCACCATGATCTTGCGTGTGCGTAGGAATTTTTTTGAAATTACTACGTTCCCCAACATGGCATCGAGGCGAGGTTTTATGCGTAGATGTCATATGCACAAGTAGAACACAAGTGAGTTGTGGGCGATACAAGTCATCTTGCTTACCAAAGATGTCATACTTTGGTTGGCGGTATTGTGAGATGAAGCGGCCGGACCGACATTACGCGTCGCTTCGCGAGACTGGTTTCACTATTCACGAGCACTCGTGCTTAAAGGTGGCTGGCGGGTGTCATCTCTCTCACTTTAGTTGAACCGAGTGTGGCTACGCCCGGTCCTTGCGAATGTTAAAACAGCACTAACTTGACGAACTATCGTTGTGGTTTTGATGCGTGGGTAAGAACGGTTCTTGCTAAGCCCGTAGCAGCCACGTAAAACTTGCAACAACAAAGTAGAGGGCGTCTAACTTGTTTTGCAGGGCATGTTGTGATGTGATATGGTCAAGACATGATGCTATATTTTATTGTATGAGATGTTCATGTTTTGTAACCGAAGTTATCGACAATGGCAGAGCCATATGGTTGTCGCTTTATTGTATGAAATGCAAGCATACTGTAATTGCTTTACTTTATCACTAAGCGGTAGCGATAGTCATAGAAGCAATAGATGGCGTAACGACAACGATGCTACGATGGAGATCAAGGTGTCGCGCCGGTGGCGATGGTGATCACGACGGTGCTTGGAGATGGAATCACAAGCACAAGATGATGATGGCCATATCATATCACTTATATTGATTGCATGTGATGTTTATCCTTTATGCATCTTATCTTGCTTTGATTGATGGTAGCATTTAAGATGATCTCTCACTAAAATTATCAAGAAGTGTTCTCCACAGTATGCACCGTTGCCAAAGTTCGTCGTGCCCGGACACCACGTGATGATCGGGTGTGATAAGCTCTCGTCCATCTACAATGGGTGCAAGCCAGTTTTGCACACGCAGAATACTCGAGTTAAACTTGACGAGCCTAGCATATGCGAGATATGGCCTCGGAACACGAAGACCGAAAGGTCGGCGTGAATCATATAGTAGATATGATCAACATAGTGATGTTCACCATTGAAAACTACTCCATCTCACATGATGATCGGTTATGGTTTAGTTGATTTGGATCACGTGATCACTTAGATGACTAGAGATGTCTGTCTAAGTGGGAGTTCTTAAGTAATATGATTAATTGAACTTAAATTTATCATGGACTTAGTCTGGTAGTATTTTGCAAATTATGTTGTAGATCAATAGCTTGCATTGTTGCTTTCATATGTTTATTTTGATATGTTCCTAGAAAATTGTGTTGAAAGATGTTAGTAGCAATGATGCGGATTGGATCCGTGATCTGAGGTTTATCCTCATTCTTGCCTGAAGAATTATGTCCTTGATGCACCGCTAGGTGACGGACCTATTGCAGGAGCGGATCTGCGGCGTTATGAGCGTTTGGCTAGCTCAATATGATAAATACTTGATAGTTTAGTGCAGCATGTAACGGCTTAGAATCGGGACTTCAAAGGCGTTTTGAGCGTCATGGACCATATGAGATGTTCGGGAGTTGAAGTTAATATTTCCAGCAAATACCCGAGTTGAGAGATATGAAGTCTCCAACAAGTTCTATAGCCAAAAGATGGAGGAGAATCGCTCAACTAGTGAGCATGTCCTAAGATTGTCTGGGTACTACAATCGCTTGAATCAAGTGGGAGTTAATCTTCCAGATAACATAGTGATTGAAAGAGTTCTCTAGTCACCATCACCAAGTTAGTAGAACTTCGTGATGAACTATAGTATGCAAAGGATGACGAAAATGATTCCCGAGCTCTTCGTGATGTTGAAATCGACGAAGGTAGAAATCAAGAAAGAGCATCAAGTGTTGATGTTTGACAAGACCACTAGTTTCAAGAAAAAGGGAAAGAAAGGGAAGCTTCAAGCAGAATGGCAAACAAGTTGTCACTCCCATGAAGAAGACCAAAGCTGGACCAATGCCTGAAACTGAGTGCTTATACTGCAAAGGAAATGGTCACGGGAAGCGGAAATGCCCTGAATATTTGGTGGATAAGAAGGATGGCAAAGTGAACAAGGGTATATTTGATATACAGGTGTTTGATGTGTGCCTTACTAGTGTTTATAGTAGCCCCTGAGTATTTGATACTTGTTCGGTTGCTAAGATTAGTAACTCGAAACGGGAGTTACATAATAAATAGAGACTAGTTGAGGGGAAGTGACGATGAGTGTTGGAAATAGTTCCAAGATTGATATGATCATCATCACACACTCCCTATATTTTCAAGATTAGTGTTAAAACTAAATAAATGTTATTTAGCGTTTGCTTTGAGCATGAATATGATTTGATCATGTTTATTGCGATACGGTTATTCATTTGAAGTTAAAGAATAATTGTTATTCTGTTTACATGAATAAGACCTTCGATGGTTATACACCCAATGAAAATAGTTTGTTGGATCTCGATCGTAGAGATACACACATTCATAATATTGATGCCAAAAGATGCAAAGTTAATAATGATAGTGCAACTTATTTGTGGCACTGCCATTTGGGTCATATCGGTGTAAAGCGCATGAAGAAACTCCATAAAGATGGATTTTCGGAATCACTTGGTTATGAATCATTTGATGCTTGCGAACCGTGCCTTTTGGGCAAGATGACTAAAACTCCGTTCTCCGGAACAATGGAACAAGCTACTGACTTATTGGAAATAATACATACCGATGTATGCGTTCCAATGAATGTTGATGCTCGTGGCAAGTAGAGTTATTTTCTGACCTTCACAGGATGATTTGAGAAGATATGGGTATATCTACTTGATGAAACATAAGTCTGAAATAGTTGAAAGGTTCAAAGAATTTCAAAGTGAAGTGGAAAAATCATCGTAACAAGAAAATAAAGTTTCTGCGATCTGATCGCGGAGACGAATATTTGAGTTACGAGTTTGGTCTTCATATAAAACAATGTGGAATAGTTTCACAGCTCATGCCACCTGGAACACCACAATGTAATGGTGTGTCCAAACGTCGTAATCTTACTTTACTAGATATGGTGCGATCTATGATATCTCTTGTCAGTTTACCACTATCGTTTTGGGTTTATGCATTAGAGACAGTGGCATTCACATTTAATAGGGCACCATCTAAATCCGTTGAGACGACACCGTATGAACTATGGTTTAGCAGTAAACCTAAGCTGTCGTTTCTTGAAGTTTGGAGTTGCGATGCTTATGTGAAAAATTTTCATCCTGATAAGCTCAAACCCAAATCGGAGAAGTGCATCTTCATAGAATACCCAAAGGAAATTGTTGGGTACACCTTCTATCACAGATCCGAAGGCAAAAACATTTGTTGCTAAGAATGGATCCTTTCTAGAGAAGGAGTTTCTCTCGAAAGAAGTGAGTGGGAGGAAAGTAGAACTTGATAAGGTAATTTGTACCTTCTCCCGAATTGGAAAGTAGTTCATCACAGAAATCAGTTCTAGTGATTCCTACACCAATTAGTGAGGAGGCTAATGATAATGATCATGAAGCTTCAGATCAAGTTACTACTGAACTTTGTAGATCTTCCAGATTAAGATCCGCACCAGAGTGGTACGGTAATCCTATTCTGGAAATCATGTTACTAGACCATGATGAACCTACGAACTATGAGGAAGCGATGATGAGCCCAGATTCCGTGAAATGGCTTGAGGCCATAAAATCTGAGATATGATCCATGTATGAGAACAAAGTATGGACTTTGATTGACTTGCTCGATGATCAGCAAGCCATGTTAAATAAATGGATCTTCAAGAGGAAGACGGACACTGATAGTAGTGTTACTATCTACTAAGCTCGACTTGTTGCGAAAGGTTTTCGACAAGTTCAAGGTGTTGAAAACGATGAGATTTTTCTCACTCGTATCGATGCATAAGTCTGTCCGAATCATGTTAGCAATTGCCACATTTTATGAAATCTGGCAAATGGATGTCAAAATTGCATTCCTCAATGGATTCTTTAAAGAAGAGTTGTATATGATGCAACCAGAATGTTTTGTCAATCCTAAAGGTGCTAACAAAATGTGCAAGCTCCAGCGATCCATCAATGAACTGGTGCAAGCATCTCGGAGTTGGAATATACGCTTTGATGAGTTGATCAAAGCATATGGTTTTATACAGACTTCTGGAAAGGCCTGTATTTACAAGAAAGTGAGTGGGAGCTCTGTAGCATTTCTGATATTATATGTGCAAGACATATTGTTGATTGGAAATGATATAGAATTTCTGGATAGCATAAAAGGATACTTGAATAAAAGTTTTTCAATGAAAGACCCCGGTGAAGTTGCTTACATATTGAGCATCAAGATCTATATAGATAGATCAAGACGCTTGATAAGTTTTTTCAATGAGTACATACCTTGATAAGACTTTGAAGTAGTTCAAAATGGAACAGTCAAAGAAGGAGTTCTTGCATGTGTTGCAAGGTGTGAAAGTGAGTAAGACTCAAATCCCGACCACGGCAGAAAATAGAAAAGAGAATGAAAAGTCATTCCCTATGCCTCAGTCATAGGTTCTATAAAGTATGCTATGCTGTGTACCAGACCTATTATATACCTTGCTCTGAGTTTGGCAAAGGAATACAATTTTCATCTAATAGTAGGTCATTGGACAGCGGTCAAGAATATCCTTAGTGAGGACTAAGGAAATATTTCTCGATAATGGAAGTGATAAAAGAGCTCGTCGTAAAAAGTTAAAACTATGCAAGCTTTTACACCAATCCAGATGACTCTAAGTCTCAATCTAGATACATATTGAAAGTGGGAGCAATTAGCTAGAGTAGCTCCGTGCAGAGCATTGTAGACATAGAATATTTGCAAAATACATACGGCTCTGAATGTGACAGACCCGTTGACTAAGCTTCTCTCACGAGCAAAACATGATCACACCTCAATACTCTTTGGGTGTTAATCACATAGCTATGTGAACTAGATTATTGACTCTAGTAAACCCTTTGGGTGTTAGTCACATGACGATGTGAACTATGGGTGTTAATCATATACAGATATGAATATTAGTGTTAAATCACATGGCGATGTGAACTAGATTATTGACTCTAGTGCAAGTGGGAGACTGAAGGAAATATGCCCTAGAGGCAATAATAAAGTTATTATTTATTTCCTTATTTCATGATAAATGTTTATTATTCATGCTAGAATAGTATTAACCGGAAACGTAATACATGTGTGGATACATAGACAAACATAGTGTCACTAGTATGCCTCTACTTGACTAGCTCGTGAATCAAAGATGGTTAAGTTTCCTAGCCATAGACATGAGTTGTCATTTGATTAACGGGATCACATCATTAGGAGAATGATGTGATTTACATGACCCATTCCATTAGCCTAGCACTTGATCATTTAGTATGTTGCTATTGCTTTCTTCATGACTTATACATGTTCCTGTAACTATGAGATTATGCAACTCCCGTTTACCATAGGAACACTTTGGGTGCTACCAAATGTCACAACGTAACTGGGTGATTATAAAGGAGTACTATAGGTGTCTCCAAAGGTACATGTTGGGTTGGCGTATTTCGAGATTAGGTTTTGTCACTCCGATTGTCGGAGAGGTATCTCTGGGCCCTCTCGGTAATGCACATCACTATAAGCCTTGCAAGCAATGTAGTTAATGAGTTAGTTACGGAATGATGCATTACGTAACGAGTAAAGAGACTTGCCGGTAACGAGATTGAACTAGGTATTGGATACCGACGATCGAATCTCGGGCAAGTAACATACCGATGACAAAGGGAACAACGTATGTTGTTATGTGGTTTGACCGATAAAGATCTTCGTAGAATATGTAGGAGCCAATATGGGCATCCAGGTTCCGCTATTGGTTATTGACCAAGAATAGTTCTAGGTCATGTCTACATAGTTCTCGAACCCGTAGGGTCCGCACGCTTAACGTTACGATGACAGTTTTATTATGAGTTTATAAGTTTTGATGTACCGAAGGAGTTCGGAGTCCCGGATGAGATCGGGGACATGACGAGGAGTCTCGAAATGGTCGAGACGTAAAGATCGATATATTGGACGACTATATTCGGAGTTCGGAAAGGTTCCGAGCGATTCGGGTATTTTTTCGGAGTACCGGAGAGTTACGGGAATTCGTATTGGGCCTCAATGGGCCATACGGGAAAGGAGAGAAAGGGCCAAAAGGGTGGCCGCACCCCTCCCCTTGGACTAGTCCGAATTGGACTAGGGAGGGGGGGCGCCCCATTCCTTCCTTCTCCTTCTCTCTTCCCTTTCCTTCTCGCCTAGTCCTACTACATGGAAGGGTTTCTAGTTCTACTAGGAAAGGGGGAATCCTACTCCCGGTGGGAGTAGGACTCCCCTAGGGCGCGCCATAGAGAGGGCCGGCCCTCCCCCTCCTCCACTCCTTTATATACGGGGGCAGGGGGCACCCCATAGACACACAAGTTGATCTACGGATCGTTCCTTAGCCGTGTGCGGTGCCCCCCTCCACCATATTCCACCTCGGTCATATCGTCGCGGAGTTTAGGCGAAGCCCTGCACCGGTAGAACATCATCATCGTCACCATGCCGTCGTGCTGACGGAACTCATCCCCGACGCTTTGCTGGATCGGAGCCCGGGGATCGTCATCGAGCTGAACATGTGCTGAACTTGGAGGTGTCGTACGTTCGGTACTTGGATCGGTCGGATCGTGAAGACGTACGACTACATCAACCGCGTTGTCATAACGCTTCCGCTTACAGTCTACGAGGGTACGTGGACAACACTCTCCCCTCTCCTTGCTATGTCATCGCCATGATCTTGCGTGTGCGTAGGAAATTTTTTGAAATTACTACATTCCCCAACACCTTCATCATCAGCAAGGCCTTGGGCAACGACTCCTACTACCTGATCAACGCACAGAAGCCCAAAGCGCGCAAGAGAGACGATTCCGGCAAGGAGTCGGAACGACCATGGAACGCCAATCTCCTCCGAAGATTTTACAGTTAAATGTAGTATGTATCACGCTATCTTTTGTATTAAGTACAAGACATCGGGCTCCTGGAGGAGAACTTGGGGACTACCCTATTTTACCTATATGATGAGTATCATGCCTATGAATGTGTTATTACATTTGTTTTTCTGTCCAGCACCGGGTTCGACCAGTCGGCCCGGCGACTTGTCGCCTTGAATTATGCTAAGTTCCGCCTGCAGTCAGACAAGTAGTGTGCCGGCATCTAAGCCCTCTCTTGCCAAAAGTCGCAGCTTGTAGAATCGACTGTCCGACTGGCAAGAGCTAAAGGCAGGAAAAGATGACCACATGAAAAACGGCTAAGGACCAACGGGCTTACATAAACACAAGCCGGCTCCCCACCCTGCCAACCGGCTGTTAAGCAGCCGGCTGGCCGGCTTCCCACTCACCTTGCTACAATCTAAGAAAGCTAAAGTACTTTCCCTCCCACACGGCCAAGTACTTTCCCAGCCACAGACTGAAGAGCCGCTGCCCAGCTGGGCAGGCGACGACCATGGGGGGCGGCAAAGGAAACAGCCGAAAAAGATGAAAAGCAAGCATAGTCGAAAGTCGAAAGCACACAAGATTATATTTACACAAAAAGGACTTTGAAGGGCCGGCATCCAACTTAGTCTGAATACACCCCCAGTGGGTGGAACTGTGCGAATTTAACAAACATTGTTCAAGAAGTAAACAAACAGGAAAGCAAAGATGAAGACGGCAGCTCAGGCCAAGGGCGCAACGGGCGAGTTGGGCAGGTCTGTGGAGGCGGCAGCGTTGGCTGGAGGAGTGGCTGGCTGGCGAGTCTCGGCTTGATCATCACCAGCGGCGGGCGGCGTGCTCACGCGTGCCTCGTTGTTGGAGGCACGGACAAGTTGAGGCTGGTCGGCTGCTCCACCATCCGGCGCAACATCTCCACCATCCTCGTCCTCCTCTTACTCGCCCTCGTCACTAGAGTCAATCTCCTCCGCCGAGTCCTCACCATCTGCCGGGTTCAGCCCGAACCACTCCTCCGGCAGAGCAACGCCATCGTCATTCACTTCAGGGACGAAGGCGCTGGTGTCGGTGTACTCGGCGATCACTGAGGCACGCTGGTTGATGGCCGGCCGCACCGGCTCCAGCTCCTCGTTGGCCTCCTGCCTCCAGGTGGCCAGCTGGGCCAAGTTCAGCCCAGGATACTAGGCTCGGACGAACTCCAGCGCCTGCCCGAGCTGTAGAAGCCTTCCAGGCCTCAAAGCGGCCAACCGCACCTCCAGCCAGTCGGCAGTCCGACTGGGGTGCGGGGAATCACTTCGCTAGGCCAGAGGACAGACAACACTTGGGCTCCAGTGCGCTGAAGGCGGCGGAGCATGCGATGAGTCGGCTGGAGGCGGGCTTGGATGGCCAGGAGCTGCTCCTCGAGCGTCTGGCGAGCATCCGGTGCAATCTCAGTGCCAGCCTGCCTCTGCGCGTTGCGATGGGCTTCGATGACCTGGCTGGCGGCAACAGAATAGCCGGGGAAGTACTCTGTGCAAAAGAGAAAGGAAAAGAGAAAGAACACAAAGTTAGAAGTCAGACCAGGCAGAAGGCGGCAAGAAACGAACGAAGAGGAAGGCGGCGTACCGTCAACCAGGTCTTCGATCTGGCCGTAGCCCTCGCTCAGCGCCTGCCTTGACTCGGCCCAGTTTGCCGCCTCATTCTCGTACTCGGCTTGGAGAGCGGCCTCGCTGCCCTTCACCGCCTTCAGGGCCGCCTTGTGGCACTCCCCCTGGTCGGCCAACTTCTTGGTCAGGCGGTCGCGCTCCTGAACCAAGGCGTTGCACTCAACCTCCTTGGCGCGCAGGGCGGTCTGGGCCTCTCCCAGTTGCTATCGCAGGTCGGCGTTGGCTTCTGCAGAAATGGCAAAGAAGAAAAAAACAATAAGAAAGAAGTTGCCAGGAAAGATCCGGCCCGACTACTCAGCAGTCGGCCTGAATCTCGAGGACTACACCCAGTGGGTGTGCTGACGGGCCCCCACGGGAGATAGAGGATGGAGCACTTACTCCGGCTCTCCGACAAGTTAGCAGTCTTCTGAGTCAGCTCCGGGGTGTGGGAGTTGAAGGCGGACGCACGGAGGTTGTGATAGTCCTGCAAAAAGGGACGAGCAAACAAAAAAAACAAGTTAGCACCCGAAGCCTGCTAAGAAGTTCCAAGCTGCTGCTTTCGGCCGCCGACTCGGAACAGGGACTACACCAGTGGAGTCTGTTGCCGCCCCACGGAAGAATTCAAGAGCAAGAAGCAAAAAAGCGCGAAGCTTACCCGGATGGCTGACCGCGTCGCCAGGAACTCTTGGTTGTCTTGCTTGAGACGGTGGCTCAGGGGTGAAGCGGTTCGGACATCTTGCACCGCCGCGTTCAGCACGGCCGTCCCGCCACCCGGCGTCCACCCCGGTGAGCTGACGCTCGCCATCTCTAGATCCTGGGTCAATGAGCTCGAGCCCGCGGCCTTCTATGGGTTCGGCACCAAGGTTTCCTTCCCCGCGTGCTGACGCGCCGAGGTCTGGACCACAAGGTCCGCCCTCATAGCCGGCTCGCCTCCAGCCGGTGGCACAGGCGGCGCTCTGGGCTGGCTGCCTTGGTCCGCCCCAGTCGGCGCTGACGGAGCCGCCTCCTTCTCCGGGGCGACGACGTCGCCCTCCTCCCTCTCCATCGCCGGCTGGTCGCCGCCGGCTCCCTCAGGCGGCACCATTGGGATCTCAGGCGCCACAGAGCGGAGGGGGATCACGAGCTGTTGAGGCTGATTGTGCAAAGCCTCTTGCGCCTGCGCCACAGCCGCGGCATCCGCTTGGGCCTTGGCCGCCGCGTTGGCCTGCGCCCTCGTCCTCTCCTCCGCTGCCTCCTGCGCCGCCTTGGCGGCAGCCGCCTTCTGCTGCTCCGCCTCCCACTCCTCCCGCATGTTCTACTCCATCGCCGCCTGAAGCTCGGCGCGAGGGTCCACGCGGCGGGCGCTGGTGGAGCTGCTTGCCGCTCCAACCACGGAGGCGGCAGCGGTCCGCTCAAGAGAGAGCGGAGCCCTGTTTCCAAGGCAAAGGCCAAAAAAATCAGAAGAAAATAACAAGAGGAAAGAAAGAACACGTGAGGGAGTTGGCACTTACGCAAAAACCGTCTGCGGCTGTTTCACCACATTGCGGAAGTGGGTGGCCTTCGCGGTCGCTTCCTCCCGCTTGGTTGCTGCGGCCGAGCCCTTGGGCTTCTTTGGATGGCTGCCGAACAGGTTCGACGTGGCCCGGCGCTTCGGCGCGCCGCCTTGGCGGTCGGCGTGGCGGCTGAGCTCACGCCCGGCTGGCAGCGCGGGGCGACTTCCCCCTCGTCATCATCCGGCCAATCTCCGAGGCTGGCTCCAAGCCCAGAGCCGCCTGCTTCGCCGCCTCCTCCCACATCATCGTCGTCCAATGTGACCGCCCCCAAGTGGGGGTCATCCACGTCGCTCTCTGTTCGGTCGGGGAGATATTCACGCTCCGACCCCGCGGCGTCGGCTGCCGGCTGGAGGAGGGGGCTCTGTTGAGATAAACTCACCATAGGAAAAAGAGGAAAAAGAGAAGAAAAGAGAAGAAAAGTAAACTCACCATAGGCGGGGGGTTGGCACGTGAGTACGGCTCCTTGCCGAACTGCCACTCCTCCGTAAGCTTGCAGTTGGCAAGGTAGATCACCATGTGAGCTACCTCGTCATGAGGCATCTCCTTGGTGCATAGCCGACTGGGGTCGAGGTGCCCACTCATCTGACAGATCAGGTGAGGCCGTCCCTGGAGCGGAAGCACCCGGTGCGCCACGAAGGCGGCGAGCAAGTCGGGGCCGGTCAGGCCCTCCGACCTGATCAACACCCGAAGCCTCGCGACGGCAGCGGCTCCAGCAGGCGACAGCGACCCGGCCCGATAGGACCATTTGGGCCGCTTCCCAGTCGGCGGGCCAGCTACATAAGCCGGCAGGTTGACCCAGTCACCCTGTGGGAAGATGCTCTTCACATAGAAGTAGGACTATTACCACATCTTCACCGACTGGATCAGCGCGATAGGCGGGAAGGGGTTGTCGGCTGTCGGCCTCCGCACCGCGACGAAGGCGCCGCACTGAGCCGGCACGCTCTTGACGACGGTGCCGAGTTTGGAGTATAAGAACTCCCCCTAGAGCTCGATGGTGGGGAGAACGCCGAGGAAGCCTTCGCACAAAGTGACGAAGGCAGACAGCAGCACCACCATGTTCGGGGTGAGGTGGTGCAGCTGGAGGTTGTAGAAGTCGAGGAAGGAACGGAGAAAACCGCTTGCCAGAAGGCCGAAGCCGCGCAGGTAGTGCGAGTGGAAGATGACCCGCTCACCCTCCTCCGGCGCCGGCGAGATCTCCTGCTCCGACGCAAGGCGTACCTTCACATAGTCCTCGCCGGGCAGCCGCCGCGTCTTGCGGAGGAAGTTGATGTGGTCCTCGTGTACATTGGAGCCATCCCAAGCCCCGGCGCGCGTCATGGCAGCGAGAGCTCGACGGAGAAGGCACGGCGACGGCGGAAACGTGCCCTCGCAACGGTGAGGCTGCGGTGCTGCGAGGTCGCCGGAGAAGCAGAACGGCAGCAGCGGCGGAGAGAAGACGAAGGAAGAAGAGAATGGCGGAGTAGGAGGCGAGCGCGCATGCGTCTGCCGCTCCCCTCCTCCCCCTACTTATAGGCACGATGCAACGAAGCCGAGGGGGCGGGACGTGGGGGCGTGGGATTAACTGCGCCCACTCCCCCACGACCCGCAATTATTGCACCTTAAAAGCACGCGACAACTGCCACTGGAAGGCAAACCGTCCGCTTCGGCCACAGAGGATCCGTGTGCGGGCCGAGGCACGGTGGTGGCGGGCCCAGTCCTGCAGCAACGTCTCGTTACACGCGTGGGCTGGCAGGCTGAACCAGCTGAAGGGTGCAACATGGCACGCGGACGGTAGTCGACCGGCCCGCCGCCCTGCGCATGCGCCAGCTGGTTTTCGCCTTTGGACTCCAAATCTTTCCAGATGGCGCGCCTGATCGATGCTGGCTCCTAGCTGCCGGCTATTCAAAATAGGAAGCTACCCCGGCTTCTCATCCCCCTTTCAGCCGCGATGCCCGACCAGCTTCGGGGACAACTGTCGGAGTAAATGACCATGGGTAGCCTAACCAATTCCCCCTGGCTCTTCAAAAAATATTGGGCCAACTGCACCCTCCAACATCCAAGACGCGGGGCCGCCTTCTCCTGGCCGGCTGGCCAACCGGCCGACTGCCTGAAGGCGGCAAGGCTTTGCAAGCCCTCTCAACAAGGGCCGACTCCTAGTAGTCGGCCATCAGAGGGCCGGCTCCTAGCAGGCAGCCCAGCCCACACCCTCCAAGTTTGCACCCACATAACGGCGATAAGACGGGGCATGGCTACAGTGAAGCCTGCCACCCCCGAATCCCAGAGCAAGCGTGGCCACAGTGCGCCGTACGGGGCGGCCACTCCCCGTCCGGCGCGACACTGTTGCCATGTTGACCATGACATCACCCACGATAGGTCGTCAGTATGCCCGCAGGCGGCGGGCCCCTCCGGCCAGAGAGATACTAGAAGGCGACCAAGCTCCACCAGTCGGCCCGGGGGAGCCGCCTCCTGCAGCCGGCCCACTCCAGCCCTGGAAGTGTGTGCACCATTAAGCAGATAAGACGGGGTAAGGCTACAATGAAAGCCCGCCAGGCCGCGGCACTATAGCCATGCTTACCCCGACAAAGCCATCGTCACCATGAGTAAGGCTATAGTAACTAGCAGCCGACAAGACCCCGGACAGTGGGCCCATCCTGTCGGCCAAGAGGCCGGCAGCCGGTGGAACCCACCAGCCGGCGGGCCCCAACGGTCGGCCGAGAAGCCGGCGATCACAGACACTGACTGCCTGGACCCACGTCCAGCCAGATTACCATTGTACCCCTAGGGGTAGGCCTATATAACCCCCCCCCAGGGTACCCATGCAAAGGGTTGATCTCTTAGAGTTTTAGACACCACATAGAGAGAAGAGGAGAGCTTGCCCTTCTTCTTCTCTAGCCGAACAGTTCAAGGAGCCTCTTGTAGCTACTTGTCTTGATCTAGTGATCATGCGGAGACCCCGCAGAGCAGGACTAGGGGTGTTTTCTCCACGGAGAGCCTCGAACCTGGGTAAGATTCACCGGCGTGCATGTCTTCGCCTTATCCCGTTTCCAGGCACCGGCGATGTCTTACTGGCTCCCACAATGATAAGCCACCCGTTGGCATATGTCGCACCTACCACCAGAGAAGAGGTCAATATAGAAGATTGCAATAGACGAAAGAAGCAGTCAATGCCTCGTGGCAAATTGACGGCGAGCCTTAGAGCTGAGTAGACACCATGCCATACGATCCAAGAGAAGGGGTAGGTGATTAGGAGGTGATGTGTAGTTTCGACAGCCTGGTCACAGAATGCGTTAGCAAAATTGTGAGGGAGGCCAATCTGAGCGAGATGTGTGTTAGTCTAGCATCGATTTTGGAGCACGAGCCAAAAGAAAAACTTGATGCAAAGCGGCACCCAAGTCCGCCATGTAAGCGTGGAATGTGGCGAGGTGGTGGGGCCGTGGAACAAAGCGGTGTAGCAGGAGCGCGCCGAGTAGCGGTCGTCTTGTGTACAACGCCATCGAATCTTGTCTGGGGCATCAGTAAGAGTGGTATGATGGACACGCCACCACAAATCAATGTACTGGACTATGGAAAGAGTATTGAGGGCGTCGGTGATGTCTTGGACCTAGGCGCGACCATGCAGCCCATAGACAACCGAACGCAGTCGGCGCCGTCGCCACGGAATCGTCGCAAAATCAACTGGCGTGAATTCTGCAATGGATTAGCCTTGAATCCACTAATCTGTCCATAATTTGTAAGAGCAACCATCCCAAAGTTCCCAATTTGTGGAGGTGCGGAAGATGGCACGGACCTCAGGGTCATAGGGAAGGGATAAATGGCTCCAAGGATGGCAGTGGTTTGCGGCCTGCAGCCAAATCCATCGCGTGCAGAGAGAGATTCTGGTGCGACCCTGGCCTGGACGCCAAGGCCGCTCAACTACAACGGCATACAAACCAGCCGCCAATTGGCAGTGCAGTGCCCAGCGACCGCATCATGCCACACAAAGCTGTGAATTTCTCGCTAACTTTCTTGAGGATGGCATCATTGAGGACGATGGCCACGAGCAGGTGTCCAAGCATGGCATAGAGAAAATGCTGCAAGAGGTCAAGTCCTTCCCCTCGGGCAATCAGGGATGCTCTCTAGGTAGACAGATTCTTGTGCATGCGGTCAACTAGCAGTACGAGTGGAAAGAGTGGATTCTTCTCACTGATAGCAGCAACCCATCGTAAGTTATTGGGAACGCTTGAACCAAGCATGCCAGCTTGTTCGCAATGACCACATCATCCATAGGCACGCACTGGATGGGGTTCGTAGAGCACTTCGTGAAATTAGTGTGTAACTCTAACGCACCTCCAAAGACGTGAATCAGCTTGCGCATAGCATAAGGTCTCTTGGGTCAAGGTGGCAAGATACAAGGACGTCGTCGGTGTATAGCAGGACACTAGTGGTCATATGGTGAAGAGTTAGCTACTTAAGGATTCCAGCCTGAATCGCCCGCTGGATGAGGGAATTGAGCACATCAATCACAATAGTGACTAACATCAGGGACAGAAGGACGCCCTGGCGCATTCCCTTAAAGTTCCTGACGGGAAGGCCTAGAGATCCATTGATGAGGATGCGAGTAGATGTTGATAGAAGGATAGAGATCCACACTCTCCGGTGTGGGCCAAAACCCAGGTAGCGCAAAGTCTAAAGGATAAACGGCTAGGAGATAGAGTCGAATGCACGAGCAATATCCAACTTGAGAAGAACCCTCGGAAGCTTTCGATTGTGCAGGTGGCGAGCAGATTGCTGAACCAGGAGAAAAAAATTCATGGATGCAGTGCCCCGAGATAAACGCGCTTGGGTTAGCAAACACAAGCTCACCTAGACACAGAGTAATACACACACACACACACACACACACACACATATATATATATATAGAGAGAGAGAGAACCTTGGCAAAAAGCTTCGCCAACAGAAGGGAGAGGAGACATCAGGTTTCTTTGGCAAGAGGATGAGGAGGGGCTCATTCAGTTTGATAAACCCACGACCATTGAGTGTACAAATCTTGTCGAAAGCCTCACAGTATCTCCCTTGATCACCTCCCAAGAAGAGCGCATAAATTCTGTCGTGAATCCATCAGGCCTAGGCGCTTTGCCAATGGGGAGTTGATTGATAGCATTCCAAATTTCCTCCTCGATGAAGGGTTGCTCGAGGCTCGAGAGATCTGGGTTGATAGCCTCAAGATCAAGGGTGAACTCACGGTCGTCCGGGGAGCCAATAATTCGGCAGAAGTGGGTGAAGGCCGCCTCCTCCATCGCAACCTCATCTGAGATCAGCTCGTCACCCATCTAGGGGATAAAGTGTTGGGGATCGTTGCAGAAAATAAAAAAAAATTCTATGCATCACCAAGATCATCTATGGAGTCATCTAGCAATGAGAGAGAGGAGTGCATCTACATACCCTTGTAGATCACGAGCGGAAGCGTTCAAGAGAACGGGGTTGATGGAGTCGTACTCGTCGTGATCCAAATCACCAATGATCCTAGCGCCGAAAGGACGGCACCTCCGTGTTCAACACACGTACGGTTGGGAGAGACGTCTCCTCCTTCTTGATCCAGCAAAAGGGGAGGAGAGGTTGATGGAGATTCAGCAGCACGACGGCGTGGTGGTGGAAGCAGCGGGGATCTCGGCAGGGCTTCGCCAAGCTCAGTGAGAGGGAGAGGTGTTACGGGGGGGAGAGGGAGGCGCCGGGGGCTTGGGTGTGCAGCCCTCCCTCACCCCCTCTTTATATAGGGGCCTTGGGGGGCGCCGGCCCCCTAGAGATCCAATCTCAAGGGGGGCGGCCAAAAGGGGGGGACTTGCTCCCCAAGTCAGGTGGGGCGCCCCCCACCCCCAGGGTTTTCAACCCTAGGCGCAGGAGGAGGCCCAAGGGGGCGCACCAGCCCACCAAGGTCTGGTTCCCTTCCCACTTCAAACCATGGGGCCCACTGGGATAGGTGCCCCACCCGATGGACCCCCGGGACCCTTCCGGTGGTCCCGGTACAATACCGGTGACCCCCGAAACTTTCCCGGTGGCCGAAACTGGACTTCCTATATATAAATCTTTACCTCCGGACCATTCCGAAACTCCTCATGATGTCCGGGATCTCATCCGGGACTCCGAACAACTTTCAGGTTACCGCATACTAATATCTCTACAACCCTAGCGTCACCGAACCTTAAGTGTGTAGGCCCTACGGGTTCGGGAATCACGCAGACATGACCGAGATAGCTCTCCGGCCAATAACTAACAGCGGGATATGGATAACCATGTTGGCTCCCACATGTTCCACGATGATCTCATCGAATGAACCACGATGTCGAGGATTCAAGTAATCCCGTATACAATTCCCTTTGTCAATCGGTACGTTACTTGCCCGAGATTCGATCGTCGGTATCCCAATACCTCGTTCAATCTCGTTACCGGCAAGTCACTTTACTCGTGTCGTAATGCATGATCCCGTGACCAACCACTTGGTCACATTGAGCTCATTATGATGATGCATTACCGAGTGGGCCCAGAGATAACTCTCCGTCGTACGGAGTGAAAAATCCCAGTCTCGATTCGTGTCAACCCAACAGACACTTTCGGAGATACCTGTAGTATACCTTTATAGCCACCCAGTTACGTTGTGACGTTTGGTACACCCAAAGCACTCTTATGGTATCCGGGAGTTACACGATCTCATGGTCTAAGGAAATGATACTTGACATTAGAAAAGCTCTAGCAAATGAACTACACGATCTTGAGCTATGCTTAGGATTGGGTCTTGTCCATCACATCATTCTCCCAACAATGTGATCCCGTTATCAATGACATCCAATGTCCATGGACAGGAAACCGTAACCATCCATTGATAAATGAGCTAGTCAACTAGAGGCTCACTAGGGACATGTTGTGGTCTATGTATTCACACATGTATTACGATTTCTGGATAACACAATTATAGCATGAACAATAGACAATTATCATGAACAAGGAAATATAATAATACCCATTTTATTATTGCCTCTAGGGCATATTTGCAATAGTCTCCCACGTGCACTAGAGTCAATAATCTAGTTACATTGTGATGAATCGAACACCCATAGAGTTCTGGTGTTGATCATGTTTTGCTCGCGGAAGAGGTTTAGTCAACGGATCTGTGACATTTAGATCCGTGTGTGCTTTACAAATATCTATGTCTCCATCTTGAACATTTTTACGAATGGAGTTGAAGCAACGCTTGATGTGCCTGGTCTTCTTGTGAAACCTGGGCTCCTAGGCAAGGGTAATAGCTCCAGTGTTGTCACAGAAGAGAGTCATCAGACCTGATGCATTGGGAATGACTCCTAGGTCAGTAATGAACTCCTTCATCCAGATTGCTTCATGTGCTGCCTCCGAGGCTGCCATGTACTCCGCTTCACATGTAGATCCCGCCACGACGCTTTGCTTGCAACTGCACCAGCATACTGCCCCACCATTCAAAATATACACGTATCCGGTTTGTGACTTGAGTCATCGGATCGTGTCGAAGCTAGCATCGGCGTAACCCTTCTGACGAGCTCTTCGTCACCTTCATAAGCGAAACATATCCTTAGTCCTTTTCGGTACTTAAGGATATTCTTGACCAACATCCGGTGTTCCATGCCGGGATTACTTTGGTACCTTCCTACCAAACTTACGGCAAGGTTTACATCAGGTCTGGTACACAACATGGCATACATAATAGACCCTATGGATGAGGCATAGGGGATGACACTCATCTTTTCTCTATCTTCTGTCGTGGTCGGACTTTGAGCTGAGCTCAATTTCACACCCTGCAATACATGCAAGAACCCTTTCTTGGACTGATCCATATTGAACTTCTTCAATATCTTATCAAGGTATGTGCTTTGTGAAAGACCTATGAGGCGTCTCGATCTATCTCTATAGATCTTGATGCCTAATATGTAAGCAGCTTCTCCAAGGTCCTTCATTGAAAAACACTTATTCAAGTAGGCCTTTATGCTCTCTAAGAGTTCTATTTCATTTCCCATCAAAAGTATGTCATCCACATATAATATGAGAAATGCTACAGAGCTCCCACTCACTTTCTTGTAAACGCAGGCTTCTCCATAAGTCTGCATAAACCCAAACGCTTTGATCATCTCATTAAAGCGAATGTTCCAACTCCGAGATGCTTGCACTAGCCCATAGATGGATCGCTGGAGCTTGCATACCTTGTTAGCATTCTTAGGATCGACAAAACCTTCCGGCTGCATCATATACAATTCTTCCTTAAGGAAGCCGTTAAGGAATGCCGTTTTGACGTCCATTTGCCATATCTCATAATCGTAGAATGCGGCAATTGCTAACATGATTCGGACGAACTTCAGCTTTGCTACGGGTGAGAAGGTCTCATCGTAGTCAACCCCTTGAACTTGTTGATAACCCTTAGCGACAAGTCGAGCCTTATAGATGGTAACATTACCATCTGCGTCCGTCTTCTTCTTAAAGATCCATTTATTTTCTATCGCTCGCCGATCATCGGGCAAGTCTGTCAAAGTCCATACTTTGTTTTCATACATGGATCCTATCTCGGATTGCATGGCTTCAAACCATTTGTTGGAATCTGGGCCCGCCATCGCTTCTTCAGAGTTCGAAGGTTCACCGTTTTCTAACATGATTTCCAGGACAGGGTTGCCATACCATTCTGGTGTGGAACGTGTCCTTGTGGACCTGCGAAGTTCAGTAGCAACTTGACCTGAAGTACCTCGATCATCATCATTAACTTCCTCTCTATATCCGGTGCAGGCACCACAGAAACATTTTCTTGAGCTACGCCACTTTCCGGTTCAACGGGTAGTACTTCATCAAGTTCTACTTTCCTCCCACTTACTTCTCTCGAGAGAAACTCTTTCTCCAGAAAGGACCCGTTCTTGGCAACAAAGATCTTGCCTTCGGATCTGAGGTAGAAGGTATACCCAATGGTTTCCTTAGGGTATCCTATGAAGACGCATTTTTCCGACTTGGGTTCGAGCTTTTCAGGTTGAAGTTTCTTGACATAAGCATCACATCCCCAAACTTTTAGAAACGACAGCTTAGGTTCCTTCCCAAACCATAATTCATACGGTGTCGTCTCAACGGATTTAGACGGTGCCCTATTTAAAGTGAATGTAGTTGTCTCTAGTGCGTATCCCCAAAATGATAGCGGTAAATCGGTGAGTGACATCATAGATCGCACCATATCCAATAGAGTGTGATTACGACATTCGGACACACCGTTACACTGAGGTGTTCCAGGCGGCGTGAGTTGTGAAACGATTCCACATTTCCTTAAGTGTGTATGAAATTCGTGACTTAAATATTCTCCCCCATGATCTGATCGTAAGAACTTTATTTTTCGGTCACGTTGATTCTCTACCTCATTCTGACATTCCTTGAACTTTTCAAAGGTCTCAGACTTGTGTTTCATCAAGTAGACATACCCATATCTACTTAAGTCATCAGTGAGAGTGAGAACATAACGATAGCCTCCGCGAGCCTCAACGCTCATTGGACCGCACACATCAGTATGTACGATTTCCAATAAGTTGGTTGCTCGCTCCATTGTTCCGGAAATGAGTCTTGGTCATTTGCCCATGAGGCATGGTTCGCATGTGTCAAATGATTAAGTAATCAAGTGACTCCAAAAGTCCATCAAGATGGAGCTTCTTCATGCGTTTGACACCAATGTGACCAAGGCGGCAGTGCCACAAGTATGTGGGACTATCGTTATCAACCTTACATCTTTTGGTATTCACACTATGAATGTGTGTAACATCACGTTCGAGATTCATTAAGAATAAACCATTAACCAGCGGGGCATGACCATAAAACATATCTCTCATATAAATAGAACAACCATTATTCTCGGATTTAAATGAGTAGCCATCTCGTATTAAACGAGATCCAGATACAATGTTCATGCTCAAAGCTGGCACTAAATAACAATTATTGAGGTTTAAAACTAATCCAGTAGGTAAATGTAGAGGTAGCGTGCCGACGGCGATCACATCGACCTTGGAACCATTCCCGACGCGCATTGTCACCTCGTCCTTCGCCGGTCTCCGCTTATTCCGCAGCTCCTGTTTTTGAGTTACAAATATGAGCAACCGCACCAGTATCGAATACCCAGGAGCTACTACGAGTACTGGTAAGGTACACATCAATTACATGTATATCACATATACCTTTGGTGTTGCCGGCCTTCTTGTCCGCTAAGTACTTGGGGCAGTTCCGCTTCCAATGTCTGCTTCCCTTGCAATAAAAGCACTCAGTCTCAGGTTTGGGTCCATGCTTTGGCTTCTTCCTGGCAACTGTCTTACCGGGCGCGGCAACTCCCTTGCCGTCCTTCTTGTAGTTCTTCTTACCCTTGCCTTTCTTGAAACTAGTGGTTTTATTGACCATCAACTTGATGTTCCTTCTTGATCTCCACCTCCGCTGATTTCAGCATTGAATATACCTCAGGAATGGTTTTCACCATCCCCTGCAAATTGAAATTCATCACAAAGCTCTTGTAGCTAGGTGGGAGCGACTGGAGGATTCTGTCGACCACCGCATCATCCGGGAGATTAACTCCTAGTTGAGATAAGCGATTGTGCAACCCAGACATTTTGAGTATGTTCTCGCTGACAGAACCATTCTACTCCATCTTACAACTATAGAACTTGTCGGAGACTTCATATCTCTCGACCCAGGCGTGAGCTTGGAAAACCATTTTCAGCTCTTGGAACATCTCATATGCTCCGTGCTGCTCAAAACGCTTTTGGAGCCCCGGTTCTAAGCTGTAAAGCATGTCGCACTGAACCAGGGAGTAATCATCACTCTGCTGACTGCCGAGCGTTCATAACGTCTTGAGTTCTTTGGGAAAACAGTGCTTCACCTAGCGGTGCATCTAGGACATATGCTTTCTTGGCAGCTATGAGGATGATCCTCAAGTTCGGACCCGATCCATATAGTTGCTGCCATCGTCTTTCAGCTTGGTTTTCTCTAGGAACGCGTTGAAGTTGAGGGCAACATTAGCGTGGGCCATTTGATCTACAAGACATATTGCAAAGATTTTAGACTAAGTTCATGATAATTAAGTTCATCTAATCAAATTATATAATGAACTCCCACTCAGATAGACATCCCTCTAGTCATCTAGGTGATCCATGATCCGAGTCAACTAGGACGTGTCCGATCATCACATGAGACGTACTAGTCATCATCGATGAACATCTTCATGTTGATCGTATCTTCTATACGACTCATGTTCGACCTTTCGGTCTCTTGTGTTCCGAGGCCATGTCTGTACATGCTAGGCTCGTCAAGTCAACCAAAGTGTTTTTGCATGTGTAAATCTGTCTTACACCCGTTGTATGTGAATGTTAGAATCTATCACACCCGATCATCACATGGTGCTTCGAAACAACGAACTTTCGCAACGGCGCATAGTTAGGGGGGACACTTTCTTGAAATTATTATGAGGGATCATCTTATTTACTATCGTCGTTCTAAGAAAATAAGATGCAAAAACATGATAGACATCACATGCAATCAAATAATGACATGATATGGCCAATATCATTATGCTCCTTTTGATCTCCATCTTCGGGGCGCCATGATCATCATCGTCACCGACATGACATCATGATCTCCATCATCGTGTCTTCATGAAGTTGTCACGCCAACGATTACTTCTACTTCTATGGCTAATGGTTTAGCAGTAAAGTAAAGTAATTACATGGCGTTATTCAATGACACGCAGGTCATACAAAAATAAAGACAACTCCTATGGCTCCTGCCGGTTGTCATACTCATCGACATGCAAGTCGTGATTCCTATTACAAGAACATGATCAATCTCATACATCACATATATTTCATTCATCACATCCTTTTGGCCATATCACATCACAAGACATATGCTGCAAAAACAAGTTAGACGTCCTCTAATTGTTGTTGCATGTTTTTAGGTGGCTGCTATAGATTTCTAGCAAGAACGTTTCTTACCTACGCCAAAAACACAACGTGATATGCCAATTTCCATTTACCCTTCATAAGGACCCTTTTCATCGAATCCGATCCGACTAAAGTGGGAGAGACAGACACCCGCTAGCCACCTTATGCAACTGGTGCATGTCAGTCGGTGGAACCTGTCTCACGTAAGCGTACGTGTAAGGTCGGTCCGGGCCGCTTCATCCCACGATGCCGCCGAAACAAGATAAGACTAGTAGTGGCAAGTAAATTGACAAAATCGACACCCACAACAATCTTGTGTTCTACTCATGCATAGAAACTATGCATAGACCTAGCTCATGATGCCACTGTTGGGGATCGTTGCAGAAAATAAAAAAATTCTATGCATCACCAAGATCATCTATGGAGTCATCTAGCAACGAGAGAGAGGAGTGCATCTACATACCCTTGTAGATCACGAGCGGAAGCGTTCAAGAGAACGGGGTTGATGGAGTCGTACTCATCGTGATCCAAATCATCGATGATCCTAGCGCTGAACAGACGGCACCTCCGCGTTCAACACACGTACGGTTGGGAGAGACGCCTCCTCCTTCTTGATCCAGCAAAAGGGGAGGAGAGGTTGATGGAGATTCAGCAGCACGACGGCGTGGTGGTGGATGCAGCGGGGATCTCGGCAGGGCTTCGCCAAGCTCAGCGAGAGGGAGAGGTGTTACGGGGGGAGAGGGAGGCGCCAGGGGCTTGGGTGCACAGCCCTCCCCCCTCTTTATATAGGGGCCCTGGGGGGCGCTGGCCCCCTAGAGATCCAATCTCAAGGGGGGCGGCCAAAAGGGGGGACTTGCCCCCCAAGTCAGGTGGGGCGCCCCTACCCCCAGGGTTTCCAACCCTAGGCGCAGGGGGAGGCCCAAGGGGGGAGCACCAGCCCACCAGGGGCTGGTTCCCTTCCCACTTCAGCCCATAGGGCCCTCCGAGATAGGTGGCCCCACCCGGTGGACCCCCGGGACCCTTCTGGTGGTCCCGGTACAATACCGGTGACCCCCGAAACTTTCCCGGTGGCCGAAACTGGACTTCCTATATACAAATCTTTACCTCCGTACCATTCTGGAACTCCTTGTGACGTCCGGGATCTCATCCGGGACTCTGAACAACTTTTGGGTTATGATGTCTACTACACAACCTTCTTCTTCTAGACGTTGTTGGGCCTGCAAGTGCATAGGTTTGTAGGACAGTAGCAAATTTCCCTCAAGTGGATGACCTAAGGTTTATCAATCCGTAGGAGGCGTAGGATGAAGATGATCTCTCTCAAGCAACCCTGCAACCAAATAACAAAGAGTCTCTTGTGTCCCCAACACACCCAATACAATGGTAAATTGTATAGGTGCACTAGTTCGGCGAAGAGATGGTGATACAAGTGCAATATAGATAGTAGATAAAGGTTTTTGTAATCTAAAAATATAAAAACAGCAAGGTAACAAGTGGTAAAAGTGAGCGTAAACGGTATTGCAATGATAGGAAACAAGGCCTAGGGTTCATACTTTCGCTAGTGCAAGTTCTCTCAACAATAATAACATAGATAGATAATATAACAAGCCCTCGAACATGCAACAAAGAGTCACTCCAAAGCCACTAACAAATAAGAACAAACGTAGAGATTATGGTAGGTACGAAACCACCTCAAAGTTATTCTTTCGGATCGATCTATAAAAGAGTTCGTACTAGAATAACACCTTAAGATACAAATCAACCAAAACCCTAATGTCACCTAGATACTCCATTGTCACCTCAAGTATCCGTGGGCATGATTATACGATATGCATCACACAATCTCAGATTCATCCAACCAACACAAAGTACTTCAAAGAGTGCCCCAAAGTTTCTATCGGGGAGTCAAGAACGTGTGCCAACCCCTATGCATAGGTTCCCAATGTCATGAAACCCGCAAGTTGATCACCAAAACATACATCAAGTGGCACATGATATCCCATTGTCACCACAGATAATCACGGCAAGACATACATCAAGTGTTCTCATAAAAGACTTAATCCGATAAGATGACTTCAAAGGGGAAACTCAATTCATCACAAGAGAGTAGAGGGGGAGAAACATCATAAGATCCAACTACAATAGCAAAGCTCGGGATACATCAAGATCGTGCCATAGATGGAACACGAGAGAGAACACGAGAGAGAGAGAGAGAGAGAGAGAGAGAGAGATCAAACACATAGCTACTGGTACATACCCTCAGCCCCGAGGGTGAACTACTCCCTCCTCGTCATGGATAGCGCCGGGATGATGAAGATGGCCACGGTGATGGGTTCCCCCCCAGGCGCCGAACGGGCTCCCGAGAGGTTTTGGTGGCTCAGAGGCTTGCTTGCGGCGGAACTCCCGATCTATCTTCTATTCTGGAAGTTTTAGGGTACAAGAGTATATATGGGTGCATGGGGTACGTCGGAGGAGCTACGGGGGGCCCACGAGGCAGGGGGCGCGCCCGGGGGGGGCGCCCCCCACCCTCGTGAGCAGCCCGTATCTCCCCTGACGTGCACTCCAAGTTCCCTAGGTTGCTTTCCTTCCAAAAATAACTTCTTGATTGATTTAGTTCGTTTGACTCAAATCTGTTATTCCTTTTCCTCGAAACATTGAAATAGGCATAAAACAGCAAATCTGGGCTGGGCCTCCGGTTAATAGGTTAGCCCCAAAAATAATATAAAAGTGGATAATAAAGCCCAATATTGCCTAAAACAGTAGATAAAGTAGCATGGAGCAATCAAAAATTATAGATACGTTGGAGACGTATCAGGTTACCGCATACTAATATCTCTACAACCCTAGTGTCACCGAAGCTTAAGTGTGTAGACCCTACGGGTTCGGGAATCACGCAGACATGACCGAGATAGCTCTCCGGCCAATAACCAACAGCGAGATCTGGATACCCATGTTGGCTCCCAAAAGTTCCACGATGATCTCATCGAATGAACCACGATGTCGAGGATTCAAGTAATCCCGTATACAATTCCCTTTGTCAATCGGTACGTTACTTGCCCGAGATTCGATCGTCGGTATCCCAATACCTCGTTCAATCTCGTTACCGGCAAGTCACTTTACTCGTACCGTAATGCATGATCCCATGACCAACCACTTGGTCACATTGAGCTCATTATGATGATGCATTACCGAGTGGGCCCAGAGATACCTCTCCGTCATACGGAGTGACAAATCCATCTTGATTCGTGTCAACCCAATGACACTTTCGGAGATACCTGTAGTATACCTTTATAGCCACCCAGTTACGTTGTGACGTTTGGTACACCCAAAGCACTCTTACGGTATCCGGGAGTTACACGATCTCTAGCAAACGAACTACATGATCTTGAGCTATGCTTAGGATTGGGTCTTGTCCATCACATCATTCTCCCAATGATGTGATCCCGTTATCAATGAGATCCAATGTCCATGGTCAGGAAACCGTAACCATCCATTGATAAACGAGCTAGTCAACTAGAGGCTCACTAGGGACATGTTGTGGTCTATGTATTCACACATGTATTACGATTTCTGGATAACACAATTATAGCATGAACAATAGACAATTATCATGAACAAGGAAATATAATAATAACCATTTTATTATTGCCTCTAGGGCATATTTCCAACATAAAGATCCTGCCCTCTTGTTGGCGTCGCGAGGCGTGAATGCGAAGGAAGGACGAGTTGGTCTCGCCACTACGCAGCCAGGAAAAATGAGCACACTGTCGCATGATAGATCTTTCAAGAGAGGGCAAACCAAGGTAAGTGCACTTCAGTCTGCGGCGAAGCCAAGACACGAAGGCAGAGAGCGGTCGGCTAGCTTGAGCCTCATCCAAACGCGCGATAAGCTCATGTACAAGAAGCAACTGTAGAGAGATGTTTCCCTCCGTTTTAGTTCAACGACGAAGCTGTCAAGCAGTCTCCTTGAGACATGCAAAGTTGCGTCAAATAGGTTCGGGGTCCAGGTGGACGGAGTTCCACTCCTCAGAAACCACATTGAGGTAGACATCTAATTTAGGGCAGAACCGCTCAAAGTGGAAGCGCTTGGCGGCAATGCATTCAATGAAGAGAGGACAATGGTCCGAGGCCGTAGAAGATAGGCAGCGAAGTAAGCACTACGGTTGCATCAAATCCCAGCTAGGTGTGCACAACACCATATTGTTCCTCACAAGAGCAGGGTGGTCTTGCTCAAGAGACCATGTGTAGCGGCGACCATGAAGCCAAACGTCGCGGGGCTCCATATGTGCAATGAAGCGACGGAAGCAGTTGAAGTGTTTGGGCCAGAGTATTTGAGAGCACGCAATGCTCAAGACACGACGAGACTTTTGGAGATGAACAAAGCATGTGCGTTTCCAGGTACGTTTGGCTCAATTGATTGCATGCACTCGAAGTGGTAGAACCGCCATGCAGCATGGCATGGCCGCTCTGGAGACATGGATTTGGCATGCACATTTTGGGATGTCTGGATCTTACAATGACATCATTGTGCTCCAACGGTCACCTCTCTTTTCAAAGTTAGCCAATGGGGAATCGCCATCGATGGATTTACAAGCAAATGGTCGTATGTCAACATGGGCCACTACCTTGCAGATCGGATATAACCGAAGTGGGCTACTTTTGTGAAGCCAATTTTAACCCCCCCCCCCCCCAAGGTTAAAAGAACTCTACTTCCATAATACTTAAGCCACTACCAGGAAAGATTTGAAAACGGCTTTTGAGATTTTGCAAGCCCGATTTGCTATTATGCAAGGACCGGCTAGGTTTTGGGATCAGGAGATCCTTGGTTGGTACATCGTCACAACTTACATGACCATGCACAGCATGTGCATGATCATTGAGAATGAGTGTTGAAAAGATATGGATTACACCTTCTATGAACTCATGTGACAACCGGTGCGGTCATGTAGAATGGAAGACCGAATCTAACGCTTTCTGAGGTGTACCATGACATTCGAGATTCCTGTAAGCACGGCGATCTTTAAAAAGATCTCGTTGAGGGCTGGTGGATATGGCATGGGCAACAAGAGCACTAGCTTTATCAGTGTGTTCCATGTCACGTGTGATAAACTTTGTTGTCATGTATGATGCAAATTTTTTGTTGTCATGTGTGATGCAAATTTGTGTTGATTATGATGTTGCGTTTTGATGAACAATGTAATAATTTGATGTTGTGGATTGATAAGTTTGATGTTATCTTTGTACTATTTGTGTTTTATTTGTTTGGGATTCATTTGAGATAAATTTGATATTGTTTGTTTCAACATATATATAATTGCGGTGCCCTATTTTATCATATGTTGGGGGAGAACAATTTGTAATGCCTAAAACTCAACCTTTTGGTCCCCTAAAACTATTTTTTGAGTGCCTATTATACATAACCTATTGGAGATGCTCGTAACCCCACCCTCATTTGGGGACTACCAGCAAGGCCACCAAACAAATAGCAGCATATCGATGGTTGCGCGTTCAAACATTTAGTCATGCATAACTTACTTGACAAAGAAAGCTTAGTAAATGTAAACGATGAACTAGCTGATGAGCACAAAATAGTTGCCATACAACATCCATGATAAAAGAAACACATGGAAGGAGGCGAGTAATTTTATTTTGTTCTTAACAATCATACAGCAGCTCAGTTGCATGCTATCATCTGGAAAAGTGAAAGTAAGTCCTTCGCACTCCGCAGGTGCCAGGCTCTGCTCACAAATGCATGATTCTTGTTCATTGGTCTTCTTTGCCATAGTTGTAGATAATCTCAATCTGCAAAAGACAATATACCATTTTAACAGTAGTGTAACAGTTTCATAGGCATTGCATGGTCAAGGGGAACTACATCAAACAATAAATATCATGAAATTTGCCTCTTCGGCAGCAGCATGCACGAGATGACTGGTTAACCAAGAAAATGGTCTAAAGTACTTTAAACGCTTCAGTAAAAAAAAATTGAGGAGCTAAGCTTATAACACATTCTGGCAACAAACAAAAAGGTTTAGTCAAAAAGTAGTCGTCGTGCATTTTGACAGACAAACGCTGCATAAAGAAAACTGTTTTAATTAATCAACTGGTCAACTAATTTGAACTGAGACCGCCATAAGAATTTTTGTAAGATATCTCACATTAGAAGCTCCAAACACAGCACTATAAACAGAAGTACCTTAACAACTCAGATATGTTAAATAAATTTCATATATGTTCTTACCCCTTCAGGTGGAGGAGGGTTCCTTGTGAATTTAGTGCCACCAGGAGCCCATGGAACTGCAGAGTAGATACATTGCATAACCTCATCGATCAGAAGAATCACAGCATACCAAAACCCCAAAATCACATTTGTTAAACAGGTAACATAGGGTAAGAAAGCAATTGCATCAAAGGAAAAAAGCGCACATGAGCAGTTTGTTACAGGTAGTATGATCTTAAGATGCTATAGTACCGAAAATAACCTGTCTGAAAATGTGTCATTTTTTCACTTTAATCTAAAGCTTAAGTACATTATCTATCGATTATGAAACAAAAGTATGCGCAACAATTTTTATTTTATTTCTAAAAAATTGCACAACAGAATGTGTATCATAAAGCTGAAGCAGCCTCTATTCTCAAGGATAAACTGATCGTAAATAAAGTTTGGCCTGAATAAGAATAGCGTGACACTGAAATGAATATGTAACAAGTCTGTACATTTCTGGCCTGACAATGTTACGTTTGCAGTGAAGGTTAGCACTGAATACAACATGAAGATCATGTCACTACTCACTACGTTGAGACTAAACAACACAGCTCACGCCTCAAGCAAATATTGGTATCCTAAGATAATCTGAATTATTTCTTAGAGAGGAGGATACTCCTCTATTACAGAAAGCTAATAAGTACTAGTTCTACAAACCAGCAAAATGAAATAACAAGATAATGTGATGAATTAAGTGATGACAAGACATGTCTCCAAGTAGCTCTACGCCTCTAACTATACACATTCAATCATTAAAAAATGCAGGCTTGAGCTCACAGCTTCAGTAAAACATACAAATTCATCGGGCCTGAGTGATCAAAAACATTCCCGACTGAATGATCAGTGACTGTGGTTCAACAGCGTAACGAAACAACTGCAAGTATCACGCTACATGATTTACCGCGCAGTATCTCCACAAGCAGAGGCACCAACGGCGGGAACAAAGGGCGCAATCATTTCATGACTTACCAATGTAAGGATCCGGATGCTGGAAGTTCCTCTGCTGCGCCTCCGCGTCCTCGATGAGCCTATCGATCACGTCCAGGTTCTCCTGCGACACACACACACACAGGAAATCGATCAGAACACCACGGGGATCGGCGTCAGATGCGAATCGTCAACAAATAGACGAAGGGGGGAGACGCGAATCTTCCGTCTTACCACATTTCTGTTGGCCTCGAACTTGTCCCTGAGCTCGGACGCCTGCACGGGAGAAGAACGCGGGGTCAGATCCGCGAGGGGGCGGGGAGATCGGGGGAGGGTGGGGGAGAGGGGCGCTCACGTCCTGGTAGAAGAGGTGGCGGTGGACGGCCCAGTTGAGGGTGTCCTTGAGCGCGCGGCGGTAGAGCAGCCGCACCCGCTCCTTCTGGCCCGCGCGCCGCGCCAGGTACCCCGCCGTCGTCGACATCGACCTCGCCGCCTCGCCCGCTCCTGCTTCTTCTCCGGAGTTTCTCTCTCCACTCCTCTGCGTTGGTGGATTCGGATTGAGGGGAGCGGAGGAGGAAGGGAAGGACCCGATCGGGAAGCCCAAGTTGTTAGGTGGGTGGGCGATTAGGCCGGCACGCCCTTGTTGGGCTCTAATTGGGTCTTTCTAGACCGAGTTAAACCGCTCCTGCTCTAACTAGGCCCTTTTTACTTCTCAAAAAAAACTAGGCCTTTTTAGGGGAGAGCAACTAATTAACGAGCGCTTCTTTGGAAGCCTCGCAACGATCAGCGTCACTTGACGCGCTCTCTTCGGCACGTGTCGTGCTCTGGGCGCTCCCTCCGGATTTCTTTTTTTAATTTTTCCGCACGCGTTTTCGGCCTTTTAAACGATTTTTTTTTGATGTTTTGGTTCTCCACCGGTCTTCCCTACGTTTTCGATAAAAAAATTTGAAAAAAAAATTTGCACAAAAAAAGTGTTTTCTTTTTTTTTTTCTTTCGCAAGAGTTACGGTTTTGTTTCCGCGAGAGGCACGGTTGTGCTTTCGCGAGAGGCACGGCCGTGCCTCTTTGAAACGGAAAAAAAACGTGTTTTCTATTTTATTTTCTTTCGCGAGAGGCACGGTTTTTCTTCCGCGAGAGGCACGGTTGTGCTTTCACGAGAGCGGCTGTGCCTCTTGGAAACGGAAAAAAATGTGTTTTCTGTTTTTTTCTTTCGCGAGAGGCATGGTTTTGCTTCCGCGAGAGGCATGGTCGTGCTTTCGCGAGAGTCACGGCCGTGCCTCCTCGAAAACGAAAAAAAAAACTTGTTTTCTGTTTTTTTTCATGAGAGTCGCGGTTTTGCTTCTGCAAGAGGCACGGTTGTGATTTCGTCAGAGGCACGAGCGTGCCTCTTTCTAAGAGGGAATAACTCGTGCTCCCGGTTGGTTTTTTGTCCGGTTTTTTTCGTCCAGTTTTTTTCGTGAAAAAAATTTCGTTAAAATCTATCAACATGGGATCTAGTTTTGAAGATCTCAACACGAGGAATCCAATGGCGAAAGCGATTCGAGATTTGGACGCACGGTTTAAGAGATAAAACATTTTGAATAAATGGATCTACAAAAAAGGGAAAACTCCCAGGTTGCGACAAGTGGCGCACATGCAGCGCGCCACTTGTCACAACCTGGAGAATTGGAATGATCTTCGCAACGGGTACTTCTTAACGAGTGATTTCGTTTTTAGGGCACTAAAAGAATAAAAACAGTCCTTTACCATTGCCCTATCATACAAAATTACAAAAAAAAGGTAAAAAAATTAGGCAGCCCTAAAATGCAGCCCCAAGTGCTGCAAATATATGACACTTGGAGGGTTGCCGCAAAATCGCCCCGCTCGCCCAACCGCATATGTTTGGTTTCATGCCGGCCGGACATCCACTCCGTCGGCCGACTTCGGCGATTTTCTTCCACAAAAAGCCACTGTTTCCACTCTGCCACCTGCCCCTGACCCCACCGCTTCACCCCTCCACCTCAGATGGCCTCCAGACGGCGCGCCTCCCCTTCGATTTTGCACCCGCTATCCCTCTGATTTCGGCCGATTACGGCCAATCACCGAAGCGTCGTCGCCCGTATGGCTGTCGCAGCTCGGTCGCGTCCTTACTGGGTGGACTTGTAGCCGCCAGAGCATCGCTGCTTGCTACCCGACCGGCGCCACCGAACGGATCGTCGACGAATTTGGGAGGTGTCGGCGGCTCAGCGTCGGTGATTTTTGGCTACGCATTCTCCTTCCAAGAGTCGACGGAGGTCCTCCGGGAGTCGTTTTCACCTCGTCCCGGTTGTCATTTGGCCAATGACGACCCGTCAGCTGGTTTTATCCTCCTCACACACAAGGTGTTCGACGGAACTCCTACAAAGGTGAAAGGGGGGGTAGGTTTTTGCCACTCTAGTTTTTACCCATTTTGCTTATGCCCTACTATGTGCATATGCAGCTAACCTGCCATTGTTGCGGCGCTTCTCAATGCTACATGTGAGAGCATGCCGAAGCCTAGTGCTTAGGGTGTATTTGGATTAGAGTGTTGCCCAACCAAAATATTGGCGATGACTGGCTACTTGGGCATGTGTTTGGATCAGAGCCAATTATTTGGTGTGCTAGGGCTGGTTGAGCCTCCCCGTTCTTTTTCACGCCAATGATTTGGCGAGATGTTGACGGTCAATTCGCGTGCCAATTTTTTGGCACGCCAATGGTACTGAGGGGCTAGCTGGGGCAGAATCCAGGCTCTCACTTAGTTTTTTGTTTGTTTGGTAGCTTAGTGGATCGACCGTGTAAATGGCATTTGGTGTAGTGCATTGTGCTTAGTGGATTATCGGTGGTGAGTTGGGCTCCTAAGAATAAAGTAGAAAAAAATGCAGAAATCTTGGGCTTTCACCCCTACATGTAATGGTTATGAATGCGAGGGAGTGGCTGAGCTTGACGAATGAAACTCTCTCTCAAAGTGAGTTCACGAGGATGGTAGTGACATTATGGGCTATTTGAAAGGCAGGGTGGAAAGTGATTCACGAAAACATCTTCCAGAGTCCTCTGTCAACACATGGCTTCATCAATTCTTTTCTAGGTGATTTGGATCTGCTTTCAAAACCAAGGCTGGGTCAAACGGCCAAGAACGCCACAAGATCATTACCATGGGTGCCGCCTCCAGCAAACCATGCGAAGTTTAATACTAATGCTGCTATGATGAGAAACGGGAGCTATGGAGCAATTGATGTTGTGAGCCGTGACGTGGGAGGCAAGTTCCTGGGAGCCTCATGTATAACTGTCAGACATATCTCAGACCCAGAGACGCTTGAAGCTTTGGCAGTCCGAGAAGCTCTATCACTAGCTCTCGACCTATATGTCCATAATATTCACATAGCGACGAACTGTAAGGCAGTGGTAGACTGGATTGAGCAAGGATCTTCGGCAGCGTATGGAGCAATAATACATGAAATCAAGGAGTATGCGGTTTTGTTTCATTCCTGTAACATAGTCCACGAGTTTAGGAGCTCAAACATCGAGGCTCACAACCTCGCTAAGCATGCTTTATGTGACGCCCCCGATTCAATCGTAAACTAATCATGCAAGCAAATGTGTACGATTAAGATCAGGGACTCACGGGAAGATATCACAACACAACTCTAAAACATAAATAAGTCATACAAGCATCATAATACAAGCCAGAGGCCTCGAGGACTCGAATACAAGTGCTTGATCATAGACGAGTCAGCGGAAGCAACAATATCTGAGTACAGACATAAGTTAAACAAGTTTGCCTTAAGAAGGCTAGCACAAACCGATATCTGAGATCGAAGAGGCGCAGCCTCCTGCTCGATCCTCCTAAACTACTCCCAGTGTCGCCGCCGCTGCCGCACGTAGTAGTAGGCACCTCCGGTGTAGTAGTCGCCATCGACGGTGGCGTCTGCCTCGATTCCAAAGATCTGGTTGCGACAACCGTAAAGAAAGGAAAGGGGAAAAGGGGAGAAAGCAACCGTGAGTACTCATCCAAAGTACTCGCAAGTAAGGAGCTACACTACATATGCATGGGTATATGTGTAAAGGGCCATATCGGTGGACCGAATCGCAGAATGCCGTAATAAGAGGGGATAGCTAATCACGTCGAAGACTACGCTTCAGCGCCTCCGCCTTGCAAAGATGTAGAAGAGAGTAGATCAAGTCCTCCAAGTAGCATCTCCAAGTAGCATCTCCAAGTAGCATCTCCAAGAGCATCGCATAGCATAATCCTACCCGCGATCCTCCCTCGTCGCCTGCGGGAAAAGCGATCACCGGGTTGTCTGTGGAACTTGGAAGGGTGTGTTTTATTAAGTATCCGGTTCTAGTTGTCATAAGGTCAAGGTACAACTTGGTCGTCCTTTACCGAGGGACACGACTATTCGAATAGATAAACTTCTGCGGGGTGCACCACATAACCCAACACGCCGATCCCATTTGGCCGACACACTTTCTGGGTCATGCCCGCCTCGGAAGATCAACACGCCGCAGCCCCACCTAGGCCTAACAGAGAGGTCAACACGCCGGTCTAACTCCTATGGCGCAGGGTCCGGCCCATCGCCCATTGCACACCTGCGTTGCGGGGCGGCCGAAAAGCGAACTAGCCCCTTAATACAAGAGCAGGCTTACGTTCCAATCCGGTAGCGCGCCGCCGTTCGCCGACGCCTAGAAGGCTTCGGTGATACCACGACGCGGGATACCCATAACTACTCCCACGTAGATGGTTAGTGCGTATAGACCAAAGGCGGACTCAAATCAAATACCAAGATCTCGTTAAGCGTGTTAAGTATCCGCGAACGCCGAACAGGCCAGCCCACTGTCTCCTAGGTGGTCTCAACCTGCCTGTCGCTCCACCACAAAGTAACAATCGGGGCCGTCGGGAACCCAGCCCACCTCTACCGGATGGAGCCACTGTCCTTTCAAATTTCACATTGAAATCACTTGCGGGTACTCAACGAGTGACCCGACTTTAGTCACCATCTCAGATAGTATGCATGTATGTATAGTATATACCGTGATCACCTCCCAAGTGATCACGGCCCGATAGTATAGCAAGGCGGACTAACAAGAGTGTAGGGCCAATGATGATAAACTAGCATCCTATACTAAGCATTTAGGATTGCGGTAAGGTATCAATGATCAGTAGCAACAATGACAGGGCTATGCAATGTAATAGGAGTAACCGAACAAGAACATGCTACACTACTCTAATGCAAGCAGTATAGAGAAGAATAGGCGATATCTGGTGATCAAGTGGGCTTGCTGGTTGCTCTGGCAAGAAGGAGGGTCGTCGGTGGCGTAGTCGACTGCTGTGGGCATCAGCATCGTCACGGGGTCTACCGGAGAGAAGAGGGGGGAGAAACAGTAAATACATAGCAAGCAAGTGCATAACAGGATAACAAGCAGAGCTAGACGTGTTCTATCGCGGTATGAGGTGATACCGGTGAAGGGGGGAAACATCCGGGAAGGTATCCCCGGTGTTCCGTGTTTTCGGACAAATGAACCAGAGGTGAAATGTTGCAGGTTCACTATGCTAGGGACGCGTGGCAGATGAACAGGCTGCGTATCCGGATCCGTCTCGTCATTCTGAGCAACTTTCATGTTGAAAATAATTTAATCCGAGTTACGGTTTAAAAGATATGATTTTCTAAAGATTTTATTAATTTCTAGAATTTAATTAATTATTTAATTTAATTTGAAAATGGATTTATGACATCAGCATCACGTCATGCTGACGTCAGCAGTCAACAGGGTTGACTGGTCAAACTGACGTGTGGGACCCACTTGTCATACTCTATTTAGTTTAATTAGGATTTAGCTAATCTAATTATTGTTTAATTAAACTCACTAGTTAATTAAATTAACTAAACAGAATTAATTAACTTAATTCATTTACTAATTAATTAATTAATTAATTAATAATTTTATTAATTCATTTTTATTTTATTTCCTTTTTCTTTTTATAAAAATGTTCTGGGACGGGGCCCATTTGCCATAGGCCCATAGGGCCTTAGCGGGCACCGTGCTTGCGATTCTGTGTGCAGGCGTCTTTGGCGATGGGGCCACCGCCTGACAGGAGCTCGCCGAGACTAACATGCGAGGCGAGCTAGCGGGCGCCAAGGCAAAGGGCGCGACCGGTGGCGGGGACCGGACCAGCGAGCGGGAGGCACGGGCAGGCGAGGGCTTTCAAGGCGCGTGGGTTGCTGACGCGAAAGGCGAAGCGCGAGCCAGAGGCGGGAGGGCGCCGGGCGTGCCAGCAGCGGAGGAGCTACAGAGCGAGGCCAGCGGGGAGTAGGCGGCACATGTGTTGCAGGGCGGGCGAGGGAGACCCCACCACTGGTGCGATTTAACGCTGGGTGGCGCAGACGGCACGGGGAGTCGGGGACGGGCGCGGTCACGGCGAACAACAGGCAGAGGCGAGCGGCCTTAGGCGGGTGAGCGCGGCCAGGGGCGCGCAAAGCGTCAGGCGCGAAAGGGAGGCGCGACGGGAGGAGAGAGGAGTCAGAGGGGTTTCCTCACATGGGAGCTGCAGGGGGATGGCAGTGGGCTCGATGTCGGCCGACGAGGAGGAGACGGGGACGACGTGTGACGAAGAGGAGGTAGTCCGTCGAAGGCGGAGGCGCGTCGATCTCCGGGCGGCGAGGATCCAGCGACCGGGGCGGCGAGGTGGTTCGGCTCCAGGCGACGAGCGGCAGAGCGGCGTCGGCAGTGGTGCAGCATCGGGCGGTGGAGTCAGGGCATCGCGCCCCGATCCAGATCCAGCGGGGGGGAACGAACGAGTGGGGGGGAGTGGTGGTCGTGGGGCTAGGGTTCGGTGCCCCCAGGGGGTATAGGGAGTGGGGTTGTGGGCGGTTGGGCCGGCCCGTTCGGGCGGCGGAGGCCAGCTGGGCCACTTGGCCCAGCGGGGGGGTCTGTTGTTTTTGTTTTGTTTTGTTTTCCTTTCATTTGTTTCTTTTATTTTAGTTTTATAAAATACCCAGTCAGCACCTAAATTAGTATTACTAATTAGTCCACTGCCACAATTATTTTGGCACACTACTAATTTAGTTTTATTATTATAACTTTATAAAAGGCATCTAATTAATTGTTTTTGCTGTCATTTCTATTACTTTAGTGCATTTAAATATTTTATTAAAAGATAATTTATCCACCAATATTTACTAAGGATTATTAGACACATTAGGAACAATTTAGTTTTGACTTTTGAAAACTTTAATTGTTTAACTTAAATTCAAATTTTGAATATGAATCCTTTCGAACTAACGCGAGATTATCAACAGCAATCCGAGGTGACGTGGCATCGTTAACGTGGGGTTACTGTAGCCTAATTATCCGGGCGTCACACTTTATCCCTAGGGTTTGGCCGCCATGTTTGGCTCGGTCATCCCGGTGATCTTAACTTTGTATCAGAGAACATTTTTGAGATATAAATAAAGCTTGGCGAGTTTGTCTCAAAAAAATGTAATGGTTATGAATAAAGTTACAACTGTTTAAAAAAAATTTAGACCAATGGAGGAGGAGCCCCGTAGCTTTATAACTAAGAAGTGAGGTGTAAAACACCAAGTTTTAAATCCGCGGAATAAATTTTGTCCACGGGATTCGAACTTGGGTCTGCCAAGACGCACAACCGTGCTCTTGGGTCTGCCAAGTTACAAGTGTTTCTTAAAAAATATCCTACAAGAAGCTTGATATCTTAGCAAAACAATGGACTCTATGGTTCTTTGAATAAGAAGAAAATGGCATATGTGGGTTGTTGTGATGTTGTCAAAAGTTAAAAAATGCACTTGGGAGCGGCATGCTTTGCATCAACTCTTGGCGGACCAATTAGCTTCTTTTTCAACTAATAAAAGAGAAAAGAGAGGAAATGCCTATGGTACATACACCTATTTTTTGACAAGTCTCAGCCCCGTGTCGCCCTCCCCCTAGGGCGACTCGGGCGGAGCCAAGCAACCTAGCCGCCGCCGCCGCCGCAAACTCCCTCCTCCTTTCCCTCCGTCGTCGTCGGGGGACGCCACCGGGCTAAGCCTGGGGGCCAACGGTGGTGGCGGGGGATCTCCTCTCTCACGTGTCTCCGGCTTGGGGTGAGACCCCTAGGTGTGTGGTGGCACGACCGATCTGGGTTCTGTGGCGCGGCAGATGGCGGATGACCGGCCCATCCTTGGACGGCGGCGGCTAGGCGCGGCGGGTGGCCCAGCCATGGACGGCGGCGTGGGCTGTGGGTGCAGCGGTCAGCCTTTTTTGGCGGTGGCGCGACTGCGGTCAGCGGCGGCGGCCAGCTAGGCTGCGGTGTCGTGCATATTGCCTTCAGATCGGCGACGGTGTGTAGGGCCTGGTGGTCTTGTCGGCGGCACCTTCCGTCAGATCTGTTCTGACCGATGTGACCGGCGGCGGTGGTCATCTCTTCCGTTAGAGGTGGTCGGCCTGAGGCTGGGCGTTCAAATCTCCAGATCTGTGTTCTAGTACTGGCCGCGAGTCGAGGAGACATAGTTGCTGGTGAAAACCGAGCCGACGGCAGGCGATGGTGGCGTTCTATGCTATTACCTTGATGAAGGTGTCCTTGTGTGACTTGTGTCGACCCACACGTACTGCTCTGGGGAAACCCTAGGATCTGGTCTTCCAGACCGGATGATGGCGGCACTGCGGTGGCGTTTCTATCTTGGGAGCATAGTTTGTGGAGCAGTGCTGGTGGTAAGAGGCAGGAGGTGGAGCGGCTTCATCTTGCATGGAGCTTCGGTGGAGATGTCAAGTCATGCCTGGCCGACAGGTGCTACACTTTGTCATGGCTGGTCGGCAGGTTCTACGCACGATAGATCCTCCAGAGACTTCAAGCTGTGTCGACTGGTGGTACTTGGCGACATGGTGCTGAGGTGTATCGGCGGTAGCCGCGACGTGCTCAGCAGTTCGTGCGCGGGGTGGTGGTGCCGTTGGACTCTGTGGTGGCGTTGACGACAGTTAGACCGGGCATGGATGATGCGTCAGTACAGTTCTGAAGATGGAGTGGTGGCAGTTGGCGGCGGCAGCCTCTCAGAGCGCGCTGGACCGGTGTGTGCCCCATACCCGGCATGTGGCTTGGTTGGGGCCTCAGGTCTTAGATGTTAGGCTTGGCTGCGAGGTCTGTGGTATTAGGCCCGGACTATCAGCATCCCTTCATCAGCTGGATAGGAGTAGCGTCAGTTGTCGCCTAGACGGTGGCTTTAGACTTACTGATGTATTTCTTTATAGGGTCTTTTTGTGAATAACTAATAAAATGGTTGCATGCATCGCTCAGATGCAGAGGCCGAGGGTGATCCTCCTCCTTAAAAAAACGCACACCTTTTTTTGAAAATAAAAGGGTGGCGCGTGGTCGACCTTATATTCCAGAAGAGGCATAAGCCCGAGAAAAGTGTAGTTACATAACTTGTAAAGTACACCCAGATGCAAGGCCACAAGCAACCTGGAAGGAAATTAGAGAAGATCGAAGGAAGAGAAAAAAAAGAGAAAATCATAGCCTAGCCATTAAGCATGGTAACCCATGTCTGCAGAACATTCCTATCTTGTTGCTTGGTGGCTCTGTTGCTCCATAAGCGAATCAAATTAGCTGCATGAAACCTCATATATGACTCTGGCCAGCACTTACCATTGAAAACTCGATCATTTCTAGCCTGCCAGAGTGTGATAGCACAAGCTGCAAAAGCAACGTTTCATTTGGCCTTGAACTGAAGATGGTTCATCGCCTGACAAACAAAGTGCTGAATGTTGGGTGAGTCACTTGCCAACGGGGCCAACAAGAGCCCTTTTTTAGAGCAAGCATTAAGCTTTATTATGCAACGGTTTGGGCTAAGTCGCCCATTACAACGTCAGCTACATGAGATGGTACTGTTGGGGAACGTAGTAATTTCAAAAAAATTCCTACGCACACGCAAGATCATGGTGATGGCATAGCAACGAGAGGGGAGAGTGTTGTCTACGTACCCTCGTAGACCGTTAAGCGGAAGCGTTATGACAACGCGGTTGATGTAGTCGTCGTCTTCACGATCCGACCGATCCAAGCACCGAACGCGTCGACACCTCCATGTTCAAAGACACGTCCAGCTCGATGGCGTTCCCGGGCTTCAATCCAAAGAAAGCGTCGGGGATGAGTTCCACAAGACGACGGCGTGGTGACGATGATGATGTTCTACCGGCGCCGCCTAAACTCCGCGACGATATGACCGAGGTGGAATATGGTGGAGGGGGGCACCGCACACGGCTAAGGAACAATCCGTAGATCAACTTGTGTGTCTTAGGGGTGCCCCCTCCCCCGTATATAAAGGGGGAGAGGAGGAGGGAGCCGGCCAAGGGGAGAGGCGCGCCCTAGGGGGGGCAATCCTACTCCAAGTAGGTTTGCCCCCCCCCCTTTCCTATTAGGAGTAGGAGAGGGAAGGAAGAGAGGGGAGGGAAGAAGGAAAGGGGGACCGGCCCCCCTCCCAATTCGGATTGGGCTTGGGGGGCGCGCCCCCTCCTTTGCTCCTTCTCCCTCATTTCCACTAAGGCCCAATAAGGCCCATATACTTACCGGGGGGTTCCGGTAACCTCCCGAAACTCCGGTATAGTCCCAATCTCATCCGGAATCTTTCCGGTGTCCAAATATATCCGTCCAATATATCAATCTTTATGTCTCGACCATTTCGAGACTCCTCGTCATGTCCGTGATCACATCCGGGACTCCGAACAAACTTCGGTACATCAAAACTTATAAACTCATAATAAAACTGTCATTGTAACGTTAAGCGTGCGGACCCTACGGGTTCGAGAACTATGTAGACATGACCTAGAACTATTCTCGGTCAATAATCAATAGTGGAACCTGGATGTTCATATTGGTTCCTACATATTCTACGAAGATCTTTATCGGTCAAACCGCATAACAACATACGTTGTTCCCTTTGTCATCGGTATGTTACTTGCCCGAGATTCGATCGTCGATATCCAATACCTAGTTCAATCTCGTTACCGGCAAGTCTCTTTACTCCTTCCGTAATACATCATTTCGTAACTCATTAGTTACAATGCTTGCAAGGCTTAAGTGATGAGTATTACCGAGAGGGCCCAGAGATACCTCTCCGACAAACGGAGTGACAAAAACCTAATCTCGAATAATGCCAACTCAACATGTACCTTTGGAGACACCTGTAGAGCACCTTTATAGTCACCTAGTTACGTTGTGACGTTTGGTAGCACACAAAGTGTTCCTCCGGTAAACGGGAGTTGCACAATCTCATAGTTGTAGGAACTTTGTATAAGTCATGAAGAAAGCAATAGCAACATACTAAACTATCAAGTGCTAAGCTAACGGAATGGGTCAAGTCAATCACATCATTCTCCTAATGATGTGATCCCATTAATCAAATGACAACACATGGCTATGCTCAGGAAACACAACCATCTTTGATCAATGAGCTAGTCAAGTAGAGGCATACTAGTGACACTATGTTTGTCTATGGATTCACACATGTATCATGTTTCCGGTTAATACAATTCTAGCATGAATAATGAACATTTATCATGATATAAGGAAATAAATAATAACTTTATTATTGCCTCTAGGGCATATTTCCTTCAGTCTCCCACTTGCACTAGAGTCAATAATCTAGATTACATAGTAATGATTCTAACACCCATGGAGTCTTGGTGTTGATCATGTTTTGCTCGTGAGAGAGGCTTAGTCAACGGGTTCGCAACATTCGAGATCCATATGTATCTTGCAAATCTCTATGTCTCCCACTTGGACTTGGTCCCGAATGGAATTGAAGCGTCTCTTGATGTGCTTGGTCCTCTTGTGAAATCTGGATTCCTTTGCCAAGGCAATTGCACCAGTATTGTCACAGAAGATCTTCATTGGTCCCGATGCACTAGGTATAACACCAAGATCGGAAATGAACTCCTTCATCCAGACTCCTTCATTTGCTGCTTCCGAAGCTGCTATGTACTCCGCTTCACATGTAGATCCCGCCACGACGCTTTGTTTAGAACTGCACCAACTTATAGCTCCACCGTTCAATAAAAATACGTATCCGGTTTGCGATTTAGAATCGTCCGGATCAGTGTCAAAGCTTGCATCGACGTAACCATTTACGACTAGCTCTTTGTCACCTCCATATACGAGAAACATATCCTTAGTCCTTTTCAGGTATTTCATGATGTTCTTGACCGCTGTCCGATGACCCACTCTGGATTACTTTAGTACCTCCCTGCCAAACTAATAGCAAGGCACACATCAGTCCGTACACAAGATTGCATACATGATAGAGCCTATGGTGAAGCATAGGAACTCCTTTCATTTTCTCTCTATCTTCTGAAGTGGTCGGGCATTGAGTCTAACTCAACTTTATACCTTGTAATACAGGCAAGAACCCTTTCTTTGCCTGATCCATATTGAACCTTTTCAACACTTTATCAAGGTACGTGTATTGTGAAAGTCCAATCAAGCGTTTTGATCTATCTCTATAGATCTTAATGCCCAATATGTAAGCAGCTTCACCGAGGTCTTTCATTGAAAAACTTTATTCAAGTATCCTTTTATGCTATCCAGAAATTCTATATCATTTCCAATCAACAATATGTCATCCACATATAATATTAGAAATGCTACAGAGCTCCCACTCACTTTCTTGTAAATCAAGGCTTCTCCAAAAGTCTCAGATAAACCATATGCTTTGATCACACTATCAAAGCGTTTATTCCAACTCCGAGAGGCTTGCACTGACCATAGATTGATCGCTGGAGCTTGCACACTTTGTTAGCTCCTTAGGATCGACAAAACCTTCCAGTTGCATCATATACAACTCTTCTTCCGTAAATCCATTCAGAATGCGGTTTTGACATCCATCCGCCAAATTTCATAATCATAAAATGCGCAATCGCTAACATGATTCGGATAGACTTAAGCATCGCTACGGGTGAGAAAGTCTCATCGTAGTCAACCCTTGAACTTGTCGAAAACCTTTCGCAACAAGTCGAGCTTTATAGACAGCTTACATTACCGTCAGTGTCAGTCTTCTTCTTAAAAATCCATTTATTCTCAATGGCTTGCCGATCATCGGGCAAGTCAACCAAAGTCCACACTTTGTTCTCATACATGGATCCCATCTCGATTTCATGGCTTCTAGCCATTTTGCGAATCTGGGCTCATCATCGCTTCCTCATAGTTCGTAGGTTCATCATGGTCAAGTAACATGACTTCGAATAGGATTACCGCACCACTCAGTGCGGATCTTACTCTGGTAGAGCTACGAGGTTCAAGAGAAACTTGATCTGAAGTTTCATGATCAATATCATTAACTTCCTCACTAATTGGTGTAGATGTCACAGAACTGATTTCGTGATGAACTACTTTCAATAAGGGAGCGATGAGTTATCTCATCAAGTTCTACTTTCCTCCCACTCACTTCTTTCGAGAGAAACTCTTTTTCTAGACAGGATCCATTCTTAGCAACGAATGTCTTGCCTTCGGATCTGTGATAGAAGGTGTACCCAACAGTCTCTTTTGGGTATCCTATGAAGACACATTTCTCCGATTTGGGTTCGAGCTTATCTGGTTGAAGTTTCTTCACATAATCATCGCATCCCCAAACTTTAAGAAACGACAACTTTGGTTTCTTGCCAAACCACAGTTCATAAGGCGTCGTCTCAACGGATTTTGATGGTGCCCTATTTAATGTGAATGCAGCCATCTCTAAAGCATAACCCCAAAATGATAGCAGTAAATCAGTAAGAGACATCATAGATCGCACCATATCTAGTAAAGTGCGATTACGACGTTCAGACACACCATTTCGTTGTGGTGTTCCAGGTGGCGTGAGTTGCGAAACTATTCCGCATTGTTTCAAATGTAAACCAAACTCGTAACTCAAATATTCTCCTCCACGATCAGATCGTAGAAACTTAATTTTCTTGTTACGATGATTTTCCACTTCACTCTGAAATTCTTTGAACTTTTCAAATGTTTCAGACTTGTGTTTCATTAAGTAGATATACCCATATCTGCTCAAATCATCTGTGAAGGTGAGAAAATAACGATATCCGCCACGAGCTTCAATATTCATCGGTCCACATACATCTGTATGTATGATTTCCAACAAATCTGTTGCTCTCTCCATAGTACCGGAGAATGATGTTTTAGTCATCTTGCCCATGAGGCACGGTTCGCAAGTACCAAGTGATTCATAATCAAGTGATTCCAAAAGTCCATCAGTATGGAGTTTCTTCATGCGCTTTACACCGATATGACCTAAACGGCAGTGCCACAAATAAGTTGCACTATCATTATCAACTCTGCATCTTTTGGCTTCGACATTATGAATATGTGTATCACTACCATCGATATTCAATAAAAATAGACCACTCTTCAAGGGTGCATGACCATAAAAGATATTACTCATATAAATAGAACAACCATTATTCTCTGATTTAAATGAATAATTGTCTCGCATCAAACAAGATCCAGATATAATGTTCATGCTCAACGCTGGCACCAAATAGCAATTATTCAGGTCTAAAACTAATCCCGAAGGTAGATGTAGAGGTAGCGTGCCGACCGCGATCACATCGACTTTGGAACCGTTTCCCACGTGCATCGTCACCTCGCCCTTGGCGATGCTCGCTTATTCCGTAGTCCTGTGCTTGAGTTACAAATATTAGCAATGAACCAGATCAAATACCCAGTGCTACTACAAGCTCTAGTTAGGTACACATCAATAACATGTATATCACATATACCTTTGTTCACTTTGCCATCCTTCTTATCCGCCAAATACTTGGGGCGCTTCGCTTCAAAGGACCAGTTTGCTTGCGGTAGAAGCACTTTCGATTTGTGCTTCGGTCCGCACTTGGGTTTCTTCTCTTGAGCAACAACTTGCTTGCTGTTCTTCTTGAAGTTTCCTTCTTCTTCCCTTTGCCCTTTTCTTGAAACTAGTGGTCTTGTTGACCATCAACACTTGATGCTCCTTCTTGATTTCTACCTCCGCAGCCTTTAGCATTGCGAAGAGCTCGGGAATTGTCTTGTTCATCCCTTGCATATTATAGTTCATAACGAAGCTCTTGTAGCTTGGTGGCGGTGATTGGAGAATTCTGTCAATGACGCTATCATCCGGAAGATTAACTCCCAGTTGAATCAAGTGATTATTATACCCAGACATTTTGAGTATATGCTCACTGATAGAACTATTCTCCTCCATCTTGCAGCTGTAGAACTTATTGGAGACTTCATATCTCTCAATCTGGGCATTTGCTTGAAATATTAACTTCAACTCCTGGAACATCTCATATGCTCCATGACGTTCAAAACATCGTTGAAGACCCGATTCTAAGCCGTAAAGCATGGCACACTGAACCATAGAGTAGTCATCAGCTTTGCTCTGCCAGACGTTCACAACATCTGGTGTTGCTCCTGCAGCAGGCCTGGCACCCAGCGGTGCTTCCAGGACGTAATTCTTCTGTGCAACAATGAGGATAATCCTCAAGTTACAGACCCAGTCCGTGTAATTGCTACCATCATCTTTCAACTTTGCTTTCTCAAGGAACGCATTAAAATTCAACGAACAACAAAGACGAGCCATCTATCTACAACAAACATAGACAAGCAAAATACTATCAGGTACTAAGTTCATGATAAATTTAAGTTCAATTAATCATATTACTTAAGAACTCCCACTTAGACAGATATCTCTCTAGTCATCTAAGTGATCACGTGATCCAAATCTACTAAACCATAACCGATCATCACGTGATATGGAGTAGTTTTCAATGGTGAACATCACTATGTTGATCATATCTACTATATGATTCACGCTCGACTGTGTTCCGAGGCCATATCTGCATATGCTAGGCTCGTCAAGTATAACCTGAATATTCTGCGTGTGCAAAACTGGCTTGCACCCGTTGTAGATGGATGTAGAGCTTATCACACCCGATCATCACGTGGTGTCTGGGCACGACGAACTTTGGCAACGGTGCATATTCAGGGAGAACACTTCTTGATAATTTTTAGTGAGAGATCATCTTAAAATGCTACCGTCAATCAAAGCAAGATAAGATGCATAAAGGATAAACATCACATGCAATCAATATAAGTGATATGATATGGCCATCATCATCTTGTGCTTGTGATCTCCATCTCCGAAGCACCGTCGTGATCACCATCGCCACCGGCGCGACACCTTGATCTCCATCGTAGCATCGTTGTCGTTCGCCATCTATTGCTTCTCGACTATTGCTACCGCTTAGTGATAAAGTAAAGCAATTACAGTATGCTCGCATTTCATACAATAAAGCGACAACCATATGGCTCTGCCGATTGCCGATAACTTCGGTTACAAAACATGATCATCTCATACAATAAAATATAGCATCACGTCTTGACCATATCACATCACAACATGCCCTGCAAAAACAAGTTAGACGTCCTCTACTTTGTTGTTGCAAATTTTACGTGGCTGCTACGGGCTTAGCAAGAACCATTCTTACCTAGGCATCAAAACCACAACGATAGTTTGTCAAGTTAGTGCTGTTTTAACCTTCGCAAGGACCGGGCGTAACCACACTCGGTTCAACTAAAGTTGGAGTAACTGACACCCGCCAGCCACCTATGTGCAAAGCACGTCGGTAGAACCAGTCTCGCGTAAGCGTACGTGTAATGTCGGTCCGGGCCACTTCATCCAACAATACCGCCGAACCAAAGTATGACATGCTGGTAAGCAGTATGACTTGTATCGCCCACAACTCACTTGTGTTCTACTCGTGCATATAACATCAACGCATAAAACCTGGCTTGGATACCACTGTTGGGGAACGTAGTAATTTTAAAAAATTTCCTACGCACACGCAAGATCATGGTGATGGCATAGCAACGAGAGGGGAGAGTGTTGTCTACGTACCCTCGTAGACCGTTAAGCGGAAGCGTTATGACAACGCAGTTGATGTAGTCGTAAGTCTTCATGATCCGACCGATCCAAGCACCGAACGTACGGCACCTCCGTGTTCAGCACACGTCCAGCTCAATGACGTTCCCCGGGCTTCAATCCAGCAAAGCTTCGGGGATGAGTTCCATCAGCACGACAGCGTGGTGACGATGATGATGTTCTACCAGCGCAGGGCTTCGCCTAAACTCCGCGACGATATGACCGAGGTGGAATATGGTGGAGGGGGGCACCGCACACGGCTAAGGAACAATCCGTAGATCAACTTGTGTGTCTTAGGGGTGCCCCCTCCCCCGTATATAAAGGGGGAGAGGAGGAGGGGGCCGGCCAAGGGAGAGCGCCCCTAGGGGGGGCAATCCTACTCCAAGTAGGTTTGGCCCCCCTTCCTATTAGGAGTAGGAGAGGAAGGAAGAGAGGGAGGAAGAAGGAAAGGGGGCCGCCCCCCCACCCGGACTGGGCTTGGGCGCCCCTCCTTTGCTCCTTCTCCTCCTTTCCACTAAGGCCCAATAAGGCCCATATACTTACCGGGGTTCCGTAACCTCCCAAACTCCCAGATAGTCCCAATCTCATCCGAACCTTTCCGGTGTCCAAATATATCCGTCCAATATATCAATCTTTATGTCTCGACCATTTCGAGACTCCTCGTCATGTCCGTGATCACATCCAGGACTCCGAACAAACGTCGGTACATCAAAACTTATAAACTCATAATAAAACTGTCATCGTAACGTTAAGCGTGCGGACCCTACGGGTTCGAGAACTATGTAGACATGACCTAGAACTATTCTCGGTCAATAATCAATAGTGGAACCTGGATGTTCATATTGGTTCCTACATATTCTACGAAGATCTTTATCGGTCAAACTGCATAACAACATACGTTGTTCCCTTTGTCATCGGTATGTTACTTGCCCGAGATTCGATCGTCGGTACCCAATACCTAGTTCAATCTCGTTACCGGCAAGTCTCTTTACTCGTTCCGTAATACATCATTTCGTAACTCATTAGTTACAGTGCTTGCAAGGCTTAAGTGATGAGTATTACCGAGAGCGCCCAAAGATACCTCTCCGACAATCGGAGTGACAAAAACCTAATCTCGAATAATGCCAACTCAACATGTACCTTTGGAGACACATGTATAGCACCTTTATAGTCACCTAGTTACGTTGTGACGTTTGGTAGCACACAAAGTGTTCCTCCGGTAAACGGGAGTTGCACAATCTCATAGTTGTAGGAACTTTGTATAAGTCATGAAGAAAGCAATAGCAACATACTAAACGATCAAGTGCTAAGCTAACGGAATGGGTCAAGTCAATCACATCATTCTCCTAATGATGTGATCCCATTAATCAAATGACAACACATGCCTATGGTCAGGAAACACAACCATCTTTGATCAATGAGCTAGTCAAGTAGAGGCATACTAGTGACACTATGTTTGTCTATGTATTCACACATGTATCGTGTTTCCGGTTAATACAATTCTAGCATGAATAATAAACATTTATCATGATATAAGGAAATAAATAATAACTTTATTATTGCCTCTAGGGCATATTTCCTTCAGGTACATCATCATAAAATACAAGCACTTCTCCATTAGGGAGAGATAATCTTAGTTTGGCTAGGTGGTGAGCCGGCATATTTGCCTCTCTTCTACAATGTATCACTTTGCATGAGGCAAACCAGAGATTCATTTGGAGCTTGAGGTCCTCTATCATATGTGCCTGTTTGGAAAAGTCCAGGCCCCGTCTGTTGAGGGCTTGTTCCACCTGGAGAGCATCAGTTTCTACAATTATTCGCATCGCGCCAAGCTCCGCTACAACATCAAGTGCTTTGTGGACTGCGATCAGCTCAGCGCCAAAGGTGTCAGCCACATGGTCGCTTCGGCCCGCGCGAGCAGCAACCACCGCACCATCACAGTCCCGCACAATCACCCCCCACGCACCCGACTGCGCGCCTGGGATGTGGGCTCCATCCACATTGAATTTGAGTACGTCGGCAGGCGGTGGGAGCCAGCGCTGAGATGTTGCATGGGGCTTGGCAGTTTTGCTGAAATAACCCTGAAATTCCTCCACCGTGCATGCAGCCCTACATGCGAACTGGCTATACTCCATCGGTTTCTCCCCTTCTCGCACTTTGTTTCGCTGCGACCACCATTGCCACCACAGCACTACAATCAGCATTTGGTCTTTCTCTGTCAGCTTCCAGAGGATGTCCATTGTCGCCCCCACTGACTCACACTCGTCTAGCTGCTGCCGGACATGCTCGAGGCTAAGAGCCCTCCACACATGCTTGATCTCCCGACACTCCACAAAGAGGTGTTTACCCGTTTCGTTCCTAGAATTGCATAGAAAGCATTTGTGATCCTCAATGGTCATGCCCATTCTACATAATATATCCTTGGTTGCTAGGGTATTGTGCGTCGTCCTCCACATAAAGTGTTTGATTTTCCCCGGGCAAGGCATGCGCCAGATTCTTTTCCACTTCTCCTGCCCTCCCTCATTCAGGTTGCCAGCCTCAGCTTGGGGCTCCCCAGCACCTCCGTCGCCAGCTTCCGACAGGGTTCTCTTCAGTTTATATGCTTGCCTGACCGAGAAAACTCCTTTGGAGTTGAAATGCCATGCCGCAAAGTCGACCGCACCCTCGCGTAGTGGCATATGTAGTATCAAGGCTGCATCCTCCTCCCAAAAGGTGTCGTGAACAAGCTCATCATCCCACTGACCCGTGCCTGGATCGATTAGCTCGGAGACTTTGGTTAGCAAGCTGCCACCCCTTGGTGTGATCACTCTCCTGGACCAAGCCCACGGGATCCATGGGTCCTCCCAAATCCTTATGTTTGCCCCATCTCCTACCCTCCATATTACAACTTTATTTACCAGCTCGATATCGTGGCAGATACTTCGCCAAGCATATGACATATTTGGGCTCTCTCCTACTTCCAACACCAAATTGTGGGGGTAGTATTTGGCCTTCATAAGTGGAGCACAAAGACTCTCTGGTTCCTGGACCAGTCTCCACACCTGGCGGGCAAGCATAGCAACATTGAAGTCATGAATATCTCTGAACCCGACTCCGCCTTTCCCTTTAGACCTAGTGAGTTTTGGCCATCCGATCCAGTGAATTTTATTCTCCTTATCCTGCTGGCTCCACCAATACCGGGCAATCATGGCACTAATCTCATCACACGGTGTCTTGGTCAGATAGAAAATGGACATAGCAAAAAGTGGGGATCGCTTGCACCACCCCTTTCACCAAAATCTCCTTGCCTTGCCTCAACAGAGTTCTCTCGTTACATCCTTGCATTCTGTTTCAAATGGCGTCCTTCAGATATGTAAGCGCTTTCTTCTTGGACCGTCCAATGTACACCGGTAGTCCCAGGTACTTCTCATTGTAAGCCTCGCTCGATATGTCAAGGGTGGCCTTCACCGCATCTTTGGACTGTGGTAGACAGTTCTTACTGAACATGATCGCCGACTTTTCATGATTAATGCGCTGTCCCGAGCATTGCTCATATAGATGCAGGATACGCTGAAGCTCCTCGGTTTCGCTTGCTTTGGCAGCAAGAGCGCTTTTTTTAGGTCATATGCTTTCAAAGAAATGAAATATAAATAGAAACTGAAGTCAATAGCTGAGAAAAAACTAGTATCAAGGTCAAATATTCCACCTCTAGTCAAGCTGACCTTGGTACATGAAAAGTTCATTTGTAGTTTGCTAGTATTGTTATTTTGCCAGTTGCTGCTCGGGTTGTCCTCACATGTTATTTATAAATGGACGTTGAAACGTTCACGATACGATGATCAGTTGACGAGATTGGGGGCTCAAATCTCATGCCTCATAGTCAGCTGATCAATAATGTTGATGATTTGGATAAGTCGTCTATAGGCTTATAGACTGGAAAGAGTACTCTCCCGCAAAAATGTGACATTTTAGTCCGGATGCAGCCCAGCCTTTAAACTTAAATCTGACATACATCGACATTGCTGTATGATTGAATATCTTAAAAACAAAAGTGTATTTAGTGCAAAACTATACCGTGTACGAATCGTATCCATCCAAGTGTATTATTCACTACGCATGGCATCTGTCTTGGCACCCTTCCATTTCTCAAGTGAACATCGTTTTTCGCCATTTTCCTTTTGGATGGATCGCGTGTACGAACAGCGATACCAGAAAGTCGTCGACGTTCAGGGATACTGCGACCCATCCATCCATGGTACCATTTCTGAAGCACGCTACTACCCTCACCTGTCTCTCTCCGCGTACTTTATACCAGTACAGTACACGTACACGCCGCACGGTTAGGAACTTGGCAGTTTGACTCTTGATCCTAGCAGTACAGTGCTAGAAACTGCATATCTTCTCTGGCCTGCTCACAAGTCACAAGAAGATGATTTCGACAAGCATCTGCTAGCAAGCACCCCTTCATTTCAAAATAAGTGACTCAACTTTGTACTAACTTTAAAGTTATTTTGTGACGGAGAGGGTATACTATACGGAGAGTTGGTTCAGAAAGTAACAATCTGTCCCTGTGGCTGCTCTGAAGAATACACAAGAACACAGGTACCTTTCCTGAAGCATGGTTAGTTTTTTTTTCTTTAGCCGCTTGGAAAATTCGTGTGTCAGCGTAACGAATTACTGCCGGGCAGCAAACGGTGCAGCACTTTTAGTGCACCCAATGATGCATTATGCTTTACTGCACACAAGTACACGCTGTATGTTTCTAGCAGTCCATAGCATGCAGCAGCGGGCTATACAGTCTGCAGCGCAGCCCATGACAGCAGCGGCACTAAAGCATGCCGGTACCCTACTACAGTAATTAATTTATGAGCTTGCCCTGCCATTTTCTTCCCTTTTCTTCTCCGGTCGATCCATAGCAGCTCAGTCTGCAATGGAACTTACACAGGTCTGCTCTGATGACTGCTCTGAATAGACAAGAAGTTAAACAGCACAGGGACCTATTTCTGAACCTTTGCGCAGCTTGTTTAATGGCCTGGAACCTTCGCGTGTCAGTCCCCGCGTGCGACCGCTACCAAGCACTTAAATCAACTACCAACAGTAAGACTACTATCTTTACTGCACCCAATGATCCAGCATTATTGTACTCCTACTAACCCAAATCGTGATGCGTGGCACTGCTTGTTTTATGCCGAGCAGATGCTTCCGCAACCGCACCTGCTCCCCTTCTCAAACATTTCTTTACTCGGGCGCGGCGTCTGCTTGCGGCGCGCCATTTTCCGTCAGGCCGGACGGGCTCAGATTCCGGAGATCCAACCCACATCACCACCACCACCACCGCCGCCGGCCGCGGCTCGTAATTCTTCGGAATTAGCTCGGCCATGACCGCAGGAAGCGGCATTTTTCAAACTGCACGGCGTGCGCGAGGGCGACGAGGCAAAGCAGGTGACTAGGTGATACGGCCGCAGGGTCTTGTCCGGGCATCACGCGTAACCTTAGGCCCTGTTTGTTTTTTAAGTCCCAACTTATAAGTCATAAGTCCTTACCTGTTTGTTTACAGGGACTTATAAGTCCCGAGTCCCTACCTGTTTGTTTACAGGGACTTATAAGTCCCGAGTCCCTACCTGTTTGTTTACAGGGACTTATAAGTCCATATTGCACCGCTGCAACGAGGCTCAGGAGAGGGCCTGTCCGGCGATTGGAGGCACCGTTGCAACGAATCGAGGCAGAACGAACCGAGGCGGAGCGGTGAACCGAGGCGGGACGGCGATGGGGCGGTGACCGGGCGAGAGGCGGGGCGGCGACGGGGCGAGAGGCGGGCGGGCGACGGGCGACGACGGGCGGCGAATCGAGGCGGGCGACGACGGGCGGCGAACCGAGGCGGGCTGCGACGGGCGAGAGGCGGCGGCGAACCGAGGCGGCGACGGGCGAGAGGCGGGCGGCGACGGGCGTCTTGTAACGAGCTGGAGCGAATAAGTCCCAATAAGCTCCTCCCTGAGAGTCTTATTTGATAAGTCCCAAATCACCATAATAAGTCCCAATAAGTCCCTTGTGTTTGGTTTAGGTGGGACTTATAGGAACTTTTTTAAGTCCCTAAATCAATAAGTCCCTGGAAACAAACACCCCCTAAGTTAACTGCCGCAGAAGGGACTCGACCACACAGCTGATGAACGCTACGGCAGACCGGCCACTCTCAAAAAGAAAGCTAAGCTACAACTAGTGGTATCATTAAGCACGCGTACAGGAGCCACCATATGTCAAAGTATTGCATCACGGATGACATGCACGTTACAGGGAGAGGTTATGTGTTACTTTATATTCTTAATAATTATGTAAGTGATGAAGCGTCGCCATCAGTCGTCAACGGATCCACACGTGCTGACTGAGTAGGCTGTTAGGCGTTGCCTGATACTGCAATTTAAGCACAGTGCCAAACCACCAGTGCCTTGATATTACTATATGTCGACGGCATTTGGATCCGTTCATGATGGCAATGTGGTTTGATCGAGATGAGTTATGGCAAATATTGTGGATCAGAAGGACGTCGTGTCGTGGTGCGTACGTATATGTGCACATCTGGGTCTGGGCTAGCGACGTTTCTCGGGTCAAAAGTGTATGTATTATGCTGGGACGGGAAATGCCAAGTGATGTTGATGGAAGGATTAGAAAATGAAGTATTGTATGCCAGATTCAAGGCCTTCCGTCAATAATATATGTAGAGAGAGAACCTCTCCACAGAATTCTGAAAGATCTTTCGGCCGTTCTTAAGATGGCAACGAGTGTGTTTCCTCTACGCAGCGGCTAGGGTTTAGGATCCTCGATGTTGATCGCCTACGAGTTCCCTCATTACCATCCGCCCCACGTCCATTCCACCGCCCCTCGGGCGCCATAGTGATGTCCCCACCTTTTTTTCGAAATATATGGCGACACCATCTGACGCGCGGTCAGCAACAAGCAGTGGCGCGACGGGAAACCGTAGCAACCTAGGAGACCTCTTCGACTAGCTTGATCTGGCTGGCGAGGAATCCGACGACTTAAAAATCGATGATGTTGATGAATCGGTCATTAATGAGAGCGTACACCGGCTGGCCCTTGCTAGGGTTCATACCGACAAACAACTTGGTCGGGGGGGGCTTTTCGGAGATATGCAGGCTGCTTAGAATCCGGCGCAGGAACTCTGCTTCCAGCCGACATGCACTAATGTCTTTGTAGTGCAAGCATCATGTCTAGGTGATTGGGAGAGAATCATGGAGTAGAGACCATGCATATTTCAGCATTGGCTATTCTCCGGAGTCCATACGATCGGTTCAGCAAGGGCGAGGATATGGAAATAGTTCATATGCCTATATGGCTATAAATCCACAAGTTACCCGATGGCTACTGTAAGAAATATCTCGTGGAGAATCTGATCAAGAAAGCAGGGAAGGTTCTGATATGAGGATAGAAGGAGGATGGTACTTGGTGTAATGCCCCAACGAAGATTGAAAGGATGGTTGCGTCATATTTTAAGGATGTTTTGACACAAATAGACCTGACCCTTTCAACTGGCGAGGTTTCGAGGAAAATAACACCAAAGGTGTCTAATGATATGGATGAAAGGCTTAATGCACCTTTTACTGATAATAAGATATCACATGCTTTATTCCAAATTAGACCCCTAAGAGCTTTTGGACCGGATGGCTTTCCCTCTCGTTTCTATCACGGGAATTGGGTTGTTTGAAAACTGAGTAGGTTGTTAGGTGTTTCCTGATATAAATGAACGAAGTGGAATAAAAATCATGGTTGGGAAGGTTACTATAGATAATTACCAGCAGCGTTCAAGGCAGACGTTGTCGGTATCATGTTACCAGTAGCAGCATTCCGCCACGGCCCTACTAGTAGGCACCACAGATCGCTGCTAATGAGGGGTATCCTGTACTAGTGTCTATAGCCACCTGAAGGAAATATGCCCTAGAGGAAATAATAAACTTGTTATATTCATATTTCCTTATATCATGATAAATGTCTATTATTCATGCTAGAATTGTATTAACCGGAAACTTGATACATGTGTGAATACATAGACAAAACACTGTGTCCCTAGTATGCCTCTACTTGACTAGCTCGTTGATCAAAGATGGTTAAATTTCCTAGCCATGGACATCTGTTGTCATTTGATGAAAGGGATCACATCATTAGGAGAATAATGTGATGGACAAAACCCATCCGTTAGCTTAGCATAATGGTCGTTCAGTTTTATTGCTACTGCTTTCTTCGTGTCAAATATATATTCCTCCAACTATGAGATTATGCAACTCCCGGACACCGGAGGAATACCTTATGAGCTATCAAACGTCACAACGTAACTGGGTGATTATAAAGATGCTCTACAGGTATCTCCAAAGGTGTTTGTTGGGTTGGCATAGATCGAGATTAGGATTTGTCACTCCGAGTATCGGAGAGGTATCTGTGGGCCCTCTCGGTAATGCACACCATATGAAGCCTTGCAAGCAATGTGACTAATGAGTTAGTTACGGGATGATGCACTATGGAACGAGTAAAGAAACTTGCCGGTAATGAGATTTAACTAGGTATGAAGATACCTACGATCGAATCTCGGGCAAGTAACATATCGATGACAAAGGGAATAACGTATGTTGACTTTGTGGTTCGACCGATAACGATCTTCATAGAATATGTGGGAACGAATATGAGCATCCAGGTTCCGTTATTGGTTGTTGACCGGAGAGGTGTCTCAGTCATGTCTACATAGTTCTCGAACCCGTAGGGTCCGTAGGCTTAACGTCCGATGACGATATGTATTATATGAGTTATGTGTTTTGGTGACCGAAGGTTGTTCGGAGTCCCGGATGAGATCACAGACACAACAAGGAGTCTCGAAATGGTCGAGAGGTAAAGATTGATATATTATAAGGTTATATTCAGACACCGGAATGGTTCCGGAGTGGTACGGGTATTTCTTGGAGTACCAAGGGGTTACCGGAACACCCCCCCTCCCGGAAAGTAATGGGACTCATGGGCCATAGTGGAGAGGAGACGCAGGCCGAAAGAGGTGGCTCGTGCCCCCCTCCATGTGGAGTCTGAATTGGACAAGGGGGAGGGGGCGCGGCCCCCCTTCTCCCTCTCCCTCTACTTCCCTCTTTCCCCCTTTGTTGGAAAGGAAGGGGGGCCGACTAGGACTAAGATTCCTAGTTTGACTCCCCCCACTTGGGCGCGCCCTAGGCCGGCCCTCTCCCCTCTCCCTCCTTTATATATGGGGGGATGGGGGCACCCCAAAGGACATCAATTGTCTTAGCCGTGTGCGGTACCCCTCCTCCACCGTTTACTCCTCCCGCCATATTGTCGTAGTGGTTAGGCGAAGCCCTGCGCGGATCACATCACCATCACCGTCACCACGCCGTCGTGCTGACGTAACTCATCTACTCCTTCATACCTCTGCTGGATCAAGAGTTCGAGGGACATCATCGAGCTGAACGTGTGTAGAAATCGGAGGTGTCGTACGTTCGGTACTTGATCAGTTGATTCGAGAAGATGTTCGACTACATCAACCGTGTTAAGTTAACGCTTCCGCTTTCAGTCTACGAGGGTACATGGACACACTCTCCCCCTCTCATTGCTATGCATCTCCTAGATAGATCTTGCATGAGCGTAGGAATTTTTTTGAAATTGCATGCTATGTTTCCCAACAATGGCATCCAAGCCAGGTCTATGCGTAGATGATATGCACGAGTAGAACACAAAGAGTTGTGGGCGGTGATCGTCATACTGCTTACCACCAATGTCTTATTTTGATTCGGCGTTATTGTTGGATGAAGCGTCTCGGACCAACCTTACATGACCGCGTTCCTAAGACCGGTTCCACCGACAGACATGCAACTAGTTTTGCATAAAGGTGGCTGGCGGGTGTCTGTTTCTCCAACTTTAGTTGAATCGAATTTGACTACGGCCGGTCCTTGTGAAGGTTAAAACAACAAACTTGATAAATCACCGTTGTGGTTTTTGTGCCGTAGGTATGTTCGGTTCATGCTAGAAGCCCATAGCAGCCACGTAAAACTTGCAACAAACAAAGTAGAGGACGTCTAACTTGTTTTTGTAGGGCATGTTGTGATGTGATATGGTCAAGGCATGAAATGATATAAATTATTGTATGAGATGATCATGTTTTGTAATAAGTTATCGACAACTGGCAGGAGCCATATGGTTGTCGCTTTATTGTATGAAATACAAATGCTATGTAATTGCTTTACTTTATCACTAAGCGGTAGCGATAGTCATAGAAGCAATGGTTGGCGAGATGACCACAATGCTATGATGAAGATCAAGGTTTCAAGCCGATGATGATGGAGATCATGATGTTGCCTCGGTGATGGAGATCAAAAGCACAAGATGATGATGGCCATATCATGTCACATATTTTGATTGCATGTTATGTTTATCTTTTATGCATCTTATTTTGCTTAGTACGGCGGTAGCATTATAAGATGACCCCTTACTAAAATTTCAAGGTATAAGTGTTCTCCCCGAGTATGCACCGTTGCGAAAGTTCTTCATGCTGAGACACCAAGTGATGATCGGGTGTGATAGGCTCTACGTTCAGATACAACGGGTGCAAGCCAGTTTTGCACACGCGGAGTACTCGGGTTAAACTTGACGAGCCTAGCATATAAAGATATGGCCTCGGAACACTGAAGACTGAAAGGTTGAACGTGAATCATATAGTAGATATGATCAACATAGAGATGTTCACCATTGAAGACTACTCCATCTCACATGATGATCGGACATGGTTTAGTTGATTTGGATCATGTGTCATTTAGATGACTTGAGGGATGTCTATCTAAGTGGGAGTTCTTAAGTAATATGATTAATTGAACTTAATTTATGAACTTAGTCCTAATAGTTTTTTGCATATGTATGTTGTAGATCAATGGCCCGTGCTACCGTTCCCTTGAATTTTAATGTGTGCGTAGAGAAAGCTAAGTTGAAAGATGATGGTAGCAACTACACGAGTTGGGTCCGTAACTTGAGGATTATCCTCATTGCTGCACAGAAGAATTATGTCCTTGATGCACCGTTAGGTGTACTATTTGCCCCAACAACTGCAGATATTGTGAATGCCTGGCAGTCGCATGTTGATGACTACTCGTTAGTTCAGTGTGCCATGATTTACGACTTAGAATCGGGACTTCAAAGATGTTTTGAACATCATGGACCATATGAGATGTTCCAGGAGTTGAAGTTAATATTTCAACCAAATGTCCGAGTTGAGAGATATGAAGTCTCCAACAAGTTCTATAGCTGCAAGATGGAGGAGAACAGTTCTGTTAGTGAGCACATACTCAGAATGTCTAGGTATAATAATCACTTGACTCAGTTGGGAGTTAATCTTCCAGATGATTGTGTCATTGACAGAGTTCTTCAATCACTACCACCAAGCTACAAAGGCTTCGTGATGAACTACAATATGCAAGGGATGGAAAAGACTATTCCCGAGCTCTTTGCGATGCTAAAAGCCGCGGAGGTAGAAATAAAAAAGGAGCATCAAGTGTTGATGGTTAACAAGACCACTAGTTTCAAGAAGGAGGTCAAGGGTAAAAAGAAGGGGAACTTCAAGAAGAATGATAAGCAAGTTGTCACTTATGGGAGGAAACCCAAAGCTGGACCCAAGCCTGAAACTGAGTGCTTCTACTACAAAGGGACTGGTCACTGGAAGCGGAACTGCCCCAAGTATTTGGCGGATAAGAAGGATGGCAAAGTGAACAAAGGTATATTTGATATACATGTTATTGATGTGTACCTTACTAATTCTCGTAGTAGTGCCTGGGTATTTGATAGCGGTTCGGTTGCTCATATTTGTAACTCGAAGCAGGGACTACGAACTAAACAAAGATTGGCTAAGGACGAGGTGATAATGCGTGTCGGGAATGGTCCAAGGTTGATGTAATCGCCGTCGGCACGCTACCTCTACATCTACCTTCGGGATTAGTTTTAGACCTGAATAATTGTTATTTGGTGCCAGCGTTGAGCATGAACATTATATATGGATCTTGTTTAGTGCGAGATGGTTATTCATTTAAATTAGAGAATAATGGTTGTTCTATTTATATGAGTAATATATTTTATGGTCATGCACCCTTGAAGAGTGGTCTATTTCTGTTGAATCTTGATCGTGATTATACACATATTCATAATATTGATGCCAGAAGATGCAAAGTTGATAATGATAGTGCACCTTATTTGTGGCACTGCCGTTTGGGTCATATCGGTGTAAAGCGCATGAAGAAACTCCATAAAGATGGACTTTTAGAATATACTTGTGAACCGTGCCTTATGGGCAAGATGACTAAAAATCCATTCTCCGGAACAATGGAACGAGCTAGTGACTTCTTGGAAATAATACATACCGATGTATGCGGTCCAATGAGTGTTGATGCTCGTGGCGGGTATCGTTATTTTCTGACCTTCACAGATTATTGACTCTAGTGCAAGTGGGAGACTAAAGGAATATGACCTAGAGGCAATAATAAAGTTCTTATTTTATATTTCCTTATATCTTGATAAATGTCTATTATTCATGCTAGAATTGTATTGACCAAAAACTTGATACATGTGTGAATACATAGACAAAACACTATGTCCCTAGTATGCCTCTACTTGACTAGCTCGTTGATCAAAGATGGTTAAGTTTCCTAGCCATGGACATGTGTTGTCATTTGATGAACGGGATTACATCATTAGGAGAATGATGTGATGGAAAAGACCCATCCGTCAGCTTAGCATACTGATCGTTCAGTTTTATTGCTACTGCTTTCTTCGTGTCAAATATATATTCCTCCGACTATGAGATTATGCAACTCCCGGACACCGGAGGAATACCTCGTGTGATATCAAACATCACAACGTAACTTGGTGATTATAAAGATGCTCTATAGGTATCTCCGAAGGTGTTTGTTGGGTTGGCATAGATCAAGATTAGGATTTGTCACTCAAAATACCGGAGAGGTATCTCTGGGCCCTCTTGTTGGGGAACGTAGTAATTTCAAAAATTTTCCTACGCACACGCAAGATCATGGTGATGCATAGCAACGAGAGGGGAGAGTGTTGTCTACGCACCCTCGTAGACCCGGCGAAGCGATCACAACGTAGAGGAAGTAGTCGACGCTTCTCCTCGCGATCCGACCGATCCCGCGCCAAGCTTCGGCGCCCAATTCTTGACACACGTACAGCTCGATGACGCCCCTCGTACTCTGATCCAGCCGAGTGTCGAGGAGAGTTCCACAAGACGACGGCGTGGTGGCGATCTTGATGTTCTATCGCGCAGAAGCTTCGCCTAAGCTTCATGACGATATGACCGAGGTGGAATATGGTGGAGGGGCACCGACACGGCTAAGGAACGATCCGTAGATCAAACTTGTGTGTTCTAGGGTGCCCCTGCCCTCGTATATAAAGGAGCAGGGGGGTGCGGCCGGCCTAGAGGAGGCGCTGGAGGAGTCCTACTCCCACCGGAGTAGGACTCCCCTTCCTAGTTGGAGTAGGATTGGGGAGGGAAGAAGGAAGGGCGCCGCCTCCTTGTCCTATTCGGACTAGGGGAGGCGCGCGCCCTGCCCCGGCCGCCCCTCCTCTTCTCCTCGAGGCCCACTAAGGCCCATTTAGTTCCCGGGGTTCCGTAACCTCCGGTACTCAGAAATTTCGATTTCACCCGAACCATTCCGACTCCAAATATAGGCTTCCAATATATTAATCTTTATGTCTCGACCATTTCGAGACTCCTCGTCATGTCCATGATCACATCCGGACTCAACTTCTTCGGTACATCAAAATACATAAACTCATAATAACCGCCATCGAAACCTTAAGCGTGCATGGACCCTACGGTTCGAGAACAATGTAGACATGACCGAGACACGCCTCCGGTCAATAACCAACAGCGGACCTGGATGCCCATATTGGTTCCTACATATTCTACGAAGATCTTTATCGGTCGGACCGCATAACAACATACGTTGTTCCTTTGTCATCGGTATGTTACTTGCCCGAGATTCGATCGTCGGTATCCAATACCTAGTTCAATCTCGCACGCAAGTCTCTTTACTCGCTCAGTAATACATCATCTTACAGCTAACTCATTAGTTGTAATGCTTGCAAGGCTTAAGTGATGTGTATTACCGAGAGGGCCCAGAGATACCTCTCCGACAATCGGAGTGACAAAACCTAATCTCGAATACGCCAACCCAACATCTGCCTTTGGAGACACCTGTAGTACTCCTTTATAATCACCCAGATTCGTTGTGACGCTTGGCAGCACCAAAGTGTTCCTCCGTAAACGGAGTTGCATAATCTCATAGTTACAGAACATGTATATGTCATGTATAAAAGCAAAGAGCAACATACTAAACGATCGTGTGCTAAGCTAAGGGAATGGGTCATGTCAATCGATCATTCTACTAATGATGTGACCTTGTTAATCAAATAACAACTCCTTGTTCATGGTTAGGAAACATAACCATCTTTGATTAACAAGCTAGTCTAGTAGAGGCATACTAGTGACATCTTGTTTGTCTATGTATTCACACATGTATCATGTTTCCGGTTAATACAATTCTAGCATGAATGATAAACATTTATCATGAAATAAGGAAATAAATAATAACTTTATTATTGCCTCTAGGGCATATTTCCTTCAGTCTCCCACTTGCACTAGAGTCAATAATCTAGATTACATAGTAATGATTCTAACACCCATGGAGTCTTGGTGCCGATCATGTTTTGCTCGTGGAAGAGGCTTAGTCAACGGTCTCGCAACATTCAGATCCGTATGTATCTTGCAAATCTCTATGTCTCCCACCGACTAAGTCCCGGATGGAATTGAAGCGCCTCTTGATGTGCTTGGTCCTCTTGTGAAATCTGGATTCCTTCGCTAAGGCAATTGCTCCAAGATTGTCACGTAAGATTTTCATTGGACCCGATGCACTAGGTATGACACCTAGATCGGATATGAACTCCTTCATCCGCACTCCTTCATTAGCTGCTTCGGCTGCTATGTACTCCGCTTCACATGTAGATCCCGCCACGACGCTTTGCTTAGAACTGCACCAACCGACAGCTCCTCCGCTTAGTGTAAATCGTATCCGGTCTGCGATTTAGAATCGTCCGGATCGGTGTCAAAGCTTGCATCAACGTAACTGCCATTTATGAGCTCTTTGTCACCTCCATATACGAGAAACATATCCTTAGTCCTTTTCGTATTTCAGATGTTCTTGACCGCTGTCCAAAGATGATCCACTCTGGATTACTTTGGTACCTCCTGTTAGGCTTATAGCAAGGCACACATCAGTCCTGTACACAAGATTGCATACATGATAGAGCCTATGGCTGAAGCATAGGAACATCTTTCATTTTCTCTCTATCTTCTGCAGTGGTCGGGCATTGAGTCTTACTCAACTTCACACCTTGTAACACGTGCAAGAACCCTTTCTTTGCTTGATCCATTTTGAACTTCTTCTAAATTTTGTCAAGGTATGTGCTTTGTGAAAGTCCAATTAAGCGTCTTGATCTATCTCTATAGATCTTAATGCCCAATATGTAAGCAGCTTCACCGAGGTCTTTCATTGAAAAACTCTTATTCAATTATCCCTTTATGCTATCCAGAATTCTATATCATTTCCGATCAGCAATATGTCATCTACATATAATATCGAAAATGCTACTGAGCTCCCACTCACTTTCTTGTAAATACAGGCTTCTCCAAAAGTCTTTACAAACCCAAATGCTTTGATCACACTATCAAAGCGCTTATTCCAACTCCGAGATGCTTGCACCAGTCCATAAATGGATCATTGGAGCTTGCATACTTTGTTAGCTCCTTTGGATCGATAAAACCTTCTCGTTGCATCATATACAACTCTTCTTCCGTAAATCCATTCAAGAATGCAGTCTTTACATCCATTTGCCAAATTTCATAATCATAAAATGCGCAATTGCTAACATGATTCGGACAGACTTAAGCATCGCTACGGGTGAGAAGGTCTCATCGTAGTCAATCCCTTGAACTTGTCGAAACCCTTTGCGACAAGTCGAGCTTTGTAGACGAATATTACCGTCATCGTCGATCTTCTTCTTGAAGATCCACTTGTTTTCTATTGCTTGCCTACCCTCGGGCAAGTCAACCAAAGTCCATACTTTGTTTTCATACATGGATCCCATCTCAGATTTCATGGCCTCAAGCCATTTTATGGAATCTGGGCTCACCATCGCTTCTTCATAGTTCGTGGGTTCATCATGATCTAGTAGCATGATTTCCGAACAGGATTACCGCACCACTCAGTGCGGATCTTACTCGGTTGATCTACGAGGTTCTCAGAGCAACTTGATCTCAAGTTTCATGATCAACATCATCAACTTCCTCACTACTTGGTGTAGGTGTCTCGAAACCGGTTTCGCGACAAACTACTTTCAAGTAAGGGAGAAGGTACAATTACCTCATCAAGTTCTACTTTCCTCCCACTCACTTCTTTCGAGAGAAACTCCTTCTCTAGAAAGGATCCATTCTTAGCAACGAATGTCTTGCCTTCGGATCTGTGATAGAAGGTGTACCCAACTCTCTCCTTTGGGTATCCTATGAAGACACATTTCTCCGATTTGGGTTCGAGCTTATCAGGTTGAAGCTTTTTCACATAAGCATCGCATCCCCAAACTTTAAGAAACGACAACTTTGGTTTCTTGCTAAACCATAGTTCATAAGGTGTCGTCTCAACGGATTTCGACGGTGTTCTATTCAAGGTGAATGCGGCCGCCTCTAGAGCATAACCCCAAAACGATAGCGGTAAATCAGAAGAGACATCATAGATCGCACCATATCTAGTAAAGTGCGACACGACGCTCGGACACACCATTACGCTGTGGTGTTCCGGTGGCGTGAGTTGCGAAACTATTCCGCATTGTTTCAAATGTAGACCAAACTCGTAACTCAAATATTCACCTCCACGATCGATCGTAGAAATTTAATTTTCTTGTTACGATGATTTTCAACTTCACTCTGAAATTCTTTGAACTTTTCAAATGTTTCAGACTTATGTTTCATTAAGTAGATATACCCATATCTCGCTTAAGTCATCTGTGAAGGTGAGAAAATAACGATATCCGCCACGAGCCTCAACATTCATCGGACCACATACATCTCAGTATGTATGATTTCCAACAAATCTGTTGCTCTCTCCATAGTCCCGAGAACGGGTTCTAGTCATCTTGCCCATGAGGCACGGTTCGCAAGTGCCAAGTGATTCATAATCAAGTGACTCCAAAAGCCCATCAAGATGGAGTTTCTTCATGCGCTTTACACCGATATGACCTAAACGGCAAATGCCACAAATAAGTTGCACTATCATTATCAACTCTGCATCTTTTGGTTTCAACATTATGAATATGTGTATCACTACTATCGAGATTCATCAAAAATAGACCACTCTTCAAGGGTGCATGACCATAAAAGATATTACTCATATAAATAGAACAACCATTATTCTCTCGATTTAAATGAATAACCGTCTCGCATCAAACAAGATCCAGATATAATGTTCATGCTCAACGCAGCACCAAATAACAATTATTTAGGTCTAAAACTAATCCCAAGGTAGATGTAGAGGTAGCGTGCCGACCGCGATCACATCGACTTTGGAACCATTTCCCACGCGCATCGTCACCTCGCCCTTTGCCGGTGTTAAGCAATCCGTAGCTCTGCTTCGAGTTGCAAATATTAGCAATGAACCAAGATCAAATACCAGTGCTAGTCACGAGCTCTAGTAAGGTACACATCAATAACATGTATATCACATATACCTTTGTTCACCTTGCCATCCTTCTTATCCGCCAAATACTTGGGGCAGTTCCGCTTCGGTGACCACCGCTTGCAGAGAAGCACTCGGTTTAAGGCTTAGGTCCAGACTTGGGTTTCTTCTCCCGAGCACAACTTGCTTGCTGTTCTTCTTGAAGTTCCTTCTTCTTCCCTTTGCCTTTCTTCTTGAAACTAGTGGTCTTATTGACCATCAACACTTGATGCTCCTTCTTGATTTCTACCTCCGCAGCCTTTAGCATTGCGAAGAGCTCTGTATAGTCTTTACTAACCCTTGCATATTATAGTTCATCACGAAGCCTTTGTAGCTTGGTGGTAGTGATTGAAGAATTACATCAATGACACAATCATCCGGAAGATTAACTCCCAATTGTGTCAAGTGATTGTAGTACCCGGACATTCTCGAGTATGTGCTCACTAATGTAACTATTCTCCTCCATCTTGCAGCTATAGAACTTATTGGAGACTTCATATCTCTCAATCCGGGCATTCTGTTGGAATATTAACTTCAACTCTGGAACATCTCATATGCTCCATGACGCTCAAAACGTCGTTGAAGTCCCGGTTCTAAGCCGTAAAGCATGGCACACCGAACTATAGAGTAGTCATCACTTTGCTCGCCAGACGCTCATAACATCCGGTGTTGCTCCAAGAAGAGTTCGCACCCAGCGGTGCATCCAGACGTAAGTCTTCAGGCAACAATGAGGATAATCCTCAAGTTACGGACCCAATCCGTGTAATTGCTACCATCATCTTTCAACTTTGCTTTCTCAAGGAACGCATTAAAATTCAACGGAAACAACGACGAGCCATCTATCTACAATCAAACATAAACAAGCAAGATACTATCAGGTACTAAGTTCATGATAAATTTAAGTTCAATTAATCATATTTCTTAAGAACTCCCACTTAGACAGACATCTCTCTAGTCATCTAAGTGATCACGTGATCCAAATCAACTAAACCATAACCGATCATCACGTGAAATGGAGTAGTTTTCAATGGTGACCATCTTATGTTGATCATATCTACTATATGATTCACGCCGACCTTTCGGTCTCCGTGTTCCGAGGCCATATCTGCATATGCTAGGCTCGTCAAGTATAACCCGAGTATTCTGCGTGTGCAAAACTGGCTTGCACCCGTTGTAGATGGACGTAGAGCTTATCACACCCGATCATCACGTGGTGTCTGGGCACGACGAACTTTGGCAACGGTGCATACTCGGGGAGAACACTTCTTGATAATTTAGTGAGAGATCATCTTATAATGCTACCGTCAATCAAAGCAAGATAAGATGCATAATGGATAAACATCACATGCAAATCAATATAAGTGATATGATATGGTCATCATCATCTTGTGCTTCATGATCTTCATCTCCGCAGCACCACCATGATCACCATCGTCACCGGTGTAACACCCCGGATGTATCTTTCCATATTTGTAACTCCAACTCTTGCCATTTTCGGATATGTGCTATGATATTCCCTCCGTGGTTGGGTTTTTTTTTCATTTTGCATTTTGTTCATGTCATGCATCTCATATCATGTCATCATGTGCATCTCATTTGCATACGTGTTCGTCTCATGATTCCGAGCATATTCCCGTTGTCTGCTTTGCAATCCGACACTCCTATGTTCCCCGGCGTCCCCTCTTGTCATTTTCCGTGTAAAGGTGTTGAACATTCTCGAATGGACCGAGCCTTGCCAAGTGGCCCTGGTATAGCACCGTAGACCACCTGTCAAGTTTCGGGTCATTTGGAGTTCGTTTGATACTCCAACGGTTAACCGCACCCTCAAAAGGCCTCTTTTGAGTTGCAGCCCAACAACCCTCCAAAACAGCCCAATAACCCATCTAACTCCCTCCATGCCCTCGGTCGTTCGATCACGATCGTGTGGTAAAACCGCACCTCATTTGGACACTCCTAGCTCCCTCTACCTCTATAAATAGACCCTCCCCGAAATCCCCATTGAAACCCTAAAATCCCAGATCCGCCCACGGACACGTCTGTCGTCGCCGGACACGCTCACGCCGGCCCGGCGAATCCGGGCTCGACACGTGGCACTCCGGCCTCCGCACCGCGCCGCCCGCACAGAGCCACGCGAGAGGTCTGTGCGTCCTCACAGCCGCCACCGCTTCCTTCACACACACACACACGCCCACCGCCCACACATTTGCCGCACCCGCCGCCGCTTCAGCACGCCGCCGACGCCACACACCGCCACCATGCCGCCGCCCCCACACACATGCGCCGCCCACCCTGCCCGCCCGCCCACCGCACCGTGCAGCGCACCGCCCCGCGCCGCCGCCCGCCCGTTGCTGCCGTAGCCGCCTTCGCCAAGCACGCCGCCGTGCCATGGCTCCTTTCTCCGCAAGCGCCAGCGCCGTCCCCCGCCGTCCACTGCCCAGATCCGGCGGCCCCGCGCCCGGATCCGGCCGCCGGAGCAACTCCGGCGAGCTCCCGCTCCGGCGAACCTCGAGCGCCGCGCCGGCCGGATCCGATCTACAGTAACCGTCGGTTGACTTCTTTCCCCCGAAACCACTAAGTCCATTTTCTGCAATTATTTCGTGCATTTTTCATAGCATCACATCTCTGCAACCGTGGCTCCGTTTTGGGCATATAATATGTCAAATTGTTCGTCTCGAAGAGTACATCATTTCATTCCATTGCATCATTTGCATTTGAGCTCATCTTGATGCCCATAATGCTGTTGGAAGATGGCTTCAGATCGTTAGTTCCAGAATCTTATCAGTTCGAGCTCTTTTGCCATTTTTGCCATGAATTATGTGTGCACCTTATGAACTTGAGTCCTACATGTGAGTTGAACATTGCCATGCCATCTTTCCAGGGGTGTTTTCCATGTATTTTTGTGAGCTATGTGTTGACTAGAACAAGCATGCAAAGTAGGGATGATGATGTTGCTGATTTCAGGAACTTAGTGATTTCACTAAGTCTTGTCCTGCTGATAATTTTATGCCATATGTTCATGTTGTTACAGAGAGATCTATGCCCTTTTTGAGCATGATCAGTAAGGGTGTTTTGGACATATGGATGTTCTCTATCGATCCATGCCTTTGCTGGCATTTATGGAGTAGTCTAGCATGTCATTTTCGTGCTCTACTTTTGCTTGAAAATGTTTCCTGGCAGACTGTTTGCGTGAGATTCAATTTTCACGAGGTCGTTGTAGTTGATCCGTGTATGCTATGATGTTGTTCTTGCCATGTATAGCTCCTATGCCATGTCTTCTTGATGGGTGTATGCTTAGTTTATCATGAGATGCTCTGTAGTGAGTGCATCGAGCTCACGAACATGCCATGTTGAATCTGTTTTTGCCATGTCCTGATATTTCACTAAGTCTGAAATCTGTAATAAAACATGCAATGTTTACATGGGTGCCATCATTTCTTAGAGTCCTTTTTGGCTTATGGTCAGTAAGGAACTATTGAAATATGCTTTGAGTAGAATCATGTCATGCCTTGCTTTGCTATTATAAGTTCCTGTAGCATGTTGTCTGCTTGCTCTAAACATGCCTTCCTGATGTTAATTCCTGGCATGTTAGTATTTTCACTAAGTCTGTGAACCTGATATTTTGAGCACTTTCACCATGCTTGTTTGAACATGTTATGATGTGATTTAGCCGTAGCTCAGTGTTCCTCTTTTGTTAAGCATCTCCTGTAGTTCGCTGCCATATGCTTTGTTTTTATGTTGGGGTGCTGTAGCATAGTTTCTTGTTGCTTGCTAAGTAGCATCGGGCTGTTAAACGCAGATTTGCGCCATTCTTGTTTTGCTTGTCATTTGCAAACCGTGCATCCGTTTCCGGTGATCTTTATATCGATTTTAACCGAAATCACTCCATCTTTCCAGCGGCATACTTGGTTTTTCCAAGTTGATGCCCGGTTCATCATTTTCCTTCCGGAGCACACATATGCATTGCATATCACATCTCGCATCGCATGTCATGTATTGCATCATATTGCTTGTGCATTGTTCCTTGTTTTGATTGTGGTTCCGTTGCTTGTGTTCTTGCTTTGGGTAGAGCCGGGAGACGAGTACATGAACGAGGAACCTGTTGAGAACGCCTACGAAGATCAAGCCTTCGACAACTCTGAGAACCTTACAGGCAAGATGACCATACCTTCGATATCACTTCTATCTTTGCTTGCTAGATGCTCGCTCTTTTGCTATGCCTATGCTGCGATACCTACCACTTGCTATATCATGCCACCCATATTGCCATGTCAACCTCTAACCATCCATGTCCTAGCGAACCGTTGATTGGCTATGTTACCGCTTTGCTCAGCCCCTCTTATAGCGTTGCTAGTTGCAGGTGAAGATGAAGTTTGTTCCTTGTTGGAACATGGATATTTTGGGATATCACAATATCTATTGTTTTAATTAATGCATCTATATACTTGGTAAAGGGTGGAAGGCTCGGCCTTATGCCTGGTGATTTGTTCCACTCTTGCCACCCTAGTTTCCGTCATACCGGTGTTATGTTCCTTGATTTCGCGTTCCTTACGCGGTCGGGTGATTTATGGGACCCCCTTGACAGTTCGCTTTGAATAAAACTCTTCCAGCAAGGCCCAACCTTGGTTTTACCATTTGCCACCTATACCCTTTTTCCCTTGGGTTTTCGCGAGCCCGAGGGTCATCTTTATTTTAGCCCCCCGATTGCTCGTCGTGAGTGTTGGTCCAACTCGTCACCACCGCGGTGTACCAGGCAACTCGGGATGGCCTATCGGAAGTTTGGACAATCCGGTGTGCCGAGAAAGAGATATGTGCAGCTCCTATCGGGATTTGTCGGCACATTCGGAGGCTTTGCTGGTTTAGTTTTACCATTGTCGAAATGTCTTGATGTACCGGATACCGAGTCCGATCGGAGTGTCTTGGGTGAAGGTTTATTCCTTCGTTGACCGTGAGAGCTTGTTATGGGCTAAGTTGGGACACCCCGCAGGTATTATCTTTCAAAGCCGTGCCCGCAGTTATGAGGCAGATGGGAATTTGTTAATGTCCGGTTGTAGAAAACCGAAGTTGACCTTAATTAAAATACACCAACCGTGTATGTAACCGTGATGGTCTCTTCTCGCGAGTCCGGAAGTGAACACGTGTTGGAGTTATGCTTGACGTAAGTAGTCGGGATCACTTCTTGATCGCTACTAGTTTCACGACCGTGCTTTGCTTCTCTTCTCGCTCTCTTTTGCGATGTAGCCACCATATATGCTAGTCGCTGTCGCAGCAGCCCTCCTTTTGACACCAGCCTTCCCTTAAGCTTAAATAGTCTTGATCTCGCGGTGTGAGATTGTTGAGTCCTGTGGCTCACAGATTCTACCAAAACAGATGCAGGTACGGTGATGCCAGTGCTGATGGCACAACCGAGCTGAAGTGGGAATATGATGAGGCCCTTGGTCGATACTATGTTTCCTTTCCGACGATTAGTAGTGGAGCCCAGCTAGGCGATCGGGGTCTGTGTTGCATGTGGGGTATTCTTCTTTTATTTTGGTTCCGTAGTCGGACCTTGATTGTATCTGGATGATGTAATGCTTTATTCATGTAATTGTGTGAAGTGGCGATCGTAAGCCAACTATGTACCTTTTCCTTATGTATTACATGGATTGTGCGAAGATTACCTCACTTGCGACATTGCTTTCAATGCGGTTATGCCTCTAAGTCGTGCTTCGACACGTGGGAGATATAGCCGCATCGAGGCGTTACAAGTTGGTAATCGAGCCATCCCGACCTTAGGAGCCCCCACCGCTTGATCGTTTTTAGTGGCGAGTTGTGTCTAGAAAAATGTTTTGGGTCATTTAGGATTATATATATCGGAGAGTTTAGGAATTCTTTTTACTCCCCAGTCCTTGACCTTACGGTGAGGTATCCCGACGAGAGTTTTGACTCTTCTCTTCTCAAATTTCACTAAATTTTTTTAGGATCACGCTGGTATCTTAGAATCGTTCGATGGTTTTATGATGACAACATTGTCTTGGTTGCCTCGACATTTAGGGGTTGTGGCGGTGTCCCGGGAGTTGAGCTCCGAGGTGTTGTCGCCATAATTTTATCATTGCGATTCTGGAATACCTAAGTTTAGTACGCCGACATCGAAAATCTCTTTTATGCGCTTGTTGGTGAGATAACCCCGCTAACCCAAGATCTTGTGGTGAGTACGGGAGTATTGCCATGACTCGTATAACGGATGCTTTTGAAGGTTGAGGTACACGATTTCGAAGGTTTCTTGGTTATGTGTTGAAGGATGGATACAACTGGATGTAGGGATTGTTAGCTTGGGTGAGATATATATTGCTCCCCTGTATCCCCAACACCTGATTGCATAACCAGGAAGTTTCGGGAGTTTATAGGTGGGATTCAAGTAGCTCTAGCATTTCTTCCGCGGATATTTGGTTTGTGATTGGGTAATCCTTACCACTTATTTGTTCCACTCATACCTTGTTTTTATTTTTATTCATCAATCTCTTATCAAGTGGCTTCTCACCTTTATGGACATGATGTTTACTTTGGAATTCATTCGTTCATCCCTGTTCGAATGTTTATTGTGAAGACTATATGTTGCAATTTCTATCCGTTGATTCTACTTGTCTATCCGCCTATCAATATGCTAACGGATGTCACCCTCTTGAGATGGCTCCGCCAACGCCGTAATCCGGAACGCAGTGATGGGAGTCGGCGAACCCTCCACCTCCACCTCCGCCTCCGGAGGCATGGCAAACTTTGATGGCAACCACTAACGCCAACGCCGCTTGTTGATCCAGTGATGCAAGAGCGTAACCAAGGCCAAGGCAACCAAGGAATCAAGGTCAAGGGCAGTTCTTCCATCAGCCACGCTTTCCTACACTCAACCAATTCCTTGCAAACCAGCCAAAGTCTTTCACCATTGTGCGAGGCCACGACGCCGACGATTGGCTCGTGGATATCAACAAGCATTTTGAATGCAGCAATGTCGAACACGAGGACTACGTCAAGTTCGCGTCTTTTCAGCTCAAGGATCGAGCAGCTGATTGGTTCCAGAATACAAGGATTCTAGAGGTGGTCGAGTGATTACTTGGACTGATTTACATCGGGACTTTAAAGCTCACCACATTCCTTCCAAAGTTGTTGAGAGCAAGCGTGAGGAGTTCCGCAATCTCAAGCAAGGAAACATGTCGATGTACGAATACAACTTACGCTTTGAAACTTGCTCGATTCGCTAAACAAGACGTTCTGATGAGAAAAGTATGATCTATCGCCAGAGGTGGCCTTAGAGAGGATCTGCAGTTATCTCTTGTTCTTTCCGAGCCTACTCGGTTTGATCAATTCTATAATATGGCACTCAAGCTAGAAGGTGCTCAGCTCAAGTGTGAGGCTTCAAAGAAGAGAATCGGGGATGCAGCTCAGTCTTCTTCTTCCTCTCAAGGGCAGACAAAGCAGCAAAAGTTCTACCTTCCTCCTCCTCCGTTCCGTCGGCCTTATCGGAGAGAAGAACTCGGTGGTCGTGGATCTTCCCACCCACCCAACCCAAGCTACTGAACAAGTCTCACCTCAAGCTCTAAGGTCAAATGCTCCTTATCACCGTCCGCTCTCGAGGTGACTTGCAACAAGTGCCAGCAGAAGGGTCACTATGGGAACAAATGCCATAACCAAAGGCGCCTTCCTCCTCCTCCCCTGTGAGGTCTTCAAGCAATGCAAAGGGTCAAGCATAATCCCAAGTATGCAAAGGTGAATATGATGAATGCAGCTCAAGCGGAGGATTCTTGAGATGTGATCATGGGTAATCTTTACATTAATGATATTCTGCAAAAGTTCTTTTTGACACTTTGGTGCATCGCTTAGTTTCATCTCAAACCATTTGCATCTAAGCATGAGTTGTCTTTCCAAGATTTGCCTAGAACATTAGCGTTGTCTCTCGGGTGAATGCATGAACGCAAGCTACATGGTTCGGATGTTTCTATCAAGATGGGCGACTATAGATTTCGGCTAAACCAATTGTTCTTGGTGACTCGATATTGATCTAATTCTCGGGATGGATGGCTTTCTCGGCACAAAGCTCAACTTGATTGTGCTGCCAGCAGATTCAATTGACACACCCTTCCGAGGATGTTATCATCTATGCCGCTCGTGATGAAACCATTGGTTGTTTTCTCTCAATGAGAAGGGCGAGTTGAATGCTATCTCTCAAATTCCAAATGTTTGTGAGTACCAATATGTCTTTCGGTAAGAGCTTCCGGTATGCCTCCTCATCGGCCAACGAATTCGTTATTGATCTTGAGCACCGCATCGAACCCGTTTGCAAGCGTCCTTACAAGCTTGGTCCCAAGGAGCTGAAAGAATTGAAGAAGCAGCTCGATGAACAAGAGCGTCTGGTTTGATCGGACGAGTTCATCTCCATGGGGATGTGGAGTTCTTTTGTCCGAAGAAGGATGGCACGGACCGACTTTGTGTTGATTACCGTCCATTGAATAAGAAGACAATCAAGAACAAGTATCCACTTCCCAACATCAATGAGCTATTCGAGCAACTCAAAGGTGCTAAAGTATTCTCCAAGCTTGACCTCCGTATGGGTTATCATCAGATTCGCATTCGTGAACAAGATATTCCCAAGACAAAGATTCGAACAAGCTTTGGTTCTTATGAATATCTTGTCATGTCTTTCGGCCTTGTCAATGCTCCTCCAACTTTCTCTCGCATGATGAACTTTATCTTCAACCCCTACACCAATGATTTCGTCTTGGTGTATCTCGATGATATTTTGGTCTTCTCCAAGAACAAGCGGATCATGCCAAACATTTGCGATTGGTGCTCGACAAGCTCGAGAGCATCAATTCGATCTGAAGTTTTCCAAATGTGAGTTACGGCTTGATGAAGTTCTTTATCTTGGTCATATCATCTCAGCCAAGGGCATCGCTGTTAATCCAGAGAAGGTGTCTTCGATTCTGAATTGGGAACCTCCTCGAATGTCAAGCAGCTCCAGATTTTCTCGGTCTTGCAAGCTATTGTCGAAGATTCGTTGAGAACTTCTCCAAGATTGCAAAGCCTCTTTCCAACCTCCTCCGAAGCATGTCAAGTATGTCGGGCGCTTGAGTGTGATGTCGCTTTCAACACCCTCAAAGAGAAGCTAGTCACAGCTCTGTCTTGACTCCTCTGATGAGTCCAAGCCATTCAAGTTTTCTGTGATGCTTCCTTGCAAGGTCTCGGTCTGTGTTAATGCAAGAGAAGAAAGTTGTGGCCTATACCTCTCGCCATTGAAGCCCAACGAAAAGAACTACCCCACTCACGATCTTGAGTTGGCGGCGATTGTCCATGCATTGATAACATGGAGACATCTCTTGTTGGGAAGGAAAGTGGACATTTTCACCGATCACAAGAGTCTCAAGTATATCTTCACTCAACCAAACCTCAACCTCGAGCAAACTCGATGGGTCGAAATGATTCAAGAGTACAATCCAAGTATTGAATATACTCTGGCAAGGCGAATGTGATTGCAGATGCTCTGAAAGGGAAGGCTTATTGCAACAACTTAATTCTCAAGCCCTTCCAACCGGATCTTTGTGAAGCTTTCCATAAGCTGAATCTTCAAGTTGTTCCTCAAGGATTTCTTTCCAACCTCATAGTCTCTCCTACTTTGGAAGATCAAATTCGTGAGGCTCAACTTCGGATACCATGGTGAAGAAGGTGAAGCGTGGTATTGACAAGGGCATTTCAAATACAAGTGCTACCGCTTGGATGGCAAAGACACTCTTTTCTTGAGGATCGTATTGTGGTTCCTAAAGGCGATCGAGAAAAGTCATCATGAATGAGGCACACAATTCCCTCCTATCCATTCATCACGGAAGTACGAAGATGTACCATGACCTCAAGCGATCGATTGGTGGACTCGAATGAAGCGAGAAATTGCTCAATTCGTGAATGAATGTGATGTCTGCAGAAGGGTGAAAGCAGAACACCAAAGACCAGCTGGTCTCCTCCAACCTCTTGCTATTCCGAATGGAAGTTTGATCATATCGAGATGGACTTCGTGACTGGTTTTCCTAAGTCCAAGCGTGGAAATGATGCTATCTTTGTTGTCATTGACAAGCTTACTAAAGTGGCTCATTTTCTTCTGTCAAAGAATCTATCACAGCAGCTCACCGGCAGAGCTATACACCTCGAAATTGTCTCCTTGCACGGTATTCCACAATTGATCTCTTGGACCGTGGAAGCATCTTCACTTCTAAGTTACGGGACTCTTTTGAAGGCCATGGGCACCAACATTCGTTTCAGCGCAGCTTTTCATCCTCAAACTAGTGGCCAAGTCGGCGAGTCAATCAAATCCTTGAAGATATGCTCAGGGCTTGTGTCATTTCTTTTGGCATGAAGTGGGAAGAGTGTCTCCCATATGCCGAGTTCTCCTACAACAACAGCTTCCAAGCGAGTTCGGCAAGGCCCCATTCGAAATTCTCTATGGCGAAAGTGCGTACTCCTCTCAATTGGTCCGAGACAGTGAGCGCCAACTTCTTGGCAACGACTTGATCACGAAGCGAAGAAATGTGCAAAGTCATTCGTGAGAATCTTAAAGCCGCGCAATCGCGCGAGAAGGGCTATTATGATGACAAGCACCGTGATGTGGCTTTTGAAATTGGAGACCATGTCTACCTCCACGTCTCTCAATGAAAGGCACTCGTCGCCCGGTATCAAAGGAAGCTTGCCCCTAGATACGTGGGTCCTTTCAAGATCATTGGCAAAAGGCGATCTCGCCTATCAACTTGAGCTTCCACCCAACTTTGCAAGCGTGCACGATGTGTTTCACGTGTCACAGCTCGCAAGTGCTTCAAGATTCTGAGCGCACTATCAACTTTGAAGAAATTGACCTCCAAGAAGATCTTTCTTATCATGAGCACCCGTTGCTATTCTTGAAGAAACCGAGCGCAAGACTCGCAACAAGTCAATCAAATTCTCGAAAGTAAAGTGGTCACACCATTCGACCGAGAAGCCACACGGGGCGCGAGGATCACCTCCGTTCGAATATCCGGAGTTCTTTCAGTCCTAGATCTCGGGGCGAGATCCTCTTGTAGTGGTGGAGTGTTGTAACACCCGGATGTATCTTTCCATATTTGTAACTCCAACTCTTGCCATTTTCGGATATGTGCTATGATATTCCCTCCGTGGTTGGGTTTTGTTTTCATTTTGCATTTTGTTCATGTCATGCATCTCATATCATGTCATCATGTGCATCTCATTTGCATACGTGTTCGTCTCATGATTCCGAGCATATTCCCCGTTGTCCGTTTTGCAATCCGACACTCCTATGTTCCCCGGCGTCCCCTCTTGTCATTTTTCGTGTGCGGGTGTTGAACATTCTCGGAATGGACCGAGCCTTGCCAAGTGGCCCTGGTATAGCACCGGTAGACCACCTGTCAAGTTTCGGGTCATTTGGAGTTCGTTTGATACTCCAACGGTTAACCGCACCCTCACAAAGGCCTCTTTTGAGTTGCAGCCCAACAACCCTCCAAAACAGCCCAATAACCCATCTAACTCCCCTCCATGCCCTCGGTCGTTCGATCACGATCGTGTGGTAAAAACCGCACCTCATTTGGACACTCCTAGCTCCCTCTACCTCTATAAATAGACCCTCCCCAAATCCGGTTGAAACCCTAAAATCCCAGATCCGCCCTTGCCGGACACGTCCGCGTCGTCTTGGGACACGTCCGCGCCCGGCCCGCGAATCCGGGCTCGACACGTGGCACTCCGGCCTCCGCCGCCGCCGCCGCGCCGCGCAGCCCTCGCGAGCCCGTCCGCCAGCGCACCGCCGCCGCTCTTCGCCGCCGCCGCCGCTTCGCCGCCGCCCACACACACACACACACACACCGCCGCCCCGCCCACCGCCGCCCACCGCCCACACCGCCGCACCGCACCACGCCGCCGCCGCCACACACCGCCGCCCGCCGCCCACAGCCACACGCCGCCCGCCGCCGCCGCCGCCGCCACACACCTTCGCCGCCCGCCCAGGCCCGTGTCGCCTTTCCTTCTCCGCCGCGCCGCGCCGTCCCCATGCGCCAGCCGCCGTCCCGCCGTCCTCTGCCCAGATCCAGCGGCCTCAAGCCCGATCCGGCCACGAGCAACTCCGGCGAGCCCGCTCCTGGCGAACCTCGGCGCCCGCGCGCCGGATCCGATCTCAGTAACCGTCGGTTGACTTCTTTCCCCCGAAACCACCAAGTCCCTTTTCTGCAATTATTTTGTGCATTTTTCATAGCATCACATCTCTGCAACCGTGGCTCTGTTTTGGGCGTATAATATTTCAAATTGTTCGCCTCGAAGAGTACATCATTTCATTCCATTGCATCATTTGCATTTGAGCTCATCTTGATGCCCGTAATGCTGTTGGAAGATGGCTTCAGATCGTTAGTTCCAGAATCTTATCAGTTCGAGCTCTTTTGCCATTTTTGCCATGAATTATGTGTGCACCTTATGAACTTGAGTCCTACATGTGAGTTGAACATTGCCATGCCATCTTTCCAGGGGTGTTTTCCATGTATTTTTGTGAGCTTGTGTTGACTAGAACAAGCATGCAAAGTAGGGATGATGATGTTGCTGATTTCAGGAACTTAGTGATTTCACTAAGTCTTGTCCTGCTGATAATTTTATGCCATATGTTCATGTTGTTACAGAGAGATCTATGCCCTTTTTGAGCATGATCAGTAAGGGTGTTTTGGACATATGGATGTTCTCTATCGATCCATGCCTTTGCTGGCATTTATGGAGTAGTCTAGCATGTCATTTTCGTGCTCTACTTTTTCTTGAAAATGTTTCCTGGCAGACTGTTTGCGTGAGATTCAATTTTCACGAGGTCGTTGTAGTTGATCCGTGTATGCTATGATGTTGTTCTTGCCATGTATAGCTCCTATGCCATGTCTTCTTGATGGGTGTATGCTTAGTTTATCATGAGATGCTCTGTAGTGAGTGCATCGAGCTCACGAACATGCCATGTTGAATCTGTTTTTGCCATGTCCTGATATTTCACTAAGTCTGAAATCTGTAATAAAACTTGCAATGTTTACATGGGTGCCATCATTTCTTAGAGTCCTTTTGGCTTATGGTCAGTAAGGGACTATTGAAATATGCTTTGAGTAGAATCATGTCATGCCTTGCTTTGCTATTATAAGTTCCTGTAGCATGTTGTTTGCTTGCTCTAAACATGCCTTCCTGATGTTAATTCCTGGCATGTTAGTATTTTCACTAAGTCTGTGAACCTGATATTTTGAGCACTTTCACCATGCTTGTTTGAACATGTTATGATGTGATTTAGCCGTAGCTCAGTGTTCCTCTTTTGTTAAGCATCTCCTGTAGTTCGCTGCCATATGCTTTGTTTTTATGTTGGGGTGCTGTAGCATAGTTTCTTGTTGCTTGCTAAGTAGCATCGGGCTGTTAAACGCAGATTTGCGCCATTCTTGTTTTGCTTGTCATTTGCAAACCGTGCATCCGTTTCCGGTGATCTTTATATCGATTTCAACGAAATCACTCCATCTTTCAGCGGCATACTTGGTTTTCCAAGTTGATGCCCGTTCATCATTTTCCTTCCGAGCACACATATGCATTGCATATCACATCTCGCATCGCATGTCATGTATTGCATCATATTGCTTGTGCATTGTTCCTTGTTTGATTGTGGTTCCGTTGCTTGTGTTCTTGCTTTGGGTAGAGCCGAGAGCGAGTGCGTGAGCGAGGAACCTGTTGAGAACGCCTCGAAGATCAAGCCTTCGACAACTCGAGAACCTTACGAGCAAGATGACCATACCTTGATATCACTTCTATCTTTGCTTGCTAGATGCTCGCTCTTTTGCTATGCCTATGCTGCGATACCTACCACTTGCTATATCATGCCACCCATATTGCCATGTCAACCTCTAACCATCCATGTCCTAGTGAACCGTTGATTGGCTATGTTACCGCTTTGCTCAACCCCTCTTATAGCGTTGCTAGTTGCAGGTGAAGATGAAGTTTGTTCCTTGTTGGAACATGGATATTTTGGGATATCACAATATCTATTGTTTTAATTAATGCATCTATATACTCGGTAAAGGGTGGAAGGCTCGGCCTTATGCCTGGTGATTTGTTCCACTCTTGCCACCCTAGTTTCCGTCATACCGGTGTTATGTTCCTTGATTTTGCGTTCCTTACGCGGTCGGGTGATTTATGGGACCCCTTGACGGTTCGCTTTGAATAAAACTCTTCCAAAAAGGCCCAACCTTGGTTTTACCATTTGCCACCTATACCCTTTTTCCCTTGGGTTTTCGCGAGCCCGAGGGTCATCTTTATTTTAGCCCCGGGCGGTGCTCGTCGTGAGTGTTGGTCCAACTTTGTCGCCATGGTGTGTACCAGGGCAACTCTGGATGGCCTATCGGAAGTTTGGACAATCCGGTGTGCCAGAAAGAGATATGTGCAGCTCCTATCGGGATTTGTCGGCACATTCGGGAGGCTTTGCTGGTTTAGTTTTACCATTGTCGAAATGTCTTGATGTACCGGATACCGAGTCGATCGGAGTGTCTTGGGTGAAGGTTTATTCCTTCGTTGACCGTGAGAGCTTGTTATGGGCTAAGTTGGGACACCCTGCAGGTATTATCTTTCAAAGCCGTGCCCGCGTTATGAGGCAGATGGGAATTTGTTAATGTCGGTTGTAGAAAACCGAAGTTGACCTTAATTAAAATACACCAACCGTGTATGTAACCGTGATGGTCTCTTCTCGTGGTCCGGAAGTGAACACGGTGTTGGAGTTATGCTTGACGTAAGTAGTCAGGATCACTTCTTGATCGCTACTAGTTTCACGACCGTGCTTTGCTTCTCTTCTCGCTCTCTTTTGCGATGTAGCCACCATATATGCTAGTCGCTTGCTGCAGCCCCTCCTTATTGACACCAGCCTTCCCTTAAGCTTAAATAGTCTTGATCTCGCGGGTGTGAGATTGTTTGAGTCCTCGTGGCTCACATTCTACCAAAACAGATCAGGTACCGGTGATGCCAGCGATGGCACAACTGAGCTGAAGTGGGAATATGATGAGGCCCTTGGTCGATACTATGTTTCCTTTCCAGACGATTAGTAGTGGAGCCCAGTTGGGGCGATCGGGGGTCTGTGTTGCACGTGGGGTATTCTTCTTTTATTTTGGTTCCGTAGTCGGACCTTGATTGTATCTGGATGATGTAATGCTTTATTCATGTAATTGTGTGAAGTGGCGACTGTAAGCCAACTATGTACCTTTTCCCTTATGTATTACATGGATTGTGCGAAGATTACCTCACTTGCGACATTGCTTTCAATGCGGTTATGCCTCTAAGTCGTGCTTCGACACGTGGGAGAAATAGCCGCATCGAGGGCGTTACAACCGGCGCGACACCTTGATCTCCATCGTAGCATCGTTGTCGTCTCGCCAAACTTATGCTTCTACGACTATCGCTACCGCTTAGTGATAAAGTAAAGCATTACAGGGCGATTGCATTGCATACAATAAAGCGACAACCATGTGGCTCCTGCCAGTTGCCGATAACTTCGGTTACAAAACATGATCATCTCATACAATAAAATATAGCATCACGTCTTGACCATATCACATCACAACATGCCCTGCAAAAACAAGTTAGACGTCCTCTACTTTGTTGTTGCAAATTTTACGTGGCTGCTACGGGCTTAGCAAGAACCGTTCTTACCTACGCATCAAAACCACAACGATAGTTTGTCAAATAGACTCCGTTTTAACCTTCTCAAGGACCGGGCGTAGCCACACTCAGTTCAACTAAAGTGAGAGAGACAGACACCCACCAGTCACCTTTAAGCAACGAGTGCTCGTAGCGGTGAAACCAGTCTCGCGTAAGCGTCTGGCGTAATGTCGATCTGGGCGCTTCATCTCACAATACCGCTGAACCAAAGTATGACATGCTGGTAGGTAGTATGACTTGTATCGCCCACAACTCACTTGTGTTCTACTCGTGCAAAACATCAAACCATAAAAACTAGGCTCGGATGCCACTGTTGGGGAACGTAGTAATTTCAAAAATTTCCTCGCACACGCAAGATCATGGTGATGCATAGCAACGAGAGGAGAGTGTTGTCTCGTACCCTCGTGAACCAAGCGGAAGCGATCTGGCGTAGAGGAAGTAGTCGACGTTCTCCTCGCGATCTGACCGATCCGGCACCGTTACTCCGGCGCCCGAGTTCTTGACACACGTACAGCTCGATGGCGTCCCTCGTACTCGATCCAGCCGAGTGTCGAGGAGAGTTCCGTCGGACGACAGCGTGGTGGCGATCTTGATGTTCTACGGTAGCGAGCTTCGCCTAAGCTTGCGACGATATGACCGAGGTGGAATATGGTGGAGGGGGCACCGCACACGGCTAAGGAACGATCCGTAGATCAAACTTGTGTGTTCTAGGGTGGCCCCTGCCCCGTATATAAAGGATCAAGGGGTGCGGCCGGCCTAGAGGCGGCGCTGGAGGAGTCCTACTCCCACCGAGTAGGACTCCCCCCCTAGTTGGAGTAGGATTGGGGAGGGAAGAAGGAAGGGGCGCCGCCTCCTTGTCCTATTCGGACTAGGGGAGGGCGCGCCTGCCTGCCCCGGCCGGCCCCTCCTCTTCTCCCTCGAGGCCCACTAAGGCCCATTTAGTTCTGGGGGTTCGGTAACCTCCGGTACTCGATAAATTCGATTTCACCGGAACCATTCCGGACTCAAATATAGGCTTCCAATATATTAATCGTTATATCTCGACCATTTCGAGACTCCTCGTCATGTCCATGATCACATCCGGGACTCGAACTTCTTGGTACATCAAAATACATAAACTCATAATAAGCATCGCCATCGAAACCTTAAGCGTGCGGACCCTACGGTTCGAGAACAATGTAGACATGACCGAGACACGTCTCCGTCAATAACCAACAGCGGGACCTGGATGCCCATATTGGTTCCTACATATTCTCTGAAGATCTTTATCGGTCGGACGCATAACAACATCGTTGTTCCTTTGTCATCGGTATGTTACTTGCCCGAGATTCGATCGTCGGTATCAATACCTAGTTCAATCTCGTTACGGCAAGTCTCTTTACTCGCTTCGTAATACATCATCTTACAGCTAACTCATTAGTTGTAATGCTTGCAAGGCTTAAGTGATGTGTATTACCGAGAGGGCCCAGATACCTCTCCGACAATCGGAGTGACAAAACCTAATCTCGAAATCGCCAACCCAACATCTGCCTTTGGAGACACCTGTAGTACTCCTTTATAATCACCCGATTCACGTTGTGACGTTTGGTAGCACCAAAGTGTTCCTCCGTAAACGGGAGTTGCATAATCTCATAGTTACAGGAACATGTATATGTCATGGATAAAAGCGGTAGCAACATACTAAGCGATCGTGTGCTAAGCTAAGGGAATGGGTCATGTCAATCAGATCATTCTACTAATGATGTGACCTTGTTAATCAAATAACAACTCCTTGTTCATGGTTAGGAAACATAACCATCTTTGATTAACAAGCTAGTCTAGTAGAGGCATACTAGTGACATCTTGTTTGTCTATGTATTCACACATGTATCATGTTTCCGGTTAATACAATTCTAGCATGAATGATAAACATTTATCATGAAATAAGGAAATAAATAATAACTTTATTATTGCCTCTAGGGCATATTTCCTTCACCTCTAGGTTATGCACATCATATGAAGCCTTGCAAGAAATGTGACTAACGAGTTATTTACGGGATGATGCACTACAGAACGAGTAAAGAGACTTGCCGGTAATGAAATTGAACTAGGTATGAAGATACCGACGATCGAATGTTGGGCAAGTAACATACCGATGATAAAGGGAATAACTTATGTTGACATTGCGGTTCGACCGATAAAGATCTTCGTACAATATGTGGGAACCAATATGAGCATCCAGGTTCCGCTATTGGTTATTGACCGGAGAGGTGTCTCGGTCATGTCTACATAGTTCTCGAACCCATAGGGTCCGCACGCTTAATGTTCGATGACGATATGTATTATATGAGTTATGTGTTTTGGTGACCGAAGGCTGTTCGGAGTCCCGGATGAGATCACGGACATGACGAGGAGTCTCAAAATGGTCGAGTGGTAAAGATTGATATATTGTAAGGTAATATTCGGACAGCGGAATGGTTCCGGAGTGGTACGGGTATTTCTTGGAGTACCGAGAGGTTACCGGAACCCCCCTGTCGTGGAAACGTCACGACAGATGTCCTAGCAAAAGGACTTAGTCGTGGAGCCATGATAACCCACAAGTACATGGGATCGCAATAGTTTTCGAGGGTAGAGTATTCAACCCAAATTTATTGATTCGACACAAGGGGAGCTGCTACTTCTTGAGCTTGCGTTGGTTTTCCTTGAAGAGGAAAGGGTGATGCAGCAATAGTAGCGTAAGTATTTCCCTCAGTTTTCGAGAAACAAGGTATCAATACAGTAGGAGGCTCCTCAAAAGTCCCACGCACCTACACAAACAAACAAAGAACTCGCAACCAACGCAATAAAGGGGTTGTCAATCCCTTCACGACCACTTGCAAAAGTGAGATCTGATAGAGATAGTATGATAAGATAAATATATTTTTGGTATTTTATAATATAGATGCAAAAATTAAAGATGCAAATAAAAGTAGATTGAAAGCTTATATGATAAAAGATAGACACAGGGGCCATAGGTTTCACTAGTGGCTTCTCTCAAGATAGCATAAGTATTACGGTGGGTGAACAAATTCTTGTCGAGCAATTGATAGAAAAGCAAATAATTATGAGATTATCAAGGCATGATCATGTATATAGGCATCACGTCCGCAACAAGTAGACCGACTCACCCTGCATCTACTACTATTACTCCACACATCGACCGCTATCCAAAGATGCATCTAGAGTATTAAGTTCATAAGAACAGAGTAATGCATTAAGAAAGATGACATGATGTAGAGGGATAATCTCAAGCAATATGATATAAACCCCATCTTTTTATCCTCGATGACAACAATACAATACGTGCCTTGCAACCCTTTCTATCACTGGGTAAGGACACCGCAAGATTGAACCCAAAGCTAAGCACTTCTCCCATGGCAAGAAAGATCAATCTAGTAGGCCAAACCAAACTGATAATTTGAAGAGACTTGCAAAGATAACTCAATCATACATAAAAGAATTCAGAGGAGATTCAAATATTTCTCATAGATAAACTTGATCATAAACCAACAATTCATCGTATCTCAACAAACACACTGCAAAAAGAGTTTACATCGAATAGATCTCCACAAGAGAGGGGGAGAACATGGTGTTGAGATCCAAAAAGAGAGAAAAAGCCATCTAGCTAATAACTATGGACCTGAAGGTCTATGGTAAACTACTCACAACTCATCGGAGGGGCTATGGTGTTGATGTAGAAGCCCTCCATGGTCGATTCCCCCTCCGACGGAGTGCCAACGAAGGCTCCAAGATGGGATCTCGCAGATACAGAAGGTTACGGCGGTGGAAATTGTTCTTCGTCGGCTCCCTAGATGTTTTCGGGGTACGTAGGTATATATAGGAGGAAGAAGTACGTCGGTGGCAGCCTGAGGGGCCCAGGAGACAGGGGCACGCCCAGGAGGGGTGGGCGCGCCCTCCTATCTCCTGACCGCCTTGATTGCTTCTTGACTTGCACTCCAAGTCCTCTGGATCACGTTCGTTCCAAAAATTACGCTCCCGAAGGTTTCGTTCCGTTTGGACTCCGTTTGATATTCCTTTTCTTCGAAATACTGAAATAGGCAAAAAACAGCAATACGGGCTGGGCCTCCTGTTAGTAGGTTAGCCCCAAAATGATATAAATGTGTAAAATAAAGCCCATAAACATCCAAAAAGGGGTAATATAATAGCATGGAACAATCAAAAACTATAGATACATTGGAGACGTATCAAGCATCGCCAAGCTTAATTCCTGCTCATCCTCGAGTAGGTAAATGATAAAACAGAATTTTTGATGTGGAATGCTACCTAGCATAATTCTCAATGTAATTTTCTTTATTATGGCATGAATGTTCAGATCCAAATGATTCAAAATAAAAGTTCATACTGATAAAAGAAATAGTAACACTTCAAGCATACTAATCAAAGCAATCCTCTCTTCTCAAAATAACATGGCTAAAGAAAGTTCATCCCTACAAAATCATATAGTTAGGCTATGCTTCATTTTCGCCACACAAAAATGTTCCCAAATTCTACACCCCGGATGACAAGCCAAGCAATTGTTTCGTACTTAAATAATCTCAAACTTTTTCAACCTTCACGCAATACATGAGCGTGAGCCATGGATATAGCACTATAGGTGGAATAGAATATGATGATGGGGATTGTGTGGAGAAGACAAAGAAGGAGAAAGTCTCACATTGATGAGGATAAACAACGGGCTATGGAGATGCCCATCAACTGATGTCAACATGAGGAGTAGGGATTGCCATGCAATGGATGCACTAGAGCTATGAATGAATGAAAGCTCAACAAAATAAAACTAGTGGGTGTGCATCCAACTTGCTTGCTCACGAAGACCTAGGGCATTTGAGGAAGCCCACCGTAGGAATATACAAGCCAAGTTCTATAATGAAAAATTACCACTAGTATATGAAAGTGACAACATAGACTCACTATATAAAAAACATGGTGCTACTTTGAAGCACAATATATGAGACTCACTATATGAAGAACAAGGTGCTACTTTGAAGCACAAGTGTGGAAAAAGAGATAGTAACATTGCCCCTTTTATTTATTTTCTTTTTTTCCTTTTCCTTTTTCTTTTCTTTTTCTGGGCCTTTTTTTCTTTTGGCCTTTCCCTTTTTTTCTTTTTCTTTTTTTTTCTTTGGGACAATGCTCTAATAATGATGATCATCACACTTTTATTGATTACAACATATGAATTACAACTCAAAACTAGAACAAGATATGACTCTATATGAATGCCTTCGGCGGTGTACCGGGATGGTGCGATGAATCAAGAGTGACATGTATGAAAAAATATGCATGGTGGCTTTGCCACAAATACGATGTCAACTACATGATCATGCAATGGCAATATGACAAAAGTAATGTATGTCATGATGGTAAACGGAACGGTGGAAAGTTGCATGGCAATATATCTCGGAATGGCTATGGAAATGCCATAATAGGTAGGTATGGTGGCTGTTTTGAGGAAGATATAAGAAGGTTTATGTGTGATAGAGCGCATCGTATCATGGGGTTTGGATGCACCGGCAAAGTTTGCACCAACTCTCAAGGTGAGAAAGGGCAATGCATGGTACTGAAGAGGCTAGCAATGGTGGAAAGGTAAAAGTGCGTATGATCCATGGACTCAACATTAGTCAAAAGAACTCATATACTTATTGCAAAAATTTAGAAGTCATCACAAATCAAGCACTACGCGCATGCTCCTAGAGGGATAGATTGGTAGGAAAAGACCATCGCTCGTCCCCGACCGCCACTCATAAGGATGCACAATCCAAGTACACTTCATGTTTCAAATTTGTTACACAACTTTAACCATACGTGCATGCTACGGGACTTGCTAACTTCAACACAAGTATTCTTTAAATTCATAATCACCCAACTAGCATGACTTTAATATCACTACCTCCATATCTCAAAACAATTATCAAGTATCAGATTGATCATAGCATCCAATTCACTTCCTATGATAGTTTTTATTATACCCAACTTGGATGCCTACCATTCTAGGAACAATTTTATAACCATAGCAAATACCATGTTGTTCTAAAAGACTCTCAAAATAATATAAGTGAAGCATGAGAGACTAGCAATTTCTACAAAATTAAGCCACCGCCGTGCTCTAAAAGATATAGGTGAAGCACTAGAGCAAAAACTATCAAGCTCAAAAGATATAAGTGAAGCACATAGAGTATTCTAATAAATTCTAATCAAGTGGGATTCTCCCAAAAGGTGTGTACAACAAGGATGATTGTGGAAAACTAAAAAGCAAATACTAATATAATACACGACACTCCAAGCAAAACACATATCATGTGGCAAATAAAAATATAGCTCCAAGTAAAGTTACCAATGAACAAAGGCGAAAGAGGGGATGCCTTCCTGGGGCATCCCCAAGCTTAGGCTTTTGGCTATTCTTGAATATCTTGGGGTGCCATGGGCATCCCCAAGCTTAGGCTTTTGCCACTCCTTATTCCATAGTCCATCAAATCTTTACCCAAAACTTGAAAACTTCACAACACAAAACTCAACAGGAAATCTCATAAGCTCCGTTAGTGAAAGAAAACAAAACCACCACATAAGGTACTGTAATGAACTCATTATTTATTTATTTTGGTGTTAAACCTACTGTATTCCAAGTTCTCTATGGTTCATAACCACTTAATACTAGCCATAGATGCATCAAAATAAGCAAACAACACACGAAAAACAGAAACTGTCAAAGACAGAATAGTCTGTAGCAATCTGTAACTAACGCAAACTTCTGAAACTTTAAAATCCTACCAAAATAGGATGTCCTGGACAATTAGTCTATTTATCAGAAGCAAAAACAATCAACGCAAAATAATGTTCCTGTGATTTAACAAAACTAAATTCGCGCGTGCAAAGTTTCTTTTTTTCAGCAGAATCAAATTAACTATCCCCAGAGGTTATCCTATAGGTTCTACTTGGCGCAAACACTAATTAAAACATAAAAACACATCTAAACAGAAGGTAGATGCAAAATTTATTACTAAACATAAACAAAACCAAAAAACACAAACAAAATTGGGTTGCCTCCCAACTAGCGCTATCGTTTAACGCCCCTAGCTAGGCATAAAAGCGAAGATAGATCTAAGTAGTGTCATCTTTAATTTTCGGTTTTTTAGCGGAGTCATGCTCGAATCTGGGAGGTTCTTTACATTTCCCTTCATACTCGGAAATTTTTAGATCGAAAGAATCCAACCGCTTATTGCAAAGAGTAATCAACATATTCATGCGGTGAAGATTTTCGCTCACACTTTTAAGAGGCTCAAGAGACTTTTGTAACATTTTTGTTACTTCGCAAATCTTCCCAAACACTTGTGTTTCTTCTTGGGTAGGATGTGGTCCTCCCTTTTGAGGTAGCGTTCCCACTATTCCCTCTATAATTTCATGTGCAATACTAGGATCAATTTCAATAAAAATTCCCTTGGCAGTGCAATCCAAGAGTTGTCTATGCGTCATATTTAACCCAACATAAAAATTGCAAAGAAGAATTCTAAAGTTCACCTCAAGGGTGCACTTGCGATAAGATTCCATCATCCTATACCAAGCATCTTTTAAGTTTTCTCCTTGCCTTTGCTTGAAGTGAAGAACTTCAAACTCGGGAGACATAGGAGCGGATAAGGAACTAGCCATAACGACAAGGCAAACGAAAGAGAGAAGAAGATTGGGAAAGAGAGGGAAAATAAAAAGGCAAGGGTGAAGTGGGGGAGAGGAAAATGAGAGGCAAATGGCAAATAATGTAAATGCGAGGGATATGAGTTTTTGATGGGTACTTGGTATGTCTTGACTTGACTGAAGACCTCCCCGGCAACGGTGCCAAAAATCCTTCTTGCTACGTCTTGAGCTTGCGTTGGATTTCCTTGAAGAGGAAAGGGTGATGCAGCAATAGTAGCGTAAGTATTTCCCTCAGTTTTTGAGAACCAAGGTATCAATCCAGTAGGAGGCTTCTCAAAAGTCCCACACACCTACACAAACAAACAAAGAACCCGCAACCAACGCCATAAAGGGGTTGTCAATCCCTTCACGGCCACTTGCGAAAGTGAGATCTCATAGAGATAGTATGATAAGATAAATATATTTTTGGTATTTTATAACATAGATGCGAAAAGCAAAGATGCAAACAAAAGTAGATTGAAAGCTTATATGATAAAAGATAGACCCGGGGCCATAGGTTTCACTAGTGGCTTCCCTCAAGATAGCATAAGTATTACGATGGGTGAACAAATTACTGTCGAGCAATTGATAGAAAAGCGAATAATTATGAGATTATCTAGGCATGATCGTGTATACAGGCATCATGTCCGCAACAAGTAGACCGACTCCTGCCTGCATCTACTACTATTACTCCACACATCAACCGCTATCCAGCATGCATCTAGAGTATTAAGTTCATAAAAACAGAGTAACGCATTAAGAAAGATGACATGATGTAGAGGGATAAACTCAAGCAGTATGATATAAACCCCATCTTTTTATCCTCGATGGCAACAATACAATACGTGCCTTGCAACCCTTTACATCCTTTGGGTAAGGACACCGCAAGATTGAACCCAAAGCTAAGCACTTCTCCCATGGCAAGAAAGATCAATCTAGTAGGCCAAACCAAACTGATAATTCGAAGGGACTTGCAAAGATAACTCAATCATACATAAAAAAATTCAGAGGAGATTCAAATACTTCTCATATATAAACTTGATCATAAACCCACAATTCATCGGATCTCGACAAACACACCGCAAAAAGAGTTTACATCGTACAGATCTCCACAAGAGAGGGGGAGAACATGGTATTGAGATCCAAAAAGAGAGAAGAAGCCATCTAGCTAATAACTATCGACCCGAAGGTCTGTGGTAAACTACTCACAACTCATCGGAGGGGCTATGGTGTTGATGTATAAGCCCTCCATGGTAGATTCCCCCTCCGGCGGAGCGCCGGCGAAGGCTCCGAGATGGGATCTCGCGGATACAGAAGGTTAAGGCGGTGGAAATTGTTCTTCGTTGGCTCCCTGGATGTTTTCGGGGTACGTAGGTATATATAGGAGGAAGAAGTACGTCGGTGGCCGCCTGAGGGGCCCAGGAGACCGGGGCGCGCCCAGGAGGGGTGTGCGCGCCCTGCTATCTCCTGGCCGCCTCGATTGCTTCTTGACTTGCACTCCAAGTCCTCTGGATCACGTTCATTCCAAAAATCACGCTCCTGAAGGTTTCATTCCGTTTGGACTCTGTTTTATATTCCTTTTCTTCGAAATACTGAAATAGGCAAAAAAAATAGCAATACGGGTTGGGCCTCCGGTTAGTAGGTTAGTCCCAAAAATGATATAAATGTGTAAAATAAAGCCCATAAACATCCAAAAAGGGGTAATACAATAGCATGGAACAATCAAAAATTATATATACGTTGGAGACGTATCAGGAGCCAAAGAATATTCTCAAGTATTAGCAGTTGAGTTGTCAATTCAACCACACCTGGATAACTTAGTATCTGCAGCAAAGTATTTAGTAGCAAAGTAGTATGGAAGTAACGGTAACAGTGATAAAAGTAATAGTAGTAGTTTTGTAGTAATTGTAACAGTAGCAACGGTAAAGTAAATAAGCAAAGTACAATATGTGAAAAGCTCGTAGGCATTGGATCAGTGATGGATAATTATGTCGGATGCGATTCCTCATGTAATAGTTATAACATAGGGTGACACAGAACTAGCTCCAGTTCATCAATGTAATGTAGGCATGTATTCCTAATATAGTCATACGTGCTTATGGAAAAGAACTTGCATGACATCTTTTGTCCTACCCTCCCGTGGCAGCGGGGTCCTAATGGAAACTAAGGGATATTAAGGCCTCCTTTTAATAGAGTACCGGACCAAAGCATTAGCACTTAGTGAATACATGAACTCCTCAAACTACGGTCATCACCGAGAAGTATCCCAATTATTGTCACTTCGGGGTTGTCAGATCATAACACATAAAATGTGACTATAGACTTGCAAGATAGGATCAAGAACTCACATATATTCATGAAAACATAATAGGTTTAGATCTAAAATCATGGCACTCGGGCCCTAGTTACAAGCATTAAGCATAGCAAAGTCATAGCGACATCAATCTCAGAACATAGTGGATACTAGGGATCAAACCCTAACAAAACTAACTTGATTACATGGTAAATCTCATCCAACCCATCACCGTCCAGCAAGCCTAGATGAAATTACTCACGCACGGCAGTGAGCATCATGGAATTGGTGATGGAGGATGGTTGATGATGACGACGACGACGAATCCCCCTCTCGAGAGCCCCGAACGGACTCTAGATCAACTCTCCCTAGAGAGATTAGGGCTTGGCAGCAGCTCCGTATCGTAAAATGTGATGAAACTTTCTCTCTGATTTTTTTCTCCGCGGAAGCAAATATATGGAGTTCGAGTTGAGGTCGGTGGACGTCCAGGGGGCCCACTAGGCAGGGGGGCGCCCTAGGGGAGGGGGCGCGCCCCCCACCCTCGTGTACAGGGTGTGGGCCCCCTGACGCTGATTCTTTTGCCACTATTTTTAATTAATTCTGAAAAGTTGCTCCGTGGATTTTCAGGTCATTCCGAGAACTTTTATTTCTGCACAAAAATAACACCATGGCAATTCTGTTGAAAACAACGTCAGTCCGGGTTAGTTCCATTCAAATCATGCAAGTTAGAGTCCAAAACAAGGGCAAAAGTGTTTGGAAAAGTAGATACGACGGAGACGTATCAACTCCCCCAAGCTTAAACCTTTGCTTGTCCTCAAGCAATTCACTTGACAAACTGAAAGTGATAAAGAAAAACTTTTACAAACTCTGTTTGCTCTTGTTATTATAAATATGTAAAGCCAGCATTCAAGTTTTGAGCAAAGATTATGAACTAACCATATTCACAATAATGCTTAGGTCTCATGTTTACTCATATCAATGGCATAATCAATTAGCAAGCAATAATAATAAATCTCGGATGACAACACTTTCTCAAAACAATCATAATACGATATAACAAGATGGTATCTCGCTAGCCCTTTCTGAGACCGCAAAACATAAATGCAGAACACCTTTAAAGATCAAGGACTGACTAAACATTGTAATTCATGGTAAAAGAGATCCAGTCATAGTCATACCCAATATAAACTAATAGTAATGCATGCAAATGACAGCAGTGCTCTCCAGCGGGTGCTTTTTAATAAGAGGGTGATGACTCAACATAAAAGTAAATAGATAGGCCAGAGCTCGATTTTGAAATAGAGATGAATAACATTTTGAGCGGTATACTTTCACTATCAACATAACAACTATGAGATCTCGATATCTTCCATGCTACACACATTATAGGCGGTTCCCAAACAGAATGGTAAAGTTTATACTCCCCCACCACCAACAAGCATCAATCCTTGGCTTGCCCAAAACAACGGGTGCCTCCAAGTAGCAACAATCCTGGGGGAGTTTTGTTTAATTATTTTGATTTGATTTGAGCATGGGACTGGGCATCCCGGTTACCAGCCATTTTCTCGTGAATGAGGAGTGGAGTCCACTCCTATTGAGAATAACCCCCCTAACATGGAAGATACAAACAACCCTAGTTGATACATGAGCTTCTCGAGCATACAAAACAGAATTTCATTTGAAGGTTTGGAGTTTGGCACATACAAATTTACTTGGAACGGCAGGTAGATACCACATATAGGAAGGTACGGTGGACTCATATGGAATAACTTTGGGGTTTATGGAGTTTGGATGCACAAGCAGTATTCCCGCTTAGTACAGGTGAAGGCTAGCCAGAGACTGGGAAGGGACCAACTGAGAGAGCGACAACAATTATGAACATGCATTAAAGTTAATCAACATTGAGTGCAAGCATGAGTAGGACATAATCCACCATGAACATAAATATCGTGAAGGTTATGTTGATTTTATTGTTGGAAATATGCCCTAGAGGCAATAATAAAAGTATTATTATATTTCATTGTTCATGATAATTGTCTTTTGTTCATGCTATAACTGTATTATCCGGAAATCATAATACACGTGTGAACACATAGACCACAATATGTCCCTAGTGAGCCACTAGTTGACTAGCTCGTTGTGATCAACAGATGGTCATGGTTTCCTGACGATGGACATTAGATGTCGTTGATAACGGGATCACATCATTGGGAGAATGATGTGATGGACAAGACCCAATCCTAAGCATAGCACAAAGATCGTGTAGTTCGTTTGCTAGAGCTTTGCCAATGTCAAGTATCTCTTCCTTCGACCATGAGATCGTGTAACTCCCGGATACCGTAGGAGTGCCTTGGGTGTATCAAACGTCACAACGTAACTGGGTGACTATAAAGGTGCATTACAGGCATCTCCGAAAGTATCTGTTGGGTTGACACGGATCGAGACCGGGATTTGTCACTCCGCATGATGGAGAGGTATCTCTGGGCCCACTCGGTAATGCATCATCATAATGAGCTCAAGGTGACCAAGGTGTTGGCCACGGGATCATGCATTACGGTACGAGTAAAGTGACTTGCCGGTAACGAGATTGAACAAGGTATTGGGATACCGACGATCGAGTCTCGGGCAAGTAACGTACCGATTGACAAAGGGAATTGTATACAGGGTTTGATCGAATCCTCGACATCGTTGTTCAACCGATGAAATCATCGTGGAGCATGTGGGAGCCAACATGGGTATCCAGACCCCGCTATTGGTTATTGCCAGAGAGTCATCTCGGTCATGTCGCATGTCTCCCGAACCCGTAGGGTCTACACATAAGGTTCGGTGGCGCTAGGGTTATTAGGAAGACTAGTATGTGACTACCGAATGTTGTTGAGTCCGGATGAGATCCCGAGCGTCACGAGGAGTTCGGAAGGGTCGGGAGGTAAAGATTTATATATGGGAAGTTGTTAAAGGACACCGGAAAGTTTGAGGGGCATACGGTATTATCTGGGGCCACCGGAAGGGTTCGGGGTCCACCGAGAGGCCACTCCTCCGGGGGCCACTGGGCTGCGTGGGGAGTTGGCCAGCCCTCGGTGGGCTGGGCGCACCTCCCCGGGCCCATGCGCCTAGGGTTGAGGGAACCCTAGAGGGCGCCCCCTTGGGGGCAAGTCCCCTCCCTTGGCCGCCCCTCTAGATGGATCTAGAGGGGCCGGCCCCCTTCTCCCTTCCCCCTATAAATAGAGGGGTGAGGGGAGGGCAGCCGCACCACAAGCCAAGGCGCAGCCCTCCCCGCCCCAACTCCTCTCCTCCTCCGTTGTGTGCTCGGTGAAGCCCTGTCGGAGTACTTGCTTCTCCACCATCACTACGCCGTCGTGCTGCCGGTGGAGCTGTCTTCCTCAACCTCTCCTTCCTCCTTGCTGGATCAAGACGGAGGAGACGTCACCCGTACCATACATGTGTTGAACGCGGAGGTGCTGTCCGTTCAGCACTCGGTCATCGGTGATTCGAATCACGTCGAGTACGACTACATCATCACCTTGCAAGCTTTCGCACACGATCTACAAGTAGTATGTAGATGCAAACTCTCTCCCATGACTCGTTGCTTAGATGAACTCATAGATGGATCTTGGTGAAACCGTAGGAAAAAATTTAATTTTCTGCAATGTTCCCCAACAGTGGCATCATGAGCTAGGTCTATGCGTAGTTCTCTAATGCACGAGTAGAACACAATTTGTTGTGGGCGTTGATCTTGTCAACTTACTTGCCTCTACTAGTCTTTTCTTGCTTCAACGGTATTGTGGGATGAAGCGGCCCGGACCAACCTTACACGTACGCTTACGTGAGACCGGTTCCACCGATTGACATGCACTAGTTGCATAAGGTGGCTGGCGAGTGTCTGTCTCTCCCACTTTAGTTGGAGCGGATTCGATGGACAGGGCCGTTATGAAGGGTAAATAGAAATTGACAAAATCGCGTTGTGGTTATTCGTAGGTAAGAAAACGTTCTTGCTAGAACCCAATCGCAGCCACGTAAAAGATGCAACAACAATTAGAGGACGTCTAACTTGTTTTTGCAGCGATTGATCATGTGATGTGATATGGCCAGAAGTTGTGATGAATGATGAATTGTGATGTATGAGATCATGTTCTTGTAATAGGATTCACGACTTGCATGTCGATGAGTATGACAACCGCAGGAGCCATAGGAGTTGTCTTTATTTTTGTATGACCTGCGTGTCATTGAAGAGCGCCATGTAAACTACTTTACTTTATTGCTAAACGCGTTAGCCATAGAAGTAGAAGTAGTCGTTTTAATGACAACTTCACGAAGACACGATGATGGAGATCATGATGATGGAGATCATGGTGTCAAGCGGTGACAAGATGATCATGGAGCCCGAAGATGGAGATCGATGGAGCTATATGATATTGGCCATATCATGTCACAACTATATAATTGCATGTGATGTTTATTATGTTTATGCATCTTGTTTACTTAGGACGATGGTAGTAAATAAGATGATCCCTTACAAAATTTCAAGAAGTGTTCCCCCTAACGTGCACCGTTGCTACAGTTCGTAAACTTCTAAGCACCACGTGATGATCGGGTGTGATGGATTCTTACGTTCACATACAACGGGTGTAAGACAGTTTTACACAATGAAAACACTTAGGGTTAACTTGACGAGCCTAGCATGTACGGACATGGCCTCGGAACACGGAGACCGAAAGGTCGAACACGAGTCGTATAGAAGATACGATCAACATGAAGATGTTCACCGATGATGACTAGTCCGTCTCACGTGATGATCGGACACGGGCTAGTCGACTCGGATCGTGTAACACTTAGATGACTAGAGGATGTCTAATCTAAGTGGGAGTTCATAATTTTGATCGAACTTTATTATCATGAACTTAGTCTAAAACCTTTGCAAATATGTCTTGTGGATCAAATGGCCAACGCTCATGTCAACATGAACTTCAGCGCTGTTCCTAGAAAACCAAGCTGAAAGATGATGGCAGCAACTATCTGATGGGTCCGGAACACGAGGATCATCCTCATAGCTGCCAAGAAACAATATGTCCTAGAAGCACCGTTAGGTGACCCACCTGTTCTCCCAGCCTTCAAGACGATTTGAACGTTTGGCCAGACACGTGTTGATGATTACTCCCTCGTTCAGTGCGGCATGCTTTACAGCTTAGAACCGGGGCTCCAAAAGCGTTTTGAGCATCACGGAGCATATGAGATGTTCGAAGAGCTGAAACTAGTTTTCCAAGCTCATGCCCGGGTCGAGAGATATGATGTCTCCGACAAGTTCTACAGATTGTAAGATGGAGGAAAATAGTTACATCGGTGAACACATCTTGAAGATGTCCGGGTTGCACAACCGTATGACCCAAATGAACATTAACCTCCCGGATGAGGCGGTCATTGACAGAATCCTCGATCGCTCCCACCAAGCTACAAGACCTTTGTGATGAACTACAACATGCGGGGATGGTGAAGACCATTCTGAAGTGTTCTCGATCTGAAGTCAGCAGAGGCTGAAATCAAGAAAGATCATCAAGTGTTGATGGTCAATAAGACCACTAAGTTCAAGAAGGGCAAGGGTAAGAAGAACTTCAAGAAGGACGGCAAAGATGTTGTCGCGCCCGGTAAGCCTGTTGCCAGGAAGAAGTCAAAGAATGGACACAAGCCTGAGACTGAGTGCTTTTACTACAAGGGGAAGGGTCACTGGAAGCGGAACTGCGCCAAATACTTAGCGGATAAGAAGGCCGGCAACACCAAAGGTATATTTGATATACATGTAATTGATGTGTACCTTACCATTACTCGTAGTAACTCACAGGTATTTGATACGGTGCCGTTGCTCATATTTGTAACTCACAGCAGAGCTGCGGAATAAGCGGAGGCTGGCGAAGGACAAGGTGACGATCTTGGCGTCGGGAATGGTTCCAGAGTCGATGTGATCGCCGTCGACACGCTGCCTCTACATTTACCCACGGGATTAGTTTTGAACCTTCATAATTGTTATTTAGTGCCAAGTTTGAGCATGAACATTGTATCTGGATCTCGTTTGATACGAGATGGCTACTCATTTAAGTCTGAGAATAATGGTTGTTCGATTTATATGAGAGATATGTTTTATGGTCATGCTCTGATGGTCAATGGTTTATTCTTAATGAATCTCGAGTGTAATATTACATATGTTCATAGTGTGGATGCCAAAAGATGTAAAGTTGATAATGATAGTCCCACATACTTGTGGCACTACCGCCTTAGTCACATTGGTGTCAAGCGCATGAAGAAGCTCCATGCTGATGGACTTTTAGAATCTCTTGATTATGAATCGTTTGACACATGCGAACCATGCCTCTTAGGCAAAATGACCAAGACTCCGTTCTCCGGAACAATGGAGCGAGCAACCAACTTGTTGGAAATCATACATACCGATGTGTGCGGTCCAATGGCGTTGAGGCTCATGGAGGATATCGTTATGTTCTCACTCTCACCGATGACTTGAGTAGATATGGGTATGTCTACTTAATGAAACACAAGTCGGAGACCTTTGAAAAGTTCAAGGAATTTCAGAATGAGGTGGAGAATCAACGTGACCGAAAGATAAAGTTCCTACGATCAGATCGTGGAGGAGAATACTTAAGTCACGAATTTGGTACACACTTAAGGAAATGTGGAATCGTTTCACAACTCACGCCGCTGGAACACCTCGGTAAGCGGTGTGTCGAGCGTCGTGTCGCACTCTATTGGATATGGTGCGGTCTATGATGTCTCTTACCGATTTACCGCTATCATTTTGGGGATCGCTCTAGAGACAGCTACATTCACTTTAAATAGGGCACCATCTAAATCCGTTGAGGCGACACCGTATGAATTATGGTTTGGGAAGAAACCTAAGCTGTCGTTTCTAAAAGTTTGGGGATGCGATGCTTATGTCAAGAAACTTCAACCTGAAAAGCTCGAACCCAAGTCGGAAAAATGCGTATTCATAGGATACCCTAAGGAAACTGTCGGGTATACCTTCTACTTAAGATCCGAGGGCAAGACCATTGTTGCCAAGAACGGATGCTTTCTAGAAAAAGAGTTTCTCTCGAAAGAAGTAAGTGGGAGGAAAGTAGAACTCGATGAAATACTACCTCTCGAGCGGGAAAGTGGTGCAGCTCAGGAAAATGTTCCTGTGATGCCCACACCAACTGAAGAGGAAACCAATGATGATGATCAAGGTACTTCAGATCAAGTTGCTACTGAACTTCGTAGGTCCACAAGGACACGTTCCGCACTGCAGTGGTACGCAACCCTGTCACGGAAATCATGTTGTTAGACAACGGTGAACCTTGAACTATGAAGAAGCAATGGCGGGCCAGATTCCAACAAATGGCTTGAAGCCATGAAATCCGAGATAGAATCCATGTATGAAAACAAAGTATGGACTTTGACAGACTTGCCCGATGATCGTGAGCGATAGAAAACAAATGGATTTTTAAGAAGAAGACGGACGCGGATGGAAATGTTACCATCTATAAAGCTCGACTTGTCGCTAAGGGTTATCGACAAGTTCAAGGGATTGACTACTGACGAGACATTCTCTCCGTAGCGAAGCTGAAGTCCATCCGAATCATGTTAGCAATTGCCGATACTATGATTATGAGATATGGCGGATGGGCGTCAAAACGGCATTCCTTAACGGACATCTTAAGGAAGAGCTGTATATGATGCAGCGGAAGGTTTTGTCGATCCTCGAACGCTAACAAAGTATGCAAGCTCCAGCGATCCATTTATGGACTGGTGCAAGCATCTTGGAGTTGGAACATTCGCTTTGATGAGATGATCAAAGCGTTTGGGTTTATCTTGAGACTTATGGAGAAGCCTGCGTTTACAAGAAAGTGAGTGGGAGCTCTGTAGCATTTCTCCTATTATATGTAGATGACATACTCTTGATGGGAAATGATACAAAACTTCTGGACAGCATTAAGGCCTACTTGAATAAGTGTTTTTCAATGAAGGACCTTGGAGAAGCTGCTTATATATTAGGCATCAAGATCTATAGAGATAGATCAAGACGCCTCATAGGTCTTTCACAAAGCACATACCTTGATAAGATTTTGAAGAGGTTCAAAATGGATCAGTCCAAGAAGGGGTTCTTGCCTATGTTACAAGGTGTGAGATTGAGCTCAGCTCAGTCACCGACCACGGCAAAAGATAAAGAAGAGATGAGTGTCATCCCCTATGCTTCAGCCATAGGATCTATTATGTATGCCATGCTGTGTACCAGGCCCGATGTAAACCTTGCCGTGAGTTTGGTAGCAAGATACCAAAGTAATCCCGGCAAGGAACACTGGACAGCGGTCAAGAATATCCTGAAGTACACGAAAGGACAAAGGACATGTTTCGTTTATGGAGGAGACGAAGAGCTCGTCGTAAAGGGTTACGTCGGCGCTTAGCTTCGACTCAAATCTGGATGACTCTAAGTCACAAACCGGATCGTGTACATGTTGAATGGTGGAGCGATGGCTGGTGCAGCTGCAAGCGAGCGTCGTGGCGGGATCTACGTGTGAAGCGCATGACGTGGCAGCCTCGGAGGCGAGCATGAAGCGATTTGGGTGAAGGAGTTCATCACCGACCTAGGTGTCATACCCAATGCGTCGGGGCCGATCAAACTCTTCTCGTGACAACACCGGAGCTATTGCCCTTGCCAAGGAGCCTGGTTTCACAAGAAGACCGAGCACATCAAGCGTCGTTTCAACTCCATCCGTGAAAATGTTCAAGATGGAGACATAGAGATTTGCAAAGTGCACACGGATCTGAATGTCGCAGATCCGTTGACTAAACCTCTCTCGCGTGCAAAACATGATCAACACCAGAACTCTATGGGTGTTCGATTCATCACAATGTAACTAGATTAGTGACTCTAGTGCAAGTGGGAGACTGTTGGAAATATGCCCTAGAGGCAATAATAAAAGTATTATTATATTTCATTGTTCATGATAATTGTCTTTTGTTCATGCTATAACTGTATTATCCGGAAATCATAATACACGTGTGAACACATAGACCACAATATGTCCCTAGTGAGCCACTAGTTGACTAGCTCGTTGTGATCAACGGATAGTCATGGTTTCCTGACTATGGACATTAGATGTCGTTGATAACGGGATCACATCATTGGGAGAATGATGTGATGGACAAGACCCAATCCTAAGCATAGCACAAAGATCGTGTAGTTCGTTTGCTAGAGCTTTGCCAATGTCAAGTATCTCTTCCTTCGACCATGAGATCGTGTAACTCCCGGATACCGTAGGAGTGCCTTGGGTGTATCAAATGTCACAACGTAACTAGGTGACTATAAAGGTGCATTACGTGCATCTCCGAAAGTATCTGCTGGTTGACACGGATCGAGACTAGATTTGTCACTCCGTATGACGGAGAGGTATCTCTGGGCCCACTCGATAATGCATCATCATAATGAGCTCAAGGTGACCAAGGGGTTGGCCACGGATCATGCATTACGGTGCGAGTAAAGTGACTTGCGATAACGAGACCGAACAAGGTATTGGGATACCGACGATCGAGTCTCGGGCAAATAACGCATCGATTGACAAAGGAATTGTATATGAGGTTTGATCGAATCCTCGACATCGTGGTTCAACCGATGAAATCATCGTGGAGCATGTAGGAGCCAACATGGGTATCCAGACCCGCTATTGGTTATTGCCGAGAGTCGTCTCGGTCATGTCTCGCATGTCTCCCGAACCCGTAGGGTCTACACACTTAAGGTTCAAAGTGGCGCTAGGGTTATTAGGAAGACTAGTATGTGACTACGAATGTTGTTCGAGTCCGGATGAGATCCCTGACGTCACGAGGAGTTCGGAAGGGTCCGGAGGTAAAGATTTATATATGGGAAGTTGTTAAAGGACACGGAAAGTTTGGGGCATACCGGTATTGTACTGGGGCCACCGAAGGGTTCGAGGGGTCCACCGGAGGGACACCCCTCCGGGGCCACTGGGCTGCGTGGGGAGTTGGCCAGCCTGGTGGGCTGGGCGCACCCTCCTCTGGGCCCATGCGCCTAGGGTTGAGGGAACCCTAGAGGGGCGCCTTGCTTGGGGGCAAGTCCCCCTCCCTGGCCGCCGCCCCCCTCTAGATGGATCTAGAGGCCGCCCCTTCTCCCTTCCCCTATAAATAGAGGGGTGAGGGAGGCAGCCGCACCACAAGCCAAGGCGCAGCCCTCCCTCCCAACACCTCTCCTCCTCCGTTGTGTGCTCGGGAAGCCACAGCCGAGATCTTGCTTCTCCACCATCACCACGCCGTCGTCTTTGGTGGAGCTGTCTTCCTCAACCTCTCCTTCCTCCTTGCTGGATCAAGACGGAGGAGACGTCACCCGTACCATACGTGTGTTGAACGTGGAGGTGCTGTCCGTTCAGCACTTGGTCATCGGTGATTCGAATCACGTCGAGTACGACTACATCATCACCTTGCAAGCTTTCGCACGTGATCTACAAGTGGTATGTAGATGCAAACTCTCTCCCATGACTCGTTGCTTAGATGAACTCATAGATGGATCTTGGTGAAACCGTAGGAAAAATTTTAATTTTCTGCAACGTTCCCCAACATTTATTTCAACTACATGCGTGAACATGTGCCAAGTCAAGTCACTCGAATCATTCAAAGGAGGATACCACCCAATCATACGGCATCACAACCATTTTAATAGCATGTTGGCACGCAAGGTAAACCATTATAAGCTCCTAGCTAATTAAGCATGGCATAAGCAACTATAATCTCTAATTTTCATTGCAAACATGTTTATTCATAATAGGCTGAATCAGGAATGATGAACTAATCATATTTACAAAAACAAGAGAGGTCAAGTTCATACCAGCTTCTCTCATCTCAATCAGTCCATCATATATTGTCATTATTGCCTTTCACTTGCACGACCGAATGGTGTGTATAATAATAATAGTGCACGTGCATTGGACTAAGCTAGAATCTGCAAGCATTCAATTCAAGGGAGAAGACAAGGTAATATGGGCTCTTGGTTAAATCAACAATCATGCATATGAGAGCCACTTAAACATTTTCATTATGGTCTTCTCCTCTTGACCCCCAAAGGAAAGAAAAGAAATAAAAGTATTTACATGGGAAAGCTCCCAACAAGCAAAAGAAGAACGAGAAATCTTTTTGGGTTTTTCTTTTAATTATTACTACAAGCATGAAAATAAAACTAACTAATTTTTTTTGTTTTTCTTAAGGTTTATCAAACACACAAGAAGAAAGCTAGAAAAAGAAATTAAACTAGCATGGATAGTACAATGAAAAAGTATGAGCATCGACAACTAGAATAAGTGTGTGAACATGAATGTAATGTTGGTGAGAAATACATACTCCCCCAAGCTTAGGTTTTTGGCTTAAGTTGGTCTATGCCCATGGATCGTGGCTATTCTCCCCGGTGTACTGAGGAGTGTCATCGTACTGCCACTGGCTGGCAATCTCCTCCGGATTCCACTGATAACAGGATGATCGATATGGGTCAAATGGTGGTTTTGGCTCAGGCTCGGGAGTTGATGTCTGGCCACGGAGCGCGTAGACGGCCTCCGGCAAGATAAGGTAACGGCCCGCAGTTAAATCAAACAAAGAGGGCGCAGGCAGGATAATAATCTCATTGTGTTTCTTATGAAATCTCAAATTATACAGAAGCATATTATCATCATTGTTAACAATAAACTCATGTGCTTCCATGCTCTTATAATCTAGAAAAGTAGGGGCAACAACTTTTCCTCTTTCTCATAATGCCTAACAGGTATCTTGAAGTGTTTAGCGAGGCGTGCAACATATATACCCCAAAGATGGGGCCTTTTGTACGGTTCAGGCTTAATCATTTAGCAATAGTAGTGCCCATACTAACATAGTTATCACGGAATAAAGCATGGAACAAAATAATAGTATCAGGAACAATAAGGTTTCCATAGTTTCCGCGACCAATTAAGCATCAACTAGCAAATATTGCAAAGTAGCGTAAAACAGGAAAATATATGCTAGCAATTCTTGCATTGGAAACCTTCCTCGATTCTCCTACAGTAATAGTATCAATAAAACCATCCACATCTTTATGATGTGGTTCCTCTAAGCTGCCCTCGAAGGGTATTTTGCAAACCGCGCAAAAATCACGTAATGACATCTCCCTAGCGACATCATATAAATGAAAAGCTACTGAAGGAGGTGATTTCTTAGGATAATAGTAGAAATTTTGCACGAAAGTATTGGTGAGTAAGAGATACTATTCGATCCGGTCGTGGAGGAAGTCGGTGAGGCCCGCATTATCAGACAAAGAATAAAAGTTATCATAAATCCCGGCTGCTCTCAAGAAATCATCACAAGGCCATTCACACGGCTGTACTTCCGCCACACGGGGGAGATTATACTTGGCCTTTTCATTCTCCTTAGTTTGTTTATCCTTAGAGCCTTGGCTAGAAGAGCCCCTCAAGAACAATCTCTTCATCTTTTTCTGGAAATTTCTGAAATTTTTAGTAACTTGAAATAAAAATGAAACAAACTCAATATGATTGATAGCAACTACTCCCACAAGTGCCTAGAGCCTATATCATGCATTAGAATTACTTGGGACCTCATAAATTTAACATGCAAGCTCAAGAACAGGGTCACCTAGGCAGGAAAAATTTGCAATGAATAAAGCACTAGAACCAAAACTAATTAGACCATTGGAGGAGTCACATACCAAGGAACAATCTCCAAAAGCAGTTTCGTGAATGGAGCTTTGAGCAAGGAGATCGAAAATCGCAGCAAAATGAGCTAGAACTCGTGCTTGAGCTAGATGGTGATTTTTTGGGAGGAAGATGAAGTGTGGGGGTGCAGGAATAAGTGGAGGGGGGCCACCGTGGGCCCACGAGGTAGGGGGCGCACCGTGTAGGGGTGGGCGCACCCTGGACCCTTGTGGCCAGGTGCCAGCTCCCCCTGATGTGTTTTCAGTGCCAGTTATTCTCAAATATGCCAGAAAAAATCATACTAAATTGGCAGGGCATTTGGAGAACTTTTATTTTCGCGGTATTTTTTATTGCATGGATAATTAAAAAATCAGACAGAAAATACTATTTTTGCTTTATTTAAACTAAATAACAGAAATTAAAAGGAGGGTACAGAAGGTTGTGCATTCTAGTTTCATCCATCTCATGCTCATCAAAAGGAATCCACTAACAAGGTTGATCAAGTCTTGTTAACAAACTCATTCCGAATGACGTGGAACCGGAGAAATTTCGAATAACACTAGGTTACCTCAACGGGGATATGCACATCCCCAATAATAAGAATATCATATTTTTTCTTGACAGTAGGAAGAGGAAATTCAAAACCACCAATAATGATAGTTGGAATTTTTCCAGCAGAATTGATGCTATGAACTTGAGGTTGTTTCCTCGGAAAGTGTACCGTATGCTCATTACCATTAACATGAAAAGTGACATTGCCTTTGTTGCAATCAATAACAGCCCCTACAGTATTCAAAAAGGGTCTACCAAGGATAATCGACAAACTATCGTACTCGGTAATATCAAGAATAACAAAGTCCGTTAAGATAGTGATGTTTGCAACCACAACAGGCACATCCTCACAAATACCGACAAGTATAGCAGTTGATTTGTCAGCCATTTGCAAAGATATTTTAGTAGGTGTCAACTTATTCAATTCAAGTCTACGATATAGAGAGAGAGAGGCATAACACTAACACCGGCTCCAAGATCACATAAAGCAGTTTTAACATAGTTTCTTTTAATGGAGCATGGTATAGTTGGTACTCCTGGATCTCCTAGTTTCTTAAGTATCCACCCTTAAAAGTATAATTAGCAAGCATGGTGGAAATTTCAGCTTCCGGTATCTTTCTTTATTTGTAATAATATCTTTCATATATTTAGCGTAAGGATTTACTTTAAGCATATCAGTTAAGCGCATACGTAAGAAGATAGGTCTAATCATTTCAGCAAAGCGCTCAAAATCCTCATCATCCTTTTTCTTGTATGGCTTAGGATGAAAAGGCATGGGTTTCTGAACCCATGGTTCTCTTTCTTTGCCGTGCTTCCTAGCAACAAAGTCTCTCTTATCATAACCTTGATTCTTTGATTGTGGGTTATCAAGATCAACAACAGGTTCAATCTCTACATCATTATTATTGCTAGGTTGAGCATCGACATGAACATTATCATTAACATTATCACTAGGTTCATGTTCATCACCAGATTGTGTTTCAACATCAGAAATAGAAGTATCATTTGGATTCTCAGGTGTGTCTACAATAGGTTCACTAGAAGCATTCAAAGTCCTATCATTTTTCTTTTTCTTCTTTTTAGAAGGACTAGGTGCATCTAAATTATTTCTCTGAGAATCTTGCTCAATTCTCTTAGGGTGGCCTTCAGGATACAAAGGTTCCTGAGTACCCGTTCTAGTAGCCACTCTAACAGCAAAATCACTTTGAGCTCTAACTACTTGTTCTGCTTGAGTGGTAACCATAGAAGTATATTTACTAATGAGTTTAAGTTCACCTTTAACTCTAGCCATATAATCACTCAAGCGTCCAATCATGTAAGAATTACTCTTTAATTCTCTACCAACATAAGCATTAAAGTTTTCTTGTCTAGCCATAAAGTCATAAAATTCATCCAAACATTGGCTAGGAAACTTAGTAGACGGGATTTCAACTTTATCATACCTATAGAGAGAATTTACCTTTACTACCTGTGTCGGGTTATCAATACCATGTGTTTCTTCAATAGGTGGTATATTAAGACCATGTATTTCTTCAATAGGAGGTAAATTCTTAAGATCTTCAGGTTTAATACCTTTTATTTCATAGATTTCTTTGCCTCTTGCATATCTTCAGGACTGAGAAATAGAACTCCCCTTTTCTTTGGAGTTGGTTTAGGAATTGGCTCTGGAGTTGGCTCAGAAAGTGTCCAATTATTTTCATTAGTCAACATATTATTCAACAACAATTCAGCTTGATCGACTGTTCTTTCCCTGAAAACACAACCAGCACAACTATCCAAGTGGTCCTTGGAAGCACTAGTTAGTCCATTATAAACGATATCAAGTATTTCATTTTTCTTAAGAGGATGATGAGGCAAAGCATTAAGTAATCGGAGAAGCCTCCCCCAAACTTGTGCGAGACTCTCTTCTTCAATTTGCACAAAATTATATATTTCCCTCAAGGCAACTTGTTTCTTATGAGCAGGGAAATATTTAGCAGAGAAGTAATAAATCATATCCTGGAGACTGCGCACACAACCAGGATCAAGAGAATTAAACCAAGTTTTAGCATCACCCTTTAATGAGAATGGGAATATCTTAAGGATATAATAGTAGCGGGATTTCTCATCATTAGTGAACAGGGTGGCTATGTCATTTAACTTAGTAAGATGTGCCACAACAGTTTCAGATTCATTGCCATAAAAAGGATCAGATTCAACCAAATTAATTATCTCAGGATCGACAGAGAATTCATAATCCTTATCAGTAACAAAGATAGGTGAAGTAGCAAAAGCAGGATCATATTTCATTCTAGCATTTAGAGTTTTCTGTTTCAGTTTAGCTAATAACTTCTTAAGGTCAGATCTATCATTGCAAGCAAGAAAATCTCTAGCAGTTTCTTCATCCATAACATAACCCTTAGGAACAACAGGCAATTCATATTTAGGGGGAGAGCCTTCATCATCACTATCTTCAATAATATCGGTTTCAAGAATTTCATTCTCTCTAGCCCTAGCAAGTTGTTCATCAAGAAATTCACCAAATGGCAGAGTAGTATCAAGCACAAAAGTAGTTTCATCATAAGTATCATGCATAGTAGAAGTGGCATCATCAATAACATGCGACATATCAGAATTAATAGCAGAAGCAGGTTTAGGTGTTGCAAGCTTACTCATAACGGAAGGAGAATCTAGTGCAGAGCTAGATGGAAGTTCCTTACCTCCCCTCGTTGTTGAGGGATAAGTCTTAGTTCTTTCGTCTTTCAAGTTCCTCATAGTGACCAGCAGATATAAATCCCAACTGACTCAAAGAATAGAGCTATGCTCCCCGACAACGGCGCCAGAAAATAGTCTTGATAACCCACAATTATAGGGGATCGCAACAGTTTTCGAGGGTAGAGTATTCAACCCAAATTTATTGATACGACACAAGGGGAGCAAAAGAATATTCTCAAGTATTAGCAGTTGAGTTGTCAATTCAACCACACCTGGATAACTTAGTATCTGCAGCAAAGTATTTAGTAGCAAAGTAGTATGGAAGTAACGGTAACAGTGATAAAAGTAACAATAGTAGTTTTGTAGTAATTGTAATAGTAGCAACGATAAAGTAAATAAGCAAAGCACAATATGTGAAAAGCTCGTAGGCATTGAATCAGTGATGGATAATTATGTCGGATGCGATTCCTCATGTAATAATTATAACATAGGGTGACACAGAACTAGCTCCAGTTCACCAATATAATGTAGGCATGTATTCCGAATATAGTCATACGTGCTTATGGAAAAGAACTTGCATGACATCTTTTGTCCTACCCTCCCGTGGCAGCGGGGTCCTAATGGAAACTAAGGGATATTAAGGTCTCCTTTTAATAGAGTACCGTACCAAAGCATTAGCACTTAGTGAATACATGAGCTCCTCAAACTACGGTCATCACAGAGAAGTATCCCGATTATTGTCACTTCGGGGTTGTCGGATCATAACACATAATAGGTGACTATAGACTTGCAAGATAGGATCAAGAACTCACATATATTCATGAAAACATAATAGGTTCAGATCTAAAATCATGGTACTCGGGCCCTAGTGACAAGCATTAAGCATAGCAAAGTCATAGCAACATCAATCTCAGAACATAGTGGATACTAGGGATCAAACCCTAACAAAACTGACTTGATTACATGGTAAATCTCATCCAACCCATCACCGTCTAGCAAGACTACGATGGAATTACTCACGCACGACGGCGAGCATCATGAAATTGGTGATGGAGGATGGTTGATGATGACGACGGCGACGATCCCCCTCTCCGAGGCCCCGAACGGACTCCAGATCAGCCCTCCCAGGAGAGATTAGGGCTTGGCAGCGGCTCCGTATCATAAAACGCGATGAAACTTTCTCTCTGAGTTTTTTCTCCGTGAAAGCAAATATATGGAGTTGGAGTTGACGTTGGTGGATGTCCAGGGGGCCCACGAGGCAGGGGGCGCACCCAGGGGGAGGGGGCGCGCCCCCACCCTCGTGGATAGGGTGTGGGCCCCCTGACGCTGATTCTTTCGCCAGTATTGTTTATTAATTCTGAAAAGTTGCTTTGTGGATTTTCAGGTCATTTTGAGAACTTTTATTTCTGCACAAAAATAACACCATGGTAATTCTGCTGAAAACAGCGTCAGTCCGGGCTAGTTCCATTCAAATCATGCAAGTTGGAGTCCAAAACAAGGGCAAAAGTGTTTGGCAAAGTAGATACGACGGAGACGTATCAAGCCATCGCAACTAGGAAGCTTAAAGGGGTTAAAATGGGACAAATGACATGGGAGTTTATACTAGTTTGGCCCCTTGTGGTGAAGGTAATGGTTTAATCCAGTTTGAGGTGGGATTGCTTATGTCTCGATTACCAGGGAGCGAATTCGCTTGACCTAGTTCTCGATCTGATCTTACTTGTCCTAAACCGCTGCTGGGTCGCCCCTTTATATACAGAGGTCGACGCCCAGCGGCTCACAGAGTCCCGACCGGCTCATAAACAGTGTTTGGCTCGGTGTCTGTCTATTCCTGCCTACAAGACAAGTCATATAATATGGCGGTTTATTTTTACGGGCCTTAAGCCGCCTTTGGGCCTTGGGCCCTTAACTGAATCGCCATCTTCAAATGTTGTCTCCTTCATATGATGAATCGCCGTAGGTATAACCCGGCCCCTCCTGGACGGGTCATACCTAGTAGTTATATCCCCAACATTAGGCCCCAGATTGATTTGAACTGGTTCATGTCAATCTTCAACACTTAGAAAAATCTTCTGCTCTTCATTGTGCGAGAGCTTATAACCCGCCATGACGTCATCCTATGGATTTGATAACCCGCCATGACTTCATCTTCTATTAATTCACACTTTATCCAACATATCTCAATGGATCCTTATCTTAATAACCATCCCGAGAATCGAGGTGTCCTGGCAACTGGATAACCATATTTTCGGCCTCCTTGTTTTTCGCCCCCACTTATCTGTCCTTCCTATAAATAGCCACGACCGGTCTTCTTCTCATTCTCCCCATTTCCAACGTATCCTTCCTCTCGCGACCTCTACCGCTCGAGCTCCGCCGCCGCCACAGAGCGCTCTGTCATCTTCGTGCCAGGCTGCTGCATCACCCTGAATCAGACCAGAGAACGGCGGCGAACCTCCGCAGTAGATCTGCACCTGTAAGTTTTTGCGTTCCCGCACCTCAAATCCGCATTAGGGTTTCTGAACTTTTCTATGTTCTTCATAGTTCATCTTAGCTCATCTTCAGTGCTTGCCCCGTGAACCTTTTTGATCTAAAAATGGTGTATAACCGATGCGGTTGCTGTTTTGCCTATTCTTTCAATACTAGCAGATACCTTTCCTAGAAGAAAAGATCCCTCTAGGGCTTATGAACTCATCTGTAGTAGTTTTTTAGATCTATATTCATTTCCTTTTTCTGAACATCCGTTAATCCAAAATAACGATTGCAATCTATGAAACTTGTTTGTGTGACACTTAGCCAAAAATCTGCGTTTTGATAGATCCACCTAGCCATGGTGGCTCTAACCGCCGGCTTAAATTGCAATGCTCAATAGATAACATCCAATTACTCATGGCGGCTTAAATAACCTGACTGCTCACGGCGGTTTAAATAACATGGCGTAATTAGTCATATATCATTAGGCCCCTTTATAAGCCGTCGTTCTGATTATATGCCGTAATGCTTTTCCTCCTGCTTAAATTTGAACTGGCAATTTTACTCTTTGTTAGGCTTCCTTCTTCACAATGCCGCCCAAAACTGTCACTTCATGTAAGTGGGTCAAATCCATCATCATGGAGAGTACACTCGACGACTTTGTGAAAACCGGCTATCTGCCCAAGAAAGAAGTCATGTCTTACCGTGCTCCTGATCCAGCAGAAGAAAAACCTCAACCCAAAGAAGGGGAAGTCATTGTCTTTACAGATCACATGAACCGAGGCTTTTCGCCACCCGGCTCAAAGTTCTTCAGAGACATTCTGCACCTTTTTGACCTCCGTCCTCAAGACATCGGACCCAACTCCGTGTCTAATATTTGCAACTTTCAAGTGTTCTATGAGGTGTATCTTGAAGAAGAGCCCAGCTTGCTACTTTTCAGAGAGTTGTTTTATTTGAACCGCCAGAATGAATACTCTAACGGACCAAGTTTGGAGCTTGGTGGGGTCCCAATCTAACGACGGAGAGACACCATCTTCCCTTACATGCAACCGCTGAGTCACCCCAAATATTGGAACCAGACATGGTTCTACTGCCAAGACACTTCTCTAGCTGATGAGAACCCTCTGCTCGGCCTTCGCGCCCTGCGCCTCGATTCCAATCATCCTATTCCAGACAAGTTGTTAGCTGCTAACTGCCAAAAGCTCGCTCCTACGATGGCTAAGGTCAAGGCTCTTTTAGGGAACGACTTAAATGGTATTGACTTGGTCTGGTGCTGGGTCGCATGGCGGATCATCCCGTTGAGCCGTCGCCCCGGTTTAATGTGCACCTACATGGGCAAGAAGAAAGATCCACTTCGCCACAGCCCTGGCGATTTACCTGAAGATGTTATCAATGATATGACAAAGTCACTTTTGAATGAAAGCCTAGCAGACTGCGGCAAGGTGGGCTTAAGCCCTTTCTGCAAAGCTAACCCGACTCCAGGGGTAAGCCGCCAAACTGAATAGATTTACCTTCATCCTTGATGTTTTGGCTTTTACTCAAACCTTTGCTAATTTTCACAGGCTGATGACAAATTTTGGAAGAAAAAATATGATCATGAGGCTGCAAAGAGAGCCAGGAATGCCAAGAAAGCCACCAGGAGAGCCGCCGCCAAGAAAAGAGGAAAGAAGCCCAACGCTTCTGAATTGCTTCAATTGGCGGACTCCTCTGAGTCGGAGGTAGCCCTCGACTCTCTTGGCTCATTTTTCAATCACCTTATTGACACTGATTATCATCAGGCTGACACGGGAACGAGTCAGGGAATGGAAGAAGAGGTAAATATTATTTCCTCCGACTCCGAGCCTTTGCCAAGACAAAAAATCTAAAGAGTAAGCCGGAAAGTAAAATTTTCTCATCCCTTAGTTTATTAGGATCCTCAATTTCTTTTGAAGCGACAGATTCATGAGAGCCGGAAACAGACCCGGACCAGCAAGGATGCAGAACTCTCCTCTGGCTTACCAAATACACCAAGGAAGCGCCGAAACGAGGTCACCTCCGACTTAAATCCTTTTTATCCTTTGGCGGGTCTCACTCGTCAACCACTCAACTCTTCTGATTCAAATTATCAGGAAACTTCACATTCTTCCGGTGACTCAATCCAGTCCAACATGCCGGCTTTTAAGACCGCTCCAGGGTAATGATGATTTACTTATCATGTACTCATTACAATCCTTTATACTTGCACTGACCTTTTTGACCTTATGCAGTGGAAAAGCAAAGCCCAGCAAGAGGGTGAAGAAGGACAAGCCGGTCAAAGAGCCAACCATCAATGAGCCGGAGCTCCAGACGGCTGCGCCTGAGGCCTCTGTTCCTAAGCCGCCGCCTGAATCGGCTCATGATACGCCAATGATGACTGTTGACCCGCCTGTCGATCAAGCCGCCGATGGCTCTATAAATCCTGAAGCCTCAAGCCGGGCTAAGACAGCCGACCCACAAGATGTTGATGTGGAAATTACTAAGACCGGCTATACTGAGCCGGGGAGACCTACTGTGCTAGCCAAGTATTCTGCCAAGGAGGAGCACATGGAACGACGTAAAGTCAAATTTGATGTTGCTGACTATACTCAAATGAGCATTAGCGAAGTTCTTTTGGCTATCTTAGCCAAGTGCACAGTAGCCGTAATCTTGAAGTTGATATGGTGAAACCAATGCACCAGAAATTTGAGGTATAAATTCCTCCCTTCATTGAATTATCTTTACTATGCCAGCCCCCAAGTCTATTGCTTATGATGAATATGTTGTAGACTTAGAACGAACTTATGAGCATCAGTAATATCCTTTGGTAGAAATCTTAAAAATCCGACTTAATCCGTAGTCCCCAAGGGCCGAGTTAATCAGCATGAATGAGCCGGTCCTTCATATGCTTGTGCAGAATATAGTACTTGTGTAGCTTTTAACAGCAATCTGCATTAGCCCCCAAGTGCTAAGTACTCTTGCTTGCAAAGTGCTCAGGACTTACTCTCATGAACCGCCACTTAGATAGAACTTTTGGTAGACATTAGCCCCCAAGTGCCAAGTGTTGTTGCTTGCAAAAGGCTTGGGGCTTAATATTGTATGTTAATATTCATGATTTTGATCCGGTATTTGTACAGACCACCACTGCTCAACTTCAATCTGAGCTGTCTGAAGCAAAGAATCGCCTGGAGTTGCAAGAGACTGAAACCCAGAGGGCAAACACCAAATTTGAATTCAGTGTGTCTGAACAGGAGAAACTAAAGGCCGAATTTGAAGTTGATAAAAAGGCTTGGGCTGGAGAAAAGATTGCCTTAACCCATCGAGATGAGAAAGCAGAGGCGGCTCTTAAAGAGGTGACCGCTGAATTGTCCCAGATGGTCTCAGCAATCTTTGGTAAGCCACCCTACAAGTGTCAAGTTTTGAATCTTTCTGGTGATCATATGAACTGTTGTTAACTCATCTGTTATTTCTATGCAGGCCCCAGGAGCACCAACCTCAACCAGGACATGCTGGTGAAGTTGAAGGCGGTTTACACGCTCGTAGAACAACTTTACACTAGAGCTCAGCGTGCCTTAGCCACAGTTGCCTTGTCAAATGAAGCCCCCACACTCCTGGTTGATGTTCTAAAGAAGCTTTATGTGCTGCCCCAACGGTTTAATGAATTAAAGCGATCCTCTGCGAGAGCCGAAGCCATGGCTGCCTTAAGCTGGTCCAAAGCATGGCTACCGGAATTAGACCCGGCCGACATCGCCATTGGGTATCTGATACGTCTCCAATGTATCTACTTTTCCAAACACTTTTGCCCATTGTTTTGGACTCTAACTTGCATGATTTGAATGAAACTAACCCGGACTGACGCTTTTTTCAGTAGAACTGCCATGGTGTTATTTTTGTGCAGAAAACAAAAGTTCTCGGAATGACCTGAAAATCCACAGAGATAACTTTTGGAAAATATAAAAAATACTGGCGAAAGAATTAAGGCCAGGGGGCCCACACCCTGTCCACGAGGGTGGGGGCGCGTCCCCTCCCCCTGGGCGCACCCCCTGCCTCATGGGCCCCCTGGAGATCCACTAACCTCAACTCCAACTCTATATACTTGGTTTCACGAAGAAAAAAATTCAGAGAGAAAGTTTCATCGCGTTTTACGATACGGAGCCGCCGCCAAGCCCTAGTCTCTCTCGGGAGGGCTAATCTGGAGTCCGTTCGGGGCTCCGAAGAGGGGGATTCGTCGCCATCGTCATCATCAACCATCCTCCATCACTAATTTCATGATGCTCACCGCCGTGCGTGAGTAATTCCATCGTAGGCTTGCTGGACGGTGATGGGTTGGATGAGATTTACCATGTAATCAAGTTAGTTTTGTTAGGGTTTGATCCCTAGTATCCACTATGTTCTGAGCTTGATGTTGCTATGACTTTGCTATGCTTAATGCTTGTCACTAGGGCCCGAGTGCCATGATTTCATCTGAACCTATTATGTTTTCATTAATATATGTGAGTTCTTGATCCTATCTTGCAAGTCTATAGTTACCTATTATGTGTTATGATCCGACAACCCCGAAGTGACAATAATCAGGATATTTCTCGGTGATGAACGTAGTTTGAGGAGTTCATGTATTCACTATGTGTAATGCTTTGGTCCGGTACTCTGTTAAAAGGAGGCCTTAATATCCCTTAGTTTCCACTAGAACCCCGCTGCCACAGGAGGGTAGGACAAAAGATGTCATGCAAGTTCTTTTCCATAAGCACGTATGACTATATTCGGAATACATGCCTACATTACATTGATGAACTGGAGCTAGTTCTGTGTCACCCTTGGTTATAACTATTACATGAGGAATTGCATCCGACATAATTATCCATCACTGATCCAATGCCTACGAGCTTTTCACATATTGTGCTTTGCTTATTTACTTTTCCGTTACTCTTCATACAATTACTACAAAACTGCTATCGTTACTTTTGCTATCATACCATTACTATCATACTTTGCTTTGCTACTAAATACTTTGCTGCAGATACTAAGTTATCCAGGTGCGGTTGAATTGACAACTCAACTGCTAATACTTGAGAATATTCTTTGGCTTCCCTTGTGTCGAATCAATAAATTTGGGTTGAATACTCTACCCTCGAAAACTGTTGCGATCCCCTATACTTGTGGTTATCAGTATCCAAGCCTTAAGGAGGATGGCACTGCATTTGAACAGGAGGACTTCGCTGCTTGTGTGAAGGAAATACGCCATGTGGCCAGTTTCATTGCAGATGAGACGGACCTCACCAAGTACCATCCGACTTATGACGCAGGAAATCAGAGGATGCCGACGCCGCTTTATAAAGTGACAAGCATGACCCCCCCAATCCGTAAGCATATCTTTGCCCCTGAAGTTGACCCGTCCAGGCTAATTGATGATGAAGCTGAATTTGAAGTTTTGAATGGCATTGACTGGTCGTCACCAACCTTCCAGGATGGGGAACAGGACAAAGAAGTGGAGAGTGTTGATCCAGAAGCATCAGGCCAACAAGAGAATTGACCCGTCGGGCGGCTCATATCAGTTACCTTTCTGAAAAAATAGTTTAATCATTTGGACTCGGGGAGTCATGTAATAGGGTAGAAAGGACTTTGATCTGTCGTGCCATCGTGCATGTTTTGGTGCTCAACACTGTTAAATCGCCGTCTTATATTTCCCCTTATTATACTTATCTTATGTTTTCCTTATGCATAAGAAAGTCCTTAAATTATCCTGCACACATAAATAGATCACAAGAGCCCTTGGCGGTTTACCGCAGGGCGGGTCATAATATCATACATATGACCACTGATATGTAAAAAAGGAGTCACAGAATAAGCCTGTTATGAATCATAACTTTGAAACATAACTAAAATATCATACCTGTGATATCAAATTTACACTGCCGGTTTATGTGACCTGTACAGTAAGGGTGATAACCCAATCTTCAGAAGCCAAAACTTCCAAATGTTTGATGATTGTCATATGCTGGCGACTTATCATCCAAAGCTAAGCCGGGTTAAATAGAAGCCACATATATATATGCCTCAGATATGAACAAAAAGTCTCAAGACAAAACCAAAGATTGTTTTCAAAAAACTTAAGCCAAATAGAGAGAAAAATCGAGGCTTCTGATTCGAATACGATTAGTAAACCAGACCAAAAGGGGTTAAGCTAGGATTCGAATACGATCATTAAGCCCCCTAGTGGTTTTGGCGTTGCGCCGATCAAGAGGGTACCGACAGCTATGTTCTCTTTGGTTCAAATACGACCTATGTTTGAACAGGAAGCCCACTAGTGACCTTGAGACTTTTTTAACGACTCTAATTTGAATACGATCAAAGTCGGACCCAAAAGGGGTTAAGCTATGATTCGAATACGATCAAGAAGCCCCTAGTGGTTTGGCATTGCGCCGATCAAGAGGGTACCGACAACTATGTTCTCTTTGGTTCGAATATGACCTATGTTTGAACAGGAAGCCCCCAAATGACCTTGAGATTTTTTAACGACTCTGATTCGAATACGATCAAAGTCGGACTAAAAGGGGTTAAGCTAGATTCGAATACGATCAGCCCCCAATTGGTCATTGTAATTATGATGATGAAGACATATGATCATTGAGGATGAAAAGGACAGAGGTCCTGCTTTATTACTTATCATAATATATACATCGTCAAAAATATGTACATCATGGTAAACCTCATCCAACCCATCACCGTCCAGCAAGCCTACGATGGAATTACTCACGCACGGCGGTGAGCATCATGAAATTGGTGATGGAGGATGGTTGATGATGACGACAGCGATGAATCCCCCTCTCTGGAGCCCCGAACGGACTCCAGATCAGCCCTCCCAAGAGAGATTAGGGCGTGGCGGCGGCTCCGTATCGTAAAAATGCGATGAAACTTTCTGTCTGATTTTTTCTCCGTGAAACGGAATATATGGAGTTGGAGTTGAGGTCGGTCGGGCATCAGGGGGCCCATGAGACAGGGGGCACACCCAGGGGGAGGGGGAGCGCCCCCCACCCTCGTGGATAGGGTGTGGGCCCCCTGGCCTTGATTCTTTCGCCAGTATTTTTTATATTTTCCTAAAGTTATCTCCATGGATTTTCAGTTCATTCTGAGAACTTTTGTTTTCTGCACAATAAACAACACCATGGCAGTTCTGCTAAAAACAGCGTCAGTCCGGGTTAGTTTCATTCAAATCATGCAAGTCAAAGTCCAAAACAAGGGCAGAAGTGTTTGGAGAAGTAGATACGTTGGAGACGTATCATCTCCATAGGCTAGCTCTTCTACGCCCTGAAGAGTAGCTTCCACATTCCTCGTGCGTCATGCCGAGTAAATGCTGCAGAGTTCGCGGCTCCTCCGGATTGAACTCCCACATGGGGGAAGTCCGGTGCTGACAGGGGAGGATGCGACGGAACAACATAATCTGCACTACGTTGGTTAGACCAACATTTTTGCTCAGCACGTTGGTGATATGCATCTATAGCATTGCACCTCCGTCTGAGACCCCCAGTCGAGGCCCTTTGCGGTCCAGGAGATGAGCCTCATGGGGGGTCCGGATCTGATCTCTGGAATCGCCGCCCACTTGGTGCGGCACGGCTTAGTGATATAAAACCACTCTTGTTGCCAGATCATGATGGTCTCGACGAAGGCCCCCTGGGCCACGTGGCATTGGGAAGCTTGCTGATCATGGTCCTGCCGCAGTCTGCGTGTTGCCCGTCAACCACTGAGGGAGTCCCGGATTAGGGGGTGTCCGGATAGCCGAACTATCACCTTTGGCCGGACTCCTGGACTACGAAGATACAAGATTGAAGACTTTGTCCCGTGTCCGGATGGGACTTTCCTTGGCGTGGAAGGCAAGCTTGGCGATACGGATATGTAGATCTCCTACCATTGTAACCGACTCTGTGTAACCCTAGTCCTCTCCGGTGTCTATATAAACCGGAGGGTTTTTAGTCCGTAGGACGAACAACAATCATACCATAGGCTAGCTTCTAGGGTTTAGCCTCTTTGATCTCGTGGTAGATCTACTCTTGTACTACCCATATCATCAATATTAATCAAGCAGGAGTAGGGTTTTACCTCCACCGAGAGGGCCCGAACCTGGGTAAAAACATCGTGTCCCTTGTCTCCTATTACCATCCGCCTAGACGCACAGTTCGGGACCCCCTACCCGAGATCTGCCGGTTTTGACACCGGCATTGGTGCTTTCATTGAGAGTTCCTGTATGTCGTCACCTTTACGCCCGATGGCTCCTTCGATCATCAACAACGATGCGGTCTAGGGTGAGACTTCTCTCCCCGGACAGATCTTCGTATTCGGCGGCTTTGCACTGCTGGCCAATTCGCTAGGCCATTTGGAGCAGATTGAAAGCTACGCCCCTAGCCACCAGGTCAGATTTGGAAGTTTGAACTATACGGCTGACGTCCGCGGAGACTTGATCTTCGAAGGGTTCGAGCCACAGCCAAGCACGCCGCACTGTCACGATGGGCCTGATCTAGCTCTGCTGCCGGACAGTGCCCTGGAGGACGCACGAGTGTCCGCTCCGACCCTTAGCTCGGAGCCGACTGCGCCGATCGAGGACGGGTGGCTGGACACCGCCTCGGGGGCTACGATCTCTATGGCGATTGAGCCGAACACCATCCCTGTCCTTCGTAAAGCCCGTGACTCCGAGGTGCCGAACTCCTCTCTGGACTCCGAACCTCCCGCGCCCCTGCCAATCAAATCCGATTGGGCACCGATTATGGAGTTCACTGCCGCGGACATCTTTCAGCACTCGCCCTTTGGCGACATCCTGAATTCACTAAAGTCTCTCTTTTGCGGAGAGCCCTGGCCGGACTATGGTCAGGAAGGTTGGGATGCGGACGACGAAGAAATTCAACGCCCACCCACCACCCACTTTGTAGCCACTGTCGATGATTTAACCGACATGCCCGACTTTGACTCCAAAGACATCGACGGTATGGACGACGATGCCGGAGATGACCAAGAACCAGCGCCTACAGGGCACTGGAAGGCCACCTCAACTCACGATGTATATATGGTGGATACACCTAAAGGAAGCGATAACGGGGAACAACGGGACGCTGCGAAGGATAATTCCCTCGAAAAGCAGTCAAAACAGCAACGTAAGCGCCGCTCAAAGTCCCGCCTCGACAAAGACAGCACCCATACAGACCCAGCCATAGAGCAGGGCGAACCGATGGATGACGAACATGCCCTTGAGCAACCATCCGAACAGGATAACTTGGATAAACAATCCGTCCCCGGCAAAGATAACAGTCCGAATGATCTCACGCCGGACACATCGTTGGAGCAGAAGAACCTCCACAAAAGGCTTGTCACCATCGCGTGAGTCTCAAGAAGCGAAGTGGAAGCTCAAAACAGATGGAAGACGACTCGAAATGAGATGGAGCAAAGTACTCAACACATGAGACAAATATGGCGATAGTCGCCAAACAAAGAGCTACCCGAGCGCAAACTCGCCGAATTTGACGAGGAGGCCGAGAGCCCCACAATCAAAGAACAAAGAGGCCGCCAGGTCGGATAGACGACCACATGGCAAACATAGAGCAGCAAGCGGCGCCAAGACACAAGCCGGCACGCGATCCGCATAAGGATCCGCACCAAAAGGATGGCCCAGTTAGGACTATCTATGGGCCAAGAAAGCAAGCTCTAGAAAGCAATGCAACACGACGAGTATTCGAACATCACGGCACACCCAAATACAGGGGCGCCGCACACCCCCTATGTTTCACCGATGAGGTGCTGGATCATGAATTTCTAGCGGGATTCAAGCCTGTAAACATAGAGGCATACGATGGAACAACAGACCCTGGAGTCTGGATTGAGGATTACATCCTGCACATAGACATGGCTAGTGGAGATGATCTCCACGCCATAAAATACTTACCCCTCAAGCTCAAAGGGCCAGCCCGGCATGTGCTCAAAAGCCTCCCGAAAAATACCATTAGAAGTTGGGAAGAGCTCGAGGATGCGTTTCGGGCAAATTTTCAGGGGACTTATGTCCGCCCTCCGGATGCAGACGATTTAAGTCACATAACTCAACAGCCCGGAGAGTCAGGCCGCAAATTCTGGAACAGGTTCCTCACCAAAAAGAACCAAATAGTCGATTGTCTAGACGCCGAAGCCTTAGCAGCTTACAAACACAACTTCCGAGACGAATGGCTCGCCAGACACCTTGGCCAAGAAAAGCCGAGAACAATGGCCGCACTAACAAGCCTCATGACCCGCTTTTGCGTGGGAGAGGATAGCTGGCTGGCAAGAAGCAGCACCAGCAACCCAAGTACATCCAAGGTCAGGGATGGAAATGGGAAACCACGACGCAACAAGGACTAGCGCCGGACCAAGGGAAACAGTCCGAAGAGCACGGCAGTCAACGCCGGATTCAAAAGCTCTCGGCAGAACAATAAAAAACTGCCCCTTAAGGACAACAGTGATGAGCTATCCAACCTAAACAAAATCTTGGACAAGATATGCCAAATCCAGAGTACCCCCGGGAAGCCTGCAAACCATACCCACAGAGATTGTTGGGTCTTCAAATAGTCCGGCCGACTTAACACCGAACACAAGGGGATCGACACACCAAGCGAGGACGATGACGAACCCCACAAGCAGAGCACCGGAAAACAAAAGAATTTCCCACAAGAGGTCAAAACAGTAAACTCACTTCAAGTGACAATAGGGAAAAATAGAGCGGCGCCCATCAAAATACGTGCCGCACGGTCTACCCCGGCGGAGTCCCAACACTGGTTGTATAAACCAATCACCTTCGACCATCAGGACTACTCCGGAAGTATCCGGAACACAAGATGGACTGCCTTGATATTGGATCCTATAATCGACAGACTTCAATTTACACAAGTCCTAATGGATGGCGGCAGTGATCTAAACCTGCTATATCAGGACACAATCCGCAGAATGGGGATAGACCCAACCAAAATTTGCCATAGCAACACTTCCTTTAAAGGAGTGATGCCAGGGCCATATGCCCATTGTACGGGCTCTCTACTACTAGAAGTTATGTTCGGCTCATCCGACAACTTCCGTCGCGAAAAGTTAGTCTTCCACATCGCCCCATTTAAAAGTAGCTATCAAGCACTATTGGGACGCGAAGCTTTCGCCCGCTTTAACGCAATATCGCATTACGCATCTCTTACACTTAAAATGCCCGGTCCACGCGGCATCATCTCATTCAAGGGAAACTTTGAGTGTTCCTCGAATACGGAAGAACGTGAGACTGCCTTGACAGCCACAGACTAATCCGGCTTTTCAAAGCACCTAAACAGGTCATTCAGACCCCGGACACGGTTATGCGAGTCCGGTATAAATAAACAAGGGGCTTACTAGCCGCTGCACTTCTTATAAGGGCTCCACGCATGTACAACAAGAGACAATAAAGCTCAATTTTATTCATTTTTTGAATCATACTCTGTTTATTTTAAAATACATTTTTCGCGCGATCTTTTTTTTCCAACTAAGTTCCTCTCTTTTACAGATGAACGCCGTGCAATACCCGTCCAGGATACGGCACAATGGAAACACAGGCGCAGACGTGCAGCAGGGACCCGTTGCAAGGATTCTCTTCAGATTAAGACCCTGCGTAAACCTTTTTTACTGTCTCTTGTTGTTACACATACCCCGGTATCTTGCTATCACCGAAGAGGAGGCTGGCGTTTTGGCATCGGCCGCGTCAGAAATTTTTGCGCGTACCTGGACAATTGGGGCTTAGGGCATTGTTCTGCCCGTTTTCATAAAGACCGAATACCTTAGGGAGTGTTCGGCGTCTCGAGTTAGGCCTTATATGCATCAGCTCCGAATCATGTCTTTGGCCAAATGTTGGGTTTGCCCGGCTCTGTGTTTTGCTGCCTTACGCTCCGCTCTATCGGCTAACGCGCACCAGAGAACTACTACGATTGTGCCCGGTTCGCCGGTGAGCACCTCAAGAGAGAAAGCCAAAACCGACCGTCATGATATAGCGTGAGACCGGTCAACCACTCGATGACCCACCGAATGTTTAGAATTCCTCCGATTAACGAAGGACCGCTTCGGTCGAGCACATACGCTCGAATTCGGAGAGCGGTGCCCTAGGGGCTATATAGTAGCCCCACCATCGAACTCCTATGGCTAAGTGAAAGTGATAAAGCATTATAGTCCGGTTGCCTAGTTTGCTACGCTATCACCTCCTTCACAGACCAAGACGTTGGATTAAGTGTGAAAATGCGTTTTTTTTGCAAACACCCCCGCACTATGTGCATGCGGGCTGAAGCCGAAGACTGCCATCTTTCAAAGTTATATACACATATACATTAACGGCCGCGACAGAGGTATTTCATGACAAACGCACAAGTATAAAAAGCCCTTATATTATATTGAAACATCGTTTCACAAATCATACATGTCATTAGAACATAATATCCTTCGAGTACTGCGTCTCTATTAAACGAGCGCCCGACAGGACTTCCTCAAAATAGTGTTCGGCAGGTACTCGGCTTCTGTCCGAATCCTGGGATGCAACGTTGGTGGCCTTCATCTCCGCCCAGCATGTCTTGACACAGGCAAGAGCCATCCGCGCACCCTCTATGCATGCTGACCGCTTCATTGCACCAATATGCGACACCGCACCAAGAAACTGTTGCACCAAGCCAAAATAACTCTTCGGCTCGGGCCTGCCCGGCCACAAATGAGTCACGACATCCTTCATGGCAAGTCCGGACAACCTATTCAGCTCAGCCCATTCGGCCAAATGATCGGTCAATGGAAGCGGACGCTCTGGACTATGGAACTGCAACCAAAAAAGCTCTTCCATTCCGTGATCCTTTTGGCCTCGGAAGTGTGTGACCGCGTCTGTGGCACTCGCCGCCAAATCCAGATAAGCATCCTCCGCACCCCACAGCTGGCCCAACTGAGCATAATTAGGATCCGTAAATTTCCTCCGCAGCATAAAAGGCTTTCCAGTCGTAATATCTTCGGCCTGACGCAGCTCCTCTTCCATAGCTCTCATCATAGAGCGAGCATCGTTGGCCTCAGTAGTGGCCTTTTTCAGGTCCTCTTGTTCCGCTCGACGTTCTTTTTCAAGAAACTCGCAGCGGTCGGTAGCATTCTTCAACTTCACGGCCATCTTGGCCATTTCCTCCTTGCTGCGGCAGTTTGCAGCCTGTTCGGCTTTTAGCTCTTCGGCCGCCTTCAAGGCAGCCGCATCACTTTTCTGGCTTGCTCCTTGACTCGGACTAGCTCCGCCCGAAGGTTCTCCATAGCAGCAGCACCATCTGCATAAATCATACATGTTGTAAGGCATGGGCGTCAAGCTCCCTTACCAGGTGTCCGCGAAGAAGTTGCATACCTTGTGACTCGTCAAGCCGCTTATTGACAAGCGCGATGTCCGCGATTCGCCACGCCAAGTTGCCGCTTCAGCTTGCAAATTGCTCGATTCGGCTGGCCAACGGACGCTCCACCACCTATATAGGACAGGCGACATCTTACAACCGAGATTATGATCCTCGGCGCTGTCACTTTCGACAACGCATCGAGTCTCGTGGGCTACTATCTATACAGGCGCATTCTATATGCAAAAGCGTCAAGGTATATCATTTTCGTACCTCAAACCCGTCAAGAACTTCGACGGCTTCATGCAATCCGCTCTCGGATGAAATCCTTTCATCACCCTACCCATTAATGCACGGTGATCTTCTGAGATAGACGCTCGCCCGAGCAGATCCTTCAGCTCCTCCGACCGTACACCAGTTGGTGTCGGACCTCCCGGCCCCGCCGGACTCGGGGAAACCCTCCGCGATGACACTCAGGTCGTCCGCCTCAAGATGACGGTGCGGCAGATGGAGGCATTCGCTCTCCATCATCTCCGGACGAAGATCCTCAAGATGAGCTCTGCGAGAAGGGCTGAGATCCGAACTACAAGGTAAAACTTCGGTTATCTTCAGAAATAAAAACAGGGATGTCCCATATTACAAAACTCCCCTTTCTACTTACGGCTCACTGGAGGGCTGATTCCCTTGGGGAAATAGTGCGGCCGGGGCTTCTCCTGGCGCAGGACCCTCCGGTGAAGATTTCTACCCCCGCTTTGAGGCCTTGGCCTCCAGATCTTCAGAAGCGGTCCTCCCCTGGAGGGAGGGATTCTCGATCCCCCCTTTCTTGAAAGCCTCCTTCGTGGAGGTAGTAGCTCCCCTGTACCCTCCTTCGCCCTCTTCCAAAGGCGCAGCCGCCAACATCTTGGTTAACACGGGATCCGGCGTGGTCTCAGGGAGGGGGGTCGGACACCTTATCAGCTTTGCTTTCGCTATCCACTCCTGTTCAAGGGACAGCTCCTTAAAGGGCAAGTTTATGATAAATGTACGGATAGCGTGTCCGGGTACAGGACTACTTACTTGAGTATCCGGGCGATTCCAGCTCAGACCTGCGTCCTCGGTCAAGTCCGGACACATCTCTTGTGATCCGAAAAACAGTTTATACATCTCCACGGGCGTCGTGCCCATGAAATGTTGGAGAGCTCGTGGTCCCTCCGGATTAAATTCCCACAGGCGGAGGGGGCAACGTTTGGAGGGCAGAAGGCGCCGAATCAGCATGACCTACGCCACTACGACCAGATTGATCTCTCTCTCTCTCTTGGAGGTCTCGAATACGGCCCTGCAGCAGAGGTACGTCCTTGGACGGCCCCCAGCCAAGCCCTTTGTTGACCCATGACGCCAGCCGTTGTGGAGGACCCGAGCGGAAGGCAGGTGGCGCCACCCATTTGGTGCCCCTGGGAGCGGTGATGTAAAACCACTCCTGTCGCCACAAACCAAGCTCCTCTTGAAAAGAGCCCTCGGGCCATGGAGCGTCAGCACTCTTGCTTATAACAGCCCCTCCGCACTCTGCCTGCTGCCCCTTGATCATCTTCGGCTCCACTTTGAAGGTCTTGAGCCACAATCCGAAGTGAGGGGTAATGCGGAGGAAGGCTTCGCATACGACAATGAACGATGAGATGTGGAGGATGGACTCCGGATCCAAGTCATGGAATTCCAGCCCATAATAAAACATGAGCCCCCTCACGAAGGGGTCCGTCGGGAAGCTTAAACCCCAAAGGAAGTGAGACACAAACACCAGCTCTCACCAGGCTCGGGAGTAGGAATAACCTGCCCTTGGGCAGGCAGCCTATGCGAAATTTCGCCGGTTAGATATCTGGCGTCTCTCAGCTTTAGCACGTCTACTTCCGTGACGGAAGAAGGCATCCACCGGAATTGCAGGTCGGAGCCGGACATTGTCGAAGGTCCGAAGTGCCTGAATCTAGAGCTTTGGGTGTTGGAACTCGAGGCGAGGGGCGGATTCGATTGAGATTGAAAGAAAGGAGCAGGCCTTGGTCTCGTTATAAAGAGGTTGAATACCAAGAGCCCTTCCCGTGGCCGTTTGGGACTCGCCTTCGATAGAGGGGGTGTGCCAATGGCGCGGTTGGGTTACCCACGCCCGTATTGATGAGGATCCCAGAATAAGGGGGCACGATCTCCGCTTTGATAAGACGTGCCAAGGAAACCGCCTCGCTAAACGCTACCGAGGTGGGACAAGAAAACGATTCAATAAAGGCCCGGTCGTGGTGTGATGTCACGTGCGGAATACGCCGGCAGATCTGTGTAAAGATTATTCTCTCTACGGTGGTATGTGGAACTTGTTTTGCAGAGCCGGACACTATCCTTGTGTTCAAAATCTTCTATGAAGAATTTGGGGGAGGAACCCGCCTTGCAATGCCGAAGACAATATGCGCACCGGACTCGTTGTCATTGAAGCCTGGTTCAGGGGCTATTGAGGGAGTCCCGGATTAGGGGGTGTCCGGATAGCCGAACTATCACCTTTGGCCGGACTCCTGGACTACGAAGATACAAGATTGAAGACTTCGTCCTGTGTCCGGATGGGACTTTCCTTGGCGTGGAAGGCAAGCTTGGCGATACGGATATGTAGATCTCCTACCATTGTAACCGACTCTGTGTAACCCTAACCCTCTCCGGTGTCTATATAAACCGGGGGGTTTTTAGTCCGTAGGACGAACAACAATCATACCATAGGCTAGCTTCTAGGGTTTAGCCTCTTTGATCTCGTGGTAGATCTACTCTTGTACTACCCATATCATCAATATTAATCAAGCAGGAGTAGGGTTTTACCTCCACCGAGAGGGCCCGAACCTGGGTAAAAACATCATGTCCCTTGTCTCCTGTTACCATCCGCCTAGACGCATAGTTTGGGATCCCCTACCTGAGATCCGCCGGTTTTGACACCGACAACCACCTTCGGCTTCACATTGAAAACTTTCAGCTACAGGCCGAAGTGTGGGGGATGCGGAGAAGAGCCTCACACATGACGATAAACGTCGAGATGTGGAGGAAAGAGTTCGGGGCTAGATCATGGAAATCTAGCCTGTAGTAGAACATGAGTCCGCGGACGAAAGGGTGGAGTGGAAAACCTAACCCTCTAAGAAAATGGGGGAGGAAGATGACCCTTTCGCCGGGCTCCGGAGTGGGAATGATCTGACCCTCGGGGGGGGAGCATGTGCGTGATGGTTGCGGCGAGGTATCCAGCACTCTGGAGAAACTTTATCTCCTTCTCCATGACGTAGGAGGCCTCCCAATTGCCCTTGAAACCAGATCCGGCCATGGTCGTAGGAGGTGGTGGTGGTGGTGAGGAAGACGGAAACTTTTCGGGCGCTGAGAGCTTGGGAGATTGGAAGGCTGAGCAGACTGGAAGGCGTGGGGAAGAAAGGAGAAATCCATTGCCCTCTTATAGGCGGTAAAAATGCCAACCGTCCCCCCCACTTGTGCCTTGAAACTCGCATATTCCTAATGAAAGCGTGCGCCATAAATGGTTGGATTACCCAAATTTTATTGATGAGCAATCCCGTATTAAATGGGCACGATCTCTGTTTTGATAGGACGGGCCAAAGGGGCTTGGCCTCGAAACACAGAATGTGGGGTGTGAAAACAGTTCAAAACGCCGAAGGGTCAAGTCTGATGCTTCGACAAAAAAATATGTCAGTAAAAGACACTATTCTTATTTTTTATATATCCTGCCTTCGTGGCTAAGGGTTGTGTTAATTATGCAAGGCCGAATACAGTTCTTTTACAGAGGAAAGGTGATGTGTATTATTTAGGGAACCCGCCTCGCAATGCCGAAGATACTCTGCACGCTGAACACGTCGTCATTGAAGACTGGTTCAGGGGCTACTGAGGGAGTCCTGGACTAAGGGGTCCTCGGGTGTCCGGTCTATTGGATATGGGTCGGACTGATGGGTCGTCAAGATACAAGGCACAAGACCACCTCTCGTGTCCGGTAGGGACTCCCATATACGTGGATGGCAAGTTTAGGTGTCCAGATATGCTATTTCCTTTATGTTAAACCGACTCTGTACAACCCTAAGCCCCTCCAGTATCTATATAAACCGGAGGGTGAGATCAAAGGCAGGATCATAACATTACTAGGCTAGCCAAGCTAGGGTTAGCCAATACGATCTCGTGGTAGATCAACTCTTGTAACCCCTATACCCTTTGAATATAATCAAGCAAGAGTAGGGTTTTACCTCCATTAAGAGGGCCCGAATCTGGGTAACCATTGTGTCCAATGCTACCATCAATCCTTAGACGCACAGCTTGGGCCCCCCTACCCGAGATCTGCCGGTTTTGACACCAACGGCGACTAGGACTAGGAGTCCTAGTTGGACTCCCACCACTTGGGCGCGCCCTAGGCCGGCCCTCTCCCCTCTCCCTCCTTTATATACGGGGGGAGGGGCACCCCAAAGGACATCAATTGTCTTAGCCATGTGCGGTGCCCCCCTCCACTGTTTACTCCTCCGATCATATTGTCATAGTGCTTAGGCGAAGCCCTCCGCGGATCACATCACCATCACCGTCACTGCGCCGTCATGCTGACGGAACTGATCCACTCCTTTGTACCTCTACTGGATCAAGAGTTCGAGGGACGTCATCAGGCTGAACGTGTGCAGAACTCGGAGGTGTCGTACGTTCCGTACATGATCAGTTGATTCAAGAAGACGTTCGACTACATCAACCGTGTTAAGTTAACGCTTCCACTTTTGGTGTACGAGGGTACGTGGACACACTCTCCCCCTCTCGTTGATATGCCTAGATAGATCTTGCGTGAGCGTAGGAATTTTTGTGAAATTGCATGCTACGTTTCCCAACACCACCACATGCTGCACAGATAATATACCTTTGTACAGCATGCCATGCCCTCCATGCAAGGATCCATGTATGGTCAAAGTTGTCGTTATCTGCTCCAACTCTTCCAGCAAGAAAATCTTTGTCCTTCACTTGCATCTTCACTTGATGATATTAATTTTCTAGAAGTAGGACATGATTATTTGTAAAATACCTCCTTCTTAGTTGCCTTGGATGCCTCTTCTCCATATACGTAGGATAAACATTGCACCTAAGCCAAGAAGTAGAAGCTAGAAGCCAATGCCAACCCTGACAGTGATACCTGCAATGAATGGTGGTGCACCTTAATATTGGTTCATGTTTAAAATTATTCATAATGGACTCAAGGGGGGGGGGAGGGAGTCTGGACTAGGGGTGTCCGGATAGCGAACTATCATCATCGGCCGACTCCAAGACTATGAAGATACAAGATTGAAGACTTCGTCCCGTGTCCGGATGGGACTTTCCTTGGCATGGAAGGCAAGCTTGGCAATACGAATATGTAGATCTCCTACCATTGTAACCGACTCTGTGTAACCCTAGCCCTCTCTGGTATCTATATAAACCGGAGGGTTTTAGTCCATAGGACGAACAACAATCATACCATAGGCTAGCTTCTAGGGTTTAGCCTCCTTGATCTCGTGGTAGATCTACTCTTGTACTAACCATATCATCAATATCAATCAAGCAAGAGTAGGGTTTTACCTCCATCGAGAGGGCCCGAACCTGGGTAAAAACATCGTGTCCCTTGTCTCCTGTTACCATCCGCCTGGACGCATAGTTCGGGACCCCCTACCCGAGATCCGCCGGTTTTGACACCGACATTGGTGCTTTCATTGAGAGTTCCTCTGTGTCGTCACTCATAGGCCCGATGGCTCCTTCGATCATCAACAACGGCACGGTCCAGGGTGAGACTTTTCTCCCCGGACAGATCTTCGTATTCGGCGGCTTTGCACTACGGGCCAATTCGCTTGGCCATCTGGAGCAGATCGAAAGCTACGCCCCTGACCATCAAGTCAGATTTGGAAGTTTGAACTACACGGCCGACATCCGCGGAGACTTGTTCTTCGACGGATTCGAGCCACAGCCGAGCGCGCCGCACTGTCACGATGGGCATGATCTAGCTCTGCTGCTGGGCGGTGGCCCTAGAGGTCAAGACAAGAGTCCGCCCGACCCTTAATTCGGAGCCGATCAAGCCGATCGAGGATGGGTGGCTAGACACCGCCTTGGGGGCTGCTACTCTACGGTGATGGAGCCAACACCGACCACATCCCCTTGTAAAGCTCAGAATTCCGAGGTGCCGAACTCCTCGCCGACTCAACCTCCAGCGCTCTACCAATCGAATCCGATTGGGCACCGATCATGGAGTTCACCGCTGCGGACATCTTTCAAAGACTCGCTTTTGGCGACATCCTGAATTCGCTAAAGTATCTCTCGTTATCGGAGAGCCTGGCCGGATCAAGCGGTCGGGGCGGTTGGGATGCGATTTACAAAGAAATTCAAAGCCCACCCACCACCCACTTTGTAGCCACCGTCGACGACCTAATCCACATGTTAGACTTCGACTCAAGACATCGACGGTATGGACGACGATGCCGGAGACGACTAAGAGCCAGCGCCTCACGGCACCGGAAAGCCACCTCGTTATCGACATATACATGGTGGACATCCCAAAGGATGGGAATGACGATGGAACAATGGAGGAAGACCCTCCAAGAAACAGCCTAAGCGCCACAAACGGGCGCCGCTCTAAATCCCGCCACAAAGAAGAATGGAGATTCCAAAGACCGGAGACAATAACACCCCTGACAAAGGCGAAGACAACCCTCCAAAGAAGATTCAACACGGAGGATGAAGAAGCCAGCCCTCATGAGAGAGAGGCGGATAAAGAGGTAGAGGATGATAATTACATGCCTCCCTCCGGAGACGAGGCAAGACGACGAATTAATTCGCTGTGCTCGAGGATCCCGTCGAACAAGAGCGTTTTAAACGCAGGCTTATGGCCACGGCAAGCAGCCTCAAGAAAAAGCAGCAACAGCTTAGAGCTGACCAAGATTTGCTAGCCGACAGATGGACTGAATTCCTTGCGGCCGAAGAGTACGAACTCGAACGCCCCTCCAAAAGCTACCCCAAACGCAAGTTGCTGCCCTGATTAGAGGAGTAAGCATACAAACCTACATCACCAATGCACAATACGGCCGGTCGGCCACCTCATGGCTGCGACAGAGAGGCCTCTAGGCAATCCACTAAAGCCGTACCCCGGCATCGCTCGAAAAGTACAAAGCCACGGGGGAATGCACCAGACTTGCGAGACATATTGGAGGATAAGGCAAGACAATCAAGATCGATCTACGGATCACGTGGGCGCCCCACGATACACGATGACAACCGCCGCGCCGGATACAGCAATTCCGGCCGGGCCGAATACAGTAGACAAAGCTCGCTTGAGCTACATGGTGATATAGCTTAATACAGAGGCGCCGCACACCCACTATGCTTCACAGATGAAGTAATGGATCATCAAATCCCCGAAGGGTTCAAACTCGTAAACATTTAGATATATTAAAACTGAGCACCCTCCCAACCCTCTTAGGCCATCAACGCTCCCAGCCATCGGGTCGACACTTTTAAGTATTTTCAGCCGTTAGATTTGCAATGAATCGCTCCTAATCTGTCTCCTTCGCTAATACTATCGGTAACCATGCTGGGCCGCTGCTCCGGTAGCTTTTTTGGGCGTCTCAGGTTAATATGGGCCTAATGGGCCTCTAGCAACCTCTCCAGAGAAAAAGGTACAGATTCGATCCGTTGAAAAGGGCAATGGCGATGCTGGTCCTATCAGAAACCTAGGCATGCCTCCGCCGCCGCCGCCGCCACCACCACCGTCGATCTCCTATTCTTTTTAGTGCCGACGCAGCTGAGAGCCATGACCTGCACATGGTGTTGTGTAGACAGCAACGCAGCAGACGGAAAAAATACGCCGGTGGAATTCTGCTGCGCGTACGGCTCTACCATCCTCCACGCCCGCCGCGACGGGAACTCCATGGTCGACTACATACTTGGCATCGCCGACCTCCTCCAGTGGCACTCCGACGTAGGCTAGGTACACCCAGCCCTCCTTCTCTGCCCCTTCTTGCATCCTTTGTAGCATATCATGTTTGTCAAACTGTTCCTCTGTTTGATTTGATGCTATCATGGATGGGTGGCAGAACTTGGTGAGGAATCAACGCATTACTCTAGCTGGATGGCATGTCGTACGCTCTCATTTCCCCAAACATATCATTGATAGGAACAATGGCCATATCAGGTGAGCCCAGGATTAACAAGTACATAGCGTGCCTTTAGCATTCGTGTTGACTAGATTTTTGTTAGGTCACTGACAGCCTCTCCTTTTATCTCAGATACAAGTGGTTGAGAGATTGTCTACAGATTCTGTGTAATGTGTTCGTCTCATATTTAAGTACATGACCACAAAATAACCAGGGAATGACAATGTTCTGTATATGTTGTAGCGCAATGGTAATTTCTTTGTTCTTTAGGAAGTCAAAATATGCAACCCATGAATTATCAAGCAAATAAGATTGTGACTCGCTTTTCCAAGACCAAAAGTCATTAAGCTCGATCCTTCATATACTCACTTAATTTTGGTGGCAGTTACCATTCTTCAAGAATTTCTAATAGGATAAAATGAACAGTTTTAGATGTTATGTATTCTAAACTGAGACTTAAGAATATAATTTTGAGCAGTGTTGTATATAGATGGATGGAGTATAATGTTATTATACTTTCATTTACTTTTTTAACTGAACCAAGTTCTAAAATTCTCGATACCCTTGCAATGATTCACAGATGTTGGGAGGGTGAGTCGAGCTAGAAGCCTAGAACACGGTGAAGCTCGCTTTTGTCCTCCTCGTCATGCAAGCATCCCGCTTCCCGACCTCGACCTCGAACAACGGCACTCTATAGTGACCTCCGCCCAGGCCTGGCGCCACCGCGGCTTTTCAACTCAAGACGATAATCGGCCGCTTGAACCGTGTCCTCGCATAGTGGCATGCAGCCGTCCAAGTCATCTCATGTTGGCCATGCCTTTTTTCTATAGGTATGTTGCCACAAGAAGAATCAGATATAGAAAGTATGGTTCATGATGTTAATTATTAGATGAATTTCTTGGTCTGAATAAAGGCAGTTTGCTAAACACATTTGCTTTAGATTTGTAGATTAGTTTTGTAGAAAGGCAAGAATGTCTCGATAGCTTCATCATCTATTGTGTAAGATGTTATAGTTTCTAGATATTTACCATACTTACAGAAATAAGCATCTTCGATTTTAGAATTCAGCTTTCAGTGTACCCTAAATGTATTTGTGGTACACTGAAAGCTGAATAAATTCTAAAATCCATTTTTTATGTAGTTAATTCCCTGATGTTGTTCTTTTATGTAGCCCCTAATAGGCTTATCCTATGGTTTAGTAAATTAGTAGAATTGGAATGAATTCATGTTGGTTGTACATTCTTATCGAGTACCCCATATGCATGTTTGATGACTACCAGTTTTTTGTTTTCAACCCTCTCCAACTAAATATATTCTATATACCCATTTTTAATAGCACGGTGATAGCCTCCGCGATAATGAAACTCAAAAACTGCACAAAAGGTATTTGTTAATCCAGAAAGACCATTTTCTAGATGTTGACGTTGTTCTTAAAGTGTTTCATGCTTCTAATTTTCTTGGTGTTAGCCGCATCTCCTATCCCGTTGTATTTAACCTATAGGTTTCACTCGTCCAATTTTCTTGATGTTAGCTGCGTCAGATGATATTATTTTTCTTTTACATTATGTACCCTTTATCATTTTACTTAGTCTTTTTCTGTTTTATAGTTGCTTTTACATGAAAATGCAAAGCTTTCAGTCCTTCCTTTTAAGAATTCATTATGTTTCTATTTCGCAACAAGCGTCAATGGAATTGGTGGAGTGACAAGCTTATAACAAATGAGCAAGACCTTGACCATATCCGCAGAGATGAGCTTTCAGAGGATGTGCTCCTTGGGAAGGTAACACTTGTTTAATCGAACATAAAAAGACAGATTGTTGGAAGGAGGCACAGCCTTTAGTCTATCTGCGAAGAAATTCAAGAATCGGAGCAGTAAGGTCCAAAGTTATACCGGACTGCGATGGTGATATGAACTTCATATGGCTGCTTTGTCGCTACACGAGTTGACAATTAGGATAGTCCATAGCGGTGCGTTTACAGTGTTGTGGGCAAAAATAATTGCCAGCCATTTTACTATAGCTGATATAGTTGTCCCTACAATAATGAGTACCCACACTTTATTTACCTTGCTTGCCTCCTCCCTCTTGTGTGGTCGAGAACCCTTGCTGTTCTTATGAAAAATCAAACTGTTACCAGCCTTCTTACCATCTAACATATCCCTAATAATAATACTAATCAACTTAGATGTTTTTTCTATTGCTAACATTCTCATGTCAACATAAACAGGAACAAAACCACCATAAATTTCAGGTTTTAAAATTCAGGCAAAAAACATATATTTCTATGATTTAAATGCTTCCCTTGTGTATAGTGTGATAATTGTACCATATGATTAAAATACTACCCTTACATATAATTGAATCAATCACTAACATTATAACACCAAAATGAAAGGGCGCAGCCACGCACGCCTTTGATGATCTAGTTGAATCCTACGATGGCACAACAGACCCCGCGGTTTGGATCGAAGACTATCTCCTTCATATCCACATGGCCCGCGGGGATGATCTTCACGCCATCAAATACCTCCCACTCAAGCTTAAAGGCCCAGCTCGGCATTGGCTTAACAGCCTGCCAGCAAAATCAATTGGGTGTTGGGAGGACCTGGAAGCCGCATCCCTTGATAACTTCCAGGGCACATATGTGCGACCACCAGACGCTGATGACCTAAGCCACATAATTCAGCAGCCAGACGAATCAGCCAGACAATTCTGGACACGGTTCTTAACCAAGAAAAATCAAATCGTTGACCGTCCGGATGCGGAGGCCCTCGTAGCCTTCAAACACAACATCTGCGATGAGTGGCTTGCCCGGCACCTAGGATAGGAAAAGCCGAAATCCATGGCAGCCCTCACATCACTCATGACCCGCTTCTGCACGGGAGAGGACAGCTAGCTAGCCCGCAGTAACAACCTCAACAAAAATCCTGGCAGTCCGGATACCAAGGACCCAATGGCAGGTCACGTCGCAACAAGCACAAATGCCGCATTAACAGCGATAATACTGAGGATACGGCAGTCAACGCCGGATTCAGAGGCACCAAACCCGGTCAGCGGAAAAAGCCATTCAAAAGAACTACTCGGGTCCATCCAATTTGGACCGAATATCGACCGCCGTGCGGATACATCGGCACTCGAAAAGCCAGCTAATCACACCAACAGGGATTGTTGGGTATTTAAGCAGGCAGGCAAGTTAATTGCCGAAAACAATGACAAGGGGCTGCATAGCGATGACGAGGAAGAGACCCGGCCGCCGAACAACAGAGGACAGAAGGGTTTCCCCCCACAAGTGCGGACGGTGAACATGATATACGCAGCCCACATACCCAAAAGGGAGCGGAAGCGTGCACTCAGGGACGTATACGCGATGGAGCCAGTCGCCCCAAAGTTCAATCCATGGTCCTCCGACCCGATCACTTTTGATCGAAGGGACCACCCCACCAGCATCCGCCATGGCGGGTTCGCCGCATTGGTTCTAGACCCAATCGTCGATGGGTTTCACCTCACTAGAGTCCTGATGGACTCCGGCAGCAGCCTGAACCTGCTTTACCAGGATACAGTGCGCAAGATGGGCATAGACCCCTCAAGGATTAAACCCACAAGGACGACCTTCAAAGGCATCATACCAGGTGTAGAGGCCAATTGTACAGGCTCAGTTACACTGGAAGTGGTCTTCGGATCCCCAGATAACTTCCGAAGCGAGGAGTTAATCTTCAACATAGTTCCGTTCCCCAGCGGCTATCATGCACTGCTCGGACGAACCGCGTTTGCAAAATTCAATGCGGTGCCGCACTATGCATACCTCAAGCTCAAGATGCCAGGCCCTCGAGGAGTCATCACGTGTTGGGGAACGTAGTAATTTCAAAAAAATTCCTACGCACACACAAGATCATGGTGATGATATAGCAACGAGAGGGGAGAGTGTTCGTCCACGCACTGTGAGATCAGTAGCGAAGCGTTAGAACAACGCGGTTGATGTAGTCGTACGTCTTCACGATCCGACTGATCCAAGCACCGAACGTACGGAGCCTCCAAGTTCAGCACACGTTCAGCTCGATGACGTCCCTCGAACTCCGATCCAGCCGAGTGTCGAGGGAGAGTTCCGTCAGCACACCGGCGTGGTGACGATCTTGATGTTCTACCGGCGCAGGGCTTTGCCTAAGCTTCGCGACGATATGACCGAGGTGGAATATGGTGGAAGGGGGCACCGCACACGGCTAAGGAACGATCCGTAGATCAACTTGTGTGTCTATGGGTGCCCCCGCCCAGTATATAAAGGAGCCGGGGGAGGAGGCCGCCCGGCCTAAGGGGCGCCAAGGGGGAGTCCTACTCCCACCGGAGTAGGACTCCCTTTCCAAGTTGGAGTAGGAGAGAAGGAGGAAAGAGGGAGGAGGGAAGGAAAGGGGCGCCGCCTCTTCCCTTGTCCTATTCGGACTAGGAGGGAGGGCGTGCAGCCCCTCCTTGCTCCTTCCTCTTCTCCCTCTTGGCCCATGTAGGCCCATTAACCTCTCGGGGTTCCGTAACCTCCGGTACTCGAAGAAATGCCGATTTCACCCGAACCATTTCGATGTCCAAATATAGGCTTCCAATATATCAATCTTTATGTCTCAACCATTCCGAGACTCCTCGTCATGTCCATGATCACATCCGGACTCAACAAACTTCGTACATCAAACCTTATAAACTCATAATAAAACTGTCATCGAACGTTAAGCGTGCGGACCCTACGGGTTTGAGAACTATGTAGACATGACCTAAAACCATTCTCGGTCAAAACCAATAGCGGACCTGATGCCCATATTGGTTCCTACATATTCTACTGAAGATCTTTATCGGTCAAACCGCATAACAACATACTTTGTTCCCTTTGTCATCGGTATGTTACTTGCCCGAGATTTGATCGCTCGGTATCCAATACCTAGTTCAATCTCGCTACCGCAGGTCTCTTTACTCGCTCAGAATACGCCATCTCATAACTAAGTCATTAGTTACATGCTTGCAAGGCTTAGGTGATGAGTATTACCGAGAGGGCCCAGAGATACCTCTCCGACAATTGGAGTGACAAATCCTAATCTCGAATTATGCCAACCCAACATGTACCTTCTAAACACCAGAGAGCACCTTTATAATCACCCGATTGCTAGACGCTTTGGTAGCACACAAAGTGTTCTTCCAAGAAATGGGAGTTGCACAATCTCATAGTTGCGTGAACTTTGTATATGTCATGAAGAAAGCAATAGCAGATACTAAACGATCAAGTGCTAGGCTAACAGAATGGGTCATGTCAATCACATCATTCTCCTAATGATGTGATCCCACTAATCAAATGACAACACATGTCTATGGTCGGAAACATAACCATCTTTGATTAATGAGCTAGTCAAGTAGAGGCATACTAGTGACTATAGTTTTGTCTATGTATTCACACATGTATCATGTTTCCGGTTAATACAATTCTAGCATGAATAATAAACATTTATCATGATATGAGGAAATAAATAATAACTTTATTATTGCCTCTAGGGCATATTTCCTTCAGTCTCCCACTTGCACTAGAGTCAATAATCTAGATTACATAGTAATGATTCTTACACCCATGGAGTCTTGGTGCTGATCATGTTTTGCTCGTGAGAGAGGCTTAGTCAACGGGTTTGCAACATTCAGATCCGTATGTATCTTGCAAATCTCTATGTCTCCCTCTTGGACTTGGTCCCGAATGGAATTGAAGCGTCTCTTGATGTGCTTGGTCCTCTTGTGAAATCTGGATTCCTTTGCCAAAGCAATTGCACCAGTATTGTCACAGAAGATCTTCATTGGTCCCGATGCACTAGGTATGACACCTAGATCCGTAATGAACTCCTTCATCCAGACTCCTTCATTTGCTGTTTCAGAAGCAGCTATGTACTCCGCTTCACATGTAGATCCCGCCACGATGCTTTGTTTAGAACTACACCAACTTACAGCTCCACCCTTTAATATAAACACGTATCCGGTTTGCGATTTAGAATCATCCGGATCAGTGTCAAAGCTTGCATCGACGTAACCATTTACGACTAGCTCTTTGTCACCTCCATATACGAGGAACATATCCTTAGTCCTTTTCAGGTATTTCAGGATGTTCTTGACCGTTGTCCAGTGATCCACTCGATTACTTTGGTACCTTCCCCGCCAAGCTTATTGCTAAGCATACGTCGTCTGGTACACACCATTGCATACATGATAGAGCCTATGGCTGAAGCATAGGAACATTTTTCATTTTCTCTATCTTCTGTGTAGTCGGGCATTGAGTTTGACTCAACTTCACACCTTGTAGCACAGTGCAAGAATCCTTTCTTTGCTCGATACATTTTGAACTTTTTCAAAATCTTGTCAAGGTATGTGCTTTGTGAAAGTCCTATTAAGCGCCTTGATCTATCTCTATAGATCTTGATGCCCAATATGTAAGCAGCTTCACCGAGGTCTTTCATTGAAAAACTTTTATTCAAGTATCCCTTTATGCTATCCAGAAATTCTATATCATTTCCAATTAATAATATGTCATCAACATATAAAACTAGAAATGCTACAGAGCTCCCACTCACTTTTTTGTAAATACAGGCTTCTCCAAAAGTCTGTATAAAACCATATGCTTTGATCATACTATCAAAGCGTTTATTCCAACTCCGAGATGCTTGCACCAGTCCATAAATGGAACGCTGGAGCTTGCACACTTTGTCAAGACCTTTTGATCAACAAAACCTTCCGCTGCATCATATACAACTCTTCTTCTAGAAATCCATTCAAGAATGCAGTCTTGACATCCATTTGCCAAATTTCATAATCATGAAATGCAGCAATAGCCAACATGATTCGGACAGACTTAAGCATCGCTACGGGTGAGAAAGTCTCATCGTAGTCAACCCCTTAAACTTGTCGAAAACCTTTCGCAACAAGTCAAGCTTTATAGACAGAACATTACCATCAGCGTCGCCTTCTTCTTAAAGATCCATTTATTCTCAATGGCTTGCCGATCATCGGCAAGTCAACCAAAGTCCATACTTTGTTTTCATACATTGATCCCATCTCGATTTCATGGCCTCTAGCCATTTTGTGGAATCTGGCTCATCATCGCTTCCTCATAGTTCGTAGGTTCATCATGGTCAAGTAACATGACTTCCGAATAGGATTACCGCACCACTCAGTGCGGATCTTACTCGTAGACCCCACGAGGTTCAAGCAGAAACTTGATCTCAAGTTTCATGATCAATATCATTAGCTTCCTCACTAATTGGTGTAGTTGTCACGAACCGGTTCTTGTGATGAACTACCTTCCAATAAGGGAGTAGATACGCTTATCTCATCAAGTTCTACTTTCCTCCCACACACTTCTTTCGAGAGAAATTCTTCTAGAAAGGATCCATTCTTAGCAACGAATGTCTTGCCCTTGGATCTGTGATAGAAGGTGTACCCAACAGTCTCTTTTGGGTATCCTATGAAGACACATTCTCCGATTTGGGTTCGAGCTTATCCGGTTGAAGTTTCTTCACATAAGCATCGCAGCCCCAAACTTTAAGAAACGACAACTTTGGTTTCTTGCCAAACCACAGCTCATAAGGCGTCATCTCAACGGATTTTGATGGTGCCCTATTTAACGTGAATGCGGCCGCCTCTAAAGCATACCCCGTAACGATAGCGTACGATAGCGGTAAATCGGTAAGAGACATCATAGATCGCACCATATCGAGTAAAGTACGACACGACGCTCGACACACCATTTCGCTGTGGTGTTCCAGTGGCGGAGTTGCGAAACTATTCCGCATTGTTTCAAATGTAAACCAAACTCAGAACTCAAATATTCTCCTCCATGATCGATCGTAGAAACTTTATTTTCTTGTTACAATGATTTTCTACTTCACTCTGAAATTCTTTGAACTTTTCAAATGTTTCGACTTGTGCTTCATTAAGTAGATATACCCATATCTCGCTTAAATCATCCGTGAAGGTGAGAAAATAACGATATCCGCCATGAGCCTCAACATTCATCGGACCACATACATCTCAGTATGTATGATTTCCAACAAATCTGTTGCTCTCTCCATAGTTCCGGAGAACGGTGCTTTAGTCATCTTGCCCATAAGGCACGGTTCGCAAGCACCAAGTGATTCATAATCAAGTGATTCCAGAAGTCCATCAATATGGAGTTTCTTCATGCGTTTACAATCGATATGACCTAAACGGCAAGCCACAAATAAGTTGCACTATCATTATCAACTCTGCATTTTTGGCTTCAACATTATGAATATGTGTATCACTACTATCGAGATTCAATAAAAATAGACCACTCTTCAAGGGTGCATGACCATAAAAGATATTACTCATATAAATAGAACAACCATTATTCTCCGATTTAAATGAATAACCGTCTCGCATCAAACAAGATCCAGATATAATGTTCATGCTCAACGCAGCACCAAATAACAATTATTCAGGTCTAAAACTAATCCCGATGGTAGATGTAGAGGTAGTGTGCCGACCACGATCACATCGACTTTGGAACCGCTTTCCCACGCCGTCATCGTCACCTCGCCCTGGCTGCTCGCTTATTCCGTAGTCCTTGTTTCGAGTTGCAAATATTAGCAATGTAACCAAGATTAAGTACCTGTGTGCTACTACGAGCTCTAGTTAGGTACACATCAATAACATGTATATCACATATACCTTTGTTCACTTTGCCATCCTTCTTATCCGCCAAATACTTGGGGCAGTTCCGCTTCAAAGGACTACCGCTTGCAGAGAAGCACTCCGCCTTCAGCTTAGGTCCGACTTGGGTTTTTTCTCTTGAGCAAAGAACTTGCTTGCCGCTCTTTTGAAGTTCCCTTCTTCTTCCCTTTGCCCTTCTTCTTGAAACTAGTGGTCTTGTCGACCATCAACACTTGATGCTCCTTCTTGATTTCTACCTCCGCTGCTTTCAAAGATCGTGAAGAGCTCGAATAGTCTTGTTCATCCCTTGCATATTATAGTTCATCACGAAGCTCTTGTAGCTTGGTGGCAGTGATTGAAGAATTCTGTCAATGACACTATCATCAGGAAGATTGTCAGGACCCCGACTCAATGCCACATCGATCTAGCATGTAACACCTCATATCACTTTGCGGCCTCACGCACGGTATCCCCACGGTTGTCGCCTTACCTTTGCCCGGACCGTTTATGCCTTTTGGCACACGATATGATAGTGTCGCTAGCATCCATATGAAAAGGAGCCCGGCTGACATGGCTAGTCGTAAACCCAAAGTGGCACAGACTTACAGGACAGCATCCATGACCCAAAGATCGAACGTGTTTCGGTCATCACGAATAAGTTCCGGCTGTAGCACTGGGCTAGCAGATTCGAAAACGGGCAGAAGGGCTAACAGACTCCAGTACTAACGCTGACATTTCCCGAAGGGACGTACACAGAACGAAGAAGGACACATGCCGCCAGCCTAAGTGTTCCGGAGCAAGCAAGCTACCATGGCTCGGTGGAAACACTAGGAGACATTTCCGTAAGAGAGGCTACTAAAGATAAACAACTAGATAGTCGATCCCACACATACCAAGCATTTCAATAACATACACACAATATGCTCGATATGTGCAAATACAACATGGCATCACAACATGACTCTACGACTCAAGTATTCATTCATTAGGCTCCGAGGAGCGAGATATTACAAACAGGGGGCTCATGACCCAACATTCAGAGCATACAAGTCAAGCACAAACGGAAGCTAACATGTCTGAGTACAGACATCTACAAATGAAAAGGGCTTAGAAGCCTGACTATCTACCAGATCCTGCCGAGGGCACAAGATCGTAGCTGAGGTAACAAGCTAAACGTCAAGTCCACGCTAGAACTACTAGCGAGACCGAGGTCTCTCTCGCAAAAACATAAAATAGGCAAACGTGAGTACAAATGTACCCAAAGAAGACTTACATCGTAACTAACTACATATGCATCATTATCAATAAAGGGATGGTGGAGTTTAACAGCAGAAGCCAGCTTTGACTCGGTGGCTATCCTAGACTACTTATCGCAAGTAACTCTTTGAGGTGGCGCACACGAGTCCACATATTCACCATATCAATACACCACTATGGATCCACTCCGCCTCCCTCACGAGAACGCCATCCATAGCACTCACGCTTATCTTGCGTATTTTAGAGTATTCACTTTCACTTGTCTATGAACTGTTATAGGCAACCCAAGTCCTTACCATGACACGGCTATTCAATAGATCATATTAACCTGCGGGGTGTACTTCTTCATACATGTTTCCACCACTTAGCGTCCCAGACACGACATGTGCTCGGCAGACTTCAAGCGAAAGCCGACGTGGGTGTAGACCACGACCTACCTAGACACTCAAGTCCCTAGTCCAGTTTATCGCCTATTTGGGTTCCATCTATGAGGAGTTCCGCCAAGTTTCGCTCACAGCCCCAAACGATGTGAACAGGTTCCGTGACACCAAACGGGCGCCGGTTTATCTGCCACATGCCTACCGTGATCACAGCCCACCCCTACGGTCAAGATCACAAGACGGCCTCCAAAGATACTACAAACACCGAAACTACTTGCAACTCCCCGGACAGGGACAAGGTGAATAAGAAGTCGAGCGGGTCATATTTCAGGCCCAATGCATGGTAGTAGCTGAATCATGGATCACAAACACGTAACTCAGTTCCTAAGGGCGGCTGCAATGAGACAACCCACCATGTACTCCTACATGGCCTCTCACCGCTACCTTTACCAAATCGTGTTCACACACCTAGCTCACACATAGTAGGACATGTTCACACACCTCTGATTCATCCTCGATGAATCAGACCTGACTCAACTCTAAGCAAAGAGCAGTGCATGACAAACAAGCATGAATGAGTAGGCACAACAGGCTCAAACAACTCCTACTCATGCTAGTGGGTTTCATCTATTTACCGTGGAATGACAGTCATGCAAAGGATAAGGGGTTCAGCTACCGCAGCAAGTAACAAATGATTCGTTGTTGTCCTAATGCAAGAAAAGAGAGCAGGAGCGAGAGAGGGGATTATATCGAATGAGCAAGGGGTTTTGCTTGCCTCGCACTTCAAGATATTATACTTCTTCATCGGTGTCATCGAACTCGCCGCCGGAACCACGCCTATCGAGAGGGACAAACACCTAAGAATCGAGAAAGAACACAATCAATGCAATGCTACAATATGATGCATGATCATGACATGGCAATATGCTGTGATTTGAGCTAATGCATCTAGCTATGATTTAAATGAAGTTGGTTTGAATACATGATCCAAATTCAAACTCCCTATATGATTATTTAAATGCCCTTTATTTGTTTTGTCCAAAACAGAGGACAAACATTGTTCAAACATGCATGAAAATGGTACAGATGGATTCCTTGAATTTTTCTGATAATTTTTCATATATAAATTATTTCAATCTGAGCTACGGTTGAATTTCTATGAATTTTTGAAGTTTAAATCATTTTCTGGAATTTCCTGATTTATTTTAATTCCAGAAAATAGTTAATTGCGTCAGCCTGGCGTCAGTGTGACGTCAGCAGGTCAACTGGGCGTCTCCAGGTCAAACCTGACCAGTGGGGTCCACTGGTCAGTGACTAACTAACTAACCTAGTTTAATTAGCACTAACCTAGGTTAAACTAATTAAGTTTTAATCCTAAACTAGATTAATTATCCGGCGGGGCCCGCAAGTCAGTGGGAGAGAGGGAAGAGTCAAACCGGGCAGTGGGGTCAACCCACGCCGTCAAGGGTCAAAGCTCGGGCGCTTAGCCACGGCGAGGCCAGACAAGGGCGCTGCTGAAAACGCCCACAGGGCTCGGTTTTGGACGCGGTTTGCGGCTACGGAAAGCTGGGGATCTCGCGCATCTAGTGGTGGTGGCGGTAGCAGCTGTGGTGGTCGGGATCGACGGCGCCACCAAATCGGGCGGCGGCCGGAGTTCGGTGCAAAGCGGTGGCGATGCTACGGTGCACTAGAGGAGAAACCGAGGGTGCTACGTGCTCTGGGGTTCGCTGAGACACCGACGAGCTCCGCTATGAGCTTATGCGTCTGTGGGCCACGACGGCGACATGGCCGGGCGGAGCCGAGCTCGGGAGCGGTGGAGATGGCGGCTACAGAGGCCAAACGAGCACGGAGCTAGGGGAGAGGAAGAGGAGCTCACAATGGATCGAACGGAGGGTCGGCGAGCTCGGGAAGCCTGCGACGGCTAATTCTGGCGCGACCTCCGGGCACCGGGATGAGGGAGATGGCGTGAGCGGCGATGCAGGGCTCCGCAATGAACGGGCTGGCGAGACGATGCGTGAGACGATGGCGGTTCTTCCGGCTTATCGACAGATAGGGGTGGCGGTGGCCACGGCCACGGCGAACGGCGGCGATGACTCCTTCGGTGAGATGGGGAACGGCGAGAGAGAGAGAGAGGAGGGGATGGGCGCGGGAAGAGTCGAGAGGGGGCCAGGGGTGCGTGGCGTCGTCTGGGTCGCCAGGCGTCGCGGAAGCGAGTGAGGTGGCCGGCGGCTGGGCGGCCACGCCTCCGCCCTTCCGGGCGAGGGAGGAAGACGACAGGAGGAGGCGCTGGTGGCTGGGCCGTCTTTGGGCAGGTTGGTGGCGCCTGTAAGTGGTCGGAGGAGCCGGGCCGTAGGTTTCTCTCTCTTTTTTCTAATTATTTCAGTTTTTCTATTTTCAGAGTTTGTTTTGATTTAGTTTTAGACACTAAATCATTTTTATTGCTTCGATAATCATGGTAGGGACTAGTAGGATTATTCCAAAACCCTTCATCAAAGATCGTAATTATTGGACATATATTAATTAATTTAGAAATATATATCCAATGCAAATAGTTATCTATTTAATTCAAAGGACCAAAATAAATAACTCTGAGATACCAAAAATATTGTTTTGAGTTTTACCTCTTTGCAATATTTTCAGGGACTAAGAGGAACATTTTCTTGGACTTCTTTGAGAAGATTTTAATGTTGATCATTTTTAGAAGGTTTCTGAGGCTTTGAAAATTCCTCAATTCAAATTTCATTTGAATTTAAACATGATGCACACATGGAAGCTAGCATAGGTCAGGCCAGAATTAGGGATGTGACAAAGATTAACTCCCAGTTGAATCAAGTGATTGTTATACCCAGACATTCTGAGTATATGTTCACTGACAGAACTATTCTCCTCCATCTTGCAGCTATAGAACTTATTGAGACTTCATCTCTCTCAATCCGGCATTTGCTTGAAATATTAACTTCAACTCTGGAACATCTCATATGCTCCATGACGCTCAAAACGCCGTTGAAGACCCGGTTCTAAGCCATAAAGCATGGCACATCGAACTATAGAGTAGTCATCAGCTTTGCTCGCCACACGCTCTAACGCCGTTAGTTGCATCAAGAAGCAGGCACTGGCACCCAGCGGTGCTTCCAGACGTAATTCTTCTCAGGCAGCAATGAGGATAATCCTCGTTACGGACCCAAATCCGTAATTGCTACCATCATCTTTCAACTTTGCTTTCAAGGAACGATTAAAATTCAACTAACAACAAAGACGAGCCATCTATCTACAAACAAACATAGACAAGCAAGATACTATCAGTACTAAGTTCATGATAAACTTAAGTTCAATTAATCATATTACTTAAGAACTCCCACTTAGACAGTACATCTCTAGTCATCTAAGTGATTACGTGATCCAAATCAACTAAACCATAACCGATCATCACGTGAGATGGAGTAGTTTTCAATGGTGAACATCATTATGTTGATCATATCTACTATAAGATTCACGCCGACCTTTCGGTCTCCGTGTTCCGAGGCCATATCTGCATATGCTAGGCTCGCAAGTTTAACTCGAGTATCGTGGTGCAAACTGGCTTGCACCCGTTGTAGATGGACGAGAGCTTATCACACCCGATCATCATGTGGTGTCTCGCACGATTTAACTTTGGCAACGGTGCATACTCAGGAGAACACTACTTGATAATTTTAGTGAGAGATCATCTTAAAATGCTACCGTCAATCAAAGCAAGATAAGATGCATAAAGGATAAACATCACATGCAATCAATATAAGTGATATGATATGGCCATCATCATCTTGTGCTTGTGATCTCCATCTCCAAGCACCATCGTGATCACCATCGCCACCGGCGCCGACACCTTGATCTCCATCATAGCATCATTGTCGCTTCGCCATCTATTGCTTCTACGACTATCGCTACCGCTTAGTGATAAAGTAAAGCAATTATGTATGCTTGCATTTCATACAATAAAGCGACAACCATATGGCTCTCGCCAGATTGCCGATAACTTCGTTACAAAACATGATCATCTCATACAATAAAATATAGCATCACGCCTTGACCATATCACATCACAACATGCCCCGCAAAAACAAGTTAGACGTCCTCTACTTTGTTGTTGCAAATTTTACGTGGCTGCTACGGGCTTAGCAAGAACCGTTTACCTACGCATCAAAACCACAACGATAGTTTGTCAAATAGACTCCGCTTTAACCTTCACAAGGACCGGGCGAGCCACACTCGGTTCAACTAAAGTGAGAGAGACAGACACCCGCCAGCCACCTTTAAGCACGAAAGTGCTCGTACGGTGAAACCAGTCTCGCATAAGCGTCGCGTAATGTCGGTCCGAGCCGCTTCATCTCACAATACCGCTGAACCAAAGTATGACATGCCGGTAGGCAAGATGACTTATATCGCCCACAACTCACTTGTGTTCTACTCGTGCATATAACATCAATGCATAAAACCTGGCTCGATACCATCGTTGGGGAACGAGTAATTTCAAAAATTTCCTACGCACACGCAAGATCATGGTGATGATATAGCAACGAGAGGGAGAGTGTTCGCCCACGCACTCGTGAGACCGTAGTTTAAAGTGTTAGCACAATGCGGTTGATGTAGTCGACGCCTTCACGATCCGACCGATCCAAGCACCGAACGTATGGAGCCTCCGAGTTCAGCACACGCTCAGCTCGATAACGCCCTCGAACTTCGATCCAGCCGAGTGTCGAGGGAGATTTCCAAGACGACAGCGTGGTGACGATCTTGATGTTCTATCGCGCAGGGCTTCGCTAAGCTTCGCAACGATATGACCGAGGTGGAATATGGTGGAAGGGGCACCGACACGGCTAAGGAACGATCCGTAGATCAACTTGTGTGTCTATGGGTGCCCCGCCCCAGATATAAAGGAGCCAGGGGAGGAGGCCGCCCGCCTAAGGGGCGCAGGGGGAGTCCTACTCCCACCGGGAGTAGGACTCCTTTTCCAAGTTGGAGTAGGAGAGAAGGAGGAAAGAGGGGAGGAGGGGAAGGAAAGGGGCCGCCCCTTTCCTTGTACTATTTGGACTAGGAGGGGGAGGGGCGCGCGGCCCCCTCCTTGCTCCTTCCTCTTCTCCCTCTTGGCCCATGTAGGCCCATTAACCTCCCGGGGTTCCGTAACCTCCGGCATCTCGTAAAATGTTTATTTCACCCTAACCATTCCGATGTCCAAATATAGGCTTCCAATATATCAATCTTTATGTCTCGACCATTCGAGACTCCTCGTCATGTTCGTGATCACATCCGGACTCAACAAACTTCGCACATCAAAACTTATAAACTCATAATAAAACTATCATCGAAACGTTGTTGGGGACCCTACGGGTTCGAGAACTATGTAGACATGACCTAAAACCATTCTCGGTCAATAACCAATAGCGGATCTGGATGCCCATATTGGTTCCTACATATTCTACGAAGATCTTTATCGGTCAAACCGCATAACAACATACTTTGTTCCCTTTGTCATCGGTATGTTACTTGCCCGAGATTTGATCGTCGGTATTCAATATCTAGTTCAATATCGCTACCGCAAGTCTCTTTACTCGCTCAGTAATATGTCATCTCATAACTAACTCATTAGTTACATGCTTGCAAGGCTTAGGTGATGAGTATTACCGAGAGGGCCCGTAGATACCTCTCCGACAATTGGAGTGACAAATCCTAATCTCAATTATGCCAACCCAACATGTACCTTCTAAACACCAGAGAGCACCTTTATAATCACCCATTATGCTAGACGCTTTGGTAGCACACAAAGTGTTCTTCCGTAAATGGAATTGCACAATCTCATAGTTGCGTGAACTTTGTATATGTCATGAAGAAAGCAATAGCAAGATACTAAACGATCAAGTGCTAGGCTAATGTATGGGTCATGTCAATCACATCATTCTCCTAATGATGTGATCCCACTAATCAAATGACAACACATGTCTATGGTCGGAAACATAACCATCTTTGATTAATGAGCTAGTCAAGTAGAGGCATACTAGTGACTATAGTTTTGTCTATGTATTCACACATGTATCATGTTTCCGGTTAATACAATTCTAGCATGAATAATAAACATTTATCATGATATGAGGAAATAAATAATAACTTTATTATTGCCTCTAGGGCATATTTCCTTCATCACGGTCAACGGAAACACCGAACGCTCTCTCCGAATGGAGGAGCATACAGCTGCCCTCGCGGCGGAGGTTCAGAGTAGCCTCTCAAGGCAATTCTCGAGTCCGCTGCTGTTTAATCGGACACCGCCAAACGCGCCGAGTAACCTACAACAAGACCACCGGCATGTTCCCAAAGACGCCAGAGTAATGCGGCCCCAACCCCAGCCCTTGCAAAATTGCAAAACCAAGATTCGCGAACATCACTACGCCTGGAAAACCATGGGCAAGGGGAGGGCACGACCACTCAGAGGCCCAGAGTGCGGCTCAACCGCACCAGGGGCTCCCAAATAGGTCATCATCTTTCTTTTTCTTTTTTTTCTTTCCTCGGGACTCCATTTACCAGAGGCCCTGTCCGGCAGTAGACCCGTCGGACTCATGATACAACAGCCTGGGAAGAAGAAAGGCCACGACGAGTATCCAGGTGGTCTCCATTCCGAGCATTATACCTGTTTTATACACCATTCCACAGCCTACCCCTGGAAGGGGACATGCTAAATAGTTCCACCCCTTGCTTATCGCACTATTTGTATCGTTCTACATTCATGGCAGTATTTTTTGAATAAAAAATGCATCGTTTCTTGCCTATAATTGCATTCCTTTCTTATACATATGTTCATTTATGACATGTTGCATCCGTACACTTTGGTACGGCTAAATACACCAGGGGCTTAAGTTCCCCACATTATGGTGTGATAAGTCCGAACACTTTCACAAGTGCGGCACCCCGAACTTATAACATTATATGCATCGGCTCAATCATGTCATGGGTCAATAGTTGGGTTTGCCCGGCCCCATGTTTTGGTACCTTACGCCCGCTATATCGCTAAGGTAAGGCTGGAGAACCATCGCGACAGTGCCCAGCTTGAGCTGGGTGAGCACCTCAAAGGAGAAAGCTAAATTGACCGTCATGATGGGGCGAGAGCCGGTCGTTGTTCGAGAGGTTTTTTCGAGTCCCTAAAGACTTATGCCGCTAGAGCGAGGAACCGGCTTTGTCCGCCTGCATGGATAGCGCCTCAATTCGCCTTCCAACACTAGGGTTTTGCCAAATTTAAAATTATAGAATTCTATGGCTAAGTGAGAGTGTTCAAGCATTATAAGTCTGGTTGCCTCGCTCATTGTGTTGAGCGCCTCCTAGATGGACCCAAAATGGGAACAAGAGCGCCAAGTTTATCCCTAACACCCCAAAGACTCGGCATGGGGGTGAAGCCGACGACTTGCCATCTCTCGATTTGATAAACGGCCGCATGTAAGGTAATATTTTAAATTAACAAGCGTTGCTTAGCACATATGAACAAATTTTTAGCGCAGGATAACAAAACGCTAATCTACTCAAATATTACATCTTTGGAGCACTCACCGCAATAATACGGCACCCTTCAGACACCCTTATAATACATCTCGGCGTGCGATACTCCTTGCCCAGCGGTGGCGCGTCTGGCCACAAGCTTCTCATTCATCCATCCTGCCCAGGCACTTTAGCACGGCAAGGCCCGACGGGCACCTTCAATGCAAAGGAGTGCTTGATGACTTCAACCCATGGACAAGCATCCACCACCGCCGCATCAGTCAAGTAGCTCCCGTGCATGGCCTCTTTGGGCCACAAACCAACTATGAGGCCCTTCATGGCCTGTTCGCCACCTTGTGGAGCTCGACCACCGCTTCAACTGGTCGCTATAAGCACTGATGTCCGCCTCAAAGATATCGAGACCGTAACACCTTCTCCGCTGCTCCCCTCCTCGGCTCAGAGAAAGCGGCAAGATCGGACACGCCACGGGCAGATCTGTGAACGCCCCGAGAGCTCCGATTGGGTAAGTAACAGGTAATTCACTTTTACATGCTTGCTTTGCATGAAGAATGCCTTACCCGCCGCTATTTTCTTCAATGCCTCGATTGGAGGGCCTTAGGGCTTCGCCTTAGCGGCTTTGGCACTCTCAAGAGCCGATGCAAGCTCGGACTCTCGAGTCTTCGAGTCACGCTCCAAACTCTCGTGTTTTTCCATGAGAGCCTGGAGCTCTTGCTGCACCTCCGCCACCCGCGCCTCGCTTTCTCTCGCTCGCTCGCGGCCACATTATGCTTGGTCACAGACACCGCCTCCTTCGTGGTCGCCACCTCGCTTGTAGCCCCGGAGTACCCACGCTATCCTTGTCATTCCTCTTGCAACCAAATCCTTTTCTCAGAAGGTACAACTTTAATAAGGTGTTACTCACCTTCCTTGTCCTCGAGCTGCTTCTTGGCACGGCCGAGCTCGCCTCGACCGCCGAGGCTCGCTTCAAGGCATTGACCTCCGCAGCCAAGGCGGCAGAGGTCAAGAAAGCGCGCCCTGCATTCCCATATTGACATATTTTTGTTAAGACTCCTGATATATCTTTTAGATCCTTAGTCCGCTTTTCTTTCCAACACCAAACCGAGCATCGGGCTACCGCCTATGCGGTACTATTTTACATATCTTAAAATTCTTACCTCAAAGCTCGTTAGAAGGTCTGCTGCAGTTTCGGTCAACCCGCTTTTACGAGCCAACCTTCAATCATCAGACTATGACAAGGCGGTGTTCTCGTCGATGGAAGCACCGCTGAGCGCCCAAGAAGTTATCCGCGCCCGGTTGGATGTGGCCGCTAAGCGTCACAGCCTTGCCCTTCTTACGGCGGGGCACTACCGGACTCAAACCACTACAGTTCCGGCATGAATCCGTCCAAACTCCGGAGGTTGCCTGCGGCATTCGAGGCCTCCTCCTCCGTGTGGGTCCTTTCCGGATCCCACCTCGGCCGCCGGCGCCACGGAGGAGGCGGTCGGAAGTGAAGTGCTATTCACATCCGACGATTCCAAGGACCCGCTCGACGAAGCGGGAAGATCGTCCTTGGGCGGACTACAGGGTTGTATGCGGCGTTAAAAGATGCTATGCGACAAAAAGAAAAATTATGAGTCATTCAGGAGTCCGGATACTTACGATAATGGAATTGGGGGCTCTGTTACCATCCGCCTAGATGCACAGTTCGGGACCCCCTACCCGAGATCCGCCGGTTTTGACACCGACAGGGGGGCTCTGGTCCCCTACCTTGATTTCAATTGATAATGGAATGGGGGTGAGGGAGTCCTAGATAAGGGGGTATCCGGATAGCCGGACTGTGTACAACGTCCGGACTATTGGAGCGTGAAGATACAAGACTCAAGACTTCGGCCCGTGTCCAGATGGGACTTTCCTTGGCGTGGAAGGCAAGCTTGGCGATCCGGATATTATGTTTCCTTCCTTGTAACTGACTCCATGTAAACCCTATCCCTCTCCGGTGTCTATATAAATTGGAGAGGTTGGTCCTTAGAAGGCCGATTACAATTACAATCATACCATCATAGGCTAGCTCTTAGGGTTTAGCCTCTACAATCTCGTGGTAGATCTACTCTTGTACTACCCATATCATCAATATTAATCAAGCAGGAAGTAGGATTTTACCTCCATCGAGAGGGCCCGAACCTAGGTAAACATCTATGTCCCTCGCTTCCTGTTTCCATCAGCCTTGACGCACAGATCGGGACCCCATACCCAAGATCTGCCGGTTTTGACACCGACATTGGTGCTTTCATTGAGAGTTCCTCTATGTCGTCGCTGCAAGGCTTGATGGCTCGTCTCGTCTTCAAGGACGACATTACTTCAAAGGGAGCTCTGGCTGTAGGCCGACGCCCGCTCGGCGGTTTTATCATACGCCTGGCGGCAACAACATACCGACGATGGCCTCTCGGGTCATCAATCATAACCTTCATGTCAGTTCGGAACTTGCCGAACAAATGGATCCAATGGATCTCTCCTCCCTTAATGAACTATTGGATCGCATCGCCGCTCTGGGAGTCGCTACGAACTATGACCGGATTGGGCTTAAACCTGACCGAAGGGACATCATGTCCCCGCCGGCCACCCATGAGGTAGCAATAGTGGAGGAACCACACGCGGATTGTCCCTCAACTTTGAGGATGAATTATGTTTGGATTGCCGAACTCCTTGAGCCGAAAACCTGCTCAAAGGAAAACATGACCCAGGCCCCGGGCCTAGAATCGGGCATTGGGCCAAAGAAATTGGGTGGCATTCCGGATTCTCGAGTGTTAAGCTCGAACGCCCGCGCCATGCTGGATCGATCAAAATCCGGATTCTTCTAACAACACCTATCTGGACTTAAACTGTCTCTCCCGCATCAGGCAAGGGCCCAGGAAACGGTACATCATTACTAGGCCAGATTCCTCCTTGCGCTTAACAAGGTCAAGGACTGCCGCGAGAAGAACATGGTCTCGCTCTTCTGCAAAAACAGCACGGATGAAGGGCTCCTCAATGCTATAAGCCGCTGCGACATAGTACGCCATGACTTGGCCATCATAGTATGGAAGTATCAGCGATGGAGAGCGCTTGAAGACCCAAACAGAATTTTGGGATAGTACCGCCTCACCAAGACCTTTGTCCGAACTAAACGGATTTAACTCTCGTAAGTCGTCCGATCCAATCCCCAAGAAACCAAAGCCCACCCTGTATGGGATCCAGATGGAAGAATGGCTCGACGGGCCATGTAAGCTCCACAGTACTCCGGATACAATACCAACTCATAGCCTTAGGGCCTGTTGGATAATCCGGCAGGTGGCAAAAAGTGGCAAGGATCTTCTTGTAAGCCATAAAGCGGAACAACATCCTGCCAGCAGACACAATACAGTACTAACAGTCTTCGAGACTTTTGCCTCAAACAACAGACGCAAGCGGGCTCATCGGAGCTCCGTGGAAATTTGCCAGGTGGCAAAGATAAACCCCTGGAATGACACTCCTATAACTTTCAATGCCAGTGATGAACCTCGATTCTAGACTGTCCGGGCAGCGGCCGCTCTGGTCCTTAGCCCAATTGTGGACGGCTTTCGGCTCACCAAAGTACTCATGGACGGCGGAAGCGGGTTAAACTTGATCTATGAAGAAACGCTCAACAAAATGGAAATTGATAAAGGCCGCATTGAGCAAAGCGGCACCACCTTTAGGGGAATCATCCCTACTCGGGAAGCGCGTTGTGCGGGAAAAATCACACTCGATGTGGTGTTTGGCACCCCGGAGAATTATAGGTCCGAGGAAATCACATTCCAAGTGGCTCCCTTTCGCAGCAGATACCACCCCCTCCTCGGGCGGGACGCGTTTACAAGCTTTCAAGATGTACCCCATTACGGGTACATGAAGCTTAAAATGCTCGGACCCAACGGAATCATCACTATAGCTAGTGATACGGACGTCGCACTTCACGCCGAAAACAAAACCACAGCACTAGCCTGGAAGCATTATCTGAAGCCCTAGTAGCCGAAGAGTTAACAACACTGCGGGCCACCGTGGACAGGGACGACGTGATACTCGAGAAGCGACCCAAGTCCACCTCATTTAAACCGCATTTAGATAGTCAAATTCCAAGTCCATCCAACGGACCCCACGAAGACAAAGATCCATCGGGACACGCTTGAGCCCCACGATGGACGCCGATCGCGAGATTTCTTATGCGAGAATTGGGACATTTTCGCCGCACCTTCGACATGCCAGAATCCCACGCCGCTGGCCAACACAGCCTCAATATACTAAAGGGATACAAACCGTCAAACAGACCTAAGATGGTTTTCGTAACCCAAACGGCAAGCCATGGGGAAGAGCTAGCAAGCTACTTGAGGTCGGATTCATCGAGATATTAAACATCCGGATTGGTCGCGAATTTGGTAATGGTACCAAAAAGGACAAATCTCGGCGCTTATGCGCCGACTTCAAAGACCTCAACAAGGCTTGCCCCAAGGATCCCTTTTCTCCCTCGCATCGATCAAATCATCGATGCCACAAATGGACACGACTCATCGTGTTTTCTCGACGATACTCCGGATACCATCAAATAAAGATGACAGAGTCCACCAAGCTGCAATAGCTTTTATAACGCCATATGGCCCTTTTGTTTAACACTATGCCCTTCGGCTCAAGAATGTCGGCGCAACCTATCAACGCATGATTCAAACATGTTTGGAAAACAAATCGGCAAAACAAAGGAAGATATGTGGACGACGTGGTCATAAAAACTAGACACGCCGAAACCCTAATAGATGACTTGAGGCTTACATTCGATAACCTCCTAACATACAACATCAAGTTGAACCGAAAAATGCGCTTTGTCCCTCAGGAAGCTCATTGGCTTCATTGTTTCCAATAGAGGAATCAAGAGAATCCAGCAAAAATCGAGCTCACAGCGGTTGGCTATACCAACAGACCTCAAGCACATCCGAAGCTAGCTGGATGCGTGGCCACCTTGAGCCGCTTTTATATCCAAAGTTAGAGAGAAGGCACCGCCTCTTTACCGCCTCCTTCGATGCAATCAACACTTTGTATGGATTTGATGCAGCCGCGCGCCGCATTCGATGAGATAAAGACCTTATTGGCCAAGAATCCAGTCCTAATAATACCAAACATCGGCGAACCTATGCTACTATACATAGCTGCAACACATCAAGTGGTAAGCGCAGTGATTGTCGTCGAACGAGAGGTGAACGGATACAAATTCCTACTTCAAAAGCCGGTTTATTACATATCCATGGTCCTCACCCCATCCAAATCACGATACCCACACTATCAAAAAATAGCATACGCGGTCTTCATGGCATCCCGGAAGCTAAGACACTAATTTCAAGAATGTTCGATTACTGTCGCCTCCGAAGTACCACTCAATGACATAATTAATACCCACGACGCTACGGGCCGGATTGCCAAATGGGCCATTGAGCTCCTCCCGTTCGACATAATTGATGGGGAACGTAGTAATTTCAAAAAAAATTCCAACGCACACGCAAGATCATGGTGATGACATAGCAACGAGAGGGGAGAGTGTTGTTCACGTACTCTCGAGACCGTAAGCGAAGCGCTAGCACAACGCGTTGATGTAGTCGACGCCTTCACGATCCGACCGATCCAAGCACCGAACGTCACGCACCTCCGAAGTTCAGACACGCTTAGTTTAATGACCATCCCCTGTGCTTCGATCCAGAAAGCTTCGATGAGTTCCACAAGACGACGGCGTGGTGACGATGATGATGTTCTATCGGGCGCAGGCTTCGCCTAAACTCCACGCCGATATGACCGAGGTGGAATATGGTGGAGGGGGCACCGCACACGGCTAAGGAATGATCCGTAGATCAACTTGTGTGTCTATGGGGTGCCCCTACCCCGTGATATAAAGGAGCAGGGGAGGCCGCGGCCGCCCTTGTGGGCGCTTAAGGAGGAGGAGTCCTCCTCCTAGTAGGAGTAGGACTCCCCTTCCTACTCCTACTAGGAGGGGAAGGAAGGGGAGAGGGGAAGGAAGAAACAGGGGCCCCCTCCTACTCCAATTCGGACCAGGAGGAGAGGCGCGCCCCACCCGCCGCCTCTCTCTTCCCACTAAGGCCCATGTGGCCCATTAACTCTCCGGGGGTTCCGAACCTCCCAAGACTCCGTTTTCTCCGAAACGTCCGAACACTTCCGTGTTCAATATAGTCGCCCAATATATCAATCTTTATGTCTCGACCATTTTGAGACTCCTCGTCATGTCCGTGATCACATCGGGACTCAACAAACTTCGTACATCAAAACTTGTAAACTCATAATAAAACCGTCATCATAACGTTAAGCGCATGGACCCTACGTGTTCGAGAACTATGTAGACATAACCTAGAACTATTCTCGGTCAATAACCAATAGCGGAACCTGGATGCCCATATTGGTTCCTACATATTCTACAAAGATCTTTATCGGTCAAACCGCATAACAACATATGTTGTTCCCTTTGTCATTGGTATGTTACTTGCCCGAGATTCGATCGTCGGTATCCAATACCTAGTTCCATCTCGTTACCGGCAAGTCTCTTTACTCGTTACGTAATGCATCATTCCGTAACTAACTCATTAGTTACATTGCTTGCAAGGCTTGTAGTGATGTGCATTACCGAGAGGGCCCAGAGATACCTCTCCGACAATCGGAGTGACAAAACCTAATCTCGAAATACGCCAACCCAACATCTACCTTTGGGGACACCTGTAGTACTCCTTTATAATCACCTAGTTACGTTGTGACGTTTGGTAGCACCCAAAGTGTTCCTCCGGTAAACGGGAGTTGCATGATCTCATAGTTTCAGGAACATGTATAAGTCATGAAGAAAGCAATAGCAATATACTAAACGATCAAGTGCTAGGCTAACGAAATGGGTCATGTCAATCACATCATTCTCCTAATGATGTGATCACATTAATCAAATGACAACACATGTCTATGGTTAGGAAACATAACCATCTTTGATTAATGAGCTAGTCAAGTAGAGGCATACTAGTGACTATATGTTTGTCTATGTATTCACACATGTATCATGTTTCTGGTTAATACAATTCTAGCATGAATAATAAACATTTATCATGATATGAGGAAATAAATAATAACTTTATTATTGCCTCTAGGGCATATTTCCTTCAGTCTCCCACTTGCACTAGAGTCAATAATCTGGATTACATAGTAATGATTCTAACACCCATGGAGTCTTGGTGCTGATCATGTTTTGCTCATGAGAGAGGCTTAGTCAACGGATCTGTAACATTTAGATTTGTATGTATCTTGCAAATTTCTATGTCTCCCACTTGGACTTGGTCCCGGATGGAATTGAAGCGTCTCTTGATGTGCTTGGTCCTCTTGTGAAATCTGGATTCCTTTGCCAAGGCAATTGCACCAAGATTGTCACGTAAAATCTTCATTGGTCCCGATGCACTAGGTATGACACCTAGATCGGAAATGAACTCCTTCATCCGACTCCTTCATTTGCTGCTTGGCAAGCTATGTACTCCGCTTCACATGTAGATCCCACCACGATGCTTTGTTTAGAACTGCACCAACTTACGCCCACCGCTTAATAAAACACATATCCGGTTTGCGATTTAGAATCGTCCGGATCATTGTCAAAGCTTGCATCGACATAACCATTTATGACTAGCTCTTTGTCTCCTCCATATATGAGAAACATATCCTTAGTCCTTTTCGTATTTCAGATGTTCTTGACCACTGTCCAAAGGATCCACTCTGGATTACTTTGGTACCTTCCCGCCAAGCTTATTGCTAAGCATACGTCTGTCCGTACACAACATTGCATAATGATAGAGCCTATGGTCAAGCATAGGAACATCTTTCATTTTCTCTCTATCTTCTCTGTGGTCGGGCATTGAGTTTGACTCAACTTCACACCTTGTAGTACGGGCAAGAACCCTTTCTTTGCTCGATCCATTTTGAACTTTTTCAAAATTTTATCAAGGTATGTGCTTTGTGAAAGTCCTATTAAGCGTCTTGATCTATCTCTATAGATCTTGATGCCCAATATGTAAGCAGCTTCACCGAGGTCTTTCATTGAAAAACTTTTATTCAAGTATCCCTTTATGCTATCTAGAAATTCTATATCATTTCCAATTAATAATATGTCATCAACATATAAAACTAGAAATGCTACAGAGCTCCCACTCACTTTTTTGTAAATACAGGCTTCTCCAAAAGTCTGTATAAAACCATCTGCTTTGATCACACTATCAAAGCGTATATTCCAACTCCGAGATGCTTGCACCAGTCCATAAATGGATCACTGGAGCTTGCACACTTTGTTAGCACCTTTTGGATCAACAAAACCTTCTGGCTGCATCATATACAACTCTTCTTCTAGAAATCCATTCAAGAATGCAGTTTTCACATCGATTTGCCAAATTTCATAATCATGAAATGCAGCAATAGCTAACATGATTCGGACAGACTTAAGCATCGCTACGGGTGAGAAAGTCTCATCGTAGTCAACCCCTTGAACTTGTCGAAAACCTTTCGCAACAAGTCGAGCTTTATAGACAGCTACATTACCATCACGTCGCCTTCTTCTTAAAGATCCATTTAGTCTCAATGGCTTGCCGATCATCGGGCAAGTCAACCAAAGTCCATACTTTGTTCTCATACATGGATCCCATCTCAGATTTCATGGCCTCTAGCCATTTTGCGGAATCTGGGCTCATCATCGCTTCCTCATAGTTCGTAGGTTCATCATGGTCAAGCAACATGACTTCCGAATAGGATTACCGCACCACTCTGTGCGGATCTTACTCGTAGACCCACGTGGTTCAAGAGAAACTTGATCCGAAGCTTCATGATCAATATCATTAGCTTCCTCACTAATTGGTGTAGTTGTCACAGGAACCGGTTCTTGTGATGAACTAATTTCCAATAAGGGAGCAGGTACAGTTACCTCATCAAGTTCTACTTTCCTCCCACTCACTTCTTTCGAGAGAAACTCCTTCTATAGAAAGGATCTGATTTTAGCAACGAAAATCTTGCCCTCAGATCTGTGATAGAAGGTGTACCCAATAGTCTCTTTTGGGTATCCTATGAAGACACATTTCTCCGATTTAGGTTCGAGCTTATCTGGTTGAAGTTTCTTCACATAAGCATCGCAGCCCCAAACTTTAAGAAACGACAACTTTTGTTTCTTGCCAAACCACAGTTCATAAGGCGCCGCCTCAACAGATTTTGATGGTGCCCTATTTAACGTGAATGCGGCCGCCTCTAAAGCATAACCCCAAAATGATAGCGTAAATCAGTAAGAGACATCATAGATCGCACCATATCTAGTAAAGTACGACATTCGACGTTCGACACACCATTTCTTTGTGGTGTTCCTGTGGCGTGAGTTTCAAACTATTCGCATTGTTTCAAATGTAAACCAAACTCAGAACTCAAATATTCTCCTCCACGATCGATCGTAGAAACTTTATTTTCTTGTTATGATGATTTTCCACTTCACTTTGAAATTCTTTGAACTTTTCAAATGTTTCGACTTGTGTTTCATGAAGTAGATATACCCATATCTCGCTCAAATCATCTGTGAAGGTGAGAAAATAACGATATCCGCCACGAGCTTCAACATTCATCGGACCACATACATCTCAGTATGTATGATTTCCAACAAATCTGTTGCTCTCTCCATAGTACCGCGAACGGCGTTTTAGTCATCTTGCCCATGAGGCACGGTTCGCAAGTACCAAGTGATTCATAATCAAGTGATTCCAAAAGTCCATCAAGATGGAGTTTCTTCATGCGCTTTACATCGATATGACCTAAACGGCAAGGCCTCAAATAAGTTGCACTCTCATTATCAACTCGCATCTTTTGGCTTCGACATTATGAATATGTGTATCACTACTTTCGAGATTCAATAAAATAGACCACTCTTCAAGGGTGCATGACCATAAAAGATATTACTCAGATAAATAGAACAACCATTATTCTCTCGATTTAAATGAATAACCGCCTCGCATCAAACAAGATCCAGATATAATGTTCATGCTCAACGCCGCACCAAATAACAATTATTCAGGTCTATAACTAATCTCAAGGTAGATGGAGAGGTAGCGTGCGATCGCGATCACATCGACTTTGGAACCGCTTCCCACGCGATCGTCACCTCGCCCTTCGCCAAGGCTCGCTTATTCCGTAGTCCCTGCTTCGAGTTGCAAATATTAGCAATGTAACTAGTATCAAATACCCAAAAGCTACTACGAGCTCTAGTAAGGTACACATCAATAACATGTATATCACATATACCTTTGTTCACCTTGCCATCCTTCTTATCCGCCAAATACTTGGGGCAGTTCCGCTTCAAAGTCCACCGCTTGCGAGAAGCACTCGCCTGTGCTTAGGTCCAGATTTGGGTTTCTTCTCTTGAGCAGCAACTTGCTTGCCGCTCTTTTGAAGTTCCCTTCTTCTTCCCTTTGCCCTTTTTCTTGAAACTAGTGGTCTTGTTGACCATCAACACTTGATGCTCCTTCTGATTTCTACCTCCGCAGCTTTTTAGCATTGCGAAGAGCTCGGAATTGTCTTGTTCATCCCTTGCATATTATAGTTCATCACGAAGCTCTTGTAGCTTGGTGGCGTTATTGGAGAATTCATCAATGACGTTATCATCCGGAAGATTAACTCCCAGCTTGAATCAAGTGATTATTATACCCACATTTTGAGTATATGCTCACCGATGTAACTATTCTCCTCCATCTTGCAGCTATAGAACTTATTGGAGACTTCATATCTCTCAATCCGGCATTTGCTTGAAATATTAACTTCAACTCTCGAACATCTCATATGCTTCATGACGCTCAAAACGCCGTTGAAGACCCGGTTCTAAGCCGTAAAGCATGGCACATTGAACAATCGAGTAGTCATCGACTTTGCTCGCCAGATGTTCTTAACGCCGCTGGTTGCATCAAGAGGGCTCGCACCCAGCGGTGCTTCCAGATTTAATTCTTTTGTGCAGCAATGAGGATAATCTCAAGTTACGGACCCAGTCCATATAATTGCTACCATCATCTTTCAACTTTGCTTTCTCAAGGAACGCATTAAAATTCAACGGAACAACAGCACGAGCCATCTATCTACAACAAACATAGACAAGCAAAATACTATCAGGTACTAAGTTCATGATAAATTTAAGATCAATTAATCATATTATTTAAGAACTCCCACTTAGACAGACATCTCTCTAGTCATCTAAGTGATCACGTGATCCAAATCAACTAAACCATAGCCAATCATCACGTGAGATGGAGTAGTTTTCAATGGTGAACATCACTATGTTGATCATATCTACTATATGATTCACGCTCGACCTTTCGGTCTCCTTGTTCCGACGCCATATCTGCATATGCTAGGCTCGCCAAGTTTAACTCGAGTATTCTCAGTGTGCAAAACTGGCTTGCACCCGCTGTAGATGGACGAGAGCTTATCACACCCGATCATCACATGGTGTCCGGGCACGATTTAACTTAGGCAACGGTGCATACTGTGGAGAACACTTCTTGATAATTTTAGTGAGAGATCATCTTAAAATGCTACCATCAATCAAAGCAAGATAAGATGCATAAAGGATAAACATCACATGCAATCAATATAAGTGATATGATATGGCCATCATCATCTTGTGCTTGTGATTCCATCTCCAAGCATCGCCGTGATCACCATCGCCACCGGCGACACCTTGATCTCCATCGTAGCATCATTGTCGCTACGCCATCTATTGCTTCTACGACTATCGCTACCGCTTAGTGATAAAGTAAAGCAATTACTGGTGTTTGCATTTCATACAATAAAGCGACAACCATATGGCTCCTCGCCATTGCCGATAACTTCGTTACAAAACATGATCATCTCATACAATAAAATATAGCATCACGCCTTGACCATATCACATCACAACATGCCCCGCAAAAACAAGTTAGACGCCCTCAACTTTGTTGTTGCAAGTTTTACGTGGCTGCTACGGGCTTAGCAAGAACCATTCTTACCTACGCATCAAAACCACAACGATAGTTCGTCAAGTTAGTGCTGTTTTAACCTTCGCAAGGACCGGCGAGCCACACTCGATTCAGCTAAAGTGAGAGAGACAGACACCCACCAGCCACCTTTAAGCACGAAAGTGCTCAGAACGAAGAAACCAGTCTCGCAGAACGTCACGCGTAATGTCGGTCCGGCCGCTTCATCTCACAATACCGCCAACCAAAGTATGACATGCGGTAAGCAAGATGACTTGTATCGCCCACAACTCACTTGTGTTCTACTCGTGCATATAACATCAACGCATAAAACCTAGGCTCGGATGCCATCGATGGGGAACGAGTAATTTCAAAAAATTCCTACGCACACGCAAGATCATGGTGATGACATAGCAACGAGAGGGAGAGTGTTGTTCACGACACTCGAGACCGTAAGCGGAAGCATTAGCACAACGCGGTTGATGTAGTCGTCGCCTTCACGATCCGACCGATCCAAGCACCGAACGACGGCACCTCCGAGTTCAGCACACGCTCAGCTCGATGACGATCCTCGGCCCGATCCAAAGAAAGCTTCGGGATGAGTTCCACAAGACGACGGCGGCAGGATGATGATGATGTTCTATCGCGCAGGCTTCGCCTAAACTCCGCGACGATATGACCGAGGTGGAATATGGTGGAGGGGGCACCGCACACGGCTAAGGAACGATCCGTAGATCAACTTGTGTGTCTATGGGGTGCCCCCGCCTCGTGATATAAAGGATCAAGGGGAGGCCGACCGCCCTTGTGGGCGCGCTTAAGGAGGAGGTCCTCCTCCTAGTAGAGTAGGACTCCCTTCCTACTCCTACTAGGAGGGAAGGAAGGGGAGAGGGGAAGGAAAGAGGGGGCCGCCCCCCTCTCTAGTCCACCGGACCAGAGGAGAGGGGCGCATGGCCCACCCTCGCCGGCCCTCTCTTCCCACTAAGGCCCATGTGGCCCATTAACTCTCCGGGGTTTCGGTAACCTCCCAAGACTCCGTTTTCTCCAAAACGTCCGAACACTTTAGGTGTCCGAATATTGTCGTCCAATATATCAATCTTTATGTCTCGACCATTTTGAGACTCCTCGTCATGTCCGTGATCACATCCGGGACTACGAACAAACTTCGGTACATCAAAACTTGTAAACTCATAATAAAACTGTCATCATAACGTTAAGCGTGCGAACCCTACGGGTTCGAGAACTATGTAGACATGACCTAGAACTATTCTCGGTCAATAACCAATAGCGAAACCTGGATGCCCATATTGGTTCCTACATATTCTACGAAGATCTTTATCGGTCAAACCGCATAACAACATACGTTGTTCCCTTTGTCATCGGTATGTTACTTGCCCGAGATTCGATCGTCGGTATCCAATACCTAGTTCAATCTCGTTACCGGCAAGTCTCTTTACTCGTTACGTAATGCATCATTCCGTAACTAACTCATTAGTTACATTGCTTGCAAGGCTTGTGGTGATGTGCATTACCGAGAGGGCCCAGAGATACCTCTCTGACAATCGGAGTGACAAAACCTAATCTCGAAATACGCCAACCCAACATCTACCTTTGGAGACACCTGTAGTACTCCTTTATAATCACCCAGTTACGTTGTGACGTTTGGTAGCACCCAAAGTGTTCCTCCGATAAACGGGAGTTGCATAATCTCATAGTTTCAGGAACATGTATAAGTCATGAAGAAAGCAATAGCAAGTGCTAGGCTAATGAAATGGGTCATGTCAATCACATCATTCTCCTAATGATGTGATCCCATTAATCAAATGACAACACATGTCTATGGTTAGGAAACATAACCATCTTTGATTAATGAGCTAGTCAAGTAGAGGCATACTAGTGACTATATGTTTGTCTATGTATTCACACATGTATCATGTTTCTGGTTAATACAATTCTAGCATGAATAATAAACATTTATCATGATATGAGGAAATAAATAATAACTTTATTATTGCCTCTAGGGCATATTTCCTTCAATAATATACAAACCACGACGAGCCATTGAGTCGCAATTATTGGCCAACTTTGTCGCCGAATGGACAGAAGCCGAACTCCCTAAAAGTACGACGCGTACTCCAACTGGATCATGCACTTTGACGGCTCCAAAATGCTGGCCGGACTGGGAGCAGGGGTAGTACTGACGTCTCCCACTAGGGACACGGTCCAGTACGTCCTACAAATATTATACACAGACTCCAACAATGCGGCCGAATATGAGGCCCTGTTGCATGTTCTTCGGATGGCAGTCTCTATGGGCATCCAACGCCTGGAAGTGCGCGGGGATTCGAACCTTGCAATTTCACAAATAAACGGAGACTTTGATGCCAAGGATCCAAAAATGGCGGCCTATCATAATGCCGTCCTCAAAATGTCAGCTCGGTTCAAGGGGCTCGAATTCCACCATGTGGCTCGAGAAAACAATCAAGCGGCGGACGTCCTCGCCCGCATCGGTGCCAAATGCGACCCTGTCCCACCTAATATATTCCTGGAAAGGCTGTTCAACCATCCGTAGTATGGGAAGGGGAGTCCGACAATACCAGCACGGATCCGAATACACCCCCAGACTCTGAACCATCCGACACAATCGGAGGCTCTGCCACCGAAATAACACCTTCGGCCCACGAAATCATGGCCGTAATCGCCCTGTGGACCGAGCCTTTCTTGGCCTACCGAATAGGCAGGAGCTCCCGAAGACCAAAATGAAGCACGCTGCATAGTCCGGCGTTCTAAAGCTTACAAAGTCCATGAAGGGGAACTCTACAAGAAAAGCGCGACCGGAGTGCTCCAAAGGTGCATCTCCGAAGAGGAAGGGCGGCAACTCCTGGCTGAAATCCATGCCGGACTGGGCGGACACCATGCCGCAGCTCGAGCGCTAGTCAGCAAAGCCTTCCATACAAGCTTCTATTGGCCGAGGGCCCGAGCAGACGCACAGGACCTTGTCCAACATTGCATCGGCTGCCAGCTCTTTGCCAATCAGAGTCATATGCCCCCTACCGCCCTCCAAACAATCCCCATAACTTGGCCCTTCGCGGTCTGGGGGCTGGATATGGTCGGACCCCTTAAAGGGGGAAGCCATAAGAAAAAATACCTGTTGGTCATGGTGGACAAATTCACCAAATGGATCAAAGCCAAACTAGTTCAAACGGCCGAATCCAGACCAGTAATAGACTTCATATCCGGGGTCGTACACCGGTACGGTGTCCCCCATAGCATCATCACTGATAATGGCTCAAATTTCACAACCGATGAAGTGAAAACTTGGTGCGGCAAAATGGGCATTAAGCTCGAATACGCTTCCGTCTACCACCCCCAAACAAACGGCCAGGTCAAACGGGCAAATGGTCTCATCATGAGCGGCATAAAACCCAGATTAGTGCGATCTTTAACAGAATCGGATACGCACTGGGTAGAGGAGTTCGCCTCCATACTCTGGAGGCTGCGGACCACACCGAATCGAACCACCGGATACACACCATTTTTTATGGTGTACGGTGCGGAAGCAGTACTACCCTGCGACATAATACATGATTCGCCACACGTACGCATGTACGAAGAGAAGGAAGCCGAGCTAGATCGGCAAGATAACTTGGATGCCCTGGAGGAGGAGCGCGATGTCGCAAAAGCCCGTTCTGCATTCTATTAGCAGTAGGCTCGATGATATCAAAGCAGAGAAGTGCAGGCCAAAACTTACAATATTGGCGAGCTCGTCCTACGCCTACCGGAGAGAAGTACAAACTCAAACCCAAATGGGAAGGTCCCTTCGTCATTGACAAAGTTCTCACCGGAGGAGTGTACCGTCTACGTAATGCATCCGATAACAGACTCGAGTCGAACCCATGGAACGCGGCCAGACTCCGGAGATTCTACGCCTAACGCCGAACTTAGTGTTCGTCTCCTTAGCCCTCCTTTTTAATTATGCTCCACCCCTTTTCTCTCCTTTCTCGACCCCTTTTTTTTATTTCTTCACACAAAGTATTTAATACAGTGCGGACTCTCGGACCATTCCGGCCGTACTATGTGTGTGAGCTGTACCTGGGGGCTTCCTATTCGGAAGCTAGACATAATCACTCTACACGGCTTTTTGCCCATCGCATATGCGTTCCTTATTCCATATGTGCCTTTTCTTCACCATTATATGCATCGATATGACTAAAGACATGGCCAAGCTGGGTTGCCTGGCTCTTGTGTTTATGCCCTACGTTCCCGTTAATTCAGCTAGGGCATAAGGGGAGCACCTCTGCGATTGTTACTGCCGGTTAAGCCGGATGTGTACCTCAGACTGGCTGAAGCCAAAAGCTAGTTTCCTTAAGAGAATATTTGATCAGTGAACAAAGGATGTATTCGTTGGTTACAAAAAAACCCAGAAGCTTTGCATCCTGCGCCATCGCTCGCAGTCCGGACATGTGCATCGACACATGCATACCCAGGGAAAGGAACCCCTAACGGAACTATTCTCCCTGGAAGATGTTTCTTGCTATCCATGCAATATAACATAGCTAGTTGGGTACTTGTCTGTTCAAGCACTTATGACCCATACGCCTGGTCTCCACGCATACCCCGGTTTTTGTATAACCGAGCGGGTATTTGGACACACCCCGGACTATAGGATCTGGGGGCTGAAGCAAAAAGGTCCGCCATGACAAATGATTTCAATCCGGCTAGGGGCTACTTATGCCAATTAAATTACACAGTCACTGAGACTGACTGTACTCCTCTATACCATCTAACAGGCTATCTAGCCTACAATCCTGCTGAGAATACTTAGCAGCTAACGCTACCTGGTCGTATACCAGGCTCACGAGAATTTCTTGCCCATCGGGCCCCGCCGGTCCTACTTCGGCCATATGGTTCGGGTCCAGCTTGGTGTAGCGCGTCTTCACCATTGCCCAGGCTTCTCTTGCTCCTTGCCGGCATGCTGATATCTTCCATAGACGGAAGTGTGGCCGGGCTCCTTGAAGCAGGTCCGCAAGCTCCCCCATGCCATTCGGCAGGAGGCTTGATGGCCACAAGGCCTGAGCAACGCCGTGCATCACCTGCCGAGCACGCTCGTGCATCTGCAACAGTTCTTGCAGCAAATCACCTGCAGATGAGGGCATATCCTCTTCAGGGTGACCCGTTAACATTCCAGCAAGGAAAAATCTTTTCAATAAATTTCCTGGCCGAACTATCAAACAGTTCGCTTGAGCTCTTACTATAAATGCCGCGTCGAAGCTTTTTGTTCTCCTTCACGGAGTCCGTCAGTTGAGCGCGGACGTCCTTTAATTCCATGTCCAGATGAATATTGGCATCGTGAAGCTTGTTCTTCTCTCGCGTCACCTGCGTAAGAATGCGCTCGCCAGCCTTTAGCTGCCGTTGGAGATGCGAGTCGTCACCCACTACGCCCTCCGGATTCACCCCGGGATTGTCTGCAGAATTTACTGTTAGACTAACCGCACCAGCCATTTATTAACTGGTACATCTGCGTATAATGGAGACAAATATTACCAGAGGGGGCCTTTCGGAATCCCTCTAACTTGGCTACCGCATCAGTCAGCTGGGCCTTGCATGCCTCCAGCTCCCGCGCCAATTGTTCATTCTTGTCCACAAGAACTTGTGCATATATTGACCCTTCCAACAGTTGTCCCAACTATTCCAAGTCTCAGGGGCTACTGCTATGCATACTTATCAAAATTTCTTACCCGTATGTCTTTGGTATACTGGTTTGTCGCTTGGGCAAGCCCGCCTCGAGCAGCTCGGACATATGCGTCCGCCGAATTGAAGGCATTAAAAGCCTCTTCGGAAAAGATGTTGTTCCGGAGCACGGCCCTCCGGCGCCGGTGCTTCACGGTGCTCTCCACTTCGGAGTTCGTGGCCGAACACATATCCGCATCCTCCGTCGGGGAGCTATGCGGTGCTGGCCCCATGTCCGCCTCTGCCCCTGAAGCCGGTTCTGGAACCCGGCTGGTGGAGGCGTGATTGGTGGGGTCTCCGAATATAGTCCGGTTATTCGTGTTCCTGCCATACACAAAGGGCTGTCATATTTCAAATTCTATAATTGCAGGACAGGTTATTACTTTACCTCTGCAGCGGAGTGTCCTTCCTCACCGCCTTCCTCTTGAGCCTACTCGATCCGGACGCCCGTGGTTGACAAGTCCCTAGGGGCTCGGCCCCTCACTCCGGCCGTCGTTTCTGCAAAAAGAACGACGCCTCAAGGGTAAATTATAATACCTGGGGAGAATCCCCTTCGGGGGATAGGGTTTTTTAGCTCGGCTTACCCGCGACGCAGGGAGCAGTCCAGGGTAGTCGGCCGTAATGGCCACCAGGGCGCCATCCCAGCTCGCCTGATAAAATACCCCGTTGACAAGCTCCACAGTAATATCCGGATCTACTTTGAGTCCCGGATCTAGGGCCCTTCCAGGGTCCTCTGGTTGCGGGGAGGGGCTGAAGGTTCCTTCTACGGCCCTCCTCAGTTCTTGCTCAGAAGCATTGATGCACGTAATCTTAGTAGAAGAACGCTAGAGCAAGTGAAGCAGGGAAAAGAATGGCAACTTACCCACTCTGGGGGGTTGTACATGGAGAATCCTTCACGCATTTTTATGCGAAGGTATTCCTCCTCTTCCCCTTTGTACAGATCGGACAATATCCTTGCCAAAGCAGCAGCGGAGTTCGGACCCTTACGGCCGCAGCGGGTGGCGTCGTCTTCCCCGTTGAAATGCCACATGAGTTTCCCCCGATATTGGAGCGGTTTCACTCCCCGCTTCATGCATATCACCATGACCTCGACTATCGTTAGTCCGGATTTGGCCAGCGACTTTATTCTGTTCATTAGGAGGTATATTTCCCTTGTGTCCTCTTCTTGAGGGCCCCGGGGGCGCCAGCTTAAGCATGCCCTCGGCGGGGCGTTGCTGAACTTGGGGAGACCCATCCGGACTGGATCCGAAAGGGGAACGTCGTTTATATAGAACCACTCTGAAGGCCAGTTTTTTGGTGCCTTCTCAGGAGTGCCGGACAGATATCCGGTCTCGGCAATGCGCCATACTTCGGCCCCGCCCACTTGATATAGGGACTCTCCCTGGGTGCGGGGGACAAGGCAGAACAGCTTCCTCCATAATCCAAAGTGTGGTTCGCAGCCTAAAAACAGCTTGCAAAGTGCGACATACCCCGCTATGTGCAGAATGGAGGCTGGGGTAAGATTGTGTAACTGGAGGCCATAGAACTCCAGGGGCCCACGAAGAAACGGGTGGATAGGAAACCCGACGCCCCTCAGCAGATGCGAGATGAGGCATATCCGCTCCTCCGGAGACGGGTTAGGAGATCCCTCAGCTTGTTCCCCTCCGTCATAAGTGGCTATTCCAGCTCGGACGGGGACCATGAATGCCGGTGGGAGAAACCCTTGGGATTGTAACTTCACCAAACGGCTGTGGGGAACTGAGCACTCTCCCTAATCCCCCGACTTAGAGCGAGGAGGGCAGGCAGAAGAGCTGCAACGGCCGGCCATGTTGGAATGGTTTTTCGCGGAGCGCTCTAGGATGCTAGCTCAAGGGAGGGAAGTGAGGTTTGGATCTGAGAATCCCTGTCCCTTCAAATAGACGGTTGGCCCGGAGGATCGAGGGTGGCAAATGCAAAAATGACTCGACTCCTCACATTCACTCGACACGTGGAGATGGCCATTACTGAGGCGCTGAAGCCGAGGAGCACAACATTGATTAGAGGCCGGACACTATTCATCGTAACAGGTACTTTGGAGTATTCGGAGAAGGAACCCACCTTGCAATGCCGAAGACAATACTGCGCGCCGGACTCATCGTCATTGAAGCCTGGTTCAGGGGCTACTGCGGGAGTCCTAGATAAGGGGGTATTCGGACAGCCGGACTATGTACAACGTCCGGACTATTGAAGCGTGAAGATACAAGACTCAAGACTTCGGCCCGTGTCCGGATGGGACTTTCCTTGGCATGGAAGGCAAGCTTGGCGATCCGGATATTATGTTTCCTTCCTTGTAACCGACTCCATGTAAACCCTAGCCGTCTCCGGTGTCTATATAAACCGGAGAGGTTGGTCCTTAGAAGGCCGATTACAATTACAATCATACCATCATAGGCTAGCTCTTAGGGTTTAGCCTCTACGATCTCGTGGTAGATCTACTCTTGTACTACCCATATCATCAATATTAATCAAGCAGGAAGTAGGGTTTTACCTCCATCGAGAGGGCCCGAACCTGGGTAAACATCTGTGTCCCTCGCTTCCTATTACCATCAGCCTTTACGCACAGATCGGGACCCCCTACCTGAGATCCGCCGGTTTTGACACCGACAGGGGGGGCTCTGCCCACTGAATGAAGTGATTATGACCATATATTTAGTTTGCCTCCTCTCAAGTTTTTTGCCTGGGTGCGCCTTGCCTCTGTTCCAAGGCAAGAACCATAAAGCTTAATGTTTCTGAGGTTGATCCGTGGAAGGATGATGACCATCGATGAACTTGTCAATCTCGCCTTGCTCAATGACCTTAGATTTCCTTATACACACTACATGTTGGTCAGATAAGATGCCTTTGTACACCCATGGTGGGTCGCAGTGTCACAGAGGTGGCGCCGAAGTGCTGAACCGGCGGCTCAATATTTACCTCAAGTTGTTGTGTGAACTTCAACGATTGGTATTTTGATGATTCGGACTTTCTCCCCATAATTTCGGTTGTCAAGAAAATTAGCCATGTATGGCAAATGTGGATAAAGGAAAGGGTTGATCATTAGCTTTACCTACGATCAAGTAATTAGCGATATGGTATCTCTGTATGGGGCAATCAATTGTATCATTTCTTGACATTTGACTCTCACAGTGATTTAGCTATCCTATAATCCACCTCCAGCATTCCTCGAACCATCCTATCATTCCGGGGTCATCGTTCCCAAACTATTGTGGACGTGTTCCACCCATCGATCGGTTGTTTGAAAGATGTATACCCATGTCGTTCCCTGTTATTGACAACCAACGATCCTCGACACTCGTTCCCATCCCTCGACCCCGCCGACCCTGGAACTTGGCAACTATGTGTACATCATTTTCCATGCCATGCACGACCAAGGATCCATGTGCGATCAAAGTTGTTTGTTATCTGCTCCAACTCTTCTAGCGAGAAAAGGTTTGTCCTTTCACTTGCATCTTCACTCGATGGTATTATTTTTTCTAGAAGGAGACCATGATTCTCTATAAAATACTCCCTTCTTAGTTTGCTTTGGACGCCTCTTCTCCATCTATGTGGGATAAACATTGCAAATAAACCAAGAAGTAGAACCTGGAAGACAATACCACACCCAATAGCGACATCTCCAATGAATGATGATGCACCTCAATAGAAGTTTAATGCTTTAAAAGAATTGATAATGGATTGTGTGTGGGGGGGGGGGGCTCTAGCCCCCTGCCTTGGTTTCAACTGATAATGGAATGGGGGCCCTGCCCTTGATGATTTAAAAGAAAGAGAGGTTATTCCCATATTTTAGTTTATATAGGTGCTTGTCTTATTGGTTCATGAATACGGTCATACATTCTTGCCTCCTCTCAAGTCTTACACTAGATCTGCCCATCCTGGCGCTCTAGTGGTTGCAGCTCCCGATCGCGATGGAGTACAATTGGGTCCGCCCCTAGCTAGTACTATAGTGGTCTCAACTCCCGATCGTGATGGAATACAATTGTGTCGAGGCCGTTTCACTGCTGAATATTGCTTTTTATGATAGGTCAAGGTATGCACACATAGTGAAGGAAGTCAAGGCCCTCATGGAAGGAGAATGGTCGGTGCACCTTGTTAGGAGTCGTACTCAAAATTATGCTAGCCATGGTATGGCCACATTAGGTAGAGGTGAGCAGTGCATGGCCTGTTGGTTGGGAAATGTTCCTTTGGAAGTTAGGGAGACCATTTCAAAATGGTTGAAATCATATGATCAGTTAATGAAATCCTAATCCCCCCCCCCCCAAAAAAAAGGAACATTTAAAAACATTTCCAATCCTTTAATATCTGACGTTATGTTATCTCTCTTATTTTGATTTTCTTTTTGAATTGGAATATGATTTTAAATAACATCAAATGATCCAGTTAAATATTCAAGCCTTCCAATTATCTTTTTGAATTGGGATTGGATTTAAATACCTGAGAAGCAAAGAAAATCTCAAATTAAACACGTGGGAAAGTCCTTTTCCACCCTTTCTTTTAAATATTAAACTCAAAAAGCTTTAAATGCCTCTCAAAATCAATCAATCATAATTATTGTATCAACATAAAAAAATTTATAAAAAAGGGATGCTACACACAACCTCACGTTGTTCTGCACCCCCTCACCTCTAGGCCCTTCTTACCGCTCTCATGCTTCATGTGTGTCGCCCCAAGCTCAGAGGTAGAGCCAACGTGCACCGGTGCCCCTTTCCTATCGGGACGGGTGGCAGCAAAAAATGTCCCCAACATCGGGGCTTTGTGACGGGAATGCCATGGTTATACCGGGTTGAGTATATACTCGCTGCCATCTTGACCCGTTGCATGATTCCGAGGCACATGGTTCCTTTTCTTTTTTGACAAAAGACAATACAAGCATACATGCTTATACACATATAAACACCTTTTAATCCACAGATATGTCAGTATACCACTGAAGGAACATCACTGAAATTTCTGAAATAAATCCATATAAATACGAGCACACTTGTCAAGGTTCTTGTTCAGGGTAGTGGATCATCACGACACATGCAGGATGGGCGTCAGAAAGTACGGCAGAAGTGGATGCCACCGTCGGAAGGTCGAGCTAAACTGAATGTGGATGGCTCCTTCAAGCAGGATGGATCAGCAGGTACTGGGATGGCACTCCGAGATTCTGTGGGATCGTCTATCTTCGTTGCATGCAGGTGCCTCTTCGGGTGTGCAGACGCGGTGGACGCGGAGTTGGCAGCAATGGAGGAAGGCCTCGCCTTGCCCTACATTGGTCACCCCGCCGTTGGCGTTGGAGACCGATAGTTCAAGCGGTCGCTGGTGAATCCATCTACGCCCAACACATCCCGATATTCGTCTAGGGTTCAGGTTATTCGAGAACTCATCGAGGAAAGAGATGTATCTATTATTAAGATAAACCGCGAAGCCAACTCTGTGAGTCACGGCTTAGCGAAGCTAGGTAGAGAGCAGGTGAAAACGGCAGTGTGGCTTCGTAATTTCCCCCCGGAAATTGCCGCTGCCATGAACTCTGATTGTATCTCTATTGTTAGCTAATATAAATACTCTTTCCCCGCAAAAAAAAAAAAGGTTCTTGTTCAGGGGCGAAGCCAAGTTTAAACAAACCAGTTTGTGGCCAGCCCAACCCAGGCCGAAAACGATGGAGACTAAACCAGTCCTTGTGAGGAGAAATTATGCGCTTTCCTTTAGCCTGGCCTGCCCAAGACAATTCTGCAGCTCCGCCATTGATCTTTCCTTTCTTTCATGACGAATTGCTCGACTCAGCTTCCAGATCGCTCGTTCTTATCTCTAGAAAAAAAAACATAAAAGCCCTTCACATCATTCTACCCTTCCACAGTAAACCGGACAGCAGTGGCTCAGATCACTGTCGATCTGCAAGGAGTGAAAACAAGTTGTCCCCAAAAGATGCGCCCGGCCATTTGGATCCCCTCGAACCGTCTCTATACCACGGCGAAGAAAGCGACCGAGCCCGCCCGTCCGGTCCGGTCCGGCCCTGCAAAATCTCCTATTGATCGCTCGGTTTCAGGCCGTCAAGTCGCACGCACCGGACATGGCACGCCCGGCCGCGCACCCGCCAGATTCCGCCAAAAACAGGAGATCTGGACTGGTGACAGCTCCGGTGCGCCGCAGCCGTACTCTCCGGCCATGGTCTCGTCCCGGTCGCCGTGAACTGGGATTCTGAGATGGTTACTAGGGTGGGTACGTATCTTGATGTCCAGGTCGACACACACAAAAAAAATAAAATCTTGATGTCCAGGTTATATACATACACACTCACTGCTTAATCGGGCGTGCATGATCTATCCCAGTCCGAGGGATACTGCTAGCGACGGCTCGGCACCGGCAGCTTTGCCTACACACTTCTGGCGCGCGAAAGCTGCTCGTCTCTTTGCCTGAAACGGAGTCGGTTTCAGCCGCGAGGTTTTGGCACCAAATTTGCACACATGTTAGCATATGCTCGAGTACTGTTTCGTCGTTGATCGATCGTGTGCAGCTTTGCTTTTTCAGAAGGGCACTACAGAAATGGTCAGGTGGCGCACGACCACGTCCACACCCGTACTGCCGCCCCGTCTTCGCGGTTGATCTCTTCTTTCGTCGTGGAATATAGCCTCGTTCCCATTACTACGTATCAAGGCTTAAAGGCTTTAATTTCTTGCGTATACTAGGAAGCCTGCACGTGAAAATTCACGTATATAGAAAAATAGTCTAAACATAATAGTTAAAACTATTACAAACGAATTTGCTCTCTCCCTCCCTCCCTCCCTCCCTCTCTCCCTTTCTCTCTCTATCAATCCCATTGATGGAACAATGTAACACAAAACACATCATTCCTTTCGATTAATTAAGCGAATGCATCTAGAAGCATATGGTAAATTGCACATTATCAAAACCATAATATCATCACAAGTGACATGAGTACAAAAAGAATATAACCTTAAATGAACTCATACATCAGGAAGGGGTATGCCATGTACAATTGTCCACAAGGGTCAATATGCTCATCGGGAAAAAGAAGAAAGAAACTCGCTTCGCCCTTTGTAAAAGAAATTCCACCTAAACTACAACACCTTTAATATTTACTTGTTCCATTACGTTGCAGTTTCCTCGTCAAGCATAAGTGTAGCCTGCTGGACCAATCATCCAGATTGGTACTGCTTTTCTGTAATCCTCGGGCAATATTTGGTGAACTGGTATTGTTGAATGTTTCATTTCGGACAACAACATGGGGCCTGGATCTCCAATACTCTACATAGATGTGATCTATCATGTGCCTCATTTGCAAGAATGGAAAAGAAAAACAGTTTATCGCACAAATCCGACCGTGATATGGCTCCATCTTTTAACATACTCAAAGAAAATTTATAGGACTGAAATTCAGCACAACCGAAAGTGTCAATCACTCACACAATTAGGCAATAATGAAAACATTTACCCGAACAATAGGGTCATTGGATGTACAGAAAGGGTTGACTTCATACCGCTTTGAAAGTTCAGGCCCGCTCCATGGTACGGGAACAGAGAGGAATTATTTCAGTTTGAAGTTGAAAGGAATTAACTTCGTAACCATGAACCTGCATATGTAAGAAACAAAATTATGAAGCCGCCGTAAAACACATATTATGATGTTCAACAAAATTATGAGGTGCAAAAGAAGTTTGTCCTACAAAGGACCAGTTCAACAAAATTATGAGGGAAACAAAAGATTTCTATATTGTCAGTGAAAAATTTAGCTGCTCCTAAACAGAGACGGCATCATGATCAACTTCTTTGTCTTGGTCAAAATAATGTGGAGGAGGCCTAACACTGCCAATGCCGGTCCCAAACCCAAAAAAGGTGGAGGAGGCAAAACTAATTAACACTGCACCTTAAGATGAGAGGTACATCATGAAAAGAAATAATTGTGCTTCAAACAGGAAAACAGGCCTGCAGAAATTGGTAGCAGTGAAATGTGTACCAGCTTGAGATTGTAGCCTCTTATAATTTAGTATTGGATAGTAAGAACAAATTGGAACTGAACCAAGCAATTGATTTTGGCTCAGTGAAGAAGATGCTCAACAGACATTTCGAGCAGAGAGCCTGCAGATTTGGAGCAGAGACAATTGAACAATCATCGAGTGAATAACAGATCCACTAACCCTTTGAGTCTGTGTGACAATAAAGAGAAAAGTTTGCCTATTCTGCATAACAATTCTAGAACAAAATACAGTAAAATCAGCAGAAAGTAAAAGGCTGCACTTTGTATGTGAAATGAAATTGCCAGATGATGACATACCCGAGGGAGGCGCTTAAATATTTGTTTCATGTCCTCCTCAAAATTTGGCTCAAGTTTGCAATCAGCTTCATCAATTATAAGCCACTGTGACACAAGGTGAATCTTACTGCAACAAATGTAGCGAAGTCATCATCAGCCAATACCATGTCCAAGCGCTCTGAAATAGAAAGGTAAACATAAGTTTATCAAATTTTGCTTCCTGCTTGCTCCATGTTTCTGAATTTCTAAAAGTATCACGTCAAAAGTTTCTGAATTATGCAAGTGTGTGCTGAATTTTTAAAGTTTCCGAATTTCTAAAGTTATGCAACAGTCTGCTGGAGTACTGCTTGTTCATGTCAATTGATGTCCACTGTTGTTAATGATCGTACAAAGTCTTTCACTTCTACGGAGTCTAAATATTGCCATGCTTGTATGAATCACAAATTCTGTAGAAGGTTGATGGTCATCACTGTTATTGATCATACAATGTCTTTTGCTTCTGAATTACTTCTGCTCACATTTTGTTAAAGAATGACAAAAATGCATAGGTCAAGATAAACAGCTTCTGTTGACAATATTGAACCCAAATTTGAACCTGGGTCCATAAAATAAGTGCTGTTGCAAACTTTCAGAGTTGAGACAGAAAATTGAATAGAAGCTAGAATTCATGAATAAAAAATAGTCCAAACATGCAGATTACGAGCAGATTCTAGAAATGGCATGCATTACCTTTCCAACATTGCAGGCAACGCCACGGAAGCACGGGAGGAGGAGGGCAGCCAGACGCAGGGAGAATGGAGAGGCAAGAGGCGACGGGGCGCTAGCCGGGACGACGAAAAGGTGCGACGTTTGTGTGTGAAGCGGCGCCAGGCACACAAGCTAGGTCGGCGAGAAGAACGACCTCTGGAGAGATCTCGAAGGAAAGGAGGTTGGAGGGAGGAAAGCGAGCGGGTCAGGCCCGGTGCAGCACCACACCCGAGCGGCGGCGAGCCACCCCGTCGGACGGCGGTGGCCTCCACCAGCAGCCAGCAGTCTTGAAGCCAAGCCACTCCGTCGTCGCCGCTGCTCCCTACTGCCGCAAACACCTCCGCATCCATGGCCGATCGTCTCCGTCGTCCTCTCCTCCGCCGACGCTCTCTTGTTCGCCTCCTTGCGCCGGCAAGAACCGCCGCCGCTCCTCTACCTCAAGCGGATCCACGGCGGTCGCGTGATGGTGGTTTGCGAGAGGAACGGAGATCGTGGCGGCGACGCGGGAGGGATCGGTGTTCGCCAGCGGGAGGCGAACGAGCGCGCGGCGCGCTGGCGAGGGCGAACGGGCGCGGCGCCTGACGGGAGGCGAACGGCGCGCGCCAGCGGGAGGCGAACGGGCGCGCGCCGTGAAAGGCGAACGGCACGGCGCGCGCCCGGGAGGGCGAACGGGCGCGCGCCCGCGGGAGGCGAACGGCGCGAGGCGAACGGCGCGAGGCGAACGGGCGCGCCCAGCGAGGGAAACGAGCAAGCGCGCGGTCTGCAGGAGGAGGAGGAGGAGGTCGTCTGCGGGCGGTTTTGTTTTTTTGTTCATGGAGCGATTTTTTAGTGCGGGGCGATTAGCGATCGATTTGGCTTGTTGCGTGGTTGGTAGCGTTAAACACAGAATGATTAAAGACCATTAGATCTTGATGATCTATGGGTGAGATTGTTTGGATCTGCCCTTCTCTTTCTTTTATAGTGGTGGTAGTAGATAGGCTGGCAGATGACGACCAACTTTGTCAAGACCCGGGAGAAGATCAAAACGGCACGATCACAGACACGATTGTTCAGCGAAAAACCTTCGTGTTATGTTTGACACGAAAGAGTCAGACAAGGTGGCCTTTCTTCGATCGGCGCGGCCGAGCAGGAAATGTCAACACGGTTTGCGTTGCATCCGAGACACGCCACCGCACAAGTGTCACGTGGACACCGCGGCCTAAAAGGCAACCAATGAATCAAAAATTCAAAAAGACACACACACTCTCGCTTCCGTGGTCAAATTCTAACAGCAATTTGCTAGTGACTTTGAGTGCCAGGTCGAGGTGCTAATATGCTTCGAAGGAGAAGTTTAGACCAACCATCTGACCATTCTTGGTCTTGGATGATCAATACTCCAGCCATTGATTCGGAAAATGGGTAAATCACCAACCCAGAAAAGAAAATTCAAAAATCAGCTCAGGAAAGGAAAAGAAAAGGAAATGGGCAAACCATCACCTGATTTACCACTCGCCCCGTCTGATAGTACAAAGTTTGCTTGGCTCTTCACGGCCTCCGACAACGGTTTATATTGTGATTTTTTCTACTTATTATGATAATGACATACATTAAAATAGTACAAAGAATATTCATCCGTGTTAAAATATGATGCATATTAGTGTTGTCCTGACTCCTGAGTCAAAATCAGATAAAGTTTGATCAAGTTTACAGAGAAAATATATCAACATATATACTACCAAATAGTACATAAAATATAGTTTCTGTTGAATCTTGAAATATTGATATGTTATTGTAAATACTGGTAAAATTTCAATATATTTGGTCAAACTTAACAAAGTTTGACATAACCTTATTTTTTGCAACGAAAAAAGTTTGACTTGATTCAAGTCAATGTGAACTATTTTAACATGACAATATTATATAATAGAAAAAGAGCAATCGCAATAATGTAACTCTTGCAAGTTCAATCCACGTGCTTTCACATGTATTAGTGGTTAATGTTTTGAACATTGACTCTGGGTACGTTTGTTTGAGCCCAAGTTAGCCTTATCAAACATTTGACTAACCGATATTTTGGTCAAACGTTTGCATTCGCAAAGGAAATAGCCGACATTATTTGGAAAAAAAAGCTGACATTATTAAAAAAAAAGCCGGGCTAATATGTTGGACTACAATTGCCAAATAGTCATGGGCAGGCCAACATAATAGCAATCATCCAAACACACGCTAATTTTTTGGTCATGACTAAAATAAAATAAAATTGGTAGGGTATGCATGTATTGACTACAATCGAGAACACTCTATACGCAAATTATGTGTCCTATGTATCTCTTTTTTTTTGAAGGCGTGTCCTATGTATCTCTAGTCGGATGGAGTATTGCTTACATTTATAGTTGGTCATGTCGTTAGAGTTATTGTCTAAAATGTTACTTCGCTACTTACAGTAATAAGTACTTTCTCCATATCAAAAACACGTGGCGTTTCGCACATGCATTTCAGCCAAACTTTGAAATCATTAACTAGAAGGGATAATTAGATTTATCCCCTAGTTGTGTCCACTCGTCTGTTTTGCCCTAATTTTCAGAAGCCCTTGGTTCTGTCCAAGTCACTTTGCTCCTCTTATGCTTTTGCCCTTTGACCATCTGACCGTCAGTTTGAAAACTTCATAACTAATTCATAGCAAATCAGAAAAATGCAAATAAGATACCAAAATGTTCATAAAAACATCACCTATATATCAGTGTCATTAACATTCATGAAAAAAGTGTTGGAAAGAGCACATATGGGTTTTAGCTCTTTCGGTACCACCATGAATAGTAAAATCCAAAAAATAAAAAAAATAAAAAACAAATATGGTGGCAAAGAACGACAAATGTTCTATGGGATTGCCAAGTTTTATCAGGGAACGACATTCGTGGAAGTCGTGGCAAAAAATAATCTATTTTGGAGTGCTAATTATTTTTTTTTGCCACGGCACCCACGAATGGCATTCCCTGATGAAACTTGGCAAGCACTTAAAACATTTGTCATTCTTTGCCACCTTTTTTTTGAATTGTTTGAATTTTTTTGATTTTACTATTCATGGTGGTAGCATAAGAGCTAACTCTTGGATGGGCACTTTCCAACACTTTTTTCATGAATGCAAATGACATTGACATATAGGTGATGTTTTTCCGAACATTTTGGTATCTTATTTGCATTTTTCTGATTTAGTATGAATTAGTTGTGAAGTTTTAAACTGACGGTCAAACGGTCAAAGGGCAAAAGCATAAGAGGACCGAAGTGACTTGGACAGAACCGGTGACTTTTGAAAATTAGGGGTAAAACAGACGAGTGGGACACAACTAAGGGCATAAATCTAATTATCCCTAACTAGAAATAGCATTTTAATTTTTCATACCAAAAATTAAAAATCACATGCATATATTTGTCTCGTTTTTGTTAGAATACTACATTTTTCGTGGAGTTTGCACACATATTAAATACTCACTCCGTCCGAAAATACTTGTCATCAAAAAGAATAAAAAATGATGTATCTAGATGTATTTTAGTTCTAGATGCATCCCTTTTCATCCATTTTGATGATAAGTATTTTCGAACGGAGGGAGTACAAATTAATGGTCAAAATTATATCTCAAAGAATGCATCAATACCCCAAAATGTGACTTGTTTGTGATGTGAAGGGAGTACTACAGTTGTAAAGAAGTGCAAACTATATACCTCACCACTTAGAAATATATGAAATCATGCTTAAAAGTACATGACATTTAGGAAATGAGAGCCTAGTCAACTTTGGAAATTTCGGCTGGTTGACATGTTAGCTAAAACATGCCATGATGATCCACTAGGCTAGGTAGCCCCGACAAACATGCCAAGACATTTCATTAGTTTCTCTCAACCTATGTGACCAAAATGTTTGATTATATACAATGTTGGTGACCTTAATAGTTGTTTTGTCAATACCCATGGAAAGCCTTGGCATTAGCCCAAAATTTCTACAGGAACACGAGGACCGCGCGGGCTTAGATAGGATCAACAAGCAATGTGAGGCTTCATCCACCAAGTGTTAGTGAAGGTGAATGATGATGGAGTGATTCCTAGCTCTGCCTACTACAACGACTATATTCGCAAATCGATGTCATGTGTGGCCCAAAACACTCTCAAATTTCCGTGTTTATAGAAGAGTTCGTATAACATAGAAGTTCGGAATGAATTACACCACTTGTCGTGAAAGAGGTTGTTTCTAGCATCACCATCGGGCAACCAGAGGAATGGATGCAAACGGTGTTTTTTTTGCAGCGGGGTCGTATCACTCGCAATGATCTTGGAATGGTCGTTGTTTGCCCGCTCGCGACAGAAGATGCATGCAAACGACTCCGGTCTTATTTGAAGGTTTTATCCACGAATTATGATATCGATCCGCGTCCGGTTCAGAAACCCGCAACCTTTGTTAAGATGTCGCAGCTCGATGAAATCCGCATCCGGTTCGGAACAAAATTAGAAATTTTGCAACAAACACCAGCATATTCAAGCGGGAAAAAACCCTACCTTGAACATAGGAAATCGTTAAAAAAAACCCATATGCTCCATTTATGTGGGATCAATGTTCGGTCGACATGAATGTTAGCTTTTCATTTTTCTCACTTTCAATCAATCAAATCAAATAAACAAAAAGAAAAGCAGAGCAAAGAAAGAAAAGATCACCTAAAACCAGGAAGGCAACACTAAAATCCATTAAAACGGCCAGCCCGAATCAACCACTCCTGCACCGAAAACGGGCAGGTCTCCCGCTGTGATAAAACGGGTACAAGTGGACAACGGTGCCACCAACTGCCCTCACCCTCACACGGCCACCGAGGACGGGCAGGCGAGCCCCGTCGCGTCGCACGCAACACCAAACGCCCCCACCCGCCCCCACCTGTCACTCACCCCGCATTTACTACGGCCACCTCGCCTTCCCCATCCGCCTCCTTTCGAATTTTCCACGCACGGCCGCGGTACGCCGATGACGGGCGGGGCCCGCCCGGCGCGGCCCCACGGGCCAGAAAGGCGTTACGCTTGAATTTCCTCCTCCCCGTACGAGCGAGCGAGCGAGCGAGGGGAGATCTCACTTTCTCCCTCGCGGCCGGCCTTTTTACGTTCCGCCCCCTGGCGGGGCGGGGAGTTCACAGTCGCCTCCCTCGCTTGCCTCTCCCGGCTGTTACCCGAGGGGCGAGGAGAGAGAAACACGACGCCATTTTCTCTCTCTCTCGCTCCTCCTCCCCCTCTTCGTCCCCACATTTCTGCCTTCGCGACGAGGGCGACGACTCGCCCCCCCTCCCCCCTCCCTCTCGCCCGCGCGCGCCGGTGCGGCCGCCGCTGCCGTGCCCGGGCTAGCTAGCTAGCGAGCTAGGCCCCAAACCCTAACCCTAGCCCGAGCGGTCCTCCGCCTCCGGCAGGCCGAGGCGGGGGCCCGGCCATGGGGCAGTGCTACGGCAAGGGCGCGTCCTCGCGCGGCGCCGCCGGGGGGGACGACTTCGGGGTCGTGGCGGAGACGCACTCGCCGCCCCCGGCCAACGGCGCGCCGCAGACGCCGCCGCCGCGCCAGCCCACGCCGGCCGCCGCGGCCGGGACCGGGACCCCGCGCCGCCGCAAGTCCGGATCGACCACGCCCGTGCACCAGACGCCCGGGGTCGCCTGGCCCAGCCCCTACCCCGCGGGGGGCACCAGCCCGCTGCCGGCCGGGGTGTCGCCCTCCCCGGCCAGGTCCACGCCCAGGCGCTTCTTCAAGCGCCCCTTCCCGCCGCCCTCGCCGGCCAAGCACATCAAGGCCACGCTCGCCAAGAGGCTGGGCGGAGGGAAGCCCAAGGAGGGACCCATACCGGAGGAAGGCGCGGTTGCTGCCGGCGCCGGTGCCGGAGCCGTCGTGGATGGGGCGGAAGCGGAAAGGCCGTTGGACAAGACGTTCGGATTCGGGAAAAACTTCGGGGCCAAATACGAGCTCGGGAAGGAGGTGGGGAGGGGCCATTTCGGGCACACCTGCTCGGCCGTCGTCAAGAAGGGCGAGTACAAGGGCCAGACCGTCGCCGTCAAGATCATCTCCAAAGCTAAGGTGAGGGACCTGTGGTGGTATGCTGGTTTCAAGCTTCAACTATGGGATTTTAAAATTTTCAAATGTAAGCCGGTTTCGGTTGCCGTAACCGCCATGCATTTCGCGCCATTGCATAGCTAGTAAGGGAAATATATGGTGCTTGTTGATGATCTGAATGATCGAGGTTGAACGAGACGAGCACTGTGGTGATTCCTTTTTTACTCTGTAAATTTTAGGATCACCCTTAGATTTGTCACTGAATCTTGGCCCGAACGGGAATAGGGGAAATTTACGTAGTTGTCTAATTGATGTGGTTATAGGCTCACGTACAATTTATATAGAGTAAAACTAATGCTTCACGTTTTTCTGTTGGGTTGAGGATTTCGACTCTTAGAAAGTTAGATTGTACCAGAGAAATTAAATATTATACTATAACATGGTTAATTCTTACTAAAAATTTCTAGAGTGTTCTTCCCATGTAGGAGTATGTAGTTAGATACTTAGATTTGGGATGGTTGAAGATTGTTTATATTTAATTGTTTCTTCGTGGTATGATTTAAGGTTTTAGATGGGTTTCAATTCTAGCTGAAAATTATCCGAATCTTAATTCAATATAATGTGGATGCACGTAGAAACTTTAGGCGTTAGACTAGTACAGTGTTCTTGGTGGCCTACCCTATTCTTGCTAACGATAAATGATATTCTAACAAATCAGCAGTACATGTCCTAAGTCCTAACCTACCTTGTCACCTCTCCTTTTTGTTTATAGTTAATTAATAAAAAAAGGACAGACCCAGTGTTAGAAGCTCCCGCACCAGGTGGTGTCTTGGGAAGGATTATACGAGGCAAGCCTTACCCCGGCACAATGCAATGCAGAGAGGCCGCGTCGAACCCAGGACCTCTTGGCATCTCTTGGCACAAGTGGGGAGTACTTCACCACTGCGCCAGGCCTGTCCTTCGTTTATAGTTAATTAATGCCTGTAGATTTTGAGGTGGATTTTGCAACACTCTCAGGGAAAGCTGATAATGACATTATTGTACTAGTCCAAGTAGTCAGTCATCTGAAGAATACAAGAGCTGCCGTTACAACCCTGCCGGTACTGTTAGTTTTGATCACAGAGTTGGAAATATCAGGCCCATTTGCCATTTACAATCAGCAGGATAGATATCTATCAAGTGAAGGAAGATCAAAGGAGGCTACGAGGTTAAAGTTTATTAGGCGAAAAGACACTGGAGGGTGGCATTGCTCAGTTGAACAGTATCAGAAAGAATGATCTATGTTGTCCTGTAGGTGGCATCAACTGTCAGGGACTTCATAGAGCAGGCATGGCATACCCGTGGTCTGAATCCTGGATTGATCCAATCGCTAGAAAAATAAAAGATGGTTAACATATCTTCTTAGAACATCAGGGATGTTGTTAGCCAATGCCTAATTGTTTGGTGGTTTTTATTGGTCTGCCCGTGGGATCAGAATGTACTGTTGTGCACTGGTGGGCTGCTTTACTTTTAGACTTCTAGATTTAGGCGATGCATTCATGTTTCCAGAAAACACATGTTGATATTTAATACATTCTGTACATTTGCTGGCCAAACAATGATGTTTGGTAAACATGGCCCCACTGGCAGACCGCATTGTACTCCAATAGCTGGCATCTTGTTATACTAACTTATTAGGATTTTGCAGTGGGACTGGAGGCGTTGGTGTAAGCCGCGATAATTAATCCTATTATTAATTGGGCCACCCATGTTTAACAGAGCTCTGACTTGCCTAAAAAATTCCCTCTCTCAAGCTCCTGCTACTAACCATATCAGTTTCCAAAGGCGAAAAAGACATCACAGGACATCATTTGTTCATAGGCAGCTTTACTTTGTGCGGGGCAATACTCTTGTAATTTCACATCAAATAATTGTGTGAAATAACAATGAATTAAACTGTAGCATAGTTAATGATGTGAGCTCTGGTGTTCCATCTCTAACATTTGATCCATGCTTTGTCCGGTTTCTAAAAATAATTATAAAGGTCTTTCTAAGAAATGACAGTTTTATTATAAAATCAAATATTGTATGCAAATTTGAGGACAGCAAATGCTGAGGGCAGTAAGTAGCACAATTTGGAAATAAATCTGACTGTACTGATGGTTGATTTATTCCCTCTCGTATTATGACTATATGCAACGATGCATGTAGCCTTTCGAAAATGCCACCTGTAAATCTCGTACAGTTACTAGCACTTTTGGAAAAATAATCGCGGATATTCTTAATAGTAGAAGACAACTATGCAACTGAAAAAAGTATTTCTGGGTCAGCTCCTCATTTGGATAGCATTACTTAATAAATTAAGCAATTTGCTTTTGTGTTTGACAGATGACAACAGCCATTTCCATCGAAGATGTTCGTAGGGAAGTGAAGATTTTGAAAGCTCTATCAGGTCACAACAATCTTGTCAAATTCTATGATGCATGTGAGGATGCCCTCAATGTCTACATTGTCATGGAGTATGTTTTTATGTCCTTTTTATATGCCATTTTAATTGCTTATAATTTGTCCTCCTCTAATACATAAGAGATTTCAGATTCTTCTCACATGTCTGAAAAACACTTTCTCGTGCCTCTACTTAATAACTATTTTATCTATCTTTGGATGTACTATCATTATAAATAAGCATTATTTACGGCATCTTTTGTAACGTGTGACAGGCAGTATTTTTCTCATCTTGTTTCCCTTTTAACAGATTATGTGAGGGTGGAGAATTGCTAGACAGAATATTAGCCAGGTACTTTTTGCAATTTCTTCATCCACTGCAAACTAGCAATATCTCTTAGTAATACTTACCAAGGATGCTGAACTATTGAAGAGGTGGGAGATACACAGAAGAAGATGCTAAAGCGATCGTTGTACAGATTTTGAGTGTAGTGGCCTTTTGTCATCTTCAGGGAGTAGTGCATCGTGATTTGAAGCCAGAGGTACCCTTTGAAGTCTTAAAAAATATTTTCTGTGTATTTTATGGATTCCTTCTCTGCCATCTTATCCCATTGAACTATTGTTCTTTCTTCCAAGGGACATTTATTACGTCTATAGCCTCCAAATCCTGTAAAATAATAAACCACCTCTAATGACATAGTTACTTTCATTTGGACAGAACTTCCTTTTCACAACACGAGATGAAAATGCGCCCATGAAGTTGATTGATTTTGGTCTCTCTGATTTCATCAGACCAGGTATAGTAAACTGATTTTCATCTTTATACGCACTAAAATGTGCTACAAGCTTATTAAAGGGATCGTCACCTTGATCAAGCAAATCCCATTTTCTGTTCTATTTGTTTTCTTTTTATTGGATATCTCTCTTTCCTGCTTAATTGCTTATTGTAAAAAGAAAGTGCACATGAAGCAACTTAGCAAAGAAACACTGGGCGTGATTTGTTGTGCTACTTTGGCCGTTTTGCTTGAATGATTCGACATCCCTACCATGGTAAACATCAGTACATCTTTTAGTATATTACAAACTATGACCTGGTGTTTCTGATGAAGCCAAAAAATCCCATCCATTGGAACTTGACAGTCAACTTTTCATATGGGCATATCCAGAAAACTAATGTTCTTGAATAAGTGAAGCTACTCTATTCAGAGCTCACTGTGTGAGTAACCCTCGTAGTGCAACTTTACCATCAATTTTAAGTCGCTTCCTTGTAAAATGCTTTGATTAAAACTGGCATTCATCACATTGCAGTCACATAGGATCTGCCTCCAGCTAATGTGCGCATAAATGCTGAATTTTACTTAGGTTAAGATGAACTCTCTTCAGGAACTGACACTCTATTTTGTAAAACCAACATTCTTATTTCCCCACTCGCCACATTGTACGTTGTAGTTACATTTGTGTGATTTCTGTGTGGCAGCCAGACATCACAAGACAATATGCTAAAAGTGAAATAATTGCAGAATTCTTTTGAAGGAACATCATAGATTTAGAGGATGGTCTCTTTAGCTTACAGTTTTTATGTCAGCTTTCTACCATCTCACAGGATAAATAAACAAGATTCTCATCTCCATCTGTTCACATCCTTTCCGCCTTATATTTATCTATATTCTAAGATGAGTATCTTGATTTTGATGGAATGTTTTAGTTAACGTATCTTGACTGCGATAGAAACGAACAGTATGATCGCGCAGATATAATGTCCTTTTTACCTTTGTCTGTGTATTTCGACTCGCGGAACTGGTTTGCATTGTCATTTTGATCTCATAACTTGTCTGTTAATTAGTTAAACTGTTAACTGAAAAAGAGATCATGTTGATAATTTAGTAAAATTAAGACTTAGTGTCTTGCAGTAATAAAGATAGTAACTCAACGATCGTGTCAAGAAAATGGTACATTGTCATATGCTGCAGCTTGATGATTGGCGTGAAATATTAACAATAAAATGAAAAATGATTATCTGTATCTGATTTTTTACGTGCGACTTGTGCATGGTTTTGAGTTATATAAAAACATTTGGTTATTGGCCATATTGTGGTCGCTACCTCCAATCTGCATATGATAATACAATTCACCTAACGCTTATAGCTTGACATAGCTGCTGTCCTGTTGATGTTCCAGCGGGAACCTCTTTCATGTTTTGATATGTGCGCTAGCATATATATTTCAGGAAACAGTGCTTGGAATGAACTTTGTGCTATTTTCCACCTAAATGCTGCTACATATTTATTTAGCTTACCGGATACTCTTTCGTGTTATATAATGCAGATGAAAGGCTCAATGATATTGTTGGAAGTGCATATTATGTTGCCCCAGAGGTTCTACACAGATCATACAGTATGGAAGCAGACATTTGGAGTATAGGTGTCATAACATACATTCTGCTCTGTGGTAGTCGGCCATTTTGGGCACGGACAGAATCTGGAATCTTCCGATCTGTATTGAGAGCTGATCCCAACCTTGATGATTCACCATGGCCTTCAGTGTCAGCTGAAGCTAAGGATTTTGTGAAAAGATTTCTTAACAAGGATTACCGCAAAAGAATGACAGCTGTCCAGGCATTGAGTAAGTTGTCAGAATTGCTTATTAGTTGTGTGATGTCACAGTACTCATTTTGTGTTTTCTTTGTGAAGCCTTTTTTGGTAGACTATTTTATGAAAAATTAACCATATGTATTACTGAGACCGTAATACAAATATATTCTGTCTTTTCTGCAGCTCACCCTTGGTTGCGGGATGACCAAAGACAGATTCCGCTGGATATTCTTGTCTACAGATTAATTAAGCAATACCTTCGTGCCACTCCTCTTAAACGTTTGGCGCTAAAGGTACACCATTGACTCCCATGACATTATGTTTGTTTCCAAGCGTTCTTTTGATGTTTTATCGATAAGCAGGATCCCACTTATGTGCGTCAGTGTGCCAATGCGAATCTCTTTCCTGTTTTTACATATGCTTACTAAGCCTTTTGCCAATACAATGAGTTTTATCTTCCATTTACTATTTAGGATTGCATGCTTGTTCTTATGGGGTGTTTTGATTGATACTTTTATTCGTCATGGTATTGCTTAGACATTTTCTTCCAGTCTTCCCCATGTAACTCTTTTACATGAGTTTGTACCAGAGTTGTGGTGTAACTTGGACCATAAGCAGAAAATTTGCTCTTATTGACAATCAGAAGGTTCTAACAGTTAGCTCTTTACCTCAGGCATTATCCAAGGCTTTAAAGGATGACGAACTCTTGTATCTTAGGCTACAGTTTGATCTACTTGAACCTAGAGATGGAGTCGTGTCACTTGACAACTTTCGGACGGTGAGATGCTCTTACTGATTACTCGCTGTGTTTATTTTTGTCAGACATTTACACATTTGAAATTCAAATGTTGCAATCGTTTACCATCACGGTAACAATATGGTTTAGTGATACATGAGTGATGGTGATGCTAGATTTTTATCTGAGTACTTGAGTGCGATGTTTTCCACTTATTTACATGTCGTAATAGAAATTATCATTCAGAGTTCAATTCTAAGAAAACTTTCTTGGTGCTTGTAAAAACCATGAGTGGATGTATTTAAAAGGATGAAGAAATGTGGATAACTTATATTGGCGTCTGATGAAATGACATGATAAATTATCTCCATGTATATACTTATTACAACCTTTTAATCATAGTGTTTCATGGTCTTATCCAGGCTTTAACGCGGTATCTAACTGATGCAATGAAGGAATCAAGAATTCTTGAGTTTTTGCATGCGGTAAGGGTCTTTATTTACTGGCCATAAGCAATGGATGGTTTCCTCTTTGGTTACTTTGGCGTTGCTACTAATATCATAATAATCTGGTGCCTGTGTTGAAAACTTTGAATTAAGACATGCCAAATTATCATAGAACATAGTTGTCCAACTAACATAATTGGTGCTTCTATAGAGGGTTAATTTGTTTTTTACCGCATTTGAATTCGTTACCTTCTTATCTATTTATGCATTGTATTATATTGCCAAAAAAAAAAAACTTGTACTGTATCTTGGAGTTTGGCAGCAAGGGGAGTTTTTGATCATCCTATCTGGGGTGGTGTCAATTATTGTTTCCCTTTGAAATCTTACACATGTAGACACAGTTTGCCTTTTTAATACTGTTAACCATAATTCTAGTCATACTTTGATTAATTTTGCTGGATAGCATGAATTATGCAACCACCCAGTCAACATATCTGTTTTACTATTCATATTACTGGACAAATTCCATTTTTTAATACAATGTTGAAAGCCATGTGTTGATACCTGATGTAGTTGTTTCTGGTTGAGCTTCTTTCTCAAATTTTATTTTGTTTTGTTTTGTTTTCCTGTTATAACGTTGTGTAATTAGTAGTCGAAGTTGCTGACCTCGTTGTTGTTTCTCTCAGTTGGAGCCACTTGCATACAGGAGTATGGATTTCGAAGAATTCTGTGCCGCGGCTATAAGCCCTTACCAGCTCGAGGCCCTGGACAGATGGGAGGAGATTGCCGGAACAGCTTTTCAGCACTTTGAACAGGAGGGCAACCGAGTCATATCAGTCGAGGAGTTGGCACAGGTATGCAGAATGACAGTAATTTTAACAGCATTTGTCTCAGCCGGGCCTGGGAGCATAGGATAGGATAGCCTTTAGGTTCTCGTGCCACACAATAGCTAGCTAACCTGGCCTCCCCATCTGTATGCAGGAACTAAATCTTGCTCCGACTCATTATTCCATCGTGCAAGATTGGATCAGGAAAACAGACGGCAAGCTAAACTTTCTTGGGTTTACCAAATTTTTACATGGTGTTACAATACGGGGGGCAAACACAAGACGGCATTAAGTAAACCATGCGGAAAAAAAGATGTATCTGGTTATAATTTTACCGCTGCTCCCTCATTATATGGCTCCCTCCCCTGATTTTGTTGTTGCCCCCCACCCCACCCCTGCTTCTTCTGTCTTGTGGTTAATGATCATTCTTCTTCTTTTTGTGATGTTGTTGGTTGTTGTCACCATAGCTCTTGTAGAGAGAATACATGTAAAAATCTTTTGTAATGAAGGCGATCGGATGGTTTGCTCGAGAAATATAGTGTTCAAACGTTTTCCCAAGCCCCCATCCCTTGTCTTCTGGTATCAATGCATCGTTGCAGCTGGTCGTAATGCTCAGCTTAATACTTCCTTCGACTCGAATTACTTGTCGCAGAAATGGTAATTCGGGATGGAGGGTGTAACATTTTAAGTACATGCAATGTCCAAAAATGCACTGCTCGCCGAGAAGAATGTGGTCTCAGCAGTTTTTCAGCCCGTTCTCTCACGTGCTCCATCTTCCTTCCCGCTGCGCCATCCAGAAGCTTCTGAACCTCTATTTCCCCTCTGAAGTTCCGTAGGTCAGCCCCGTATGCTACACGGCGCGGCATCATTGACCATGTGCACCACTCGAAGCTGCAAATTTTCCGTGCTGTCTCTCGCCGTCTCGCTGCAGTTCCCCCTGAGGGAAGAAAATTCGCTGTGCCATTGCCAATTGCAGCGGTGGCCTCTGTCAAATCGCGACGCGGCGCTGTAGCTGAAACTGATCGGAATTAATCCTTTTTCTGCAGCTGGATGTTGAACAGCAGGTCAGCGACATGCACGTGTAGGCGAGGGAATTATTTGTGATGCCAGTTACGGACTTGTACTTGTCTCTGCAATGGCACTGTTTCATTGGTTGATTTCAGTGCCATGACAAGGAGATGGCACTCAGAATGTGTGGCTTTCAGCCCATGCTAGAAAGAGAGATGTGATGATGAAAGGGAACACCGCCGGTAACAGCAAGCAAGAGATCATTCTTTTCCCATTCCTCCAACTCCAAGTTGCTCCCCGGCCTAGATGGCGATGGCCGGCCGATGATGATATCATCAACGCGCTTACCCGAAGACGAGTCTCCCAAAATCATATTGGCACGGTCGACTTGCCATGTCTTGTTTATATGATGAAAAAAATTACACTTACATACAGTCGAAGCCTTGTCAATTTGCCATACCATCAAAGCCCTGCCATGACTGAAGATTTGGAGGAAGCAGATTAATAATCCAATCCAAGGGTCAAGGGCGAAGGAGCTATATATCTGGTCCTCTCCTCGTACGTACGTGTTCGACCAAACCGGTCATGCAGGTCGTACGATCCAGTGCACGCACCTCACCTGAAAGAAGCATCATTGCAGTGCAGCGCAGTTTGTTGCTCGCCCCTTGTGGTTCTCCCTGTTCTGCTCCCACTCTGCTGCACAGTTTCTCCTTTGCAACACCAACAATACTTGAAGACTGAAGCAGTGAAGCAAGTACTACAGCTTCACTAGTCACTCTCCGACGAGTGGAATAGAACAAGAGCGTAAGTACAACGACTGCGAGAAGTATTTTGTTTCCCAGCTAGCTGCAGCAGATCGATGGACCTACGACGCAAAAAGGAGAGATTATTCATAGCTGTACGTCTTAATCAGGCGGACGTGGCGGCAACGTGGACGCGCGGGCGGATTACTGTTGGCCGACGGCGAGATCACACGTGACCTACTCCCGTACGGACCTCCGTCGAATTCAAACCCCCCTCCTCGCTGTCTCTGCACAGCTGCAGCCTGAGGCGGATGGAGGTACACGCGTACACTACACGGTGGCGGAGGATGCGTTCCAACTCCAATTCATGCAGGGATGGTCGAGAGGGAACACAAGATTCCTCTTTCTTCCCCCAGACAACGGAATCAATCGTGCGGTCTACGTACGTACGCGGGTACAGATACATATCCACATGTATGTACGTGCACAGACGCGTACGGACGTTGAGATTCCTCGGAGAAACTGATCGAACTCACAGTTGGTATGATGCATGCGCCAAATTACACACTCATCGTAGAATCTAGCACCGGTGTAGTTAATTAAGTAGAAAGTGACGGCCGGAGCATCTGGGAGGATCGATGGTTCTACCATGTCATACCTAGCAATCATCAGTAATAATGTATGTATACATGCAGCTTTGGCAGGACAAGGATGGCAGTGTCGACCGTACGTCGTCGTCCTCGTTATCAAGCCTGGCAGCGACGGCGAACTGGCTAATGCAACGAAATTATGGAGAGCGTGCGGCCCATTAAATTGCATGCGATGAGAGGAAGAGCTGGCGGTCGATTCTCTCGTTCCCCGCCAATGCCGCCATGTATTCTTACACACATCACTACTAATTCATCAGCACCTGCTAATTCTAGTGCTAGGGCAAGGAGACACTTGCCCACTAGCTAGGATAACCCGCCCAAATTAAGCCTAAGATCCCATGCCGAGAAAACTTTGGCTCCATGGACCCAGAACCAAGAGCTAAGAGCATGAAATGAGTGAAGATGACAGGCACGAGGCGCACACAAGAGAGGAGAGCCACATATATATACAGTACACAGCATATTCCTGTGCAGTGCACCCAAAAGAGACCGTCCTCACTTGCGTGTGCTTGCTAACTACCGGAGCACGTACGTACATATTCCCAGAGAGCAAGCCGGCTAGCTAAACTGGCATATCCAGATTCCAGAGAACCACCACTCCGATGTATTCTGAGGAGAGAGGGGGGAGAGCGCGATCCTGCAAACATCGCTGTTTTTCGATATCTTTGTGGCGCATTGCGTGCCGGTGTTGGCATCGATATTTTGCACCACTTGGTCACTTGGGGAGCTCAACAGTTTGCAGAAACAAGATGGGAAGAACAGTTTGTGGTCTCTCTCCCTCTCTCTCGCTCGCTGTCCGATGTGGTATATATTGCGAGTGAAACACGACAGCGGGACGGGACGAGCGCGTGAGGGCGACTCGTCCGGAGGTCAAAGCTGAAAGCGAAAACTAATGCCCGATACACAGACGCGTGCAATCTGGGCAGCCGAGAGTTCCAAACGCAATGACGCTGTGGTCACTGGTCTTATGGTGATTATCCTATCTATATGATGAGTCTATATCTACTACTTACTATATATCCTATCCTACACGTACCGACGTACGTAACGTAACGTACGTAGGCGGCATGGCATAGAGATATGTATATATGGTCCGTCCGTGCAACCGGATTGTCCTTGGAGAGTACGTACTGTGGGTCGGTCCTGGCGTGACCACGACATGCGTCCACACACAGCACACATAAAAAAAGAAGTCCTCCTTCGTGCGGCAACTTGTAAAGAAGAAACGCCAAGCCTGTCAGCAATACAAGCACGTCTTAATCGGGCCGACGTGCCTACGGCGGGCCTGTACGTGGTTCAGTCGATTTTTCTTCTGCTCCAGCTATAGCTTAAAACCCCCTAAAAAAAGCTATAGCTTACAATAAAGTAAAAAAAAAAACTAGCTTTGCTTGCTGATGCACCTAATCATGCGCACAGGGGCCTCGCAGATATAAATTAGCCTAATCATGCGCACTAAACTAAGGATGGATACATCAAATTGTGAAGAACAAAAAAAGATGTGTACGTAAAAAAAACCCAAGGATGATGCAGCAAACGATCTGCTCTCCCGGTCAGCGGTGGGCCCACGACGGGTTAGTTTCCCCGTCTGGCTGCGCGCGAAATCGCCACCGTGCACCGGAGTAGGAAACCAGCGGGGGATTCCCTCCTTCCACCTTCACCCCTTTGTCTTTGTCCCGAGCAGCAGCACGGCCGGGGAGATATTGGTGAAATTGCTCCGTGGTGCGCGCGGGTCGACGTCAAGGTCGGGGCGGCCGGCGCCACTAGCTGCGCGGCCTGATCGGGAGGGGAATAATAATAGTAGAATAGTCCGGACTGACACTGAGGGGCTGTGCTGTGCTGTGGTGGTCTGTGGTCTCCGCTTTGTCCATCTCTGTGCTCCGCCCGTACAGAAAAGGATTCTCCGTATCATCCTTTCCTTTCCTTCCCTGCGGTTTCTTGCTCCTGCTGGTAGTACGAGTGCAATTTTCTATCTCTCGGAATGTTCGGCAACACCGGACGCAAGGGAGCTGCCAAAGTGCCAATGATTGGTAGCACGTGGAGTGGAGTTCGTATTGTTACCAGGGGCGTTTGTCTCTAATCTTCTTTTATACTATAGTTACGGAAATCCTTTTCTGAGTCCGGGCTCATCTGCACCCGTGTTGAATAAAAAAATCAAAATAAATACTAGATTTTTCTAAAAAATTCATTTTTTCATGCAGACAATTTGATGTGTGAGGTCCGCCTTAATTTTCAAGTCATTTGGACAACTGAGCAATTCTCGGCAAAAAAGACAAATTCAGGGTGTGTAAAATAGTTTACTGTTCATGTACTATTTGGCCCGATTTGTCTTTTTTGCTGAGAGCTACTTAGATGTCCGAGTAAGCTAATATTTGAAGCGAACCTCACACAATAAATTGTCTACCATGATAATTCTTTTTGAATTTTTCTACTCCCTCCGTTCCTAAATATTTGTCTTTCTAGAGATTTCAACATGTGACTACATACAGAGCGAAATGAGTAAATCTACACTTTAAAATATGTCTATATACATCCGTGACAAATACTCCTGGAGGGAGTAGTAGTTTTTCTGATTTTTTCTGACCGGATGCAGACAAAGTCTGGACATCGAATCGTTCCACTGGCTATGCTGCTCCTTTTGTAGCACCGGAAACATCGGGGACAACATTTCAGCAAAAAGCGGCGCCAAGGCATGCAAGTCCTGGAGGCCTGGAGCGAGGGACGCGTACGTGTTGGCCATGCGTGCTGCACAGCACACTTGTACAGTTTTTCTATTTGCCTAGGCATAGCGAGGGGGTCCCTAAAACACGCCCGATTCTTCTCCACGTTACTACGACTAGCTGCTGCCGTGGAGTTGAGCCCAAAACTTCCGCGGGAAAACATGAAACCGACGCGGCCAGTTATTGGGAAGAAGGCAAACTGCTAGGGGACTGGAGTGATTGCGAATGTCGCCCTCTCTCAGTTCATAAACAAAATCAGTGTCCGTTTCTGTTTTTCTCTCTACGACGGTTTTGCTGAGCATCAGGCAGATTTCTAGGGGACTCAAGTACTCCCTCCGTAAAGAAATATAAGAGTGTTTAGATCACTAAAATAGTGCTCTAAACGCTCTTATATTTTAGTACTCCCTACGTTTTTATTTACTCCGCGTATTAGCTTTGGTCAAAGTCAAACTTTATAAACTTTGACAAAGTTTATAGACATAAATATAAACATATACAATAAGAAATCAACATCATTAAATTCATTATCAAATGTATTTTCACGTCATATAGATTTGTTATGGTAAATATTTATGTTATTTTCTGTAAATTTGGTCAAACTTTAGCAAGTTTGACTTCAGTCAACTCTGATATGCGGAACGGAGGGAGTATCTGTTAAGGTTCGGTGGTCCCAAGATTTTGAGCCTCCAGGTGCTTCGGGGGCTGTGGGAAACGTTGTGGTCCTGCCTGTAAGGATGTGGACGGTTTTTTCGGTTTTCATAAGGTCTTGCTTGGTACTTCTACTTTTTTTTTTTTTTGCGTCTTTAAAGTTTTGATATTTTTCTTTTTCTGTTACTTTTTTGTATTTTGATATTTTTTCTCACACTCCAATTCATGAATGTTTATTAAAAGTCATGAACGTTTAGAAAGGCCATGGATACTTCTTATAGTTAATTTTTTTTGAAGAATTCATGGATATTTTGAAAGTCTACGAACATTTTTAAATTTATGATTTTTTTCGAAATTCATGAACATTGCTCTAAATCCATGAATATTTTTTAAAGTCATGAATAGTTTCTTAAAAAATTGTGTATTTAAATATACCATATTAAAAAATAAATCAAAATCCAATTTATTAAAAAAACATGAACTTCTTCATAAAAAAGATAGCATTTCTGAGCTAGCAGTGGAGCAAGAGGAAAAAAAAAGCTAAGTGACGAATAGAGCAGGAGCCGAGCTAAGAGAGCAAGGGCTTCATGGGTTGGCCCATGTGAGCACCATAAAAACGATTCTATGGTTTTAACATGTAATAGGAGCTTCCACGGGGATCACACAAACACCACCGGCTGATACCGAGGCTGAAACGTGCAAGGACTCCCAAATAACACCCACTCTTCTCTCAGAACAAATATCGTCTACAACGGTAACCCAACATGATAAACTAACGAAAAAGCACTGCCATAAATCAAAACCCAAGCCAACGTAGATAAAAATCAAAAGAAAACAATCACCTACGCGAGTGAAAAACGGTGCGGCAAAGCGTACATTAGCCTCTAGTTTGGCTCTACGCCAAGAGCCATAGATCTGACATTGAGATTCGTGCATTTTAGACCTTCAGAATAAACATTAGAACTTTTTGCACCACATAAACAAAAATATCATATCACAGTGAACATTCTCTGAAATGTGATAAACAAATTGATAAAATTGTTGGGACTTATGGAGGATCTAAGTGAACAGTGATTTCACCAACAAAAATAATGGGTACATGTCACACACCACATTTTTTCTGACGGATATATGACTATCCGACAAACATGCAAATGTTCACAAACATGTCATAAAAACAAGGGGCGCTAACCCACCCCTTACCTCCCCCCTTTATGTTGGGGAACGTAGTAATTTCAAAAAATTTCCTACGCACACGCAAGATCATGGTGATGGTATAGCAACAAGAGGGGGAGTGTATCTTCATACCCTTGAAGATAGCTAAGCGGAAGCGTTTATCAACACGGTTAATGTAGTCATACGTCTTCACGATCCGACCGATCCAAGTACCGAACGCACGGCACCTCCGAGTTCTGCACACGTTCAGCTCGATGACGTCCTCGCCTTCTCGATCCAAAAGATGGGCGAAGTAGTAGATGAGTTCCGACAGACGACGACGGCGTGGTGACGGTGTTGGTGAAGAACAATTTCGCGCAGGCTTCGCCTAAGCACTACGAAAACTATGACGGAGGATAAACTAGAGGGGCGGGGTTGCGGCACACGGCTTGGTGTTTCTTGATGTGTCTTTGGTGCTAGCCCTACCCTCTATTTATATGTTGAGCCTTGGGGTGAAACTTGGAGTAAAAGCCTCCACAAAGTCGGTTTCACCGAAAGGCAAGAGTCCTTCTCGGACTCGGGGCGACGCCGAGGTTCCTGCGTGCAGACACGACGCCGAGGACCTGGCGTCGCCTTGACTCATAAAACTTCCTTTTGCGCTTTCCAAAACCTTGTGGGCTTTCCCTTTGGCCCAAATAACGTGTTCTCGCACCCAAACATTTGAAACATCTAGAACCCCTTCCGGTGAATTCGGAACCCTTCCGGAGATCAAACACTATTATTCCATATATCAAACTTTATTTCCGGACCATTCGGAGTTCCTCGTCATGTCCATGATCTCATCCGGACTCAAACAACATTCGTTACCAACATGCATAACTCATATAATACTATATCGTCAATGAAACGTTAAGCGTAAGGGACCCTACGGGTTCGAGAACTATGTAGACATGACCTAAAACTGTTCTCGGTCAATAACCAATAGCGGGACACGGATGCCCATATTGGTTCCTACATATTCTCGAAGATATTTATCGGTCGAACCGCATAACAACATCGTTGTTCCTTTGTCATCGGTATGTTACTTGCCCGAGATTTGATCGTCGGTATCCAATACCTAGTTCAATCTCGTTACGCAAGTCTCTTTACTCGCTCAGTAATTCGTCATCTCATAACTAACTCATTAGTTATAATGCTTGCAAGGCTTAAGTGATGAGTTACCGAGAGGGCCCAGAGATACCTCTCCGACAATCGGAGTGACAAAACCTAATCTCGAAATCGCCAACTCAACATGTACCTTTGGAGACACCTGTAGTACTCCTTTATAATCACCCGATTCGTTGTGACGTTTGGTAGTACCAAAGTGTTCCTCCGGTAAACGGGAGTTGCATAATTCTCATAGTTACAGGAACATGTATAAGTCATGAAGAAAGCAATAGCAGAATACTAAACGATCAAGTGCTAAGCTAACGGGATGGGTCATGTCAATCACATCATTATCCTAATGATGTGATCCCATTAATCAAATGACAACACATGTCTATGGTTAGGAAACATAACCATCTTTGATTAATGAGCTAGTCAAGTAGAGGCATACTAGTGACTATATGTTTGTCTATGTATTCACACATGTATCATGTTTCCGGTTAATACAATTCTAGCATGAATAATAAACATTTATCATGATATGAGGAAATAAATAATAACTTTGTTATTGCCTCTAGGGCATATTTCCTTCAGTCTCCCACTTGCACTAGAGTCAATAATCTAGATTACATAGTAATGATTCTAACACCAATATTCATATCTGTATATGATTAACACCCATAGTTCACATCATCATGTGACCAACACCCAAAGGGTTTACTAGAGTCAATAATCTAGTTCACATTGCTATGTGATTAACACCCAAAGAGTACTAAGGTGTGATCATGTTTTGCTCGTGAGAGAAGCTTAATCAACGGGTCTGTCATATTCAGAGCCGTATGTATTTTGCAAATATTCTATGTCTACAATGTTCTGCACGGAGCTACTCTAGCTAATTGCTCCCACTTTCAATATGTATCCAGATTAAGACTTAGAGTCATACGGATCGATGCAAAACTTGTATCGACGTAACCTTTTACGACGAACCTTTTTGTCACCTCCATAATTGAGAAACATATCCTTATTCCACTAAGGATAACTTTGACCAATGTCCAGTGATCTACTCCTATATCACTATTGTACTCCCTTGCCAAACCAGGGCAGAGTATACAATAGGTCTGGTCCATAGCATGGCATACTTTTATAAAACCTTATGACTGAAACATAGGGAATGACTTTCATTCTCTTTCTATTTTCTGCCGTGGTCGGGATTTGAGTCTTACTCAATTTCACACATTTGCAACACAGGCAAGAACTCTTTCTTTGACTGTTCCATTTTGAACTATTTCAAAATCTTGCCAAGGTATGTACTCATTGAAAAACTTATCAAGCATCTTGATCTATCTCAATAGATCTTGATGCTCAATATGTAAGTAGCTTTACTGAGGTCTTTCTTTTAAAGAACTCCTTTATGCTTTGCAGAATAATTCTACATTATTTCCGATCAACAATATGTCATTCACATATACTTATCGAAAATGTTGTAGTGCTCCCACTCACTTTCTTGTAAATACAGAGCTTCACCGTAAGTCTCAGCAAAACTATATGCTTTGATCAACTCATCAAAGCGTATATTCCAACTCGAGATGCTTGCACCAGTCCATAGATGGATTCTTTGGAGCTTGCACACTTTGTTAGCATCTTTAGGATTGACAAAACCTTCTGGTTGCATCATATACAACTCTTCTTTAATAAATCCATTAAGGAATGCAGTTTTGACATCCATTTGCCGATTTCATAAAATGTGGCAATTGCTAACATGATTCGGACAGACTTAAGCATCGATACGGTGAGAAAATCTCATCGTATTCAACCCCTTGAACTTGTTGAAAACCTTTTGCAACAAGTCGAGCTTAGTGGATAGTAACACTACTATCGGTGTCCGTCTTCCTCTTGAAGATCCATTTATTTAACATGGCTTGCGATCATCGAGCAAGTCAATCAAAGTCCATACTTTGTTCTCATACATGGATCATATCTCAGATTTTATGGCCTCAAGCCATTTCGCGAATCTGGGCTCATCATCGCTTCCTCATAGTTCGTAGGTTCATCATGGTCTAGTAACATGACTTCCGAGCAGATTACCGTACTACTCACAGTGCGGTCGTACTTTGGAAGACCTACGAGGTTTTGTAGTAACTTGATCTGAAGTTTCATGATCATCATCATTAGCTTCCTCACTAATTGGTGTAGGAATCACTGGAACTGATTTCCGTGATGAACTACTTTCCAATTTGGGAGAAGGTACAAATTACCTTATCAAGCTCTACTTTCCTCCCACTCACTTCTTTCGAGAGAAACTCCTTCTCTAGAAAGGATCCATTTTTAGCAACGAATGTTTTGCCTTCGGATCTGTGATAGAAGGTGTACCCAATAGTTTCCTTTGGGTATTCTATGAAGACGCAATTCTCCGATTTGGGTTCGAGCTTATCAAGTTGAAAACCTTTTTCATATAAGCATCGCAACTCCAAACTTCAAGAAACGACAACTTAGGTTTACTGCTAAACCATAGTTCATACGGTGTCGTCTCAACGGAATTAGATGGTGCCCTATTAAACGTGAATGCAGCTGTTCTCTAATGCATAACCCCAAAACAATAGTGGTAAATTAATAAGAGACATCATAGATCGCACCATATCCAATAAAGTGCGGTTACGACGTTCGGACACACCATAATGTTGTGGTGTTCCAGGTGGCGTGAGCTGTGAAACTATTCCACATTGTTTTATATGAAGGCCAAACTCGTAACTCAAATATTCGTCTCCGCGATCAGATCGTAGAAACTTTATTTTCTTATTACGATGACTTTCCACTTCACTCTGAAATTCTTTGAACCTTTCAACTATTTCAGACTTATGTTTCATCAAGTAGATATACCCATATCTGCTCAAATCATCTTGTGAAGGTCAGAAAATAACGATACTTGCCACGGGCCTTCATACTCATTGGTCTGCATACATCGGTATGTATTATTTCCAACAAGTCGAGAGCTTCGTTCCATTGTTCAAGAACGGAGTTTTAGTCATCTTGCCCAAAAGGCACGGTTCGCAAACATCAAATGATTCATAACCAAGTGATTCGAAAATCCATCTTTATGGAGTTTCTTCATGCGCTTTACACCGATATGACCCAAACGGCAGTGCCACAAATAAGTTGCACTATCATTATTAACTTTGCATCTTTTGGCCTCAATATTATGAATATGTGTATCACTATGATCGAGATCCAACAAACCATTTTCATTGGGTGTATGACCATAGAAGGTTTTATTCATGAAAACGGAACAACAATTATTCTCTAACCTACATGAATAACCGTATTGCAATAAACATGATCAAATCATATTCATGCTCAACGCAAACACCAAATAACACTTATTTAGGTTTAACACTAATCCCGAAAGTATAGGGAGTGTGCGATGATGATCATATCAATCTTGGAACTATTTCCAACACACATCGTCACTTCACCCTTAACTAGTCTCTGTTTATTCGCAACTCCGTTTGAGTTACTAATCTTAGCAACCTAACTAGTATCAAATCTTGAGGGTTGCTATAAACACTAATAACGTACACATCAATAACATGTATATCAAATATACTTATGTTCACTTTGCCATCCTTCTTATCCGCCAATCACTTGGGATAGTACCTCTTCCAGTGACCAGTCTCTTTGCAGTAGAAGCACTTAGTCTCAGGCTTAGGATCAGACTTGGGTTTCTTCACTTGAGCAGCAACTTGCTTGCCGTTCTTCTTGAAGTTCCCCTTCTTTTCCCTTTGCCTTTTTCTTGAAACTAGTGATCTTGTTAACCATCAACACTTGATGCTCTTTTCTTGATTTCTACCTTCGCCGATCTCAACATCGCGAAGAGCTCGAGAATAACTTTCGTCATCCCTTGCATATTATAGTTCATCACAAAGTTCTAGTAACTTAGTGATGGTGACTAGAAGAATTCATCAATCACTATCTTATCGGAAGATTAACTCCCACTTGATTCAAGCGATTGAAGTACCTGACAATCTGAGCACATGCTCACTAGTTGAGCGATTCTCCTCCATCTTTTAGCTATAGAACTTGTTGGAGGCTTCATATCTCTCAACTCGGGTATTTGCTTGAAATATTAACTTCAACTCCTGGAACATCTTATATGGTCCATGACGTTCAAAACCGTCTTTGAAGTCCCGATTCTAAGCCGTTAAGCATGGTGCACTAAACTATCAAGTAGTCATCATATTGAGCTAGCTAAACGTTCATAACGTCTGCATCTGCTCCTGCAATAGGTCTATCACCTAGCGGTGCATCAGGGACATAATTCTTCTGTGCAGCAATGAGGATAAACCTCATGTCACGGATCTAATCCGCATCATTGCTACTAACATCTTTCAACACAGTTTTCTCTAGGAACATATCAAAAAAAACATATGAAAGCAACAACGCGAGCTATTGATCTACAACATAATTTGCAAAATACTACTAGGACTAAGCTCATAATAAATTAAAGTTCAATTCATCATATTACTTAAGAACTCCCACTTAGACAGACATCTCTCTAGTCATCTAAGTGATCACGTGATCCAAATCAACTAAACCATGTCCGATCATCACGTGAGATGGAGTAGTTTCAATGGTGAACATCTCTATGTTGATCATATCTACTATATGATTCACGCTCGACCTTTCGGTCTCCGTGTTCGAGGCCTTATCTGTATATGCTAGGCTCGTCAAGTATAACTGAGTATTCCGCATGTGCAACTGTTTTGCACCGTTGTATTTGAGCGTAGAGCCTATCACACCCGATCATCACGTGGTGTCTCGGACGAAGAACTTTCGCATAGCGGTGCATACTCGGGAGAACACTTCTTGATAATTAGTGAGAGATCATCTTAAAATGCTACTGTCAATCAAAGCAAGATAAGATGCATAAAGGATAAACATCACATGCAATCAATATAAGTGATATGATATGGCCATCATCATCTTGTGCTTGTGATCTCCATCTTCGAAGCACCGTCATGATCACCATCGTCACCGGTAGCGACACCTTGATCTCCATCGTAGCATCGTTGTCGTTCGCCATCTATTGCTTCTCGACTATCGCTACCGCTTAGTGATAAAGTAAAGCAATTACAGAGCGTTTGCATTTCATACAATAAGCGACAACCATATGGCTCTGCCATTGCCGATAACCGGTTACAAAACATGATCATCTCATACAATAAAATATAGCATCACGTCTTGACCATATCACATCACAACATGCCCTGCAAAAACAAGTTAGGCGTCCTCTACTTTGTTGTTGCAAATTTTACGTGGCTGCTACGGGCTTAGCAAGAACCGTTCTTACCTACGCATCAAAAACCACAACGATAGTTAGTCAAGTTGGTGCTGTTTTAACCTTCGCAAGGACCGGGCGTAGCCACACTCGATTCAGCTAAAGTGAGAGAGCAGACACCCGCCAGCCACCTTTAAGCACGAGTGCTCGTAACGGTGAAACCAGTCTCGCGTAAGCGTCTGGCGTAATGTCGGTCCAGGCCGCTTCATCTCACAATACCGCCCGACCAAAGTATGACATCTTTGGTAAGCGGTATGACTTGTATCGCCCACAACTCACTTGTGTTCTACTCGTGCATATAACATCAACGCATAAAACCTAGGCTCGGATGCCATTTGTTGGGGAGCGTAGTAATTTCAAAAAATTCCTACGCACACGCAAGATCATGGTGATGGTATAGCAACAAGAGGAGTGTATCTTCATACCCTTGAAGATCGCTAAGCGAAGCGTTTATCAACGCGTTGATGTAGTCGTCGTCTTCACGATCCGACCGATCCAAGTACCGAACGCACGGCACCTCCGAGTTACGCACACGTTCAGCTCGATGGCGTCCTCGCCTTCTCGATCCAGCAAGATGGGCGAAGTAGTAGATGAGTTCGGCAGCACGACGGCGTGGTGGCGGTGTTGGTGAAGAACAATTTCGCGAGGCTTCGCTAAGCACTACGAAAACTATGACGGAGGATAAACTAGAGGGGACGGGGTTGCGGCACGGCTTGGTGTTTCTTGATGTGTCTTTGGTGCTAGCCCTACCCTCTATTTATATGTTGAGCCTTGGGGTGAAACTTGGAGTAAAAGCCTCCACAAAGTCGGTTTCACCCGAAAGGCAAGAGTCCTTCTCGGACTCGGGGCGAGACGCCAGGGTTCCGGCGTCTGGACCCGACGCCGAGGACCACGGCGTCGCCCCGAACTCCATAAAACTTCCTTTGCGCTTTCCAAAACCTTGTGGGCTTTCCCTTTGGCCCAAATAACGTGTTCTCGTACCCAAACATTTGAAACATCCGAACCCCTTCCGGTGAATTCGGAACCCTTACGGAGATCAAACACTATTATTCCATATATCAAACTTTATTTCCGGACCATTAGGAGTTCCTCGTCATGTCCATGATCTCATCCGGACTCGAACAACATTCGGTTACCAACATGCATAACTCATATAATACTATATCGTCAATGAAGCGTTAAGCGTGCGGACCCTACGGGTTCGAGAACTATGTAGACATGACCTAAAACTGTTCTCGGTCAATAACCAATAGCGGGACACGGATGCCCATATTGGTTCCTACATATTCTACGAAGATCTTTATCGGTCAAACCGCATAACAACATCGTTGTTCCCTTTGTCATCGGTATATTACTTGCCCGAGATTTGATCGTCGGTATCAATACCTAGTTCAATCTCGTTACGGCAAGTCTCTTTACTCATTCGTAATTCGTCATCTCATAACTAACTCATTAGTTATAATGCTTGCAAGGCTTAAGTGATGAGTATTACCGAGAGGGCCCAGAGATACCTCTCCGACAATCGGAGTGACAAAACCTAATCTCGAAATCGCCAACTCAACATGTACCTTTGGAGACACCTGTAGTACCCTTTATAATCACCCGATTCGTTGTGACGTTTGGTAGTACCAAAGTGTTCCTCCGTAAACGGAGTTGCATAATTCTCATAGTTACAGGAACATGTATAAGTCATGAAGAAAGCAATAGCAGAATACTAAACGATCAAGTGCTAAGCTAACGGGATGGGTCATGTCAATCACATCATTCTCCTAATGATGTGATCCCATTAATCAAATGACAACACATGTCTATGGTTAGGAAACATAACCATCTTTGATTAATGAGCTAGTCAAGTAGAGGCATACTAGTGACTATATGTTTGTCTATGTATTCACACATGTATCATGTTTCCGGTTAATACAATTCTAGCATGAATAATAAACATTTATCATGATATGAGGAAATAAATAATAACTTTATTATTGCCTCTAGGGCATATTTCCTTCACTTTATCTTTTATTTCCACTCTATTCCTGTCCGATCTACGTTTTGGTCGAGGCCAAGTCATGTTCGATTATCTACCAAACAACAAATATGTACTGACAATTACAAATGCAAGGCGTGTCCAGGCCACCTCCTTCATTTTCAGTGACTTTATTGTTTTGCTTCTCCACACTTTTCTTTCACAAGCCGCTAATGGTAACCCGACTGTGTATTAAACATACAAACATAAAAAATTATTATAAATACATGGCACGCCTATCTGCCTCCTTGCCTCAGTGTCCGTTTTTGCTCTTCTTGTTTTCCTTCCCAACCTATTGTGACATTCCGTTTATAGATGGCTCCTCCCATCTCGATTCATCATCCAATCCACCACCATTGCTCTGATACCAGTCACCATCTACCATCGTCATACGGTAATATGTCGAACCTATACACATGTCAATTATACAGACATGGTGCGTGTCGCACCTCCATTTCCCACCGCTTTTGTCCCCCTCACACCTACCTCACCGCCGATGCCGACTCGTGTCCGATTACCTGTCACACACGCAAACACACATAAATAACCATAAATAAAGGGCTCCCCTTCCTCTTCCGCTCCTGCCAGCTCCGCACTCTTTCTCTCCAGCCTACCTCGTCGCGAAGGCATCCTTTTATCGGTGACTCCTCCTCTTCTCGCTTCATTGTTGGATATGTAGTCGTCTCTACCCCGTGGCCCATCATCCACCACCACCGCAAGCAAAGAGAAACTGAGGCGGGATACCAATTATCATCCCGTCGCCGATGAGGTTTCGAGGGTGTTTCATTCAGCGGTAAGCTTCCTTTCCCTACCTCGCTCCTCCATTTTATCCGTGCTCATGCTTATGCTTTGCCCTTTCACCTTCTCCCCCTCCCGCACCCCCGCCCGACTCCCAATTGAACTACGGGGGTGGGGCACTATTCACTTCTTAGGAAGAGGGGTCAAATATTTTCATAGTTTTTTCTTTAACTTTTTTATACGATCAATTTAGGGCATCGTTTTTTCTTCATCAAGGGGGTCTACACCACTTTATTCCTCCCCTTTATTGCTACTCCTGCTTCTGCTTTGCTCTTTTGCGGTCTCCTCCTCCAACACCGCCCCCTCCTCTTCATCCAACTCTGGGTTGACTGCCAGGAGATCATTCACTTTTTTTAGGAAAAGAATAGTTAATTTTCGCCCATTATATACCCCCCTTCCTTCCTTTCCTTTTTCTTTTGGTATGATCTATCTAGGAGCATAGTTTTTATCCAAGAAGGGGGTTTACACCAAGAAGCAAAATAAGAAAACCATCTGGCCTAAGAAGGTTTGTGTATCTGCTGCATGGTGGTCAAGTCAGATCTTGCCTTCTCGTACTGCGTGTGCGCCTGTCCTTCTGGCCTAGGAAGTTTTGTCTCACTTCATCCATCCTTTCCACTGAGGCGCCGCCCTTTCCTTTCAGATAGACATCAGCTTCTCCTCTGCCACAAGAAGCTCTCAACGGCTGCAGACTCGCACAGGTGCCTCGATATTCCCAAAGATGGACATGTAGGTGCCATATATGAGTGGCGTACACTTGATTTGTTGATTAGTAGTGGAGTAGGAGCAAATCTGAGAATGGTTTCATACTTAAACCATACTTGAACCATACCCGTACATGTATCTCTCAAAACCATACTTGAACCATACCCGTTTAATGCCATTTTCAGCCCAACCAAAACCAAACCCTCTATTTTTTCCACCCAAACCAATTTAAACCCAATTCATAACCGTGGGTTTAAATCCAATACATAACTATGGTTTGCTTCAATGTATATATGATTGCACAAATCAACATGTTAAGAAGCAAATGACATAGAAAAGGCATCAGTGCATCTACAATAGTTTGGGAACAAAGTTATCGTTGAGATACGGTCAACACACAACAAGAGTCAAAAAGACAATGCCCACGAATGAAAAGCTCACTGACAAGTGTATTAAAACAAATTTCTTAGCTAAAGCACAAGCAAACACATTCGATTTGCATGTGGTGTTTCCCCATAATACAGAATTACATAGTGCATCGCAGCATGTACGCGGATCAAAGATATTCGTTGTTGATGCGTCCTTGCTTATTGCACATAACCAATGCCTAGAAACCGGTTTGGACCCATAGTTTATAGCCGTCAATAACCAAATTGTTTAAGCCCATAACCAACTATACCCAAATTGGTTTCTTCACATACCCAAACCAAAACCAAACTAAAAAAGATTCAGCCCAATAAAACCTGTACCAATCAAACCCAAAGTAAGAACCGAACCGTTTCATCCAGTTTTTTAATAACCATTCTCAGGTTTAAGTAGGAGAATATTGATGAGTACATATGTGAATGTTTACATAGTACTCCACTAACAGCTAGCACTAATCCCTTGCTTGATTGGGGAAAATTAATGTAGGAGGCAGACAGTAGATGGGACAAAAGTAAGAAAGAAAATAGATCCTTTGCAAGCTAAAGGTCCCTAAAAGAAAGAAAGAAAATAAGTGTAGATCCTTTGCAAGCTAGCTCGACAGTTCATTTTTTTTTGCTTGTCAAGGAGTTGTCTGTTTTTTCATCCCAGCTATAGTTAATTGTGTCTAAACTTGGAGTTGCTCGCTTCGAAACCACTTAATGTTGTCCAAAAGTTTGTTCATTAATTCTTGGCCCCGGCGTACGTGCGTATGGATGAATCATGATGAACAACGCCCCAAAGAAAGATTCTTCTCTGGAAAGAGAATACTACCAACCACACAGTCTGAAAGCCAAAGGCAATTCACGAATGGAAAGGGACAAGAGAACATCTGGTTAATCTATTATAAGCACTGAAATATCTTGGATTTTCATCATCGTCGATGGATCATCACCACAAGCTGGAACCAAATCCGGATGATCCATCTGTGTTTCCAAGTTCCAACACGCCCGCCCGCAGACCCGAACGCTAGCTAGCACTCAACCCACGCATGATCCTTCGATCGTCACATACCTGACCGTCTAAACCAACTCTAATTAACGAAGCAACGAGACGGGGCCGGAGATGGCATCTGTCCGGCCGGCGAGGGGGCGTGAGATCCGTCGACACGGATCTCAGGCCCTGAAGCAGGCGGCGAGGTGGAAGTGGAGGTGGCCCGAGGAGGAGCCGTGGTGGTGGTGGCCGCCGGAGACGAGGCGGCCGGAGCCGGAGCCGCCGTGCCTCTGGCTGTCGATGATGGCCTGGACGCGGCGGAAGTTGTCGACGCCGCAGGGGATGGTGATGGCGCCCTGCTGCTGGAAGCCGTACTCCTCCTCGGCCTCCTTGAGGAGGCCCACGAAGAGCGGGTGCTTGAGGTAGCCCACCGGCACCACGAACCTCTCCTCCTCCTCCGCGCGGCCGCCCGGCCCCACCACGCGCACCGCCATGCACCCCTTGGGCGGCATCGACGACCCGCCGCTCGAGCCCCCCGCCGCCGACGAGTGCTGCTTCCTCAGCAGGCTCACGCCCATATATCTTGATCCACACAACACCCTACCCTGTACCAAGAAAGAAACTAGACCACGACGGCGACCGGCGTCCGACGGCGGGCGTCAGAGCGCGGGGCGGCGGCACGCTGGACGCTGCTGCATGGTGGCTGTCGACTGGCTAGCTAGCTAGGGTTGGTGGTGGTGCCTGGCCCGTTGGGGTTCCCGGTCTCGGCTACGGCGCCCGTGCCTGCCTCGATCTGCCCGTGCGTGCCCTGCGCTGGGTGTGTGCCCGGGAGGGGGCGGGGGCGCGTGCGTATAAGAGGCGGGGGGCGCGGGCTGCTCCGTTTTGTTGCCATCTGCCGCTCCCTTTTCCATACCGTATTCCGTTTATCTTTCCGCCGGGTATACCGAAAATCTTTGGCCATAAATGTGGCACAGTACTGCAGTATCCGCGCGAAAATGATCTCGTGATCAATCCCCACGTTTATTGTTATGTTTATTATTTTCCTGTTTTACGCCGATCTCGAGTATTTAGGGCTTATTTAGTTGGGATTCGGTCTCCCTATGAGACCTTATCTCGCCGTATTGCGCGCATTTATTTCTCAAGATAAGATAATTCTACACGTGACTATTATTATTGTTTTTTTTAACGTTATTATTATTGTTTTCGTTTTGCTAGCTCTAATGCTGAAAAGATTAGCGTGTAATAAAAAAGATTAGCGTTTTGAATACGCTTTTGAATACTACAAACAGGGAGAGGGGCATCTGATCCCCACAGGCCCAGGGTGTAGGTAGGCTACTGTGTGAGTAGCAGCTGGCGGAATGCCGTGTGTTGCGTAGACAGTCTTTTTTTGTGTGTGTGAGAGGGATCTCTAGTGCCGTGTGTCGCATAGTCTCTTGACACTTCGATTGGTGATGCTACTGCTAGGGTAGAGGCTAGCTAGAGCTTGCTTGGTGGGCACTAAACACGGGCGCAGGTCGGTCCAGCCCGGTGAACAACTGTATACACCAGTACGTAGTGCGACAAAAACATGTCTACTTTTTCCTCCGTTCTAAATTACTCCGTCCGTTACGAATTATAAGAAGTTCTACTCATTTTTGTGTATATACGGAATGTATATAGACACATTTTACTGTGTTTGTTTACTCATTTCAGCCGTGCATATAGTCTATACTGAAATATCCAAAACTCTTATGATTTGGAACAAAGATGATATTTAAAATCTAGGTTTGTTCTCCGACAAACTTCTTTATATTTTTTATTTTCGAGAAAGTTAACAGAAAAAAGAGACCAACATTTACAACACCAATTAGCTTCATTACATTTATCATTAAAAAATGCCTCAATATATTCATCATTAAATATATTTTCACACACCCGAAAATAATAATAATGTGGATAGGAGGAAGCATGCATATTTGATGTTTCAGGTATTAACAAATTTTTCTATTAACCACGATGAACTTTAATTTGAAATTAAGTACTCAGACCCACATGCTTGGTTGGTCGATCTTCTACCACCACCATCCACACATGTTTGGGTCGGTCAGGAAATCTCCATCGCTGACCCGTAAAACGCCCGCATACAACCAGACTGTCGGTGTCAAAACCGTCAGACCTCGGGGTAGGGGGTCCCGAGTTGTGGATCTCAGACAGAGGGTAACAAGAACAGAGAGCCGATGTTTTACCCAGGTTCGGGCCTTCTTAATGGTGGTAAAACCTTACATCCTGCTCTTGTTTATACTAATGGAGATGTATCAAGTACATAGTTGATCTACCTCGAGATCATAATATGTGGTCTAACTCTAGGGCTAGGTGAATGATATTACGTTGATCTCCCCTCTACGGGCTAAACCCTATGGCTTATATACACGCGAGGCTAGGGTTACAAGGTCGGTATCTAGGAGAAAGGCGACATGAGAGATCTTGGAGTATACCTCTTGTGTACAGCCTCCGGAGTCCATCTTGAGCACGAATGAGGACCCATCGGCCCAACCCGAGGATCATGGGCCGACTAGGTTAGCACCCCCTATCATGGACACCGCTAGTAGCCCCTGAACGGGTCTTCGACCCGTTCGATGCCGAAGACGATTTCGCTGGACTTCGGATCCGGAGTCTTTGGCTCGACACGCGAGTTCCTCTCCAAGTAGTCTTCAAACATCAATGGTCCTGCCAGGTGGACCCGGACTTGCCACACGTGCTTCCGGTCGCTAACCTTGGCAACCGCGCCTTTATGGGAAGTGAGACGCTTTATGGCGAAAGTCGAAGCGTCGCTGTCGGTGTCAAAACCGGCGGATCTCGGGTAGGGGGTCCCGAACTGTGCGTCTAGGCGGATGGTAACAAGAGACAAGGGACACGATGTTTTTACGCAGGTTCGGGACCTCTCGATGGAGGTAAAACCCTACTCCTGCTTGATTAATATTGATGATATGGGTAGTACAGGAGTAGATCTACCACGAGATCAAAGAGGCTAAACCCTAGAAGCTAGCCTATGGTATGATTGTTGTTCGTCCTACGGACTAAAACCCTCCGGTTTATATAGACACCGGAGAGGGCTAGGGTTACACAGATTCGGTTATAATGGTAGGAGATCTACATATCCGTATTGCCAAGCTTGCCTTCCACGCCAAGGAAAGTCCCATCCGGACACGGGACGAAGTCTTAAATCTTGTATCTTCATAGTCTAGGAGTCCGGGCAACGGTGATAGTTCGGCTATCCGGACACCCCCTAATCTAGGACTCCCTCAATAGCCCCTGAACCAGGCTTCAATTACAACGAGTCCGGCGCGCATATTGTCTTCGGCATTGCAAGGCGGGTTCCTCCTCCGAATACTTCATAGAAGATTTTGAACACAAGGATAGTGTCCGGCTCTGCGAAATAAGTTCCGCATACCACCGTAGACAGAATAATCTTTACACAAATTCGATCTGCTGACGTATTCTGCGGCGTGACGCCACACCACGGCCGAGCCTTTATTGGAATCGTTTTTACTGTCCCACCTCAGCGTGTTTAGCGAGGCGGTTTCTTTGGCACGTCTTGTCAAAGCAGAGATCGTGTCCCCTTATTCCGGGATTCTCATTAATACGGGTGTGGGTAACCCAGTCGTGCCCGTCGGCACGCCTCCTCTATCAAAGGCGAGTCCCGAACGGTCACGGGGAGGGCTCTTGGTATTCAACCTCTTTATAACGAGACCAAGGCCCGCTCCTTTCTTTCAATCTCAACCGAATCCGCCCCTCGCCTCGAGTTCCAACACCCAAAGCTCTAGATTCAGGCGCTTCGGACCTCCGAAGATGCCCGGCTTCGACCTGCAAGGCCGGTGGATGCCTTCCTCCGTCACGGAAGAAGACGTGCTAAAGCTGAGAGACGCCCGGTATTTAACCGGTGAAATTTCGCACAGGCTGCCTGCCCAAGGGCAGGTTATTCCCACTCCCAAGCCCGGTGAGAGCGTGGTGTTCGTATCTCACTTCCTTTGGGGGTTAGGCTTCCCGAAGGACCCCTTCGTGAGGGGGCTCATGTTTTATTATGGGCTGGAATTTCATGACTTGGATCCGGAGTCCATCCTCCACATCTCATCGTTCATTGTCGTATGTGAAGCCTTCCTCCGCATTACCCCTCACTTTGGGTTGTGGCTTAAAACCTTCAAATTGGAACCAAATATGATCAAGGGGCAGCAGGCAGAGTGCGGAGGGGCTGTTATAAGCAAGAATGTTGACGCTCCATGGCCCGAGGGCTCTCTTCAAGAGGAGCTCAGTGTTGGAGAACGTAGTAATTTCAAAAATTTCCCTACGCACATGCAAGATCATGGTGATGTATAGCAACGAGAGGGGGAGTGTGTCTTCATACCCCTGAAGATCGCTAAGCGGAAGCGTTTATCAACGCGGTTGATGTAGTCTTACGTCTTCACGATCCGACCGATCCAAGTACCGAACGCACGGCACCTCCGAGTTCTGCACACGTTCAGCTTGATGACGTCCTCGCCTTCTCGATCCAGCAAGACAGGCGGTAGTAGTAGATGAGTTCCGCAGCACGACGGCGTGGTGACGGTCTTGGTGAAGAACAATCTCCGCAGGCTTCGCCTAAGCACTACGGAAACTATGACGGAGGATAAACTAGAGGGGCGGGGTTGCGGCACACGGCTTGGTGTTTCTTGATGTGTCTTTGGTGCTAGACCTACCCTCTATTTATATGTTGAGCCTTGGGGTGAAACTTGGAGTAAAAGCCTCCACAAAGTCGGTTTCACCCGAAAGGCAAGAGTCCTTCTCGGACTCGGGGCGACGCCAGGTTCCGCGTCTGGACCCAGCGCCGAGGACCACGGCATATGGCCCTTGGACTCATAAAACTTCCTTTTGAACTTTCCAAAACCTCGTGGGCTTTCCCTTTGGCCCCAGATAAAGTGTTCTCGTACCCAAACATTTCGGGAAACATCCGGAACCCCTTCCGGTGAATTCCGGAACCCTTCCGGAGATCAAACACTATTATCCCATATATCAAACTTTATCTCCGGACCATTCCGGAGTTCCTCGTCATGTCCATGATCTCATCCGGGACTCCGAACAACATTCGGTTACCAACATACATAACTCATATAATACTATATCGTCAACGAAACGTTAAGCGTGCGGACCCTACGGGTTCGAGAACTATGTAGACATGACCGAGACACGTTTCCGGTCAATAACCAATAGCGGGACCTGTATGCCCATATTGGCTCCCACATATTCTACGAAGATCTTTTATCGGTCAAACCGCATAACAACATACGTTGTTCCCTTTGTCATCGGTATGTTACTTGCCCGAGATTTGATCGTCGGTATGTCAATACCTAGTTCAATCTCGTTACTGGCAAGTCTCTTTACTCGTTCCGTAATACATCATCTCACAACTAACTCATTAGTTGTAATGCTTGCAAGGCTTAAGTGATGTGTATTATCGAGAGGGCCCAGAGATACCTCTCCGACAATCGGAGTGACAAATCCTAATCTCGAAATACGCCAACCCAACAAGTACCTTCGGAGACACCTGTAGAGCACCTTTATAATCACCCTGTTACGTTGTGACGTTTGGTAGCACACAAAGTGTTCCTCCGGTAAACGGGAGTTGCATAATCTCATAGTCATAGGAACATGTATAAGTCATGAAGAAAGCAATAGCAAAATACTTAAACGATCAAGTGCTAAGCTAACGGAATGGGTCAAGTCAATCACATCATTCTCCTAATGATTTTATCCCGTTAATCAAATGACAACTCATGTCTATGGTTAGGAAACATAACCATCTTCGATTAACGAGCTAGTCAAGTAGAGGCATACTAGTGACACTCTGTTTGTCTATGTATTCACACATGTAATATGTTTCCGGTTAATACAATTCTAGCATGAATAATAAACATTTATCATGATATAAGGAAATAAATAATAACTTTATTATTGCCTCGGGGCATATTTCCTTGATCTCCCACTTGCACTAGAGTCAATAATCTAGTTCACATCACCATGTGATTTAACACCAATATTCATATCTGTATATGATTAACACCCATAGTTCACATCGTCATGTGGCCAACACCCAAAGGGTTTACTAGAGTCAATAATCTAGTTCACATCACTTATGTGATTAACACCCAAAGAGTACTAAGGTGTGATCATGTTTTGCTCGTGAGAGAAGCTTAGTCAACGGTCTCATCACATTGAGCCGTATGTATTTTGCAAATATACTATGTCTACAATGCTCTGTACGGAGCTACTCTAGCTAATTGCTCCCACTTTCAATATGTATCCAGATTGAGACTTAGAGTCATCTGGATCGGTGTAAAAGCTTGCAGCGATGTAACTTTTACGATGGGCTCTTTTATCACCTCCATAATCGAGAAATATTTCCTTAGTCGTCACTAAGGATATTCTTGACCAATGTTCAGTGATCTACTCCTAGATCACTATTGTACTCCCTTGCCAAATTCAGAGCAAGGTATACAATAGGTCTGATACATTGCATAACATATTTTGTAGAACCTATGACTGAGGCATAGGGACTTTCATTCTCTTTTCTATTTTCTGTTGTGGTCGGGATTTAAGTCTTACTCAATTTTATACCTTTGCAACACAGGCAAGAACTCTTTCTTTGACTGTTCCATTTTGAACTACTTCAAAATCTTGTCAAGGTATGTACTCATTGAAAATCTTATCAAGCGTCTTGATCTATCTCAATAGATCTTGATGCTCAATATGTAAGTAGCTTTGCGGAGGTCTTTCTTTGAAAAAACTTCTTTCAAACACTCCTTTATGCTTTGCAGAATAATTCTACATTATTTCCGATCAACAATATGTCATTCACATATACTTATCACAAATGTTGTAGTTCTCCCACTCACTTTCTTGTAAATACAGGCTTCACCGCAAGTCTGTATAAAACTGTATGCTTTGATCAACTTATCAAAGCGTATATTCCAACTCCGAGATGCTTGCACCAGTCCATAGATGGATTGCTGGAGCTTGCATATTTTGTTAGCACCTTTAGGATTGACAAAACCTTCTGGTTGCATCATATACAACTCTTCTTTTAAGAAACCATTAAGGAATCCAGTTTTGACATCCATTTGCCAGATTTCATAAAATGTGGCAATTGCCAACTTGATTCGGACAGACTTTAAGCCTCGCTACAGTTGAGAACATCTCATTGTAGTCAATACCTTGAACTTGTCAAAAACCTTTTTGCGACAAGTCGAGCTTTGTAGATAGTAACACTACTATCAACGTCCGTCTTCCTCTTGAAGATCCATTTATTTTTCTATGGTTTGCCGATCATCGGGCAAGTCCACCAAAGTCCACACTTTGTTCTCATACATGGATCCTATCTCAGATTTCATGGCCTCCAGCCATTTTGCGGAATCTGGGCTCATCGTCGCTTCCTCATAGTTCATAGGTTTATCATAGTCTAGTAACATGACTTTCAGAACAGGATTCTTGTACCACTCAGTGCGGACCGTACTCTGAAGACCTACGAGGTTCTGTAGTAACTTGATCGAAGTTTGATGATCATCATCATTAGCTTCCCCACTAATTGGTGTACGAATCATCGAACTGATTTGGTGATGAACTATTTTCAATTTAGGATAAGGTACAGTTACCTCATCAAGTTCTACTTTCCTCCCACTCACTTCTTTCGAGAGAAACTCCTTCTCTAGAAAGGATCCATTTTTTTAGCAACGAATATCTTGCCTTCGGATCTGTGATAGAAGGTGTACCCAACAGTTTCCTTTGGGTATTCTATGAAGATGCACTTCTCCAATTTGGGTTTGAGCTTATCAGGATGAAACTTTTTCACACAAGCATCGCAGCCCCAAACTTTAAGAAACGACAACTTGGGTTTCTTGTTAAACCACAGTTCATATGCTGTCGTCTCAACGGATTTAGATGGTGCCCTTTTAACGTGAATGCAGCTGTCTCTAATGCATAACCCGAAAACAATAGTGGTAAATCAGTAAGAGACATCATAGATCGCACCATATCCAATAAAGTGCGGTTACGACATTCGGACATGCCATAACGTTGTGGTGTTCCAGGTGGCGTGAGCTGTGAAACTATTCTAGATTGTTTTAATTGAAGACCAAACTCGTGACTCAAATATTCGTCTCCGCGATCAGATCGCAGAAACTTTATTTTCTTGTTATGATGATTTTTCCACTTCACTCTGAAATTCTTTGAACCTTTCAACTATTTCAGACTTATGTTTCATCAAGTAGATATACCCATATTTGCTCAAATCATCTTGTGAAGGTCAGAAAATAACGATACTTGCCACGAGCATCAATACTCATTGGATTGCATACATCAGTATGTATTATTTCCAATAAGTCAGTAGCTTGTTCCATTGTTCTGGAGAACGGAGTTTTAGTCATCTTGCCCAAAAGGCACGGTTCGCAAGCATCAAAAGATTCATAACCAAGTGATTCCGAAAATCCATCTTTATGGAGTTTCTTCATGCGCTTTACACCGATATGACCCAAACGGCAGTGCCACAAATAAGTTGCACTATCATTATTAACTTTGCATCTTTTGGCATCAATATTATGAATATGTGTATCACTACGATCGAGATCCAACAAACTATTTTCATTGGGTGTGTAACCATCGAAGGTCTTATTCATGTAAACAGAATAACAATTATTCTTTAACTTCAAATGAATAACCGTATCGCAATAAACATGATCAAATCATATTCATGCTCAACGCAAACGCTAAATAACATTTATTTAGGTTTAACACCAATCTCGAAAATATAGGGAGTGTGTGATGATGATCATATCAATCTTGGAACTATTTCCAACACTCATCGTCACTTCCCCTCAACTAGTCTCTGTTTATTATGTAACTCCTGTTTTGAGTTACTAATCTTAGCAACCGAACAAGTATCAAATACTCAGGGGCTACTATAAACACTAGTAAGGCACACATCAATAACCTGTATATCAAATATACCCTTGTTCAATTTGCCATCCTTCTTATCCACCAAATATTTAGGGCATTTCCGCTTCGGTGACCATTTCCTTTGCAGTGTAAGCACTTTCGGTTTCAGGCTATGGTCCAGCTTTGGGCTTCTTCAGCGGAGTGACCACCTGGTTGTCTTTTCCACTTGAAGTTCCCTTTCTTTCCTTTGCCCTTCTCTTGAAACTAGCGGTCTTGTCAATCATCAACACTTGATGCTCTTTCTTGATTTCTACCTTCGTCGATTTCAACATCACGAAGAGCTCGGGAATCGTTTTTGTCATCCCTTGCATACTATAGTTCATCACGAAGTTCTAGTAACTTAGTGATGGTGACTAGAGAATTCTATCAATCACTATCTTATCTGGAAGATTAACTCCCACTTGATTCAAGTGATTGAAGTACCCAGACAATCTGAGCACATGCTCACTAGTTGAGCGATTCTCCTCCATCTTTTAGTTATAGAACTTGTTGGAGACTTCATATCTGTCAACTCGGATATTTGCTTGAAATATTAACTTCAATTCCTGGAACATCTCATATGGTCCATGACGTTCAAAACATCTTTGAAGTCCCGATTCTAAGCCGTTAAGCATGGTGCACTAAACTATCAAGTAGTCATCATATTGAGCTAGCCAAACATTCATAACGTCTGCATCTACTCCTGCAATAGGTTTGTCACCTAGTGGTGCATCAAGGACATAATTCTTCTGTGTAGCAATGAGGATAAACCTCAGATCACGGATCCAATCCGCATCATTGCTACTAACATCTTTCAACACAGTTTTCTCTAGGAACATATCAAAATAAACATATGAAAGTAACTGCATCCAATCTCCGAAAAGTCCCGATTGTTTCGATTTTTGAAATGGGATATTTATGGAATCCCCATGAATAGGATCAAACCTTATTCCATGCTATTTCCATAAGATTATTCTTTCTTATTCTTAAGCAAGCCCTCGAGAGGCACGCGAGCTATTGATCTACAACATAATTTGCAAAATACTACCAGGACTAAGTTCATGATAAATTTAAGTTTAATTAATCATATTACTTAAGAACTCCCACTTAGATAGACATCCCTCTAGTCCTCTAAGTGATTACGTGATCCATATCAACTACAACATGTCCGATCGTCACGTGAGATGGAGTAGTTTCAACGGTGAACATCAATATGTTGATCATATCTACTATATGATTCACGCTCGACCTTTCGGTCTCCGTGTTCCGAGGCCATATCTGTATATGCTAGGCTCGTCAAGTTTAACCTGAGTATTCCGCGTGTGCAACTGTTTTGCACCCGTTGTATTTGAACGTAGAGCCTATCACACCCGATCATCACGTGGTGTCTCAGCACGAAGAACTTTCGCAACGGTGCATACTCAAGGAGAACACTTCTTGATAATTAGTGAGAGATCATCTTAAAATGCTACCGTCAAACAAAACAAAATAAGATGTATAACGGATAAACATCATATGCAATCAAAATACGAGATATGATATGGCCATGATCATCTTGCGCCTTTGAACTCCATCTCCAAAGTACTGTCATGACCTCTATCGTCACTGGCACGACACCATGATCTTCATCATCTTGATCTATATCAATGTGTCGTCACATGGTCGTCTCACCAACTATTGCTCTTGCAACTATTGCTATCGCATAGCGATAAAGTAAAGCAATTATTTGGCACTTGCATCTTTATGCAACAAAGAGACAACCATAGGGCTTCCGCCAGTTGCCGATAACTTCAACAAAACATGATCATCTTATACAACAACTTATATCTCATCACGTCTTGACCATATCACATCACAACATGCCCTGCAAAAACAAGTTAGACGTCCTCTACTTTGTTGTTGCAAATTTTACGTGGCTGCTACGGGCTGAGCAAGAACCGTTCTTACCTACGCATCAAAACCACAATGATAGTTTGTCAAGTTGGTGCTGTTTTAACCTTCGCAAGGATCGGGCGTAGCCACACTCGGTTCAACTAAAGTTGGAGAAACTGACACCCGCTAGTCACCTTTGTGCAAAGCACGGCGGTAAAACCAGTCTCGCGTAAGCGTACACGTAATGTCGGTCCGGGCCGCTTCATCCAACAATACCGCCCGAACCAAAGTATGACATCTTTGGTAAGCGAGATGACTTGTATCGCCCACAACTCACTTGTGTTCTACTCGTGCATATAACATCTACGCATAAAACCTAGGCTCGGATGCCACTGTTGGAGAACGTAGTAATTTCAAAAAATTTCCTACGCACATGCAAGATCATGGTGATGTATAGCAATGAGAGGGGGAGTGTGTCTTCATACCCTTCAAGATCGCTAAGCGGAAGCGTTTCTCAGCGCGGTTGATGTAGTCGTACGTTTTCACGATCCGACCGATCCAAGTACCAAACGCACGGCACCTCTGAGTTCTGCACACGTTCAGCTCAATGACGTCCTCGCCTTCTCGATCCAGCAAGACGGGCGAAGTAGTAGATGAGTTCCGGCAGCACGACGGCGTGGTGACGGTCTTGGTGAAGAACAATCTCCGCAGGGCTTTGCCTAAGCACTACGGAAACTATGACGGAGGATAAACTAGAGGGGACGGGGTTGCCAGCACATGGCTTGGTGTTTCTTGATGTGTCTTTGGTGCTAGCCCTACCCCTCTATTTATATGTTGAGCCTTGGGGTCGAAACTTGGAGTAAAAGCCTCCACAAAGTCGGTTTCACCCGAAAGGCAAGAGTCCTTCTCGGACTCCGGGGCGACGCCAGGTTCCCGGCGTCGGACCCGACGCCGAGGACCTGGCGTCGCCCCCGGACTCATAAAACTTCCTTTTGCACTTTCCAAAAACCTCGTGGGCTTTCCCCTTTGGCCTAGATAAAGTGTTCTCGTACCCAAACATTTTGGGAAACTTCCGGAACCCCTTCCGGTGAATTCTGGAACCCTTCCGGAGATCAAACACTATTATCCCATATATCAAACTTTATCTCCGGACCATTCCGGAGTTCCTCGTCATGTCCATGATCTCATCCGGGACTCCGAACAACATTCGGTTACCAACATACATAACTCATATAATACTATATCGTCAATCTAAAGCGTTAAGCGTGCGGACCCTACGGGTTCGAGAACTATGTAGACATGACCGAGACACGTTTCCGGTCAATAACCAATAGCGGGACCTGGATGCCCATATTGGCTCCCACATATTCTACGAAGATCTTTTATCGATCAAACCGCATAACAACATACGTTGTTCCCTTTGTCATCGGTATGTTACTTGCCCGAGATTTGATCGTCGGTATGTCAATACCTAGTTCAATCTCGTTACCGGCAAGTCTCTTTACTCATTCCGTAATACATCATCTCACAACTAACTCAATAGTTGTAATGCTTGCAAGGCTTAAGTGATGTGTATTACCGAGAGGGCCCAGAGATACCTCTCCGACAATCGGAGTGACAAATCCTAATCTCGAAATACGCCAACCCAACAAGTACCTTCGGAGACACCTGTAGAGCACCTTTATAATCACCTAGTTACGTTGTGACATTTGGTAGCACACAAAGTGTTCCTCCGGTAAACGGGAGTTGCATAATCTCACAGTCATAGGAACATGTATAAGTCATGAAGAAAGCAATAGCAGAATACTTAAACGATCTAGTGCTAAGCTAACGGAATGGGTCAAGTCAATCACATCATTCTCCTAATGATGTGATCCCGTTAATCAAATGACAACTCATGTCTATGGTTAGGAAACTTGTCACGCCCAAGATGCGACCCTATCCTAAAGGAACTCGAAGGTCCCACCAAGGATAGAAGCGCATCTTGAAGACGCTTTTGCAAGGTGGATATCATTACATCAACATTACATAATAGATGGGGATACATACACAAGGCATACAGTGCCACACAAATACAACATCACAATACATAAGAGCAACATCCGACTACGGATGAAACACAAACAGAAGCTCAAACGACATCCACCCTGCTAGCCCAGGCTGCCGACCTGGAACCTATCCCCTGATCGAATAAGAAGCAGAAGAAGAACTCCAAACAAGCAAACATCGCTCTCGCGTCATGATCATCGGATAAACCTGTACCTGCAACTGTTGTTGTAGTAACCTGTGAGCCACGAGGACTCAGCAATCCCATTACCATGGGTATCAAGACTAGCAAAGCTTAATGGTAAAGGAAGGGCTAAAGTGGTGAGGTTGCAGCAGCGACTAAGCAAGTATGGTGGCTAACATACGCAAATGAGAGCGAGAAGAGAAACAAAGGAACGGCCATCAACAAGTAATGATCAAGAGGTGATCCTGAACTCCTACTTACGTCAAACATAACCCAGAAACCGTGTTCACTTCCCGGACTCCGCCGAGAAGAGACCATCACGGCTACACACGCCGATTGATCGCTTTAATTCGGATCGGTGTCAAGTTATCTACAACCGACATTAACAAATTCCCATCTGCCACATAACCGCGGGCACGGCTCTCGAAAGTTTAAACCCTGCGGGGTGTCCCAACTTAGCCCATGACAAGCTCTCGCGATCAACGAAGAATAGACCTTCTCCCAGAAGACCCGATCGGTCTCGGAATCCCGGTTTACAAGACATTTCGACAATGGTAAAACAAGACCAGCAAAGCCGCCCGATCTTGCCGACAATCCCGATAGGAGCTGCACATATCTCGTTCTCGTGGCAACACCGATGAGACTAGCTACGAGTAAAACCAGACTTGAGTTTCCCGAGGTGGCCCATGAGTAGCTCGATTCGGACCAACACTTAGACAAGCAACCGCCCGGGGCTAAAATAAAGATGACCCTTGGGTTGGCCGACCCAAGGGAAGGGTATAGGTGGTGGTGAGGCAAATGGTAAAACCAAGGTTGGGCCTTCTTTGGACAAGTTTTATTCAAAGTGAACTGTCGGGGGTCCCATAAATCACCCGACCGCGTTAGGAACATAAAATCCGGGAACATAACACCGGTATGACGGAAACTAGGGCAGCAAGAGTGGAACAAAACACCAGGCATAAGGCCGAGCCTTCCACCCTTTACCAAGTATATAGATGCATTAATAATATAAGAGATATTGTGATATCCCAACATAACCCTGTCCACCATGGAGAAATCTTCACTTCACCTGCAACTAACAACGCTATAAGAGGGGCTGAGCAAAGCGGTAACATAGCCAAACAACGGTTTGCTAGGAAGGGTGTCAAAGATTAGAGGTTCATGGCAATTTGGGGAGGCTTGAGGAGCAAAAGATAGGTAACGCAGCATAGCGATAGAACGAAGCAACTAGCATAGCAATGATAGTAGTGAGATCCAGTAGTAGCGGTCATCTTGCCTGAAATCCCGCAAGGAAGAAGAACGAGTCCATGAAGAAGACGAACGGATGAAGCCGAACCAACCGTAGACGAACGAATCCTCACGATCGCAATGAAACAGGAACTAACAAGAAGAAGCACACAACATAGGTAAACACACCACACGTGAACAAGGCATGATGCACAACAAGCATGATGCATGACCAAGCTACATGAAGCTACTCATGGCAAGAGATGATGCAAACAAGAACAACACATCAAGGCAAGTTTAAATGAGGCCGGGAACAACATATAACAATTCCGGTAAGTCCTCATATGCATATTTCGAAATTGGTCCAGATCTGAACAAACCTTATGTTCAAGTTGTTAAACAGCAAGTTAGAGAGCACCAAGAGGATCTACACGAAATTCTAGTCAAGTTACATATAAAGTTCATAAGATTCGGAGCTACGACCTAGAAGATATGAGCAAAACAAGTCAAGCATGGCATTGATGCAAAATGCATACAAACATCAAGCAATCACTCTCAAACATGGATGCAACATGATACTACATGCAATTCTAAGCAAGTTTCATATAGAGCACACTCAAAACGGAGCAACGGTTCAACACATACACACTATACAAGTCATAGCAACAATCTGCCCATAACAGCAACTAGGCATCTTGCAAGCATCAAAACAATAAGCTACAACACCCCAACATAATATCAAAAGGCATGGGCATGAAGTACAGGTAAAGCATAACAAAATATGAACACTGAGCTATCTCCAGAAACAACTAGAACATGCTCAAAAACACATGGTAAGATTGCAAATAATAACAGTTTCAGACTTTGCAGAAATAACATCAGGTTGCAATGTTTAGAGCTATCAAACAACATGTTACAGGAACTTAATATGGCAAACAAAGGCATGGCATAAATCTACTAATATCATAGATCAAAAGTCCCTTACTGACCATGAGCCAAAAAGGATCAGAAAATATGATGGCACCCATGTAAACATGGCAAGTTATATGACAGATTTATACATGGTAGGAACAACAATAAGTAGGCATGTTGGTGAGCTTGAATCACTCACCACAGAGCAATACATGGCATGGCAAGGCAACCAACAGTAAGAAGGCATGTTTATGAAGCTAAGCATGGCAAGAGCAAGGTCATAGGGTGCATAGAACACTAGCAAAACACATGGGAACTAGTGAACTTAATGTTAACAGGCTGACAACAACATCATCAAGCAAATTTGGAGCAAGATAACAACATGTTCCAGTAGGCTATAATTGCAACCAAGGGCATGAATGGATAGAGAAATACATGTAGATCAAAACATGTTTATAGAGTATCTCCAGATTATGCATAGAATGATTAGTAGCCACATGTTTACATAGCAACAAAATATAACAGAATCTGCCTAGCAAAACAGCAACAACAAGTACACTACTTAACAAGCTTGATGCACTCAGCACACAACTCACAAAAATACATGGTGAGGACCCCTGGAAAGATGGCATGGCATAGATCAAAACACATGTAGACATCAACCTCATAGGATGCACACATCAATCATGGCAAAAATGACAAATGAGCAAGTTATAACAGTTTCAGCAGATTAACATCAACATGCACTCTTCAAACAGCATTTCGGGCATCAATCTGAGCTCAAATGAAAATGATTCAATGGAATGAAATGAAGTACTCGTCGAGACGAACAATTTGCATATTACACGAACGAAACGGAGCTACGGATGCAAAGATACATCATGATGAACCTGGCATGATAATGCAAAATTATCAGGGACTTGGTCGTTTTCAGAGAGGGGAAAGTCAACCTCGGTCCGTCGGATATCGATGCAGGTCGGAGTCACGGAGGAACTCATGGGAGAGCGGCCGGAGGCGAGGATGAGGCCGAGGAGGACGGGAGAGGGCCGGGAGGCGCGGGCGGAGGCGGATCCGCCGCCGCCACCGGATCTCGCCGAGGGGGACCGGACGGCGGCGAGGGCACGGCACCGCCGGCTCGGGCGCATGGTGTGGCCGCGGCGGCAGAGCTTGGGGCGCGGGGCGCGGCGGAGCCAGTCGACGCCGAGGCGGCGCGGGAGGCGGGGTGGCGGCGACCAGGCGGCGGCGGCGGAGGCCGGCCGGGCGGCGCCTTCGGCCGGCGGGCATGGCGGCCGCCAGCGGGGATGGCAGTTCGCGTGCGCTGTGAGCGATCGGTCGGGCGGCGGCGGCGGATCTGGGCCTGCTGGTCCCGGATGGGCTCCGCGGGCCGGCGGCGCTGGGACGGCGGCGGAGGACACGTGGCGGCGGCATATTGGATGGGGGCGACGGGCGGACATGTCCGTCGGTGGAGGAGAAGGTGGCCGGCGGCGGGAGGGGAATTTCTAGGGTTTCATCCGCGAAAATGGAGGGGAGGGCCTTTATATAGGTAGAGGGAGCTAGGAGACTCCAAATGAGGTGCGGTTTTCGGCCACGCGATCGTGATCGAACGACCGAGAGCATGGAGGGGAGTTTGCTGGGTTTTGGGCCACTTTGGAAGGGGTGTTGGGCTGCAACAAAAGAGGCTTTTGCGGTTACCCAGTTAACCGTTGGTGTATCAAACGACCTCCAAATGGCACGAAACTTGACAGGTGGCCTACCAGTGCTATACCAAGGCCGCTTGGCAAACCTCGGGCCATTCCGAGAAAGTTTAACACCCGCACATGAAAAGAGTCAAGAAGGGGACGCCGGATGACATAGGAGTGCCGGATTGCAAAACGGACAACTGGGAAAAGGCTCGGATGCATGAGATGAACACGTATGCGATGCAATGCAATGCACATGATGACACAATGCGAATGATGACATGATAAAATGCAACACGCAAGCAGATGACATGGCAACGACGGCGAATAACTGGCAGACACCTGGCGCATCGGATCCGGGGCGTTACAACACTCCTCCACTAACAAGAGATCTCATCCCGAGATCTTAGGACCGAGACGGAAGGGAAAAAGGATGAGGTGAAACAAAAACTCAAGAGAAGAAGCAAAGAAACAAGAGCACTCGAGAAGAAGAGAGGAACGACGAGAATGACGAGAACCAAAAGCTCATGGAAAACAAGATAGACTCTGGAAACAACTCCGGTTGGAACGACATAAGCAACGGATAAGACTGAAAAGATTTAGGCAGCACTCCGACTGAACATGGAAAGAATAGAACACGAACTAGAGAGGATGGAATGTCACTCGACGAACTCTTGCAGAAAGAACTATCTCATGAAGAACCATCATGAAGAACTCCGGTGACAAAAGGATGATGAGATAGAATGAAGGATGAAAGAATAAGATGAGCCTTGCGATGATTAGATGGAGGTTCCGACAAAAAGACCGAGGAAATATGAACTCCGAAAAAGAAAAGATGAAACACTTGGAACTAGAATTTATTCGTCAAGCACAAACTCCAAAGGCAGGGATTAATCACTTGGAGGAAATAAGAATAAGATTTATTGTATGCTTATCCTTCATCAAATTAAATTGATGACAAGCAATGGATTTTGCATATTACTTATTCTTCTTGAAAAAGAATTGAGAAGTGACATATCGCAAACTTGAGAAGGTCTTCATGAACCACCGGTAGGATTGAAACGAACGAATGGATTAATATGATAAACAAGGAAAAGAATCTGAAAGAACCACCGTGAGAATTCGAACATGACTGATGAAAGAGAATGAATCGCCGAGAAGAATTAGAAGAACCAATATGTTCGAGGGGATTTAGATGCAAACGAACAAAGAGATCATGAGCTGATTAAAGAACACTTGAACGAAGCACCGGGATAAATAGAGAAAGATAACTGGAATGATGGCCTCCGGTGAAAAGAAATGGAAAAACAACTTCTGACATACCCCGGATGGGTAAGGAAAGAATATCTGACAAATGGAATAATTTGCGAGGATAACATGAAGCTTGAACCACGAATCTTCGAGAGAACGGGCAAGATTTAGAGGAAAAACTCTTCTTCAGTCTTCAAATGATGACGAGAAACAACACCAAAATTCATGAGATACTCCGGAAGAATGAAAAGCGAAGGGGTTGAGCCAACAATGAAAAGAATTTGAAATCGATCTTGGAGAAGGCAAGTGACTGATGAAATCCATTCTTACGTCACAGTTGAAAAGAATTTGAGAATAACTCCGGGGGAATTAGAAGAGTCAGGTAAGATCCTGGGAAAAGACCTGTGGGTTAGGGCCCACTAAAAGAAAACACCGTTGGAAAAGGATTGTTGAACAGATAGGTGATGCACCGGAACAATTGAAATATTTGAATGAGGTGACCACCTCGAATTAATTGGAACACAGACGAATCTCATGAGATATCTTGAGCGCCCGGAGGATAAACCTGGCGAGGCGAACGAAGCGAGGAAAACACTTGAGCCGAGGGAAAAGAATGTGATCAACCCGAAAAACTTGAATTGAGTCCACCGGAAAAGAAAAAGAGATGAAGAATGTCGAACAAAACGAGAATTCACCGGTTGAAATAATTGAGGGAAGACTGAAAACCTCCGTACGAATGAAAATTGATGCTCGAAAGAGACTGAGGCTCCGGGAAGAAGAGGATGGGAGGGCGGGAAAAACACAGACAACTGGAAGGGGAAATCGACGAATAACTTGAAGAGAAAACACCGGTTGAAATCATTGAGGAAAGAAAGCAAAGGCTTCACACAAGTAGGATGGATACTCGACTACGGTCTCCGGTTCCAAGAACAAGAAGGGAGGGCGGGTGGGAAAAAGAAAGACAACTTCGGACAGGGAAACAACATCAATCGAAAAGAGCTGAGGATTGATCTCCCAAAGAGAGAGAGGTTCGAGTTGACTTGACGAGAGATGCACCGGATGAAAAGAGCTGAGAACCAACGAACGAAAAACTAACCGCGTGAACCTAAAGAAAAATTTGAAGGGGAAGAGGAGTAGTTCAAAACACCTACGTCAAGATTCCTCACAAGAGCGACGAAGGGGCTGAGGAGTAAAAGAATTCCTACTCTCCGATATAACTAGACTCCGAAAACAGTTTTCTTCTATACTCAACAACGGCCAACAATCAAGGGGGCTCCTATGGTCGGTCGAGGCTCTGATACCAACTTGTCACGCCCAAGATGCGACCCTATCCTAAAGGAACTCGAAGGTCCCACCAAGGATAGAAGCGCATCTTGAAGACGCTTTTGCAAGGTGGATATCATTACATCAACATTACATAATAGATGGGGATACATACATAAGGCATACAATGCCACACAAATACAACATCACAATACATAAGAGCAACATCCGACTATGGATGAAACACAAACGAAGCTCAAACGACATCCACCACGCTAGCCCAGTGCCGACACGAACCTATCCCCGATCGAAGAAGAAGCGTAAGAAGAACTCCAAACAAGCAAACATCGCTCTCGCGTCATGATCATCGGATAAACTCAGCACCAAGCTGTTGTTGTAGTAACTCAGAGCCACGAGGACTCAAAGAATCCCATTACCATGGGTATCGTGACTAGCAAAGCTTAATGGGAAAGGAAGGGGTAAAGTGGTGAGGTTGCAGCAGCGACTAAGCAAGTATGGTGGCTAACATACGCAAATGAGAGCGAGAAGAGAAACAAAGGAATGGCCGTCAACTAGTAATGATCAAGAGGTGATCCTGAACTCCTACTTACGTCAAACATAACCCAGAAACCGTGTTCACTTCCCGGACTCCGCCGAGAAGAGACCATCACGGCTACACACGCGGTTGATGCGTTTTAATTCAGATCAGGTGTCAAGTTATCTACAACCGGACATTAACAAATTCCCATCTGCCACATAACCGCGGGCATGGCTCTCGAAAGTTTAAACCCTGCAGGGGTGTCCCAACTTAGCCCATGACAAGCTCTCGCGATCAACGAAGGAATAGACCTTCTCCCAGGAAGACCCGATCAGTCTCGGAATCCCGTTTACAAGACATTTCGACAATGGTAAAACAAGACCAGCAAAGCCGCCCGATGCGCCGACAATCCCGATAGGAGCTGCACATATCTCGTTCTCAGGGCAACACCGGATGAGACTAGCTACGAGTAAAACCAAACTTCGAGTTTCCCCGAGGTGGCCCTGCATGCAGCTCAGTTCGGACCAACACTTAGACAAGCACTGGCCCGGGGGGGCTAAAATAAAGATGACCCTTGGGTTGGCTGACCCAAGGGAAGGGTATAGGTGGTGGTGAGGCAAATGGTAAAACCAAGGTTGGGCCTTACTGGACAAGTTTTATTCAAAGCGAACCGTCAGGGGTCCCATAAATCACCCGACCGCGTTAGGAACGCAAAATCCGGGAACATAACACCGGTATGACGGAAACTAGGGCGGCAAGAGTGGAATAAAACACCAGGCATAAGGCCGAGCCTTCCACCCTTTACCAAGTATATAGATGCATTAATAATATAAGAGATATTGTGATATCCCAACATAACCCTGTCCACCATGGAGAAATCTTCACTTCACCTGCAACTAACAACGCTATAAGAGGGGCTGAGCAAAGCGGTAACATAGCCAAACAACGGTTTGCTAGGAAGGGTGTCAAAGATTAGAGGTTCACGGCAATTTGGGGAGGCTTGAGGAGCAAAAGATAGGTAACGCAGCATAGCGATAGAACGAAGCAACTAGCATAGCAATGATAGTTGTGAGATCCAGGGTAGCGGTCATCTTGCCTGAAATCCCACAAGGAAGAAGAACGAGTCCATGAAGAAGACGAACGGATGAAGCCGAACCAACCGTAGACGAACGAATCCTCACGATCGCCAACGAAACAGAACTAACAAGAAGAAGCACACAACATAGGTAAACACACCACACGTGAACAAGGCATGATGCACAACAAGCATGATGCATGACCAAGCTACATGAAGCTACTCATGGCAAGAGATGATGCAAACAAGAACAACACATCAAGGCAAGTTTAAATGAGGCCGGGAACAACATATAACAATTCCGGTAAGTCCTCATATGCATATTTCGAAATTGGTCCAGATCTGAACAAACCTTATGTTCAAGTTGTTAAACAGTAAGTTAAAGAGCACCAAGAGGATCTACACGAAATTCTAGTCAAGTTACATATAAAGTTCATAAGTTTCGGAGCTACGGCCTAGAAGATATGAGCAAAACAAGTCAAGCATGGCATTGATGCAAAATGCATACAAACATAAAGCAATCACTCTCAAACATGGATGCAACATGATAATATGAAACTACATGCAATTCTAAGCAAGTTTCATATAGAGCACACTCAAAACGGAGCAACGGCTCAACACATACACACTATACAAGTCATAGCAACAATCTGCCCATAACAGCAATTAGGCATCTTGCAAGCATCAAAACAATAAGCTACAGCACCCCAACATAATATCAAAAGGCATGGGCATGAAGTACATGTAAAGCATAACAAAACATGAACACTGAGCTATCTCCAGAAACAATTAGAACATGCTAAAAAACACATGGTAAGATTGCAAATAATAACAGTTCCAGACTTTGCAGAAATAACATCAGGTTGCAATGTTTAGAGCTATCAAACAACATGTTACAGGAACTTAATATGGCAAACAAAGGCATGGCATAAATCTACTAATAGCATAGATCAAAAGTCCCTTACTGACCATGAGCCAAAAAGGATCAGAAAATATGATGACACCCATGTAAACATGGCAAGTTATATGACAGATTCATACATGGCAGGAACAACAATAAGTAGGCATGTTGGTGAGCTTGAATCACTCACCACAGAGCAATACATGGCATGGCAAGGCAACCAATAGTAAGAAGGCATGTTTATGAAGCTAAGCATGGCAAGAGCAAGGTCATAGGGTGCATGGAACACTAGCAAAACACATGGGAACTAGTGCACTTAATGTTAACAGGCTGACAGCAACATCATCAAGCAACTTTGGAGCAAGATAATAACATGTTCCAGTAGACTATAATTGGAACCAAGGGCATGAATGGATAGAGAAAGACATGTAGATCAAAACATGTTTATAGAGTATCTCCAGATTATGCATAGAATGATTAGTAGCAACATGTTTACATAGCAACAATATATAACAGAATCTGCCTAGCAAAACAGCAACAACAAGTACACTACTTAACAAGCTTGATGCACTCATCACACAACTCACAAAAATACATGGTGAGCACCCCTGGAAAGATGGCATGGCATAGATCAAAACACATGTAGACATCAACCTCATAGGATGCACACATCAATCATGGCAAAAATGACAATTGCGCAAGTTATAACAGTTTCAGCAGATAAACATCAACATGCACTCTTCAAACAGCATTTCGGGCATCAAGATAAGCTCAAATTAAAATGATGCAATGGAATGAAGTGAAGTACTCGTCGAGACGAACAATTAGACATATTACACGAACGAAACGGAGCTACGTATGCAGAGATACAGCATGATGAACATGGCATGATAATGCAAAATTATCAGGGACTTGGTCGTTTTCAGAGAGGGGGAAAGTCAACCTCGGGTCCGCACGGACATCGATGCAGGTCGGAGCTCGCCGGTGGAACTCGCCGGAGAGCGGCCGGAGGCGAGGATGAGGCCGGAGGAGGACGGGGAGAGGGCCGGGGAGGCGCGGCGGAGGCGGATCCGGCCGCCTGGCCACCGGATCTGGCCGGAGTGGGACCAGACGGCGGCGGCGCGCTGCACGCTGGCGCGGGCGAAGCGGGCGCGGCGGCGGAGCATCGGCGGCGGCCGGCAGAGCTTAAGGCGGGGCGCGGGCGGCCCGCCGATGCCGAGGCGAGCGCGGGAGGCGGCCAGGCGGCGACCCGGCGAAAGGCGGCGGAGGCCGCCGGCCTTCGCCGCGGCGGCATGGCGGCGGCGGCGGGACGGGCCCGCAGCGATTCTGTGGGCGCGTCGGCCGGCGCGGCGGCGCGGATCTGAGCCAGCGTGGGCCCGGATGGGCTCCATGAGCCAGGCGGCGCTGGGACGGCGGCGGAGGACACGTGGCGGCGGCGATTGATTTGGCGGCGACGCGGACATGTCCGTCGGTGGAGGAGAAGGTGTCCGGCGGCGCGAGGGGAATTTCTAGGGTTTCATCCGCGAAAATGGAGGGGAGGGCCTTTATATAGGTAGAGGGAGCTAGGAGACTCCAAATGATGCGCGGTTTTTGGCCACGCGATCGTGATCGAACGATCGAGAGCATGGAGGGGAGTTTGCTGGGTTTTGGGCCACTTTGGAAGGGGTGTTGGGCTGCATCAAAAGAGGCTTTTACGGTTACCCGGTTAACCGTTGGAGTATCAAGCGACCTCCAAATGGCACGAAACTTGACAGGCGGCCTACCGGTGCTATACCAAGGCTGCTTGGCAAACCTCGGGCCATTCCGAGAAAGTTTAACACCCGCACACGAAAAGAGTCAAGAAGGGGACGCCGGATGACATAGGAGTGCCGGATTGCAAAACGGACAACGGGGAAAAGGCTCGGATGCATGAGATGAACACGTATGCGATGCAATGCAATGCACATGATGACACAATGCGAATGATGACATGATAAAATGCAACACGCAAGCGAGATGACATGGCAACGACGGCGAATAATGGCGAGCACTGGCGCGCGGATCCGGGCGTTACAACACTCCTCCAAGAATAAGAGATCTCGTCCCGAGATCTTAGGACCGAGACGGAAGGGAAAAAGGATGAGGTGAAACAAAAACTCAAGAGAAGAAGCAAAGAAACAAGAGCACTTGAGAAGAAGAGAGGAACGACGAGAATGACGAGAACCAAAAGCTCATGGAAAACAAGATAGACTCTGGAAACAACTACGGTTGGAACGACATAAGCAACGGATAAGACTGAAAAGATTTAGGCAGCACTCCGACTGAACATGGAAGGAATAGAGCACGAACTAGAGAGGATGGAATGACACTTGACGAACTCTTGCAGAAAGAAATATCTCATGAAGAACCACCATGAAGAACTCCGGTGACAAAAGGATGATGAGATAGAATGAAGGATGAAAGAATAAGATGAGCCTTGCGATGATTAGATGGAGGTTCCGACGAAAAGACCGAGGAAATATGAACTCCGGAAAAGAAAAGATGAAACACTTGGAACTAGAATTTATTCGTCAAGAACAAACTCCAAAGGCAGGGATTAATCACTTGGAGGAAATAAGAATAAGATTTATTGTATGCTTATCCTTCATCAAATTAAATTGATGACAAGCAATGGATTTTGCATATTACTTATTCTTCTTGAAAAAGAATTGAGAAGTGACATATCGCAAACTTGAGAAGGTCTTCATGAACTACCGGTAGGATTGAAACGAACGAATGGATTAATATGATAAACAAGGAAAAGAATCTGAAAGAACCACCGTGAGAATTCGAACATGACTGATGAAAGAGAATGAATCACCGAGAAGAATTCGAAAAACCAATATGCTCGAGGGGATTTAGATGCAAACGAATAAAGAGATCATGAGCTGATTAAAGAACACTTGAACGAAGCACCAGGATAAATAGAGAAAGATAACTGGAATGATGGCCTCCGGTGAAAAGAAATGGAAAAACAACTTCTGACATACCCCGGATGGGTAAGGAAAGAATATCTGACAAATGGAATAATTCGCGAGGATAACATGAAGCTTGAACCACGAATCTTTGAGAGAACGGGCAAGATTTAGAGGAAAAACTCTTCTTCAGTCTTCAAATGATGACGAGAAACAACACCAAAATTCCTGAGATACTCCGGAAGAATGAAAAGCGAAGGGGTTGAGCCAACAGCGAAAAGAATTTGAAATCGATCTTGGAGAAGGCAAGTGACTGATGAAATCCATTCTTACGTCACACTTGAAAAGAATTTGAGAATAACTCCGAGGGAATTAGAAGAGTCAGGTAAGATCCTGGGAAAAGACCTGTGGGTTAGGGCCCACTAAAAGAAAACACCGTTGGAAAAGGATTGTTGAACAGATAGGTGATGCACCGGAACAATTGAAATATTTGAATGAGGTGACCACCTCGAATTAATTGGAACACAGACGAATCTCATGAGATATCTTGAGCACTCCAGAAGGATAAACTGGCGCGAGGCGAACGAGCAGGGAAAACACTTGAGCCGAGGGAAAAGAATGTGATCAACCCGAAAAACTTGAATTGAGTCCACCGGAAAAGAAAAAGAGATGAAGAATGTCGAACAAAACGAGAATTCACCGGTTGAAATAATTGAGGGAAGACTGAGAACCTCCGTACGAATGAAAATTGATGCTCGAAAGAGACTGAGGCTCCGGGAAGAAGAGGGTGGGAGGGCGGGAAAAACACAGACAACTGGAAGGGGAAATCGACGAATAACTTGAAGAGAAAACACCGGTTGAAATCATTGAGGAAAGAAAGCAAAGGCTTCACACGAGTAGGATGGATACTCGATTACGGACTCCGGTTCCAAGAACAAGAAGGGAGGGCGGGTGGGAAAAAGAAAGACAACTTTGGACAGGGAAACAACATCGATCGAAAAGAGCTGAGGATTGATCTCCCAAAGAGAGAGAGGTTCGAGTTGACTTGACGAGAGATGCACCGGATGAAAAGAGCTGAGAACCAAAGAACGAAAAACTAACCGCGTGAACCTAAAGAAAAATTTGAAGGGGAATAGGAGTAGTTCAAAATTTGAAGGGGAAGATGAGCTCAAATGAAAATGATGCAATGGAATGAAATGAAGTACTCGTCGAGACGAACAATTTAACATATTACACGAACGAAACGGAGCTACGGATGCAAAGTTTCAGCATGATGAACATGCCATGATAATGCAAAATTATCAGGGACTTGGTCGTTTTCAGAGAGGGGGAAAGTCAACCTCGGGTCCGCACGGATATCGATTCAGGTCGGAGCTCGCTGGAGGAACTCGCAGGAGAGCGGCCGGAGGCGAGGATGAGGCCGGAGGAGGACGGGGAGAGGGCCGGGGAGGCGCGGAGGAGGCGGATCCAGCCGCCTGGCCACCGGATCTGGCCGGAGCGGGACCGGACGGCGGCGAGGGCGCTGCACCGCTCGGGCCGCGGCAAGTGGGCGCGGGTGGCGAGTATCGGCGGCGGCCGGGGAGAGAGCTAGAGGGCGCGCGGCGCGGCTTGCCCGGCCGACGCCGAGGCGGCGCGGGACGCGGGGTGGCGGCGACCAGCGGCCGGTGGAGGCCGGCAGGCGGCGCGGCGCCGGCGGCGCGGCATGGCGGCCGGCGGCGGCGACGGCCCGCCTTAGTCGCGGGCGCGCGCGGTCGGCCAGCCGGCGGATCTGGTTCCATGGGGCCCGGATGGACTCCATGGCGGGGCGGCGCTGGGACGGCGGCGGAGGACACGTGGCGGCGGCGTATTGGACGGGGGGCGATGGGCGGACATGTCCGTCGGTGGAGGAGAAGGTGTCCGGCGGCGCGAGGGGAATTTCTAGGGTTTCATCCGCGAAAATGGAGGGGAGGGCCTTTATATAGGTAGAGGGAGCTAGGAGACTCCAAATGAGGTGCGGTTTTCGGCCACGCAATCATGATCGAACGACCGAGAGCATGGAGGGGAGTTTGCTGGGTTTTGGGCCACTTTGGAAGGGGTGTTGGGCTGCAACAAAAGAGGCTTTTGCGGTTACCCGGTTAACCGTTGGAGTATCAAACGACCTCCAAATGGCACGAAACTTGACAGCGGCTACGGTGCTATACCAAGGCAGCTGGCAAACCTCGGGCCATTCCGAGAAAGTTTAACACCCGCACACGAAAAGAGTCAAGAAGGGGACGCTGGATGACATAGGTGTGCCGGATTGCAAAACGGACAATGGGGAAAAGGCTCGGATGCATGAGATGACCACGTATGCGATGCAATGCAATGCACATGATGACACAATGCGAATGATGACATGATAAAATGCAACACGCAAGCAGATGACATGGCAACGACGGCGAATAACTGGCAGACACCTGGCGCATCGGATCCGGGGCGTTACAAAACATAACCATCTTCGATTAACGAGCTAGTCAAGTAGAAGCATACTTTTGACACTCTGTTTATCTATGTATTCACACATGTATTATGTTTCCGGTTAATACAATTCTAGCATGAATAATAAACATTTATCATGATATAAGGAAATAAATAATAACTTTATTACCTCTAGGGCATATTTCCTTCACTCAGTCTGTGGCAACAAGAGTGGTTTTATATCACAGCTCCCAGGGGCACCAAATGGGTGGCGTCACCTGCCTTTCGCTCGGGTCCTCCGCCGCGGCTGGCGTCATGGGTCAATAAAGGGCTCGACTGGGGGCCGTCCGAGGACGTGCACTTGTTGCAGGGCCGTATTCAAGATCTCCTAGAGAGAGAGATCGATCTAGTCGTAGTAGCGCAGGTCATGCTGATTCGTCGCACCCTGCCCTGCAAACGTCGCCCCCTCCGCCTGTGGGAGTTCAATCCGGAGGGACCACGAGCTCTCCAACATCTTATGGGCGCAGCGTCCGTGGAGATGTACCAACTGTTCTTCGGATCACAAGCAATGTGTCCGGATTTGACCGAGGACGCAGGTCTGAGCTGCAATCGCCCGGATACTCAAGTAAGTAGTCCTGTACCCGAACATGCTATCCGTATATCTATCATAAGGTTGCCTTTAAAAGAGTCGTCCCTTGAACAGGAGTGGATAGCGAAAGCAAAACTGATCCGGTGTTCGGCCCCCCTCCGTGAGATCACGCCGGATCCTGTGTTAACCAGGATGCTAGAGGCTGCGCCTTTTGAAGAAGGCGAAGGGGGGAACAAGGGAGCTACTACCTCCGCGAAGGAGTTTATCAAGAAAGGAGGGGTCGAGAATCCCTCCCTCCAAGGGGAGAAGAGGACCGCTTCTGAAGATCCGGAGACCAAGGCCTCGAAGCGGGGGAAGAAATCTTCGCCAGAGGGTCCTACGCCGGGAGATGCCCCGGCCGCACAATTTCCCCAAGGAGATCAGCCCTCCAGCGAGCCGTAAGTAAAGAGGGGAGTTTTCCTAAAATGAGGGACATCCCTGTTTTATTTCTGAAGATAACCGAATTTTTTTCTTGTAGTTCGGATCTCAGCCCTTCTCAGCAGAGCTCGTCTTCGTTGGATCTTGATCCGGAGATGATGGAGAGCGAAACGCCTCCGCCTGCCGAACCGTCATGCGAGGCGGACGACCCTGAGGTGTCATCGCGGAGGGTTTCTCCGAATCCGGCGGGGCCTGAAGGCAGTCGTAGGTCCCCTCAAAGCCCTCCGCGTCCGGCCTTCAGAAAAGGCCATCAGACGAGTCCGGCTCCGACTGGTGTACGGTCGGAGGAGTTGAAAGATCTGCTCGGGCGAGCGTCTATCTCGAAAGATCACCGTGCGCTAATGGGTACAGTGATTGAAAGGATTTTATCCGCTGAAAGTGGATTGCATGAAGCCGTCATAAGTTTACTGACGGGTTTTGAGGTATGCAAAATGATGTACCTTCTGACAGTTTTGCATATAGAATGCGCCCTGTATAGATAGTAGCCCCTAAGACTCGGTGTGCTATCAAAAATGACAGCGCGCCAAGGATCATAATCCCAGGTATAATATGCGCTCTTCCTATGTAGGCGGCGAAGCGTCCGGTGGCAAGCCGGACTGATGAATTTGCCGAACTAAAGCGGCAACTTGACGTGGCGGATTCTGACATCGCGCTTGTCAATAAGCGGCTTGACGAGTCACAAGGTATGCATCTTCTCCGCGGACACCCGGTAAGGTAGCTTAATGTCTGTGCCTTACAACATGTATGCTTGACGAAGATGGTGCCGCTGCCATGGAGAACCTTCGGGTGGAGCTCGCCCGAGCCAAGGAGCAAGCCCAAAAAAGTGATGCGACTGCCTTAAAAGCGACCGAAGAGCTGAGAGCCGAACAGGCTGCTCACTACCGAAGCAAGAAAGAAATGGCCGAGATGGCCGTAAAGTTGAAGAATGCTACCGACTGTTGCGAGCTTCTTGAAAAAGAAGGGCGAGCGAAACAAGAGGACCTGAAAAAGGCCACTACTGAGGCCATGGATGCTCGCTCTGCGATGAGAGCTATGAAAGAGGAGCTGCGTCAGGCCGAAGATATTACGGCTGGAAAGCCTTTTCTGCAGCGGAGGAAATTTACGGATCCTAAGTATGCTCAGTTGGTCCAGCTGTGGGATGCGGAGGATGCTTATATGAATTTGGCGGCGAGTGCCGCAGACGCGGTCGCACACTTCCGAGGCCAAAAGGATCATGGAATGGAAGAGCTTTTTTGGTCGCAGTTCCATAGTCCAGAGCGTCCGCTTCCATTGACCGATCGTTTGGCCGAATGGGCTAAGCTGAATAGGTTGTCCGGACTTGCCATGAAGGATGTTGTGTCTCATTTGTGGCCGAGAAGCCCCGAGCCGAAGAGTTATTTTGGCTTGGTGCAGCAGTTCCTTGGTGCGGTGCCGCATATTGGTGCGATGAAGCGGTCAGCATGCATAGAGGGTGCGTGGATGGCTCTTGCCCGTGTCAAGACATGCTGGGCGGAGATGAAGGCCACCGATGTTGCATCCCAGGATTCGGACAGAAGTCGAGTACCCGCCGAGCACTATTTTGAGGAAGTCCTGCCGGGCGCTCGTTTAATAGAGACGCAGTGCTCGAAGGATATTATGTTCTAATGACATGTATGATTTCTGAAACAATGTTTCAATATAATATAAGGGCTTTTTATACTTATGCGTTCAAGTATTGAAATACCTCCTGTGCGGTCGTTAATGTATATGTGTATATAACCTGAAAGATGGCAGTCTTCGGCTTCAACCCCCACGCACATAGTGCGGGGGTGTTTGCAAAAAAGCGCATTTTCACACTTAATCCAACGTCTTAGTCCTGTGAAGGAGGTGATAGCGTAGCAAACTAGGCAACCGGACTATAATGCTTTATCACTTTCACTTAGCCATAAGAGTTCGATGGTGGGGCTACTATATAGCCCCTAGGGGCACCGCGCTCTCCCGAATTCGGGGCGCGTATGTGCCTGACCAGGAAACGGTCCTTTGTTAATGCGGAAGAATTCTAAACATTCCGGTGGGTCATCGAGTGGTTGACCAGTCTCACGCTATATCATGACAGTCAGTTTTTGGCTTTCTCTACTGAGGTGCTCACCAGGCCGAACCGGGGCACAATCGCAGTAGTTCTCCTGGTGTCGCATTAGCCGATAGAGCGGAACATAAGGCAGCAAAACACAGGAACCGGGCAAACCCAACATTTGACCAAAGACATGATTCGAAGCTGATGCATATAAGGCCTAACTCGAGACGCCGAACACTCCCTAAGGTATTCGGTCTTTATGAAAATGGGAAGAACAATGCCCTAAGCCCCTAGTGTCTAGGTATGCGCAAAAATTTCTGATGCATCCGATGCCAAAACGCCAGCCTCCTCCTCAGTTATAGCAAGAAACCGGGGGATGTGTATCAACAAGAGTGTAATGCCCTCGATGCGGCTATATCTCCCACGTGTCGAAGCACGACTTAGAGGCATAACCGCATTGAAATCAATGTCGCAAGTGAGGTAATCTTCACACAACCCATGTAATACATAAGGGAAAGAGATACATAGTTGGCTTACAATCGCCACTTCACACAATTACATGAATAAAGCATTACATCATCTAGATACAATCAAGGTCCGACTACGGAACCAAAATAAAAGAAGAACCCCAAATGCGACAAAGGTCCCCGATCGACACCAACTGGGCTCCACTACTGACCAGCTAGAACGAAACAACACGAAGGGCAAGATCTTCATCAAGCTCCTCCTTGAGCTTGGTTGCGTCACCTGCTCGGTAACATAGGCACCTGCAAACTGGTTTTGGAAGTATCTGGTGAGCCACGAGGACTCAGCAATCCCATTACCATGGGTATCAAGACTAGCAAAGCTTAATGGGAAAGGAAGGGGTAAAGTGGTGAGGTTGCAGCAGCGGCTAAGCAAGTATGGTGGCTAACCAACGCGAATGAGAGCGAGAAGAGAAACAAGTGGAACAATCGTGAAGCTAACAATGATCAAGAGGTGATCCTGAACACCTACTTACGTCAACCATAACCTAGAAACCGTGTTCACTTCCCGGACTCCGCCGAGAAGAGACCATCACGGCTACACACACGGTTGATGCGTTTTAATTTGGATCTGGTGTCAAGTTGTCTACAACCGGACATTAACAAATTCCCATCTGCCACATAACCGCGGGCATGGCTCTCGAAAGTTTATACCCTGCAGGGGTGTCCCAACTTAGCCCATGACAAGCTCTCGCGATCATCGAAGGAATAGACCTTCACCCGAGACACTCCGATCAGACTCGGTATCCCGGTACATCAAGACATTTCGACAATGGTAAAACAAGACCAGCAAAGCCGCCCGATCGCCGACAATCCCGATAGGAGCTGCACATATCTCGTTCTCGTGGCAACACCGGATGAGACAGGCTACGAGTAAAACCAGACTCGAGTTGCCCGAGGGGCCCAGCAGATGGCTCGGTTCGGACCAACACTTAGACAAGCATCGCCCGGGGCTATAATAAAGATGACCCTTGAGAGAGCGACTCCCAAGGGAAAAATAGGTGGTGGTGAGGCAAATGGTAAAAGTCAATGTTGGGCCTTCTTGGACAAGTTTTATTCGGCGAACCGTCGGGGGGTCCCATAAATCACCCGACAGCGTTAGGAACGCAAAATCCGGGAACATAACACCGTATGACAGAAACTAAGGCGGCAAGAGTGGAACAAAACACTGCATAAGGCCGAGCCTTCCACTCTTTACCAAGTATATAGATGCATTAATAATATAAGAGATATTGTGATATCCCAACATAACCCATCCCACCATGGAGCAATCTTCAACTTCACTCGCAGCTAGCAACGCTATAAGAGGGCTGAGCAAAAGCGGAACATAGCCAAACAACGGTTTGCTAGGAATGGTGTCAAAGGTTAGAGGTTCATGGCAATTTGGGATGGCTGGACAAACAGTAATAGGTAGCGCAGATAGCGAAAGAACGAGGCAACAAGCATAGCAATGATAGTAGTGAGATTCAGGGTAGCGGTCATCTTGCCTCGAAATCCCGCAAGGAAGAAGAACGAGTCCATGAAGAAGACAAGCAGGCGTGGTCGAACAATCCTCACAACTCCGGAACGAAACCGGCTAACGAGAGAGGCAACCCGGAAAGAAACAAACAACATAGTAAACAACCATCACATAAACATGGCTTGATGCACAACCAAGGATGATGCATGTCCGGTTTAAATATGCATGGCATGGCAAAGTGCACAAACAATCCTACAAATTAAGTGGAGCTCAATATGCAACGAGTTGCATATTAACAAAACACCACATGCAATTATTTAGTTCTCTCTCGGTTATGCTACTCATCAATATTAAATGTTGTTAAACATGGCAAGGGGTGAAGCATAATGAAACTACCTAACTAGGCAAGTTTAAATGAGGCCGGAACAACAAACAACTTTTCCGGAAAATCCTCATATGCATATTTTAGATTTGGTACTGTTCAGCCCTAAACACAATTTTATTGTTGTTAAACAGCAAAATAAAGTGCACCATGTTAAACTAGGCATTTTCCACCCCATTTACATATAAAGTTTATTTAAAACCGAGCTACGGTTATTTAGTTATGAAATAAATCATTTTAACATGGCATAGGAGCAAATTAATGTAAACAACATTTTTAGCATATTAACATGGGATGAAAGTGGCATATTGTGAAACTAGATAAAATTCTAAGCATTTTACATGTTTAAATTATTTACATATGATGCACGGTTGTGAAGTTATTAAATGCATGAAGTATGAGGGTTTTTCTGCAAAACTGTTATTCCCTGGGTAATTAGCAAATTCGCAGATCTGAAAAAAAACAGAAACGGGCCGAAACTGACTAGCCCAACAGGAACAAGGGAACTAAAGGGGCGGCTCACCCATGGGCCTTGGCCCGAACGGTGGAGGAGGCCAGGCGGGCAGAGCCTTTGGGGCCGGAAAGGGCGGGCTGGACCGGGTGATGGGCCAGTGAGGAAAGGCGCTGCAGCCGCCCACGGGAGGGCGCGCCCGATCGGGACAAAGCGCCTGGCGTCGATGGCGACCAACGGCGACCATGGCGGCGGCGGAGCGCACGGGACGGCCGACGGGGGAAAGAGCCGCCAGATCCGCCCGTCCGCGACGGATCTGGTCCGGAGGAGGCCGGGGCGACGTGGAGAAGGCGGCGGTGGGGCGGCCCGGGCGGCCGGGATTCTGCGGCGCGCGCCGGGCTCCGCGCGAGGAGCCCGATCCGGCGGCTGCGGCGAGGCGCGAGCGCCAGCGCAGAAGCTCTGCAGGCGGCGGAGCAATGGAGGCGAGGGCGCAGGAAGGCGCCGAGGAGGCAACAGCGCCTCCGGCGGTGGCGCGCGTGGCCGGCAGTGAGATGAAGGGAGGCCTTGGCGGCGCTTCGGCAGCCTGGCGTGCGGCGCTGGCTGGCCGAGAGGGGGGGGCCCGGCAGGCGGGACAGTGGCGCAATGCCAGTGGTTGAGGGCGGCGGAACGGTGACGTGGCGCGACGGGATTCACCGGGGCGACGTGGTCGGCGGACGTTTCCGGCGCGGGCGGACACGTCCGGCGGCGCGGGGAGGAATTTTTAGGGTTTCGGGGGGAAATGATCCGAAATTTGGAAGGGGAGGTTCTATTTATAGGTAGAGGGAGCTAGGAGAGTCCAAATGAGGTGCGGTTTTCGGCCACGCGATCGTGATCGAACGACCGAGAGCATGGAGGGGAGTTAGATGGGTTTTGGGCCACTTTGGATGGGGTGTTGGGTTGCAACTCAAAGAGGGCTTTACGGTTACCCGGTTAACCGTTGGAGTATCAAACGACCTCCAAATGGTACGAAACTTGACAGGCGGTCTACCGGTGTTATACCAAGGCCGCTTGGCAAACCTCGGGCCATTCCAAGAAAGTTTAACACCCGCTCACAACAGGAGAGAAGAAGGGGACGCCGAAGGACAAAGGAGTGCCGGATTGCAAAACGGACAACGGGGAAAATGCTCAGATGCATGAGACGAACACGTATGCAAAATGAGATGCACATGATGACATGATAAAATGCAAATGATGATGTGGCAAAGTGCAACACGCAAGCAAATGACATGGCAAATACGGCGAATAATCGCGCAGACACTGGCGCGACGGATCCGGGCGTTACAACACTCCACCACTACGAGAGGATCTCGTCCCGAGATCTAGGATGGCACCGGAGGGAAAACGGAAGAGGAAGAGAAGAGGTAAAACTAAGTTGCTTGTTTGACCAATGAGTGAAACCAAAGAACCTTGAGAGGTTGAACAAATTGAAAGAAACAAAACAACGGAGATGACCAAGATTGCAAACAATTCGTTGGACAAGAGGAACAAGGAATATGATGAGAACCAAGAAGTTTAGTGATAAGATAGATATTGAAACCACTCCGGTTAAAACTAGATAGAGGAGGAATAAGATTGATATAATTTGGGCAGCACTCCGACTGTAAATGGAAGGAATTGAACATGAACTTGAAAAGATGAGAGGATACATGATGAAATCAACAACACCCTGCCTCCGGAATTGAAAGAATGGCACAAGGGGTAAGAAACATTACAAACCGCACTCCGCTTGAGAAGGGAGGCAAAACTTGATAAGATGAGAGAACTCGAATGAAAACACGACACTCGGCTAAACGGATAAGCAAGGAAATTACATGATATTTACAAAATGAGATGATGGGTCAAGAGAGTAACATCACAATGCCTCCGGAACAAAAGAATAGAAGATAGATCATTTGGAATAACAGAATGGAAATGAAAATGCCAACTTCGCCACAAATGAGCTTGGAAAGCATCCTTGCAAATAAGAATTGAACGGAGTTGTTGGAAAATCAACAACTAGAAGCACAAGCTTGTTGTGGGCTTATGGCAAATATCTCAAAATTATGGGGTGAGCTTCTGCCACCAACGGAAACAAATGATTGGATTGATATCAACAAGGAGTCGAGAATCTTATTTCACCGGGAGGACAAATGAAGAACTTGGGTCATTTTTAAGCACCATAAATAGCAACAATCCTTAGGGAAGGCTTTAGGTGAAATATAACCCAAGATAACTCCAATGAAGAGGCTGATGGATTTAACATACCTCATTCTTGACAACAATATGAATCATGAAACATGAAGGAAATTGTCAAGAGTGACATAACACCATCTCAAAAGATAAGATAGAAGGAATTGCACTTTGGACTGCAAGACGGAGGATACTTGAGCTCCTCAAAACAAAACATGTGTTGAACACCATGTTTAATTTTTGAGTATAGCTTGGCTGATCTTAACTTCAAGAGAAATCTTGAAGAACAATTGAAGGATGAAAAGAATCCTTGACGACCCACCATGTAGAGCCTCCATGAAGAACTCCGGAAAGAAGAAATTAATCACTTGGATGAAACAAGAATAAGAATTATGTTATGCATATCCTTCACCAATTTAAATTGATGATAAGCAACGGATTTGGCATACTACTTATTCTCGTAGAAAGGATTAAAAGAGATATATCAAAACTTGAGATGGTCTTGATGGAATCACCGGTGGGATTGGAACAACAAATGAATTGATATGATGAACAAGGAAGAGAGATCTTGAAAGTACCACCATAAGAATTGAAAATGATCGAAGCAAAGGCACAATTCACCGGGAAGAATTGGAAAACGAATGAAGATACTTGAGGGGAATTTAGATACATGAGAATGAAGAGATCATGAGCTGATTAGAGGATATTTGAACGATGCACCGGTAAGATTTGGAGAATGATAGCTACACGCTGAGAATGAAGAATTATGACATGATGGCCTTCGGAGAAAAGAAATGGAAATAACTCATGAAATACTCCGGATGGTAAGAAAAGAATTCTCACAATCGAAAACAATTATGAGACCATGAATATTCAAGAGAATGGAGTAAGATTTAAGAGAAATACTTCTTCGGTCTTCACATGATGAGAATGACATTGAGAAACACCACCAAGAATTATTGAGGCACACCGGAAGAATCAAAAGCGAAGAGGTTGAGCCAACTATGAAAAGAATTTGAAAGATCTTGGAGAAAAGCATTTGACTGATGAAAACTCATTCTTACGTCAAACTTGGAGAAGAATTTAGGATAGCTCTGGGAAAATAGAAGAGTCAGGTAAGATCCTGGGAAAAGACCTGTGGGTTAGTGTAGGATCGGAAGTATGTCTAGAGGGGGGGTGATTAGACTACTTGACAACTTAAAAGTTTAGCCTTTTGATTAGAGTAGGTTTTTAGCAAGTTCACAATGATGACCAAGTCAAGTATCACCCTACACATGCAATTCTAGAGTTATGGCAGCGGAAAGTAAATTGCACATATAGTAAATAAGAGGTGGAGAAGAGCAAACGCAATTTGGAGACACGAAGATTTTTCTCGTGGTTCCGATAGGTGGTGCTATCGTCAATCCACGTTGATGGAGACTTCAACCCACGGAGGGTAACGGCTGCGAGAGTCCACGGAGGGCTCCACCCACGAAGGGTCCACGAAGAAGCAACCTTGTCTATGCCATCATGGCCTCGCCCACGGAGGACTAGCCTTACTCGGGGTAGATCTTCACGAAGTAGGCGATCTCCTTGCCCTTACAAACTTCTTGGTTCAACTCCACATCTTGACGGAGGCTCCCAAGCGACACCTAACCAATCTAGGAGGCACCACCTCCAAAAGGTAATAGATGGTGTTGGTGATGATGAACTCCTTGCTCTTGTGCTTCAAATGATAATCTCCCCAACACTCAACTCTCCTCACTGATTTGGCTGTGGTGGAAGAAAGGATTGAGTGGAAAGCAACTTGGGAAGGCTAGAAATCAAGTTTCATATGGTGGGAGTGGAGCAACTTGATCTCAACACAAGGGTAGGTAGTTTTGTTCTCAGAAATGTAAGGTAGGAGTGGTAGTTCTTTCTGATGGCTCTCTCCACGAATGAAGAGGAGGTGGAGGGGTATTTATAGCCTCCACACAAAATCCAACCGTTACACACATTTGACCGAAAGTTCAAATCTTGTGAACGTTGGGATTTTCGGTGGGACCGAAAATACAATCTCGGTTAGTCCGATTCTTCCAAAGTCTAGGGTTTGCCAATCTCGGTGGGACCGACTTTCTCATCTCGGTGACACCGATTTGAGTACGTATGTTTCTGAAGCTTGGCAACACCAATTTCGAATGACCGAGTTTGGAATCGGAAAATCCGAGATTCTTAGGGTTTGGGTATATGGTGAGGTGGTTCATCTCGGTGTGGTGAGTTTGGAATCGGTGGGACCGAGATTACTTATGGGTTTATGTTGGAGTGAAAGATTGCTGATAGTTTGAGAGATAAATCACTAAGCACTTTGAGCAACCAGATCATCATCATAACCTCATCCCTTTTAATAGTATTGGCTTTCCTATGGACTCAATGTGATCTTGGATCACTAAACCAAAAATGGAGTCTTGAGCTTTTGCCAATGTTTTCCTTAGCATTTTGAGGGGTCCACATCATCAGCATTGCCATACCCATATCACTGAACTTTCTGAAATATTCTCAAGAAATGATTAGTTCAATGATATATATGTTGTTATTAATTACCAAAACCACCCGGGGATTAGTTGCACTTTCAATCTCCCCCTTTTTGGTAATTGATGACAACATATAGATCAAAGCTTCGACAAATGATATAATCAATGAATAACATCGTCGCTTTGAGAAGTATGTGATAAGCAAGAGCTCCCCCTAAATTTGTGCATTATTTAAGATTTGCGTTTGAATGCAAATGCACAATCGATTAGGATCATGGGTTACTCTTCCATGTCACATACATCTTGGTGGAGCGCACAAAATGATAAGAATGAATAACATGCACCCAATCACCAAGACATGAGTAAGTGATCATACAAGATATGAATGGAATATGATAAACATTAAGCACACATTAAGCATAGTATGATCAAGCACTCATCAAGATAGAGCAAACGTAGTATCAAACACACGAAATGTCTCAAAGAACTCAAAAGTATCTCAAGGAAAACCGCAAACAAAAGAGCAAAAACGAGCACTCTCTCTCGAAGTCCTATGATCTATACAATTTCTCCCCCTTTGGCAACAAGTTACCAAAAAGTTCGAAAGGTATAGAGCTAATCGTCACTAGGGACTCTGCTGGCGGCTCTGCTGCGTCGATGGAGTGGAGATAGCTGCATCTGCAAAGCTTCTGCTGAAGTCTGTGGAGCTGGAGGAGTGGAACTGAGCTGGTCTTTGGGCCGATGGAGCTGTGGGAGGTGCTGATGTAGTAGCCACTGGGTGCATCACAGAATAGCAAATGATCTGGGCTTTGTGGGCACTGCAGCAGCTGCTCATAGTCATCTGAACCATATCACCTTCCATCTCCTTCATGAGCTCTGCCTTCTCCTCTTCGCTTCCTCAATGTCGCCTCAAGCTTGTTGACGGTGACCGCACTTCATCGACAACATCCAGAGCATGGAACTTATCTTCAACGATCCTCTCTAGGCTCTCCGAGACTATACTATCTTGGCCAGGCGTAGTTCAATTCTCCGAGTGGCTTCAAGAAGTTGTTCTCCAACGCTCTTGGGCTTTGTTCTTGCTTCCTTTTCAGCTTTAGCTTGTTTGGCAGCTTCAGCCTTTGCATGTCCTTCAACAGATGTGGGAGCATCCTCGGTCATCACAACTTCATTATCTTCGTGTTCAGCTGCAATGGCAAGTGGGGTCTATCCAACGGTAGGTGTCCGTGCCAAACTTGGCATTAATGAGCATCTGAATATGCGGAGCAAACCCACACGACCTCTTCTCGGTCTGCTGCATCCTCTTGATAGTCTCAACTATCGTGTCCATCACCTTAAAAGGTGCCTTCGATCTAGAATGTGCAACATGTTGATAGAATACCCTCTTATCATGCGGTGGTCTCGACTTAGGCATCAAAGTATGCCTCGTAATGGTGTTGGTGGTTGGGAGACCTGCACAAGATAATAAACTGATCCAAGCTTCCATATCTCTACATCCTTGTCGGTACCTCATTGTACATGTTCTTCATTGACTCGTGATTTTTCTTCGAATGCCATAGACATCAACATCATCATCCCTTGAAACTGGTGCATTCAAGAACGCTCTCCATTCCTCAACAGCTTGAATGGAATCTCTGCCCTTCATCATCCATACAATTCGCCATCCGGATAGAAGTGTGCGGTGGCATAGAACCGCATGATCATCTCATCATTCCAAGCGATCAGTTTCGACCAACAAACTCTGCAATCCCACAAGCGGTGAAGCTCTCATGCACATGTGGGAAATAGTCTCTGTGCTCTTCATCACAATGTAATCCCACCTACATATCTGGTGTCAAGAACAATTGGCTTCTTATCCATGAGCACTGCCTCATAAAAGTCTTGTTGCTCTCTCGTGTGGAACCTTGGGTCAACAAATGTCCTTCTCCTGGTGGCATATGGATCAACTTGCCTCCATAGCTCGAGACCTTTGTCTTTCCTTTCCTTCATATTTTCAGCTCGAGGATGAGCATCATTATGAACTGGCAATTTCTGCATCGAGCTTCAAAAAACATGAGCCTCATCATCGATTCTGCAGTGGCACATTGTCCTTCTTCTTCTCTGAAGGTGTATGTTCCTCACAGTCTTCTTTGGCTTAGCAGCAGGTTTGGCTTGGGCTGCCTTTGCTTGAGCTGATGGCTTAGCTTTTGTGGGTGCTCTTGCCCTGATGGCATCTCCCATCAACTTCTGCTTCTGAGGAGGCTGGGGTGCTTCCTCATCTGAGTCATCATCATCAGCTTCTTCATGAACTAGCCTCTTCCTCTTGGAAGTTTTCTTGATCTTGCCGGAGGTTTCTTCTTCCATGCTTTGAGCTTCTTACAACAAAGGATTTCTTCACCTTGTTGGTGCCTTTCTTTGACTGTTTCCTTGATAGCCCTTGGCAACCACTTGCCTTTTGGCTTTGAAGTTATCTCCTCATCTGCAACAAAGTCGAATCCTCCTCATCGAGTTCCTCTTCTTCCGCCCCGTGGCAGCTGGAGGCAATCCACTTGGAGTGCTCCTCTCTCCATCATCTGAAAAACTGCTTTCTTCAGACTTGTAGCTGCCTCTGAATCTCAATCGCAATTCGCACTGTTCGATTGTCTACTTCCATCGATATGACCGACAACTGTGAAAAGAATAGGTATAGGCGTAATAGAAGAGTTATCACAAACTGCAGAGGATTTTGCAAAAGAATGAGTTCAAACATTAGTTTTAGGTTTTCACAGAATACATTTCGGTCCTCGACCGAGTCTATAAATTCGTGAATCCAAGTGTCTAAACAGACCATATACACCACTTTCGGTTGGACCGAAATGGGTTTCGATCTGCCGAGAGCACTAGGGTTTCACTAAATCCTCACTTCGTCTTTCCGATTTGCACAACTCGGTTTAACCGAAAAGTGCGGTGCAATGACCAGAGGCCAAATCGGTCGATCCGAGAATGTAGAATCGGTCACACCGAGATGTGTTCGGAAACCTAACCCTAAAATTTTCACTCGAATTTTGTTCTATGATCTAATCTGCTGGATAGGAAGATTTTAATCTTGGCAAGAAACTAGGCAAAGCCTATCGTGCATTGAATCAGCGGTTTGAAGCACGAGAGGATGAAACTCACCCAATCTGGTGGAGCTTCACTACGGCGGTAACGGCGCGATGAGAAAGACCGTTGACGGCGATGGAGACCCATGGCGGGCGCATGAAGCGACGGCGGAGACGATCCAAAGACCACGGCGACGGCAGCGAAGGGTTTGAGGGCGAGGCGTTTGAAGAAGTAATCAACGCGCTGTCCTCGGGTATATATACCCTTCGGTGTCGGTGGGACCGAGTTGGAAAACTTCGGTGGGACCGAGATGGTTAATCGCGTGCGATTACACACTTGATCACGCCGAATTTGTAACTCGGTTTCACCGAGGTGAAAACCTAGATCAATCCAAGTGATTTGGTCCGTCCGATTTGAGTATATCGGTTTGACCGAAAGTACTTAGAAGGTTTTGGAAGTTAGGCTTTTGACGGATCGGTGGCTCCGAGTGCTCCTCACTCGGTCCGTCCAAAAAGTCTTGTTCAAAGTTTGTGATATAAGCATGAATAGAGTTTGAGACAAGAAAGCATAGATAGCTAGGGAGGAACTTAGGCATTCTTGTCCATCCATTTGGTCAAAAGGAAAACCAAAAGACCAAAGCAACAAATGGATGTCCTTGAATGGATAAAATCATGCATCCAACATGCTCACACAATAAGATAGCAAATGAAATATGTGTCAAACATGCACAAACAAAACACTAGCTTCTAGCACACAATTTGGTGATGACTAGGTCATCTATATATGAGCATATTGACTTAGGAGTCAAATGAGAACATTTGATCATAGGTCATACTCATCGCTTAAGCACAAGTGGGGTTACCACTTTTCCATAAAGCATTAATGTGTTCACATCATTAGAAGATGCTTTAGCTCATTTCTTTAGAGCAAAGCTCCCCTTGATGTGAGAACCCTTTCAAAGGGTCAAACTAACCTTGGGTTGTCGTTGAAGACTTCATGTAGATGTTGAAGATGTGGATGCTCAATGTTGATGAAGATCATCAAGAGTTGGGAGCAATCCTTTGGATTCGGCACTTTCAATACCTACATGGGTTAGTCCCACAAGGAACAAACAAGGATATCCATGGACATAGATTGAAGTACACAATAGATGATGTCCATGAAAGCAATGATTACCTTGTCCCTTGACTTACCAACATGAGGGTTTGTGACTCCATGAACTAGTGCAAGATGTGAAAGTTGATTGCACAAGTTCTTGCCAAAATAAATGTGAGTGAAGTATGTTGGCGGAGTCACCCTCAAGAACTCTCTAGTTCTTCTTCTTCGGGATCCACATCATCTTGATGGGAATCCTTGGGGTAGTAGTTGAGCTTGTCGAAGTAGAACTTGAAGTAGCCTTGGGAACCCACTTGACCATGGCCTTGGGTGCTTCAATGAATGCATCAATCTCCTCTTGAAGCTTGTCCTTGCCTTTTAGCTTGTGGTCTTGTGGTGGAAGGTCATCTTGAGCTTGTTCTTCATTTGAAGAAGTAGGATCATACTTCTTTTCTTGAGAAACAAACTTTGGAGTGGGATATTGACCTTCTTCCCATTCAACACCCTCGGCGTTGAACTTTCGCTCAAAACCAATTCCTTGATTCTTCCTGTCTTCCTTGCTTGCGAACAATTTCCTCAAAGCTCTTGCTTCCGCAAGACTCTTGTAGACACCTTTCTATAATCCCTTTCAATAGACTATTTTCTTGCTCAAGTGAAACTTGGCTTGAAACATTGTTAGTGGAATCAAGAGAATTACTAGAAGTAACAACATTTGATTTGGCATGATTATTGTTACTACTAGATGAAGAATTTTCTTATGCTTGTCATGCTTAGTTTTAATAGGTGGCAAGAAATTAGACAAGAGAAGTCGTTTGGCAAGATATGAAGAACTCTTCTTTCAAGATCGTCATTGATAGCTTTTAGAAACTCATGTTCTTGCTCTAGATTGAGCTTCTCGAGCGTAGCTTCTCATGAGATCTTAGGAGCTCTCTATGATCTTCTTGAGTTGTTTCATGAGCTAACTTAAGAGTGTTTAGTTCTTTAGTTAGACGCTCAATCTCCTTCATAGCATTGTCATTCGACTCTTCTCGACTATAAAGACTATTAGCATGTTCATCATTACTAAGCTCACTAGATTTGCCATGTAAAAGCTCATCTTCACCAAGCAAGTCATCCTCATCACTATCAAAGTCAATAAACTCGTGGTGTGATACCTTGGGGCCTTTTGCCATGAATCATCTTCCAATTCCCTCATTTGGTGAATCAAATATGTCGTAGGAGTTGGAGTTGGAGGACACGAGAGCAAGACCGCAACACCTTCATCTTGACTATATTCGGAGTTGGAGTGATAGCTTCTTTCGAGTGATTGTCGAGTCGGAGCCGAAACCCATTCACCAACATGAGCTTGATGTTTTCTTCTTGTGTAGCTCCTTGATGACTTGTCTTTCCTTTCCGAATCCTTGCTTCTCCGAGAGGATCTTCGTTCATAACGATCATCTCTACTCCTTCTCTCTTTTCGAGGCGACTCTTCCTTGAGCTTCTTCTTCTTGGAGATTCTTCTCTTCTCTTGTGGGGAGTCGAACACTCATTTGAGTAGTGTCCGGTCTTCCACAATTGTAGCAGTTTCGATCACGACTAGAAGATCTCTTTTCATCATATGATCTAGACTTTGAGCTTCTCTCCTTGCTTCTACTCTTGTAGAATTTGTTGAAGTTCTTCACCATTAGGCTTATCTCTTCATTGGAAACTAGCTTGTCACTTGAGGTTGTGGGAGCTTCAACTGCAGCTTTGTAAGCACCACTTGACTTGTTGTGAATCTCTTCCTTGTCTTTAAGTGTCATCTCATGAGCAACAATTCTTCCAATGACTTCGGTAGGCTTGAGATCTTTGTAGTTTGGCATCATTTGGATCAAAGTGCACACGGTGTCATACTTTCCATCCAAAGCTCTGAGAATCTTCTTGATGATGAATCGGTTGGTCATTTCTTCGCTTCCTAAGCCTGCCATCTCATTGGTAATGAGAGCAAGCCTAGAGTACATTTCAGCGACTCCTTCACCTTCCTTCATCTTGAACTTGTCAAGTCGACCTTGAAGAACATCTAGCTTTGATTCCTTCACGGACTCGGTACCTTCGTGCATTTCACCAAAGTATCCCAAATCTCTTTTGCATTCTCAAGACGGCTGATCTTGTTGAACTCCTCGACACAAAGCATTGAAGAGAATGTCACAAGCTTGAGCATTGTTCAGAACATCCGCAACTCATCCGCAGAGCTTCGCGATCCGAACTTTTCCTTCCTCAAGAACTCACCTTGCAAGCCAACACAAATAATGCCCCATGCGGCAGGTTATGTCCAAGAATATGCATTTTCATTTTGTGCTTCCAACTAGCAAAATTTGAACCATCAAAGTAAGGACCTCTACGGAAATTACCCTCACTAGACGCCATACTCTCCTAGGTTGTGAAACCAAGCTTATGGAGTCCAATGCAATGGAAACCAATCCAATGGAGACCAAAGCTCTGATACCACTTGTAGGATCGGAAGTATGTCTAGAGGGGGTGATTAGACTACTTGACAACTTAAAAGTTTAGCCTTTTGATTAGAGTAGGTTTTTAGCAAGTTCACAATGATGACCAAGTCAAGTATCACCCTACACATGCAATTCTAGAGTTATGGCAGCGGAAAGTAAATTGCACATATAGTAAATAAGAGGTGGAGAAGAACAAGCAAACGCATTTGGAGACACGGAGATTTTTCTCGTGGTTCCGATAGGTGGTGCTATCGTCAATCCACGTTGATGGAGACTTCAACCCACGGAGGGTAACGGCCAGAGAGTCCACGGAGGGCTCCACCCACGAAGGGTCCACGAAGAAGCAACCTTGTCTATGCCATCATGGCCTACGTCCCACGGAGGACTAGCCTTACTGGGGTAGATCTTCACGAAGTAGGCGATCTCCTTGCCCTTACAAACTTCTTGGTTCAACTCCACATCTTGACGGAGGCTCCCAAGCGACACCTAACCAATCTAGGAGGCACCACCTCCAAAAGGTAATAGATGGTGTTGGTGATGATGAACTCCTTGCTCTTGTGCTTCAAATGATAATCTCCCCAACACTCAACTCTCCTCACTGATTTGGCTGTGGTGGAAGAAAGGATTGAGTGGAAAGCAACTTGGGAAGGCTAGAAATCAAGTTTCATATGGTGGGAGTGGAGCAACTTGATCTCAACACAAGGGTAGGTAGTTTTCTTCTCGAAATGTAAGGTAGGAGTGGTAGTTCTTTCGATGGCTCTCTCCACGAATGAAGAGGAGGTGGAGGGTATTTATAGCCTCCACACAAAATCCAACTGTTACACACATTTGACCAATCTCGGTCGGACCGAAGTTGACAACTCGGTGAGACCGAAAGTTCAAATCTTGTGAACGTTGGGATTTTCGTGGGACCGAAAATACAATCTCGGTTAGTCCGATTCTTCCAAAGTCTAGGGTTTGCCAATCTCGGTGGGACCGACTTTCTCATCTCGGTGACACCGATTTGAGTACGTATGTTCTGAAGCTTGGCAACACCAATTTCGAATGACCGAGTTTGGAATCGGAAAATCCGAGATTCTTAGGGTTTGGGTATATGGTGAGGTGGTTCATCTCGGTGTGACTGAGTTTGGAATCGGTGGGACCGAGATTACTTATGGGTTTATGTTGGAGTGAAAGATTGCTGATAGTTTGAGAGATAAATCACTAAGCACTTTGAGCAACCAGATCATCATCATAACCTCATCCCCTTTTAATAGTATTGGCTTTCCTATGGACTCAATGTGATCTTGGATCACTAAACCAAAAATGGAGTCTTGAGCTTTTGCCAATGTTTTCCTTAGCATTTTGAGGGGTCCACATCATCAGTCATTGCCATACCCATATCACTGAACTTTCTGAAATATTCTCAAGAAATGATTAGTTCAATGATATATATGTTGTTATTAATTACCAAAACCACCCGGGGATTAGTTGCACTTTCAGTTAGGGCCCACTCAAGAGAAAACACCGTTGGAAATGATTTTAAAGAGAAATTGCACCGGTTGAATTACATGGCTAGAATGAGATAACAATCTCCAAATGGCTTGAACGGATTAAGAATTGAAACACAAATCTTGTGAGATATCTTCAGCACTCCAGAACAAATGAATAGCAAGAGGTGAGTGATTGAGAGGTGCACCGGCATGAGAAAGCATTTGACACGAGGAAAGGAATACGATCAACACTGAAAGCTTGAATTGGATCCACCGGAGAAGAAACAACAATGAAGGATGATGAACTTGAAAGCTCGTGAGCATCTTCACGAGGGATCACCGGATCACAACATTGAAAGAAAAGAATGAAGATGCTTCCCACAAATAAAAGGATACATGATTAAGAAATCTAAGTCCTTGAAGAAAAAGGGTGGGTGGGCGCGAAAAACAAAGGCAACTTGGGACGGATGAAACAAACACCGTTGAGAAAACTTAGATTTGATCTTGCGGATGGGAAAAATGATGGGATCCACTTGAAGAGAAGCACACCAGTTGGAAAGGAGTTGACATGACAAAATCAATGATCAAAAGGATTAGTATTCACATAGAAATATGAGAACACCGTTTAGGAAAGGTATGGATTCAACATTTGACTTCGAAGCAACTCGAATACCACAAATAAAACAAAACAAAGGATTTGGCTTGCAGGATAAGCCGGAACAAATACATATGATAGAGATTTACCCAATCCCATATCATGCATCTGTCGGAAAGATATTCTAGGAGCTACTTGAATTCCCACCTATAAAACTCCCGAAACTTTCTGGTTATGCAATCTGGTGTTGGGGATACAGGGGAAGCAATATATCTCACCCAAACTAACAATACCTACATCCAAGCTGTATCCATCCGTCAACACATAACAGAGAAACCTTTGGAAATCGTGTACCTCAACCTTTGAAAAGCATCCGTTATACAAGTCATGGCAATACTCCCGTACTCACCTCAGTACTGGGTTAGCGGGGTTATCTCACCAACAACTGCATAAAAGAGATTTTCGATGTCGGCGTACTAAACTCAGGTATTCCAGAACTGAAACGATAAAATTATGACGACAACACCTCAGAGCTCAACTCCCCGGGACACCTCCACTAAAAAAACCCCCTGCTAACGGGAGGCACCAAGACAATGTTGTCATCATAAAACCATCGGAACGATTCTAAGATACCCGCGTGATCCTAAAATTTTTTTTAGTGAAATTTGAGAAGAGAAGAGTCAAAACTCTACGTCAGGAGACCTCACCAGAGCGACGAAGGGACTGAGGAGTAAAAAGAATTCCTAACTCTCCGATATATATAAATCCTAAATGACTCAAAACATTTTTCTAGACACAACTCGGCCGCTAAAAACGATCAAGCAATGGGGCTCCTAAGGTCGGGAAGGCTCTGATACCAACTTATAACGCCCTCGATGCGGCTATATCTCCCACGTGTCGAAGCACGACTTAGAGGCATAACCGCATTGAAAGCAATGTCGCAAGTGAGGTAATCTTCACACAACCCATGTAATACATAAGGGAAAGAGATACATAGTTGGCTTACAATCGCCACTTCACACAATTACATGAATAAAGCATTACATCATCCAGATACAATCAAGGTCCGACTACGGAACCAAAATAAAAGAAGAACCCCAAATGCGACAAAGGTCCCCGATCGACCCCAACTGGGCTCCACTACTGACCAACTAGAACGAAACAACACGAAGGGCAAGATCTTCATCAAGCTCCTTCTTGAGCTTGGTTGCGCCACCGCTTTCATTAACATAGGCACCGCAAACTGGTTTTGAAGTATCCGTGAGCCACGAGGACTCAAAGAATCCCATTACCATGGGTATCAAGACTAGCAAAGCTTAATGGGAAAGGAAGGGGTAAAGTGGTGAGGTTGCAGCAGCGGCTAAGCAAGTATGGTGGCTAACCAACGCGAATGAGAGCGAGAAGAGAAACAAGCGGAACGGTCGTGAAGCTAACAATGATCAAGAGGTGATCCTGAACACCTACTTACGTCAACCATAACCCAGAAACTGTGTTCACTTCCCGGACTCCGCCGAGAAGAGACCATCACGGCTACACACACGGTTGATGCGTTTTAATTCGTATCTGGTGTCAAGTTGTCTACAACCGGACATTAACAAATTCCCATCTGCCACATAACCGCGGGCACGGCTCTCGAAAGTTTATACCTGCAGGGTGTCCCAACTTAGCCCATGACAAGCTCTCGCGATCATCGAAGGAATAGACCTTCACCCGAGACACTCCGATCAGACTCGGTATCCCGGTACATCAAGACATTTCGACAATGGTAAAACAAGACCAGCAAAGCTGCCCGATGCGCCGACAATCCCGATAGGAGCTGCACATATCTCGTTCTCAGGGCAATACCGGATGAGACAGGCTACAAGTAAAACCAGACCTCGAGTTGCCCCGAGGGGGCCCCGCAGGCGGCTCGGTTCGGACCAACACTTAGACAAGCACTGGCCCGGGGGGGGGGGGGCTATAATAAAGATGACCCTCGAGAGAGCGACTCCCAAGGGAAAAATAGGTGGTGGTGAGGCAAATGGTAAAAGTCAATGTTGGGCCTTGCTGGACAAGTTTTATTCAAAGCGAACTGTCAGGGGGGTCCCATAAATCACCCGACCGCGTTAGGAACGCAAAATCCGGGAACATAACACCGGTATGATGGAAACTAGGGCAGCAAGAGTGGAACAAAACACCAGGCATAAGACCGAGCCTTCCACCCTTTACCAAGTATATAGATGCATTAATAATATAAGAGATATTGTGATATCCCAACATAACCCTGTCCACCATGGAGCAATCTTCAACTTCACCTGCAGCTAGCAACGCTATAAGAGGGGTTGAGCAAAAGCGGGAACATAGCCAAACAACGGTTTGCTAGGAATGGTGTCAAAGGTTAGAGGTTCGTGGCAATTTGGGATGGCTGGACAAACAGGTAATAGGTAGCGCAAAGATAGCGAAAGAACGAGGCAACTAGCATAGCAATGATAGTAGTGAGATCCAGGGTAGCGGTCATCTTGCCTGAAATCCCGCAAGGAAGAAGAACGAGTCCATGAAGAAGACAAACGGGCGTAGTTGAACAATCCCCACAACTCCGGAACGAAACCGAAGCTAACGAGAGAGGCAACCCGGAAAGAAACAAACAACATAGTAAACAACCATCACATAAACATGGCTTGATGCACAACCAAGGATGATGCATGTCCGGTTTAAATATGCATGGCATGGCAAAGTGCACAAACAATCCTACAAATTAAGTGGAGCTCAATATGCAACGAGTTGCATATTAAAAAACACCACATGCAATTATTTAGTTCTCTCTCGGTTATGCTACTCATCAATATTAAATGTTGTTAAACATGGCAAGGGGTGAAGCATAATGAAACTACCTAACTAGGCAAGTTTAAATGAGGCCGGAACAACAAACAACTTTTCCGTAAAATCCTCATATGCATATTTTATATTTGGTACTGTTCTGCCCTAAACACAATTTTATTGTTGTTAAACAGCAAAATAAAGTGCACCATGTTAAACTAGGCATTTTCCACCCCATTTACATATAAAGTTTATTTAAAACCGAGCTACGGTTATTTAGTTATGAAATAAATCATTTTAACATGGCATAGGAGCAAATTAATGTAAACAACATTTTCAACATATTAACATGGGATGAAAGTGGCATATTGTGAAACTAGATAAAATTCTAAGCAATTTACATGTTTAAATTATTTACATATGATGCACGGTTGTGAAGTTATTAAATGCATGAAGTATGAGGGTTTTTCTGCAAAACTGTTATTCCCTGGGTAATTAGCAAATTCGCAGATCTGAAAAAAAACAAAAACGGGCCGAAACTGACTAGCCCAACAGGAACAGGGGAACTAAAGGGGCGGCTCACCCATGGGCCTTGGCCCGAACGGTGGAGGAGGCAGGCGGGCGGTTCTTTGGGCCGCGGGCGCGTGCTGGACCGGGTGATGGGCCAGAGGAAAAGCGCGCTAGCTGGCCCACGGGGAGGGCGCGCTCCCAATCGGGACGAGGCGCATGGCGTCGATGGCGACCAACGGCGACCATGGCCGGCGGCGAGCACGGGACGGCCGACGGGGATGAGCCGCCAGATCCGGCCCGGTCCGCGACGGATCTGGTCCGGAGGAGGGCCGGGCGGCGACGTGGAGAAGGCGGCGGAGTGGGGCGGCGCGGCGGCCGGGATTATGAAGGGCGCTCGGGCTCAGCGAGGAGCCGATCCGGCCGCGCTGCGGCAGGGAGGCGCGAGCGGCGCAGAGCTCCCGCAGGCGGCGGAGCTGATGAGGCGGAGGGCGCAGGAAGGCGCCCGAGGAGGCGACGCCTCCGGCGGCGGCGGCGTGGCAGCAGGCGAGGGTGAAGGGAGGCACGGGCGGCCTTGGCCGAGAGAGCTGCTGCCAGGCAGCGGGGCGGGACAGTGGCGCGATGCCGATGGTTGAGGGCGGCGAACGTGGCGTGGCGCGACGGGATTCGCCGGGGCGACGTGGTCGGCGGACGTGTCCGGCGCGGGCGGACACGTCCGGCGGCGCGGGGAGGAATTTTAGGGTTTCGGGGGGAAATGATCCGAAATTTGGAAGGGGAGGGCCTATTTATAGGTAGAGGGAGCTAGGAGAGTCCAAATGAGGTGCGGTTTTCGGCCACGCGATCGTGATCGAACGACCGAGAGCATGGAGGGGAGTTAGATGGGTTTTGGGCCACTTTGGAAGGGGTGTTCGGTTGCAACTCAAAGAGGGCTTTACGGTTACCCGGTTAACCGTTGGAGTATCAAACGACCTCCAAATGGCACGAAACTTGACAGCGGTTCACGGTGTTATACCAAGGCCGCTTGGCAAACCTCGGGCCATTCCGAGAAAGTTTAACACCCGCTCACAACAGGAGAGAAGAAGGGGACGCCGGAGGACAAAGGAGTGCCGGATTGCAAAACGGACAACGGGGAAAATGCTCAGATGCATGAGACGAACATGTATGCAATGCACATGATGACATGATAAAATGCAAATGATGATGTGGCAAAGTGCAACACGCAAGCAAATGACATGGCAAATACGGCGAATAACTGGCGGACACCTGGCGCATCGGATCCGGGGCGTTACAAAGAGACAGTAAAAAAAGGTTTACGCAGGGTCTTAGTCTGAAAAGAATCCTTGCAATGGGTCCCTACTGCACGTCTGCGCCTGTGTCTCTGTTGTGCCGTATCCTGGACGGGTGTAGCACGGTGTTCATCTGTAAAAGAGAAGAACTTAGTTGAAGAAAGGTTGTGCGAAAAATGTACTTTATATTAAATAAACAGAGTACGATTCAAAAAGCGAATAAAATTGAGCTTTATTGTCTCCTGTTGTACACGCATGCAGCCCCTTGTACGGGGGTGTGCGGCTAGCAGGCCTTTATATGTTTACGCCGGACTCGTCTAGCCGTGTCCGGGGTCCGAATGACCTGTTCAGGTGCTTGGTTTAGCGGAGCCGGATTAGTGTGTGACTATCCAGGCAGTCTCACGTTCTTCTGTGCTCGAGTAACATTTGATATTTCCCTTTAATGAGATGATGCCGCGTGGACCGGGCATTTTGAGTGTAAGAGATGCATAATGCGGTATTGCGTTAAAGCGGGCGAAAGCTTCACGTCCCAATAGTGCTTGATAGCTACTTTTGAATGGGGCAATGTGGAAGGTTAACTTTTTGCGGCGGAAGTTGTCGGATGAGCCGAACACAACTTCAAGCAGTAGGGAGCACATACAATGGGCATATAGGCCTGGCATTACCCCCTTGAAGGAGGTGTTGTAGTGGCGAATTTTGGTTGGGTCTATCCCCATTTTGCGGATTGTGTCCTGATATAGCAGGTTTAGATCACTACCGCCGTCCATTAGGACTTCTCTGAATTAAATTCCGTCGATTATAGGATCTAATATCAGGGCAGTCCATCCTGCGTTCCGGATACTTCCGGAGTAATCCTGATGATCAAAGGTGATTGGTTTTGACAACCAATGTCGGGACTCAACTGGGATAGGCCATGCAGTGCGTATTTCTATGGGCGCCGCTCTGATTTTCCCTTTTGTCACTTGAAGTGAGTTTATTGTTTTGACTTCTTGTGGGAAATTCTTTTGTTTTTCGGTGCTCTACTTGTGGGGTTCGTCATCGTCCTCGCTTGGTGTGTCGAGCCCCTTGTGTTCGGCATTGAGTTTGCCGGACTGCTTGAAGACCCAACAATCTCCGTGGGTATGGTTTGCAGGCTTCTCGGGGGTACTGTGGATTTGGCATATTTTGTCCAAGATTTTGTTTAGGTTGGGTAGCTTGTGGCTGTTATCCTTGAGGGGCAGCTTTTTATGATTCTGTCGAGAGCTTTTGAATCCGGTGTTGACTGTCGTGCTCTTCGGGCTGTTTCCCCTTGTCCGGCGCTGGTCCTTGCTGCGTCGTGTTTTCCTGTTTCCATCTCTGACTTCGGATGTACTTGGGTCGCTGGTACTACATCTTGCCAGCCAACTATCCTCTCCCGCGCAAAAGCGGGTCATGAGGCTTGTTAGTGCGGCCATTGTTCTTGGCTTTTCCTGGCCAAGGTGCCTGGCGAGCCATTCGTCCCGGACGTTGTGTTTGAAAGCTGCTAAGGCTTCGGCGTCCGGACAGTCGACTATTTGGTTCTTTTTGGTGAGGAACCTGTTCCAGAATATGCGGGCTGACTCTCCAGGTTGTTGAGTTATGTGACTTAAATCATCTGCATCCGGAGGGCGGACATAAGTCCCTTGAAAATTTGCCCGAAAAGCATCCTCGATCTCTTCCCAACTTCCAATGGTATTTTCAGGGAGGCTTTTAAGCCAGTGTCGTCTTGGCCCTTTGAGCTTGAGGGGTAAGTATTTTATGGCGTGGAGATCATCTCCTCTAGCCATGTGTATGTGGAGGATGTAATCCTCAATCCAGACTCCCGGGTCTGTTGTTCCATCGTATGCCTCTATGTTTATGGGTTTAAATCCCGCTGGAAATTCGTGATCCAGCACCTCATCGGTGAAACATAGGGGATGTGCGGCACCCCTATATTTGGGTGTGCCGTGATGTCCGGATAATTGGCCTGTTGCATTGCTTAGAAGAGCTTGATTTCTTAGCCCGTAGATGGACCTAACTGGGCCATCCTTTTGATGCGAATCCTTAGGCAGATCGCGCGCCGGCTTGTGTGCGGCGCTGCTTGCCGCTCTATGCTTGTCATGTGGTCGTCTATCCGACCGGGCGGCCTCTTTGTTCTTTGATTGCGGGGGCTCTAAGGCCTCCTCATCGAATTCAGGCAGTAGTTTGCGTTTCGGGTAGCTCTTTGTTTGGCTACTATTGCCGTATTTGTCTGCGGTGTTGAATACTTTGCTCCATCTGATTCTGAGTGTATCTTCCGCTGTTTTGAGCTTCTGCTTCTGCTTTTTCAGGTTACGCGCAGTTGTGACGAGCCTTTTGTGGAGGTTTGTCTGCTCCAACAACTTGTTTGGTGTGAGATCGTCCGGACTGTCATCTTCGCCGGGGGCGGGTTGTTTATCCAAGTTGTCCTGTTCGGACGGTTGTTCGATGGCATGTTCGTCGTGCACTGGTGCGACCTGCTCTATGGCTGGGTCTGTATGGCCGCCGTCTTTGTCGAGGCGGGACTTTGTGCGGCGCTTTCGTCGCCATCTTGACTGCCGAGGATTTATCCTTCAGAAGTCCCCGTTGTTCCTTGTCGTCACTTCCTTTAGGTGTATCCACCATGTATACATCGTGAGATGGGGTGGCTGTCCAACACCCTATAGGTGCTGGTTCTTGGTTGTCTCCTGCATCGTCGTCCATACCGTCGATGTCGTCGGAGTCGAAGTCGAGCATGTTGGTTAAATCATTGACAGTGGCTACAAAGTGGGTGGTGGGTGGGCGTTGAATTTCTTCGATGTCCGCATCCCAGCCTTCCTGACCATAGTCCGGCCAGGGCTCTCCTGATAAAGAGAGAGACTTTAGTGAATTCAGGATGTTGCCAAAGAGCGAGCGCTGAAAGATGTCCGCGGCAGTGAACTCCATAACCGGCACCCAATCGGATTGGATAGGCAGGGGCGCGGGAGGTCCGGAGTCCGGAGAGGAGTCCGGCACCTCGGAGTCGCGGGCTTTGCGAAGGACAGGGATGGTGTTCGGCTCAATCGCCGTAGAGATCGTAGCCCCCGAGGCGGTGTCCAGCCACTCGTCCTCGACCGGCGAAGTCGGCTCCAAACTAGGGGTCGGAGCGGACGCTGGTGCGGCCTCCAGGGTACTGTCCGGCGACAGAGCTAGATCATACCCATCGAGGCAGTGCGGAGCGCTTGGCTGTGGCTCGAATCCGTCGAAGATCAAGTCTCCGCGGATGTCAGCCGTGTAGTTCAAACTCCCAAATCTGACCTGATGGCTAGGGGCGTAGCTTTCGATCTGCTCCAGATGGCCAAGTGAATTGGCCCGCAGTGCAAAGCCGCCGAATATGAAGATCTGTCCGGGGAGAAAAGTCTCGCCCTGGACCGTGTCGTTGTTGATGATCGAAGAAGCCATCGGGCCTAAAGGTGACGACACAGAGGAACTCTCAATGAAAGCACCAATGTCGGTGTCAAAACCGGCGGATCTCGGGTAGGGGGTCCCGAGCTGTGCGTCTAGGTGGATGGTAATAGGAGACAAGGGACACGATGTTTTACCTGTGTTCGGCCCTCTCAATGGAGGTAAAACCCTAATCCCGCTTGATTAATATTGATGATATGGGTAGTACAAGAGTAGATCTACCACGAGATCAAAGAGGCTAAACCCTAGAAGCTAGCCTATGGTATGATTGTTGTTCGTCCTATGGACTAAAACCCTCCGGTTTATATAGACATCGGAGAGCGCTAGGGTTACACAGAGTCGGTTACAATGGTAGGAGATCTACATATCCGTATTGCCAAGCTTGCCTTCCATGCCAAGGAAAGTCCCATCCGGACACGTGACGAACTCTTCAATCTTGTATCTTCATAGTCTAGGAGTCCGACCAACAGTGATAGTTCGGCTATCCGGACACCCCCTAATCCAGGACTCCCTCAGTCGCTCTCTTCCCTTTTATATTCATGGGCTAGTTGTGTCGATTTACCGCAACATCCCAACCCTTCCGTTCCAAGCCAACCGCATAAGTGTTCCCTGCTCTCAAGTCCATCCTTTAGAGTTTCTCATGGCGAGTGATGCAGGATCCTCAAGGCAACCTCACGGCCCTGTCAGAGGAGATTGGGGCAGCTGCGCAGTCTCACACTTTCATCTAGAGCGGTTAGCCAAGCAAGGTTATCTGCCAGATTCAGATCTGATCGTGCTACTTGTGAGCTGCATTGAGATTTGCCTGAAGAGGAGAGGATGATGCAGTATAATAGAGATAAGTATTTCCCTCAGTTATGAAACCAAGCTTATGAATCCAGTAGGAGAACCAAGCAACACTATGTAAACAACACCTGCACACAAACAACAAATACTTGCAACCCAAAGCGTAGAGGGGTTGCCAATCCCTCGACGATATCGAGAAAGATTAAATTGTATAGGTTTTGATAAATAGATCTAACAAAAATACAAAATAAAAAAATTACAACAAGGTATTTTTGGTTTTAATATATGATAGAAATTAGACCCGGGGACCGTAGTTTTCACTAGAGGCTTCTCTCGAGAAAATAACATACGGTGGGTAAAGAAATTACTGTTGGGCAATTGATAGAAAATCAAATAATAACGACGATATACAAGGCAATGATCATGTATATAGGCATCACGTCCAAGATTAGTAGACCGACTCCTGCCTGCATCTACTACTATTACTCCACACATGGACCGCTATCCAGCATTCATCTAGTGTATTAAGTTCATTAAAGAATAGAGTTATGCCTTAAGCAAGATGACATGATGTAGAGAAGATAAACTCATGTATGAATAAACTCCATCTTTTTACCCATAATAGCAACGATACATGCATGTCATGTCTCTTCCACAAGATCGAATCCATCACAAAGCACCTCTTCCCATGGCAAGAAAAATCAATCTAGTTGGCCAAACTAAACCCATAAATCGGAGAAGAAATATGAGGCTATAGCAATCATGCATAAAAGAGTTCAGAGAAAACTCAAATAATATTCATGGATAGATCTGATCATAAACTCACAATTCATCGGATCCCAACAAACACACCGTGAAAAGTCATTACATCAAATAGATCTCCAAGAACACCAAGGAGAACATTGTATTGAAGATCAAAAAGAGAGAAGAAGCCATATACATACTAACTATGGACCCGTAGGTCTGTGGTAAACTACTCACACATCATCGGAGAGGCAGCAAGGATGATGAAGAACCCCTCCGTGATTGTTTCCCCCTCCGGCAGAGTGCCGGAAAAGGCCTCTATATTGGATCTCATCATTCTGGAACTTGCAGCGGCGAAAAAAGTATTTCTTGAACTCCACTAGGGTTTTTGGGATTTTAGAGTATTTATAGAGGCGGAGGTAGGTCGAGACGGTGCTTGTGGGCCCCACTACCAACCAGGGCACGCCAGAGGCCCCTAACGAGCCCTGGTGCCTAGTGGGCCCCACTTTTATCTTCTCGTGGTCTTTGGAAGCTTCCAGGGTCTCTTATCACCAGAAAAAATCTCTAAAAAGTTTCATGGCATTTGGACTTCGTTTGCTCTTGATATTCTGCAAAGTAAAAAACAAGCACACACTGCAACTGGCACAGGGCACTAAGTTAATAGGTTAGTCCCAAATGATATAAAGTTGTTTGAAATATATATAAAACATCCAAGATTGATAATATAATAGCATGGAACAATAAAAAATTACAGATATGCTGGAGACGTATCAAACATCCCCAAGCTTAATTCCCATTCATCCCGGGTAGGTAAATGAAAAAAACAGAATTTTTAATGTGGAATGCTATCTAACATATTCATCATATATTCTTTTCTTTGTAGCATGGACATTTGGACAAAAATGATTCAAAGCAACAGTCTCTAATTTGACATGAAGACATCGATACTCACGCATATCAACAAGCAACTATGTCTTTCAAAATATCAATGCTAAAGTTATCCCTAGCCCGTTATGCTCAATCATTGATCCATTCATGAAACACACTCGAATATTAACTACATTGATATGTCTCCAACGTATCTATAATTTTTGTTTGTTCCATGCTATTATATTATCTGTTTTGGATGTATTATATGCTATTTTAAATTATTTTTTGGGACTAACCTATTAACCTAGATCCTAGTGCCAGTTCATGTTTTCCCTTCTTTTTAGCTTCGCAGAGAAGGAATATCAAACGGAGTCCAAATGGAATAAAACCTTTGCGATGATTTTTCTTGGACCAGAAGTCACCCAGGAGACTTGGATATCATGTCGGAAGAGCCATGAGGTGGCCACAAGGGGGTAGGGCGCGCTCCCTGCCTTGTGCCCCCCCCCCCCCATAACTGCACCGACCTACTTCTTCATCCTATATATTGTTGGAGAACATAGTAATTTCAAAAAATTTCCTACGCACACGCAAGATCATGGTGATGCATAGCAACGAGAGGGGAGAGTGTTGTCCACGTACCCTCGTAGACCGTAAGCGGAAGCGTTATGACAACGCTGTTGATGTAGTCGACGTCTTCACGATCCGACCGATCCAAGCACCGAACGTCGGCACCTCCGAGTTCTGCACACGTTCAGCTCGATGACGATCTCCGGCCTCCGATCCAGCCGAGCTCCGAGATGAGTTCCACAAGACGACGGCGTGGTGACGATGATGATGTTCTATCGGCGCAGGCTTCGCCTAAACTCCGCAACGATATGACCGAGGTGGAATATGGTGGAAGGGGCACCGCACACGGCTAAGGAACGATCCGTAGATCAACTTGTGTGTCATGGGTGCCCCCTACCCCGTATATAAAGGAGTGGATGAGGGAGGCCGCCCTCTTCTATGGCGCGCCTAGGGGGAGTCCTACTCCCACCGGAGTAGGATTCCCCTTCCTAGTCCAACTAGGAGTCCTTCCATGTATTAGGAGTAGGAGACAAGGAAGGGGAAGAGAGAAGGAAGGAAGGATGGGGTGCGGCCTCTCCCTAGTCCACCGGACTAGGCCATGGGGCGCGCGGCCTGCCCTAGGCAGCCCCTCCTCTTTCCCTTGAGGCCCAATAAGGCCCAATACTTCTCCCGGCGAATTCCGTAACTCTCCCAGACTCGAAAATACCGAATCACTCGAACCTTTCCGAACTCCAATATAGTCGTCCAATATATCGATCTTTACGCCTTGACCATTTCGAGACTCCTCGTCATGTCCCCGATCTCATCCGGGACTCCGAACTCCTTAGGTACATCAAAACTCATAAACTCATAATATAACCATCATCGAAACCTTGTTGCGTGCGGACCCTACGGGTTCGAGAACTATGTAGACATGACCTAGAACTATTCTCGGTCAATGACCAATAGCGGACCTGATGCCCATATTGGCTCCTACCTATTCTCCAAGATCTTTATCGGTCAAACCGCATAACAACATACGTTGTTCCCTTTGTCATCGGTATGTTACTTGCCCGAGATTCGATCGTCGGTATCCAATACCTAGTTCAATCTCGCCACCGCAAGTCTCTTTACTCGCTCGTAATGCATCATCCCGTAACCAACTCATTGGTCACATTGCTTGCAAGGCTTATAATGATGTGCATTACCGAGAGGGCCCGAGATACCTCTCCGACAATTGGAGTGACAAAACCTAATCTCGAAATACGCCAACTCAACATGTACCTTCGTAGACACCTGTAGTACTCCTTTATAATCACCCAGTTACGTTGTGACGTTTTGTAGTACCCAAAGTGTTCCTCCGGTAAACGGGAGTTGCATAATCTCATAGTTACAGGAACATGTATAAGTCATGAAGAAAGCAATAGCAACATACTAAACGATAAAGTGCTAAGCTAACGGAATGGGTCAAGTCAATCACATCATTCTCCTAATGATGTGATCTTGTTAATCAAATGACAACTCTTTTGTCCATGGCTAGGAAACATAACCATCTCTGATAAACGAGCTAGTCAAGTAGAGGCATACTAGTGACACTATGTTTGTCTATGTATTCACACATGTATTATGTTTCCGGTTAATACAATTCTAGCACGAATAATAAACATTTATCATGAAATAAGGAAATAAATAATAACTTTATTATTGCCTCTAGGGCATATTTCCTTCAGTCTCCCACTTGCACTAGAGTCAATAATCTAGTTCACATCGTCATGTGATTTAACACCAATATTCATATCTATATATGATTGACACCCATAGTTCACATCATCATGTGACCAACACCCAAAGGGTTTACTAGAGTCAATAATCTAGTTCACATCGCTATGTGATTAACACCCAAAGAGTACTAAGGTGTGATCATGTTTTGCTCGTGAGAGAAGCTTAGTCAACGGGTCTGTCACATTCAGAGCCGTATGTATTTTGCAAATATTTTATGTCCACAATGCTCTGCACGGAGCTACTTTAGCTAATTGCTCCCACTTTCAATATGTAACCAGGTTGAGACATAGAGTCATCTGGATCAGTGTAAAAGTTTGCACTGATGTAACTTTTACAACAAACTCTTTTATCACCTCCATAATCAAGAAACATCTCCTTAGTTCTTACTAAGGATATTCTTGACCAATGTCCAGTGATCTACTCCTAGATCACTATTGTACTCCCTTGCCAAATTCAGAGCAAGGTATACAATAGGTCTGGTACATAGCATAGCATACTTTATAGAACCTATGACTGAGGCATAGGGAATGACTTTCATTCTCTTTTCTATTTTCTGTCGTGGTCGGGATTTGACTCTTACTCAATTTCACACCTTTGCAACACAGGCAAGAACTCTTCCTATGACTGTTCCATTTTGAACTACTTCAAAATCTTGACAAGGTATGTACTTTTGAAAAACTTATCAAGCGTCTTGATCTATCTCAATAGATCTTGATGCTCAATATGTAAGTAGTTTTATCGGGTATTTCTTTTAAGAACTCCTTTAAAACACTCCTTTATACTTTGCGTAATAATTCTACATTATTTCCAATCAACAATATGTCATTCACATATACTTATCGAAATGTTGTAGTGCTCCCACTCACTTTCTTGTAAATACAGTGCCTTCCAAAAGTCTCAGATAAACCATATGCTTTGATCAACTCATCAAAGCGTATATTCCAACTCCGAGATGGTTGCACCAGTCCATTGATGGATTGCTGGAGCTTGCACACTTTGTTAGCATCTTTAGGATTGTCAAAAACTTTCTGGTTGCATCATATACAACTCTTCTTTAATAAATCCATTAAGGAATGTAGTTTTGACATCCATTTGCCAGATTTCATAAAATGTGGCAATTGCTAACATGATTCGGACAGACTTAAGCATCACTACAGTTGAGAAAATCTCATTGTAGTCAACACCTTGAACTTGTCAAAAAACCTTTTGCGACAAGTCGAGCTTTGTAGATAGTAACACTACTATCAACGTCCGTCTTCCTCTTAAAGATCCATTTATTTCTTATGGTATGCCGATCATCGGGCAAGTCCACCAAAGTCCACACTTTGTTCTCATACATGGATCATATCTCAGATTTTATGGCCTCAAGCCATTTCGTGGAATCTAGGCTCATCATCGCTTCCTCATAGTTCGTAGGTTTATCATGGTCTAGTAACATGACTTTCAGAACAGGATTACCGCACCACTCTGTGCGGACCGCACTCTGAAGACCTACGAGGTTCTGTAGTAACTTGATCTGAAGTTTCATGATCATCATCATTAGCTTCCTCACTAATTGGTGTAGGAATCACTGGAACTGATTTCAGTGATGAACTATTTTCCAATTCGGGAGAAGGTACAAATTACCTTATCAAGCTCTACTTTCCTCCCACTCACTTCTTTCGAGAGAAACTCCTTCTCTAGAAAGGATCCATTTTTAGCAACAAATGTCTTGCCTTCGGATCTGTGATAGAAGGTATACCCAACTGTCTCCTTTGGGTATCCTATGAAGACACATTTCTTCGATTTGGGTTCGAGCTTATCAGGTTGAAGCTTTTTCACATAAGCATCGCATCCCCAAACTTTAAGAAACGACAACTTTGGTTTCTTGCTAAACCATAGTTCATAAGGTGTCGTCTCAACGGATTTTGACAGTGTTCTATTCAGCGTGAATGCGGCCGTCTCAAGAGCATAACCCCAAAACGATAGCGGTAAATCTGTAAGAGACATCATAGATCGCACCATATCAAATAAAGTGCGGTTACGACGTTCGGACACACCATAACGTTGTGGTGTTCCAGGTGGCGTGAGCTGTGAAACTATTCCACATTGTTTTAATTGAAGACCAAACTCGTAACTCAAATATTCATCTCCATGATCAGATCGCAGAAACTTTATTTTTCTTGTTACGATAATTTTCCACTTCACTCTGAAATTCTTTGAACCTTTCAACTATTTCAGACGTATGTTTCATCAAGTAGATATACCAATATCTGCTCAAATCATCTGTGAAGGTCAGAAAATAACGATACCCACCACGAGCCTCAATACTCATCGGATTGCATACATCAGTATGTATTATTTCCAATAAGTCAGTTGCTCGCTCCATTGTTCCGGAGAACGGAGTCTTAGTCATCTTGCCCATGAGGCATGGTTCGCAAGCATCAAGTGATTCATAATCAAGTGATTCCAAAATCCCATCAGCATGGAGTTTCTTCATGCGCTTTACACCAATTTGACCTAAACGGCAGTGCCACAAATAAGTTGCACTATCATTATTAACTTTGCATCTTTTAGCCTCAATATTATGAATATGTGTATTAATACGATCGAGATCCAACAAACCATTTTCGTTGGTGTGTATGACCATAGAAGGTTTTATTCATGTAAACACAACAACAATTGTTCTCTAACTTAAATGAATAACCGTATTGCAATAAACTTGATCAAATCATATTCATGCTCAACACAAACACCAAATAACACTTATTTAGGTTTAACACTAATCCCGAAAGTATAGGGAGTGTGCGATGATGATCATATCAATCTTGGAACTATTTCCAACACACATCGTCACTTCACCCTTTAACTAGTCTCTGTTTATTCTGCAACTCCCGTTTCGAGTTACTAATCTTAGCAAGTGAACTAGTATCAAATACTGAGGGGTTGCTATAAACACTAGTAAAGTACACATCAATAACATGTATATCAAATATACTTATGTTCACTTTGCCATCCTTCTTATCCGCCAATCACTTGGGGTAGTACCTCTTCCAAAGGACCAGTCTCTTTGCGGTAGAAGCACTTAGTCTCGTGCTTAGGACCAGACTTGGGTTTCTTCACTTGAGCAGCAACTTGCTTGCCGTTCTTCTTGAAGTTCCCTTCTTTTCCCTTTGCCATTTTCTTGAAACTAGTGATCTTGTTAACCATCAACACTTGATGCTCTTTTCTTGATTTCTACCTTCACGATCTCAACATCGCGAAGAGCTCGAGAATAACTTTCGTCATCCCTTGCATACTATAGTTCATCACGAAGTTCTAGTAACTTAGTGATGGTGACTAGAGAATTCTGTCAATCACTATCTTATCTCGAAGATTAACTCCCACTTGATTCAAGTGATTGAAGTACCTGCATAATCTGAGCACATGCTCACTAGTTGAGCGATTCTCCTCCATCTTTTAGCTATAGAACTTGTTGGAGACTTCATACCTCTCAACTCGGTATTTGCTTGAAATATTAACTTCAACTCCTGGAACATCTCATATGGTCCATGACGCTCAAAACGCCTTTGAAGTCCCGATTCTAAGCCGTTAAGCATGGTGCACTAAACTATCAAGTAGTCATCATATTGAGCTAGCCAGACGCTCATAACGTGCGCATCCGCTCCTGCAATAGGCCTGTCACCTAGCGGTGCATTAAGGACATAATTCTTACGTGCAGCAATGAGGATAAACCTCGATCACGGATCCAATCCGCATCATTGCTACTAACATTTTTCAACACAATTTTCTCTAGGAACATATCAAAATAAACATATGAAAGCAACAACGCGAGCTATTGATCTACAACATAATTTGCAAAATACTACCAGGACTAAGTTCATGATAAATTAAAGTTCAATTAATCACATTACTTAAGAACTCCCACTTAGACAGACATCTCTCTAGTCATCTAAGTGATCCCGTGATCCAAATCAACTAAACCATAACCGATCATCACGTGAGATGGAGTAGTTTTCAATGGTGAACATCACTATGTTGATCATATCTACTATATGATTCACGCTCGACCTTTCGGTCTCCGTGTTCCGAGGCCATATCTGCATATGCTAGGCTCGTCAAGTTTAACCTGAGTATTCCGCGTGTGCAAAACTGGCTTGCACCCGTTGTAGATGGACGTAGAGCTTATCACACCCGATCATCACGTGGTGTCTGGGCACGATGAACTTTGGCAACTGTGCATACTCAGGGAGAATACTTCTTGATAATTAGTGAGAGATCATCTTAAAATGCTACCGTCAAACAAAGCAAGATAAGATGCATAAAGGATAAACATCACATGCAATCAAAATATGTGACATGATATGGCCATGATCATCTTGCGCCTTTGATCTCCATCTCCAAAGTACTGTCATGATCTCTATCGTCACCGGCACGACACCATGATCTTCATCATCTTCATCTATATCAATGTGTCGTCACATGGTCGTCTCACCAACTATTGCTCTTGCAATTATTGCTATCACATAGCGATAAATTAAAGCAATTATTTGGCACTTGCATCTTATGCAACAAAAAGACAACCATAGGGCTTCTGCCAATTGCCGATAAATTCAACAAAACATGATCATCTCATACAACAACTTATATCTCATCACGTCTTGACCATATCACATCACAACATGCCCTGCAAAAACAAGTTAGACGTCCTCTACTTTGTTGTTGCAAATTTTACGTGGCTGCTACGGGCTGAGCAAGAACCGTTCTCACCTACGCATCAAAACCACAACGATACTTCGTCAAATAGACTCCGTTTTAACCTTCTCAAGGACCGGGCGTAGCCACACTCGGTTCAACTAAAGTTGGAGAAACTGACACCCGCTAGCCACCTATGTGCAAAGCACGGCGGTAGAACCAGTCTCGCGTAAGCGTACGCGTAATGTCGGTCCGGGCCGCTTCATCCAACAATACCGCTGAACCAAAGTATGACATGCTGGTAGGCAGTATGACTTGTATCGTCCACAACTCACTTGTGTTCTACTCGTGCAAAACATCAAACCATAAAAAACCTAGGCTCGGATGCCACTGTTGGAGAACGTAGTAATTTCAAAAAAATTCCTACGCACACGCAAGATCATGGTGATGCATAGCAACGAGAGGGGAGAGTGTTGTCCACGTACCCTCGTAGACCGTAAGCGGAAGCGTTATGACAACGCGGTTGATATAGTCGTACGTCTTCACGATCCGACCGATCCAAGCACCGAACGTACGGCACCTCCGAGTTCTGCACACGTTCAGCTCGATGACGATCTCCGGCCTCCGATCCAGCCGAGCTCCGGAGATGAGTTCTGTCAGCACGACGGCGTGGTGACGATGATCATGTTCTACCGGCGCAGGGCTTCGCCTAAACTCCGCGACGATATGACCGAGGTGGAATATGGTGGAAGGGAGCACCGCACACGGCTGAGGAACGATCCGTAGATCAACTTGTGTGTCATGGGGTGCCCCCTACCCCCGTATATAAAGGAGTGGAGGAGGGGAGGGCCGACCCTCTTCTATGGCGTGCCCTAGGGGGAGTCCTACTCCCACCGGGAGTAGGATTCCCCCTTTCCTAGTCCAACTAGGAGTCCTTCCATGTATTAGGAGTAGGAGACAAGGAAGGGGAAGAGAGAAGGGAAGGAAGGAGGGGTGCGGCCCCTCCCCCTAGTCCAATTCGGACTAGGCCATGGGGGGGCGCGCGGCCTGCCCTAGGCAGCCCCTCTCTCTTTCCCAGGCCCAATAAGGCCCAATACTTCTCCCGGCGAATTCCGTAACTCTCCCAGACTCAAAAAATACCGAATCACTCGGAACCTTTCCGAACTCCGAATATAGTCGTCCAATATATCGATCTTTACGTCTCGACCATTTCGAGACTCCTCGTCATGTCCCCGATCTCATCCGGGACTCCGAACTCCTTCGGTACATCAAAACTCATAAACTCATAATATAACTGTCATCGAAACCTTAAGCGTGCGGACCCTACGGGTTCGAGAACTATGTAGACATGACCTAGAACTATTCTCGGTCAATGACCAATAGCGGGACCTGGATGCCCATATTGGCTCCTACCTATTCTCCGAAGATCTTTATCGGTCAAACCGCATAACAACATACGTTGTTCCCTTTGTCATCGGTATGTTACTTGCCCGAGATTCGATCGTCGGTATCCAATACCTAGTTCAATCTCGTCACCGGCAAGTCTCTTTACTCGTTCGGTAATGCATCATCCCGTAACCAACTCATTGGTCACATTGCTTGCAAGGCTTATAATGATGTGCATTACCGAGAGGGCCCAGAGATACCTCTCCGACAATTGGAGTGACAAAACCTAATCTCGAAATCGCCAACTCAACATGTACCTTCGTAGACACCTGTAGTACTCCTTTATAATCACCCGATTCGCTGTGACGTTTGGTAGTACCAAAGTGTTCCTCCGTAAACGGAGTTGCATAATCTCATAGTTACGAGAACATGTATAAGTCATGAAGAAAGCAATAGAAACATACTAAACGATCAAGTGCTAAGCTAACGGAATGGGTCAAGTCAATCACATCATTCTCCTAATGATGTGATCTCGTTAATCAAATGACAACTCTTTTGTCCATGGCTAGGAAACATAACCATCTCTGATAAACGAGCTAGTCAAGTAGAGGCATACTAGTGACACTATGTTTGTCTATGTATTCACACATGTATTATGTTTCCGGTTAATACAATTCTAGCACGAATAATAAACATTTATCATGAAATAAGGAAATAAATAATAACTTTATTATTGCCTCTAGGGCATATTTCCTTCATATATTCCCAAATATCCCCAAACCACCAGAAGCATCCACGAAAACACTTTTCCACCGCCGCAACCTTCTGTACCCATGAGATCCCATCCAGGGGCCTTCTCCGGCATCTTGTCGGAGGGGATTCAATCATGGAGGGCTGCTACATCAACTTCATTACCCTTCCGATGAAGCGTGAGTAGTTTACCTCAGACCTACGGGTCCATAGCTAGTAGATAGATGGTTTCTATGTTCTTCATGAACTTAATACTCTAGATGCAGGAAGGAGTCGGTCGATGTGTGGAGTAATCGTAGTAGATGCATGTAGGAGTCGGTCTACTTGACACAGACGTGATGCCTATATTTCATAATCATTGCCTTAGATATCATCATAACTTTGCGCTTTTCTTTCAGTTGCTCGACAGTAATTTCTTCACCCACCGTATTATTTGCTATCTTGGGAGAAGCCACTAGTGAAACCTATGGCCCCGGGGTCTATTTTCCATCATATAAGTTTCTGATATACTATTTTGCAATCTTTTACTTTCCGATCTATAAACAAAAAATACCAAAAATATTTACTTTATTTTTTTGTTTAGTTTCATCTATCTTTATCAGATATCACTTTTGCAAGTAACCGTGAAGGGATTGACAACCCCTTTATCGTGTTGGGTGCAAGTTGTTTGATTATTTGTGCAGGTCTTGGTGATTTGTGCGTTGTCTCCTACTGGATTGATACCTTGGTTCTCTAACTGAGGGAAATACTTATCTCTACTTTGCTGCATCACCCTTTCCTTTTCAAGGGAAAAACAAACTCAAGCTCAAGAAGTAGTAGGAAGAATTTCTTTCCTAATACTAACCTTTCCCCCTCACGCGATTCATCTCAGATACTATACCCCTACTCATCTGCTTTTTCTCAAAAATTCGCTATGCCCACCTCTTCCGTTTTGCAAAGTACTAGACCTCATTCCCAGCCTATAACAAAATTGTGGCTGACATTTGGCAGCCCATGACCCACCGGAATATAGGACTATACATGCCTCTAACCTCACCACTATCGACCCAACTGCTACCCTCATTGACAAATTAAAAGAACAAGTGGGCTGCAAAACTTGGGCAAAAAACTAAAGCCCATCTATCATACGGAAACAATGTAAGCCCATTGTCCAAATTCTGGACCTTTTAGAAGAATTTTGTCCCTTATATTTCTTGGAAAAGAAACTAAGGGTGATTGTCATCATTTGCCTCCAACGACCCATTAGACAAAAAATGCTTTCTGGAAACAATGCAAAAAAATAATCAAAACCACCATTTAGGGAGATCAAAACACAAGATTGTTTCACGCCTTAGTACGCATAGCTTGAGGAAAAATAAAATTTCAGTTGTCCTAGATGAAGGCTCTAAATTTTTTTATCCTCGTCCAAAAAGTAAAAAAAAATGCTCAAAAGCTTCTTTAAACCATATTGGGAAAAGGAAAAATGTTGTGTGGAACTTCGATCTCTCATTGCTCTATGACTCAACTCTACCTCAATTTCAAACCCTGGACCTGCCCTTTACAGAACAAGAGATTTATGACGCCTTCCTGCACATGAACCTGATTGTCTATCCTAGCCTGGATGGTTTCTGTCCTACCTCCTTTCGTTATTCCTGGCACTCAATCAAGCACATTTTCCTTCCTTTCTTCAGGCCCTCCATTATCTCACCATGGACCTAGAAATATTCAACTGGGTCTTTATGGTGCTTCTCCCAAAGAAAGAGGCACACACTACACCATATGCCTTTCGCCCAATCTCCCTAAAAATTGCACATCTAACCCGATTCTAATCTATCAATCTCTAGCCTAAAAAGTACATAATACCACTAATTATTTATAGTGACCAAATTGGCTTCCTTCATGGAGGAAACATCACATATTTTTTTACGCTGTAGACCTGTTAAGAACTTGCCACTCTTGGAAGGCCACCACTACTGTGTTCAAAATATATTCCAGGAAGGCATTGGGCTCCATCTCCTTAGACTCACTCCTTATAATCTTAGACAACCGTGACTCCCCCTCCTTTTGTCACTAGATTTGGGCACTATGGACACATGTAAGACTGTGGTTCTCCACAATGGGTACCACCCCTTGGATAAACTAAAAATGTGGACTAATACAAGGAGACCCTCTATCACCTTAAATTTTTTCTATCATTGTGACTGATATACAACACATGGTGGAGAAAGCCTTCTCCCACCACATCTTCTGCCACCCTCTAATACATGCAAAGCATGTGGTTACTTTTTAACATATAGACGATACACTGATTATTGTGCATGTCTCCACTGATGTCGCACACACTTTGAAACAAACCTTGGACGACTTTTACCTTGTAACTGACCTCTCTATCAACTTCAGCAAAAAAATCAATTTTGCCAATCCACTCACACCCTAATATGCCTCTCCTATTATAATGCATTGACCTGGTCTCAAAGGGTCTTCCCACTCATTTACCTTGGGCTACAACTCTTCCCCAGTAAACTGACAACTTCAGCCTTTGATCCAATCATAGACAAGCTCCATAGATGTCTTTTGGGTTGGGTGGCTAGGACACTCTTTAGGGGTGCTATACATAGACTCCTTTCTTATATTCTCGACTTCCTGGCCGTGTATTTTATGTCGGTTTTTTGTTTACAAATTATTTAGGAAACTCTTGGCGCCTTGCATAGGAACTTTTTCTTGTCTAATGAGGAATCTTGCACGAGAGAAAAAAATTACAGCTTAGAAAAATCTTTGTAAGTTAATATTTTTGGCGGTCTAGGCATTAAAAATATGTCAAGTCAAAACAATTGTTGAAAATGAAAATTTCCTTCAAATTACTACAATGTCCAGATATTCATTGGGTTTACTGTTACCACTATAGATACCCCCTGAACATTGTAGATAAACCATCCAACCCTTCCTTCATTTGGAAGACTATCTGCCACCAACTACAAACACATATCAACCTCACCTTTGTGATCACAATTAATGGCATCTCCACCTTCTTCTCACTAGGCTTCCGGTTGTTAAAAACACCTCTACAAAAAAACATCCCCACACTTTTTTCGCACACTACAAATGACAAGATCCGAGTGGCCACCATTTGGGAATTGGGATAATGACTAAACTTTGAAGTTACCTTACTTCTGTTGACTCTCACTAATTGGATTTTTGTCTTTGTTGCAGGATTTCCACTCTAGTAACCCAAATGATGAGCGGTGTCTCATCCATGGTATGCCCTTCATACCCAGGAATGCCTACAACACCCTCACCCTCGAGTCAACCGACAACCCAAACCATGACTTCATCTGGTGTGCCAAAGTTTTCATCAAGGTGAAGATCTTTAGTTGGCTACTTTTTAGGGATAGCTTAAACTCCAAGGAGAACCTTCACCACAAACATATTGTGGATTCGTCTTCATTCCCTCAATGTGACGCCCCTTGTGAAGATGTTTCCCACACCACCCTTCTCCGCCTTGCCGCCTCTCAAGTGTGGATTCACCTCAAGATAATGCCTCCTCATCTTTGGAGCTTCTTTGGGAGACCGATCACCCTCGAGCCTCGACCCCAACATTTTTCCATCAGTCACCCTCACCATCATGTGGAAAATTTGGGACTCTTGCAATTCTCTTGTCTTCTAGGACGAAAACCACCTTGCCAGGATCATTGTCAGGAACACTGTATTTGAATTCTCCCTTTGGATCTTTAGGTTTAAAGACATTGCCTTAAGAGATGTGGCCAAGTCCTGTTGTAAAAAAAGGTAGGAAGCCCCCCCGGTGACTGCTCAAAAAATAGCTTCGTTAGATATTAATTTTTTTCTTAAGGCTTGATAAATCAAAAAGAAATTTGACTTGGGACAACCTATGACTTCAAGTAATTTGGAACTAATAGAGTATGACCTAAAAGTTCAACCTATAATTTTCATGTGTGGAAGTATTAGTGCGCTTTTGCTTAACTACATTTATCTGTTTATGTTTCTTCTTATGGTATCCTCTTTTATATTTAAACACACACCAATGCAGCTTATACATACCATAAATTATTGCGTGAACACTTCCCATAGAAAACGTGTGGCCTTCTATGAATGACCATATTGGATGTTGATATTTTTTTAGCAAATAGAGTCAAACTTAAGTTTGACTTATAATAAACTTAACATGACTTTATTTTCAAATTAAGTACTCAATACGTGATTCAGACCTACATGCTTGGATGGTCTATCTTCTCTACCGCCCAAACCAACACATATTTGAGTCGATGACTAGGTATATATAGGCACTTCGTTCACCTACAAAGGGAAGCAGTCACAACAATCTGGGCATGTACTTACTAAAACAATGTGGGCATATGATGGATATATCACATGTGAACATTGAAAGGATCGATATGGCTGACTAGAGGGGGTGAATAGGAAACTAACAATTTTTAAGCTTTTCTTTACCAATTTAAACTTTGCAACAAAATAGGTTGTCTAGATATGCAACTAGGTGAGCAACCTATATGATGCAAATACAACTAGGACATAAGCAAGCAATGGAAACAACACAAGTACGCTTGCAAGAGTAAAGGCACAAAGTAACCAAGAGTGGAGCCGGTGGAGACGAGGACGTGTTACCGAAGTTCCTTCCTTTTAAGGGGAAGTACGTCTCCGTTAGAGCGGTGTGGAGGCACAATGCTCCCCAAGAAGCCACTAGGGCCACCGTATTCTCCTCACGCCCTCACACAATGCGAGATGTCGTGATTCCACTATTGGTGCCCTTGAAGGCGGCGACCGAACCTTTACAAACAAGGTTGGGGCTATCTCCACAACAATTGGAGGCTCCCAAAAACACCACGAAGCTTCACCACAATGGAGTATGGCTTCGAGGTGACCTCAACCGTCTAGGGTGCTCAAACACCCAAGAGTAACAAGATCCGCTAGGGATAAGAGAGGGAATCAAATTTCTCTTGGTGGAAGGGTAGATTGGGGCCTTCTCAACCAATCCCGAGCAAATCAACAAGTTTGATTGGCTAGGGAGAGAGATCGGGCGAAAATGGAGCTTGGAGCAACAATGGAGCTTTGGGGGAAAGAGGTAGGTCAACTTTGGGGAAGAAGACCCCTTTATATAGTGGGGGAAACAATCCAACCGTTACCCCACTGTACATCCCCGCACAGAGCGGTACTGAGGGATCGAAGAAGGTGAGAGTGTCTAGAGGGGGGGTGATTAGACTACTTGACAAGATAAAAATTATGTCTTTTATCAAGGACAGATTTTGGCAGGTTTCGCATAACACACAAGTCAAGTAGCACACTACACATGCAATTCTAGAGTATGGGCAGCGGAAAGTAAATTGCACAAGTAGTAAAGAGAAGTGGAGAAGATCAAACGCAATTTGGAGACGCGGTGATTTTTCTCGTGGTTCCGATTGGTGGTGCTATCGTACTTCCACGTTGATGGAGACTTCAACCCATGGAGGGTAACGGCTGCGAGAGTCCACGGAGGGCTCCACCCACGAAGGGTCCACGAAGAAGCAACCTTGTCTATTCCATCATGGCCTCGCCCACGGAGGGCTAGCCTTACTCGGGTAGATCTTCACAGTAGGCGATCTCCTTGCCCTTACAAACTTCTTGGTTCAACTCCACATCTCGATGACGGAGGCTCCCAAGCGACACCTAACCAATCTAGGAGGCACCACCCTCCCAAAGGTAATAGATGTTGTAGATGATGATGAACTCCTTGCTCTTGTGCTTCAAATGATAATCTCCCCAACACTCAACTCTCCTCACCGATTTGGTGTGGTGGAAGAAAGGATTGAGTGGAAAGCAACTTGGGAAGGCTAGAGATCAAGCTTCATATGGTGGGAGTGGAGCAACTTGATCTCAACACAAGGGTAGGTAGTTCTCTTCTCAGAAATGTAAGGTAGGAGTGGTAGTTCTTTCTGATGGCTCTCTCCACGAATGAAGAGGGGGTGGAGGGGTATAAATAGCCTCCACACAAAATCCAACCGTTACACACATTTGAGCAATCTCGGTGGGACCGAAGTGGACAACTCGGTGAGACCGATAGTTCAAATAATGTGAACGTTGGGATTTTCGGTGGGACCGAAAATACAATCTCGGTTAGTCCGATTCGTGCAATGACAAGAGCATGCTAGTTTCGGTGGGACCGACTTCATCATCTCGGTGACACCGATTTGATGACGAAGGTTCTGAAGCTTGGCAACTCATGTTTCGTGAGACCGAGTTCGAAATCGGAAAATCGAGTTTTCTAGGGTTTGGCTTATGGTGAGGTGGTTCATCTCGGTGTGGTGAGTTTGGAATATCGGTGGGACCGAGACTACTTATGAGTGTATATGGCGGTGAAAGTTGCTTGATAGTTTAGGAGATGTATCACTAAGCACTTGAGCAACCAGATCATCATCATAACCTCATCCCTTTTAATAGTATTGGCTTTTCCTATGGACTCAATGTGATCTTGGATCACTAAACCAAAATGGAGTCTTGAGCTTTTGCCAATGCTTGCCTTAGCATTTTGAGGGTCCACCTCTTTAGTCCTTTTGCCATGCCAATGTGATTGAATTTCCTAAACATACTTGATAAAAGCATTAGTCCAACCACAAAGTATGTTGTCATTAATTACCAAAACCACCCGGGAGCAAATGTGCTTTCAATCTCCCCCTTTTTGGTAATTGATGGCAACACACTAAACAAGACATCAAAGCTTATTGAAAGAAAGACAGAATTATCACGAAAGCTTTGACAAACATGTAGTACACAGGCTCCCCCTACAAGTGTGCAAGATTTTCATAAATTATGGTTTTGGACTACCACAAGCACACAAGAGAGAGAAGCAAGATGTGCTACATGCAGCTTGGCTACATGCATTAGAGCAGATGAAAAGAAGTGAGTGATAATGCATATGTGCATGGTGATTTCTTGCAAACAAGTATTCACAAGCAAGTCACCATCATGCACATTCTCGCAAAGTGCATATACTTACCTTGAGGTTCCTTGGCATTGTACCAAGAGATAAACTTGGGAAAACAAGGTTAGATAACACAAGAGTATTTCTTCAACCAACTGCAAGAACATCAAGAGTACCAAGCCAGGATGACATGTATAAAGAGTGTCTCATATTGAGCACAAGCTTGAATCAGCAAACATGTCTCCAAACTAAAAGATTTTCAATGAACTCGAGAGATTTTGCTTTCCATAAGATATCAATTGTGAAGATTCCTCTCCTTTGAGTTCTCTCGATCAAGGGGTTTGATGGAAAGAGCAAAATCAAAAGAATGATGCCAAATGAGAATGACGCCAATTGTAATGTCCAATGTGAAACACGGCAAGAAATTCTCTTATAAGGAAAAACACGCAAAAGCTTTGATGTGATTCTCTCCCCTTAAGGTAAGATTGCTCTTCTTCTCCCCCTAAATCTTCTCTTCTCCCCCTAAGTCTTCTCCCCCTTTGACATCAAGTGCCGAAAAGGACAGCAAACTAGGAAGGTTAGGGAAGATGGAAAGAAAGAAGTGGGATCCTTAAGAATCACAATAGGGCAAAAAGGAACATGCATAGAGAATCATTGAGTGGAGCTGCGAAGATGATATCTGAAGAAATAAATCGGTGACACCGAATTAAGATGGATCGGTGGGTCCGAAAGTCAGGGACTTAGGGTAGATCCTTTTCGGTTAGACCAAAATATTTAAATCGGTGACGCCGAGTTTAATTCCAAGGAAATACAGAAATAATTCAGCTCACTTTGCGAGGAATGTTTCAAAGGATTTGCAATGAATTTGTGAATGATTTTCGAGGAATTGATCAGAGCCAGAAGGATATTCACAAAGACATAAGAATAGAAATGAAAAAGATTCCTAGATGAACCCTAATGAAAACTCAATGAGAGAACATAAGAGAAAATAGAAAGTCTCCAAAACATATGTACTTCATCTAGATAAGGGTCGGCGACAAGGTCACCTATGTTTGAGTATATTGACTTAGGAGTCAAATGAGAACATTTGATCATAGGTCATACTCATCGTTTAAGCTCAAAATGGGGTTGCCATTTTTCGATTAAGCATTTGATGTGATCACATCTTATGAAGCTGCTTGTACTCATGACTTTGAGCAAAGCTCCTTAAAGATGTGAAGAACATACCTTGGGCTTGTTGTTGCTTTGTTCATGTAGGTAAACTTGATGTAGGTGCTCATTGAATGTGAAGTTGGGCGCCATTTCCACTTGTGTAGTTCATCTTCCTACATGGGTTAGGCAAGCAAGGAAATACTCAAGGATATCCAAGATGACAAGAGTGAAATACTAGATGTATAAGATGTCAAAAGGATATGTGGAATTTTGTTCCTTGAACTCAACATCCCAAAGGGCTAGATACTTGGTCAATGACAAGATTACTCATGATTTGAGTGTGTGGTAATCTTGTGGAATGTAGATCATCCAAGTACCTGCAAGGAGTTAGATGCAATACAAGGAGGCAAATGTGTCCAAGACATATGATCACCATCATAAGAGAAATGTCAAGGATTAGTCAAGTGGGCTCATGCCTTGCATGCATCAATGGAGTTCTCACTCCAAGTTTGAAGCATCAATGATGTTGAACTCACTCCTTAAGCGACAAAACACCTTCTCATCAAGAGGTTTTGTAAAGATATCAGCGAGTTGTTTGTCAGTATGAACATGCTTAAGATTGATGTCACCCTTGGCAATGTGATCACGAATGAAATGCTGACGAACTTCAATATGTTTCGTTCGAGAGTGTTGCACGGGATTGTGTCCAATTTTAATCGCACTCTCATTGTCACAAAGCAGGGGAACATGTCTCACATGTATCCCATAATCCTTAAGCATTTGTGTCATCCATAGCAATTGAGCGCAACACGAACCAGCAGCAATATATTCTGCTTCGGCAGTGGATAATGATACCGAATTTTGTTTCTTGGAGGACCAAGATACAAGGGATCGACCAAGGAATTGACACGTACCCAAAGTTGACTTTCTATCAACCCTGTCACCGGCATAGTCCGAGTCGGAGTAGCCAACAAGGTCGAAAGAGGCCCTCTTAGGATACCAAATGCCAAAGTTTGGTGTGTGTATCAAATATCTCACAATCCTTTTAACAGCTTTAAGATGACATTCTTTAGGGGCTGCTTGATATCGAGCACACATGCATACACTCAACATTATGTCAGGACGAGAAGCACAAAGATATAGTAGAGAACCAATCATAGATCGGTAAACCCTTTGATCAACGGGTTCTCCATCTTTTGTCAAGTCATTATGTCCACTTGTAGGCATGGGGTTCTCATACCTTCTTTCTTGCATGTTGAACTTCTTGAAGAGATCCTTGGTGTACTTTGTTTGTGAGACAAAGGTACCCTCCTTAGATTGCTTGATTTGCAACCCAAGGAAGAATTTGAGTTCACTCATCATGGACATCTCATACTTCTCCGACATGAGCTTTCCAAACTTCTCGCTAAAATGAGGGTTAGTTGAACCAAAGATAATATCATCAACATATATTTGGCACACAAATAGTTCACCATTGACCCTTTTCGTGAACAGCGTTGAGTCTATCTTTCCAATCTCAAAGCCTTTTTCAAGAAGAAAGCTAGTCAAGCATTTGTACCAAGCTCTAGGAGCTTGTTTAAGACCATAAAGAGCTTTGTGCAACTTGTAAACATGATTAGGCTTTTTGGGATTCACAAATCCGGGAGGTTGTTTCACCAATACTTCCTCCTCAATTTCACCATTTAGGAAAGCACTTTTGATATCCATTTGATAGAGAGTAATATCATGGTGATTGGCATAAGCAAGAAGAATGCGAATGGACTCAAGTGTAGCAACGGGGGCATAGGTCTCACCATAGTCCATACCTTAGACTTGTGTGTAACCTTGAGCTACGAGACGAGCCTTGTTGCGGATGACTTGTCCATCTTCATCTTGCTTGTTCCGAAACACCCATTTGGTTCCAATGACGTTTTGATCATCCTTGGGCTTCTCTACCAAAGTCCATACCTTGTTCCTCTCGAAGTTGTGTAATTCTTCGTGCATAGCATTCACCCAATCCGGGTCTTCAAGTGCTTCTTCTACCTTCATAGGTTCAATACTAGAGATAAATGAGTAATGCTCACAAAAGTTAGCTAAGCGAGTTTTAGAGCGAGTAATTCTGGATGTCGTTCATCATTTGTTCCACGGGATGATTTTTCTTGACTCTTGCTCGGACTCGGGATAGCTTTTGTTGAGGTTGTGGCTGAGCTTCCTCATCATCTTCATCTTCCTCTTCTTCTTCTTCATTGTTGTTGGTGTTGTCTTGAGGCGGTGGAGAAGGAGGTTGTGGTGGATCTTCTTGTTGCACTTCCTCATCTTGGTGAGTTCCACTTGTGGAGGCCTCCATGTTGCCTTGAGGTTCATCTCACTGTGAGGTAGGGGGCTCCACATATGTAGATGAGGTACTCTCCTTCACTTCCATGGGACGGATCTTTCCAATAGATAAATCTTGGATAGCTTCCGATGGGTCCTTGTCTCCTACATCAATAGGCATTTGCTCTACTTGCGAGCCATTAGATTCATCAAACTTCACGTCTACCGTCTCTTCAACCTTTCGGGTGAAATTATTGTAGACACGGTAGGTGTGGGAGTTTGATCCATAACCAAGAAAAAAGCCTTCATGAGTTTTAGGAGCAAATTTAGACCGACGATGCTTATCAAGGATATAGCATTTCGAACCAAAGACACGAAAGTATCCCACTTGGGGTTTGTTACCGGTGAGGAGCTCGTATGATGTCTTGCCGAGGAGCTTATGAAGATAAAGCCTGTTGATAGCATGACAAGCTGTCTCGACCGCTTCACCCCAAAAATGCTTGATGTCTTGTATTCATCAAGCATCGTTCTCGCCATCTCTATGAGCTGTTCGGTTCTTCCTCTCAACAACTCCATTTTGTTGAGGAGTGTATGTAGCCGAGAACTCATGTAGAATCCCTTCCTCATCGAGAAAAGAGTCTACATTGGCGTTCTTGAACTCCGTTCCATTGTCACTTCGAACTTTCTTGATCTTCACCTCAAATTGATTTTGGGCCTTTTTGGCAAAGGTTTTGAAGATTCTCTGAACCTCCGATTTGTCATCAAGGAAAAATACCCACGTAAATCTGGAATAATCATCAACTATAACTAGACCAAAGGAGTTACCACCAAGGCTTTTGTAAGCATTGGGACCGAAAAGATCCATATGAAGAAGCTCAAGCGGTCTCCTTGTGGTCATGATGTTCTTCACGGGATGACTTCCACCTACTTGTTTTCCTGCTTGACAAGCACTACAAAGTCTATCTTTGTCAAAGAAAACATCTTTAACGCCAAGAATATGATCACCTTTGATCAGCTTGTCTAGATTACGCATACCAACATGTCCAAGCCTTCTATGCCATAACCAACCTTTAGCGGATTTAGCAATGAAGCAAGCTCTAGGTTGGGCTTTCTTAGTGAAATCAACAATATATAGATCACCTATACGGATACCGGTAAACGCCATGTTATGATTGTCACGACGAAAGACTTGGCAATCTACTTCGGTGAATAGCATGTTGAATCCAAAGTCAGCTAACCTAGACACGGAAAGTAAATTGTATCCAAGAGATTCTACAAGCATGACATTTTGAATAGAGCTATCATGAGATATGGCCACCTTACCAAGGCCAAGTACCTTGCCCTTGGAGTTGTCTCCAAAAGTCACATACTTGCGTGGACCATCGTTCTTTGCAAGCTCTTGAAACATGTCTTTGTCTCCGGTCATGTGGTCGGTGCATCCACTATCAAGAATCCACTCTTTTCCGCCGGATATGTAGTCTCTCAGATTTGCCATAAGATTGAGACTCTTCATGATCTTGTCTAGCTCGGTGTCCGAATCGGAGTAATCATCATCATGCTCATGCTCATCATCATATTGACCCATCGATTGTTCATCATCAACACCTAGGTCAATTTGATAACTACTTGTATTAGTTTTGTCAATGTGACAATAATCATCGGAATGCAATACAAGAGCATTTCTAATTAGAACATTGATAAGACCGGGATCACCCTTCTTTTTCATAAGATCACGAAGCTCAAAGAAGCATTTATCAAAGTTGGGATCATTGGGGCGCATCATATCAAATTCAATAGTCTTGTATAGAATTTCATCAAGACCTCTCAAAGAGTAGTCCGGATAAAGTTCTTCCAAGAACTTCCACATAGCATAGGCGCACTCAAAGTTTGTAACAAGCTTAAGTAAGTTATCGGGTAACCCTCTAATGATAAGATTTACAGTCCTAAGGTTACGAAGCAAATCAAGCTCTTCATCCATGGTAGGGTGCAAGGGGTCAAATGGAGGCACATAGGGGGTCTCAACATATTTGCGCAAATTGTATGTCTTAAAGATAATAAGCATTTCAATCCTCCATGAGTTATAGGACACTCCATTAAAAATAGGCACTCTATGGCTAACAATCCCAACCGTAGACACGTCCATCTTCCTCCAATGGTGTGTAAACCAAAGCAATGGAGACCAAGGCTCTGATACCAATTGAGGGATCGAAGAAGGTGAGAGTGTCTAGAGGGGGGGGTGATTAGACTACTCGACAAGATAAAAATTCTGTCTTTTATCAAGGACAGATTTTGGCAGGTTTTGCATAACACACAAGTCAAGTAGCACACTACACATGCAATTCTAGAGTATGGGCAGCGGAAAGTAAATTGCACAAGTAGTAAAGAGAAGTAGAGAAGATCAAACGCAATTTGGAGACGCGGTGATTTTTCTCGTGGTTCCGATAGGTGGTGCTATCGTACTTCCACGTTGATGGAGACTTCAACCCACGGAGGGTAACGGCTGCGAGAGTCCACGGAGGGCTCCACCCACGAAGGGTCCACGAAGAAGCAACCTTGTCTATTCCATCATGGCCTCGCCCACGGAGGGCTAGCCTTACTCGGGTAGATCTTCACGAAGTAGGCGATCTCCTTGCCCTTACAAACTTCTTGGTTCAACTCCACATCTCGATGACGGAGGCTCCCAAGCGACACCTAACCAATCTAGGAGGCACCACCCTCCAAAAGGTAATAGATGTTGTAGATGATGATGAACTCCTTGCTCTTGTGCCTCAAATGATAATCTCCCCAACACTCAACTCTCCTCACCGATTTGGCTGTGGTGGAAGAAAGGATTGAGTGGAAAGCAACTTGGGAAGGCTAGAGATCAAGCTTCATATGGTGGGAGTGGAGCAACTTGATCTCAACACAAGGGTAGGTAGTTCTCTTCTCGGAAATGTAAGGTAGCAGTGGTAGTTCTTTCGATGGCTCTCTCCACGAATGAAGAGGGGTGGAGGGTATAAATAGCCTCCACACAAAATCCAACCGTTACACACATTTGAGCAATCTCGGTGGGACCGAAGGGACAACTCGGTGAGACCGATAGTTCAAATAATGTGAACGTTGGGATTTTCGTGGGACCGAAAATACAATCTCGGTTAGTCCGATTCGTGCAATGACAAGAGCATGCTAGTTTCGGTGGGACCGACTTCATCATCTCGGTGACACCGATTTGATGACGTAGGTTCTGAAGCTTGGCAACTCATGTTTCGGTGAGACCAAGTTCGAATCGGAAAATCCGAGTTTTCTAGGGTTTGGCTTATGGCTGAGGTGGTTCATCTCGGTGTGGTGAGTTTGGAATATCGGTGGGACCGAGACTACTTATGAGTGTATATGGCAGTGAAAGTTGCTGATAGTTTAGGAGATGTATCACTAAGCACTTGAGCAACCAGATCATCATCATAACCTCATCCCCTTTTAATAGTATTGGCTTTTCCTATGGACTCAATGTGATCTTGGATCACTAAACCAAAAATGGAGTCTTGAGCTTTTGCCAATGCTTGCCTTAGCATTTTGAGGGGTCCACCTCTTTAGTCCTTTTGCCATGCCAATGTGATTGAATTTCCTGAAACATACTTGATAAAAGCATTAGTCCAACCACAAAGTATGTTGTCATTAATTACCAAAACCACCCGGGGAGCAAATGTGCTTTACATCTCCCCCTTTTTGGTAATTGATGGAAACACACTAAACAAGACATCAAAGCTTATTGAAAGAAAGACAGAATTATCACGAAAGCTTTGACAAACATGTAGTACACAGGCTCCCCCTACAAGTGTGCAAGATTTTCATAAATTATGGTTTTGGACTACCACAAGCACACAAGAGAGAGAAGCAAGATGTGCTACATGCAGCTTGGCTACATGCATTAGAGCAGATGAAAAGAAGTGAGTGATAATGCATATGTGCATGGTGATTTCTTGCAAACAAGTATTCACAAGCAAGTCACCATCATGCACATTCTGTAAAGTGCATATACTTACCTTGAGGTTCCTTGGCATTGTACCTGAAGAGATAAACTTGGGAAAACAAGGTTAGATAACACAAGAGTATTTCTTCAACCAACTGCAAGAACATCAAGAGTACCAAGCCAGGGATGACATGTATAAAGAGTGTCTCATATTGAGCACAAGCTTGAATCAGCAAACATGTCTCCAAACTAAAAGATTTTCAATGAACTCGAGAGATTTTGCTTTCCATAAGATATCAATTGTGAAGATTCCTCTCCTTTGAGTTCTCTACGATCAAGGGTTTGATGGAAAGAGCAAAATCAAAAGAATGATGCCAAATGAGAATGACGCCAATTGTAATGTCCAATGTGAAACACGGCAAGAAATTCTCTTATAAGGAAAAACACGGCAAAGCTTTGATGTGATTCTCTCCCCCTTAAGGTAAGATTGCTCTTCTTCTCCCCTAAATCTTCTCTTCTCCCCTAAGTCTTCTCCCCTTTGACATCAAGTGCCAAAAGGACAGCAAACTAGGAAGGTTAGGGAAGATGGAAAGAAAGAAGTGGGATCCTTAAGAATCACAATAGGGCAAAAAGGAACATGCATAGAGAATCATTGAGTGGAGCTGCAGAAGATGATATCCTGAAAGAAATAAATCGGTGACACCGAATTAAGATGGATCGGTGGGTCCGAAAGACAGGGACTTAGGGTAGATCCTTTTCGGTTAGACCGAAAAATATTTAAATCGGTCACGCCGAGTTTAATTCCAAGGAAATACAGAAATAATTCAGCTCACTTTGCGAGGAATGTTTCAAAGGATTTGCAATGAATTTGTGAATGATTTTCGAGGAATTGATCAGAGCCAGAAGGATATTCACAAAGACATAAGAATAGAAATGAAAAAGATTCCTAGATGAACCCTAATGAAAACTCAATGAGAGAACATAAGAGAAAATAGAAAGTCTCCAAAACATATGTACTTCATCTAGGTAAGGGTCGGCGACAAGGTCACCTATGTTTGAGTATATTGACTTAGGAGTCAAATGAGAACATTTGATCATAGGTCATACTCATCGTTTAAGCTCAAAATGGGGTTGCCATTTTTCGATTAAGCATTTGATGTGATCACATCTTATGAAGCTGCTTGTACTCATGACTTTGAGCAAAGCTCCTTAAAGATGTGAAGAACATACCTTGGGCTTGTTGTTGCTTTGTTCATGTAGGTAAACTTGATGTAGGTGCTCATTGAATGTGAAGTTGGGCGCCATTTCCACTTGTGTAGTTCATCTTCCTACATGGGTTAGGCAAGCAAGGAAATACTCAAGGATATCCAAGATGACAAGAGTGAAATACTAGATGTATAAGATGTCAAAAAGGATATGTGGAATTTTGTTCCTTGAACTCAACATCCCAAAGGGCTAGATACTTGGTCAATGACAAGATTACTCATGATTTGAGTGTGTGGTAATCTTGTGGAATGTAGATCATCCAAGTACCTGCAAGGAGTTAGATGCAATACAAGGAGGCAAATGTGTCCAAGACATATGATCACCATCATAAGAGAAATGTCAAGGATTAGTCAAGTGGGCTCATGCCTTGCATGCATCAATGGAGTTCTCACTCCAAGTTTGGAGCATCAATGATGTTCAACTCACTCCTTAAGCGACAAAACACCTTCTCATCAAGAGGTTTTCTAAAGATATCAGCGAGTTGTTTGTCAGTACGAACATGCTTAAGATTGATGTCACCCTTGGCAATGTGATCACGAATGAAATGGTGACGAACTTCAATATGTTTCGTTCGAGAGTGTTGCACGGGATTGTGTCCAATTTTAATCGCACTCTCATTGTCATAAAGCAGGGGAACATGTCTCACATGTATCCCATAATCCTTAAGCATTTGTGTCATCCATAGCAATTGAGCGCAACACGAACCAGCAGCAATATATTCTGCTTCGGCGGTGGATAATGATACGAATTTTGTTTCTTGGAGGACCAAGATACAAGGGATCGACCAAGGAATTGACACGCACCCAAAGTTGACTTTCTATCAACCTGCCACCGCATAGTCCGAGTCGGAGTAGCCAACAAGGTCGAAAGAGGCCCTCTTAGGATACCAAATGCCAAAGTTTGGTGTGTGTATCAAATATCTCACAATCCTTTTAACAGCTTTAAGATGACATTCTTTAGGGGCTGCTTGATATCGAGCACACATGCATACACTCAACATTATGTCGACGAGAAGCACAAAGATATAGTAGAGAACCAATCATAGATCGGTAAACCCTTTGATCAACGGGTTCTCCATCTTTGTCAAGTCATTATGTCCACTTGTAGGCATGGGGTTCTCATACCTTTGCTTTCTTGCATGTTGAACTTCTTGAAGAGATCCTTGGTGTACTTTGTTTGTGAGACAAAGGTACCCTCCTTAGATTGCTTGATTTGCAACCCAAGGAAGAATTTGAGTTCACTCATCATGGACATCTCATACTTCTCCGACATGTGCTTTCCAAACTTCTTGCTAAAATGAGGGTTAGTTGAACCAAAGATAATATCATCAACATATATTTGGCACACAAATAGTTCACCATTGACCCTTTTCGTGAACAGCATTGAGTCTATCTTTCCAATCTCAAAGCCTTTTTCAAGAAGAAAGCTAGTCAAGCATTTGTACCAAGCTCTAGGAGCTTGTTTAAGACCATAAAGAGCTTTGTGCAACTTGTAAACATGATTAGGCTTTTTGGGATTCACAAATCCGGGAGGTTGTTTCACAAATACTTCCTCCTCAATTTCACCATTTAGGAAAGCACTTTTGATATCCATTTGATAGAGAGTAATATCATGGTGATTGGCATAGGCAAGAAGAATGCAAATGGACTCAAGTCTAGCAACGGGGGCATAGGTCTCACCATAGTCCATACCTTCGACTTGTGTGTAACCTTGAGCTACGAGACGAGCCTTGTTGCGGATGACTTGTCCATATTGCTTGTTCCGAAACACCCATTTGGTTCCAATGACGTTTTGATCATCCTTGGGCTTCTCTACCAAAGTCCATACCTTGTTCCTCTCGAAGTTGTGTAATTCTTCATGCATAGCATTCACCCAATCCGGGTCTTCAAGTGCTTCTTCTACCTTCATAGGTTCAATACTAGAGATAAATGAGTAATGCTCACAAAAGTTAGCTAAGCGAGTTTTAGAGTGAGTAATTCTCCCGAAGTTGATGTCGTTCATCATTTGTTCCACGGGATGATTTTTCTTGACTCTTGCTCGGACTCGGGATAGCTTTTGTTGAGGTTGTGGCTGAGCTTCCTCATCATCTTCATCTTCCTCTTCTTCTTCTTCATTGTTGTTGGTGTTGTCTTGAGGCGGTGGAGAAGGAGGTTGTGGTGGATCTTCTTGTTGCACTTCCTCATCTTGGTGAGTTCCACTTGTGGAGGCCTCCATGTTGCCTTGAGGTTCATCTCATTTGTGAGGTAGGGGATCCACATATGTAGATGAGGTACTCTCCTTCACTTCCATGGGACGGATCTTTCCAATAGATAAATCTTGGATAGCTTCCGATGGGTCCTTGTCTCCTACATCAATAGGCATTTGCTCTACTTGCGAGCCATTAGACTCAGTGGTGCGGTAGCGCTTGGACGTGGCACGACCGGGGTTGACACGACGAGCCGGATGCTCAGGAAGCTCATCACCTGGAACCACACACAAGAACACGCAAACAACCAGAAAGAACGAGCATAAGCCACAGAACACGAGCAAAAAGATCACTGAGAGGTAAGAGCATAATGGAAGCTCGTAGGGGGTGGTAGTACCGCGACCTGCTAGCGGTAGTACCGCTCCAAGCGGTAGTACTGCTCCATAGAGAGCGGTAGTACCGCTCCAAGCGGTAGTACCGCCCTAGAGAGGGCGGTAGTACCGCTCGAGACGGGGAAACAACAGTTTCCTACTACCGTGGTCAGATCCGGCACTACCCTCCTACCAAATTCAAAAATACTCCAACCAAACATCAATCCAAACTGCCTAGAAGCATTCTCCATCCTACTCAAGCCTAGATTTGGCCAAATATCTAGAGATGCAACTGCTACTGCCCCTAAGATGCTAGATTGGAAAACTAGACAAGAAGAACGAGGGAACGGGGGCAATACCGGCATCCATGGCAAGAGGACAAGGTGGGGATCGTCTCCACCGAAGGAAATGGAGAGGGACGCCCGGAGAGGGAGATCCACGAGCCCTCATGGCGCCGGTTCTTTGGAGAGAGAGGAACAGAGCGAGGGGGCGTGCGAATGGGTATGGGGGAGAAGAAAACTCCCCCTGCCCCAATATAACCCCCTGCCCGCGCCTCACAGCAGTAGTACCGCGCTGGAGGGTGGTAGTACCGCTCGCCAGCAGCGGTAGTACCGCCAGCAACCAAAAAAAATGCCTCTAGACAAAAACACAAGCACAACGAAAAGAACGGGAAAGCAAGGACAAGAAAATAAAAGACCAACAAGGCAACATACACACTAACAATGATCCGGAACCCACTCCTTCAAGACAACCACACGAAAGAAGAGCGAGCTCTGGCCTTTCTCAAGAGAGGGCGGTGGCCGGAGCCACCTATGTTTGAGTCAATTGGTATGGCACTGCGAAGAATTATCCTTGGGCCCATGACCAAAACTCGTCTTTGAAGCACAAGTACCATCAAAAATGGCTAATGTGAAAGAGTTGATCGTTTTATGCATAATGGGGGGAGGGAGAGCTCATTGAGAGAACAACACTCCCCCTATGCCCTATGTCCATGCCTACATCTAAACTAGACAACAAGATAGTGTGGTGGGGGGTGCAAGGGTTCAAGTCACATTGCTCGAATCAATGATATTTAGCTCATGCCTTAACTCGCGAAATCTTGCTTCATCCAAGGGCTTCGTGAAAATATCTGCAAGGTTATCATGAGTATTGACATACTTGAGCTCGATCTCCCCTCGCCTAATGTGATCCCGGATGAAATGATACCGAATCTCAATATGCTTCGTCTTGAAGTGTTGCACCGGGTTGAGAGAAATCTTGATGGCACTTTCGTTGTCACACCAAAGAGGCACTTTGTCACAAATGACACCATATTCCTTTAAAGTTTGCCTCATCCATAAGAATTGTGCACAACAACTACCGGCCGCCACATACTCCGCTTCACTGGACGAGAGAGACACACAACTTTGCTTCTTGGAAGACCAACTCACCAAAGAGCACCCAAGAAACTGGCACCCTCCGGAAGTAGACTTCCTATCCACTTTGTCTCCCGCCCAATCGAATCCGTAAATCCTTCAAGCTTGAAGTTTGCCCTCTTGGGTACCATAAGCCAAAGTTTGGGGTATGAGCCAAATATCGAAGATTCGCTGACCGCCACATAGTGACTTTCCTTCGGTGTGGCTTGAAACCGTGCACACATCCCCACACTCAACATGATATCCGGTCTAGATGCACAAAGGTAAAGCAAGGAGCCAATCATGGAGCGATATACCTTTTGATCCACCGCTTTACCATTGGGATCAATGTCAAGTTGGCACTTGGTGGGCATTGGAGTAGTAGCCGGCTTGACATCACTTAGCTTGAATCTTTTTAGCATGTCTTGAGTGTATTTGGCTTGATTGATGAAGGTTCCTTCTCTTCTTTGTTTGATGTCAAAACCAAGGAAGAACTTCAACTCTCCCATCGAAGACATCTTGAACTTGGAGGTCATGAGAGCGGCAAATTCCTCATTGAAATCTTTGTTAGGAGAACCAAAGATAATATCATCAACATATAGTTGGCATACAAACAACTCCCCTTTGACCTTCTTAGTAAAAAGAGTGGGGTCGATTAGCCCCACCTCAAATCCACGATCTTGTAACAACTCGGTAAGGTGGTCATACCACGCACGTGGGGCTTGTTTAAGGCCATAGAGTGCCTTATCGAGTTGATACACATGATCCAGAAAGTAGGGATCCTCGAACCCGGGGGGTTGCTTGACATAGACCAACTCATTAATAGGACCATTAAGAAAAGCACTTTTCACATCCATTTGTTGCAACTTAAAGTTGTGATGGGAAGCATAGGAAATCAACAAACGTATGGATTCAAGACGAGCAACGGGAGCAAAGGTTTCACCGTAGTCGATACCCTCGACTTGGGAGTAGCCTTGTGCTACCAATCTTGCCTTGTTGCGAACGATGTTCCCATGAGCATCTTGCTCGTTCTTGAAGATCCACTTGGTTCCAATGACTTTGTGGTCCCCCGATGGCCTTGGCACCAATCTCCATACTTTGTTGTACTCAAAGTTGTTGAGTTCTTCATGCATGGCATTGAGCCAATCCGAGTCTTCGAGCGCCTCATAGACCTTTTGGGGTTCAACACAAGAAACAAACGCGTGATGTTCACAATAGTTTGCTAATTGTCTACGAGTGCTTACCCACTTTCTTAGGCTTCCAACCACATTTTCCATGAGATGGCCTTGGGTGGTGAGCTTGGAAGCAATCTCCGCGGCACGACGCTCTAATTCCTCCTCGGGTGTGGAAGGAGGAGGGTTGACTTGATCATCTTGAGCGCCGTCTTGAGCTTGTTCTTGATCTTGAGCTTGCTCTTGATCTTGAACTTGCTCGAGGGGGAGAACTTGACCTTGGGCATCATTTAGAGGTTCACCACCATCTTGAGGTTGATCTTGCCCTTGGTCTTGTTCACGAGGTTGAGGGCCTTCACTTTGTTCTTCGGAAGCGTGTGGGTCTTGGTGAGGTGATGGCTCCACTTGAGTAGAGCATTGTCCTTCTCCTTCGGCCACAAGGGGTTCCTCAATGGGTAGAATTTGACCAATACCCATTCTTCTTATGGCTTGGGGAGGAATTTCATCACCTACATCACAAGTACCACTTTGCTCCACTTGGGAGCTGTTATTTTCATCAAACTTCACGTTACACGTCTCCTCAATGAGTCCGGTGGACTTGTTGAGAACACGGTAAGCATGAGAGTTTGTAGCATAACCAACAAATATGCCCTCATGAGCTCTAGCCTCAAATTTAGACAAACGAACACCTTCCTTGAGAATGAAACACTTACAACCGAACACCCAGAAGTACTTGAGGTTGGGCTTGTTGCCGGTGAGTATCTCATAAGGGGTCTTGTTCAAGCCTTTGCGGAGATAGAGCCGATTGGATGCATGACATGCGGTGTTGATGGCTTCGGCCCAAAAGTTGTATGGAGACTTGAACTCCGCCATCATGGTCCTTTCCGCATCCATCAACGTCTGGTTCTTCCTCTCTGCTACACCATTTTGTTGAGGGGTATAGGGTGCAACATATTGACGCTTGATCCCCTCATCACTGAGAAACTCATCCAAGGTGTAGTTCTTGAACTCGGTGCCGTTGTCACTTCTTATTGTCAAGATCTTTGCATTATGTTGACGTTGAGCTTCATTTGCAAAGTTGATGACGGTTTGTTGAGTCTCACTCTTCCTCTTGAATAAGTATACCCAAGTGTATCTTTAATAGTCATACACAATCACCAAGCAATACTTTCTACCTACAAGACTATCAAAGGATGGAGGCCCAAAGAGATCCATGTGAAGGAGCTCCAAGGGTCTCTTCGAGTAGATGATGGTTGATGGAGGGTGAGCCTTTTCATGAAGCTTTCCTTCGATACAAGCACTGCAAGCACGATCTTTGGCAAAACTAACATTCGTTAGTCCACGAACATGGTCCCCCTTGAGAAGACTTTGCAAAGATCTCATATTGACGTGGGCCAAATGGCAATGCCAAAGCCATCCCACGTCAACTTGAGCCATTAGGCAAGTCGCGGTCTTAGTGGGTTGCTCCAAAAAGTTAATCACATAGAGACCATTCTTGACATGCCCAACAAAGGCTACATTAAGAGTCTTGCTCCACAAGAGGGCCACGGTATCAATATCAAAGAACGTAGCAAAACCCATGAGTGCAAGTTGACGAACGGAAAGCAAATTGTATGCGAGGGACTCAACAAGCATGACTTTCTCGATCGTTAGATCATGAGAAATGACAACCTTGCCGAGACCCAATACCTTAGAATGTGATGCATCACCCCACTCGACATTGGTGGGCATAGATGGAATCTCTTGCACGTCCACCACCAAGTCCTTGCTCCCGGTCATATGATTTGTTGCTCCACTATCGAGCAACCATGATCCCCCACCGGAAGCAAACACCTACAAGAGATCAATGCTTGGTTTTAGGTACCCATTTAGTAATGGGTCCTTTGATGTTAGTAACAAGGGTATTGGGAACCCAAATAGACCATTGAATGTACTCATAAGGAGAACCAACAAATTTAGCATAAACATGTCCATCACTAGCACGACACAACACATATGACGGGTTAAAGTCGCCGGCTTTGTTTGAGGAATTGCTTTTGCCCTTTTGGACGTCAACTCCCTTCACTTTTTCCTTCTTCTCCTTAGGATCACCCTCTCCCTCTTTCACAAACGTTTGCCTGAGAGGAGGAGGATGTTTGGTCTTATTGTTCTTCTTCTTCTTGCTCTTGGACTTGGGTGCAAACCCAATTCCTTCCTTGGCCACAACTTCCTTTTGATTGCTCAAAAGGTCGTTGAGGTTCTTCTCACCTTGAATGCATGTTACAAGACCTTTCTCAATTTGATCCTTCAACTTGGCATTCTCCTCCACAAGATGCACATGCTCACAACACGGGTTAGTAGCACATGCATTATCAATTAATACCATATGAGGAAAGGTGGCCTTTTCCTTGATTAGCTTAACTTGGAGTTGAGCATGAGACTCCTTGAGGTTAGCGTGAGCACCCTTCAAGACCTTATGGGCCTTGTCAAGTATCTCAAACTCCTCTTTGAGTCTAGCATGATCAACCCCAAGTTTAGCCTTCTCGGAAGTTAGCACACGAGACACGACAAGAGCATGATCAAGATCTTTCTTTAACTTAGCATGGTCATCATTGTGTGACTCCTCAAAAGTCAAACGATGCACACGCTCTTTCTCGAGAGCATTAGAGAGATCCGATATCTCATCGGCATAGTCACGACTATGAGCCTCCATCTTAGAGATGGTATCTTCGTGAGCCTCGATCATGTCATTGGCCTCCCCAAGTTGTTCCAAGAGAGCAACAAAGTGCTTCTTGGACTTACCCTTGAGCTTACTCATAAACGACTCAAATCCATTCACTTCCTCATTAGACTCAACATGTTCATCAATGCAATCCTCCGAGGAGGGATTAGTAATGATGGTGGTTGTGATGTTGGGGGTTACCTTGTTTGATGCTTTAGCCATGAGGCACTTGGCAGTGATGTTTTCATTGGGTGAATCAAAGAGAGACACCGGGGGAGTAGTAGCAATGGCAACGGATGCCATGGCCATTGCTTCTCCACTTTCATCATCATCGTCATCCTCTTGGTATTCTTCTTGAACCACCAACCCACGAGTTGGAGTCTTCTTGTCGAAGTTGTTCTTGATGGGGAATGACTTGGCTTTGTCTTTTCGAATGAATTTGCCACCATTGTCTTCCCTCTTCTCGTAAGGACAATCCACAACGAAATGGCTCACGTTGCCACAGTTGAAGCAAGTTCTAACTCGTTGCTTGCCCTTGACGCCACTTGATATGTTCTTGTTGAAGTTGGGTCTTGTATTCTTCTTGCTCCAAAATTGTCTTGAAGCAAGGGCCATGTGCTCATGATAGTCATACTTGGTGTCTTCGGGATTTCTCTCCTCATCTTCTACTTCTTCCTCTTCTTCCATGATGACCTTGGCATTCAAAGCAAGATTGGGCTTCTTTGCCCTTTGAGAATGAAGCACCGCATTGTCGGCGGTCTTGTCCAAGATGGTCATTGCAACGAACTCATCCAACACTTCACTTGAGGTCATGGAGTGGAAGTCCGGTCTTTGACAGATGACGGAGGACATGGCCTTGTTGTAGGGCATCATGGCCTTGAGGAACTTGCGCTTGATCCAATTGTCATCCATGTCCTTGCTTCCATGATCTCGGAGTGAGACCGCGAGTTTGGTCACTCTTCGAAAGAGCTCACGAGGATCTTCATCTTCTTTCATTGCAAACTCATCGGCTTCATCTTGCACCACTTCATAGTTGGAGCATTGAATGCTAGCACTTCCTCGATAGAGAGACTCCACATTTCCATGCTTCTTTAGCCATGGCATGAGGTCGAAGATGAGGGAGATCTTCGGGAAGGATTGCATCTTGGATGATGAAGAGAGCACTCTCATTGAAATGATTGTCCACAGCTTCTCGAGGGGTGAAGTTGCTTGGGTCATGAGGATAGAAACCTTCTTCAATAATTCTCCAAAGGTTAGTGTTCACATGTTTTAAATGACGCTTGAAGCGATAAACCCAAGAATCAAAATCTTCATGTTTCTCATATTTAGGAGGAGGACCGGCATGATTCAAATGCGTGGAAGGAATCAGCCCTCCATAAATTGGGGGTTCCACATGGGCAAAGATGCCGGTGCCATTTCTACCACTAATAGAAGGACTCTTTTCAATGTTAGCTTCCCCCTTGTCGGAGGTAGCATCCGTCACCTTGTTGGTGGGATCACCCACTTTCATCGGCGAGGTAGATTGTTTAAGTCCTTCTAGGAATTCCTTAAACATGTCCTTAACCTCGGTCGTCATGGAGGTTTTCAATGTTTCCAAAGCCACATTGAATTCCTCACATGAGATCGAGTTACCCCATCTCCCGTAGATGATATCGGATCTGCACCGGAGTGCTCTCCCACATCATCTACGACATCAACCATACTCTTCGGTCGGTAAAGTCCTTAAAAAGAGACGAGGCTCTGATACCAATTGAAAGGATCGATATGGTTGACTAGAGGGGGGTGAATAGGCAACTAACAATTTTTAAGCTTTTCTTTACCAATTTAAACTTTGCAACAAAATAGGTTGTCTAGATATGCAACTAGGTGAGCAACCTATATGATGCAAATACAACTAGCACATAAGCAAGCAATGGAAACAACACAAGTAGGCTTGCAAGAGTAAAGGCACGAAGTAACCAAGAGTGGAGCCGGTGGAGACGAGGACATATTACCGAAGTTCCTTCATTTTAAGGGGAAGTACGTCTCCGTTAGAGCGGTGTGGAGGCACAATGCTCCCCAAGAAGCCACTAGGGCCATCGTATTCTCCTCATGCACTCACACAATGCGAGATGCCGTGATTCCACTATTGGTGCCCTTGAAGGCAGCGACCGAACCTTTACAAACAAGGTTGGGGCTATCTCCACAACAATTGGAGGCTCCCAACAACACCACGAAGCTTCACCAAATGGAGTATGGCTTCGAGGTGACCTCAACCGTCTAGGGTGCTCAAACACCCAAGAGTAACAAGATCCGCTAGGGATAAGAGAGGGAATCAAATTTCTCTTGGTGGAAGGGTAGATCGGGGCCTTCTCAACCAATCCCGAGCAAATCAACAAGTTTGATTGGCTAGGGAGAGAGATCGGGCGAAAATGGAGCTTGGAGCAACAATGGAGCTTTGGGGGAAAGAGGTAGGTCAACTTTGGGGAAGAAGACCCCTTTATATAGTGGGGGAAACAATCCAACCCTTACCCCACTGTACATCCCCGCACAAAGCGGTACTACCGCTAGGGAAGGGCGGTACTACCAATGAGAGCGGTACTACCGCTCCCTACCCAGCGGTACTACCGCGCTGGCGAGGAAGACAGGGCCCTGGCCCCAGAGCGGTACAACCGTGGGAGTAAGAGCGGTACTACCGCTTGGAGCGGTACTACCGCCACTACTACCGCTCCTAGTACCGCAAAACTCGACACGAGAAACACCGGTCTCGAATCGAGGCGGTAGTAGCGCGGAACAGCTGCGGTACTACGGCCAAAGCCCGAGAGCGGTACTACCGCCCTGCGGAGCGGTACTACCGCTGAGAGCGGTACTACCGCTTCGTGGAGCGGTACTACATTGAGAGCTTCAGCGGTACTATCATTGCCGACCATGCATCTCGCCGCTTGGACAGAACGGAGCAGATACGGAAGAAAAAGGGTAGCTCCAATGATGCGGATGGAAGATGATGGGTGTGATAGGGATGTGTACGTGTTGATTCCACCCTAGTCTTACCAAAGCGGATCCCCTCTTGATAGGACGGTGACTCCTACGAAACTAGTCCACCAACAACGAAATGAAGGAGCTACACCATCTTGAATAAAACACCAAGGGGATGTAATCGTCTCGTGCCAATGGATGAATCTCTGAAAGAACTTAACCCACACGATTAGTCCGCAAAAGCATTGTCATCAATCACCAAAACCACTTGGGGATAAATATGCCCTTACAAACATGATGTGTGAGTGTGCATAGACCACATATTGTTTTGAAATGCAGAAAATAACAAAAAATAGAGTTTATAGAGGTTGTAACTAAGGCGTTTAAATTAAGGCATTGAAATTCCTCGATAGCAATAACTTTGTTCGTGTTATTTTTCAAGTTTGTAGTGAACTTTTGATCTTTATTCTTACGGCATGAGGCTCGACGCCGTCCACTATGAAGAATATGAGTGGTGGGAAAGGTGTTAGCAAGGAGGAAGGAAGGCGGAAATGGAAAAAAGTCATGGATACTAGAGGAGATGAGAAGGGGAATTTGAGTGCCGACATCGACAAGATGACGACTATGATGTGGCGACATTGACTATGACACACATGGTATTTAGTAGTGAGCTTCCGAGAGACAATTGTGGAAAGAGGTGCGAGGACGGTTCAATCTAACGCTCACGAGGAGCTGGAGTGGTGGACACATGGCAATGGTGACAGATCTAAGGAGTGTGGTGGCGACTAGGATAAGGATATGAAGGTGGTGGAGAGGAAGTGGGCGATAACGTCCTGACAAATAGTGGAATGCCTTCCCGCATTGCGGTGACAGCCCTACCTAACAACTTGGAGGCGGTGACATAGAACAATGACAATGGTGGCTGATCTGAGGACCATGGTTACATGTGGACTGGGATCCTCTCTATTATCACACCAGGTAGTATAGTCGCTGATGTGCGGATCTGACCCCACATAATATCAACACTAATACAATGTCCAATACCGTTGAGGAGCTCGACATGGCTGCCGCTAGAGTAAGGAAAGAAAGTGGAGGGTGATGGAGAGGGATTGAGAAGGGGTGGAAAGTCGACAGTAGGAATGATGGAAGTGTAAGAGAGGTGACTAGAAGAAAAGAGGAAACAACATTAATGTCGAAATGTCAACTCAAGATATCAGGGTCAAGAATGCACTGTATTTTTGTTTGGACAAGGGCTAAAACACACAGTCTTCCTCTAGCTACCAAAGACCACGGGACACAAAGATTTATATAGGTTCATGCCGCACTGTGGTGCAATACGCTACTCTTGTTCTTGGTTGATTGACGTGTATGATATGGTGGTGTTTACATATGATCGAGCGACCTTGAGGTATGCTCGCAAGAGCTTTGGTAATGCTTGAGGTATAATATGTGGCTAGTCCTATCAGCCCTAGGATTCCCTTTCTCCCACTCCTCTAAGTGTTACTTTTCTCTGGATGTGGGAGGAGTTATCTTTAGATGGCCACGGTCCTCCCCTTATATAGTGTTGTGGGGTATCACAGTTGTTGTTCCTACTCGTGTGAACGCACACAAACAATATGGGTTGGAGCCTAAGTGAACACCTTGAGTAAGCAGGTTGCTGCCAGGAAGCTTTTTGCCTGTTACGAGTAGGTGCGCTAGGCACTCGAGTACCCTTTACCATCATTGCGCTTTGGTGGGTCCCTTTCTCTGGCGTCTCATCGTTGGAAGTTGCTTGCTGGTCAAAGATATATCCTATGTTGTCATAATCATCCATTTTATAGGTTGCATACCTTAACGCACTACCTCCAAGATGGCATTTTTTACCGCTTACTACATGTAGGCCTGCGGTGTCCTACCGTTTGTATATTGCAGCTTCAATCAATGCCCTTTTACCATGGCTCCCTTTTTATTGTGCATGATATTTTGATGCACCTTTGGCTGGTCCATGTGGCGTGCTCGGCATACACTTGTTCCCATTAAGCCGACAGCAGCCCCGACCCTTTCATTAACTTTTTAGACTCAAGGAAGAGGAGGCCACCTGCTAGTGGGAGGGAAAAATCCTTATTGAGCCTTCCCAAAGGCCGTCTCTTTGGAGAAGCGCGGATGTCACCGCGCTTCTGTGGGAATGGAGGCGCCAAAGGAAGGCGAGGAAGCGTCTCGGTTCACGTGTGATTGATGGCAACGACATGTGGTGCATCGAGCATTACACAACGGACATGTGCCCCTTTTCAAGGTGCCCTCTCTGCTTCCTACCCCGGGAAATAAAAGGTCTGCATGAGCACGATGCAAGGTTTTTCATTAGTTCATTCCACTTTCATCCGGTGAGGAGCCCCAAACAACTAAAATGGCCACCTGTATCCCAGTTGTCCAAGACACCTCCTTCTTCACCTCTTCCACATTGTCTTCATCATCAGCTCTGCCTCCCCAATAGTTTGTGTTCTTGGAGCTTGCCATCCCAACGCCAGTGATGATGGCGCCGCCTCCTTGCCAGCCGACAGTCTCTTCATCGCACCACCCCTCGCCGCATATGGCGAGGGCACATCTCCCTCATCCACTAGAACCCTAGGCCAAGCCAATGTTGCATCGACCCTAACACCAACCAGTGTGAGGACGCCCTTGCCCGTGCACGGCTTGGGGGCCTGGGATGCTAAGGAAGGGCGCCTCTCGCAGCGGGTGCTGCAGATCCGATCTCCAGCAACCGCGGTGGCGACCATGGGGCATGCCAATGATTTTGATGCTTGCCTGTGGTTCGAAACCATGGTGATTCTTGTTCTCGGGCAGTGCTCATGTGTTCCTTGTCAACATGATGCTTGGCAGGGCACGGCGGTTCGCCCTGCGTCTGGACGACCGTTGATGGATTTGGCGCCTCATTTTGGTGGTTGGTCGTCGGTGGTCTCCGCGAGGCGCATTTGGCTGCGGTGGATCTCGGTGCTTCTTCCTCGTCGATGGGCAGCTCCGATGGTGGTTGGGGGGGGGGGCTTGTCTGCGCCAACGCGGGATGATGTGTGGCTGAAGTAGTGTGGGAGCTTGGGTGAAGACCATGTCCCGACTTTGTGTTGTGACCAGTGATGCCGACGGCGACAGCCGTCCTTGACCTTCTTGGATGCATCGCTGCTTTGCTACCGCACCCCTCCCACGCTGATCCAGCCATCTCGGCCTCTCCGGGGAAGCACTTGATCTATGTGATCTCATGATGGCTACGCCTTGGCGTCGTATTCCCTCATAGGGGCTGTGTCTTGGGAGTTCGACATCGGCGAGCAGGACCGGTGGATGGCGGTGGTTGTGGCATCCAGGCATCTATGGCGACGATGATGGTTTGAGCGATGTCCATGATACGACAATAGTTGAGGTAGCCGGCTCTTCTTCGGCATGACTTTGGGTTTGCCTCAGTTTGTTGTTGTGAAGTTAAAGCTGCGCCAGGGGGGCACAGTGGTGTACGATAACTGGCTGTAGGTGCCCCGTTCGATGATCTTCCGTGGCACCAACTATGCCTAGTTTTGTCCTTCATAGTTCTCCGTCAGGGTCGGAGATGCGCCGTCTGATTGTAGGTGGCTTAGTTTGGCGCGGATCTTCATACAACTCCACACAACCTCGACAATGTGGGTTGAGTCGACGATCGCCTACGATGAAATTAGAGTCGGAGCTGCGTTGTTTAATCATAGGTGGCTTAGTTTTGACGCCGATCTTCATACAACTCCACACAACCTCTACAATGTGGGTTGAGTCGATGATCGCCTACGGCGAAGTCAGAGTCGTTTACTCAAGGTTTAGCGATGGCGATGACGCCTCTAGGGAAGGACTGGTGATGACGACGCCTGTGTGTTGTCTCGGTGAGGCCCTCTTTTGGGTGGTGTGCATGGACTATCTTGTGTGTGATGTTCAGTGGTCGTGATGGTTTTCGCCAGATTTTTCATAATTAACTAGGCAATCTGGTTTTCTCTAAATCAGACAACTCTTTCCTTCTCACTGAATGCATGAATCCTGCTCATTTCAAAAAAGAAAAGAAAATAATAGTTCATCTCCACTACCTCTATTATCTTAAGAGAAATGCGTGCCACCTCATCAGAGGTCAACCACAACATGCATGCCAAAAAAGTTTTACACTATTAGTTGATCCCACACACATCACACTTCACCACACATGGACCTCATCAACGGTCGACTGGACTTGCATGGGCAAAAGTTTTTCGTTATATTGTGCCACTTATATTCGAAATATATTTTGACTACATGATAATTACAATACATAATGTTCATTTTTAGTTTTAGTATTATTAATTCAATTATGCATGTTTCATACAATCAAATCACTGGAATACAGTGCAATTGATTTTCGTGTATTCTCTAGTTTAATAGAGATAAAAGGTATACACTTGATAAAATTGAAAAGATAACATAACGCTATTAATTATATTTACACAAAAGGATATATGAAAAATTACAAGTCTAGATTTGACATTGGTGATCACATTTTTCTGAATTTATTTCAGCCTATTCGACGATGTTCGTTCGGTGAAAAGATGTGTGTCCGTCATCTACGAGACGGCTATGGTGACTTCATCAGTCTCAATACGTGGTGCTGGCTCAGTATCTCGGCGATGCTCATAGAGGTAGGGTATGCGTGCATCGATGCATTCATAGAAATTATTGTATATACGTGTATGTGAGCATCTACGATTATACTGTGTTCGGAAAAATGAAGAAAAAAAGTACAATTAAGGCTGAATGATCCTTAGACACGCCAACGTCCGTCGCCCGCCTTTGACACCGCTGTAGGACTCACCGAAAGGAAATGTAACGGATCACCTCATTATCCAAGCCAGACGGTGCTCTATCGCTGATATGCATCTTTTCGGACATCTATCCGCTGATATGCATCTTTTCGGACCTCTATCCGTTTGCCCTTCCCCGCACGTGTTTGTCGAAAAGAAAACGCACGCTTGCCAGAAACGTATCGTACGTCACCGTACACCAAACGCATGCGCGCCGAGGGTGCATGCATGCGGTGCACTCGCGCCCGGGGCGGTGACTAGCTACGCGGCGGCACCCTCCGCGGACGCCGATCGAGGAGGGTGATCCACCGGGGCAAGACTCAACAGGTGTACATGCCCCCAGCCCGCCCGCGAGAGTTTCCCGGTTGTTCGGCGTGAATCCTCCGGCCCTTTCGCCCGCGTGCGTTTATCCAGGAACCACGGAGCACGTACGCCATGTGTGCATTGCCCCTGCTCCGGAGCCTGGACGGCTGTACGCCTGTACCGCTGAAGCAAGCGGCACGCTTCCGTCACCGTTTCGTGCGGGAAATTGGCCGGGCTCCCATGGTCAGACCGGGCTAGTAGGTGGATCAGGAACGTGGCCAGGAGCGCGGTCGTCGCTTACGAAACTGATGAGTCGGTCGTGACTCGATCAATCTTGCACTTGTTAGAGCTTTTGAGTCGGTGGTGACTCGAGCAATCTTGCAATTGTTAGCGCTAATCACGTAAGACTCGTACACGTCGCACCCGGACAAGCAAGGGTTGCGTCGTCTAAGCGGCCGGGCTTTGGAGCCCTAGCTATCTGGCTCCCAACTGATCTCGTCTCTATCGAGCTCTCTTTACGTACCCGCTACACGTACACCGTAGTATACGTAGGATGCCATTGCCAGAGCACCGGTAGGTATCTACTGCTTCCTTTATCAGATAGAGATAGCGAAAGTGCTTCACACACGACACTTTGGCGGACGATGCTAAGACGATGGCTAATCCAACCGGCAGGGGCTGTTTGGCCTTGAGCTTGGACGGTGGGATATGGCACGTCGTCGGTGTTTCGTCTGGTAACTGTCGTGTGTGAAGCAGTGCTCTAGAGATAGATAGATAGATAGAGGCTAGAGCCGAAGATTCTGGCGAGGAGCAAAGGACAAGGAGGACGAGCGGCTAGAACAAGACACGTCCGCTATGTACGTACCGACACAAGCAAGACGGTCGACGCTCGTTTTTTCCAGCGCCGCTTGATCCTTGTGCGCGCTCCAACCACCTGTTTGTCATGCCTAGCTCCTCGCAAGCACTCCTAGTCCCGTAGATTGTTTGTCAGTCGACTCGACAGGCTAGACTAATAACCTCTAGAAGCTCATCTTTTGCCAATTATTGCCTCAGAATATCAATGTAAGACACATTCCTCGGCATGCATGCATGCATGCATGCATGCATGGAATCTGTGCTACTACTCCTACAACGGCAGTACACTATTTTATATGAATTGACCCGTGAAAATGTTAGTAATCAGGCTACAATTCAGATATAGGCTGAATATATTATCCAACCGTCGGCCCGACCGGCCTCACTAGAATTATTAAAGCAGAGTACGTTCTGCTCAAAAAAAAAAAAAAATTAAAGCAGAGTACGTACAAGGGAAGGACAAGCAGAATCCTGGACGGTGCTACAGTAGAGGGCAGGGCAACAAGCACACCAAGAACCATCATCAAGTATGGTCTGGGGTCACTCACTCGCGATCGCTTTGCTTTGCTTTGGTTCCAATAATTCAGCCAAAGCTAAGCGGAAAAAGATACAAAGCAGCGGCTCAGGTTTTCGCTGGTGGTTGCTGCTGTGCTAGCTGGTCAAACATCCAGCACCTCCTCAATGCTCATGCGCTCATCTAAAACTATCATTACAACGAAAGATGGTTAATTAACAGAAGGGAAAAAGGGGATATTATGTCCCTGAAAGAGACCTTGGAACTGTGTACGGTAAAAAAGTATAGTGACACCCTAAAAAAAAAAAGTATAGTGACTCCGGTTGTTGGGAGGTTCAGTTGTCAACTCGCACCTCGTTCCTTTGCTAAATTTGTCAAGAACAGAAAGTTCAGCAATACAAAGACCAAGATGGCTTTCTCTTCGGTATATTAGGGCAACTCTAATCGATCCCTAAAAATAAAGGAGGATACGGATGATTTGGCCGGAACTAACCGACCTTCTATATATAACGGAGTAAATTTTTGTTTTTGCTAAACTTTGCAATTCTAGTATACATTACCACTACATATTAGCGCATATATAGAAACTAAAACATAATATGAATGTTCAATCAAATCACGAATATAGTTTACACACCAAATTTAAAGTTTACAAACTGAACTATTCAAATTTGAACACATCGAATGGTCCAAATGTAGCAAAAAATATTAGAGGATCGGTTAGGTGCGCGCTAGAGGAGTAAAACCAACACTTTTACTCCCCTAACGCCGGATAGGGGATCGGTTAGAAATGCCCTTAAGATGGTAGAAAGTATGGTGTTGTTTGCCTTGCTGATAACTATGGCTAAGAAGAATCTGACGAGAAGAGACATCCAGTTTTTCTCCATCAATGGTACCATTAGATCCGACATGAAAATTAGTCTTACAAACAAAGTAGAGTGTTTTAATCTTTTGCTTACATATTGTTGATACAAAAACTAAGGGTTAAAGCTGCATGTTTGAACTGTGCAAAATCCAAACTTGTTCTATCTTAGAACGGTGTCATCTATTTTAGAACGGATGGAGTATGGTTGAAGATGCAAAATTCACCAGTGATAAGCCTCCTAGCTGTGTTTCTGTTCAAGAAACCGACGTCCACGTGCTAAACAAACCGAGGAGAAATCCTGGGGCTTAATTTGGAAGATAGCAGAGAGGTTGCGGTCAGATAACACGACGGGAGGAGCGATCAAGCTCATAATGAGAAAGACTAAGCATGGAATGAGACCTGGCCATCCATCCATCCATCCATCCATATTTGCCTTTGAGAATAATTGCAGCTGGGAAAGCAAAAGCTCCGAGCCCTCAGCCATCCATCAATTTCTGCCAAGTGCTACTGTGCTAGTTGTAGTAGTAGTTGTGATAGACAGCGCAGCATCATGGCTGATTGGCTGCCTGAGCCAAGCTTAGCTCTCAACAACGACGACCTTTACTCCACCGATCCTTGGCCCATAATTCGTGATGGCCGAAAGCGCGGCAATCAACCGTTTGGATCCGAGTTTACGCCTTTCTCCGATCTTGGATATTCGATCTCCGGTTCGGTTCATCTGGGGGAGATCTTTGGTTCGCCAAAGGTGTGCATTATTGGGGCGCTTTGGGTGATGGGGTTTACAGGGACAGACGCGGTGTGTGCAAACACTTGCTGATGATACTGCCATGCACTGCTGCGCGTGCAGTGCAGAGCGACGGATAAATAAACTGTTGGAGATATTACTGAGTGGATTGTCGAGCACTGGATACACTGAATGCTTCATCATGATGCTGTAACTGAACCTTTTGATCATATCTTTGTAGGATCTTTGTAACCTGTGATTTGGAGATGGCGTGCTGACTGACAGGCCGAAACAAATGTAGGGAATCAAGCGGTAGTGCAGAAGAGAATTCTGAACCTTCCTTGCACTCGGGAGGATTGAGACGAATTACGAATGGATCGATCGGTCCAATGCATATCTTGATATTGCCGGCAGATCGGCGAACGGAAGGATGGTAGCGAGGTATGCTGATGCAGTACGTAGTTGGGAAGCCGCGCGGCAGAGGTAGAACAGCTAGTGTTTGGTAGCATTCTCAACCTAGCATGGTTGTTCTTCTCTGATACATGCTGAATGTAGACATGTTGAGTACATGCATTTGCTGTTGTTTGGTATTGGTGTATGTCATATGTTTAGACATGTCGGTCAGTATTGTAGCAACCGGTATTTTTAAATAAGCGAACAAAACATTTAAAAAATGTGAACAAATTTCCGAAACATGAAAAAAATAACAGATTTTGAAAATTTAAACATTTTTTGGGATTCTCAAGTTTTTTGATAATTTAAACAAAATTTGAAAGTTTAAACTTTTTAAAAATCTAAACAAAAATTGAAAATCTACTTTTCTGAAAATTCATTTAAAAAAATTCGTCATTTTTTGATTTTTTTTTTGAAAATCTAGACATTTTTCTGAAAATTTGAGCAAATTTTGGTATTCTGAACATTTTTTAAAAATTTAATTATCTTTTAAAAATTCTCATTTTTGGAAACACGTTGTCGCTCACTTCATTCATGCATGCTGACAAGTGAACGGCTGTTGGGGTGTTCTCTCTTCGTGCATGCTAAGAGGGTATTTGTGTTGAGCTCCTGCATGCTGAGGAAGCCCCGTGCAGGCTACCAAACACTCAAAAGTGGGTAGAGGAGGGAACTTTTGAGCTCATGCACCCTCCCATGCACTCTATCAAACACACCGTAAATGGGCCGGCCGAGTTTGAACACTCACTTTTTAAAACCCTCTAGAAAGTTTCTGGAACCAGTTTCTTTACTGGGTTTTTCAGGTATCTTTTCGTTTTAAATTTTTCAGTTCCTTTCCTTTCTCCCCTCTTTTTTCATTTTTTATAAATTAGAAAATTCCTAGAAAGTATTTAGAATGTACAAATTGATTTGTTTCCGAACAATCTGAAGAATTTCAAATTTTTGTTGATGTTTTCAAAATTCATTCTTGTTCTTAAGAAACGATTGGAACTTTTAAAAATGTTAAAAATCTTCAAGCATTGTTCTCAATTTTTTTAAAAAAAATCAGAAAATGTTCCGACTTTTATATTTTTTTCATGACTTTCCAAATTGTTTGTGTTTTTTAAATGAATTTAAAAAATTGTTCACTTTTTCTGAAAAATTTCAGACTTTAAAAATTGCTAATGATTTTTATTGTTTTCAATTTTTCTGAAATTTCAAAAAACATTTGTATTTTCAAATAATGTTCTCATTTTTTATTTTTTCCGTGTTTATTTTTTATCCACATTTTCCAAAATTTCTCATGAAATTCATAACGGTATGACATAGTACCGCATGCTTCCACAGAGCCTACCATTGGGCGCAAAGAGCATTCATTAGGAGCTCTCATAAGAGATACATTTTTTTTCTTGAGAACCATCTGTACTCTCGTAACAATTACAGCTACACTGATTTCGACTTAAAATGCAAGAAAATACAAAGTGTCTCCTATGACTAAGAAACAATGAAATCTCTTGAAATCACTTTCTTCACGCCGCCAATATCTGCTCCAATGGCGGTGCCGGGAATTCATTCATGTGTAGTCAATTCAAACTTGTGTAGTCATACTTATATATTTACGATTTTTTCTGCATGATATATACTCATTATATGATGTTCTTGCCAAAAACTTGTGTAGTCATTTGATTGCACAGTTCATGGCTTCGCCACTGATCTGCTCGACGAAAAACTTCAAAGACTTCGGTAAAGAGGCTACAATTTGACTGAAGCAACGATGTTGTCACTCTTTCACCCCGCACGAACGTTACTAATACTGGTTTTTGAAAGACTTGAGTCACTCTACCAAAGAGATGGGAAGCCTTGATCAATGAATGTACTTGGGCCAGGGATGATCCCCTAGAAGTGCAGGCCGTCAAATCACTATATCTTCACCATGTTGTTGATAAAAGATTTCACCTCCACAAAAAATCAGACCAATAGAAAAGGCTTGACACAGCAACATAAACTCATCAGATCTGAATAATCGGATCTGAGAGGACAGAAAACACTCTAACCCCATGGCACTGTCAAAAGAACGAGAAGAAATTTATTCTCACAAAACTATGATGATCACTAGACGGTGTCGATGATCATGAAGGTCTCGAAGATCCAAGGTCCCTCACCTCTCAGCGTCAAGATGGCAGCCGAAGACGAGAGGACCTAAATTTCTTTGATGACGGCGCAAGAGATACATGAGCGGCGGAATGGAGCCGACCTATCCGTTGCATCACACGGGCGATTGAGCCCCCGATACGCGTTGTGTGGTGGGCTGTTGAGCCGGAACTAGACCGTTTCATTGCATCCGCGTGGCAGAATCACATGGGAGGGGCTTTGTAGCAGCATGCACGAGGATCCCATCGCCTCAAGCAACAAGCTAGCAGCCCGGTATCACGCTCCTTTATTTCTTTATTTCTTTCTTTATTTCTTTTTTGTTTTTGTTTATATTTTAAAATATATTTATATATATTTCACATTATATTATATAATTTAAAAAATGTTGAACGTGAATTTTAAAGATGTTAATGCAGGGTAAAAATAGTTCACAAAACTTTAAAAAATGTTGATAGTATTCGATGACAATTAAATAATGTTGACATGCTTGGAAAAAATGTTTGTGACATTTTAACAACTTGTTACATGTTTCAAAAAATATGTTTGCCACTTTTTAAAACTGTTCATGTAGTTTAAAAATATATTTCATACGACTGAGGAAAAAATGTTTGCAACATTTTTGTTACATATCCACAATTTAAAAAATATGGTCGTGACTTTTCAAAAATGCTTATGAAATGTAAAAAATGTTTACGTAGTTTTCAAAAGTTCCATACCATTCAAAAAAAATTAAATGTATTTTTGAAAATATTTTAATTTTTTTTCAAAAATGTATTCTAATTTTATTTATAAAACTGTTTGTGATGGATTTTGAAAATATTCAACGTGTATTGAAGAAATGTTACATGTGTATAAAAAAGAAACTTGAAGAAAACCAAAGAAAAATAAACGAAACTATGAAAACCCGATAACAGAAACAAAAAAAGACCCAGAAAAACGAACGGAAGCTTCTATAACCAGACTGAACTGGTCCATACAAGGTTCCTAAAACTGCTTCTTAGAACTACAATAGTGGGCTAGCCCAATAGGCTTGTGCAGGCGAGATGGAAGGATCTATCTGTACCAGCGAGGAGAGCTCCTATTCGGCGCCTTTGGCATAACTATCGCAACTGGCACTCACGGCCTCACGCACTATGTTATGTGGGCCGGCCCTCCAACGCGAATAGGCGCTCGCTTCTAATCGGTTGATGCGAATCGGCGTTCGCTCGGGTCGTTCAATGATTAGGTTATCTATTGATTGGACGCTAGAGCCCAATGTCAACCCACCTGTTCATCAATAGGTATATCTCCGACATGTACTTTGCGATGTCGGTACATGCGATATCAAACACATAATCATCACTAGCTCGGCCCAGGGATTGGATCCCGCCCCCGACGGATTGCACTAAGGTTAATGTGGATGGGCGATATGTAGGAACCCACCCAATTGGCGCCATAAGCGCAGTGTGTCATGTTGATAATGGTGCATATGTGAAATCTTCAGCCATGGCATTCCATGGAATGACGGATCCAACAATACTTGAGACTTTGGCGTGTCGAAAAGCCCTATCCTTGTCCAAGGATATGCTACTACACAACATAAAAGTGGCCTCGGATTGCTTCTCGGTCATCTCAGATATTAAATTTAGGAATATATGGTATCATTTCCCTAATTGTGAAGTAGATCAAAGATACAATTGGAGATTTTTAGTCTTGTTCTTTTGTCCATGGGGGGCGCCACTCGAATATGGAGGCTCATAGTTTAGACATGCTTTGCACTTAGGTGAGGGTCGCCATTTGTGGTTGTTACAACCCTTTGATACTTCAATAATTCCTGTAATATGTTCTATAGATCAAAAAAGCAAAGCATGTTTCGACTAAACAAAACTATTGACACAGGTTGACCAATGACTAGGCATGTTAACCTGACACTGCTTTTGACCTTCTGAAAAAGTACATGTGATTGAACAAGTTCATATATTTTTTTTAAACACGAATTCAAAAAAACCCACATATTTCAAAAAAGAGTTCACGATTTTGAAAAAACCCGTGTGTTCCACGGTTTTGAAAACTTCACAAACTTACAAAAATGTTCAAGAATTTTAAAAAAGTTCACGTATTTGAAAAGGTTCAAGGCTTTGAGGCAGAAGGTTTAAAAATTTGCAAAAATGCTCAAGAATTTGAAAAAAGTTTTATTTATTTATAAAATATTCCACAAATCGGGAAAATTTTCCTTAATTTGACGAAAAAAGTTCACAATTTTGAAAAAAAATTCAATTCTTCGTAAAGTTCATGAATTTGAGGGAAAATGTTCAAGAATATAAAAAATTTCATGTATAGTTTAAAAAAGTTCACGATATTGAGGGAAAAAGTTGCAAATTTGGAAAAAAAAGCACAAAAATTGACAACGTTCATGAATTCTGAGAAAAATCACGGATATGAAAAAGTGATAAATTTTGAGAAAACTCATGGTTGTGAAAATATTTCATGGGTTTTGAAAAAGTTCATTAAAATAAATGCAAAATGAAAATGAAAATGAAAATGAAATGAAAAATAAAAAAGAAAACAAAAATAGAAAGGAAAACGAAACAAAATATAAATCAAAACAAATCAAGTGGAAAAGCCGAAAAAACCAGGTAAAAATCAACCCGCCATTGGGAAAACAAATAGAAAAACCGTGTGGAAAACCAGCAGAAAGTAAAAACCGTGGAATTGTTTAACATGAACTGGGCCGTTTTTGACCTAGTGGTGTAGGTGGTGTACTATTGTAAACAAAATAACCTATAAATGACTCTTAGACATGAAATAGGAATTGGGACCCACGAGATGTAACTCTGGCAGAAACTGTGTCATGATTCGCCGGGAGCAACTAATCAGCGAGAACTTCTTCGACAACCACCGCGAGGGTCAATTTTTGTGGGCCGGGAGCACATCACTTGGCGCGTTCTCAGCCGCTGCCACATGTCGCGCTCTAGGCGTTCCCTCCTTTTTTTTATTTTTCTGTATGCATTTTTGGCTTTTTTTTTGTTTTTTTCTTAGGTTTTGGACCCCGAAAATTCATATATTTTTTTGTACAAAAACACACTTTTTTGCGAGAGACGCATATTTACTTCTTGTGGAGGCACAAATTTGATCCATGAGAGGCTCTTGGAGAAGAAAAGAAACTGATAGTTACAGATTTGCTTCGTGCGAGGTACAGTCGTGTCTCATGGAAAAGGAAAAGTAAATGTTTATTTTTTCTTCCGCAAGAGGCACAAATTTACTTCTCGTGGATGACGGATTTGTTTTCGCGAGAGGCACCGTCGTGCCTCTCAAAAAATGAAAAAACGCGTTGTTTATCCTTCCATGAGAGGTACAGATTTACTTCTTGTGACGCACAAATTTATTTCCACGAGAGTCACAGTCCCGCCTGTCGGAAAAGAAAAAAAGTTCCTTCCGCGAATGACACAAATTTACTTTGCACAGAGGCACAGATTTGCTTCCGCGAGAGGCACAAAAATAAAACAAACATTTTTTTTGTTGCAAGAGACATAAATTTGCTTCTCGTGAAGGCATAGATTTGTTTCCACGAGAGACACAGTTCTGCCTATTCAAAAAGGGAAAAATATACTCTCGGTTCGGTTTTTTCTTTCGTTTTTTCCATGTAAAAAAGTTCGCCGAAAAACCTATCGGCATAATATCTAGTTTTGAAGATCTTGACACGAGGAATCCAAGGATGAAAACGATTCAAGATTTGAATGCATGGTTTAGAAGATAAAACGTTCTGAATAAACGAGTGTACGAAAAGAAAAACTCCTAGACTGCGACAAGTTACACACATATAGTACGCCGCTTGTCATGACCTGGGAATATGGGAATGAGCTTTGCAAATTGTACTTTTCATGATTTGACAGACTGTGATAACCGTGACAAATTTGCTATGGGCTGGAAGAATGATCGGCCTTTGTTTCTGGGCCGGGCCGCAGTGCAGCAAAACAGGGGATCCTGTTAGTCATTGGTACGCCTTTCCTCGGCCGGTGACTCGTCAGATCGTCCCGTGCAAACAGCAGCCGCCGCCCAGTTCTTCCTAGTCTGGCGGAGATGCAAAGCCTGGCATGGTCGATTATTCGAAGCGCCAGCAAACTGCCAGCCATCTCTGCTCCGCCTCGCCGGTGGCTTCCAGCTCTTGCGCGACGAGATGCTCTTGGCGATCGTCTTTTCCGTGAGAAGCAGAGTAAGCTGGGCTTGCCGCGCCGCTGCTTCTGTTCCGCTTCCGCCATCGCGGATAAAGCGGAGACGAAGAAGGCGGCGGCAGACGAGAGCAACCCCACGGTAGACACGACAATGGCAGCCCAAGATTTACATAGCCACTACCACATGCCAATCCTTCCGGGGAGCAGCCACCGTGACGGTGCGATCTACAAGAAGAGGCTTGACTGGGAGAGCGATTACGGCGTCGACATCGCCGACCGCACGGAGACTCTTCTTGAGCCATCGTACGTGGACGACATGACATGCGAGATGCTGCAGATTTTCTCGTTGAAGCTAGCCAAGTCTCCTGTCACTGCCGGTGCCAGCAATGGCTCGATAGAGCTATATGGATTCATGGCGGCACGGGACGAGTACGATTTGAAGATCAACTATGTTTTCAACCGCGGCAGAGAAGACCCCGTCGTCGTGCAAGAGGGCTCCCTCATCCAGATGACCGGCCCTAGGAGAGGCATTGCGTTTCACTGCGACGTTCTGCTTGAGTTCGACCTGAGGATCAAGAACGGAGAGAGAGAGGAAGACGACACGCAGCTGATTGACGGAATGTCTGAATTTCGAGGAATGTTCATGCCGTGGGAACCGACCCCGGTTCGCCTCGACGGCGACTGCGGTGCGGTCGAGGTGTCGTCCGCACTCGTTAGCAATGCAGTCGCGGCCATTGTAGAGGTTATCGTCGTATCAGATGTGCGGAGTGGCCTCGATTTATCCCTCAGCTCCGTCATTTGTGCTGTGGAGGCGCATGAGTTTCAGCTTTTTCATGGCTCTGTTGGCGACTGGTGTGGCGAAAGGAGGTTTGCGATTGCTGTCACGCTGGATACTATGATGCATCTGAAGTTCGTGGCTGGTCACAAGGGCTCTGGTGGTAATGTTAAACGCAGATGTTCCTTCAGAGCTAAGATAAATGGGCAGGTCAGGCGTCGAATAAAGCTTGAGCTCGCCTCTATCTTGGTGAAGGTGACTTGGGCGGCGTGGCCTTACCATATGTTTCGTTGACCAGATATCGCCTTTGTGCTGGAAACCGAGTATTGTTGAGGCCACTCCCTGTTTCAGTGAGTAGCAGAGACTGTTTTCTGTAGGTGTGTTTCATGCTTGCGGTATATCATTTTGAAGCATCAGACAAAAGATACATCTACTTTTCCTCAGGAAAAAAGGAATAACAATACTTCTATTGAAGCCACGTCTGGCAACCTTTTTTACTCCAAGCATTTGTGAACTCCCACCACCTAGCCAAGTGTTTTCATTTACACTTTTCTTTATGTTTTTTTTTGCGAATAACACTTTTCTTTATGTTGCTACATACATTGGATGTATCTATTTTTACAAACTTCTAACTCCATATTAGGTCATGTATCCCAAGAAACACAAATAAACAACGAAAATATTAACGCCCATACGTGTGGCGGTTTTGCAACTCGCCCGCACGCGTGGATCACCGTCCAGTCGAGTTTGCGCGAATCTTGACACATTGAGATAGAATTTGCATGCCAAATAGGACGGGACTGGTGTGTGGGCGTTGGAGAGTTCGCCCACACACCCCGCAGCACGTGGTTTGCCAGTTGCGCTGTGTGGGCGAACTAGTTTCTGTCCACACAACCAACACACAGTCCACGCGCGTGTGGGCGAACTGCTTTTCGCCAACACAACACTGGTACATGTTGGATGACAACTGCATTTACGCATACGTGGCAACTAGGTAAACACATATGACAACTATGATTTATTGCTAGACGGCAACTGCAGTTGCGCGTACGTGGCAACCAGATAAACACACATGGCAACTGTGATTAACCATACATGGCAACTATGGTTGGACCACACGTGGCAACTAGGTAAACACACATGGCAACTACTGTTTGACCATATGTGGCAAGTAGTTAATCACACACGACAACTATGGTTTGATTACACGCGGCAACTACCATAAATTAGACATGACAACTATAGTTAACCAAAACAGATAGAGTTGTCATGCTTTTACAACTACATTTACCATTCCGGGTAACTACATCTGCCATCCCGGGTGACAACTAAATCATCATCCCTCGGGGATCTAACGTAGCTGTGCCAGGACGTGTGGGCATTTTTGATTTGTGCCACACGCGCGTGATAGAGATGAGTAGTACGTGTTGGGCGTGTGGGACGAAGTAGCTGCGCCAACACGTGTGGGCAATTCTAATGTTCGCCCACACACAGCCCATGTGGGCTACCTCCTGTTCACGCCACACACGGTGTGTGGGCGGATATTTAGTATGCCACACGTGTGGGCGTTATCGGTGTCCATAAACAAAGCAGGTCAACTAATTTAAATATGAGTTTTGAGTTCAACAAAATGTCACCAAATTTATCCTTTTTTGTTTTCGGAGTTGGGTTTCGGATTTGTTTTTTATTTCAACAAAATGTCTTATTTGATAGGTATTCTGTCAGTTTCATCAAATCGCATACTCTTGATCTATCTTTTCTGGAATGAATGGGACAACTCATTTCCGTTGCCAAAATTAACAAGTATCAAGTGCCCATGCAAAACAAAGCCAATGTCCCCAGGGCTCCAACCATTACAAGCCTTTCTGTCGGGTCATTTTCATTTTTCATGAGTACCTCATTGATTGTGGGATGCATATAAATAAGGGAAAATTATATTTTTTGTCCCTCAACTCTTTTAAAAATATAGAATTGGTCCCTCAACTCCTAAACCAGCAAAACTTGGTCCCTGAAATTCTTAAACCTGATAAGTTTAGTCCCCAATACCGCTTTAGATGGTTTCCGGCCGACTTTGTCATGGTTTTGTGTGTGACCCGCTTGTCAGCTGTTCGAAAAATGAAAGAAGAGGAGCACCAAGAAATTATTGTGGCTGTGGGGATCGAACCAGCGTCTAGCCAGCTGAACCCACATGTATTAGTACTGGCATGCCATGCCGGTGTGCATGCATGCGTGGTGAGCATGTGCTGTACGTGGTGTGCATGCAATGTGCGTGCGTGACGGCCATGCGCGCGCCGCGGCCCGCCGTCAGCGCGCTCGCCGTCAACTACATCAGCCTCTGTTCACCCGTCGGCGCGACGCAGCTAGCAGCAATCGTCGGCCATGTCACACGGCCTTCTCGGCACGGCAGGAGGGCCTCGTTCTTGGTCCAGCCAACACAAGATCACCGGGGGGCACTCTGACAGCAGCTATGCAGTTGCATGGCCTTCGGCGACGGGTGCAATGTGGACACATCATCCACGGTGTGCATCGCTACTGCACGCGGTCGGGGGTCACACACGCACCTCTCGCTGACACCGATGCTCAAATGACAAATGGACCGGTCGGCGTCATTCGTGGAGCGGCACGTGGACGAGCAATGCGACCAAGCCTACATGTCAGCGTTGTTCCTCTACCCATGGTGCAGCCCGAATGTTCTCTGGTCTTTTTTTGTTTACCTTTTACTCCCTCCGTTCCTAAATAATTGTCTTTCTAGAGATTTTAACAAGTGACTACATACAGAGCAAAATGAGTGAATCTACACTCTAAAACATGTCTACATACATCCGTATGTTGTAGTCCATTTGAGATGGCTAGAAAGATAATTATTTTGGAACGGAGGGAGTACATTGTATGTTCTTACTTACTCAACTCTATCAACTTTTGGTCAAAACCCAGGCGGCATGTCAAGTTTTGGTCAAAAACCGTGTTCACATCAGACAAAAATCCATCAAAAGCGGTTTGAGTGATGAAAGTTATCCGGTTTGAGAAGTAGAGGGACCATGATTTGCTGGTTTTAAAGTTGAGGGATTATTTTTATACTTTTGAAAGAATTGAGGGATGAAAAATATTTTTTTCCCTATAAATAATGTGCACAACAGTTATATAGTGAGAACCCCACATACACTGGGTCTTGCTAACCCCAACACTCTATTAATCCTTGAGGGCTTGCAGTTTCATGCATTTCAAATGTGGGGAGTGCTTCGGTACAACCCCCCTAAAACGTATAGTGGATAGTATGGTAATTTCACATTAGATATAGGAATACCCATCCGACGCCGTACGTCCGCGCGCGACATCATACGTCCGCCCGCGTATGCCGCACCCGTCGCTGTCGTCGCCCGCCACGTACCAAGACTTCGTCGCCAGTCGTCGCCGTCGTACGCCCGCACGTCTCGACGTTGGCGTCGACAGTTGTTGGAGGAAAAAAAAGACACGACCCTGAACCCTAACGCATCCACGCCGTCTCCATGTCGGCCCCCGTCTGCGCGAAGTCGCCGTCGCTCGGGTCGCCGCCCAAATAGGCCCCCGCGCGTGCCCCGGCGCCGTTACCGCTGCCGCCGCGCGTGCCCAGGCTCCGTTGGCGCTGCCGCCGCGTTCCATTCCCGTCGCCTAGATGGCCGCCCACCCACGATCTACGTCGCCGCCTCCCTCCGCACAGTACGCCTGCTACGACCAGCCATCGTCCTCACGCCGTCGACACCTGCCTCCGCCGGCCAGCAATGTCAGGCCGTCATCACGTTCGTTATCGGAAGAAATGGATCTCGCTGAAATCCTGGCCGCCGTGCAAGAGGTTGGTTAGAGACATCATTGTGCTTGATGAAATAATTGTTTTAGGGATGATGTTACACGGTGTTTGATTGATCGTACAATTTTTTAAACTATGTATAGTTAGAGGATGAGGGCAATTATGATGGCAATGATTACGGCGAGGACAACGAAACCTCGTCACTGAATATGGATGAACCTGCTGAGGAGAACTACATGAGTTTGGATGAATCTTATAGTGGCAATGTAAGTGTGATCAAGGTTGATAAAAACAATAAATATGGTAGACCGCACGGAAATTTTCATAATTTTTTGCATCATGCAGCGACATGGCGATGATGATGATGATATGGATATATATGATTCATTTGCCGAAAGTGCACTCCGGGTATGTCATAAATAAAATCAGAGAAGAAATGACATAATAACCATATTAGCGCTTACATGGTTTTTTTACAATGCGCGCAGATGGACGAGGACGGGGACTTTGTGAGGAATATTGTGGACGATGAAAGTGACAAATCGCACGTTGATGCATCTCATGATGACAGCTCCAGCAAAGTAAGTTTTCAAACTTACATCACTACATTATTACATATTAAAATAATAACTGACTGACATAAATGGTTTAATGCATTAATTTACATGGAGATGTAGATGGTACAAGCGGGAATGATGAGCATGTTGGTGATGATCTGTTTAATTTTGACATCGGATTTGATGAATATCAGCAAGAATCATTGGACATGCATTGGAAGGTCATGAGGAAGACGTTCAAGTCACTAGGAGAGGCTTACAATTTCTATAACCAGTATGCTTACGAGCGTGGTTTCAGCGTAAGAAAGGACTCACTGAAATATTCGAAAGGTCCTGAGGGAACTAAGCGCTTGAGAAAGTATCGGTGTGCGAGAGCTGGGAAACGATAGGCAAAACTTTGTACAATGGAAGGCAGGACCCGCAGACTGAGAGGGGAGACTCGTTGCTTCTGCGATGCGCATATAACTTTGAAACTTGATAAAGAGCGTGATGTTTGGCATGTCAGCAGTTTCAATGATGATCACAGTCACGTTCTAGCTAGACCAGATGAAGTCACGTTTCTTCGGTCTCATAATCAGATAAAAGAATATCAGAAAGCTGGGATCTTAACCATGGCAGGTGCTGGAATCAGGAAACATATGATTTATGATCAACTCGTCATTAGGTACGGGTCATATGCAAAGGCTGGTTTTGGGAGGAAGAAGCTTTATAACATGTGTTATAGAGAAAAAATGAAGTTGCTTGCACAAGGTGATGCAGACACTGCCATTGGGATCATGATGACCAGAAAAGAGAGAGATCCAGATTTCTTCTTTGAGCACACCGTCGATGATGAAGGAAGGCTGAAAAACATATTCTGGTGTGATTCTCAATCACGTCGAGACTATGTTGACTACGGTGATGTGACAGTCTTCCACAGCACATACATGATGAATAGGTATGGCATGCCATTTATACCTTTTGTCGGTCTGAACAACCACCGTTGCACCACGGTATTCGGTTGTGCTCTTGTGTCTGACGAGACGGAAGATACATATGTCTGGCTGCTTCAGACATTTTTGAGGGCTCATTGTCAGAAGAGGCCCAGTCGATGAATTACCGATGGAGATGCAGCTATGATTAAGGCCATAAGAAAGGTACTTTCAGAGGTTTGGCATCGTCTTTGCTCGTGGCATATTGAGAAGAACATGCAGAAACACCTTCATCATAAGTCTCTAAAGGAGTTCAGGTCTCTACTTTATTATGCCACTTCAAAGAAGGTATTTGAGGAGAGATGGGCAGCGTTTTGCGCCAAATGGCAGTCGGAGAAAACAAAGACATGGTTACGTAGGATGTACAAGAAGAAAAGGCTTTGGGCTGCATCATATTTGTCAGGCGGGTTTTTCTTAGGTATGCGAAGTAACCAGCGAAGTGAAAGTCTGAAAATTCATGCCTTCACTTGCATCTAGACTCCGGTATGACTATTGTTGATATGATTGTGCACTATGAGAACTTCATAGTTCGTCTTCGTGAGAACGAGGCACATGACGATTACACAAACTCACAGACAGTTCCAGTACCAGTATTGGATGAGTGTAAAGATATTGAGAAATCAGCTGCCCGTGAGTTCACTGCGGCAAACTTTTATATCTTGCAGGAAGATATGAAGAAGGCATGGGAGCTTGAGGTCCTTGAGAGACTGAGAGGAGCAGATGATGGATTCATGTACCTAGGGTAGGGTCATAGGCCTGACCTAAACGTCCTACCCAAGGACACTCGTAGAAGAGATCATCTTCCAGTCGACCAAAGAGGAATCCACTCGACTAGACTGGAAGGACTCGACCATGGAAGACTCACTCGACCATGAAGACTCACTCGACCACCAGAAGGTCAGAAGGCACTCCGCAGCACAACGGTTTGCTATTGAATAGACTCAATGATAGTTAAAGCACCTTATGAGGGGCGTTACCAGTAACCCCCCTAGCTTAATGTACTTTATTCCCTCCATTACGTGGACTGGCTGGGGTCCTGGCGCACTCTATATAAGCCACCCTCCACGATAGAAGGGTTCAGATTCTTGTAATACTCATACTCATAATCCACTCGACCGCCTCAGGGCTCCGAGACGTAGGGCTGTTACTTCCTCCGAGAAGGGCCTGAACTCGTACATCCTTTGTCTCCACAACTGCTCCATAGCTAGGACATCGCCTCTCCTTAACCTACCCCTACTTCTACTGTCAGACTTAGAACCACGACAGTTGGCGCCCACCGTGGGGCCGGTGTTTTAGCGATTTGTGGAGGAGTTGCAGTACTTCCGAGTACCTTCATCATGATGACTTCTGGAGTTTTGAGTGCGGGGCACGAGATCCGTCTCGGTGCTCTCACTTTTGTCGCCGACGACTCCGCATGGCTCCAGGAGGCCCCTCTTGACGTCGAGGCGCTCCCCGTCCGCGGGGCGACGCATTTTCGTGCATGTGTCCGCGGCGTTCTGCTGCGGCAACCGTCGACCCCTTATCGGTCGACTCCCCTATCGGTCGCCCGCCCAGTCTCCCACCAGCGCAAGCGCTCTGGTCGGTCGAGGCTTCAGCGGTGGGTGAAGCACGTGGTGGCACGCCAGACAGCCACCGCCCAGGTTGCGGCTATCGAGCCCGACGAATCCCTCTACGGCCTGTTCGATCTGTCGACTGGCTCCGTAGAGACTGCATCCGAGTGTGATAGCAGTGATCCAGCGGCGGAGATCCTCATGGTCGACGGCCCTCGCGATCCTCCCGGCCACCCACGGCGGTGGAGCCGCCGGAGAGGAGACCCGTGCAAGAACACGAGGAGTACCAGCCGAGACACTCGACTCTGCAGAGAGAAGAGCTTCGTCGCAGAACATGGATGCACTACATACTCCTATCGCGGAGAGACCCCTGAGGCTCGTGCCTTGGAGGAAGCACGTTTGGCCAATGTGGCTGAACGCGCTCGCTTGGAGAATCTTCAGCGAGCACTCGACGAGCACGCGCGGCAACGACTCCCTGAATCCAGTCGACTTCGGCTCTTCCCGCCGACTCAGGTATACCGCACGCCAATTTAGAATTTAGCACCGCAACTTTCGCATAGCGAGTCTATCCAGCCGTCGATCGGAAGCTGGAAGAGGCTTGCAGCAGATCGAGATTTACTCCGGCGGCAAAGCGATCGAACTCAGCCATGTCGCGATCGCGCAACAGATTCACACCGATCCGTCGCTGCGAACATCGTCTGACCGGCTCACAGACCCAGATCGCCTCCAAGGCGGGAAGGGCGCGACAACCGGCGAGAGCAGCTCGGAGACCGATTCGACCGAGATGACAGCGCCGAGTGCCCTTTCCCTCCGAGGAAGGGTCGTGCGCTTCGGGCGGCAAGATGATGAGACAACGATTCAAGATGAGGCGAAGGGTTCCAACGACCCGAGAGAACCGTGCTTTGATCGCGGTCCATTATCGTGCAAGGCTTGGTCGACCGAACAGAGCCCATCGAGGAGGACCGAGAGATGCACCTACCAGCGATCGAGTGCATGTCTCGGTGCGGAGTGTTTTAGCAGGCTATCGAGCCGCAGATGATCCCCCAATTTCAGATTGGCAACAGAGTCGACAAGTTCCTTTGGGAATCTAAGCCTCAAACTTGGCTCGAGGATTACCGAGTGGCCGTTCAGATTAGCGGTGGGAATGATGAGGTGGCCATGAAGCATTTGCCCCTCATGTTGGAAGGTTACGCGAGAGCATGGCTGAGTCAATTACCTCACAAAGAGATATATACTTGGGAAGATTTGTCCCAGTGTTCGTCGAGACTTTTGAAGGGACTTGCAAGCGACCGGCTGGTTTGACAGCTGCAAGTTTGTGTCTGAAGACCAATGAAACTCTCCGAGAGTACATTCAGAGATGGATTACCTTGCACAATACTGTGGAAAATGTGTCTGACCATCAGGCGGTTTGCGCCTTCAAAGACGGCGTCAAAAACAGAGAATTGAGTCTGAAGTTCGGTCGAACCGGGGACATGACCCTGAGTCGAATGATGGAGATTGCTAGCAAATACGCCAATGGCGAGGAAGAAGACCGACTCCGAAGCGGTAAATACAAGCCGAGCCAGTCGGAAAAGGGCAATTCCAGTCGGAAGCAGAAACGCAAAGCTGAGCCAGCAGCTCCTGGAGAGGCCCTGGCCGTCACTCAGGGGAAGTTCAAGGGGAAACCCAAAGGATCCTGGAATCCGAAGAAAGTGAAAGATAAAGAAGGGAATGACGTGATGGATATGCCATGCCATATTCACACAAAGAAGGATGAAGAGGGCAACATTATTTACCCGAAACACACCACACGCCAGTGTCGACTCCTGATCCAGCAGTTTCAGGGCAAACAGTCTAAGGACAAGGAGAAGGAGCCAGACAAGGCCGGAGATAAAGAGGACAGTGAGGAGGAATACCCGCATGTCAATTCCACTCTGATGATCTTCGCGGATGTGGAGAGTAAAAGTCGACTGAAAGTCATCAACCGGGAAGTGAATATGGTTGCCCCAGTTAAGCCAAATTATGTGAAGTGGTCCCAGACACCCATCACATTCGACCAATCTGATCACCGACTCACATTGCCACCCCTGGGCGGCAAGCGTTGGTGGTCGATCCAGTTGTCGAAGGCACTCGACTGACAAAAGTGCTGATGGACGGTGGTAGTGGGCTGAATTTGTTATATGCGGATACTTTGAAAGGGATGGGCATTTCGATGTCCCGATTGAGCGCCAGCAATATGAGTTTCCACGGAGTCATACCAGGGAAGAAGGCCAACTCACTCGGCCAAATAGCCCTGGACGTGGTTTTTGGCGATTCCAAGCACTTCCGCAAAGAAAAGTTGACCTTTGAGGTTGTGGATTTTCAGAGTGCATACCATGCCATTTTGGGGAGGCCCGCCTATGCATGATTCATGGCTCGACCATGCTACGTGTACCTCAAACTGAAAATGCCAGGACCCAAGGGAGTGATCACTGTCACCGGCGATCGGAAGAAGGCAGAAGAGTGCTTTCAGAAGGGCTCGAAGATTGCCGACTCCCAAGTGACAGCGGTCGAATTTGACGAGTACATGCAAAACGCAGATCCGAGTGATTTGCTACAATCTAAGAGGCCAGCCACAGAGTCTGCATTCAAGTCGTCTGGTGAGACAAAGCCCGTCCATATTCATCCGACTGACCCCGATGCAGCTCCGACTCATATATCCACAACACTCGACTCGAAATAGGAAGAAGCGCTCATCCAGTTCCTCCGTGAGAACTGGGACATTTTTGCATGGAAGCCCGCTGACATGCCAGGTGTTCCCAGGGGACTGGCTGAGCATCGCCTCCGAGTCGACAAATCAGCGAAACCAGTCAAAGAGCATCTTCGGCGGTCCGCCGTCCAGAAGAGAAAAGCTATTGGTGAAGAAGTGGCTCGACTGTTGACAGCAGGATTTATCCGAGAGATTTACCACTCCGAGTGGCTCGCTAATGTTGTCATGGTCCCCAAGAAGGATAACTCACTCCGCATGTGCATTGATTTTAAGCACATTAATCGGGCCTGCCCGAAGGATCATTTTCCTCTCCCCCGCATCGATCAAATTGTCGACTCGACAGCAGGGTGTGAGAGGTTGTCTTTTCTAGATGCATATTCCGGGTATCACCAGATCCGCTCAGATGGACCCGACGAAATAAAACAGCTTTCATCACTCCATTCGGTGCTTCGCTATATCACCATGCCATTCGCCTCAAGAATGCCGGAGCCACATTTATGCGAATGATTGAAGTGTCTTCTCACCAGATCGGTCGGAATGTGGAAGCGATATGGATGATATCGTCGTTAAGTCGCGAAAAGGTTCCGACCTGCTCGCGACCTCGCCAAACATTTGCCAACCTCCGAAGGTACGATATCAAGCTCAATCCGTCAAAGTGCACATTCGGAGTTCTGGTGGAAAATTACTCGGTTTTCGTTTCGAACGAGGAATCGGCGCTAACCCGTAGAAGATTGGCACTATTCTCCGAATGAAACGCATACGGCGAGTGCACGACGTCCGAAGCTTCTTGGATGCTTGGCGCTTTAAGTCGATTCATCTCACGACTCGGTGAAAAGGCATTACCTCTTTACCGATCGATGAAGAAGACCGACAGTTCGAGTGGACTCGGAAGTCGATGCAGCGTTTGCGAGCTAAAAGCTCTACTCTCCACCCAGCCGGTGCTTGCTGCTCCAATCAGCAAAGAGCCTCTGTTGCTTTACATTGCAGCCACTGGACAAGTTGTCAGGTCTGTGCTTACGGCCGAGCGGGAAGAGGAAGGAAAGGCCTTCAAAGTTCAACGCCCGGTGTATTATTTGTCTGAAGTTTTGACTCCATCCAAGCAGAGATACCCTCATTATCAGAAGCTTGTGTATGGTATATACATGACCACAAAGAAGGTTGCTCACTATTTCTCGATCATTACATCACGATCGTCGACGCCCCTTTATCGAGATCTTGCATAACGAGACGCGCAACCGGTCGAGTGGCGAAGTGGGCGATTGAACTTCTTCCCTTGATATCAAATTCGAGGCAAAAAAGCCATTAAGTCCCGTGCTATAGCGGATTTCCTTGCCGAGTGGATTGAACAACAACAACCGATGAAGTTCACTCGGAGCATTGGACCATGTTCTTTAGCGGTTCCAAGATCTTTGAACGGTTACAGTCTTGTGGGTTGTTCTGTTTCCCCAGAGGAGATAAGCTTAAGTATGTGCTCCAGATTCACTTTGATTCCTCCAATAATGAGGCAGAGTATGAGGCCCTTTTATATGGATTGCGCATGGCCATTTCACTCGGCGTCCGTCGCATGATGGTTTATGGCGACTCAGATCTAGTGGTCAATCAAGTGATGAAGGAGGGGGCGGAGAAGCCCGGCTATGATTGGATCTTGCAATGCAAAGGAGGAAGCTGGAAAAGAAGTTTGAGGGTTGGAGCTCCATCACATCCCCGATCAAAAATCGAGCAGCAGATGATCTGGCGAAGATAGGGTCCAAGAGGAAGCCATTCCAGTGGCGTGTTTTGGAACATATACACACTCCGTCAGTCAAAGAAGATCCCTACATAGAGGAAGCTCCACAACCCAAGAGTGCCACGGACTCGACCGAAGTTGAGGTCCCGCCAGTGGTCGACTTGGTCATGGAGGTTTTAGTGGTCACTCCCGATTGGACAATTCCATACATTGCGTATATTACGAGAAAGGAACTCCCGGAGGATGAGGAAGAGGCTCGGCAGATCGTCCGTCGATCCAAAGCCTTTACCGTTATCAATGGGCGAGAGATAGAGAAAGCCCAACGAGTCGGACAAAAATGCATAACGCCGTAAGAAGGTCGAGTCATTCTCAATGATATCCACTCGGGACCTGTGGTCACCATCGTCCTCTCGGACCATTGTAGCCAAAGCATACCGAGCTGGATTTTATGGCCAAGAGCAAATGAGATGGCGAAAGAAATAGTGGACAAGTGCGAAGGATGCGGTTCTACTCCAATATGTCACACAAGCTGCGTCGCCTTTGAAGACCATTCCGCTCGTCGGCCTTTCGCAGATGGGGTTGGACATGATCGGTCCCTTGCGAGCGGGTCGGAGCGGCTTCACGCATGTACCGGTAGCGATCGACAAGTTCACCAAGTGGATTGAGGCTAAGCCAATCAAAAACTTGATGTTTGTATCTGCTGTTTTCTTTCGTCGAAAGTTGGCGTTCGGTATGGAGTCCCGCACAGTATTATCACGGACAATGGGTCGAATTTTGACTCGGAAGAATTCAAGGATTTCTGCAATTCCCAAGGCATACGAGTCGACTACGCTTCAGTTGCCCATCCACAGTCGAATGGACAGCGAGCGAGCCAATGGATTGATCCTCAAGGGTGCGAAGCCCCGTTTGATGCGAGATCTCAAGCATGCGGTGGAGCTTGGGTCGACGAACTTCCTTGATGCTTTGGGGTTTGCGGACCACGCCCAATCGGTCGATGGGAGAACTCCTTTTTCCCGTCTATGGGGCGAAGCAGTTTTACCGAGTGATCTCCTTCACAATGCTCCACTAATTGAACTTTATAATGAAGCGAAGCTGAGCAAGCGCGTCAGATCAATCGACCTCTGGAAGAGGAAAGGAAATGGCTCGATCCGCTCGACCATTTACCAGCAAGACTTGCGCCACCAGTCGCCTTAAATGTGAGAGGTCGAGCCTTCCGGAAGGAGATCTGGTCCTTCGGTGGATCGTGAAGCAACATAAGCTTGCTCCCTCATGGGAAGGTCCCTTCATCGTCACAAAGGTTCTCCACAATGGGGCATATCGTCTCTACAATGTCGAACACGATATCGATGAGCCCCGAGCTTGGAATGCGGATCTGCTCCGCCCGTTTTACACTTAAGGTTTTTCACTCGGAAGAGTTGTAATAAAGTACTCCTGTAGCTCACGAGCTTTGAAGTAATAGTGTCATAATTCCTTCATTATTTTTGTCACTCTTTATTTTGTGTCGAGTAAAATTTTCACCTCCCCCAGTGGGTGGCTTAGTCGCGAATCCGTTCCGCCTAAGTTTTTTACAAATCCTACCGAGTGGTAAGCCAGACTTCCACTCGGGGGCTTAGCTGCAGCTCAGTGCTCGCCTAAGTTATTAAAAATCCTACCGAGTGGTAAGCCAGACTTCCACTCGGGGCTTAGCTGCAGCTGCTGCTCGCCTAAGTTATTAAAATCCTACCGAGTGGTAAGCCGACTTCCACTCGGGGCTTAGCTGCAGCTCGGTGCTCGCCTAAGTTATTAAAATCCTACCGAGTGGTAAGCCGACTTCCACTCGGGGCTTAGCTGCAGCTCGATGCTCGCCTAAGTTATTAAAATCCCACCGAGTGGTAAGCCGACTTCCACTCGGGGCTTAGCTGCAGCGGTGCTCGCCTAAGTTATTAAAAATCCTACCGAGTGGTAAGCCAGACTTCCACTCGGGGGCTTAGCTGCAGCCCAGTGCTCGCCTAAGTTATTGAAAATCCTACCGAGTGGTAAGCCAGACTTCCACTCGGGGCTTAGCTGCATCAAGGACTCGCCTAAGTATAAAGTATACTAGCAAGGAAAAGCGAGGCGCAGGTCGATCATGACCCTCTCCTCGAGCTACACCATAAGTATGATGTGCGATTGTAAGGAAGATGAAGTGCAGGTCGATCATGACCCTCTTCTCCGAGCTTGACACAAATACAACGGAAATCCTACCGAGTGGAGAGCAAACCTCCCACTCGGGGGCTTAGCTGCGGCCCAGTGCTCGCCTAAGTTATTGAAATCCTACCGAGTGGAGAGCAAACCTCCCACTCGGGGGCTCAGCTGCAGCCCAGTGCTCGCCTAAGATATAAGAAATCCTACCGAGTGGAGAGCAAACCTCTCACTCGGGGCTTAGCTGCAGCCAGTGCTCGCCTAAGATATAAGAAATCCTACCGAGTGGAGAGCAAACCTCCCACTGGGGCTTAGCTGCGACCCGCTCGCCTAAGTTATTGAAATCCCACCGAGTGGAGAGCAAACCTCCCACTCGGGGCTTAGCTGCAGCCAGTGCTCGCCTAAGATATAAAAAATCCTACCGAGTGGAGAGCAAACCTCCCACTCGGGGGCTTAGCTGCAGCCCAGTGCTCGCCTAAGATATAAGAAATCCTACCGAGTGGAGAGCAAACCTCTCACTCGGGGGCTTAGCTGCAGCCCAATGCTCGCCTAAGTTATTGAAATCCTACCGAGTGGTAAGCCAGACTTCCACTCGGAGGCTTAGCTGCAGCTCAGTGCTCGCCTAAGGAATAAGTCGACTGCAGTAAGCATCTCGCTGTCAACCTGCAAAGAGCAATTCAAGCCGAGAGCAATCATTTCCAAACATCAATCTAAATTTAGGTCGACACCTAAAATAACCGAGAGTGCTCAGCGCTAAGCCCGTTAAAGTTTTATCGGTTACAACTCCACTCGCATACCGAGGCAAATTTAAGGTCAAGGAAAGTTTTTACCCCTCCCGTGGAGGGCTGGATGGAACAACGAACTCGTCAAGATCAATCCCGTCGGCAATCCGCGTGGCAGCAGCGATGAAAGTCTCCATGAAGGTCCCGAAGTCGTGCTTTTTGGTGTTGGCCACTCGAGAGCCGCCACTTATCTTCTCGAGCTTCCTTGCAATGGACCCGCGCCAGACATTGTGGCAACGTCCGCACCGCACCGAGCGAAGATTTCTTCCACTCTTGCACTCGGTCGGGGCGGCGTTCGATCGAGCCATCAATGACTCAAGGTCATTTTGGAGTGTCTCATTGGGCCAGGCGTCGAGTCGATGCGGGGCGTAGCTACCTTCGGTCTTGCGAGATAATCCACAACCGCAACAACGCTGGACTCGATCGGAAGATGTTCATGGCGGTTTCGCCGTTCACCGGGAATTGACGGGTCAAGGTTCGCTCACTGGCTGGTTTCTTCTTCGGTTGCGGCGAGAACTCCGCAAAGACAAAACCCGAATCAGGAAAAGCGATCGAATGGAAACATAACAGTTGGGAGGATTGGTCGAGTGGAGAAGGTTACCTTCCAATTTTAAGGAACAATTTCTTAGCAAGACCACCCAAGAAGCTTTCCAGCTCGTTCTTCTTCCCAGCCAGTTGGAGGATCTTCTCGGTCGAGTTCTTCTTGTCAGCCTTCATTCGCTCAGCATCCTTGCGGCGCGCCGAGCAGCCTTCAGATCGGCGTTATCCTGTTCGAGCTTGGCGACTGAGGCCAGTTTTTCATCAGCAAGCTTGATCTTCTCAGACAGCTCAAGCTCCTTCTTCCTTTGAGCCTCTTTCACCTTGCCTGTAAGTCGCAGCAAAGTCAAACTTAAAGCAAGTGGGAGGAGGAAAGAGTCGTCGAAATCTCACCAAACATACCTTTGGTCTCCTCCTTCGCCTTCGTCAGATTCTCTTGCACCAGTTTCAAGTCCAACTCGAGCTGAATATGCTTCGCTCCGATTCGATATAGCGTGCCGCAAGGTCACAAGATTTCTCTGAAGAGTCGATTGCAAAAATATCGAGATAATCCACTTCCGAGTGAATCAAGAAGAATTGTGCGTTTCTAAGACTACGATCGAATGCAAGCATTCAACCGTAGTCTCGGGGACTACACCGAGTGGGTGCACTCAGCGTGCCCCACCGGTCTTATTCAAAACATAGTCGACCAATCGACCAAGAAAAAAGAAAGCGAGTCGACCGATCGACCAGTTCCATTCTTAGTAAGCCTAAGGCGAGTCGACGATCGACCAACAAAAAAAAAAGGTCGACGATCGACCAAAACTTCTTCAGATGTAATCAATCGCGGCAGCAATGACCGATCTCGGGACTACACCGGTGGGTGCACTCAGCGTGCCCCACTGGGTCTCGGCTACACATTCGTTTACGTTCGAGTGATGATCAATATTTACTTATGAAGCCTAAGACCGACTGCCAGCAGTCGACCTTAGCCTTGGGGACTACACCCAGCGGGTGCACTCAGCGTGCCCCCGCTAACACGGAGTTTTTATCGACACACCTAGTGGGTGGCTGCTATTGCTATGAATTTCAGAAAGAAAAGTTTTGATAGCATATCCTAACGAGCATGTGGTGGTCGATCGACCAACATTGCTCAAGGGCGAGCTGGCATCGTAAGTCTGCTTGGCTCGCATCCCGGCGATCTTCACCTACTCCATCATGATCCCTGCTGACGGATCGCCTCCTTAGCAGACATCGGTCGGTCCTCCGGGGCGTGGTGCGTGGTGAAGATCGAAGGTTGTCCAGCACTTTCGGCGAAGTGGGCGAGCACTTGTCGTGTGATTCGCGAAGGACACAGTATGTCGAGTGCCGGCCTCGCCTTCCGTCTCAACGGTCTCGGGCACCGTCACGCCTTGGGCTACCTTGCCAGTAGATGCCTTCCTGCTCCTCCTAGTCCTCAATGGCTCTTCATCTTCATCATCGTCATCAGGAAGGGTGATGACGTCATTGGTTGGAGCTTCAGAAAAGGGTTAAAGTCAGAAATCTTGAGTCAGTCGACTACGAACAAGAATTAAGGGTATAGTACCAGGATTTGAGGTGGCGGCGTCCTCCATCTCATGGTCGTCAGCCTTAGCTGAGGTTTCGGAAGTCGCAGCACTGAAAATCCAAAGAATCAGTCGACCGATTCAAGTATCAACCAGAGACAAAATTTATATAGAACAAGAAGATTTAAACAAGATGTTTACCCTGAGATGGTGGGGATGGACACTTTCATCTTTGGCAGAGGCTTGGTTGTCCTTGACGGAACTACCTTCGCCTGCTTTGGCACTTTCTCAGTCGGCACCGGAGAAGCAGTCCGAGGGCGTTTGGTCGACTGCGGGGCAGTCGCAACTCCCTTACCGCGCTCAGCCGAAGGGTCGTGCACAAGTTTTGACCGCCTTTCCAAGCGCGGTGGTGCGACCTCCTCCTCTTCATCCTCGTCATCATCGTCCTCGTCATCGTCATCATCGTCATCATCGTCTCCTGCAGCATCTGAATCCCACTCTTCCTGGCTCTCACCTCCACTGGCTTCCCCCTCCTCAGTCGGAACCTGGGCGCCATTGGGCATTGAGTATAGCTCGGTGAGGGCCTGGAAGCATCAAAGCAGAGTTCAGTCGACCAAGTTGCAGAAACGCACTCGACAAATATACAACGGAAAACAGAGCAGGTGTACCTTATCTGGAACGTTGTCACGATCAAGCGGAGAAATCCTCCGGGATCCGCGAGGATTGTCCTTGTTTCCAGTGATCGAAGTCATCCACCTTTCCACTACGGTATCGTCGACTGCCTCCGGGTGGGCCGAGAGTCTCGTCGTCGGTGCCGCGATACAACCACATCTGAGGACTCGAACCCGAAGGGGCTGGATTCGCCTCAAGAAAAACCTCCAGAGGTCCATGCGATCCTCCGTCCCTAACCAGCTGCACCACACGGTCCATCAGCATCTTCACTTCAGCCCTCTCTTCAGAACAACCTTCGTGGAGGAGGGTCTATTCACTCGACTCATGGTGAATTCAGGAAGGCCAGTCGAGTGCCCCGGCGTCGTCTCATTCCGGCAATAGAACCAGGTCGACTGCCAGCCTCTGACCGACTCGGGAAAGTGCATAGCTGGGAAGGTGCTTTTGTTCCTCAACTGGACCCCTAAACCACCACACATCTGGACTACTTGGGTCTTCTCGTCACGGGACTTGCCTTCTTCACAGTCTGAGAGCGACATGTGAAGATGTACTTGAACAAGCCCCAGTGCGGTCGACAGCCCAAGAAGTTTTCGCACATAGACACAAACGTGGCAAGGTATGCGATGGAGTTTGGGGTAAAATGGTGGAGCTGGGCTCCGAAGAAATTCAGAAAACCCCGAAAGAAGACACTCGGCGGCAACGAAAAACCTCGGTCGACATGAGTGGCCAAAAGCACGACTCACCCTCTTACGGTTGAGGCTGCCACTCGGCAGAAGTCTCGCGGCGCCGTGAGGAATCAATCCATCGTCGGCCATATCGAGGAGATCCTTCTCCACGATGGTCGATCGATCCATCTCCTGGACCCAGCCTTTCGGCGCTTTGGATCTCGACGAAGAACCACCGCGACCGTGGATCTCCTTTCGCCTTCTCGGCCGCCGACGCCTTCTCCGCCACCGACGCCTTCTTCGCGCGCTCCAACATCGTCGTCTTCTCTTTGCCCATGGCCGCTGGCGGAATGCGCAAAGGGAGAGATGGCAAGGGAGCAGCAGCGGAGGTGGGGAGCGGAGACAGAGAGAACTAGGGAGGAAGAACAAGGTACTGTGCATGAGCCTCCGGGAGTTACATTTATAGCATCCCTTCCGAGTGGATGACAGGTGGACCCAAGCAATCTAATCATATCCCGAGCGGCCGCACTGCGCGATACGTGGCGGAGGAAGCGGCGCGGAAATCGAGGCGCCCCTGTTACGTCCCATCCAAGCACCGCAGTCCGTTCCGTTTCGCGCGCTTCCCCAAATTTCGCATCCCGCGAGATCCGCGGGCGACAAATCAGTCTGTCAAACGAGGGATCTCCTGCGATCCGTTACTTAGTATAGCAAAGGAAGTCACTCGACTAAAAAACAAGAATGGATCAAGTCGACTGAAGGAAAGTTTCTTGTTATCAACAAAGAAGATCTTGATCCAAGACAACGCATAACCAGAATACAAAAGGCAGTCGGAAACAACGTCAACCCCTCCTTCACTCAAGCCTCAATCCATTCGGGGGCTAATGATGGATTCATGTACCTAGGGTAGGGTCATAGGCCTGACCTAAACGTCCTACCCAAGGACACTCGTAGAAGAGATCATCTTCCAGTCGACCAAAGAGGAATCCACTCGACTAGACTGGAAGGACTCGACCATGGAAGACTCACTCGACCATGAAGACTCACTCGACCACCAGAAGGTCAGAAGGCACTCCGCAGCACAACGGTTTGCTATTGAATAGACTTAATGATAGTTAAAGCACCTTATGAGGGGCGTTACCAGTAACCCCCCTAGCTTAATGTACTTTATTCCCTCCATTACGTGGACTGGCTGGGGTCCTGGCGCACTCTATATAAGCCACCCCCCTCCACAGATAGAAGGGTTCAGATTCTTGTAATACTCATACTCATAATCCACTCGACCGCCTCAGGGCTCCGAGACGTAGGGCTGTTACTTCCTCCGAGAAGGGCTGAACTCAGTACATCCTTTGTCTCCACAACTGCTCCATAGCTAGGACATCGCCTCTCCTTAACCTACCCCTACTTCTCTTTATCGGACTTAGAACCACGACGGCAGACACTCACTGATTCATCTTGACATGGAAGGAAAATAGGGATATCGATTCATCATGGAGTACACCCTGGTAACTCAAGAAACTGTGAGGTGTAGTTGCGTAAGCATGTATCGCAAAGGACTTCCTTGCAAACATATTCTTCATGTTACGATTCAGCTACGCTTACATGAGATACCTAAGTCTTTGCGGAGGTTGAGCCAAGTTGCAAGGGTGGACTTCCGTGAAGTGCACTAGCGATCTGTTTATGGGGGATGGGCATGTGCAGTGTGAGCTAGGTGCAGTGAGTTGACTATCTTATCTGTTGAAGCAACTCATAAAGCATGCCATAAACCATTTTTATTCGACAAGTTGAAGGCGGCTCTGAGGGACATAATAAATAATGATTACACTGAGGAGGATGAGCCTGGTGCGGAGGTACAGTTTGTGAACGACGATGCATTTGAGCCTAATCAAGATCATGGTATTGTTCGTGATCCCGCTAAAGTTAACACCAAAGGTGCACCAAAATAGAATATTAAAGGCCGCGGTAAGGATGGTCCTGATGTCACTAAAAATGGGCGACCTAAAGCTTTTGATGAGAAAAGCAAACGTCAATGTGGACAGTGCGGTGGGTCATTATAAGCCCACGTGCCCTCAAAATCCTAAGTATGATTTTCTTATGTTATTGTAAATCTTATTGTTCAAACCAAATTTATTTGTTTATTTTGAATTAACACATATCTTACTGTTATGTAGGAACTTTGTTTGAATTGTGGAGTATGGAAGATTGCTTCACCCTTTGATTGAAGACAGTTTTATTATGGATTGCTATGGAAGATTGCTTCACCCTTTCATTGGAGACAGTTTTAATGTTCTATATATGTGATCTTTAATAATTGTTGAAATATGTTATATGAACTTATTTTACTTTGTTGATGTCAGAATATTTGCTATGATACCGACATAAGTAGTTGTTTTGATGACAGACTATGTAATGCAACAAGGAGTTTTCACTTTGTTTATTTTGATGTGCTCATTTTGCAGAGTACTGCCGTCGCTTATTTTGACAGTGCTTATTTTTGCACACTAGTGCCGTCGCTGTTTACTGTTATTTTTCAGCACTGTACGGTCGCCGTCGCTTAGAACCCCGTCGTTTTAATTTTTTTAAAAGCCTGACAATTGTGCCGGCGGCATTTGTCCCACAATGCAGCAGATCGGACGGTGGCGGCAGTACGAAGTAATCAACTAGTTCGACAGCTCATGTGCCGCGGGTATATAAGCCGTTCGTCGCGCCCTCCGTCGGGCGAGGTGGGACTAAACATTTCCCGTCGCCCCGCGTAGAACTTGGACCGTCATCCCGCCGCCTGCTACTTGGGCCGTCTTCACGCCGCGGGCGTAAACAGTGTTATTGGGCCGGCCCACGCGGTCACGCGCGTCGCTGCAGGCATGACGGCTGCGGGTAGCCAAGTTTTTAGTCCCACCTCGCTCGACGGAGCGCGCGGCGACCGGCTTATATACCCGGCGGCACACTTGCAGTCGAACGTCTTCGATTAAACTGCTATGCCACCCGTCGTCCGACGCTGCCCTATTGGACAGTGCCGTCGGTCCTGTCTGACGTCAGACTAGCCGGCGCACTTGTCGGGTAATTTTTTTTTACAAAGGAAAAACTAAGAACGTCGGTGTTATAAGCGATGGCGTCAGTGCTTTCAAAATAAAACATAAGAACGTCGGTGTTACACGCGACGGCTACAGGCATAATAAATACTTGTGCATTTTTATTAACGTTCAGCAGTACAGGAAAACATGGACTGTTATATCACAATTTGACAACCACAGAACTATGAATATGAATATGAAGATTTCAAATTGAAAGACATTGGCTTGAAGACAACATAATAATCCAAATGTCATTCTCGCCTTAATAAATATTCAAAATAGTAGTGTCTTCTTCGTCACAAGATATCAAAGTCGAAATAAATGTAAACATTATTTGAGCCTACAAAATTTTCTAGTACAAAATTTTTGCCACATTTATTTCTTCTTTGCAAGCCGGGTAACTTTGTCCTTCACATCGTTGAGCATATTTCCCTCCGAAAAAATAAGCTGCGTAATCATTAAGTCCCTCGATTTATCAACTGACCCCTGTTAGAACTTCATATTAGTACAATTTAAATAGTATTACATAATGAATTTAATTCAATATAAGCATTTGAAATAAAACCAGACCTGAGAAAAATGGCTTGTCCATTTCTCACCGTTCCAATATTGAAAGCATCGAAGAACAAATATTCCACATGAATTGCTGGTCCGTACAAACAATGGTTCATAAGTTCGCATTTCAGGTAAGATATAATAACAATATGAAAGTATTTACTCACCCGTCTTCTTGTTGTGGCATCTTATACGTTTTGATAGGCCAGGTAGACACATCCAGATAATTCAAAGCACCGCTAGCATTCGCATCACGTATGCCATATCCAAGTTGTTTTCTCTGTTCATATAGATGATAGCACGAAAAGAATTTAACATAGTTCAGTTACTAAATGATAGTTTCAATATGCTCATGTAAATTTATGTCGTACTAGCTCCTCAACTTTTTCTCTAATTTCACTGTCAAGTTCGGGTCCCATCAAAGAATCAAGAACCTGAAACTCTTCCTTCGGGCGATGCATGACAACCGAAACCTAGTGGGTATTTCCCTTATTAAGAGGAATATAAAGCTGCATCACAACGAAAATATGATGCAATCAACACATACCCTCTTATTATTTATATCCCATATATGCATACATTAAGGCAGTTGAACTTACCTTATCTATTTTAAAATACTCATCGGTGCATCTATTCACGGGTCCTTTCTTCTTTGCCACAACTTCGTTCTCAATTTTCCCTGGCTCGGTGTCCGATCTAATTTCAAGTAACCAATTGACCAGATAGGTCGGCATTATATGACGATCGTCACCAACAACTCCCAACAGATACGACGAATAAGCATTGATAACCTGAAAATAATTTATATGATGTATAACAATTCCAATTTGCATTGAAAGCTAATATAAAGCACAACAATAACTTACATCACCGGTTAGCCACTGATGGTCAAGAATTGTACAAGCCCTCTCTGCACTGAGACCTTCGTGCATGCCATCATTGAGTATTTCCTTCTTTCTATGTTTTGCTGACCGCTCATAAGCACGAAAAAACTTAACACTAGCTTTAATCACATCGTATTCATCTTGAAAGACTTCTTTCTCGAATAGTTCTGCAATACATGACGGTAATATGTTAATAAGTCAATGATAAGTACAAGGTTCAGTTAGAAAACAATATGATAAAACTCACTTGCTTTTGCTGTACATTTTGCACGCTTTGTAGGTATAACTGGAATATAAGGAGACTTTACAAGGTTTGATAGCCTCCGCTTCTGTTTCCCTACACCCTCCTTTTGTACCTCATCTTCTCCAATACAAGCTACGGATCCACGTGATGCAATTTCATCTGTTCCTAAAGATGTAACAGATTTCTCGTCAGATACCTCAGGAACTTCGATAGGATCTTCTTTATCACCCTTGAAACTATCCCAATATTCAGGTGTGCAATAATAAGGTGTCTTCTCTTCAGAATCATTAATATCATCTTCATCATCCTCTTGCATATTCTTTTTTCCTGGTGTTTTGAAATTGTCCACGTCAGGATTATATACAAATTCTTTATGAGGTTTCCCATCATAGTTTCTACTTTCACTATTTTCACCATATTCATTCTCTTCTTCTTTTTCAATATCACCGGCTTTGTAGAATACATCGCTTTTGTTCATTTTCTCTATGACCCTCTGGATTAAAAATTAGTTGTAATTAGTTATGTGACACATCAAAAAACATAGTGAACGGCAAAATTAGAAAACTTGTACCTGTGCGCATAGCTCCGGCATACGAAGCATATCCTTACGAATGTGCTTCAGCTCAGTCAAAATCCGATCCATCATAGTGTTCTAGGTAGCTGAAGCCTCAGATGTACTAACTCCTGTTCTCCTTTCAGTAATGTTAGACTTTCTTGTACTGGATTTCTTGTTCTTTTCAGCCTGTTCCATTCTAATTTTGTTTAAGCGGTACTCTTCAGTAATGGTGTCATCGATCTACAACATAAAGAATCATACAGTCATATTTAATTAATAATAAATTGCAGACTTTAAATGGACAAATATGTATTTAACGTATTACCATTCCAACAGCACGACCATATTGAAAGTCGTACTTGTCTCTTTTCTCCGCTGCCGCTTCTATCCAATTCCTCATCAAGGGGCTCAACAGCGCTAAAGGATCATACTGTGGACCGGTGTTTGGCTGCACCTTCTCCCAATATAGATACTGCAAAACAAACAAACAACCATTTAGCATGTGTTACAATATTATTACATAAAACAACTATTCAATTTAAAAAACAAATCATACCTGCAGAAGTGCAAGGTTGCCACGTGGCCATTCCCTAACACGACCGGGTTGCAAGACCATACCAATCTCCGACAAACAAAACCGCAAAGTGAATGCGTTCCAGTTAAACTTTTTTATCTGCCTGACATCTTGCACTAGTGCATAATAATTCTTCGGAATGTACTCATCAGACACTGGTGCAATTATAGTCCCTAACAGGACGAGAAATGCCATCCGAAGAAATTCATCGTCCGTGTTTTTATTTCTCACAATCTTCTCAATAAGATCATCAATCAATATTTTACCATTCTTCTTGTTAACAAAACTAGCTGGAATTTTTTTAATTGCTTTGCCTTGGTCCATACTCAAAAAACTAGAAACGTCAACTCCTTCATTCTTCAAACCAAATATAGCGAACACATCATCAGGCCTCAGTGAAATCAACCCTTTTTTTCTGGCTGGCTCTTGCACCATGAATTTTTTACTACTAGGATTGTAACCTTGAATCATAAGCGCAAACAAATTATCACGCATCTTGACCGAAGGTATTCGTAACATGCCCTCCATCTCCGTTTCGTAAAACGTAAATCCCTGACTTGGTGTTAACTTATTAACAAGACTAACCCACTTTTCTAAGGAACATGCAATCACACCATCGATGTCCATACTGCATATAATAATATCTATGTGATGTTGCATGCAGCTAATGTGATATATACTGTTGAAAATATTAAAAGAAATACCTGCCCAACGGCTACTACAGCGGGCGACGGTGATCATAGCGGCTGACGGCGGCGGCTGGCGGCGGGGCGTTGACGACCGACGCTGACGGCGGGTGGTGACATCGACTAGTGCGGGGTGACAAGGGCGTTGACAACCGGCACTGACGGCGGGTGGTGATGCCGACTAGTGCGGGGTGACGACGGGCGTTGACGGCGGCGCGACGCTGTCGGGCGGGGAACGACAGTGTGGGCGGCGGCGGGCGACGGGGATCAGATCGGGCGCGTCTTCGGCACGTATGACGCAAAAAACTGCATGCGCGACGTGATTGGGCGACGTGCGCGTTGTCGGGAATATTCCCTCAGATAGCGACGGCTCTGGCAGATATTTTACTGCATCAGGCCCGCGGCAATTATTAAGTGGGCGACGGCCCGTCTACTATTTCAGTCTGGACGACGGCAAGTTGGCTAGTTTAGTCCCACCTCGGCCGCCGAACGACGCCCTGACCAGCTTATATAGAGGCGTCAGTTAACCCATACATGGTCATAATTAATATTGTGATATGGCTCTACATAACTGCTAGGTAGTACAACTGTCCGGGTTGTACTGACCCGGCAGTTAGGTAAGTCACATCGCAATATTAAATATGTATTTATTTATTTATAAAATTTTGTCATTTATTGTATTTTTTTAAAACTTTGCACGAAAAACAAACATGTTTGTATCATTATTTTCGGTATGGGCGGAGGGAACCCTCGGTCGTACGTCTCTCCGTCGCATCCGCCAAAGTCGATCATTTTTTTCCGCGGGCCACAGTGACCATGCAGGCCACACACGCAAAAATTTGTCGCGTTCCGACGCTGTACGAATTTTCTATGATTTTTCGCACCAAAAACCCCTAAAACATTGCCCGCACGTGACGCAACGTGCGTTCCTAGTCCGATTTCGTTCATCTCTGGCGTGCGGTCCCTGGGCGGCTCCCTGCGCACGCTGCCAAAACTTGGGTGCATTCCGGCAAACTGCACTGGCACTTGCTGTGCAACCCGGTGGTTTCGGTATGGGCGGAGGGGACCCTCGGTCGTACGTCTTTCCGTCGCATCCGCCAAAGTCGATCATTTTTTTCCACGGGCCACAGTGACCATGCAGGCCACGCATGCCAAAATTTGTCACGTTCCGATGTTGTACGGATTTTCTATAATTTTTCGCACCGAAAACCCCTAAAACACTGCCCGCACGTGACGCAACGTGCGTTCGTAGTCCGATTTTGTTCATCTCTGGCGTGCGGTCCCCGGGCGGGTCCCCACATGCGCTGCCAAAACTTGGGTGCATTCCAGCAAACCGCACTGGCACTTGCTGTGCAACCGGGGGTTTCGGTATGGGCGGAGGGGACCCTCGGTCGTACGTCTCTCCGTCGCATCCGCCAAAGTCGATAATTTTTTTTCCACGGGCCACAGTGACCATGCAGGCCACGCATGCCAAAATTTATCGCGTTCCGACGCTGTACGGATTTTCTATGATTTTTCGCACCGAAAACCCCTAAAACACTCCCCGCACGTGACACAACGTGCGTTCGTAGTCCGATTTCGTTCATCTCTGGCGTGTGGTCTCCGAGCGGGTCCCCACACGCGCTGCCAAAACTTGGGTGCATTCTGGCAAACCGCACTGGCACTTGCTGTGCAACCCGGTGGTTTCGGTATGGGCTGGTGTGGACCCTCGGTCGTACGTCTCTCCGTCGCATCCGCCAAAGTCGATCATTTTTTTCCACGGGCCACAGTGACCATGCAGGCCACGCACGCCAAAATTTGTCGCGTTCCGACGCTGTACAGATTTTCTATGATTTTTCGCACCGAAAACCCCTAAAACACTGCCCGCATGTGACGCAACGTGCGTTCGTAGTCTGAGTTCGTTCATCTCCGGCGTGCGGTCTCCGGGCGGGTCCCCACACGCGCTGCCAAAACTTGGGTGCATTCCGGCAAACCGCACTGGCACTTGCTGTGCAACCCGGTGGTTTCGGTATGGGTTGGTGTGGACCCTCGGTCGTACGTCTTTCCGTCGCATCCGCCAAAGTCGATCATTTTTTTCCACGGGCCACAGTGACCATGTAGGCCACAGACGCCAAAATTTGTCGCGTTCGGACGCTGTACGAATTTTCTATGATTTTTCGCACCGAAAACCCCTAAAACACTGCCCGCACGTGACGCAACGTGCGTTCATAGTCCGATTTCGTTCATCTCTGGCGTGCGGTCCCCGGGCGAGTCCCCACACGCGCTGCCAAAACTTGGGTGCATTCCGGCAAACCGCGCTAGCACTTGCTGTGCAACCCGGTGGTTTCGGTATGGGCGGAGGGGACTCTCGGTCGTACGTCTCTCCGTCGCATCTGCCAAAGTTGATCATTTTTTTTCCACGGGCCACAGTGACCATGCAGGCCACGCATGCCAAAATTTGTCGCGTTCCGACGCTGTACGGATTTTCTATGATTTTTCGCACCGAAAACTCCTAAAACACTGCTCGCACGTGACGTAACGTGCGTTCGTAGTCCGATTTTGTTCATCTCTCGCGTGCGGTCTCCGGACGGGTCCCCACACGCGATGCCAAAACTTGGGTGCATTCCGGCAAACCGCACTGGCATTTGCTATGCAACCCGGTGGTTTCGGTAGGGGCTGGTGTGGACCGAACACCTTTCTTTCTGTAACTTACAAACATGCCCAAACTTTTAATCGCATGTTCAAACCTATGACCTCCTGCCTAGCTCACCGCATGTGCAATTAAACAGATATACACAATTTATCTTCTGTATTCTTTTTTTTATCTATGTAACAAAATAATTTAGGGGATTTTGTAGATAAACTTTTCGGAAAAATCACTAAACTTTTGTTTGAATTCGCATAATATTAAATTTCAAAAATCTACATACAAGGAATATAGTGTAGAATGAATATACATAATGGTTTTAGACAAATCAACTACAACTTTGTTTAAATTCAAATAATTTGAACTTAAAAATCTAGTGCAGAATGAATGCACGCATTTTTTTGGACAAATAGACGGAAGTTGTGTTCGAATTCAAATAATTTTATGTTTTTACATCTAGATAAAGGTAAATATAGTTCAGAATGCTGGTACGTAAATTTTTCGTACAAATGAACTATCTTTTCTGAATTCGAATAATAAAAAATTAAAAAATCTAGATAAAAGAAGATATAGTGCAGAATAAATGTACGTGATTTTCTTTCAGGCAAATTAGTGCGTTTTTTTTCGAATTTGATTAATTTTAAAGTTGAAAATATAGATAAATGAACTGATTTGTCCAAAAGATTTTAAAATTTTGAATAATTTTACATTGGAAAGAAAATGATCGCTCAAACAGAATGATTTCCACTCTCCCATTGATAATGTGCATAAATTTCTATTACCCGCGTAGTTTTTTTAATTACACAAATACTTTTTTGAATGTTTAATTTTTTAAAATATCACACACTTTTTTACAGCGTATGAACATTTTTGAAACGTCAAAAACAACAAAATATAAGTTGTTTTCTTACATCATTTTATTCCTGTGGGCAATAACACGAACATGTTTTTAGTTTTCGTTTATTCCTATGTTTTTTTTTGAGGGTCGATTATTCCTATGTTGGGCTGAGCAAGCATTGTATTAAAGAAATTTAATTAAACATGACTTAATTAAACTTAATTAAACATGTCTTAATTAAACATTACAACATAAAAACTTAATTAAACATGACTTAATTAAACTTAATTAAACATAACTAATTAATCCTAATCTAGTCGTCGGAGTCGGCGAGGTCCACGATCTCCCCCGCGCTGACATCACCGTCGTCGTCACCGTCGCCGTCGTCGCTGCTCTTGCCGCCGTCCTCCGCGTCGCCGTCGTCGCTGCTCTTGCCGCCGTCCTCCCAGTAGCCGTCGTCGCCCTGCTCCTGAGCAATCTGCGGCTGCGCCGCTTCGATGGCCGCCGACGCGTCGAGTGCGGCCTGCAGCTCGGCGGCCTCTGCTTCTGCCGCCATAGCCGCCGCCCGGCGTCGAGGGCGACTCGCAGCTCGGCGGCCTCTCTCGCCTCCGCTGCCGCCGCTTCTGCACGCCCGCAATGCGATGAGGTAGCCGGCGCTCGTCGGTCGCCGTCCTCGCGAAGGCGAATCGCCCGCGGGATCTCGACGACGGAGAGGAGGCGGGCGGGCGATGGCGGGAATCGGACGACGGATGAGCTTCGAGAGGCGCGGCCGACGGAGGGGGATAGCGGGGCCGACGCGGGGCGGACGACGAGCCGCGTGCAACAGACGGCGAGTCGCGCCGGGCCCCCTCGTCGGCGGTGATGCGGAACACGCGAGGCAGACGGCAGCCCGACGGCACCATCAGCCCGAGACGGATGAGCTCGTCTCCGACGTGCCCAGGCTCGTCGGCCACGAGCTGCTATCGCCGTCGCTGTCGGACGCCATGGAGGCCGCCGGGAATGGGAGCTCGTCGGCGGTGGAAGCGCGTCGGTGGGTGGGTTGAACGGTCGAGGCGCGTCGAGTGGAGTGGGGGGAGGCAGACGGGCGACGGAGCGGTGTTTTAAAGGCAGGCGTCGATGGGTGGGGGAGGCCGTCTAGTAGGTGACCGACGCCCCGGCGTAACGTCGGCATTAATGGCGTATCGGGCCGGCCGGCGCATCGGGAACCGCCTTTGACCGACGCTTAGACGGCACGCAACCGCCCGTTCACACACGTCGCATCGTCATCCCCACACGTCGCGTCATCTTATTTTTTTTCGTCCAGCCGACGCCACATCGCCACGAGTACGTCGCTCGTCACGTCACGTCGGTTTTTTTTCTTTGGTCGTCGTCGTACGTACGCGGACGGACGCGTCTACGGGGTAGTCGGCGTAGAGCCCCGTCGCGCGGGTACAACCCCGTCGCGCGAGCAGGTACAGCCTCGTCGCGAGGGCGGCGGCTTTTTATGTGCTGGAACAATCCTACCCTTTTTTTATGAAGGGGTACGGAACGATCTCAGCCGTTGTTGTGTTTAGGGGGTTGTACCGAAGAAGAAGTGTTCAAATGTTTGAAAAAAGAATCCGAGCTCTCTCATCTCAAAGCATGTCATGCCACTTAAAAGAAACTCGAACAATGTTGAGCGAGTAATATATGATAAAAAATGACATAAAAACATCATTAGGTTTTGCCATGCGAGAACAAGGACCAATTGAACTTGATGCTGAAAGTTGTTAACGTTGAAGGATCAAAGATGTCAAATGGAGGGTGGAGGGGTGAATAGGTGACTACTGTTTTAATCAATTTTAGGTATTTGGTAAAATTATAACTTATGTATAAATTCTACTGAGTGGAACACCCTAAATGATGGGATAAACAGAAGCAATCAAGTCATACAAGGTAAACAAGGTTAGCAATTAACAACACACTAAAGCTAGGGAGCGAGATAACTAAAGTTGTGGACATGAAAGATGCATGTCGAAGTTCACGTTCTTGCTCGTGCGGGGCGGGGGGATAGGGAGGGAGATCTCAAGCTTTTTAGAGGTCAATAAAAGATGTGGAGAGAGAACAGTCATCCCTTAATTTCCTAGTGGGAAAAGAATGATCCTTACATAGTTGTTCTAAAGTAAGCCTATCAGGCTACTGAATATGCTTTCTAGAGGCTTGTGTTTCACCCTGAGTTTCAATCCAAGATCTGAGGGATGTCCGGGCATGTCCAGAAACTCTCTCTGCAGTGTCGGCATAGACTCTGCTAGACTTCTGGGCGTTTCCAAAAGGCTTTTGGACCTGTACGAAGGATCATATGTATTATCCAGAAAAAACTCTGGGGTAGCACAATGGCCGTGATCTAGGGGGGCGTAACTCCTTGCTAATGTTCCAAACTTCATCCTCCATGAATATATACTCTCAAGAACATGTAGATCAACAGTTTTCATCCCCAGATAGTTAAGATCAAGCGTATATATGAACCCTTGCCTGGTCAGACCCCAGCAGATTTTCATAGGCCTCGGTGAACACTTCCTCCTTGCGGCTTTGATCCATGATAATCTCCTTTTTAAGGTTTGACATGTGAGATGAAATTCTTCGATCTCCTGCCGTTGGCCACTGCTTGGAATAGTTTAGTTTTTGCATCTCCCTCCCTTAGCCATCTGATCCACGTTCTTTGCCACACGACAGTTCTTTCCAATAATGCCATTTCAATGTGGGCAAGTTGTAGTGTACCTTGTAGCCACAACTCCTCTAAGGGCAGGGGCCGACATTCTTAAGCCTAGTCAAACTCAAGGATAACCCAGTTAGCCACCGCCATAAGAAGCTTCACGTTCCCAGTTTTCCGCTGACCAAGGCTTGTAGTGCAGCCACAGTGTTTCTAAAGAGAGCATCAAGCCTCTTAAAAGAGTCCACAATCGCATCAGCACAACCCACACTTCTTTCACCGCGGTCTCAAACCCCTCTAACTTAGTCCAGAAAATCTCAAATCAAACACTTTGTTTAGGGCAACTAGCACACTTGCGGACAAAAGGAGGGGTGTGATCCGAAACACTCGTGGACAACGCACGAAGATGATAGTCCGCATAAGCCAACGCCAAATCCACCAAGACAAGCGCATGACCGATTTTGGTCAACGTGGGGGCATCTCTCTCATTAGTCCACATAAAACGTGTTCCATGTAAGTCCTTGAGCTCATGATCACCAACCAAGCTTCTAAATCTGCTCATCAAGCCCGAAGCCCGAAGAATCATGTTGAAATCATCCAAAATCATCCAAGGACCTGGGCACACCGAGCGCCGCAGCTAAACCTGGGAATAGTTTGGTCTAGAACCATATTTTCAATTTGGTTTTCCTATTGGGCTCCTTTGGTTTGGTTGAAATGGGTTGAGTCGCTTTTGTAATTTGGTTTGGTGTGAGCTTTTGTAATTAATAGATTGGGTTGGTCTGATCTGGACAAAGATAAATTGGTTCAGACCGTTTTAGTCCATGGATAAAAAACTGTCTTGCGAGTGTGACCAGTTTGTGCGAGACCCAATGCTAGGTTTAGGTGCAGCCGCGGCCGCAGATGAGCAACATGAGCGTGCGTACCGCCCCGCCACCACTGAGATCTCCGGTGCCAAAGGTCAACTCCTTCATGCAAAACACGAGGAGCCCAAAACTGAGGCCTTCGACGACGCTGCTGACAAGCTCGACCTTGGCGATGTGGCTGACGAAGGCGACGGTGATGAAGTCGATTAGGAACTGGAAGACTCCGGTGCCACCATCCGCTCTTCCGGTGCACTCACTGACTGCGGACACTGACACTCCTCACACAAGCACACACCAAGCACACACCAAGCTAGCCGCCCTTCACACATACCAGGTACCTTTCGTTCTGTACGTACCTGTTACGTTTGGGGGTCCAACGTTCCAGTAGCTGCTGACTGGCCCATGGTTTGAAACTTCGGGTTCAACCTGTATGTAGAAAATGGTCAGGATAGATTTTGCTTGAAAATACATATAGTTTGGATTGGATTGGATTGTAGATTTGCAATTTGGTTTGGTCTGATTTAATCGTTAGACTTACACATGTATGGGTTGGCCTGGGTTTAGTTTGGATTACAAACTATTCCCAGGTTTAGCCGCAGCCACATCTCATCAAGGAACAAACTTCAGCTCGTCGCCTTGCGGGCCATAGATGATCGTGATCCAGTGGTTACTTCCATCTCTAGTCTTCCCCTCTTCCCCTAATAATAAATAGCCTAATGCTTCTGGTGGTACGTCATACAAATTGCCCCCGGAGTTATCAATATTTACCCACCACGCCACCGGTAAGTTTCCTCTTCACAAATCACCGTCGGATTTCGGTTATTTATCAAGGCGAGCTCTTCTTATACCACAAACATGCCAATAGTGCAATGGATTGAACGTGGGATCGAATCCCACTTCTCCCCATTTTTTGCTGCTGTATTTCCTAACCATTTTTTGTTGGTGTAGGATACAATTACCTCGCCCAAGCGTGGCTTAGCTGATGGCTGCAATGTTGCAATTTTGGCCCAGCTACACTATTTTATTTTTTTCTCTTTTCATAACAGATTCAAATGCTTTAAAAAAATATCTTTCAAACCATAACTTCAAAACAAACATGCTATATATGGAATCCCTCAAAAAATGTGTATTTCAAATATGCTATTATCTTGCATGTTAATTCTTTCTAAAATTATGTTTAAGATGCACCTTAACTAATACTTTTCTTTATATGGTGTATTTTGAAAATGCCTATTATATCTATACACACGTTAACTATTAAAGTAAAAAGTGTTTCTGCCCATGATATTTTAAAAAATTCGGTGTATTAAAAAATGTTAATGAAATTGTATAATTTTTTTCCAATTTAACAAATGTTCATGAATGGAAAAGTATCCAAAAAATTAAAAAACTGTTCGCGACTTATAAAATAGTTTACTCACAAATGTTTGCTGATTCAAAAAATGATCATGCATTTCAAAAAATGTTTGCGAATTTTTAAAAATTGTTCCATCAATTTTCAAAACAATGTTTGTCCAATCAAGAAATGTTCGCAGATTCAAGAATTGTTTTTAAAAAATTCACAGTTCAAACAAAAATGTTTACAAATAGTATAAAATGTTCATGAATTCAATAAAAAATCTTGATTTTAGAAAATGTTCGACAATTTATAAAAGTGTTCATTAATTTGAAAAATGTTCACGATTTCAAATATGCTCATGAGTTTTAAAAAATATTCGTAATCTCACAGAAATTGAAAGTGATAGTGTATCTCGGTGATGCAGGAATATGTGATCATGATCATTGAAGATTATGAATTTTTTTTTTTGAACGCGACATTGTATCAGAAGGTAGTATCACAAGCGAGTAGGATACCCCTCCAGTCTCATTCGCCGGCAAATAAGCAAAGCCATCCAACAATGGCCCTAGACATTGCATAACCATATAGTAGTCCATTACATCGAGTTTAGTCTCCTGAAGACACACCGAATTAACCTTAATCGAGGCACTAAACTCCCTTGCACCGTTACTCACATGCAAAGTCAATGCATGCAAACCATGAGAACAGGACACACCGGAGGACTAGTCCTAGGCGGTTACACGCAACAAATAGTGTACTCGGATCCTGTCTTCCCAAACCCTTTCCCTCCCAACGCACGCCACGCCATGCCCTCCTCCTCTCGCCGCCGTCGCGGGCCCCGTCGGCGCCGCCGCAAGGAGGCGGCGGCGGAGACGAGGAACTGGGCGGACATGCCGCTGGACGCGATCCTGGCCGTCTTCCACAAGCTCGACCACATCGACATCCTGATGGCCGCTGACCAGGTGTGCAGCTCCTGGCGCCGCGCGGCGCGGGACGAGCCCGCGCTATGGCGCCGCATCGTCATGCGCGGCAACGAGGATCTCTCCTCCCGCATCAACCGCCAGGGGATCGCCTGCGACGCCGTGCGGCGCAGCGCGGGGCAGTGCGAGGCATTCTGCGGCGAGTACGCCGGCGACGCCGGGTTCCTGCTGTACCTCAGCGAGCAGTGAGCACCTACAAACTCGATCCCGTGTTAATCCCACTTAATTATTAATTATTTTGTGTTACAGATGTTTTTTTTTGTGTTTCGTTTAAATCTAGATTTTCCCTTGTTAGCTAGCCTGGACAGGGCGACTTTGGTTTTTATCATCATGTCAATTGTTTTCACATAGTATATCTTTAACCAAAAAAAAAAAAATTTGTTTCTGAAACAATGCAAACCAGAACCAAAAATACATATCTAGGAAATACAGAGGACACAAAATTATTTGTTCAGCTGGCCGTAATAGTTATATTTTTGTTGACTATCGCCCATAATAATTGTTTGTGGAATTTGGAATTGTTTAGATTTCAGAGACGGAAGATAGCTACGTATAGAAAAAAAATATATTCGGTACTGCTGAATGGACCGAACTTCAGATATGAGTTCAGACTATTTGATAATTGTTAAATGGACTGAACTTCAAATACGAGTTCAGACTTAAAAGATGAATACTGACGCTAACTGAAAATTTGTTGGTCAACTTATGCTTTGAAATATAGACTTTACTTGGTTGAACTGACACCTGATTTCATCAGAGTAATGCGAAAATAAACATATATATTTGTAGGTAAATATTGTCCAAGCATGAACCTGTGATCAAATGCTTTCGCAATGCCATGTTTCTTATTCCTTTTTGTTGAATTGTTTTATTTTACTGGTCTTTATTTGAAAAGCTGCACAACTGTAGATATATATTCACTTTCAAAAATCTATGTAATCTGAACATTTTCCATGCCCCTGTTTTTATCTTTGCAGGGCTCCCTGTCTGAAGAGCCTTCGCCTCATCTCATGCGATGACATCTCACTTACCGAGTTTGCAGAGCTAATAAGAAGGTTTCCTCTGCTCGAGGAGCTCGAGCTATCGCAGTGTCCGGAGCTACTAGATGATTGGCCTCGCTCTCTATATCCTGAGGTGTACGAGGTTCTTGGGCAAGCATGCCCACAGCTGAAGCATTTCAGGATGAACAAACAATACTTCGACGAGCAGAAATGGGGCAATAATGACGTCGATGCCGAGGGGATTGTAGCCATGCATGAGCTGCGCTCACTGCAGCTCGTGGCCAACGACCTCACCAACAAAGGGCTGGCAGCCATCTTGGACAACTGCCCACGCCTGGAGTCGCTGGACATACGCCATTGCTTCAATGTCAAAATGGACGACGACGATGGCGGCGGCGAGGACCACGACGGCACGCTGCTGCGAGAGAAGTGCGCCCGTATCAAAACGCTGCGACTTCCCGGCGACTCGACCCATGACTACCACCTCGAGGTTCAAAGCCCTAGGTTCGCTTGCAAGGAGCGTGGCTGGTCCATCAGTCCGGTCTACTACTCCCCGTGGCTCCAGGAATCGGAGGAAGACGACGACGATTTTTACCGTAGTCCTTCCCGTTACGAGGCTGACCTCGACAAATACGAGAAGGTGCTTCCTAGGAGCATGCGCACCTTCCTCTAATGTGAAGACTATCTTCCTGCATTTCGGGCCTTGTCCGTGTACGTGTAGGCGTGTAGCCAACATATTCTCATGAAGCACCGTGGCCTTGCATGTTATCTTGTTTTGTCATAATGCAGTCGTATCAGTTTAAACCATAATCATGAGTAAATTTGCGCTCTATTTTTCCTCTGAGCGAAGAGTAAATTTCCACTTGCAGATCAATACTGCACACACTATTTGTGATTTAAAGCTATTTTTATCAGGAATGAAACATATGACATGTGTGCTTGGAAAATTAACTAGCATATGTAAAATAGACATGCAACCAAGTAAGGCCTCCTTTGGTTTGCAGGAATTTTATAAGAATTTTATGGGATATGATTCCTATAGGAAATTTTTCTTTACAACTTGTTTGGCACCAATCATTTGGGGCAGAATTCATGAAATCCAATTGTGAATTCCGACACCAACATGTTTGATTGCCCCGGAATTGGCGGTCAGAATTCATTTCACGGTTCCATAGGTCCGAACCGGTACATAAACCAAATCCTGGACAATAAGCTACCATTCCCCAAATCCAATCTCCGTCGACGCCCTCATCTCGCCATCCAAGCCCTCGTCTCCTTCCACCATCGCCGCCCACGAGATTCGTTGTCACCGCCAGCTCAAAGAAGGCAGGCCGCCGGAGACCATCCCCCACCGGCAGAGCATCCTAACGTCAGGCCAAGGGAACCCACCGAGCACATCTCTCCAACCCCCTCATGTACCTCACCACCTTAGTGGGAAACGTAGTAGAAAACACAAAAAAGTTCTCCTACGAATCAAGTTCCCAGGATCACTATGAAGATGCATAGGGGTTAGATCAGAGCCTTGTTGGGGAACGTAGTAATTTCAAAAAAATTCCTACGCACACGCAAGATCATGGTGGTTGCATAGCAACGAGAGGGGAGAGTGTTGTCTACGTACCCTCGTAGACCGTAAGTGGAAGCGTTATGACAACGCGGTTGATGTAGTCGTACGTCTTCACGATCCGACCGATCCAAGTACTGAACATACGGCACCTCCGAAGTTTAGCACACGCTCAGCTCGATGACGATCCCGGACTCGGTCCAGCAAAGTGTCGGGATGAGTTCCGTCAAGACGACGGCGTGGTACGATGATGATGTTCTACGGCGCAGGCTTCGCCTAAACTCCGCGACGATATGACCGAGGTGGAATATGGTGGAGGGGGCACCGACACGGCTAAGGAACGATCTTGAAGATCAACTTGTGTGTTCTAGGGTGCCCCTGCCTCGTATATAAAGGAGCAAGGGGGTGCGGCCGGCCCTAGGAGGAGGCGCGGAGGAGTCCTACTCCCACCGGAGTAGGACTCCCCTTCCCTAGTTGGATTAGGACTTGGGGAAGGAAGAGAGGGGAAAGGAAAGGGCGCCGCCTCCTTGTCCTATTCGGACTTGGGGGGGGGGGGAGGGGCGCGCGGCTGCCCCTAGGCCTCCTCTCCTCTTCCTCCACTAGGCCCAATAAGGCCCATTAGTTCACCGGGGGGGTTCCGGTAACCTCCCTACTCGATAAAATGCCGATTTCACCCGAACACTTCCGATGTCCAAACATAGGCTTCCAATATATCAATCTTTATGTCTCGACCATTTCGAGACTCCTCGTCATGTCCGTAATCACATCCGGGACTCCGAACAAACTTCGGTACATCAAAACTTATAAACTCATAATAAAACTGCCATCGTAACGTTAAGCGTCATGGACTCTACGGTTCGAGAACTATGTAGACATGACCTAGAACTATTATCGGTCAATAACCAATAGCGGAACCTGGATGCTCATATTGGCTCCTACATATTCTATGAAGATCTTTATCGGTCAAACCGCATAACAACATACGTTGTTCCCTTTGTCATCGGTATGTTACTTGCCCGAGATTCGATCGTCGGTATCTCAATACCTAGTTCAATCTCGTTACCGGCAGGTCTCTTTACTCGTTACATAATGCATCATCTTGCAACTAACTCATTAGTCACACTGCTTGCAAGGCTTATAGTGATGTGCATTACCGAGAGGGCCCAGAGATACCTCTCCGACAATCGGAGTGACAAAACCTAATCTCGAAATACGCCAACCCAACAAGTACCTTTGGTGACACCTATAATACTCCTTTATAATCACCCAGTTACGTTGTGACGTTTGGTAGCACCCAAAGTGTTCCTCCGGTAAATGGGAGTTGTATAATCTCATAGTTACAGGAACATGTATAAGTCATGAAGAAAGCAATAGAAATATACTAAACGATCAAGTGCTAGGCTAACGGAATGGGTCATGTCAATCACATCATTCTCCTAATGATGTGATCCCATTAATCAAATGACAACACATGTCTATGGTTAGGAAACATAACCATCTTTGATTAATGAGCTAGCCAAGTAGAGGCATACTAGTGACTATATGTTTGTCTATGTATTCACACATGTATCATGTTTCCGGTTAATACAATTCTAGCATGAATAATAAACATTTATCATGATATGAGGAAATAAATAATAACTACTTCAAAATCTTTGTCAAGGTATGTACTCATTGAAAATCTTATCAAGCGTCTTTATGTATCTCAATAGATCTGGATGCTCAATATGTAAGTAGCTTTACTGAGGTCTTTCTTTTAAAGAACTCCTTTCAAACACTCCTTTATGCTTTGCAGAATAACTCTACATTATTTCCGATCAACAATATGTCATTCACATATACTTATCAGAAAGGCTGTAGTGCTCCCACTCACTTTCTTTTAAATACAGGCCTTTCCAAATGTCTGTATAAAACCATATGCTTTGATCCACTCATCAAAGCGTATATTCCAACTCCGAGATGCTTGCACCAGTCCATTGATGGATTGCTGGAGCTTGCACACTTTGTTAGCATCTTCAGGATTGACAAAACCTTCTGATTGCATCATATACAACTCTTCTTTAATAAATCCATTAAGGAATGCGGTTTTGATATCCTTTTGCCAGATTTCATAAAATGTGGCAATTGCTAACATGATTCGGACAGACTTAAGCATCGCTACAGTTGAGAAAATCTCATTGTAGTCAACACTTTGAACTTGTCGAAAAACCTTTCACAACAAGTCGAGCTTTGCAGATAGTAACACTACTATCAGTGTCCGTCTTCCTCTTGAAGATCCATTTATTTTCTATGGATTGCCGATCATCGGGCAAGTCCACCAAAGTCCACACTTTGTTCTCATACATGGATCCTATCTCAGATTTCATGGCCTCCAGCCATTTCACGGAATCTGGGCTCATCATCGCTTCCTCATAGTTCGTAGGTTCATCATGGTCTAGTAGCATGACTTCCAGAATAGGATTACCGTACCACTCTGGTGCGGACCGTACTCTGGAAGACCTACGAGGTTCTGTAATAACTTGATCTGAAGTTTCATGATCATCATCATTAGCTTCCTCACTAATTGGTGTAGGAATCACTGGAACTAATTTCTGTGATGAACTACTTTCCAATTCGGGAGAAGGTATAGTTACCTTATCAAGTTCTACTTTCCTCCAACTCACTTCTTTCGAGAGAAACTCCTTCTCTAGAAAGGATCCATTTTTAGCAACGAATATCTTGCCTTTGGATCTGTGATAGAAGGTGTACCCAACAATTTCCTTTGGGCATTCTATGAAGACGCACTTCTCCGATTTGGGTTTGAGCTTATCAGGATGAAACTTTTTCACATAAGCATCGCAGCCCCAAACTTTAAGAAATGATAACTTGGGTTTCTTGCTAAACCACTGTTCATATGGTGTCGTCTCAACGGATTTAGATGGTGCCCTTTTAACGTGAATGTAGCTGTCTCTAATGCATAACCCCAAAACAATAATGGTAAATCAGTAAGAGACATCATAGTTCGCACCATATCCAATAAAGTGCGGTTACAACGTTCGGACACACCATAACGTTGTGGTGTTCCAGGTGGCGTGAGCTGTGAAACTATTCCACATTGTTTTAACTGAAGACCAAACTCGTAACTCAAATATTCATCTCCGCGATCAGATCGCAGAAATTTTATTTTCTTGTTACGATGATTTTTCCACTTCACTCTGAAATTCTTTGAACCTTTCAACTATTTCAGGCTTATGTTTCATCAAGTAGATATACCCATATCCGCTCAAATCATCTTGTGAAGGTCAGAAAATAATGATACTTGCCACGAGCATCATCACTCATTGGATCGCATACATCGGTATGTATTATTTTCAATAAGTCAGTAGCTTGTTCCATTGTTCCAGAGAACAGAGTTTTTAGTCATCTTGCCCAAAAGGCACGGTTCGCAAGCATCAAATGATTCATAACCAAGTGATTCCGAAAATCCATCTTTATGGAGTTTCTTCATGCGCTTTACACCGATATGACCCAAACGGCAGTGCCACAAATAAGTTGCACTATCATTATTAACTTTGCATCTTTTTGCATCAATATTATGAATATGTGTATCACCACGATCGAGATCCAATAAACTATTTTCATTGGGTGTATAACCATCGAAGGTCTTATTCATGTAAACAGAATAACAATTATTCTTTAACTTCAAATGAATAACCGTATCGCAGTAAACATGATCAAATCATATTCATGCTCAACGCAAACGCTAAATAACATTTATTTAGGTTTAACACTAATCTCGAAAATATAGGGAGTGTGTGATGATGATCATATCAATCATGGAACTATTTCCAACACTCATCGTCACTTCCCCTTCAACTAGTCCCTGTTTATTCTGTAACTCCTGTTTTGAGTTACTAATCTTAGCAACCGAACAAATATCAAATACTGGGGCTACTATAAACACTAGTAAGGCACACATCAATAATCAGATATCAAATATACCCTGTTCACTTTGCCATCCTTCTTATCCACCAAATATTCGTGGCATTTCCGCTTCCAAGAACCATTTCCTTTGCGGTGTAAACACTCGGTTTGGGATTTGGTCCAGCTTTGGTCTTCTTTATGGGAGTGACAACTTGTTTGCCATTCTACTTGAAGTTTCCTTTCTTTCCTTTGCCCTTTTCTTGAAACTAGTGGTCTTGTCAATCATCAACACCTGATGCTCTTTCTTGATTTCTACCTTCGTTGATTTCAACATCACGAAGAGCTCGGGAATCGTTTTCGTCATCCCTTGCATACTATAGTTCATCACGAAGTTCTAGTAACTTAGTGATGGTGACTAGAGAATTCATCAATCACTATCTTGTCTCGAAGATTAACTCCCACTTGATTCAAGTGATTGAAGTACCTGCATAATCTGAGCACATGCTCACTAGTTGAGCGATTCTCCTCCATCTTTTAGCTATAGAACTTGTTGGAGACTTCATATCTCTCAACTTGGGTATTTGCTTGAAATATTAACTTCAACTCGTGGAACATCTCATATGGCCCATGACGTTCAAAACGTCTTTTGAAGTCCCGATTCTAAGCTGTTAAGCTTGGTGCACTAAACTATTAAGTAGTCATCATATTGAGCTAGCCAAACGCTCATAACGCCCGTGATCCGCTCCTGCAATAGGTCCGTCACCTAGCGGTGCATTAAGGACATAATTCTTCTGTACATCAATGAGGATAAACCTCAGATCACGGATCCAATCCACATCATTGCTACTAACATCTTTCAACACAGTTTTCTCTAGGAATATATCAAAATAAACATATGAAAGCAACAACGCGAGCTATTGATCTATAACATAATTTGCAAAATACTACCAGGACTAAGTTCATGATAAATTAAAGTTCAATTAATCATATTACTTAAGAACTCCCACTTAGACAGACATCTCTCTAGTCATCTAAGTGATCACGTGATCCAAATCAACTAAACCATGTCCGATCATCATGTGAGATGGAGTAGTTTCAATGGTGAACATCACTATGTTGATCATATCTACTATATGATTCACGCTCGACCTTTCGGTCTCTGTGTTCCGAGGCCATATCTGTATATGCTAGGCTCGTCAAGTTTAACCTGAGTATTCCGTGTTTGCAACTGTTTTGCACCCGTTGTATTTGAACGTATAGCCTATCACACCCGATCATCACGTGGTGTCTCAGCACGAAGCACTTTCGCAACGGTGCATACTCAGGGAGAACACTTCTTGATAATTAGTGAGAGATCATCTTAAAATGCTACCGTCAAACAAAACAGAATAAGATGTATAACAGATAAACATCATATGCAATCAAAATATGTGACATGATATGGCCATGATCATCTTGCGCCTTTGATCTCCATCTCCAAAGTACTGTCATGATCTCTATCGTCACCGGCACGACACCATGATCTTCATCATCTTGATCTATATCAATGTGTCGTCACATGGTCGTCTCGCCAACTATTGCTCTTGTAACTATTGCTATCGCATAGCGATAAAGTAAAGCAATTATTTGGCACTTGCATCTTATGCAACAAATAGACAACCATAGGGCTTCTGCCAGTTGCTGATAACTTCAACAAAACATGATCATCTCATACAACAACTTATATCTCATCACGTCTTGACCATATCACATCACAACATGCCCTGCAAAAACAAGTTAGACGTCCTCTACTTTGTTGTTGCATGTTTTACGTGGCTGGTACGGGCTGAGCAAGAACCCTTCTTACCTACGCATCAAAACCACAACGATAGTTCATCAAGTTAGTGTTGTTTTAACCTTTGCAAGGACCGGGCGTAGCCACACTCGGTTCAACTAAAGTTGGAGAAACAGAAACCTGCTAGTCACCTGTGTGCAAAGCACGGCGGTAAAACCAGTCTCGCGTAAGCGTACGCATAATGTCGGTCCGGGCCGCTTCATCCAACAATACCGCTGAACCAAAGTATGACATGCTGGTAAGCAGTATGACTTGTATCCCCCACAACTCACTTGTGTTCTACTCGTGCATATAACATCAACGCATAAAACCTAGGCTCGGATGCCACTGTTTGGGGAACGTAGTAATTTCAAAAAAATTCCTACGCACACGCAAGATCATGGTGATGACATAGCAACGAGAGGGGAGAGTGTTGTCCATGTACCCTCGTAGACCGTAAGCGGAAGCGTTATCACAACGCGGTTGATGTAGTCATACGTCTTCACGACCCGACCGATCCAAGTACCGAACGTACGGCACCTCCGAGTTCAGCACACGTTCAGCTCGATGACGATCCCCGGACACTAGTAGAAAAAGGGTCAAACGTGAAGCACATTAGTGCCGGTTTGTATTTGAGCCGGCACAAATGTATACATTAGTGCCGGTTCCAACGGCTAGCCGGGCCGCTCTCATTAGTACCGGTTCGTGGGTAACCTTTAGCACCGGTTCGTGCCCCGAACCGGTACTAATGAGAGTGGTGGCAGGATGTTGTCGATCTGGGCCCCTCCAAGACCTTTAGTACCGGTTCTTGGCACGAACCGGTACTAAAGGTCGCCCTACATAAACCCTTCGTCCCACCCGAGCTCGCTCTGTTCTTCCCCTTTCCCTCTCTCTCTGTTCTTCCCTCTTCCTCTCGAGCTCATCACACATTTTGCCCAAAATTTGTCAAGATTTGAAGGCCCCATCCATTCAAATGATCACAAAGGTTAGCAACTTTGTCCTTTCATCTCTCATTGCTAGATTAGCTCTTGCAATGCTTTATATAGTTATTAATTTGTGAGTTTAGTAATTTGGGAGGAAATATATATATGTGCTAGTATTTGATTTATATGCAATTTGATGTCAAAAATAACACTTAGTTTGCATATGTAGGTGTGGTTTACTTAGTGCCTTCTAAATCTCCATCGTAACCACCGCCGATCGCCTCGCACTGTCCGTCACGGCACCACCTTGTGGTGAGCCTCTTGTTCATGAAATTTTATATAAAAAATTGATGTTTGTGTGATTTGGATATATAGTTACTCGTATAATAATTATCTTACCCGTACGTTGTTTGTTATACATAGTGCCATGGTTTTGATATCCGTCCCCGTCGGCCCTCGTCCTTGTTATGATTCGGATGTGGTATATTCTCTTTTAAAACTATTTGTTGCATTTCGTGTTTATGACAAATTATGCCCATCAAGTTGACATAGATATTCTTATCTAGGAGGTATGTGAACCAGAAATTCCAACCGACCCTATTGTCGAGAGGTTAAATTTAGTTGAAAGAGAAAACGAGTACTTGAAAGAAAAATTGAAAAGAATTGAGGAGGAGAAGATGGAATTGGAGTTGCATGTTGCCGATGTCGTCGATGATCACAAGATCAAGATGGAGAAAATGCGCTTGAAGATTAGAAAATATGCCATCGATAGTGAGGCTTGGTATCATTATGCTGTTGGATCAATTGTTACCTTAGTTGCGATCTTGATCGCATTTGTTGTTGCATTTAATTGCTTTAGCTAGAGAGTTATTTGTTTGTTGCATTTAAGTGTTGTATGAACTTTATGTATGAAGTTGTATTAATTTGGTCTATTCGTGTTGTGTAATGAAGATGAGCCGCAATGGATGTACGATGACCGATGCTCTCCCGAGTTCGTTGAGGGTGCATACTTTTTTGCTTGCGGCTGAGGCAAACAAGCGGGCGGATGGTTTTATGCCTTGTCCATGTGCTGGCTGTAAGAATGGTCGCAATTACTCTACGTCAATAACCATTCACGTCCACTTGTTTGAGTCCGGTTTCATGCCCCACTATAATGTTTGGACCAAGCACGGAGAAAGAGGGGTTATGATGGAAGACAATGAAGAAGAAGAGGACGACGATAGCTATCCTGGCCATGGGTTCCCTGAATACGATGATACAACAATGGGGGAAGAAGCTGAGCCGATAATGCGGCAAGAAGCTGAGCCGCAATGCGGGAAGAAGTTGAAGAAGAGGCATCGATGAGCCCGCTGATGATCTAGGTCGGGCCATTGCCGATGCAAAGAGAAATCTAGCAAGTGATTTGGAGAAGAAGAAGTTGCAGCGCATGTTAGAGGATCACAAAAATTGTTGTACCCAATTGCGTGGGTGACAAGAAAAAGCTGGGCACTACATGGAATTGCTGCAATGGAAGGCGAGAATGGTGTATCCGACAAGGATTTGGAAAGTTGTTGGTAACGATAAAGGATATGCTTCCAAAGGACAATGAATTGCCCGAGAGTACGTCTGAAGCAAAGAAGGCTGTCGCGCCTCTAGGGTTAGAGGTGCGAAGATATATGCATGCCCTAATGATTGCATCCTCTACCGCGGTGAGTATGAGGATTTGAACGCTTGCGGTATGTGGTGCATTGCGCTATAAGATCAGCCGCGATGAGCTCGATGTCAAGGCGGCGCCCAGAAGAAGATTCTGCCAAGGTGATGTGGTATTCTCCTATAATACCATGGTTGAAACATTTGTTCCAAAACAAAGAGCATGCCAAGGCGATGCGATGGCACAGAGAAGACCGTAAGAAAGACGAAAAGTTGAGAGTACCCGCTGACGGGTCACAGTGGAGAAAAATCGAAAGAAAGTACGGGAAGGAATTTGCAGATGATGCAAGGAGAGTATGGTTTGGTCTAAGCGCAGATGGCATTAATCCTTTTGGGGAGCAGAGCAACAACCGTAGCACCTGGCCTGTGACTCTATGTTTGTATAACCTTCCTCCTTGGTTGTGCATGAAGCAGAAGTTCATCATGATGCCAGTGCTCATCCAAGGCCCTAAGCAACCCGGCAACGACATTGGTGTGTACCTAAGGCCATTAGTTGAAGAACTCTTACAACTGTGGAATGGAACATGTGTACGTGCGTGGGATGAGCACATGGGGGCAGAATTTGACCTAAAGGCATTGCTGTTCATGACCATCAATGATTGGCCTGCTCTCAGTAACCTTTCAGGACAGACAAACAAGGGATACTGCGGATGCACGCACTGTTTGGATGATACCTACAGTATATATTTGAATATCATCGATTTCTTCCGAGCAGGCATCCTGTAAGAAAGAAAAGCAAGCATTTCAAAGGTGAGGCGGATCACCGGATGAAGCCTCGCCACCGTACTGGTGCTGATGTACATGATATGGTCAAGGATTTGAAGGTGATATTTGGAAAGGGTCCTGGCGGACAACCTGTTCCGAAGGACGCTGATGGACGCGCACCCGTGTGGAAGAAGAAATCTATATTTTGGGACCTGCCATATTGGAAAGACCTAGAGGTCCGCTCCACAATCGACGTGATGCACGTGACGAAGAATCTTTGCGTGACCCTGCTTGGCTTCTTGGGCGTGTATGGGAAGACAAAAGATACACCTGAGGCACGGGAGGACCAGCAACGTATGCACGGAGAATACGGCATACATCGTGGTCGAGCAAGCTACGCCTTACCAAAGAAGAGAAGGAAATCTTCTTTGAATGCCCGCCGAGATAAGGTACCATCGGCTTCGTCGAATATAAAGGGAATAATAAACATGGCGGAGAAAAGTTCCGAACCTAAAGTCTCATGACGCCACGTGATTATGACGCAACTGCTTCCGGTTGCATTGAGGGGCTTCTACCGAAAATGTTCGATTAGCCATTGTGAAGCTATGTGCATTCACTAGTGCGTAACCGGCATTAGCACCGGTTCAGTAGGTTTATAGTGCCGGTTACATAACCGCACTAATTAGTGGTCACTAAAGGCCCCCCCTTTAGCACCGGTTCAAAGACGAACCGGTGCTAAAAAGCATTTCCACGTGGCACGAGCCAGCTCCGGGACACAGAGTTTTTAGTACCGGTTTGTAAGACCAACCGGTACTATAAGGTTTGGAGGGTTTTAGTTTTATGATTTCTTTTGCATTTAATTTTGCGTTTCCATTTTAATTCTTTTTTCGCTTGTTTGGTATTTTACGATACTACACATTGTACATGTTATGCATATATATATATATATATATATATATATATATATATATATATATATATAATTTCTAGTAGAACCAATCATGCATATATATCACATCAATGTCTCACAAATTAAACCACCATATTAATTAATTCACACATACACATGTATAGATATATACAATTTCTCCTACATATGAATGTTGCCTTTGGAGCCAGTCTAATTGGTGCCTTCGGAGCACGATGACAATTGAAAGTGGTTTTCGTTGGGGCGGTAGCGGTAATAGAATTCTCCATTCGGATTTATGACCTGGTCGAGCAAAAATCCCGCTATTTCCTCTTGAAGTGCTTCTACGCTCCGCTTCTATGAGCTTCTCCGCACCTCTTTGAACTGTTAAGAAGGAGATCAATATGCATGTGTATTAGTTGTGTGACTAGCTAGATATCGATAATGGTGTAAAATTGTGAATAGTGTTCGACAAGCGTACCCATTGTCTGTCTTTGAGATATGCTCCTTTCGGACGCCATCATGCGAATATTCTCGCAAACGCAGAATGCACACGATCAGTCTCGCTACCGCTTGAGGCCTTTACGAGAATGGAATTTGATCGATAAAAATTAATCAAGCATGATAATTAAAGAGATGGCAGCTAGCTAGCTAGCTAGCTAGTACTACTTAATTACTTACCTTGGGTCGAAACCATTCAAGCTTTTGTTTCCATTCGCGGGCGTGACGCGATGAATCTTGCCCAAGCCCCGCCTCACGACAAAGAAAATGAATAAAGGGTTATTAAATAGTTCATATCATGAAATGACGAACTAAATAGGCCGAGATATATAGTTAATAATGATTGAAATTACCTGTTGACTATCCCATACAAGATGTTAAAGTCGGTGTTTTTTGAGACTAGTGAGTCCAAGATTTCAAATGTTCCAAGGCCAACTTTAATGATACACAAGACCCAAGAAATCTGCATGCACACACGCTACATGTCTTAATTAAGCGGGCATATGTTAGCAAAAACATGTAGCTAGCTAGTAGGCAAAAACAGAGAATTTGTAGTACAAGACAAGGTGACTCACCCAAAGTGGTAAGGAAGTAGTATATCTTCATTGTATTTGAGGCGCTTCAAGAACTCTAGCATGCTGTCCTCTACTTCCTTTGCAAGACGTTCACTTATCTTCCATGTGAATTCATTAACGGTGTTTGGGTCAATGAACCCAATGCCATAGCGCCCACCTTTTCTCATTTCATATATCTTCATCCCGCATAATACCACGTAAAAGAATATAGTGAGGATAATTACAGGTAATGATTGATCTCAAAAGGATCACTACAGCTAGCTTGAGACTTAAATTATAGAAAGAAATCACTTACGCATAATAGCAACCGATTTATAGATTTGTCGAGTGCTTCCTTATTGTATAACTGAAACAGTTCTAAATACTCAACGGACCCAGCTTTCTCATGGTAGTAATGGTCCTCCTTGACATTCACCATTAGGGACACTCGATCTGAAATCTTGGTAATGTTCATGTACCATTGATGCAATTCATACATTCTCGTTGGGAGGTTCTTGACCTTGTCTGGCGCGACCAAAGGTTGGCCCCGGACATATTTCCGTTTTGCTTCATCCTCTCTAAGCAAAGGCATGGGCTCGATCTCGAGGAGTTGTCCAACAGTGATGTTGAGAACTTCACCGCATTATATGCTCCTCCGTTATTACCACATTGCCCACCTCGAACATGCACTGCTTTGCCCACAATAATATTGGGGCGATATCATCACCGTTGTTGGCACAACAAGCGAGGGATCGATTATACCGCTGTTCTCCCAAATGGGAATGGTTTTCCGCATTTTTGGCAGCTGCTTCTTGTTTGCTCGATCCCGATGTAGACGTGCTCGCCTCCCTTTGTAGACGTGCTCGATTTAACTTCCCGATGTGGCGCTCATAGTCTGTGTCAATAGGCTTGGAAGCTGGTGGTTGAGCCATACTGAATGAAGTGGTCAATCGCTTCCTCGTGCACTTTCTCCCTTGGCGGCGGTGGCGGTTTGGTGCAAAATGGGTTTCCACCTCGGCCTTCGATATGGCTGTGATTTCCTCATCGGACCTGTCATAAGACCTCTGCGGAAGAGCCTTGTGCTTGGACCATATTTATACCGCTTGCCTCCGCTTTGTATTTCCCAGTACTACCTCGACCAGATGGCTACGCACTGAGCTGCGGGTGTCTATTCTGCGATTGCCGAGGCGGCGGAGACGGCTGACAGGACTGAGTTGGACGAGGAGGAGTGGCCTGAGGTTGTGCTGGACTTGGAGGAGTGGACGTCTGACGCTGTGGTAGACTTGGAGGAGGAGGATTGTCCTGACACTTTGTCGGACTTGGAGGAGGAGGATTGTCCCGACACTTTGCCGACTTGGAGGAGCGGAGTCTCGCTGACTCGGTGGCGGACTTCGACGAGGACTCGGGTGACGCGTGTCGGTGGCCTTGGAAAGATGATGCAATCCTTTTACCATAGGATGATACGATGTTTGGCCTCTCCGAGAAAGCGCCCGTCACCTCCAAAGAATGTCAAGTCAGTAGCCCGAATATGGGTCCAGCACCTCATCAACCACGACACGAGCAAAGCCCGCTGGAATTGGGTTGCAATGGAAGGTTGCCTCGGGGATTTGTGAAAGCACAGCCGTCCGCCACCTTCATGGATATGTTCTTCATTTTGACGTAGCTCGCGAGCTAGTGTTCTCCGTGATGTCATCCACGGGTATCTACCCAGCATTGGGTCGTCCGGGACGGAACCCACGCTGCTTCTCGGCATGGATGGGCGGTGCTATCCAATGCTGGATCATCCGCTAGCTGCTGCATTCTTTGAGACCCCATTTGATGGGTAAGTGAGTCGATCTGCTCTCGCTGCCGCTGGAATTTGACCGCCAATTCCGCTTGACTTGCTTCTAGGCCTTGAAGGCGTTCATAGTCCCGCTTCCTCTGCTCCTCCTCCATCTTCCTCTTCTTCTCCTCCGCAATCTTCTTTCTCGCACGGGTTCTCGTAGTCGTTGTTCCATCAAAACCCCTCATACCACGGCAGAGCGCCTTGCCTCGTGTTCTTCCCGGTGTTCAGATTTCCCGTGGCTCGCGTAAGCTCGCTCGTTCTCTCTGTTGGGATGGAACACCCCGCTCGTGCCTCTTCTATTGCAACAAGTATCGCATCGTCGGCTCCCTTCAGACTTGCCCTCGTCGAAACATTGCTGCCTCCCGTCCAACTCCCCCATGCGCATAGAACCAAGTCCCGACCTGGCGGGCCAGCTCTTAGTAACCGGAGTGACACCTGCATCCTCCATCTCTTTCTCGACTTATCCCACTTAGGCATTGCCACCGCGCAGCCACCGCCCCACTTATGGAACTTATCCTTTTTTCGCATTCTTCTTGTTTATTCTCGATCGCTCCTTAGCTAATTCCGAATCCTTGAATTTCACGAAATCGCCCAATGATCACGTTGGTTCTCCAAAGTTCCCTTGAATACTGGAGTCTTCCTTCCTCCGCTGACGCATTTGTTCCATTCACCATTCTTGTAGTTCTTGAATGCGATCGCCATCATCTTAAGAGCAGCCTCTTTGACTTTCTCGCACATCTCGCTTCGTGAAATGATCCGGTAGGGTGAAATGTTCCATGAGAGTATCCCAAAGCGATCTTTTGATTCTTGTCGACATAAGTAACATCTGGGCGTGGCTTTGCCGGGCGCTCTCCATTCTTGAAGTTTGATCGAGTTGGTCCTTCACAAGAACTCCGCGACCGACGAACGAACTTGTCCGCAATCTTCTTAGGCGCTAATGGTTTGCCAAGAGGGCCGCATGCCTCGATATTGTACTTTACGCCCGGCTTCAACTTTTGTTCGGGCCTCGTTTAAATCATTTTGTCGAAGATTTGCTCGATCCGGATGGCTGAAAGAACAAAGATCGATTCGTTAATATATCTTCAAGTCATTTAAAACATGTGATGATCACCAGATGCCCGCTTATATAAATATATATACCTCGTCGGGTTTGTTGTTTCAGGATCATGTTCTTCGTCATCGCATAATCATTCATGACTTCGCCGTGATCGAATATCATATCACCCTCTCCGGTGTTGTTTAGAAATTGAGCCGCCATAATCTTCTTCATTTTGATTATCATCTGCCTCACATCATATCGAACATGGTCTGTTTCTCCTCTCTCGTCGGTATTGTCTACCATAGCTTTTGTTTAACTAATCCAAAAGAAATATAAAACAATTTAGTATTCAAATCTCGAATAATAGATATAATCTCAATACATCGTCCGAATAATAGATATAATCTCAATACATCGCCTCGAATAATATATAATATTGAATAGTACATCACGGCTATTAGCTAATAAAGATCGAATACTACTGAAGAATCTAGGACACTCGCGGTTCCTCCGGCGCGGCAATGGACACCCAAAGAAAAGGAACCTCACAGATCATAGCTGAAGTGAGATCCCGAAGATATCGCCACGTATTGGAGAACTGCCGCCTCTAACGCAACCATGTAGCGATGGACGTGCTCGCCCTCCTCCCCGACACGGCGACGCACCACCTCCGGCGGGCCGGGTCCTCCGCACCAAATCGCCCACGCTAACGCCACCAAACGAGATCGTGGTCGACGACCGACCCGCTGCGGGTTCTCGTCAAGCGGCGCGCCCTCCAAGCAGCACCTCCCAAAGCAGCCCGGCGGAGCTCGATCCGGACATGGGTCGGCTGGACGTCGTCATGACGGGTCGACGGCGAGGATGCGGGCGGGCATCGCCGAGAACAAATACTAGCTATATGCCCATAAAAAGTAACATTTTTTAATGATTGATTTTGATAACTAAAATTTCAAACATTTCTATATAACTAACATTTCTATAACATTTCTAACAATGCTATATATAACTAACATTTCTATAACATTTCTAATATTTCTATAACTAAAAAACAGAAAAAATATAACATTTCTATATATATAACTAACATTTTTATAACTATTTCTATAACTAAAAAACAGAAAAATTTCTACAATTTCAAACATTTCTAACAAATCTAACAATTCTAACATTTCTAACTATTTCTAAAAAACAGAAAAATGTCTAACAATTTCTTAAAAACAGAAAAATCTATAACTAAAAATGTATGTGTGTGTGTGTGCGCTCACCGGCCGGCTAGGCGAGAGGCGACGGGGGGCGCGCGGCGACGGGGACGGCGACGGGCGGGCGACGACGGGCGGCGACGACGGGCAGGCGCGGGCGATGGCGGCGATGGATACAAGGGCGACGGGCGGCGACGACGGGACGGGCGGCGACGACGGGACGGGCGGCGACGACGGGACGAGGCGGCGACGGGCGGCGACGACGGGACGGGCGGCGACGGGCGGACGGCGGGCGCGGCGGCAGCGCAGAGAGAGAAGAAGCAGAGGGAGATGAGAAACCGACGAAATTTTGAAGTGTTTTCTTATATAGAAGGCATTTTTAGTACCGGTTGGAGCCACCAACCGTACTAAAGGTCTGTTTTGCCAGCCAAGCGGCGGAAGCGACCCCTTTAGTACCGGTAGTGGCACAAACCGGTACTAAAGGCCCCTTTAGTACCGGTTTGTGCCACGACCGGTACTAAAGAAATCTTGCCACAGCAGTCTTGATCTTGAAGTTTAGTCCCACCTCGCTAGTCGAGGGCTACCAGACCGGTTTATAAGCCCAAGGCGGTAGCTCTCTCAAGCTCCTCTCCTAATCAGGCCTCTTGGGCCTACCTGTCCTCCTCGCCTTGTTGGCCCCCCAGGCTCTTGGGCCTGCATCCTGGCCCGATGAAAGGTTGTGTCGCTAGTCGTATGCAGGCCGCTTTGGCCCAGTTGGCGGGCTTTTTTTTCTTAATTTTATTTTTGCTTTATTTTTTTTGTTTTATTTATTTTTGAGTTGTTTTTGCTGTATTTAGAGTTTCTTTTGAATATTTTTGCTTTAGGTACAAAAATTACAAACTTTCTGTTAGTGCCGTAGATTTCAAATTTGAATAGTTTAAATTTTGAATTATTTGAAATTTGTGTGAATCACTAGTTTGTGAATAACTTAACTTTCAAAAAGTTTTTCAGTGATTCTTTTTCTTATGTTCAATATTAGTGTGTTTTATCATTATATTCAATTTAGTAATGCTTAGGTTATTTAAAAATGAAATGCCTTTGTAACAGTTCAGTTTATGCGGAAACCCCGATACTTGAAAGTGATTGTCCATTTTGTACACGGTGCATCCAGTTTTGCCAGTAACCCTCTCTACTTTCTTGCACATGCTATTTGTATGAAATTATGATACCATGCCAACTTTCAACCTTTTCTGAGTTCATTTGAATTGCTTTTCAATTTCAGGGTCATTTAATGGACAAAATCAAGAAATGCATGAAAAGAATTTGTTTGCACATAAAATTTCTTCGCTTCAAATGCCAAAACATATAACTACCCTAACTATTACAGACATTTCCTCCTGGTGTGAAACACGTAAGAAAGTGATGATAGTGAAGCCGATCACATCCTGATCTTTGGGTGTGAAACTTTTCTTCGCGGTGTCCCTTTGCGCCAGTAACCATGGAAAATCTTCATCATTTAACGGGATGCTCGGGTCAATATTCACTGTGAATGGAGCAATTTCATCAAACTTTTCATAATCTCCTGACTTGTCTGTCTTGTCATCCACTCCCACGATGTTTCTCTTCCCAAAAAGAACTATGTGCCGCTTTGGCTCATCGTACGATGCATTCGCTTCCTTATCTTTTCTTTTTCTTGGCTTGGTAGACATGTCCTTCACATAGAAAACCTGTTCCACATCATTGGCTAGGACGAATGGTTCATCTGCATACGCAAGATTGTTTAGATCCACTATTGTCATTCCTTACTGCGGGTCTTCCGTTACCCCGCCTCGTGTCATATTGACCCATTTGCACCGAAACAAAGGGACCTTTAAACCACGTCGATAGTCAAGTTCCCATATGTCCTGTATATAACCATAATATGTTTCCTTTCCGCCTTGGTTTCGCATCAAAGCGACACCACTGCTTTGGTTGGTGCTCTTCTTATCTTGGGCAATCGTGTAAAATGTATTACCATTTATCTCGCACTTTGAAAGTCATTATATTCAAGATGGTAACTGGGACAGCAAGTACAGGTCATCTTCAATAGAGGTGGCATGCATGGTACGCGTGTCTACAACCAGTTGGCGAAACTCCCGGTTTGTTCACGTGTAATCCACTCATCGACCGCCCGGTGTTTGGAGCGTAGCAAATTCTTGTGTTCATCCATATACGGAGCCACCAAGGTGGAATTTTGTAGAACTGTAGTGTGCTTCAAAGAGAGAATGTCCGTCCATACATATTATTTGTTCCCCCTAGCGTGCCTTTTCCATCCAAATGCCTTATGCCGCGATTCAGAATACCAATTGGCTTAAGGTCGAATAAAGTCAATACAAAACTCAATGACCTCCTCATTTTGATGGCCCTTGGAGATGCTTCCTTCGCCTAGCACGGTTATGAACATATTTCTTTAAGACTCCATGAACCTCTCAATGGGGAACATATTGTGTAGAAATACAGACCCAAAACGTTAATCTCTTCAAGATAGGTGAACTAGGACGTGCATCATGATGTTGAAGAAGGATGGTGGGAACACCAACTCAAATCGACAAGACATTGCACCAAATCATTCTCAGAACCTTGGTATGATTTCTGGATTGATTACCTTCGAGAGATTGCATTGAGAAATGCACATAGCTTCATAATGGCTAATCGAACGCTTTCGGTAGAAGCCCCTCAATGCAACCGAAGCGCTTGCGTCATAATCACGTGGCGATCATGAGACTTTAGGTTCGGAACTTTTTCTCTGCCATGTTTATTATTCCCTTTATATTCGACGAGAAGCCAGACGGTACCTTAATACTGAGCAGGCATTCAAAGAAGATTTCCTTCTCTTCTTTGGTAAGAGCATAGCTTGCATGACCACGATGTATGCCGCCTTCTCCGTGCATACGTTGCTGGTCCTCCGTTCCTCGGTGTATCTTTTGTCTTCCCATACACGCCCAAGAAGCCAAGCAGGTCACGCAAAGATTCTTCGTGACGTGCATCACGTCGATTGCGGAGCGGACCTCTAGGTCTTTCCAATATGGCAGGTCCCAAAATATAGATTTCTTCTTCCACATGGGTGCGCGTCCGTCTGCGTCCTTCGAACAGGTTGTCCGCCAGACCCTTTCCAAATATCACCTTCAAATCCTTGACCATATCATGTACATCAGCACCAAGACGATGGCGAGGCTTCGTCCGTGATCCGCCTCACCTTTGAAATGCTTGCCTTTCTTTCTTACGGATGCGTGCTCGGAAGAAATCGACGATGTCCTGTACACATTCTTCTTACAACTATTCAAATATATATCGTCGGTATCATCCAAACAAAGTCGTGCATCCGCAGATATCCCTTGTTTGTCATCACGAAGGTTACCGAGAGCAGGCCAATCATTGATGGTCACGAACAGCAACGCCTTTGAGGTCAAATTCTTCCCCATGTGCTCATCCCACGCACGCACACCTGCTCCATTCCACAGCTATAAGAGTTCTTCAACTAATGGCCTTAGGTACACATCAATGTCGCTTGCGGGTTGCTTAGGGCCTTGGATGAGCACCGCATCATAATGAACTTCCGCTTCATGCACAACCAAGGAGGAAGGTTATACAAACATAGAGTCACAGTGCCGTGCTATGGTTGCTGCTCTGCTCCCCAAAAGGATTAATGCCATCTACGCTTAGACCAAACCATACGCTCCTTGCGCCATCGCAAACTCCTTCCCGTATTTCTTTCGATTTTTCTCCATCGCGACCCGTCGGTGGGTACTCTCAACTTTCCGCCTTTCTTACGGTCTTCTCAGTGCCATCTCATCGCCTTGGCATGCTCTTTGTTTTGGAACAAACGTTTACACCATGGTATTATAGGAGAATACCACATCACCTTGGCAGAATCTTCTTCCCGGGCGCCGCCGACATCACCAGCTCATCGCGATGATCTTATAGCGCAATGCACCACATACCGGCAAGCGCTCAAATCCTCGTACTCACCGCGATGCAGGATGCAATCATTAGGGCATGCATGTATCTTTTGCACCTCCAACCCTAGAGGGCGACAGCCTTCTTTGCTTCAGACGCATCGCGGGCAATTCGTTGTCCTTTGAAGCATATCCTTTATCATTACCAAAGAACTTTCCAAATCCCTTGTCGATACACCATTCTCTCGCCTTCCATTGCAGCAATTCCAGCAGGGTGCCCAGCTTTTTCTTGTCACCTAGATCATCAACGAGCTCATCTGATGCCTCTTCTTCAGCTTCTTCCCGCATTGCGGCTCAGCTTCTTCCCCCCGCATTACCGGCTCAGCTTCTTCCCCATTGTTGTATCATCGTATTCGGGAATCCATGGCGGGATAGCTGTCGTCGTCCTCTTCTTCTTCATTGTCTTCCATCATAACCCCTCTTTCTCCGTGCTTGATCCAAACATTATAGTGGGGCATGAAACCGACTTAAACAGTGGACGGAATGGTTCTTGACGAGAGTAATTGTGACCATTCTTACAGACACCACATGGACAAGGCATAAAACCATCCGCCCGCTTGTTTGCCTCGGCCATAGCGTAAAAGTATGCACGCCTCAACGAATCGGGAGGGTATCGGTCATCGTACATCCATTGCCGACTCATCTTCATTACACAACACCGAATAGACCGAATTAATACAAGTTCATACATAAAGTTCATACAACACTTAAATGCAACAAACAAATAACTCTCTAGCTAAAGCATTTAAATGCAACAACAAATGCGATCAAGATCGCAACTAAGGTAACAATTGATCCAACAAAGATAATGATACCAAGCCTCACTATCGATGGCATATTTTCTAGTCTTTCTATTCTTCAAGCGCATTTTCTCCATCTTGATCTTGTGATCATCGATGACATCGGCAACATGCAACTCCAATTCCATCTTCTCCCCCTTAATTCTTTTCAATTTTTCTTTCAAGTACTCGTTTTCTCTTTCAACTAAATTTAACCTCTCGACAATAGGGTCGGTTGGAATTTCCGGTTCACATACCTCCTAGATAAGAATATCTATGTCAACTTGATGGGCATAATTTGTCATAAACACGAAATGCAACAAAATAGTTTTAAAAGAGACTATACCACATCCGAATCATAACAAGGACGAGGGCCGACGGGGACGGATATCAAAACCATGGCACTATGTATAACAAACAACGTACGGGTAAGATAATTATTACATGATTAACTATATATCCAAATCACACAAACATCAATTTTTTTATAAAATTTCATGAACAAGAGGCTCACCACAAGGTGGTGCCGGTGACGGGACGGTGCGGGCGATCGACGGTGGTTACGACGGAGATTTAGAAGGCACTAAGTAAACCACACCTACATATGCAAACTAAGTGTTATTTTTGACCTCAAATTGCATATAAATCAAATACTAGCACATATATATATTTCCTCCCAAATTACTAAACTCACAAATTAGTAACTATACAAAGCATTGCAAGAGCTAATCTAGCAATGAGAGATGAAAGGACAAAGTTGCTAACCTTTGTGATCATTTGAATGGATGGGGGCCTTCAAATCTTGACAAATTTTGGGCAAAATGTGTGATGAGCTTGAGGGGAAAGGGGAAGAACAGAGAGGAGAGGGGAAAGGGGAAGAACAGAGCAAGCTCGGGTGGACGAAGGGTTTATGTAGGACAACCTTTAGTACCGGTTCGTGCCACGAACCGGTACTAAAGGTGCTGGAGGGGGCCCAGACTGACATCCTGCCACCACTCTCATTAGTACCGGTTCGTGGCACGAACCGGTGCTAAAGGTTAGCCACGAACCGGTACTAATGAGAGCGGCCCGGCTAGCCGTTGGAACCGGCACTAATGTATACATTAGTGCCGGCTCTAATACAAACCGGCACTAATGTGCTGCACGTTTGACCCTTTTTCTACTAGTGATTTCTCAATGTAATCTCTCAGAAGGTAATCGATCCAGAAATCATACCAAGGTTACAGAATGATTTGGTGCAATGTCTTGTCAGTTTCGAGTTGGTGTTCCCACCATCCTTCTTCAACATCATGACGCACGTCCTAGTTCACCTATGCGAAGAGATTAACGATTTGGGTCCTGTATTTCTACACAATATGTTCCCTTTGAGAGGTTCATGGAGTCTTAAAGAAATATGTTCATAACCGTGCTAGGCTAGAAGGAAGCATCTCCAAGGGCCATCAAAATGAGGAGGTCATTGAGTTTTGTATTGACTTTATTCCTGACCTTAAGCCGATTGGTGTTCTGAATCGCGGCATAAGGGCGATCGGATGGAAAAGGCACGCTAGGAGGGGAACAAATAATATGTATGGACGGACATTCTCTCACCAAGCACACTACACAGTTCTACAAATTCCGCCTTGGTAGCTCCGTATATGGATGAACACAAGAATTTTCTACGCCCAAACACCCGGAGCGGTCTCGATGACCGGATTACATGTGAACAAACCAGAGTTTCGCCACTGGTTGCGCATATCGCACCATGCATGACACCTCTATTGAAGATGACCTGTACTTGCTATCCCGTTACCATCTTCAATATAATGACTTTCAAAGGGTACGAGATAAATGGTAATACATTTTACACGATCGCCTAAGATAAGAAGAGCACCAACCAAAACAGTGGTGTCCGCTTTGATGCGTAAACCAAGATGGGAAAGGAAACATATTATGGTTATATACAGGACATATGGGAACTTGACTATCGACGTGGTTTAAAGGTCCCTTTGTTTCGGTGCAAATGGATCAATATGACACGAGGCGGGGTACGGAATGACAACAGTGGATCTCAACAATCTTGCGTATGCAGACGAACCATTCGTCCTAGCCAATGATGTGGCACAGGTTTTCTATGTAAAGGACATGTCTACCAAGCCAAGAAAAAGAAAAGATAAGGAAGCGAATGCATCGTACGATGAGCCAAAGCGGCACATAGTTCTTTCTGGGAAGAGAAACATCATGCGAGTGGATGACAAGACAGACAAGTCAGAAGATTATGAAAAGTTTGATGAAATTGCTTCATTCACAGTGAATATTGACCCGAGCATCCCATTAAATGATGAAGATTTTCCATGGTTACGGCGCAAAGGGACACACGCGAAGAAAAAGTTTCACACCCAAAGATCTGGGATGTGATCGGCTTCACTATCATCACTTTCTTCCGTGTTTCACACCCGGAGGGAATGTCTGTAATAGTTAGGGTAGTTATGTGTTTTGGCATTTGAAACGCTAAGAAATTTTATGTGCAAACAAATTCTTTTCATGCATTTACTTGATTTTTTTCCAAATTAAATGACCCTGAAATTGAAAAGCATTTCAAATGAACTCGGAAAAGGTTGAAAGTTGGCATGATATCATAATTTCATACAAATAGCATGTGCAAGAAAGTAGAGAGGGTTACGGCAAAAACTGGATGCACCTCGTGTACAAAATGGACAATCTCTTTCAAGTATCGTGGTTTCCATTTAAAACTGAACTGTTACAAAGGCATTTCATTTTTTAAATAACCTAAGCATTACTAAATTGAATATAATGATAAAACACACTAATATTAAACATAAGAAAAAAGAATCACTGAAAAAACTTTTTTCAAAGTTAAGTTATTCACAAACTAGTGATTCACACAAATTTCAAATAATTCAAAATTTAAACTATTCAAATTTGAAATCTACCGGCACTAACAGAAAGTTCGTAATTTTTTGCACATAAAGCAAAAATATTCACAAAGAAAATCTAAATACAGCAAAAAGCAACTCAAAAATAAATAAAACAAAAATAAATAAAGCGAAAAAAATAAGAAAAAAAAGCCCGCCTACTGGGCCAAAGCGGCCTGCATACGACTAGCAACACAACCTTTTGTTGGGCCAGGATGCAGGCCTGCAAAGGCCCAGTAGGCCCACTGGGCGAAGAGGACAGGTAGGCCCAGTAGGCCTGGTTTGGAGAGGAGCTCGAGAGAGCTACCACACTGGGGCTTATAAACCAGTGCGGTAGCCCCTCGACTAGCGAGGTGGGACTAAACTTGCGCACCGCCTGGAGCCAGCGCACCCCCTTTAGTACCGGGTTGTGGCTCCAACCGGTATTAAAGACCCCCTTTAGTACCGGTTGGTGCCACGACCCGTATTAAAGGGGTGCGGTTCCCGCCGCTGGCTCAGCCAAAACAGTTTTTAGTATCGGTTGGTGGCTCCAACCGTACTAAAGGTGCCTTCTATATATACAACACTTACGAAAATTTCATTCTCCTCTATTTCTTCCTCTGCTTCCGCTGTCTCCGTCGCCGCCACCGCCTCGTCCCCATCGCCGCCTCGTCTCCGCCACCGCCCGCCCCGTCCCGCCGCCGCTTCCGTCGCCGCCTGCCCGGCCCCTCAGAAGCGCCGTCCCCACGCCGCCGCCCAGCGTCACGCCTGCCCGTCACGCCCGCCGTCGCCTCGCCGTCGCCGTGCGCCCACTGTGAGCTCTCCCCTCTAACCCCTCTCCTCGCCCCGGTGGCCACCATGGGCGCCGCCCCTCCCCGAGCCCATACACACACACACACAAGCATGCATGATGAACACACACACACACACGTACATATGTATGAATTAATGCATGTATATATTAGTATATACGTATTTTGTATGTTTAATTAGTTTAGATTATTTAGATTATTATTTTTCACTATTATATATGTATGAATGCATGTTAGATTGATATAATTAGTGTTTAATTAGGATGGAATTTTTTTATATAATGTTGTTTTTCAGTTTTTAATGGATGTATAGAAGTTGTGTTTTCTGTTTTTAGTGTTAGATGCTTAATTAGTATGAAATAGTATATAGATTTTTGACATATGCAATGATAGCATAATTAGTGTTATATAGAAATGTTAGAAATTTTAGTTATCAAAATCCAATCATTAAAAAAATGCTACTTTTTGCGGGCATATAGCTAGTATTTGTTCTCGATGATGCCCGGCCCGCATCCTCGCCGTCGACCCGTCCGCGACGACGTCCGGCCGACCCATGTCTGGGATTGGGCTCCGCCAGGCTGGCACTGGGAGGTGCTGCCTGGAGGGGCGCGCCGCTTGATGAGGAACCCGGCCCCGGGTCCCGTCGTCGACCCTGATCTCGTTTGGTTGCGTTCGCATGGGCCAGTTTCGGTGCGGAGGGACCCGGCCCCGCCGGAGGTGGTACATCGCCGTGTCAGGGAGGAGGACAAGCACGTCCATCGCTACATGGTTGCGTTAGAGGGCGGCAGGTTCTCCAATGCCTGGCAGTTTCTTCGTGGATCTCACTTCAACTATGATCCCGTGAGGGTTCCTTCTCTTTGGGTGTCCACCGCCCGCGCCGCTGGAACCGCGAGTGTCCTAGATTCTTCTGTAGTGTTCGATCTTTATTAGCTACCTAGCCAGTGATGTACTATTCAATATTATATATTATTCAAGACAATGTATTCGAGATTATATCTATTATTCTAGACGGTGTATTCAAGATTATATCTATTATTCGAGAGGATGTAATTTGAATACTAAATTGTTTTATATTTCTTTTGGATTAGTTAAATAAAAGTTATGGCAGACAATACCGGCAGAGAGGGAGAATAGACCATGTTCGATATGACACGCGGGCTAGATGATCATCAGAATGAAGAAGATTATGACGGCTCTGAATTTCTAAACAACACCGGAGAGGGTGATATGATATTCGATCGCGACGACCGAATTGATGAAGTCATGAACTACGATTATGACGATGACGAAGAACATGTTGATCCTGAAACAACAAAGACCGGCGAGGTATATATATTTATATAAGCATGCATCTGGTGATCATCACATGTTTTAAATGACTTGAAGATATATTAACGAATCGATCTTTGTTCTTTCAGCCATCCGGATCGAGCAAATCTTCAGGCAAAAGGACGAAACGAGGCTCGAACAAAAAGTTGAAGCAGGGCATAAAGTACAATATCGAGGCATGCAGACCTAATGGCGAACCATTAGCGCCTAAGAAGATTGCGGACAAGTTCATTCGTCAGTGCGGAGTTCTTGTGAAGAACCAACTCCCGATCAAACTTCAAGAATGGAGAGAGCCAGCAAAGCCACGTCCAGATGTTACTTTTGTCGACAAGAATCAAAAAGATCTGCTTTGGGATACTCTCATGGAACATGTCACCCTACCAGATCATTTCATAGAAGCAGATGTGCAGAAAGTCAAGGACGCTGCTCTTAGGAAGATGGCGGTTGCATTCAAGAACCACAAGAATCGTGAATGGGACAAGTACGTCAAGGGAGGAAGGAATACTCCAGTATTCGAGGGAACACTAGAGAACCAACGTGCTCATTGGGATGATTTTGTGGAATTCAAGGATTCGGAATTAGCTAAGGAACGGTCGAGAATAAACAAGAAGAATGCCGAAAAAAGGATAAGTTCCATAAGTCAGGGGCGGTGGCTATCACGGTGGCAATGCCTAAGTGGGATAAGTCCGAGAAAGAGATGGAGGATGCAGTGTCACTCCGGTTACTAAGAGCTGGCCCCTGTGCAAGACTTGGTTCTATGCGCATGGGGGGAGTTGGACCCGAAGACAAGCAATGTTTCGACGAAGGCAAGTCTCAAGGAGCCGACGATGCGATACTTGTTGCAATAGAAGAGGCACGATCGGGGTGTTCCAGCCCAACAGAGAGAACGACGAGCTTACGCGCGTGCCGGGAAATCTGAACACCCGGGAAGAACACGAGGCAAGGGCGCTATTCCGTGGTATCAGGGGTTTTCAGACTGGAACACCGACTACAAAACTCGTGCGAGAAAGAAGATTGCGAAGGAGAAGAAAAGGAAGATGGAGGAGGAGCAGAGGAAGCGGGACTATGAATGCCTTCAAGGCCTAGAAGCAAGTCAAGCGAAATTGGCAGTCAAATTCCAGCGGCAGCAGGAGCAGATCGACTCACTTACCCAGCAAAGGGGGTCTCAGCAGCTGTAGCAGCTAGCGGATCATCTAGCATTGGATAGCACCGCCCCATCCATGCCGAGAAGCAGCGTGGGTTCCACCCCGGACGATGCAATGCTGGGTAGATACCCCGTGGATGACATCACGGAGAACACTAACTGCGAGCTACACGTCAAAATGAAGAACATATCCATGAAGGTGGCGGACGGCGTTGCTTTTACAAATCCCCCCGAGGCAACCTTCCATTGCAACCCGATTCCAGCGGGCTATGCTCGTGTCTTGGTTGATGAGGTGGTGGACCCACCATATTCGAAGCTACAGCTTAACATTCCTGGAGGTGACGACGAGCGCTTTCTCGGAGAGGCCAAACATCGTATCATCCTATGGAAAAAGGATTGCATCATCTTTCGAAGGCCACCGACACCGCGTCGGCCGACTACTCGTCGAAGTCCGCCACCGAGTCAGCAGACTCCCGCTCCTGGAATTCCACCAAGTCCGCCAAAGTGTCAGGACACTCCTCCTCCAAGTCTGGCAAAGTGTCAGGCCACCTCCTCCTCCAAGTCCGCCACAGCGTCGACGTCCCTCCTCCTCCAAGTCCGCACAACCTCGTGCCACTCCTCCTCCAAGTCCGCACCTGACTTCAGCCACTCCTCCTCGTCCAACTCAGCCCGTCACCATCTCCGCCGCCTCGAATCGCAGAAGAGACACCCCGCAGCTATGGTGCGTAGCGGTACGAGTCGAGGAAGTACAGGAAGTACAGGCGGAGGCAAGCGATATAAATATGGTCCAAGCCTCACGCCTCTTCCGCAGAGGGCTTATGACAGGTCCGAGGAGGAAATCATAGCCATATCGAAGGCCGAGGTGGAAGCCCATTTTGCACCGAAACCGCCACCGCCGCCAAGGGTGAAAGTGCGTGAGGAAACGATTGACCACTTCATTCGTATGGCTCAACCACCAGCTCCCAAGCCTGTTGACACAGACTATGAGTGCCACATCAGGAAGTTAAATCGAGCACGTCTACGTAAGGAGGCGAGCTCGGATCGAGCAAACAAGAAGCAATCAAAAATGCGGAAAACCATTCCCGGCTGGGAGAACAGTGGCGCAATCGATCCCTCGCTTGTTGTGCCAACAACACGTGATAAAGACGCTGCACTCCAATATTATTGTGGGCAAACAGTTTACGCTCCCGAGGTGGGCAATGTGGTAATAACGGAGGAGCATATAATGCGGTCAAGTTCTCAACATCACTGTTGGACAACTCCTCGAGATCGAGCCCATGCCTGTGCTTAGAGAGGATGAAATAAAACGGAAATATGTCCGGCCAACCTTTGGTCGAGCTGCATAAGGTCAAGAACCTCCCAACGAGAATGTATGAATTGCATCAATGGTACATGAACATTACCAAGATTTTAGATCGATTGTCCTCATGGTGAATGTCAAGGAGGAGCATTACTTCCATGAGAAAGCTCGTCCGCTGAGTATTCTCGAACTGTTTCAGTTATACAATCAAGACGACTCGACAAATCTATCGCCATTGCTATTGTCTCGAAGTGATTTCTTTCTGTAATTTAAGTCTCAAGCTAGCTGTAGTGATCCTTTTGATCAATCATTACCTGTAATTATCCTCACTATATTCTTTTCTGTGGTATTATGCAAGATGAAGATGTATGAAATGAGAAAAGGTGGACGCTTTGGCATTGGGTTCATTGACCCAAACACCATTAATGAATACACATGGCTAATAAATCCATATCATCAAAAGAACGTAGAGGACAACATGCTAGAGTTCTTGAAGCGCCTCAAATACAATGAAGATATACTACTTCCTTACAACATCCAGTGAGTCACATTGTCTTGTACTACAAATTCTCTGTTTTTGCCTACTAGCTAGCTACATGTTTTTGCTTACATATGCCCGCTTAATTAAGACATGCAAACGTGTGTGCATGCAGATTTCACTGGATCTTGTGTATCATTAAAGTTGACGCCGGAACAGTTGAAATACTGGACTCACTACTCAGAGACTGACTATAACATCTTGTTTGGGATAGTCAACAGGTAATTTCAATCATTATTAACTATATATCTCGGCCTATTTAGTTCATCATTTCATGATATGAACTATTTAATAACCCCATTATTCATTTTCTTTGTCGGCAGGCAGGGCTTGGGCAAGGTTCATCAGTGTCACGGAAGGCGAATGGAAAAAAAAGCTTAAATGGTTTCGACCCAAGGTAAATAATTAAGTAGTACTAGCTAGCTAGCTAGCTGCCATCTCTTTAATTATCATACTTGATTAATTATTATCTACCAAATTCCATTCTCGTAAAGGCCCTAAAGCAGGCGCAGGGGACTGATCTGTGTGCATTCTGCGTTTGCGAGAACATTCGCATGATGGCGTCCGAAAGGAGCAGATCTCAAAGACAGGAATGGGTACGCTTGTCAGAACACTATTCATAATTTTTACACCATTATCGATATCTAGTCACACAACTAATACACATGCATATTGATCTCCTTCTTAACAGTTCAAAGAGGTGCGGGAGAAGCTCCTAGAAACGGAGTGCGTAGAAGCACTTCAAGAGGAAATAGCGGGATTTTTGCTCGACCGGTCATAAACCAAGGGAGAATACTATTACCCGCTACCGCCCCATGAAAACCACTTCCAATTGTCATCGTGTTCAAGGCACCAATTAGGCTAATGCCACTGGCTCCGAAGGCAACATGCATATGTAGGAGAAATTGTATATAGCTATACATGTGTGTATGTGTGAATTAATTAATATGGTGGTTTGTGAGACATTGATGATATATATATGCATGATTGGTTCTACTAGAAATTCTATATATATATATATATATGCATAACGTGTACAATGTGTAGTATCGTAAAATACCAGCAAACGAAAAAGAAGTAAAATGGAAACACAAAATTAAATGAAAAAGAAATCATAAAACTAAAAAAACAAACCTTATAGTACCAGTTGGTCTTACCAACCGGTACTAAAGGGCTCCAGGCCCCCGGATCTGGCTCGTGCCACGTGGTTGCCCTTTAGCACCGGTTCGTGCTGAACCGGTACTAAAGGGGGAGGCCTTTAGTGCCCACACTTTAGTGCCGGTTATGGAACCGGCACTAAAGGGCCTTACGAACCGGTGCTATTGCCCGGTTCTGCACTAGTGGGACTCCGATCCAGCAAAGTGTCGGGGATGAGTTCCGTCAGCACGACGGCGTGGTGACGATGATGATGCTCTACTAGCGCAGGGCTTCGCCTAAACTCCGCGACGATACGACCGAGGTGGAATATGGTGGAGGGGGGCACCGCACACAGCTAAGGAACGATCCGTAGATCAACTTGTGTGTCTATGGGGTGCCCCCTGCCCCCGTATATAAAGGAGTGGAGGAGGGGGAGGGCCAGCCCTCTCTATGGCGCGCCCTAGGGGAGTCCTACTCCCACCGGGAGTAGGATTCCCCCTTTCCTAGTAGAACTAGGAGCCCTTCCATGTAGTAGGAGTAGGAGAGAAGGAAAGGGAAGGGAGAAGGAGAAGGAAGGAAGGGGGCGCCCCCCCCCTCCCTAGTCCAATTCAGACTAGTCCATGGGGAGGGGTGCGACCACCCTTTTGGCCCTTTCTCTCCTTTCCCGTATGGCCCATTAAGGCCCAATACGAATTCCTGTAACTCTCCGGTACCCCCGAAAATACCCGAATCACTCGGAACCTTTCCGATGTCCGAATATAGTCGTCCAATATATCGATCTTTACGTCTCGACCATTTTGAGACTCCTCGTCATGTCCCCGATCTCATCCGGACTCGAACTCCTTCGTACATCAAAACTCATAAACTCATAATAAAACTGTCATCAAACCTTGTTGCGTGCGGACCCTACGGGTTTGAGAACTATGTAGACATGACCTAGAACTATTCTCGGTCAATAACCAATAGCGGAACCTGGATGCTCATATTGGCTCCTACATATTCTACGAAGATCTTTATCGGTCAAACCGCATAACAACATACGTTGTTCCCTTTGTCATCGGTGTGTTACTTGCCCGAGATTTGATCGTCGGTATCCAATACCTAGTTCAATCTCGTTACCGGTAAGTCTCTTTACTCGTTACGTAATGCATCATTCCAAAACTAACTCATTAGCTACATTGCTTGCAAGGCTTATAGTGATGTGCATTACCGAGAGGGCCTAGAGATACCTCTCCGACAATCGGAGTGACAAAACCTAATCTCGAAATACGCCAACCCAACATGTACCTTTGGAGACACCTGTAGTACTCCTTTATAATCACCCGATTCGTTGTGACGTTTGGTAGCACCAAAGTGTTCCTCCGGTAAACGGGAGTTGCATAATCTCATAGTTACAGGAACATGTATAAGTCATGAAGAAAGCAATAGCAACATACTAAATGATCAAGTGCTATGCCAACGAAATGGGTCATGTCAATCACATCATTCTCCTAATGATGTGATCCCGTTAATCAAATGACAACACATGTCTATGGTTAGGAAACATAACCATCTTTGATTAATGAGCTAGTCAAGTAGAGGCATACTAGTGACTATATGTTTGTCTATGTATTCACACATGTATCATGTTTCCGGTTAATACAATTCTAGCATGAATAATAAACATTTATCATGAAATAAGGAAATAAATAATAACTTTATTATTGCCTCTAGGGCATATTTCCTTCAGCAAGGACCGGGCGTAGCCACACTCGATTTAGCTAAAGTGAGAGAGACAGACACCCGCCAGTCACCTTTAAGCACGAGTGCTCGTAACGGTGAAACCAGTCTCGCGTAAGCGTACATGTAATGTCGGTCCGGGCCGCTTCATCTCACAATACCGCTGAGCCAAACTATGACATGCTGGTAAGCAGTATGACTTGTATCGCCCACAACTCAGTTGTGTTCTACTCGTGCATATGACATCTACGCATAAAACCAGGCTCGGATGCCACTGTTGGGGAACGTAGTAATTTCAAAAAAATTCCTATGCACACGCAAGATCATGGTGATGGCATAGCAATGAGAGGGGAGAGTGTTGTCTATGTACCCTCGTAGACCGTAAGCGGAAGCGTTATGACAACGCGGTTGATGTAGTCGTACGTCTTCAGGATCCGACCGATCCAAGTACCGAGCGTACGGCACCTCCGAGTTCAGCACACGTTCAACTCGATAACAATCCCCGGACTCCGATCCAGCAAAGTGTCGGGGATGAGTTCCGTCAGCACGACGGCGTGGTGACGATGATGATGTTCTACCGGCGCAGGGCTTCACCTAAACTCCGCGACGATATGACCGAGGTGGAATATGGTGGAGGGGGGCACCACACACGGCTAAGGAACGATCTTGAAGTTCAACTTGTGTGTTCTAGGGTGCCCTCCTGCCCCCGTATATAAAGGAGCAAGGGGGGGTGCGGCCGGCCCTAGGAGGAGGCGCGCCGGAGGAGTCCTACTCCCACCGGGAGTAGGACTCCCCCTTTCCCTAGTTGGATTAGGACTTGGGGGAAGGAAGAGAGGGGGAAAAGGAAAGGGGAGGCGCCGCCCCCCCTCCTTGTCCTATTCGGACTTGGGAGGAGGGGCGCGCAGCTGCCCCTAGGCCTCCTCTCCTCTTCCTCCACTAGGCCCAATAAGGCCCATTAGTTCACCGGGGGGTTCCGGTAACCTGCCGGTACTCCGGTAAAATGCCGATTTCACCCGGAACACTTCCGATGTCCAAACATAGGCTTCCAATATATCAATCTTTATGTCTTGACCATTTAGAGACTCCTCATCATGTCCGTGATCACATCCGGGACTCTGAACAAACTTCAAAACTTATAAACTCATAATAAAACTGTCATCATAACGTTAAGCGTGCGGACCCTACGGGTTCGAAAACTATGTAGACATGACCTAGAACTATTATCGGTCAATAACCAATAGCAGAACCTGGATGCTCATATTGGCTCCTACATATTCTTCGAAGATCTTTATCGGTCAAATCACATAACAACATACGTTGTTCCCTTTGTCATCGGTATGTTACTTGCCCGAGATTCGATCGTCGGTATCTCAATACCTTGTTCAATCTCGTTACCGGCAAGTCTCTTTACTCGTTACGTAATGCATCATCTTGCAACTAACTCATTAGTCACATTGCTTGCAAGGCTTATAGTGATGTGCATTACCGAGAGGGCCCAGAGATACCTCTCCGACAATCGGAGTGACAAAACCTAATCTCGAAATACGCCAACCCAACAAGTACCTTTGGTGACACCTGTAGTACTCCTTTATAATCACCCAGTTACGTTGTGACGTTTGCTAGCACCCAAAGTGTTCCTCTGGTAAACGGGAGTTGCATAATCTCATAGTTACGTGAACATGTATAAGTCATGAAGAAAGCAATAGCAATATACTAAACGATCAAGTGCTAGGCTAACGGAATGGGTCATGTCAATCACATCATTCTCCTAATGATGTGATCCCATTAATCAAATGACAACACATGTCTATGGTTAGGAAACATAACCATCTTTGATTAATGAGCTAGTCAAGTAGAGGCATACTAGTGACTATATGTTTGTCTATGTATTCACACATGTATCATGTTTCCGGTTAATAAAATTCTAGCATGAATAATAAACATTTATCATGATATGGGGAAATAAATAATAACTTTATTATTACCTCTAGGGAATATTTCCTTCAAGCCTTACCAACTCGAGCAGCGGAAGAAGAGTTGGTCAAGAACCGTTGGTGCAGATTCCCGCATCTAGAATTTACAAACTCCCAACCACGAGAGTTTCTCCCTCAAATGAAGATTGAAAGCATGACCTCTCTACCGGGTTGCACATGTACGAGATCAATGACTCGGTAGCGCTTCTCCATCCAAAACTAATCGACAAAGAGTACTAGGGGTGGAGCACCCTTGCAGCATCTATGAAGTTTTGTGGAGAGAGGGGGCAGCCCTTTGCGCCTGGAATTGTGTGCAAAAGAGGGGCTGCCCCGTCCACTTTATATAGGTGCAGTGGAGGGGCAACTTGTGAGAGTCTGGTTTAATGGGGATGATAGACTACTCATATCAATAAGCCATTCCTTCTTTTCCGGGAGCCCATTAAAAAAATACCAAAGTTAAGCGTGCTTAGCTTGGAGCAATTTCAGGATGGGTGATCGGCTGGGAAGTTGGTCCCAGATGCGCACAAGTGAAGACAAGGCGTGCATGAATGACTAGTGTTGATCTGTGGGGCCAGTCTAGATCCCGTCAGGAGTAACGGTCAGTAACCGGCGGGTGTGTCCGGGGCATTACAAGTTGGTATCAGAACCGACCCTCGCGGTTAGACGGATGTGTTGCGAGTCAGGTGTGCAGTCATGTTGTGCATGATGTTTGTGGCCCATCATGGCTCACAACATGACACATGTGCCGGACTGGACGCATAGACATGTGCCAAGAGGGAACACTCCTATGGGCCAACGAGGACGTCGGTTCCTTTGAGTGATGGTGTATGTGAGAGCCTGTCTGAATATGGATGATAGGTTACTCATATCAATAAGGAATTCCTTCTTTTTCAGGAGCCTATTCGAAAAGAACTCCAAAGTTAAGTGTGCTCAGCTCGAAGCAATTTCAAAATGGGTGACCAACTGGAAAGTTGATTCTACATGCGCACAAGTGAGGACAAAGTGTGCATGAAAGACTAGTGTTGATCTATGTGTGTGTGGGGGGGAGGGGGGAGTCTAGATCCCGACAGGAGTAACAGCCAGTAAACATCATGATCATGTTTGAGCTTATATTGAACATACAAGCTTATCTCAAGAGCTTTATTGAGCTAAGTTGGAGATTGAAGGAACAATCCCATTCTAGCCTTTATGCTCATATTATCAAGCTTTTCTTCAGTTATTATTCTTGGAGGAAGAAGTGCTTTCATCATTTTCTTAGGCATAACACTCTTAGCTCTTTTGATGTATGGCTTTGAGGTAGGGGCTTTTAGCTCCTTTGCATAAGTTATAGATTCTATTATTCATGCTCTATATCCATTTTAAAATTCAGATCTCTTGAAACTTGGTTGATAAGATTTTGAATAGAGGGAGAAAACGTGCAACTTATTTCCTCTTGATCTTAAGAGGATGCCTATGATCCTTTGAAACATGTAATCTATGAAATTAAAAGCTAAGTTCTGATCAAGGAGAAAGCAATTTCTTGAAAAATACTCTTATGTTTGTGGTGTCTCCAACCTTGGGGTCCAAAGTACTTATTATATCTCTAAGGATACTTCAATGTGAATATCCCTTGATGAAGACCGCTAGTTATCCCAAGATCCTTTTTCTTTGTGTTGTTCACATCATAGAGACATTTCATTTGTTCTTCATGTACTTTTTTTGTCGACAAAGGGTGAATTTTATTAGCTAAATATGGAGCATTAAGAGGATACAAAAGATCACACACCCAGCCTCTGCAAAATTAGGTTGCACATAGTCAAGATGGACGCACAAAAAATCACACCAACAACTAGCAAAATCATACAAGACCTATGCCAAAGGGAGAGAAAAAAAGGAGCAACGATAATCCATGTCGAGCAGGTGTTGAGCCGTAATGCAAGCGCACGTGATCCGGACATGGACACAGCCACACGGACTAAACACGCACACACTATGCAAGCGGCCGAGTCACCAAGGACCGTCTGCGGAACCAGAACCTCTGTTGACGTTAGATGACGTCAATCACAGCTCAAATGGCGAGAAGAGATGGTACCGCCAAAACCTCATTGAGAAGCTCCGGCGATCCCGCGCCTCCGATGTAAGTGTTTGTCGATGGTAAATTTTGGCATGCCCACTAGCCCCAGACAATACACCATGAGCCTACACTGCACCTTCATGGCTGCAACAAGCCATCAATATCGCCGAACATGATCCGGGCATTTGCACCGCCGATCAGCATCACTGGCACTGCCATCTCGCACCATGTTCGCAAGGACACACCGCAACAATGGATCATCGCTACCCGCTGGCACACAAGCAACCAGCGAACTGTCACCAACCACTAGTCTCGGCAGCCAGGCCTAATTTCAAGATGCTGCTACCAATGTGGAACACGACCCCGAGCGCAAAGCCACGGACCACACGTCGACGCCTTCAACATGGTAACGACGCCCGCAGGCTCCGCCGCCGTTGGCTCCGACGATAATCAAAGTCTGGCTTTTGCCGACAATCTTCGTTTCTCCAGAAGAAAGAGCCTAGCTGCACCGCCATGTCCACCTTCGACACCACATGACCACCCGGGTAGGAGGACCGGATCCATCCAGGTCATACAATCCCGAGGCATGCCCCGATGACATATGAATCACATCGGGACCGCGCCACCAGAAGAAGATGCCACGCCGGAGCAATGAACTGTTTCAAAGTCTACACTTTTGTTTGCTTCTAGTTCAAGCACTCTTGCAAACTTATAGATGTTGGAGGAGTACATCTTTACAACTGACATCCATGCAAAGGATTTAAATAAATCATCATCATATTGCACCGAGGCAAATAATTGAAGGATAAGTTATTCATTCCAATCTTTCTTCATAACCATGAGCTAGGCTACTCCACAAACTTCACAATCTGCATGGATATTTGAGAACAAATCTTGCCGTCAATTTAGTCATAGTTTAGATATCTCATCTTAACAAATTTGGGCTCTCTCGGAAGGGGAGAGAAGGGCGCGGCCATGAGCTCGTGATTGTTGTTATGTAAGGTGCGCTTTTCAAAGCTTTTTTTCTTTTGGATGTTGCTTTTTGTGGAGAGTGGATTTTTGGATATCGAGCTCCATGTAGCTCGAATTTTGAAAAAAAAAATCAAAAGCCAAAATTTGAAGTTTCAGAAAATTGTGAAAAATCATACACATGTATATTGTGATGTGTACTTCATCTCTGTAATTTTTCATGATGAAACCAGTTTTTATGTGGTCTACACAAAAGAACAAAATCATGAATTTTTACAGTGAATGGTAAATGTGTTAGAAAATCATGGTTTTTCTTTTCAAAATTTTCGTAAAGTTAAAAGGTTGATTTTGTTTGCAATTTCCTTCTTTTGTGTTTATATTGAATTGTGTAACAAAACTGGTTGCTTCTTCAACGGAAATTGACGAGGAGATTTTTTTTTAAAAAAAATCAAGCGCTGGAAATTTGTTATTTTTCGGCTCCATTCCTTCCTGCATCCATTTTATAGCCAATAGATAATACCCAGCCAGCCTGCCAGGCGCAAGAAAAAAAACAACGAAAAAGCAGGGCAGGCAGACGCAAAAGTTAGCAGCCACACTGCTCACTGTTGGATGAGATGAAAGGCCCAGATCCCGCAGCATGGCGATGCATGGATATGGAAGCTGCCTTGGCTTTCTCCTTCCTGGCGCACCCTGCATGGCCTGCATGACCGCTCGCGTCAAGGCATCAATGGCACTGCTCCATCGGTGGCCGAGCCGTGTACTACGTAGCTAGATTCGCCCGACATCCTACGGCCTAGCTAGCTAGCCAGCATCGGCCATGGCCTCATGGGCCGCCGCTAGCTGCATTCCGCGTCATCGCTTCATGCACGCACGTACGTACGTGCCTGCCCGGCCAGCTTGGGCGATGCGTGCGGGAAGGAAGAAAGGGAGCTCCGTACGTACGTCGACCATGGCAGCTGACGTACCTACGTGTGTACGTACGTAGCCAGGAGGCAGGCACTGGTCTTGTAACTCTTGTTGCCCGCTCGTGCACGTACGCCGTACGGTGCGTACTGCCGCGCGTCGAAGCCTACGTCCGCCACTGCCCTCTGCCTGTACGTACGTTTCCTTTCCTCAGGGTAGAAGAGAAAGAAAAAAAAAATCTGAACTGTCCAGTCTCTGGTAGATACGGCTCGCAGGGGCCCTGCACGGGTACGTACTCCTCTGGCGTACGTGACAGGTGTGCCCTAGTCTGCATGTCGATTTGACCGGTCAATGGATGTCCTTGTAGAGAAGCAAGCAGATTTGACTGGTGACTGGGTCCTCCTCTGGAAACGAAATAATTTCCTAGCTTGTCACCACATGAATCGATATGACCGCTTCGCGTACGTTTGCTCCTGCTATTTCGTCCCGACTTGTTGCACTTAGGGCATGTACAATGGTTGATAAGATAGTCTTATCTTAAGTCTTGCATGTGATTTAGAGATGACAAAAAAATTATCTACAATGGGTCATCTCTTAGCCTTATCTTCAATAACTAGCAATTCCTAAAAATGTGGTGAGACATATTGTGCTAAGAGATCACCTCTTGCCTTCTCTTAAATAAGAGAAGACAAGCCTTTTCTTATGAATTCTTTCTCCTCCACCTCATCATCTATCCTATGTGGCAATCTTAAGATAGCACCATTCTACATGCCCTTAGGCCACCTAATTACACGCTTGGACAACTCAAAAAGAATTTCACGGTCGGATAGTTGTACCGATTTCTGAACATGTGAAACATCTCAGAAAGCACAAAACGAACTACACTATTTCTCTTAACATGCCACCTCATCATTCGACGTTGATAAAAAAACACATAAACATGCAACCATGCATAAATGAAAGCTACTTCAACAACATGCATGAGAATTTAAGGATGCTGATTAACTGAGTTTGGATGAACAGTAAAATGCGGAAAAGAAATGATAACAAATTCAAACAATTCTGTAATGCTTTTGTGGCAAACTTTAACAAATATTTTCAATTCTTGCAAAGTTTCATCGCAAAATGACATTCATGGAAGTGGCAAAATAAACGGAATTGATGCTTCAGAAAAGATATTTTCAAAAGCATTTTGGAGCGTTGATTTTTTTTCACGACTTCCACAAATGTCAGTTCAGGATGTAACTTTGCGAGCATTGAAATCCTTTGTCAAAGTTTGGCACCAAAAAATCGGGTTTTTTTAATTTGCTTTCAAAAAATTTAGATTTTCTATTCACCCTGGAAAGGACACTTTTGCAGAATTGGCATTATATTCATATTTGACAACAATATAATAAAACACAATACATCATTTTTATTTTAGTTTTATCTAACGTTATTACTCCAAATATTCATGTTTTATACAACTAAATATAATTGAAATATATTCCAAAACATTCCCTCAACAACAGGCGGGATATCATCTGGTTAACTTAAATTGTCCTCCCTTAATGAGATCGGAAATAAAAATCCTAGACATACGAACGTAGGTTACTGGGCTACGAATCTGTCCCACATAATCCCATGGATTTCACTGTGTGCAGCCCTCCCCCTCGTAGCAAAAGCTCGATCAGATGTATCCTGTAGGCCTTTCAAAAAAGATTCAAAGTATGTCTCCTATATTCTTTCATTGTTCTTTTCCAGGAGGATACATAATTTCAAATCTATATACTCAACAATGTGGCTAATTTATTAAACTTTTAAATTGTTGTCCAAGTCCACAGACAGAGAAATTTGTTACACCAAATTAATTTTATTAGGTTTATCACAAAAAAATGTATTATCTATATTGATGTTGTAATATTAGTATATTTTCAATAAACTTGGTCAAATATAGAGAAATTTGACCTTATAAAAAAACTATAAACTGAATAAATTTAGAATGGAAAAAATATAATACTATGTGTATATGTATAACAGCACACATATATACATTTTATTGAACATATACAAGAAAAATAACTATATGTATCCTCTCTGTTTCAAAATATAGTGCATGTAGATATTTGTGAGAAGTCAAGTCTTCCAAAGTTTGACGGACTATATAGAGAGAAAATATCAACATCTATATACTCCATCCAATCCAAAATAAGTGTCGTAGTTTTGAACTGAGGTTAGTTCAAATTGTGACACTTATTATGGATCGGAGGGAGTACAAAATCAATATCATGAAAATACATCGTGAGATATATTTTATCTTATTTGGTTGTTATTATTGATGACAATACTTTTTTCTATATATAACTTGCAACGGTGGGTGCAGCCTAAACATTACTCTTAGGTCCAGATTGTGTATGTAAAACCAACAGGGGCGCCATTCTTTTTGTGCAGAACATCATGGATCAGACACACACTACCCATTGGTTTGACCTCACTAGATTGCAACAGACAAAACGGGGAGATATTAGAGCCTAATCCGTGAAACTTTTATTCCTTAATTACTTTCAAGATAATTGACTAAGAGAGGATCGGATCTGGAAGAGAAGTGATTAAGGGGAGTATGTAACTAATTAACATAGTAAAATGTGCTAGTACATAACAAGAGAATCTTTAGGAGTTTGGGGGCATTGGAAACAGCATTATGTGCAGCACATATGCACCAGCTGATCAAGGTATGAGCATCTCGACGCAAAAACTAATATGGCGCACAGTACACTTCACAACCTTCGAGCTACTAGAGTTCAAGGCTTGAACAGCAAACAAACTCAGAGCTAACAACAAGGCTGCACCAACATCAATGCATGCGTTGGTGTGCCAAAAACAAAAGACTTGAATACTTTTAACTATTCCACGCAGTAGGAGTACACTTCTGGGTGAGTCGGTCTGACATGCATATGCTCCAATCAATACAGGTTTCCCCAAAAAAACAGTCGATGGAGCAGTACCTTTCTGGAGTAGCTAGCACTGCATTTCATGTTCAAGTGGATGAATAACTGGGCCAATTCTGAATCGTCATCAGTATCAGCCTAGCTGGCAGCTCATGAAGGAACCTTTTTTTTTTGCCGGGAACATCAAGGATACCCATCTTGTATATAACTGAGTAAAGTAAAATTATATGAACTGCTTTTGATGGACTTATATTTGCTCATGATACGACTAAAACAAGTCCCAGCGAAACATTGCCATGATTGATTAATTTGTGTGTGCTACTACCATTATGTTTAATTCTTCTTTCCTGGAATGGAACCAGTTTAAGTATTCTTTATTCGTGGATTGGACCAGGAAAATCAACCAACAAGTTGAAATTATAGGAATTTACCATCCTGGAATTCGATTATACTCAATGCCAATACTATATTCCGTTGCAAAAATAATACCGTAATAAATAGGAGGTGGGTCTCTTCTAATCGGCGCCTGTTCTAGATCTACTCGACATAGCAGTAAACATGCGTCCGGTGATGGGGTCTGATGGTTTTCAGCTGATAAAATCGTGGACCTATGAGTATGCTTGGCTTATTCCTCTCATGAACTGGGAATTAAACATGTAAATTTGACCAACGAAATCAAGGAACATATAGATACTTACGACAAACATGTACTTAATGAAACTTAAAACATGGAACGCGTTAGAAGTTCAGACAGACATGCATCGAAACCAAGGAAAAGGGCGTAGAAGAAAGAAATAATGATGGCAACTTTTCCCCAATCAGAGGCTAATAATTGCAGAGGGAAAGAGAGGCGGGAGGGAGGGAGAGATCCCCAATGAGAAGAAGCTGCGATGTGTGTGCGGCTGCATGCACAAGCATGCAGTCACGCCCCCTCATCATTACACCAATCTGCATCTCATGCAGTTTATACGCATGCCACCAAAAAAGAGATCCATCCATCACCCAAAGAACGCACAGAAAAAAAAAAGACGAACAGCTTGCGAGGGGGAGGGAGGAAGATAACCTGAACAGAAACCAATCGGCTCGCCCATCTCGGATTTGGGAGAGGCGATTAACCAACCTGGATCCCGACACAGGCGGAGATCGATCGATCAACCATGGCCGGGAGCCCTTGTCTTTGGGGGGAATGAAGCCTGGTCCGAGATCTACGCACGTCTACTCTCTGCTCCCCCCTCATCGGATCTTCGATCTTTCTCTCGATCTGATCAAGGAGGGATCGAGGGGAGGAAGACAGAGAGAGAGAAAGAAAGAGAGCCCCGAGCCAGACAACATTCCCCTCAAAACGAAAAGGCTCCCTCTCTAGCCAACTTTCTCTCATCTTCCTGGTCCTATACTACCTGCCTCCCGCCCTCTCTCTCTCTCATCATCCTACCTTTTTCCCTTACTTTCTTCTCGCCTTTTGGGGCGTGGGTGTGGATGGAGTGGACGGGGGCAGGGGGGAAGACGGGGTGGAGAGGGTATATATGGAGCGGTAGCTCCCAAAGGAGAAGGGCTGGGATGAAAGGGGGGGAGAGGCCCCCCATGAGCCACGGCTGGTTCCAAGGGAGATCAGCTGACTGAAGGAGGCGTGTGACTCTGGCTGCGGGGAAGAGGGGGGAGGAGGAGCTTTAAATTGGGGGAAGTTATGGTGGACCTCTGCCCACAAGAATTGCTAACTTCACCTACCCAACCAACAATGCCTACCATGCATATCTACTCAACTTGATCTGCCAAGCATTGCATGAAAATTCATATCCTTGCCTGCGCAAATGATTATCGCTTATTTGTTTTGTTGGCCATCAGGGATTTCAGTGTCAAAGAATTATAAGACTTAGAACAGGGCACTCGAGATGCCATCGTTGGATGTCTAGTAGAATCTTGGGTTAGACGCTTGAGCCGAACACTTTCCTCCTCCTAACAAGGCGACTCCGAGGCGATTAGGATTTCCAGTCCCCTCGTCAGCGCTGCCGCCGGTCCGCCTCCACTTCCGATGATTTTTTTGCCGTGGAGGTACGGGGAACCCTAGCCCCTCCCACCCCCCCCCCCTCCAAACACCGTCAAGAGGGACCCCACGTTCGATTGCCGTCCGATGGTGTGTCTAGCGTTGTTGGGTGGCATGTGGAGGTGTGTCTTTGTCGGATCTCGTGAGATTCGGTAGATGCTGGTCTTCGATGGATATGTTTGGATCCAATCTTCGTTTGTGTGTTACATGTTTGATCCTCCTGCCTGGATGTGAGATCACAAGTCTATTATTAAAAGATTGATGGCGAGCGACGTGCGTTGGAAGGTTCGTTTCGCGGCGGACCTGGTGACCGTGCGACACGTCACGCTCGACGACGGCGAGCTATCGCTGCGCGGGGAGGCACTCCGGATCGTGCTGCTCGACTCGAGGGGGCACACGGTGGATGCACGGTACCTCCGACCCGGTGAGTGGATTGACATCGGGGATATTGTCGCGTTTCCTTGCCACTTTGCTAGGGTATGTGACAGATATCTGGCGAGCGGCGTGATTTCCGGCGAGGATGCGCCACCGCGTGGCCCACCGCATGGGTACACGGTACACGGGCGCGAGCGTGCGGATCTGGACGTGCGCTGCCGAATACCACATATGACAGATGGACCCGGGGTCCTGGGGCGTGGACCGGTCCGCCATGGGACAGATGCGCGACACGTAGACGAGAGGGGATCCGACCGCCATGAGAGCGATGGAGCTAGGGTTTTTGGGGGCGCCGCGGGTATAAAACGTGCGGCCGACACCCCTTCCCCCATTTTGGATCTCGACGAGGGCCTCGCCCACTTCTGGAGCGCTCCGCCTCTCGTCAGATCTAGGGTTCGTCCAAATTTCTCGTGGTGGGATGGCAAAATCCATGGCGAGCTCCGCTCCTTTGCTCAAGTAGTTGCTTCTCAATCCCCCACGAAATCTCCTGGTAGATCCAAAGAGAAGCCACCTATTAGATCCCTCACAAATCTTCCTGCTAGATCCAAAGAGAAGCCGCCTGTTGAGATGAGAGGGGATGGATTTGGTGCGGGCCGCCAGGGGCGCGACGCTGGGCGTTTCGATCGGGGTCGTGGCCGTCGCCGTGGCTTCGACTCCCACGTCTAGAAGGGCATGATAGAGATGGGGAGTTCTTCCAGAACCAACGGCAAGTGGGAGGAGGAGGCCGGTGGCCTACAGGCAAACTGAACCCGGCAATCCAGTTGGATGGGGACGACGGTGACCTGCAGGATTCGTAGGAGCCGGTGGCGACCGAGGGGCAGCAGGCAGCTCCCCCCCACCGTCAAGAGAAGTGTGGTGGAGACAGCGAAAAAGACAAGGCTCACCGCGTCTTCGACAAGAACAACACCTCTGCAGTGAACCGCGAGTACTCCTCTTCTGGTACTATCGCTCCTCCTCTTCTGGTACTATCGCTCCTCCACAATCCAAGAGAAGTGTGCTAGATGTCCTCAAGCTTTCTGTGAGAGATGTAAGAAGAGAGGCCACCTATCCATTGTCCGCAATGAATTCTTTCCTTGGGATCACACACCTGTGATGTGCGCTTTTCAAACTAAGGGTCGGGGTTTCTTTTACATTCCTGATTACAGCGTGGATAGGCAGAGCAGGAAAAATGTTTTCAGTATTGTAGTCACCATTATCGATGGCTCTGCTCAGACCAAAGATATTGAGCACGAGCTGAGTGTGTACGTTGGTCAAGGGTGGCGTTGCTCTGCTAGATTCTTTGCTCCACAAAAGTTTGTCATGAGAATGCCGAACCCTAGAGAGGTCGACAGAGCTCTTTTTGTTGAAAATATTAAGCTGAGAAAGTGTGGGGTTAGTGTCAAGTTTTCACCCTAGTCTGAGGATATTGACTCTGAGGGACTGTTGGAGATTGCCTGGGTTAGGATTGGAAAAATTCCACCTAACAAGAGATGTGATAGAACTGTTGCTTATGTGGGAGGGTTAGTTGGAATTACCCTGGAAGTTGATATGTCAACTATAAATCATCCTTCTTCTGTCAGAACCAAAATTGGTTGCAGATAGATAGCTCAACTTCCTGCCACTACTGAAGGGGTGCTTGCAGGATGCTTCTACAGGTTCACTTATGAAGTTGAGGAGGTTTTGATTAAAAATCCTGTGGATGCAGAAAATGTTGGTCCTATTCCCGATGAAAGGACCAAGCTAGATCAGACCCCTAAGAGGAAACGTACTGAGCAAGATAAAGGGATGCCACAGTCTGAGTCCGCTGGACATGGCAACATTGGGAGCTCCTATCGTGGTGGCAAGGCCTGTCGCCTGCTATGCGATGATAAGGAGGGATCCCTCTCTACTGAAAGTGATGGAGATAATTCTTTGCTTATTGAAACGATGCAGAGAGAGATTGAGGAAAAAATGAGGGGAAATGACGTGGATTCTTCTAACTGGATTGTTCCCAGGAATCCTGATGTTGTGGAGACTACTGTTCAAGATATACAGGTGAAAAAAGTCATACATAATAAAATTGCTTCGTCCTGTCAAACTGCTACTAACCTTTCTCAGATTGTGGAGGTGACTGGTGAGTTGGACCCTGGGCTAAAGACTTCAAGCAGTTATATGGTACAACTCCCATCTTCTGAAAGTGTTGAGGAGATCATTCTTACTCCTCCACTAGCACCTAAAGCCCCACTGAGATTCAGCAAGCGTAACACCTCTGGAATGCAGGACAAGGTGGAGGACAAGGCCAAAAAACTGGCTAGTAAGAAAATTTTGGAAGGTAACAATACTCCTGCTTACAAAAATTCCTTTGATGTGCTTTCTAATAATGAGTTGATTAGTAGAGCTAATAACATGGGGGTAGATATACCCAATGATGATTTCACTATTGTTGACATTATTAGAGAGCTTGAATGTGCTCGTAAAGAATTAGAAGATAAAAAGGAAGATAACAATACTGAAAAAGAGCAAGATAACCTGATTGTGATAGATGGCTTGGGTAGGAACACCCCTGTGAATTTAGAATGGTTGGACCAGGAAGAGCATATATATGAACATATCTCCTCTGTTAAATCTAAGAAGAAAAAACATAGTAAATCTGCTGTCAAAATACCTAGGCATGTGACTAGGAGCCAGAAGAAAAATAATTCAGAAAAGGATCTGTTAGGTAACCCTGCCCCGTCTCCTGGTAGGGTTACTCGGGCCAAATTCCATAAGAAACGTCCAAATGAGAGGATTCATTTGGAACTATCGGGGGTAGGCAAGAAAGGGATGGCCACCTGCCTCTTAGACATGATTAGTGACCATTCCCTTGATTTCCTGGGTCTGCAAGAAACTATGAAGAAATATTTCACGCCTAAATGTTTAAGAAGAATTGACCCCTTTGATATTTTTTAGTGGAACTGGGTGCCTTCTATGGCAAATCTGGGGGCATCTTATGTGGTGTGAGGAGAGATACTCTTGATAACTGGTCTCTGTGAGGAAATTAGTTCGGGAGATTTTCGATCATAACCCATTACTGTTGTCTTCCGGGGAAGAAGGGCGCGAAGTCCCGAAACCTCGTGAATTTCATTTTGATCTGTCCTGGATCAATGATGACAAGTTCCTGCCCACATTGGGGAGAATTTGGGTTAGGAAAGTCGCTTCGTTAGACCCTATAGATGTCCTGTATATCAAACTGAAAAGGTTCAAAACATATTTTAAAGGTTGGGGCTCAGACACGTATGGCCACGATAAGAAAAGAAAAGAGGACTTACATATGGAACTAGCTATGCTGGAGGAACTGGAAGAGGAAGATATGCTGCCTCCTGACTTATATAAAGTATTAAAGTGGATGTCAATGCCGAGCTCTATGAGCTCCTGGTTAATGAGGAGATCTTTTGGCTTCAACAATCCCACGAGTGCTGGCTTCTCAAAGGGGACTTAAATACTGACTATTATCACAAAATTGCTAATGGGCAAAAACGCAAAAACACAATCCAAACACTTAAAGTGGGAGAGGCAGTGATTGAAGGCACGGACAATTTGATTGCCCATGCCACTGATTTTTATAAAGAATTGTTCGGTCCAGCCCATGGTAATCAGATTCATCTTGATTCAGAAACCTGGTCGGCCAAGGAGAAATTAGATGAAAAAGATAATAAAGATCTTTGCCGAGAATTTACAGAACAAGAGGTAAAAGAGGCTCTGTTTGACATGGCCCCTAATAGGGCCCCTGGACCCGATAATATCCCTGCTGAGTTCTATCAAGTGTGTCGGGATATAGTTAAAGATGACATTATGGCCCTATTAAAAGCTTTTCATCAAGGGACGCTGGATGTCCAAAGGCTTAATTACTGAGTCATTACTCTGCTCCTGAAAGTTTCTGGGGCCGACAAAATCCAGCAGTATAGGCCTATCTATTTGCTGAGATGCCCATATAATCCGATTACCAAAGTCCTCAATCGAAGAGTTGCTATATATGCAAACAAAATCATTATCCTTACCCAGAACGCCTTTGTGAAAGGCAGAAACATCATGGATGGTGTCCTATCCCTCCATGAAATTCTTAACTATACCTATGTTAAAAAAAGTGGGGATTGTCCTTAAATTGGACTTTGAAAAAGCCTATGACAAGGTGAACTGGGACTTTCTCCTAGAATGCCACAAGATGTGGGGTTTTAATGATACTTGGTGTAAGTGCATCTAGTGCCACCCCTAGTTGGTTTTGGAGTATTGACGACAAAGTTGGTTGAGGGACTAGTGCGTTTGTGAGAATTGCAGGATAACGCAGGTAGTGTCCCTCATTGATTCGGTTTACCTACCGGAGATGACCCTAAAAATGTATGAAGACATTGAAGACAATGGTGGTATGAGAAGATATTCATATTGAAGACTATGACATGAGAAGACATTGCGTGAAGACTTTGGAGCGCGAAGACTGTGTGGCTTCGTTGTTTCCTTTTCTTATTTGTTGAGTCATAGGAACCACCGTCTTTGTTAAGTGGGGTCCAAGTGAACTAAGTCGAGTGGTCAAGTGATGCTCAACCCAAATCCTATGTCTTGAGCGAAGACAATGAGAGCAAATCTTATCTAGAGTTTGGATGAGTCGGCTTTGCTTGTAGACCAAGTAAAGTTGCAGCGTGTGTTTGAAATCGACCGTTGGAACACGTGTCGGTTCCTTAGTGACCCAAGGTCATTTTGGACAAATCAGGTCGGGTTGCCTAGTGGCTATAAATAGCCCACCCCTACACCATAAATTGGTGGCTGCTCGGAGTTAGTGCACGGCTTTTGTCGTTTGAGAGCAACCCACCTCGAAGCATTTGAGAGAGAGATCCTTGCGAGGACAAAGCCCAAACACCCGAGCCAAAGAGTGTTAGGCATCACTTGAAGTCTTTACATGCAGTGACACGAAGACTTATTACACTTGAGGACTGTGAATCCTCCACCGGTTAGGCGTCGCGTTCGAGCATCCAAGAGTCATTGTGGATTGCCGATGAGCGAAGTCTGTGAAGGTTTGGAAGTCTCCTTGAAGACTTACGAGTGATTGAGCGAGGACCGGTGTCCTTAGCTCAAGGGGAATAAGGTGAAGACACGGTCTTGAGTTAAATCTCAGCCTCCCTAACCCAGACGTCATGAGTTGTCACAACAACTGGAACTGGTCCAACAAATCCTGTGTCTTCAACATGCAACTGGTTCTATCCCTTCCAACCTTACTTAAGTTTGTCTTCATGAAGTCATTGCTTATCTGTTTATTTGTTTGACTTCATTGTTTGACTACTATTGTTGATTGGCTTCATACTATCTTCCATCGTGATCCTTACTGCCTAACTGCTATTAGTCCTGTACTTTCATATCATTACATACTTGACTATGGCTTGTTTAGGTTAGTTTATCTTCCGCTGCATATCAATTAGGTTGTTTCTGTTGTTTGTCTTCGAAACTTCCAAGCTTTGAAGAATTTCATAAAAATCGCCTATTCACCCCCGCTCTAGTCGATACTAGCACTTTCAATTGGTATGAGAGCAAGGTACTCCCTTGTTCTGTGTGATTCGGTTTAACCACCTGGAGTTTCAGCTATGTCGACTGCAGGGATAATCAAAGTCTCCGCTGCTTGCCCCGTGTTCGATGGAACTGAATATCCCTATTGGAAGAATAAGATGCGCATGCATCTTGAAGCCATTGATGTCGACCTCTGGTATATAGTCAAGAATGGCGTTCCCAAAACTGATGAAGGTGTCACCCCCACTGATGTCAAGAAGTTCATTCAACTGGACTCTACTGCGAAGAACATCATCTGTGGTCATCTGACCAAAGGACGGTATGGTCATGTGAGTGCTCTAGAAACGTCGAAGCTAGTCTGGGACTGGCTATCCAAGGTCAATGAAGGCGTTTCAACCCAGAGAGATCAAAGAATTAGTGTTCTCCGCAATCTCTTCAACCGCTTCAAGAGAAACGACAATGAGAATGTCCAGCTCACGTTTGATCGCCTCACTGATATCACTAATGAACTTCAAGCTCTTGGCGCAACTGTGATTACCAAGCATGAAATCGTCAAGACACTGCTGAGATCACTTGGTAGCTCTTTTGACACCCTTGCCCTCATGATATGAGAACGTCCTGACTTCAAGACACTCGATCCGTCTGATATACTTGAGAGGCTCAATACACATGAGTTCCAGCTATCTGAGAAAAGAGATATCTATGGTCCAAGCTATGGCGAACTTCGTGCTTTGAAGGCAAAGGTTGTTTCCTCATCGAAGAAGAATCATTGCGATTCGAAGATCCCAAGACATTGGAAGGAACTGAAATTCACAAAGAAGAAAGGCTTGAAAAGTCTTCACGATCTAGCTCAAGGAATGATGAAGCTTCCACACATGATCACAAGAAGAGAACCCGCCACAAGTGCAAGAAACCTGGTCACTACATATCTGAGTGTCCACAGTGGGACAATGAGAAGAAGAAGAAGAAAAGCAAGGAATATGATTCTGATGACAAGAAGAAGAAGAAATCTTCAAAGTCTTCTAAGTCTTCTTCCAAGTCTTCATCATACAAGAAGAGCTCATCTGGCAAGGCTCGTGCTTTTGTTGGCAAGGAAATGGATTCAGAGGAGGAGTATGCTTTGGAGGAGGCGGAGGTGGAGTCTGGAGAGGAGTCTGACCCTGGCGTTGCAAGTCTGGCCCTAGCCACAACCTATGTTGCCAAGTCCATCTTCAACACTAAAGATAATGACTTCCGAAACAACGCTGAAGCTAATGACGAAGACGATCCTACTCCCACCTACTGCTTGATGGCACATGGTGCCAAGGTAAAATCACGCGATGCTTACTTTCAAACCTCAAGTGAAGATGACTCTGATTGTGAATCCAAACCCAGCTACAAAACACTTGCTAAAATTGCAACTGAACAACAAAAGGCTATGGAACATACTCAAAAACTGTTAAACAAAAGCGATGACCTGTTGGACGCTGAAATGACACGTTCACAGTCCTTAGTTGATGACATAAAAAGTCTTCATGCTAAGTACCAAGAACTTGAAGGTCGTCATGAATCACTCTCAACTACTTATGAAAGGCTATCCTATGATTATCTTCAAAGGAAACAAGAGCTTGAGAAATTGAGAGCGGCTCATGAAGATCTTCAAAAAGTGAATGAGTCACTTCACGCCCAATAGATCAGTTCCGCTCAGGAAGGATTTGAACCACCATGTCTAAAATGCATTGAGCGTGATAATGCTACATCTGTCTTTGAATGTTCCATCTTCTGCTCTTGTTTCATCGTCTTCACCGATGATGTGGTCACTAACCCTCTGCGGAGGATACCACCGTTGTTCTTGATGAAAATGCTATGTTGAAGACATTGCTTGAAACAGGATGTACAAAAGTTTGAAGGGACATCGACTCTGCGATGTCCTCAAAAGCGGTTCTCAACCGAAACCCTAGGAAAGAGGGTGTTGGGTTCGAAAGGAAAATGAATGTTGATGGCTCGTACTGGAAAACTGAGCAGTACCCCAAAGCCACATGGGTTGCTGCAAAGGAACCTTCAGTAGATCCATCTACCTTATCTGGCTTTACCTGTGCTAATCCTATTATCATTGATGAATCCTTTGATGCAAACTATAAGCTGTTCAAAAATTAGAATGGTGAAGTGTTTGCCAGGTACATTGGTACTATCTGCAGGAATGGACCACCTATGAAGAAGATCTGGGTACCTAAGTGGTACATTGAGAATCTTCCTGTGAATGTCATCATGACACCACCTAGGAAGAAGACAAACACCAAACCTATAGCTTCATATGGCCCAAAGGCTTCATACAGATACAGGACTCACATGAGTCACCCTAACACCAATGTTTTGCAGGGAAATCATGCTCAGACTTATGAATATGAGCATTTATCTTTGAACCGCTATGTTCATAGGACTAAGAACTTTTCTGCTTATTCATATGAGTATCATTCATCTCCTGCAAGGCTATTTGCTAGGGCTTAAAAGCCAAAATTCTCAGATGCTGCACTTAGACTCATTGCTTCTAAGCGCCCACTGAAAATGTGGGTGGCAAAGAAGAACTAACTCTCTTTTGCAGAAAATGGTCTCCAGCCAGCAATCAATGGCGTCCAATGCTATTGCTGGGGACCTAAAACTCACTGAAGACGCATGTTAAAATATCATTTTATATGCTTCACATCTGAATTTCTCATCAGTCAATGTCCTAACTTTGATATAAGCAATGACTGTCCCTATATGTATCAAATGCATATGCTTCACAACACTTGTGTGAAGCCTATCCTCCTAACTGCACTGTAGGGTACATCACCAAAAGCTTCAGAATGGATTATGGACAGTGGATGCACAAATCATATGACTGGTGATCGAAGTCTTCTCATGGACGCAACCTTACGTCCATCCGACAAGAGTCACATCACATTTGCTGACACTCGTAAAAGCAAAGTATTGGGTCTAGGTAGAGTTGCAATCTCAAAGGATCAACACATGGATAAAGTGATGCTTGTTGAATCCTTGGTTTCAACAATATGTCATCTCAATGCTTTGTGACTGAACATGATTGTGATTTTTGGCAAATATCGTTGCCTTGTACTAATGGAATCTGACAAATCTCTAGTCTTTGAAGGATATCGAAAAGATGATCTGTACATGGTAGATTTCTCAGCAGGTCCACAGCTTGCCGTATGTCTTCTCACAAAAGCTTCAGAATGCTGGCTCTGGCATCAAAGGCTGGGACATGCTGGCATGAGGAATTTACACTCACTCGTCAAGAAGAACATGTCATAGGCATCGAAGATGTCAAGTTCAAGAAGGATCATCTGTGTGGTGCTTGTGAAGCTGGAAAGATGACAAGGGCAAAGCACCCCTCGAAGACAATCATGACAACATCTCAACCCTTCGAGCTGTTACACATGGACTTATTTGGACCTACTCACTACTCCACCCTCACAACAACTGCCTGTCTCTATGGCTTCGTCATTGTTGATGACTACTCAAGATACACATGGGTTCATAGAATTCTGTACAAGACTGAAGTGCAAGATGTCTTCAGACACTTTGCAAATCGAGCAATGAACAATTATGGTGTGAAGATCAAGCACATCAGAAGTGACAATGGCACTGAATTCAAGAACACAGGACTTGATTTGTATCTGGATACAATGGGAATCACTCATGAGTTCTCTGCTCCGTACACACCTCAACAAAACAGCATTGTTGAGCGCAAAAATAGAACCCTCATTGAGATGGCTCGAACAATGTTAGATGAGTACAAGACACCAAGAAAGTTCTGGCCTGAAGCTATTGATACATCATGTCACATCATCAACCGTGTATACATTCATAAGCTTCTGAACAAAACATCATATGAGCTGCTCACTGGCAAGAAGCCAAACATCAGTTACTTCAGAGTATTTGGAGCAAGATGCTAGATAAAGGATCCCCATCACAAATCAAAATTTGCACCTAAGGCCCATGAAGGTTTCATGCTTGGCTATGGAAAGGATTCACACTCCTACAGAGTCTTCAACCTTTATCTCTACAAAATCGTTGAAACTGTGGATGTGAGATTTGATGAAACCAATGGCTCACAGAGAGAGATCCTGCCAACTACACTGGATGAAGCTCCTTCAAACGAGGCAATCAAGCTGATGGGAACTGGTGAAATCATGCCCTCTGAAGCACAACCTGAAGAGGAACTCATCATCTCTGCACCAAATCAACCTGAAGACAATGCTCAGTCCGAAGACAATCCTCCCAATGATGACAATGGTCAGCCAGAGCAAAATCTTCGTCCTGTTCATCCACGTGTTGCAAATGAAGTTCAAATAGAGAAGATAATTGACAGCATCAATGCACCTGGTCCGCTCACTCGATCAAGAGCAACACAGCTAGCAAACTTCTGTGGGCACTTTTCATTTGTGTCAATATCGTAACCCAAGAAAGTTCTTTGAAGCTTTTATGGAACTGAATGGATTCAAGCCATGCAAGAAGAACTTCAACAGTTCAAACTGAATAATGTCTGGGAACTTGTCAAGCGACCTGATCCTTGCAAGCATAACATTATTGGAACAAAATGGATATATCAAAACAAGCAAGATGAGCATGGTCAAGTCGTGAGAAACAAAGCACGTCTTATGGTTCAAGGATACACTCAAGTTGAAGGGATTGACTTCGATGAAACTTTTGCTCCTGTTGCTAGGCTTGAAGCTATTCGCATACTGCTAGCCTACGCTAATCATCACAATATCTTGCCATATCAAATGGATGTAAAGAGTGCATTTTTCAATGGCAAGATTGAAGAAGAAGTGTATGTCTCACAACCACCTGGCTTTGAAGATCCAAAACATCCTGATATGGTGTACAAGCTAAACAAGGCACTGTATGGCCTCAAACAAGCCCCTCGTGCCTGGTATGATACAATCAAAGACTTCCTGAAGAGCAAAGGCTTCAAACCTGGATCCCTCGATCCCACTCTCTTCACGAAGACATATGATGGTGAATTGTTTGTATGCCAAATATATGTGGATGACATAATCTTCGGATGCACCAACTAGAAGTATAGTGATGAGTTTGGGTACATGATGCAAGAGCAATATCAAATGTCCATGATGGGTGAGCTGAAGTTCTTCCTTGGTATTCAAATTCATTAGCAGAGGAATGGCATCTTCATATCTCAAGAGAAATACCTCAAAGATTGCCTGAAGAAGTTTGGAATGGAAGACTGCAAAGGCTACACGACGCCAATGCCAGCCAAACACCATCTTGGTCCCGACGACAATGGTAAAGAGTTCGATCAAAAGGTATACCGCTCCATGATTGGTTCTTTGCTTTATTTATGTGCATCTAGGCCAGATATTATGCTTAGTGTTTGCATGTGTGCTCGATACCAAGCGGCACTAAAGGAATCGCATCACTTAGCGTGAAGCGAATTCTTAGATATTTGGCTTACACCCCAACACTCGGATTATGGTATCCCAAGGGCTCAAGATTCGATTTGGTTGGATTCTCGATGCTGATTATCTTTGGTGACAAGGTGGATCGCAAGTCTACATCGGCACATGTCATTTTCTTGGTCGATCACTTGTCTGTTGGTCTTCAAGAAAGCAGAACCGTATCACTCTCAATCGCTGAATCTGAATACATTGCTTCTTTGGATCTGTTGTGCTCGGCTTCTATGGATGAAGCAAACTCTCAAGGATTATGGCATCAACTCTGAAACAAGTACCTCTCTTCTGCGATAACGAGAGTGCCATCAAAATAGCCAACAATCCTGTCCAACACTCAAGACAAAGCACATTGAAATTCGCCATCACTTTCTCGAGAGATCATGTTATGAAGAAAGATATCGATATCATTCACGTCAACACCAAGAGCAATGGCGATATCTTCACAAAGCCCTTGGATGAGAAAAGGTTTTGCAAGTTAAGGTGTGAGCTAAATACCTTAGAATCCTCTAATGTCCTGTGATCAGGCACACATCCTAACACTTATGCATGTTGAAGACTTAGATGTGCAACACACAAAGTAAGGTATATCTTCAATCAATGAAGATTTACACTCTGAGTGTGAATACATTAACATGGAATTTGACTTCGGAGCGCCACGATAATTGTGCGCCGTGTCTGGGTCTAATACTTCCTATACGGTGGGTAACGCCACCAACAACTTTTCTTGTTTGAAGTGTTTCACTCAAGGCGTTATATTGCAATGACTTCACATTTGGTTTGTCTTCAGTTTCAATTTGTCTTCACGACTTTCTGCACTATGATGATTTGATTGCTTTCTGATATATATATATGCTAGTGTTCTGTCCTCTACAGCATTCACTTATAGCTATGCCTTCAAGATTGGATCTTTTGAACTAAGTGAATGTGATCGGACCCTAACCTCTCTATGCTTACTATCCCAAAATCTATCTGTCCAAATCATATGCATTCTGTTGAAACTGTCGAATGTCTTCTCTGCGTCCTAGTCAGCAGAAGGCAAAGAGACAAACATTAAATCTGTTTTTAATGGCTTATCTTTACTGTTGAAATCCGGAGAAGCCGGAACAACTCTCCGACATGCCTGGCGGGCGTGGGAACGTGGGACAACCCTGAGGGTGTTGCATGCTTGCCACGTGCCCCTCAGATGTGAACCGCCAGGGGCACCAGCGTAATTGCACTGTGTCTCTCACCTACTTATAAATACCTATCCCCCTGTGGTAAAGAAATACTTCTTCCACCTCTCCACCTCCGTCAAAACCCTAGCGCCACCGCTAGCTCTCGACGACGCCGGCGACGAAGCGCTTAGCTGCCGCGATTTCTCCGACGCCGTCCTCACGCCGTCCGCGGACATCGTCCTCTCCGCCGTCGCCGTAGGTGTCCTCCGTTGCCAAGTTAGGGCACGGTGGACTGAACTGCTCGGTCTCCTATTCTTCTCCATCTAGCAGTTCTTCGTGCGGTAATTATAACTCTATTTTTACCACCTTTTTGATCTTCAAGATTCATCCTATTTACCGAAAGTAGTTTCTGTCTATTCAAAGCTAGATCTATTCCGTCTGCATCTCATACTACTTAGTCGATTCACTTAGATTTCTTAACTAGTTTGATTCCTCACTTGTACTTATTCACGGATTGGTACAAATCTGGAACCAACTCACCTATGTAAGTGAATGTCTTCGCAACATGAGGTCAATATCTTCAAGTGATTTATCTTCAAAATCTTCTGAGAATGCATATGACCTCTTCCCCTTCCCTCGCATCTCTAATGCTGTCACAGGTACATGTCCGTGGGAGAATCCCTTGGTTCTCATAGTCTGCATTCGTTTGCAGAATACTTGCAGCATCATATAAATTCTCCTGAAGCCAGTTCCTGCTTGACCAGCAAGCGCAAATCTCTGAAGCCTTTGAACGTATTGAAGCCTTTCAGCTTAAAGTTCATGGAGACAGAAAAATCAGCAAGGAACAGTGGCAGACAGCGCAGAGAAGGTACATCTAAGGATCTGCCTGATGATTTAGCAGAACTGTACAAGACAGATCCAGAGGAGAACTATCATTAGAGAAAGACGCGAATCCAGTGGATTCGACGCTATTGGGCTGAGGAGTGGTTCAAGTACAAGTTTGTCACGAAGGAATATGCAGAGAAGCATGCCATCAAGCGACCTTGGGGCGATATCCTCTATCGAGGCCTTCAACCCAAGAGTCGAGCTGAAGCCATTGAACAAGGCTTCTATCCATGCATGGTCCGTGGGCCACAGCCTGCGAACGCAGATCCCACTTCACTACTCTGGTGTCGTGACGATTCGCTCTTTAAGCGCAACTATCAGTTTGCTGTGGCTTCAGCCAAGAAGAACAAGAAGGCCTTGGGTTTGGACTTCAACCCAGGTCCCTCTGCTCCCCGTGCTGATGGCTCCCGTGAAGCTAATCCCAATGTCATTGGCCCCTACGCCAACCTTGACGGCCTCATCACCTACATCATGGTCCAAGGCGCCAGAGTTGATCATTCTGACAATGGTGCTGACTCTGATGAAGCCCCTGCTCCTCCTCCTCCAAAGCCGCAGAAGCAAAAGAAGTCTAAGGCTTCAACCTCACCGCACCTCCAAGACTTTGCGTGCGCGGCCAGCGCCACCGCACCTCCACGAAGCTAGTGTGCAATCAAGATCATCCCGTGTCTCCGGGAGAATGGAGAAGAAGAAGCAGCTTGTTAGACCATCGATCAAAGAGCCTTGACTCCTGCCGCAATTTTGCGTGATTTAACCCATTGATCTAACAAGTGATGAAGATCTTGCTGATGATGCTCTTGAGCAGCTGATGAAGAGCAAGGAAGAAGCGAAATCTTGACAACTTGCCTTTGTTTGATGTGGCCATCATTCACAATTTCATTGATGAATGGTTCGACACCCCAACGTCGACTTTGAAGATTTACAGCTCCCCATTGGCCTCGAGTAAGCCTTCAATGGCACCATTGCTTCTGAGCTAGCTCTCGCTCAGCGTATCATTGAGCTCAAAAACAAGATTGATTTTGAGAAGGCTCAATTCAAGAAGCATGTGGCCAATCTGAGTGTTCAAGACGTCCGCAACTTCAAGGTCATGCTCCATGAGCTTAAAGAAGCTTTTCTGAAGAAACGCCAAGAAGCTCAGGGCTCTCATGAACGCATGAAGCTTTTGGATGATAGTGTGTGCTTGCCTACAATGAGGCTGAGAAGCGCAAGTCACTTGGTCGTCCTGGCATTGGTCCCAGGATGGCTGCAAAGAGGAAGAACAAGCGCCCTGCTGATCAGCCTGAACCTTCAAGCCAAGAAGCCCCTCGCATTATCTTCCCTAGCAGCATGACTGGCTCGAAGCCAAAGGTCACCACAACTGCTTCAGAGCAGAAGAAGACAAGGGCTGCCGAGGCTGATGCGAGAAAAAGAAAGAATGCTGAAGCTTCTGATGCTGCTCCCTCCAAGAAGAAGCGCAAGACCAAGAAGACTAGGGCTGCTTCCACAAAGCCCTTAGTCGTCGAACCCATTTCAGTGGTTCGCCCTGTGTCTGTTCATCAAGAAAGAAGAATGGTTGTCCATGAGCCTGCTACCACAGAGGCTCATGAAGCTGAAGATATTCCAGCAGCTGAACACACTGCTGCTGAAGACATTGGTCAAGATGACAATGTAAATGATGATGAAGTTCTTCCTCAGATTGAACATCAAGTGGTATCATCGCTGTTAAATGCGGACAGCGAACTCATCAGCATTGGTCGTCCATTGACGCCAATTGCTCAGGATGCATCGTGGGCTGATCACCCACAACAACATCAAGACTCCCCCAGTACTCCCCAACAACAACAACAACAAGCTACACCCCCAGTGCAAGAAGAGGATGAAAACTTTCAGGCTCAGCCAAGTCCATCTCTAACTTGAAGCCAGCCCAGCTTCAGAGAGGACAAAGGCACAAGTCCTCTATCAAGCATTCCTGAAGAAGAAGTGCAACGTTCACCCGTTGCACGGCAAGTTTTTTCTGAACCAGCTCCAACAGTGAACATCTCCATGTCCGAAGCACATGCTGCTGAAGACATTCCGCTTCATCATCACCAAGAAAATGAAGAAGAAGTTCGTGTACCAACTCCCCCAGCGATTGAAGAAGAAGCAGTTCATGATTTGAACGTGCCTGTGCTCGACCCTCCTGTTCATCAAGAGGAGATTGACAATGTTGAGGCTGTCACCACCAATGCCAATGAAGCCAGTGACGTAGTCATGGCTGATGCTAATGTGGAGCCTGCACCAACCGGTGTGCCTGAAACCAATGAGGCCACTGTGCCTGAAGCAAATGTGGCCACTGAATCTGAAACCCATGAGGATGTTGCCCCTCAAGTCAATGAGGATGCTGCACCTGAAGCTCATGAGACTGCTGCACCTGGCGCCAATGAGGAGGCTGCACCTGAAGCAAATATGACAACTGCTCCCGAAGCACTTGTTGTGCAGCCAGACTCCTCTGATGTTGCTCCTGCTCCTGTTCCGCCCCGAAGGCCTCACACTATTGAGAAAGCATACGATCATGGTCAGCTTGTCACTGTCCGATGGCCCGTTCTGGTGCCTCCGCCTTCTGCCTCTGGACCCCAATTCGACTATCATGTTAAGCATAGGCCTCAGGTCCAGAAGCCAAAGCCAAGATTGCCAAGGTTTCCAGGTACTGCCAACTCCCCCGGGTCCTTCAATGCAAATGGCTTCAAAAGCCACAATACCTTCTTTGACAGCACCAAGAACCCCTACTCCAAGCCAAGGATTTCATCAGATCGGTTCTGGAGCTATCAGCAGAGAAGCTATTACTCATGTGTGCTATATGATCAAGGGCGCATTTTCCCTCATATGCGTCTTGACACTGAAGCTATTGCTGGACTGCCGTGCTTGGAAGAAGCACTTGACTGCTTTCGTGATGCTGGTCTGCTCCACTTTGTGACAGACAAGGAACATTGGAATGAAGAACTATTGCTTCAATTCTATGCCACTTTGCACATTCGCGGCTACTACAGAGACATCAAGACATGGGTTCTCGAGTGGATGACTGGAAATGTCCATCATGAAGCCAAAGCTATGGATATCATTGAGCTTACTGGGCTAGCCACTCCTGGAGAACTGTATGAGCCTAATCGCCGCCTACACCGCAATCTTGTGGAGCATCTTTCATAAGCCAGAACCCAATATGAGCCAGATGCTGAGCATGATGAAGCCTATGCCATCTGACGCTGAGTATCCCACGCATTTCTTTGTTAAAGACCTTGAGTATCTGCCTCGTACCATATATCATATCATCAGGCGAACTCTATGGCCAGCCAAGGGACACTCATCATCGGCCAAGCTTGAAGGAGCTATGAAGACATTGGTCTTCTATATTCTCAATGGCATCAGCTTCAACACTCAGGAATTCTTCATAAGGCAACTTGTCGCTCCGCTCGACCTATTTGGTGCGAAGTTTTATGCTCCATGGGTCATGCGCCTCATCAAGCGACACTCCTCTGTCAATTATCAGCCCTCTGCTCGCAATCACATAATATTTCTGCCCGAGGTTGATATGTCGATTGATCTCAGATACTCGACCCTGCCAAGACGCGCTTTGTCTTGAACATTGAGCACCAAAGCTTCACTCAGCCTATTGAAGGTGTTCAAGCAGCAACAAGATTCTATCCACTGGCTGGTAACACCCGTCTGCCTCACAGAGCGCCAACTGAAGCCACTGAAAGCACCATTGTGCAAAGGCCTCGGAAGCGTTCTCGTGTTCTCAATGACCGAGAGCTTCTTGTGGCTCTTCATCAGAAGCAGGATAAGCATCATTTCTGGCTCAAGCGCCAAATGCAAAGCCTCTTGGTGGATGTCAATCGCATTCGCAACCTTGCCACCAAGAATGCCTTTGTTGCTCATGAAACTTGCCGAAGATCATGGAAGAGTTTGACTCTGCTCAGTGCTAAAGCTGATCTTCAAGATGATGGCTTCAATGAAAGATTCCAGTTCGACTCCACTCCTCCAAGGACTGCTACCCTGCGTCGAACACCATCTCTTGAAGACTCTGAATATTCTTCTTCCGCGGCAACAGTTAATGCCAGAGTGATCGATGATGAAGATGATGCTACTTCACCACCTCAAACTACTACTGCTTGCATCGACACTGCACCAAGTTCCTCTGCACCACCAACCAACGACAACGACCCAGCTGCTTCACCTACTCATGACGAGTAGATGCTCTATGTATTCAAACCTTTTTGGTCATTACTGACAAAAGGGGGAGAAGCGTATGAGTTGATAGTCTTCAAGCGGGTTCATATGGGCGGTTGCATTATATTTTGCTGCGTGCTTACAACTCTTGCATTTTGAAACATTTGGTTCTTCGAGTTGTAACACCTAAACTTGATGGTCGTCTGCTACTTCTGCTACTTATTTGCTTTACTATGATGCGATGGTAAATTCCACATGTGTGATCGTAACTTCCGCACTTAGATCATTCTGCAGACGTCCATTTTTCATTATGCATGTCATATTACTTGCTATATCATTTCATGCATGATAAATTGGCTTCATAAGTTGAAGTGGATCTCCACAAGTACAACCTGCCATGTGCATTTGCAATTCAAAAGCAAATTACTTATATGCACATCTTCAGGGGGAGCCCTTGCAACTTATGAAGACAATTCCCTATCCTTACAATTTCACATACTTTATCCCCGTTGAAAACTTCAACCAATTTGTCATCAATCACCAAAAAGGGGGAGATTGTAAGTGCATCTAGTGGCACCCCTAGTTGGTTTTGGAGTATTGACGACAAAGTTGGTTGAGGGACTAATGCGTTTGTGAGAATTGGAGGATAACGCAGGTAGTGTCCCTCATTGATTCGGTTTACCTACCGGAGATGACCCCTAAAAATGTATGAAGACATTGAAGACAATGGTGGTATGAGAAGATATTCATATTGAAGACTATGACATGAGGAGACATTGCGTGAAGACTTTGGAGCGCGAAGACTGTGTGGCTTCGTTGTTTCCTTTTCTTCTTTGTTGAGTCATAGGAACCACCATACTGTTAAGTGGGGTCCAAGTGAACTAAGTCCGAGTGACTGAAGTGATGCTCAACCCAAATCCTATGTCTTCGAGTGAAGACAATGAGAGCAAATCTTATCTAGAGCTGGATGAGTCAGCTTTGCTTGTAGCCCAAGTAAAGTTGCCGCGTGTGTTTGAAATCTGACCGTTGGAACACGTGTCAGTTCCTTAGTGACCCAGGGTCATTTTGGACAAATCAGGTTGGGTTGCCTAGTGGCTATAAATAGCCCACCCCTACACCATAAATTGGTGGCTGCTCAGAGTTAGTGCACGGCTTTTGTCGTTTGAGAGCAACCCACCTCGAAGCATTTGAGAGAGAGAGAGATCCTTGCGAGGACAAAGCCCAAACACCCGAGCCAAAGAGTGTTAGGCATCATCAAGTCTTTACATGTCATGTGACTGAAGACTTATTACACTTGAGGATGTGAATCCTCCACCGGTTAGGCGTCGCGTTCGAGCATCAAAGAGTCATTGTGGATTGCGGTTAACAAAGTCTGTGAAGGTTTGGAAGTCTCCCTTGAAGACTTACCAGAGTGATTGAGCGAGGACTGGGTGTCCTTAGCTCAAGGGGAATAAGGTGAAGACACGGTCTTCTAAGTTAAATCTCAGCCTCCCTAACCAGACGTACAGTTGTCACAGCAACTGGAACTGGTCCAACAAATCTTGTGTCTTCAACAAGCAACTGGTTCTATCCCTTCCAACCTTACTTAAGTTTGTCTTCATGAAGTCATTACTTATCTGTTTATCTGTTTGACTACTATTGTTGATTGGCTTCATACTATCTTCCATCGTGATCCTTACTGCCTAACTGCTATTAGTCCTGTACTTTCATATCATTACATACTTGACTATGGCTTGTTTAGGTTAGTTTATCTTCCGCTGCATATCAATTAGGTTGTTTCTGTTGTTTGTCTTCGAAACTTCCAAGCTTTGAAGACTTTCATAAAAATCGCCTATTCACCCCCCCTCTAGTCGATACTAGCACTTTCACTTGGTGCAGATGGGTTGAACAAATACTGCACAATGGGACTGTTAGCATCAAGCTCAATGGTAGTGTTGGCCGTATTTTCAAAGCAAAAAAGGGGGTTAGACAGGGGCATCCCCACTCACCTTTCCTATTTAATTTAGCCATTGAATGCCTTACCAAAATGATCAAAAATGCCCCAAAAAAACCAATTGTGGGCCTGGCTTATGATCTTATTCCTGATGGGGTGGTGGTCCTACAACATGCAGATGATACTATCATTTGCATTGAAGATGATGTTGATAAGGCAGTCCACCTGAAGTTGCTGCTATATATGTTTGAAATGATGTCTGGTTTGAATGTTAATTTTCAGAAAAGTGAGATCCTCACTGTAGGTGGGGATGAAAGTGTGGTGAATAAGTATGCAGAAATTTATAACTATGAGGTTGGCAGTTTCCCACTCAAATACTTGGGTATGCATGTGAGCTATGCTAATCTGAAAACCTCTTATTGGGAGTTTATTGTTAGTAAATACCTGAAGAGGTTCGAGGCCTGGATTGGCAACGCTGCCTCAATGCGGGGGGGGGGGACACTCTGCTTGATTTTGTTGTCACGCAGATCTCTCTTTACCACATGTCAATGTGGCTCATGAATAAAACTTTCATTGAGAAACTAGATAAACACAGACACAAGTTCTTTTGGCAAGGTTGCAACAAAAAAAGGAGATAGTATCTTGTTAAGTGGAGCAAGATATGTAGATCCAAAAACAAAGGGGGATTAGGCATAAAAGATCTACGGAAACAAAACATTAGTCTTATGGTTAAATGGTGGTGGAAGCTGGAGACGCAAAATGGCCTATGGCAGGATATAGTCCGGGCCAGGTACATTCGCAACATTTCTGTTGCGGAAGTTTCCCCTAAATTTTCTGACTCACCTTGTTGGAAAGCCCTGCTCAAGGTTAAAGAGGTCTATATGATGGGCAGAAAAATTGAGACTGCTGCTGAGAACTTGGTTAGACGATGGAAAGATCCAATAAATGGGCTGATCCCATTTCAAGATCAATATCCGCGTTTGTTTGAGATCTGTAATCATCCGGCGAGCACCCTGGACAAGAGATGAGCTTGATGACACTTCTATATTTAGACGCAGGCTTACCCCTGAGATGTTCAAACAGTGGGAAGATATGCATGTTGTAGTTAAAAATATTCCCCTAAATGAGAGGAGTGATCATATCTCTTGGGGACTAAACAAGAATGGCAAGTTCACCACTAAGTCAGTGTATAAGATGCTGGAGAAACCTCTTAGTGGGTGCCACTATAGATGGATTTGGAAAGCCAAGATCCCTCTAAAAATCAAAATCTTTCTATGGCAAATTTCACAGGATGCAGTACTTACTAGGCAAGTAATGAAAAAGAGGAAATGGCCAGGGAACCCTTGATGCTCTTTCTGCAAACAGGTGGAAACAGTGCAACACCTGTTCTTTACTTGTCCCATGGCCAGAATAGTCTGGTGATCTATTGGAGTGGTTCTTGGTATTGATAGATGCCCATCGAACTACTGGCAATACTTCATGTGGTGCCACAAGTTCCTCCCTAGGAAGAAAACGTTTTATACAGTGGGCTTAGCGGCCACTTGTTGGGCTATATGGCTTGTGTGCAATCGAGCTACTTTTGAAAACAAACAAATCAAGACTCCTTTTGAAATTGTATTTTCTCTATGCTATTTTCTACTCTACTGGACAGGGCTACAGTAAGGGGAGGACGCCATGGAGCCGCGTGCTGGAGTTGAGATGATCAGGGCTAGCACAATGTAGTTGATGAAGATGTGTGGTGCTGCCAACAACCAATCCAAGGTGTTTGATGATTCTAGAGATGCGCTGGATGAAGAGATGACGGGCGCGCTCTTTCACTGCTGCTTCATCCCGGAGAGGATGCCTACTATCTGCTTGGCATGCTGCTGTGTTTAGATACTGAGTCTGATCTTTTGAGAATGTAATAGGCTAGATTTTATCTCGTTCTACTCAGGTTTTCACCCCATGATACTCGTTTCAATGACGAACGAGTATGGTGGGTTTCCTGGTAGTGCTAGAACTCGCCATACCTCTTTCCCTCCTCCTGACTCTCTCGCTTGAACTGGTTGTATTTCCGTTCTTTGCAATGGAAAGGGATAAAGCCCGGTTCTAAAAAAAATGTTTGATCCTGCTAATCTACGCTTGTTTTCATCGGTGACACTTATTATTCTCGTGCGCTAGTCATGTGGGATCCTTCTAATCTACGCTTCTGGACTATCTCTTACAACACAGTTTGTCTAACTCTATTGAGGGAGAGGCGATGATGACGGCGTGCCTTCGACTTGCTCCAGTGCTTTTAGTCATCGCAAGGTGGTCAAACGGATCTACTTGTAATTTTTATTACTTCTGATGCTCTCTTTACTACCATGATAGATTGTGAATAGATTGGTCGACTTGCTCGCTTTATGAGGTTTCTTCCGCAAAAGAAGAAACAGTTGAATCTTGGGTTGCATACATCTATTCATTTAGATGTTACATGTGATCCTCTTTTTAGAAGGAAAAAACTATATCTTAATACACTTTTAAGTCAATATGAGTCGGTCTACTTTCGATGATCTAGTGATGACGCACACTATGTGCTATTACATCGAAATACTAGTAAAAAAGGGCATAATAAGCGGATCCCAGAGGCGGTGTTAAGCCACACACCAAACACTACAGGAAAAACAAAACAAGCCAAGTATCAGACATACTCGGCGAAGGCCAAATGCATCTCGGCGAAGAGTTTGCCGGGTGTTACACCCAACAAAGCCGGCTCGGCTTACCCCATGTCGAGAAAGCGGCATAACACGAGGTCATTTTGTCGGGGACTCGTAGCTATGTGTTTGATCCCTCTCTCGCGCGTTCTTGATTTGGTACGATCTTGATGTACCGCGAGCTTTGTTACTACAGTTGGATCCCCCTCTATCTTCTTGTGATGAATTGAGTTTTACCTTTGAGGTTTCACTATTATCGGATTGAATACTTTTATGGATTTGAGAACACTTCATGTATGTCTTGCGTGGGATACCCGTGGTGACAATGGGGTGTTCTATTGATTCACGTGATGTATGTTTTGACACTCAACTTGCGGATTCCCAAGGTGACATTGGGGTAATCTATGCATAGGGGCTGATGCACGTTTTCATCTTTGTTTCGCCGGTAGAAATCGTCGGGCACTTATTGAAGTTCTTTGTGTTGGATTGAATATTATGAATCTGAGATTGTGTGATGTATATCGTATAATTGACCCACGGATACTTGTGGTGACATTGGAGTATCTAGGTGACATTAGGGTTTGATTGATGTGTGTAATGTGGTATTATTTTAGTATGAACTCTAGGGCTGTCTGTGACACTTATAGGAATAGCCCAATGGATTGATCGGAAAGAATAACTTTGAGGTGGTTTCGCACCCTACAAGCAATTTCATCTTATGTTCTCCGCGATAGGAACTTTGGAGTGATTCTTTGTTGCACGTTGAGGGATTGTTATATGATCCAATTATGTTATCGTTGTTGACAGGTTTTGCGCTAGCGAAAGTATGAACCCTAGACCTTGTTTCCAAGCACTATAATACTGTTTTTGCTCACTTTTGTTACTAGATACCTTGCTGTTTTTATTTATTCAAATTATAAAAATATATTTCTACCATCCATATTACACTTGTATGACCATCTCTTCGCCGAACTAGTGCGCCTATAAAATTTACCATTGTATTGGGTGTGTTGGGGACACAAGAGACTCTTTGTTATTCGGTTGCAGGGTTGTTTGAGAGAGACCATCTTCATCCTATGCCTCCCACGGATTTATAAACCTTAGGTCATCCACTTAAGAGAAATTTGCAACTGTCCTACAAAACTCTACGCTTGGAGGCCCAACAAGAGTCTACAAGAAGAAGGTTGCGTTGTAGACATCAAGCTCTTTTCTGGTGCCGTTGCCGGGGAGGTGAGTGCTTGAAGGTATATCTTTAGATCTTGCAATTGAATCTTTTAGTTTCATGTTTTATTACTAGTTTAGTCTATAGAAGAAAACTACAAAAAAAAATTGGAATTGAGGTTGCCTCATATGCTTCATCTTTTTAATGTCTTTCATGAAAATGATGGAAAGGAATATTGTGCTCAAGTGTTAGAAGAAGAAGTAAATAAAATGTTTGGCTCTAAATCGTTGAATGATGAGCATGATTGCAATGTTATTAGTATGAATTCTTTGAATATCCATGATGCTAATGATATGCAAAGCCACAAGCTTGGGGATGCTATGTTTGATGAAGATGATATTTTTTGTCCCCCAAGTTTTGATGAGCAAATTTATTATGATGATATCATGCCTCCTATTTATGATGATTATATTGATGAAAGTGGGTTTGGAAGAGTGGCAACTTTATGTACTAGTGATCCCACTATTTTGGAGGGTGTTGAATCTTATTATAATGATAAAAGTGGATTTGGAGATGTCATGACTTTATTTACTAATGATTCCACTATCTTGGAAGAGGTTTCAATTGATTATGATGAGAACGAAGTTGCTACTTATGATGATTATTGTGATGACACTTATGTTATAAAAAGTAGTGATGATTATATTTATAAAACTTGTCATGATTATGAATATCCTTTTACTGAACATTACTCCTTTAATGTGGAAACGATTTATAGTATTCAAGTTTCATATGATGCTCCCACTACTATTCATGAGAATAAATTTGCTTATGTGGAGAGTAGTAAAGTTTCTATGCGCGTAGATCATGGAAAGAACGCTTGATGTGTTGGTTATATTGTTGAATTCATTCATGATGCTACTGAAAATTATTATGAGGGAGGAATATATGCTTGTAGGAATTTCAATAATATCAAGTTTCCTCTCTTTATGTTGAAAATCTTGAAGTTATGCTTGTTTTGCCTTCCTATGCTAGTTGATTCTTGTTCTCATAAATTGTTTGCTCACGAAATCCCTACGCATAGGAAGTGGGTTAGACTTAAATGTACTAGTCGTATGCTTCATATGCTCCCATTATGTTTCAATTCTTATCTTTTATGTGAGCATCTTTGAAATCATCAAGCCTAGCTAAAAAGGCATTAAACAATAGCAGCAGTTGGGAGGCAACCCAATGTTATTTTATTTCTACTTTTTTTGTTCCTGTTTTCCAATAAATTTATCATCAAGACTCTAGTTAGATGTGTTTTCATGTTTTAATTTTGTGTTTGTGCCAAGTAAGACCTTTCGGATAGTTTGGAAGATTGTTGATTTGAACTTGCTGAAAAACAGAAACTTTTGTGCCCAGTAAAACAATTTTCAAAAATCATAGAAGCATGTTTTTGATCTGAAGTTTTCACACAAGATTTATATACAAATTTCCCAGGCTGTCCTAATTATTCAGAATTTTTGGAGTGACATAAGTATATGAAATTTCCTGATTACTACAGACTGTTCTGTTTTAAACAGATTCTATTTTTCATGTGTTGTTTGCTTATTTTGATGGATCTATGAGTAGTATCGGAGGGTATGAACCATGGAGAAGTTAAAATACAGTATATAACACCAATATAAAATTATTATGAGTTTACAACAGTACTTAGAAGTGGTTATTTGCTTTGTTTCACTAACGCATCTCACGAAGTTCCGTTAAGTTTTATGTGATTGAAGTTTTCAAGTTTTAGGTGAAATATCGATATGAGGAGAATAAGGAGTGGCAAGACCCTAATCATGGGGATGACCAAGGTACCTCCAAGGTAATATTCAATGAAGATCCAAGCAACTAAGCTTGGGTATGCCCAGGAAGGCATCCCCTCTTTCGTCTCTAACATTATCGGTAACCTTACTTTGAGCTATATTTTTATTCGCCACATGATATGAGTTTTGCTTGGAGCATAATTTTATTTTATTAGGATTTGATTGCTGTTATTTATAATAAGGTTTTGTCTCTTTTGGTTCAATAAAAAGGTCAAGTATAGCCTTTACCATGCTTATTTTGCATGTCGATATGTTGTTGTTTTGAAAACAAAAAGTTATCTATCATTGTCTGAATTCTTCTGAAAAGTAAGAACATGATAAAATCTTGAAATTTTTAGACTTTGAGCAATAAAAAAAATCTACAGTGTGGTATTTTTTCATAATTTTTCAAGTTCAGGAAGTATGATTCCTCTTGCATTCTTTACAAATTGTTCTGTTTAGACAAATTGATGTTATGTTTGCATTGTTTGCATATGTTTGCTTGTTTAATGATTATATTTGAGGACAGGATTGTTAAATATGAAGAGGCTTTTAGTAGGAAATATCAAATAATAATTTTAGTGATTTGCTACAGTAGAGAATGATAAGGTTATTGCATTGATTTATACTAACTTATCTCACGAGTTCTTGTTGAGTTTTATGTCGATGAAGTTTTTTAGATTTAGGGAAACCATGATATAAAAGGAATTAAGGAGACACAAAAGGTCAAGCTTGGGGATGCCCAAGGCATCCCAAGTTAATATTTCAAGAAGTCTCAAGCATCTAAGATTGGGGATGCCCCGGTTGGCATCCCACCTTTCTTCTTCAACAACTATCAGTCAGTTTTGGTTGAGCCTAAGTTTTTGCTTCTTCACATGATATGTGCTATCCTTGCAATGTCATTTTATTTTATTTTTCTTGCTGTTTTAATAATATCTCAAGATCTGAAATTTTTGAATGAGAGAGTCTCTTCACATGGCTACATAATTATTCAACTACTCATTGATCTTCAGTTATATCTTTTGGAGTAGTTTGTCATTTACTCTCGTGCTTCACTTATATTATTTTGAGAGTCTCTAAACATCATGGTAATTTGCTTTGGTTATGATTTTAGTCCTAATATGATGGGCATCCAAGAAGGATATAATAAAAACTTTCATATAGAGCATTGGATACATGAGAAGTTTGATTCCTTTCACTTGTTTTTGGATATGAAGATGGTAATATTAGAGTCATGCTAGTAGTAAATTGTGGAGTCAAAGAAATAATTGCGTTAAGGTTTGTGATCCCCATAGCATGAACGCATGGTCTTCTAGTTATGTGATAAAGTTGGAGCACAATTTATTCTTGATTGTCTTCCTTTGCGTGAAAGTCGGGAGCGCTTGATGGTTAACTCCTACCAACCTCTCCCATAAGAGCATGCGTAGTAGTACATTGCTTCGAGGGATAATAAAACTTTTTGCAATAAGTATGTGAGTTATTTATGACTAATGTGAGTCCATGGATTATATGCACTCTCACCCTTCCACCATTGCTAGCCTCTCTAGTACAATGCAACTTTCGCCAGTGCATTACACCCATCATATATCTTCCTCAAAACAGCCACCATACCTACCTATTATGGCATTTCCATAGCCATTCCGAGATATATTGCCATGCAAATTCCACCGTTCCATTTATTATGACACGCACCATCATTTTCATATTGTTCTCATATGACACGCACCTATAGAGTCATATTTTGTTCTGGAATTGAGTTGTAATTCTTGAGTTGTGAGAGAATAAAAGTGTGATGATCATAATTATTAGAACAATGTCCCATGTGAGGTTATAAATAAAAGAGGCCAAAAAAGAGCCCAAATAAAAGAGGCCAAAGTGCCCAGAAAAAGGAAAAAAAAGGAGAAAAGAGTCTCCAAAAAAGAGAAAGGAGAATAAATAAATAAATAAAAATGAGAGAAAAAGAGAGAAGGGACAATGTTACTATCCTTTTCCACACTTGTGCTCCAAAGTAGCACCATGTTCTTCATGATAGTCTCCTATTCTGTCACTTTCATATATTACTAGTGGGAATTTTTATTATAGAACTTGGCTTGTATATTCCAACGATGGGCTTCCTCAAATGCCCTAGGTATTCATGAGCAAGCAAGTTGATGCACACCCGCTAGTTTTCTTTTGTGCTTTAATACACTTATAGCTCTAGTGCATCCGTTACATAGCAATCCCTACTCACTCACATTGATATCAATTTATGAACATCTCCATAGTTCATTGATTTGCCTAGTTGATGTGAGACTTTCTCCCTGATTTTGTCTACTACCACCTTCTATTCCACCCATAGTGCTATGTCCATGGCTCACGCTCGTGTATTGTGTGAAGAGTTAAAAAGGCTGAAGCGCGCTAGAAAGTACGAAACAACTGCTTGGATGACACCGGGGTGGGCATGATTTATACTTTGCGCTAAGAAGAGGGAGCATAACAACACTATATGATTTTGTAGGGATAACTTTCTTTAGCCATGTTATTTTTGAAGCTTAATGATTTGCTTGCTAGTATGCTTGAAGTATTATTGTTTTTGTGTCAATGAGCTTTTGTTTTAAATCATATGGATCTGAATATTCACTAGTAGAAAACAGGGCTATGGTTGAGGCCTGGGTAAGGGCATTTGGACCAAAGGGGGTATTAGTTCCGGTTTGTGAGGCCAGTGGGCCAGCCTGGCCTCGATGGCCATTGGTCCCGGTTTGTCTGACCCCTTTGGTCCCGATTCCAGACATGAATCGGGACTAATGGGCCTCGCTCCTGGGCCACAACCTTTAGTCCCAGTTGGTGGCTGGAACCGGGACAAAATGCGGTCACCAACAGGGACTAAAGAGAGGCCTATATATACCCCCTGCCCGCAAGCAGAGCAGTGCACTACTCTGTTTTTTGGCCAGCCGTGGGAGAGCTTTGTGGTGCTCTAGCTCACCTCCTATGCACATGAGGTGTTCGATGAAATGCCCGAGCCACACTTAAGCTTTCTCCTCTCGAAGCTCCTTGTCCAAACTCCATTTTCCTCAAGATTTTTCTAGGTTTGGCGGTCCGTCCTGTCCCGTCCCTGTCCTCACCGCCACCAGTCGCCCGCGCCGATCTCGTCGCCAGCACCACCGTGGTGAGCCTCTTGTTCTTATCTTTTTTCTAAAAGAAAAAATTCTTACTTGTATGATTTAGATTGATACTTGTATGATTTTCTTACTTTTATTATTGTTTCTTATTATATAGTGCAATGGTTTTGGTATCCGCCCCCGTCGACCCTCGTCCTGTCTATGATTCAGATGTGGTATATATTATCTTTTATAACTATTTGTTTCATTTAGTGTTTATGACAATTATGCCGACCAACGTGACATAGATGTTTTATCTAGGAGGTATGTGAACCGGAAATTCTAACTGACCCTCTTGTCGAGAGGTTAAATTTAGTTGAAAAAGAAAATGATTACTTGGAGAAGATGGCATTGGAGTTTCATGTTGCGGATATTGTCGATGATCTCAAGATCAAGATGGATGAAATGCGCTTGAAGATTAGAAAGATAAAAGATATGCCATCCATACCGAGGCTTGGTATCATTATGTCGTTGGATCAATTGTTACCTTAGTTGTGATTATGATCGCATTTGTTGTTGCATTGAAATGTTTTACATAGTTTTAATCTATGGTTTAATTAGATGCTCTAGAGAGCTATATGTTGTTCAATGAGAACTATGTATGAACTTTATGTATTTATTTTTTGAGTAATAACATTTTATCACTACTGTATTTTGGTTTTAATCTTATGATGAACTTCTATTAATTTGCTCACTTCTCTGTTCATGATGTTCTATAATGGTTTTGCCACACTTAATTATATATAATTCACGCAGATGAACCAGCAATGGATGTACGGTGATAGACGCACCTATGAGTACATTAAGGGCATGCATATTTTTCTCGAAGTGGCTGAGGCAAACAAGCAGAATGGATTTATGTGTTGTCCATGCCCTATCTATGAAAATACAAAGTCTTACTCTGACGCGAAAACCCTTCACATCCACCTGCTTGAGAAGGGTTTTATGCCACACTATAATGTTTGTACCAAGCATGGAAAAAGAGGGGTTATGATGGAAGACAATGAAGAAGAAGAGGATGATGACAACTAGGTGCCCCCTGAATACGGTGATGCTACAACGAGGGAAGCTGAAGATCAAGAGGAACCAAACGATGTGCCCGATGATGATCTTCGCCGGGTCATTGTTGATGCAAAGAGACAATGCGAAAGTGAAAAGGAGAAGTTGAAGTTCGATCGCATGTTAGAGGATCACAAAAAAGGGTTGTACCCCAATTGCGAAGATGGCAACACAAAGCTCGGTACCACACTGGAATTGCTGCAATGGAAGGCAAACAATGGTGTATCTGGCAATGGATTTGAGAAGCTACTGAAAATATTGAAGAAGAAGCTTCCAAAGGATAATGAATTACCCGACAGTACGTACAGAGCGAAGAAGGTTCTATGCCCTCTAGGATTGGAGGTGCAGAAGAAACATGCATGCCCTAATGACTGCATCCTCTACCGTGGTGCGTACGAGGATTTGAACACATGATCGGTATGCGGTGCATTGCAGTATAAGATCAGACGAGATGACCCTGGTGATGTTGATGGCGAGCTCCCCAGGAAGAGGGTTCCTGCCAAGTTGATGTTGTATGCTCCTATAATACCACAGTTGAAACGACTTTTCAGAAACAAAGAGCATGCCAAGTTGATGCGATGGCACAAAGAGGACCGTAAGAAAGACAGGAAGTTGAGAGCACCTGCTGACGGGTCACAATGGATAAAAATCGAGCAAAAGTGGGGGGAATTTGCAGGTGACACAAGGAACGTATGGTTTGGTTTAAGCGCGGATGACATTAATCCTTTTGGGGAGCAGAGTAGCAATCATCGCACCTGGCCCGTGACTCTATGTATATATAACCTTCCTCCTTGGTTGTGCATGAAGCGGAAGTTCATTATGATGCCAGTGCTCATCCAAGGCCCTAAGCAACCTGGCAACAACATTGATGTGTACCTAAGGCCATTAGTTGAAGAACTTTTACAACTGTGGAATGGAAAAGGTGAACATGTGTGGGATGAGCACGACGAGCAGGAATTTAACCTACATGTGTTGCTGTTTGTAACCATCAATGATTGGCCTGCTCTCAGTAACCTTTCAGGACAGACAAACAAGGGATACCACGCATGCACGCACTGTTTAGATGACACCAAAAGTATATATTTGGACAAATGTAGGAAGAATGTGTACCTGGGGCATCGTCGATTTCTTCCGACTGACCATCAATGTCGAAAGAAAGGCAAGCATTTCAAAGGCGAGGCAGATCACCGGAAGAAGCCCGCCATCCGTACTAGTGATCACATACTTGTTATGGTCAATGATTTACAAGTAATCTTTGGAAAGGGTCCCGGCGGACTATCTGTTCCGAATGACGCTAAGGGACGCGCACCCATGTGGAAGAAGAAATCTATATTTTGGGACCTACCCTACTGGAAAGACCTAGAGGTCCACTCTGCAATGGACGTGATGCACGTGACAAAGAATCTTTGCGTGAACCTGTTAGCCTTCTTGGGCGTGTATGGGAAGAGAAAAGATACACTGGAGGCATGGGAGGACCAACAACGTGTGCACGAAAAAGATGGCATGCCTCCAAATCAGTATGAAGGTCCTGCCAGCTACGCTCTTACCAAAGAAGAGAAGGAATACTTCTTTGAATGTCTGCTTAGTATGAAGGCCACGTCTGGCTTCTCGTCGAATATAAAAGGAATAATAAATATGGTAGAGAAAAAGTTTCAGAACCTAAAGTCTCATGACTGCCACGTAATTATGACGCAACTGCTTCCGGTTGCATTGAGGGGGCTTCTATCGGAAAATGTTTGATTAGCCATTGTGAAGTTATGTGCATTCCTCAATGCAATCTCTCAGAAGGTGGTCGATCCAAAAATTCTACCAAGGTTAAGGAATGATCTGGCGCAATGTCTTGTAAGTTTCGAGCTAGTGTTCCCACCATCCTTCATCAATATCATGACACACGTCCTAGTTCATCTAGTTGACGAGATTTCCATTATGGGCCCTGTATTTCTACACAATATGTTCCCCTTTGAGAGGTTCATGGGAGTCTTAAAGAAATATGTTCGTAACCGTGCTAGGCCAGACAGAAGCGTCTCCACGGGTCATCAAATAGAGGAGGTCATTGGGTTTTGTGTTGACTTCATTCCTGACCTTAAGAAGATTGGTCTTCCTCAATCGTGGTATGAGGGGAGACTGACTGGAAAAGGCACGCTAGGAGCGGACTCAATAATATGTAGGGACGGGCATTTTTGGTCTCAAGCACACTACACAGTTCTACAGAATTCTACCTTGGTGACCCCATATGTCAATGAACACAAGAATATTCTGTGCTCCAAACACCCGGAGCAGTGTGACGACAGGATTACATGTGAACACATCAGGACTTTCGGCAGTTGGTTTCAAACACGTCTCATATGGGTGACAACGTGGTTTCTCCCGAGCTGTACTCATTGACCAGGGGACCATCTTCGACTTTATTGACTTACAAAGGGTACGAGATAAATGGGAATACATTTTACACGATAGCCCAAGATCAAAAGAGCACCAACCAAAATAGTGGTGTTCGCTTTGATGCAACAACCAAGAGGGGAAAGACCACATATTATGGTTACATGATACGTCTCTGTCGTATCTACTTTTCCAAACACTTTTACCCTTGTTTTGGACTCTAACTTGCATGATTTGAATGGAACTAACCCGGACTAACGTTGTTTTCAGCAGAACTGCCATGGTGTTATTTTTGTGCAGAAATAAAAGTTCTCGGAATGACCTGAAAATCCACGGAGCAACTTTTCAGAATTAATAAAAAATACTGGCGAAAGAATCAGCGTCAGTGGGCCTACACCTTGTCCACGAGGGTGGGCGGCGTGCCCCCTCCCCTAGGGCACGCCCCCTGCCTCGTGGGCCCCCTGGACGTCCACTGACCTCAACTCCAACTCCATATATTTGCTTTTGGAGAAAAAATCAGAGAGAAAGTTTCATCGCGTTTTACGATATGGAGCCGCCGTCAAGCCCTAATTTCTCTCGGGAGGGCTGATCTGGAGTCCGCTCGGGGCTCTAGGGAGGGGGATTGATCGCCGTCGTCATCATCAACCATCCTCCATCACCAATTTCAGGATGCTCACCGCCGTGCGTGAGTAATTCCATCATAGGCTTGCTGGATGGTGATGGGTTGGATGAGATTTACCATGTAATCAAGTTAGTTTTGTTAGGGTTTGATCCCTAGTATCCACTATGTTTTGAGATTGTTGTTGCTATGACTTTGCTATGCTTAATGCTTGTCACTAGGGCCCGAGTGCCATGATTTTAGATCTGAACCTATTATGTTTTCATGAATATATGTGAGTTCTTGATCCTATCTTGCAAGTCTATAGTCACCTATTATGTGTTATGATCTGACAACCCCGAAGTGACAATAATCGGGATACTTCTCGGTGATGACCGTAGTTTGGGGAGTTCATGTGTTCACAATGCTTTAATGCTTTGGTCTGATACTCTATTAAAAGGAGGCCTTAATATCCCTTAGTTTCCATTAGGACCCCGCTGCCACGGGAGGGGTAGGACAAAACATGTCATGCAAGTTCTTTTCCATAAGCACATATGACTATATTTGGAGTACATGCCTACATTACATTGATGGTTTGGAGCTAGTTTTGTGTCACCCTATGTTATAACTGTTACATGATGAACCGCATCCAACATAATTATCCATCATCGATCCAATGCCTACGAGCTTATCACATATTGTGCTTTGCTTATTTACTTTACCGTTGCCACTGTTACAATTGCTACAAAATTGCTACCATTACCGTTACTTCCATACTACTTTGCTACTAAATACTTTGCTGCAGATACTAAGTTATCCAGGTGTGGTTGAATTGACAACTCAACTACTAATACTTTAAAATATTCTTTGGCTCCCCTTGTGTCAAATCAATAAATTTGGGTTGAATACTCTACCCTCGAAAACTGTTGCGATCCCCTATACTTGTGGGTTATCAAGACTATTTTCTGGCGCCGTTGCCAGGGAGCATAGCTCTATTCTTTGAGTCACTTGGGATTTATATCTGCTGATCACTATCAGGAAATTGAAATACGAAAGAACTAAGATTTATCCCTCAATTACGAGGGGAGGTAAGGAACTGCCATCTAGCTCGGCACTAGATTCTCCTTCTGTTATGAGTAAGCTTGCGACACCTAAACCTGCTTATGCTATTAATTCTGATATGTCGCATGTTATTGATGATGCCACTTCTACTATGCATGATACTTATGACGAAACTACTTCTATACTTGATACTATTGTGCCATTAGGTGAATTTCTTGATGAACAACTAGCTAGGGCTAGAGAGATGAATTATTGAAAATGAAATTATTGAAGATAGTGATGATGAAGGTTCTCTCCCTAAGTATGAATTACCTTTTGTTCCTGAGGGTTATGTTATGGATGAAGAAACTGCTAGAGATTTTCTTGTTTGCAATGATAGATCTGATCTTAAGAAGTTATTAGCTAAACTGAAACAGAAAACTCTGAATGCTAGAATGAAATATGACCCTGCTTTTGCTACTTCACCTATCTTTGTTACTGATAAGGATTATGAATTCTCTGTCGATCCTGAGATAATTACTTTGGTTGAATCTGATCCTTTTTATGGCTATGAATCTAAAACTGTTGTGGCACATCTTACTACATTGAATGATATAGCCACCCTATTCACTAATGATGAGAAATCTTGCTACTATTATATCCTTAAGATATTTCCATTCTCATTAAAGGGTGACGCTAAAACTTGGTTTAATTCTCTTGATCCTGGTTGTGTGCGTAGGTCCCAGGATATGATTTATTACTTCTCTGCTAAATATTTCCCTGCTCATAAGAAACAAGCTGCCTTGAGGGAAATATATAATTGTGTGCAAAATGAAGAAGAGAGTCTCCCACAAGCTTGGGGGAGGCTTCTCCGGTTACTTAATGCTTTGCCTGATCATCCTCTTAAGAAAAATGAAATACTTGATATCTTTTATAATGGAATAACCGATGCTTCCCAAGGACCACTTGGATAGTTGTGCTCGTTGTGTTTGCAGGGAAAGAACAGTCGATCAAGCTGAATTGCTATTGAATAATATGTTGACTAATGAAAATAATTGGACTCTTCCTGAGCCAACTCCTGAGCCAACTCCTAAACCAAATCCGAAGAAGAGGGGTGTTCTATTTCTCAGTCCTGAAGATATGCAAGAGGCAAAGAAATCTATGAAAGAAAAAGGTATTGAAGCTGAAGATGTTAAGAATTTACCTCCTGTTGAAGAAATGCATGGTCTTAAAATACCACCTATTGAAGAAACACATGGTCTTGATAACCCGACACAGGTAGTAAAGGTAAATTCTCTCTATAGATATGATAAAGTTGAAATCCCTTCTACTAAGTTTGCTAGCCAATGCTTGGATGAATTTGATGACTTTATGGCTAGACAAGAAAATTTCAATGCTTATGTTGGTAGAGAATTAAAGAGTAATTCTTACATGATTGGACGCTTGAGTGATTATATGGCTAAAGTTAAAGGTGAACTTAAACTCATTAGTAAATATGCTTCTATGGTTACCACTCAAGCAGAACAAGTACTTAAAGCTCAAAGTGACTTGCTCGATGAATTAAATAATAAACATGATTTTGCTGTTAGAGTGGCTACTAGAACTGGTAAAATGACTCAGGAACCTTTGTATCCTGAAGGCCACCCTAAGAGAATTGAGCAAGATTCCCAGAGAAATAATTTAGATGCACCTAGTCCTTCTAAAAAGAAGAAAAAGAAAAATGATAGGACTTTGCATGCTTCTAGTGAACCTGTTGTAGACACACCCGAGAATCCCAATGATATTTCTATTTCAGATGCTGAAACACAATCTGATGATGAACATGAACCTAGTGATAATGTTAATGATAATGTTCATTTTGATGCTCAACCTAGCAATAATAGTGATGTAGAGATTGAACCTGCTGTTGATCTTGATAACCCACAATCAAAGAATCAACGTTATGATAAGAGATATTTTGTTGCTAGGAAGCATGGTAAAGAAAGAGAACCATGGTTTCAGAAACCCATGCCTTTTCCTTCTAAGCCATCCAATAAAAAGGATGATGAGGATTTTGAGCGCTTTGCTGAAATGATTAGACCTATCTTTTTGCGTATGCGTTTGATTGACATGCTTAAAGTAAATCCTTATGCTAAGTGCATGAAAGATATTATTACAAATAAAAGAAAGATAACGGAAGCTGAAATTTCCACCATGCTTTCTAATTATACTTTAATTGAAATAAGTTGACACCTACTGAAATATCTTTGCAAATGGATGATAAATCAACTGCTATACCTGTCAGTATTTGTGAGGATGTGCCTGTTGTGGTTGCAAATGTCACTATCTTAACGGACTTTGTTATTCTTGATATTCCCGAGGACGATAGTATGTCGATTATCCTTGGTAGACCCTTTTTGAATACTGCAAGGGCTGTTATTGATTGCAACAAAGGCAATGTCACTTTTCATATTAATGGTAATCAGCATACGGTACACTTCCCGAGGAAACAACCTCAAGTTCATAGCATCAATTCTATCGGAAAAATTCCATCAATCATTATTGGAGGTTTTGAATTTCCTCTTTCTACTGTCAAGAAGAAATATGATATTCTTATTATTGGGGATCTCCATATCCCCGTTGAGGTAACCTAGTGTTATTGGAAATTTCTCCGGTTCCATGTTATTCGGAATGAGTTTGTTAACAAGACTTGATCAACCTTGTTAGTGGATTCCTTTTGATGAGCATGAGATGGATGAAGTTAGAAGGCACAACCTTTTGTACCCTCCTTTTACTTTATGTTATTTAGATTAAATAAAGTAAAAATAGTATTTTTCTATCTGTTTTCTGAATTATCCATGCAATAAAAAATACCCTGAAAAATAAAGTTCTCCAAATGCCCTTCAAATTTAATATGATTTTTTCTGGAATATTTGAGAATATCTGGCACTGAGAACACAACAGGGGGAGCAAGCACCTGTCCACGAGGGTCCAGGGCGCGCCCCTCTGCCTCGTGGGCCCACGGTGGCCGCCCTCCACTTATTCCTGCACCCACACACTTCTTCTTCCTCCCAAAAAAAATTACCATCCAGCTCAAGCACGAGTTCTAGCTCATTTTGCTGCCATTTTTTATCTCCTTGCTCAAAGCTCTATTCACAAAACTGCTTTGGGGGATTGTTCTTTGGTGTGTGACTCCTCCAATGGTCCAATTAGTTTTTGTTCTAGTGCTTTATTCATTGCAATTTTTTGCTGCCTAGGTGACCCTATTCTTGAGCTTGCATGTCAAATTTATATGGTGCCAAGTAATTTTAATGCATGATATAGGCTCTAGGCACTTGTGGGAGTAGTTGCTATCAGTTTTGTTGAGTTTGATTCACTTTTATTTTGAGTTACTAAATGTTTTAGAAATTTTCATAAAAAGATGAAGAGATTCTTCTTGAGGGGCTCTTCTAGCCAAGGCTCTAAGGATAAACAAGCTAAGGAGAATGAAAAGCCCAAGTATAATCTCCCTCGTGTGGCGGAAGTACGGCCGTGTGAATGGCCTTGTGAGGATTTCTTGAGAGCAGCCGGGATTTATGATGACTTTTATTCTCTGGCTGATAATGAGGGCCTCACCGACTTCCTCCACGACCAGATCGAACAGTATCTCTTACTCACCAATACTTTCGTGCAAAATTTCTACTTTTAACCTAAGAAAACACCTCCTTCGGTAGAGTTTCATTTATATGATGTGGCTAGGGAGATGTCACTATATGAATTTTGCACGGTTTGCAAGATACCTTTCAGGGGCAGCTTAGAGGAACCACATCGTAAAGATGTGGATGGATTTATTGATATTATTACTGTAGGGGAAACGAGGAAGGTTTCCGATGCAAGAATTACTAGCATACATTTTCCTGTTTTATGCTACTTTGCAATATTTGCTAGTCGATGCTTAATTGGTCGCGGAAACTGTGGAAACCTTAGTGTTCCGGATATTATTATTTTGTTCCATGCTTTATTTCGTGATAACTCTATTAGTATGGTTGCTATTATTGCTAAACAATTAAGCCTGAACCGTACAAAGGGCCCCATATTTGGAGGTATCTATGTTGCACGCCTTGCTAAACAAAGATACCTATTAGGCATTTTGAGAAAGAGGAAAAACTGTTGCCTCCTACTTTTCTAGATTATAAGAGCATGGTAGCACATGAGTTTATTATTAAAAATGATGATAAGATGCTTTTGTATAATTTGAGATTTCATAAGAAACACAGTGAGACCATTATCTTGCCTGCGCCCTCTTTGTTTGATTTAACTGCACGCCCTTACCTCGTCTTACCGGAGGCCGTCTATGCACTCCGTGGCCATACATCAGCTCCAGAGCCTGAGCCGGAACCACCACTTGACCCTTATCGACCATCTTGTTATCAGTGGGATCCGAAGGAGATCCCAGCCATTGGCAATATGATGACACTCCTCAGTACACCGGAGAGAGTAGCCATGATCCATGGGCATAGACCAACTTAGGTCAAAAGCCTAAACTTGGGGGAGTACGTATTTCTCACCGACATTACATTCATGTTCACACTCATTCTAGTTGTCGGTGCTCATACTTTTTCATTGTACTATCCATGCTAGTTTAATTTCTTTTTCTAGCTTTCTTCTTGTGTGTTTGATAAACCTTAAGAAAAACCAAAAAATTAGTTAGTTTACTTTCCATGCTGTAGTAATAGTAATTAAAAGAAAACCCAAAAATATTTCTCGTTCTTCTTTTGCTTCTTGGGAGCTTTCCCGTGTAAATAGTTTTATTTCTTTTCTTTCCTTTGGGGGTCGAGAGGAGAAGACCATAATGAAAATGTTTAGTGGCTCTCATATGCATGATTGTTGATTTAACCAAGAGCCCATATTACCTTGTCTTCTCCCTTGAATTGAATGCTTGCAGATTCCAGCTTAGTCCAATGCACATAAACTATTACTATTATACACACCGTTCGGTCGTGCAAGTGAAAGGCAATAATGACGATATATGATGGACTGATTGAGATGAGAGAAGCTGGTATGAACTCGACCTCCCTTGTTTTTGTAAATATGATTAGTTCATCGTTCCTGATTCAGCCTATTATGAATAAACGTGTTTGCAATGAAAATTAGAGATTATAGTTGCTTATGCCATGCTTAATTAGCTAGGAGCTTATAATGGTTTAGCTTGCGTGCCAACATGCTATTAAAATGGTTGTGATGTGGTATGATAGGGTGGTATGCTCCTTTGAATGATTCGAGTGACTTGACTTGGCCATGTTCACGCATGTAGTTGAAACAAAATCAACATAGCCTTCATGATATTTATGTTCATGGTGGATTATATCCTACTCATGCTTGCACTCAGTGTTGATTAATTTTAAAGCATGTTCATGACTGTTGTCGCTCTCTAAGTTGGTCGCTTCCCAGTCTCTTTCTAGCCTTCACCTGTACTAAGCGGGAACACTTCTTGTGCATCCAAACTCCATAAACCCCAAAGTTATTCCATATGAGTCCACCTTACCTTCCTATATGCGGTATCTACCTGCCGTTCCAAGTAAATTTGTATGTGCCAAACTCCAAACCTTCAAATGAAATTCTGTTTTGTATGCTCGAACATCTCATGTATCAACTAGGGCTGTCTGTATCTTCCATGTTAGGCAGGTTATTCTCAAGAGGAGTGGACTCCGCTCCTCATTCACGAGAAAATGTCTAGTCACCGGGATGCCCAGTCCCATGCTCAAATCATATCAAAATAATTGCAAACGAAACTCCCCCAGGATTGTTGCTAGTTGGAGGAACCCGTTGTTTCGGGCAAGCCATGGATTGATGCTTGTTGGTGGTGGGGGAGTATAAAATTTACCATTCTGTTTGGGAACCGCCTATAATGTGTGTAGCATGGAAGATATAGAGATCTCTTAGTTGTTATGTTGACAGTGAAAGTATACTGCTCAAAATGTTATTCATCTCCATTTCAAAATCGAGCTCTGGCACCTCTACAAATCCCTGTTTCCCTTTGCGAAGGGCCTATCTATTTAGTTTTATGTTGAATCATCACCCTCTTATTAAAAATCACCCGTTGGAGAGCACCGTTGTCATTTGCAAGCATTACTATTAGTTTATATTGGGTATGACTGGATCTCTTTTACCATGAATTACAATGTTTAGTCAATCCTTGATCTTTAAAGGTGCTCTACATTTATGTTTTGCGGTCTCAGAAAGGGCTAGTGAGATACCATCTTGTTATATCATATTATGATTGTTTTGAGAAAGTGTGGTCATCCGAGATTTATTATTATTGCTCGCTAGTTGATTATGCCATTGATATGAGTAAACATGAGACCTACGTGTTATTGTGAATACGGTTAGTTCATAATCTTTGCTGAAAACTTGAATGCTGGCTTTACATATTTGCAACAACAAGAGCAAACAGAGTTTGTAAAAGTTTTTCTTTATCACTTTTAGTTTGTCAACTAAATTGCTTGAGGACAAGCAAATGTTTAAGCTTGGGGGAGTTGATACGTCTCTGTCATATCTACTTTTCCAAACACTTTTGCCCTTGTTTTGGACTCTAACTTGCATGATTTGAATGGAACTAACCCGGACTAACGCTGTTTTCAGCAGAACTGCCATGGTGTTATTTTTGTGCAGAAATAAAAGTTCTCGGAATGACCTGAAAATCCGCGGAGCAACTTTTCAGAATTAATAAAAAATACTGGCGAAAGAATCAGTGTCAGGGGGCCACACCCTGTCCATTAGGGTGGGGGCGTGCCCCCTTCGCTAGAGCGCGCCCCTGCCTCGTGGGCCCCCTGGACGTCCACCGACCTCAACTACAACTCCATATATTTGCTTTCATGGAGAAAAAAATCAGAGAGAAAGTTTCATCGCGTTATACGATACGGAGCCGCCGCCAAGCCCTAATCTCTCTCTGGAGGGCTGATCTGGAGTCCGTTCGGGGCTCCGAAGAGGGGGATTCATTGTTGTCGTCATCATCAACCATCCTCCATCACCAATTTCATGATGCTCACCGCCGTGCGTGAGTAATTCCATTGTAGGCTTGCTGGACGGTGATAGGTTGGATGAGATTTACCAGGTAATCAAGTTAGTTTTGTTAGGGTTTGATCCCTAGTATCCACTATGTTATGAGATTGATGTTGCTATGACTTTGCTATGCTTAATGCTTTTCACTAGGGCCCGAGTGCCATGATTTCAGATCTGAACCTATTATGTTTTTATGAATATATGTGAGTTCTTGATCCTATCTTGCAAGTCTATAGTCACCTATTATGTGTTATGATCCGACAACCCCGAAGTGAAAATAATCGGGATACTTCTCGGTGATGACCGTAGTTTGAGGAGTTCATGTATTCACTATGTGTTAATGCTTTCGTCCGGTACTCTATTAAAAGGAGGCCTTAATATCCCTTAGTTTCCATTAGGACCCCGCTGCCACGAGAGGGTAGGACAAAAGATGTCATGCAAGTTCTTTTCCATAAGCACATATGACTATATTCGGAATACATGCCTACATTACATTGATGAATTGGAGCTAGTTCTGTGTCACCCTATGTTATAAATGTTACATGATGAACCACATCCGACATAATTATCCATCACCGATCCAATTCCTACGAGCTTTTCACATATTGTGCTTTCCTTATTTACTTTACTATTGCCACTGTTATAATTGCTACAAAATTGCTACCGTTACCGTTACTTCCATACTACTTTGCTACTAAATACTTTGCTGCATATACTAAGTTATCCAGGTGTGGTTGAATTGACAACTCAACTGCTAATATTTGAGAATATTCTTTGGCTCCCCTTGTGTCAAATCAATAAATTTGGGTTGAATACTCTACCCTCGAAATCTGTTGCGATCCCCTATACTTGTGGGTTATCATTACATAGTGGACATATGGGAACTTGACTATGGAAATGATTTAAAGTTTCTTTGTTTCAGTGCAAATGGGCCAATCTGTAAGGAGGCGGGGTACAGGTAGACCCATAGTATGGAATGACAACAGTGGATTTGAACAATCTTGGGTACACAAACAAACCATTCATCCTAGCCAATGATGTGGCGCAGGTTTTCTATGTGAAGGACATGTCTACCAAACCGAGAAAAAGAAAAGATAAGGAAGCGAATACATCATACGATGAGCCAAAGCGCCATGTAGTTCTTTCTGGAAAAAGAGACATCATGGGTGTGGAGGGCAAGACAGACATGTTTGAAGATTATGAAAAGTTTCATGAAATTCCTCCCTTCAAAGTCAAGGCTGACCCAAGCACCCTGTTAAACGATGAAGATTATCCATGGTTACGGTGCAATAAGCAAAGGACACAAGCGAAGAAAAAGTGAATACTTTCTCTCCACAACTATTATGATGATGCCTTTGATCTAGAATATCACTCCAGTTACATGTCAAGAAATGAAATCCCTTTGTAACAGATGAGTTTTCGTCCGAAACCCTGATACTTCAAAAGAGATTGTCCATTTTGTACACGAAGTGCATCCATTTTTTGCCGTAACCCTATCAACTTTTTAAAACGTGCTATGTGGGTGAAATGATGATACCATGCCATCTTTCAATATTTTCAGAGTTCATTTGTAGTGCTTTTCAATTTCAGGGTCATTTAGCTTAAAAACAGTAAATGCATGAAAAATACCAAATGAAGTCAGAAAGGGTTGAAAATTGATGATGTGTCTTTGAATGGTTCATTTTGAATACACAAAGTCTGGAGTTCAAATAAGTTCAAAAAAATGAAATACCATTGTAATAGATGAGTTTTCGTCTGAAACCCTGATACTTCGAAAGAGATGGTCCGTTTTGTACATGAAGTACATCCAGTTTTTGTCGTAACCCTCTCAAATTTTTAGAACAAGTTATGTGGGTGAAATGATGACACCATGCCAACTTTCAACCTTTTCAGAGTTCATTTGTAGTGATTTTTCAATTTCAGGGTCATTTAGCTTAAAAAATCAGTAAATGCATGAAAAATACCAAATGAAGTCAGAAAGGGTTGAAAATTGATGTCGTGACTTTGAATGGTTCATTTTGAACACACAAAAAGTCTAGAGTTCAAATAAGTTCAAGAAATGAAATACCTTTGTAACAGATGTGTTTTCGTCCGAAACCCTAATAATTCGAAAGAGATTGTCCGTTTTGTACACGAAGTGCATCCAACTTTTGTCGTAACCCTCTAAAATTTTTAACACATGCTATGTGGGTAAAATGATGATACCATGCCAATTTTCAACCTTTTCAGAGTTCATTTGAAGTCTTTTTCAATTCCAGGGTCATTTAGCTCAAAGAATGAACTAATAGCAAAAAGAATGAACTAGAAAACTTTTATGAGACTCTAATAGCAAAAAGGATGAAATAAAAATAATCAATTAAAATATTCTGTTATGATCAACTAAAACAAAACTATAATATTCTTCAATAGCAAAAAGAATCAAGTAAAAAGCTTTTATAAAACTCTAATAGCAAAAGGAATCAACTAAAAAGATTTTATAAACCTCTAGTATTTTTGAAACTAAACTTTTATAAAATTTATGCAACTAAAATTATCAAAGTATTTTTGTTCAAAACATTAATACAAAAAATAATTTTCATAAAGAATTTTTTTTGTTAGAAACTTTACTAGCAAACTAAAATAACAAAATCTGTTTTCGATTAAAACAGAAATTTAAAATAACCTAAAAATTACCAAATTGAATATAATGATAAAACACAGTAATATTAAATAGCAAGAAAAAGAATCACTCAAAAATCTATTTTTATAGTAAAGTTATTCACACACTAGTGATTCACAAAATTTAAAAGAATTCAAATTTGAAAACTAAAGGCACTAATAGAAGGTTTATAATTTTTGTGACCTACAAGCAAAGAATCACTAAAAAACTGTAAGTATTTAGTAAGTAAAACGGAAGAAAATAAATAAAGCATCAAAGAAAAGAAAAAACTGGTAAAAAATGCCGCCTACTGGGCCACCACGGCCTGAATACAACTAGAAACCCATCGGCCCAGGATTTAGGCCCGCAGCAGGCCCAGTAGGCCCACAGGCAGAGGAGTGTGACATTAGGCCCGTAAGCCTGCAGTTGAGAGGAGCTCAAGAGGGTCAGTGCAATAGCGCTTATAAACAACTCTCGAGCCCTCTCAGCTAGCGAGGTGGGACTAAACTTTTGGCCCCGGGCAGCACCAACCTTTAGTCCCAGTTGATGGCACCAACCAGGACAAATACCCACCTTTGGTCCCGGTTGGTGGCACCAACCGGGACCAATGCTATCTTTTGGTCCCGGTTCCCGGTTGGTGGCACCAACCGGGACCAAAGGTCTCTGCTTCCCGCCCTTTGGGCTGACGAAAAGAGACCTTTGGTCCCGGTTGGTGGAACAAACTGGGACTAAAGGTGGGTATTGGTCCCGGTTCATGCCACAAACCGAGACTAAAGATGTGGCTATATAAGCCAACACTTATGATTTCCCCCAGTTTCTCCCATCACCACGCCCTGCCTCCTCGTCGTCGTCGCCGTTGACGCCCTCGCCCTGCCTTGCCTCGACGCGCCACCCTCCTCTCACCGTTCCAACTGGCCCGGAAGCCTCCCTGCGCTTGACCTCGTCGCCCTTGCCCGTTTGTTTGCCCAGGGAAGAACCACGCCGGTGCCCGCGACCCCTTCTTCCCCGACACTTTTCGTCACTGCCGCCCCTGATTCCGGCGACCTCAAGCCCTCCCCGAGCCTGCTGTTGTTCCCTACGACCGCGTTGTGAGCCCCTGCCTCCTCCCCTTTCCTTCTCATCACCATCCCCTCGCGCCACCCGTAAGCGCCGCCACCAACCATCATCATCGTCCCCGACCTCGCCATCGCCACCAATGTAATGGAGATTATTGATGCTATGTATATGCTATATATATGCTCTGTATACTGGAGATGGATGGATGAACATTTTTGTAGTAGATGAGGATGATGAATATGTTCATAGAATTCTTTTATGCAAAATTCAGAATTTTTTATGTTCATAGAATTTTTAATGCAAAGAATATGCAAAGAAAATGTATGTATGTTCATATGCAAAGAAAATGTATGGTGTTCACATGCAAAGAATATGCAAAAGTTAGAATTTTTATGTTCATAGAATATATTTTTGGTGATATAGAATATGAATATTTTGAATATGGATGGATGGATGGATGAACATTTTTGTAGTAGATGATGATGATGATGATATGATGATATATGAAAACTTGGTCAATTTTTTTTGTAGTAGATGATGATGGTATGATGATATATATATGAAAACTTGGTCAAATTTTTTTGTAATAGATGATGATATATGAAAACTTGGTCAATTTTTTCTGTTGCAATTTTGTTTGATGAATGTTTTCTATTAAAACTCATATTAAGTTTGTTCGATGAACATATCAAGTGTTGTATTTTCTCTCGAAATGTATCCCCAATAACTTTGACATGAGGGGGGCGTCAATCAACCCCCTCTCACACGACCAAATTTACGAAGTTCAAAGTTACTAAATTTACTCCCGGTCCGCTAGCCCGGCCAACTCTCGAGGCCACCCAAACCCTAGAAGAAAGAGTGTTGTCGATCTCCTACCCCCTCACTACAGGAATTAGGCACTCTGCCGTCAACTGGCTAACGGCAAAGGCATGGAAGGCTAACGGCAAAGACCTTTGCCGTCAGCCAGCAGACAACAACAGGTCCGACTGAATAGGCTACGACAAAGGCCTCATTGCCATCTGCTGGCAGACGGCAAAGATGCAAAGGGCTTTGTCGTCTACTAGCAGAGGGCAAAGATGCAAAGGGCTTTGCCGTCTACTGACAGACGGCAAAGAGCCTGGACGACACACATGGCAATTCAGGTCTGTTAAGTGGTTAACAACGTGCTTTGCCGTCAACCAGCAGATGGCAAAGGACTTTGCATCGTTGTCGTCAGCGAGTTGACGGCAAAGATGCAAAGGCCTTTATCGTCTGGTGGTTGACGGCAAATCTACCAAATAGGCTAGCCCACTACACCCCAGGTTGTACAGGTAGCTGCCATGTGGCAGCTCTGCAGTCTGCTAGCGGACGGCAATGACCCCTGCCGTCAGCCAGCAAATGGAAAAGTGGCTATATAGCCCCTGTTTTTCCTCTTTTTTCCTAAATTCATTCAATTTGACAGAATTTCATATATATATAGACACATTTCAAAATAATTTCAATAATCATACCAACAATAAGTTTCCAACAACATATACATGTTTCCAACAATATACAATGGTTTCCAACAACATTTCCATACATACATATCCAACAAGTTACAATAAATAAAAAGGAAGCACAAGCACAAGTAAAAGTTTGCAACAAGTTTCATCAATGCTAGCTTCCTCATCTCAAGCAAATCTGCAAATTAGGAAAGACAAAAGTTAGAAGAAGAAGAAGACTAGCTAGAAGAAGAAGAAGAAGAAAAAGAAGAAGAACTAAGGTAGGTAAAAATGCCATTTTTAGCTAAGGTAAGTAAAAATGCTAAGTGTGTAGGTCATTTTAGAGCTAAGATAGATAAATAGGTCATTTTGGAGCTAACCTAGGTAGTTATGCCATTTTTGAGCTACTATGCATATTTATTCATTTTGTAGGACAAAATGGTAAGTGTAGGTCATTTTAGAGCTATCCTAGTTAAAATAAGTCATTTTGGAGCTAGGTTAGGTTATTTTGTCATTTTGGAGGAAAATAAACTAATTATATGATAGTTCGGAGCTAAACCATGGTTATTATGCCACTTTTTACCTAGGTAAGCTAATTATGTCATAAATGAACTAGGTAAGCTAAGTATAGATCATTATTTAGCTATCCTAGGTAGTAATGACATTTTTCAGCTAACTAAGCATATTAAGTCATTTAGGAGGAAAAAAGGCTAAGTATGGGTCATTTTATAGGTATCCTAGGTAAAGTATGTCAGGTTGGAGCTAAGTAAGGTTATTATGTCATTTTTGAGGAAAATAAGCTAAGTATATGTCATTTTGGAGCTAAACCAAGGTTATTATGCCATTTTTACCTAAGTGCGCTAATTATGTCATAAATAAAGTAGCTAAGCTAATTATAGATCATTATTGAGCTATCCTAGGTTGTTATGCCATTTCTTACCTAAGTTAGCTAATTATGTAATAAATGAACTAGCTAAGCTAGCTATAGATCATTATTGAGCTATCCTAGGCCATTTTCTAGCTAACAAAGCATTTGTTAAGCAAAACACTTGGGAAAACTTACCATAATCAGGGAGGTGAAGGACCGGTCGAGGTTGCTCCACCGCGAGACGGAGAATGATCGGTCGATCCTTTTTGGGAGGCGTGCTGCACGAAAGATCATTTGCAATGTTTAGTTAGCATAATGCAACTGAAATGTGAATACTAGTAACTAATGATCATTTAAATGAAACTCACTTGTCTGCTATAGCAATCTGGGGCATCGGCGGAGGGGTCTTGCCGGTTTTCTCGCACACAGACTGCACATTTTGTTTTCACGAGTCAGTTATATTAGTTAGTAATGAAACGAACTTTACGTGCATGATTTGGCTAGTATGCGGGAGAAACTTACCACGAGGATCTCGTATAGGGCCCGGTGACCCGTGTCATTCCGGTTCCTCTCCGCCTTCAATAGATTAGCCGTCCCCTCCTGCGTCTCCCTCACCCTCTTTGTTGTTTGCCTGGTTGCCTCTGCCACAAGCTCCTGGGCCCTAGCCTCAATAACGAGCTCCATTGGCTGTGGTCGAGGCCTCATCTCATGAAGAGACCTCGTCTGGCGCTTCTTGATATTTGGGAGACTTCTAGGACAACATATCAGTCCATCCCCAATGGCTACCGAGCCATGTCTCCTCCCATCACCAGATAACATCATGAGCTCAGGATCAAAAGGACTCTAGCTCGGGTTGAAGTCCTCACCTTTCATCTTCTTCCCCCAGTCTCTGTACGTCACAAGCTTGTCATGGGAGGAGATGTTAGTGAAGCTCTCTGGATGATCGAGGTCATCCTCCGAGAATGCCTTGGCCTTCTTGAACGGGGCACTATGGGCCATGGCATAGAGGTCGTACAACGGAGGCACCTCCTTCTTGTTGTGTCGCGCCTGAAAGAGAGGAACAAGGCAAATTAGTAATTAAAGGGTTGAAGCTAGCATGAAGAATGAAATTGCATGAATCGTTAAGGGCTCGAACCACATACCCAGTGATCCCCGTACTCAAATAGGTTGGAGCTCCCTTCATGGTGCGGCACACCTTGCATCTGGGCATGCTTGTCCCTAGCCTTGTTGTGGACGGCTAGACATTGGGGAGAGCACCACTCATCCACCAACCTCTCCCAACAGTCCATCTTATTCGCACACCATCTCGGGGGCTCCTAAGTTTGACAAAGAGAAATTTCAGTGCTACACTTACGAATCAAATCAAGGAAACTAGTACAAGGCCTTAATAATAGGTAATTACCTTCATGTACTTGTCCTTACACAGATACTTGATGCGGCACTTCTTCTTCTGCCTCCTGATGTTAGTCGAGGCGGTATTCTCGGACAGCCTGCACCCGAGCCTCGTGCCGTAAGTTCTGAAGTGGGCGCTTGCACTCGGCTTCAAGAACCATAGCCTCATCCGCCTCATGTTCCTCAAGACACTTGTAGAAGGTCTGCAATCAAACAAGACAACACTGATCATTAGTACAATCACTAGGTGTTGTTGATTTTTAATTCTGTAAAGGAGAAATTGCCCAAAACCGCCGTCTCACAATGTCAGCCACCATCTCGCACACGACACCGTCGACCATCTCCCAGGCGGGGCCGGGGCAGCCTTGTACAGCTCCCAGGTCAGTGCTAGCTATGGAAGCTTACCCTCACCAGGCAATGTGACCCACCCCGGGAAGTGGTGCCGGCAAAGAGTACCAAGGACCTGGTTGGGCCTGTGGACACCATCTGCATGTATCCAACCACTGCAGTATGACAATGCCAACACATTAGATATTAATTTTAACAAACATGAAGACAAAAGGTTAAAAAAGATTAAATGCGCTTACATCTCACTGTTAGGCTGAATCAACCACCTCTGGTCGTGGGTCGTCGGCACGGACGGTAGCTTAGTACCACCACGCTGGTAGACCTTCTTGCCCTCCTCAACCATCTCGCCCTCGCTGTATCTATCCTCAGATAAGGTCTCCTCGACACCATCAGCATGGCCGCTAGTCTTTGGAGTCATGTGGGACGAAGACTCTGGGACCCGAGTCTCCTGGGAGGAAGACTCTAAGACCCGAGTCTCCTGGGAGGAAGACTCTAGGACCAGAGGCTCGTTGACCCGAGGCTCATGGACCGAAGTCCGACAAGGGTCCAGGTCAGACGGGTCCACCTGAGACGGAGCACTCTAGTGGTCCGAAGAATCAGCGGGGGGTGGCAGCGAGGAAGGCAGAACAACCTTCCTACCTCTCCCAGCGCCACGTCCACCTCTACTTGCTCCCCTCTTCTTCCCCCGATGTTGGGGATATTACCACTAGGCGTAAACCGGCCATGGTTGGGCCGGGTTAGCTCTGCTAGTGGTGTAGCTATGGAAAGGCCCAAGGCCTATAGTCGGTTTAGAGCTTGTAGCCGTAAACCGGCCTGATGTATGACTTGTATTGTAAGTTAGGAATAGGGAGATACCAACCGGGATACGAGTATGAACCGGTTGGGACTCTGCAAACCGACGGGCGTCACTCGTGTATATAAGGGGCGACCGGCGGTTCAAACAGACAACAACAACTCGAGCCTAGGCGAAGCTTATTTGCTCCCTAGCCATCGAGACCACATCAATTCCATCACAACTAGACGTAGGCTTTTACCTTGATCGAAGGGGCCGAACTAGTATAAAATCCTTGTGTCCTTGTGTCCGCTTTAACCCCTGCAAGTAAACCCGTAGCGATGGCTCCACGACTAAGTCCTTATGCTAGGACATCTGCCGTGATAAATCCACGACAGTTGGCGCCCACCGTGGGGCTATCGCACGATGGTTTGACGATCTTGGAGGGCAAGCTCAAAGGACTCGAAGGCTACGTCGTGGGCCGGATGACCAAGAGTCGTCGTGGCCGGATCTACATCGACAATATCGGATGGGGTCCCGAGGCCGATTCAATCGAGTATGGATACCGGGTCCCCTTCGGCGGCATACACGTCTTCATCGGCAAGATCGGAGGGCCTGAGCCGGACATCTGCACCGACCTCGTCGAGACGGCTCAGCACGCGCAACCAGCCCGGGCTAAACCGGCTGTTAAGCATGTCTTCGTCGGAGCTACCCATGGAGGGGAATATGATGCCGGTTCAGAGCACGGTAGTGAGACTGTCGTTTACTCCGGCGATGAATCTTCAGCAGGAGAGACCGAGTCATTGTACCAGCTGCAGGATGGTATGATCAGGGGCTATTCCAATGGTGACGAGATTCGGACCCCCAGCCAGCTGAACCGGATCGGTGTATTCATGGCGATCGCGGGCCGCAAACCTTTCTTCAACCGCGGCGGCAATGCTTTCAGTTCAGCAGCAGCAGCGGGGGGAGGCCGGTCGACCGCCGGTTCAGGTTTTGTCAGATCTGTTTGATGCGCTAGCAGCGCTCATGGCGGAGGATAGCCCAGCAGATCAGGAGGCTCATAACGCAGAGATTGCAAAGGTGAGAGAGCAGATCACACAAGCCAAAGCGGATCTAGCGGCGGAGAAGGAGCGCATGGCCGCAGAGCGGGCCGCATTAGATGCGCAAGCTTACAGACTCATGCTTGACCAGAACGCGTCGCAAGAGGTGTTTAAGCGGAAATACAGATCGCGCCTGCCATCCGGATTTGACCCTAGAAACCTCTTTCAGACCTCCGGAGCCGGACCTAGTAACCCGCCCCAGCACAGGGAGGTAAACCGGATTGAAGCACCAGGAGCGGGAGCGACGGTCCAGCCACGCCTGATGGAGCCCCCACAGCAGAATACGGTGATTCCTCCGCCGGTACAGACGCCCCCGGGCCATTACTCTAACCCTATGGACAACCTTGTTGCGGCTGCTGCACGATTGGAGGCGATCCCAGTCGAAGGAGATTCCCCACAAGCAGTTGAGACACGCCGGGTTAAGGAGCTTCTCCGGACCGCACTAATCCAGCAGGAAGCATATTCATATAGCCGCGATCGGATTCACTCTACGCCCCGTCCAAGCCGGAGCTACAGCAGGCGCATGGATGAACCGGCCCTATCAAGTAACGCGCGGGACCGTGAAGCGGCCCGAGGCAACCACCCGATAGGCAGCGCTCGTAATGCCGGAGGGTGGTAGATCGGGCCCGCACGCAGGAGGCCGAGTTAGCAGCCTGAGGTGATGCGGGTCGGCCTACGCCGGTTCGCCCTACCTCCTTCATTTGGACCAGAGTCTCCTCCGCCTTGGGAGTGCCTGTTTAATCCCGCTTTGCGCAATGTGCGTCTGCCTAAGGATTTTAAAGGCCAGCGTAAGGTGCCAAATTACACCGCAGATCTATCCTCGAGGCGTGGGTTGAGAGTTACGAGATGGCCATGGAGATCTTTGGATGTTGATGAAGCGGCATGTGCAAAATACTTCACCATGATGATGGAGGGCACAGCCCGTGCTTGGTTAAAAGCTTGCCGCCCAATTCTATCGAGTTCATGGGGTCGATTCACGGGCCCGGTTTATCCGCATTTCAAAGATACATGTAAACAGCCAAAGTCTATAGTGGATTTGGCGGCTTGCGTTCGAGAAGAAGGAGTCAACAACCCATTGGAGTGCGCGTGTCGAGATTTTACACTCCTCGACCGGATCAACGCCGACTCGGCGATCATCACGCTGAAAGCAACTGCCGTTTGAGCCTCTGGCTGAAGCTAGGGCGTATGAAGCGGTTACGCAGCGATCTGAGAACCCTCATGACCGCTTTGGTGAAATATGCCGATTGAGCGGTACCAAGGATCTCAAGCGGATGATGACGAAGCGAGGAAGGGAAAGAAGAATGGCAACCCCAAGCAGCAGCATGTCAAACCGGCAGGTCATGGAAACGGGGGCAAGCGCAAGGCTGATGATTTCGTAGCCAATACTAATGCGCAGGACAGAGGCCCGCGGCGTAGAGGCAAGGCGAATCGGGGTCCAAATGCTGGTGCGGGCCGTTTGAATTACTTGCTGAATCAGCCTTGTCCCAAACACGGGACAAAAGAAAACCCATCGAATCATCTTTGGAAAGACTGTTCTATTATGCAAGAGTTCAAAAATTCCGATGCTTTCCGATATGACCAGGGATCAGGTGGCGGTTCAGGATCCGGTTTTCATGGGCCGGGTCAGGACGGAGCTTCCGGTTCAGGGCACAACCAGGGCAATTTCAACAACCAGAATAATCAAGGTAGCCAAGCAGCAAAGAGCAATCAGGCTATCAGAGCCAGCCAAAGCAGTTGAACGGCGGGCAGTATCATGTTTTCACAACCAGTTTGGACAAGCGGGATCGGAAGCTTCACAAACGGGCTGTAAATTCTGTTGAACCGGCTGTGCCACGGTATTTGCGTTGGTCAGAGCAGCCTATCGTATGGAGGCGAAGACCATCCCCGGGTTGATAATCCGGGTCACTGGCTTTGGTGGTAGACCCCAAGTCGGGGCTATAAATTTACTAAGGTGCTTATGGATGGAGGAAGCAGCATCAATATATTGTATTATGACACTTTCCGTCGCATGGGTCTCACAGATAAAGATCTCAGACCGTCCAATACGGTGTTCCATGGTGTAGTGCCAGGCAAATCTGCTTATCCTATTGGCAAGATAGCCTAGGATGTGGCCTTTGGAGATGAGCATGATTCCCGGTCTGAAAAGCTAACCTTTGAAGTGGTAAAAATCCGGAGCCCATATCATGCCCTGTTTGGACGGCCGGCTTATGCTAAGTTCATGGCGCGACCTTGTTATATCTACTTGCAACTTAAAATGCCGGGTTACAAAGGAACAATAACGTTGCATGGAAGCCGCCGAGTCGCTTTGGAATGTGAGGAAGGAGATGCAGCTTACGCAGAAGCGGTCTGTGCCACAGAAGAGTTGAAATTCTATAAGGACAATGTTGATCCGGCAGATATGACCCCTCTGAAGAAGCCTACTACGGAGCATGAATCGGATCTGAAATTCAAATCGGCGGCTGAAACCAAGCTTGTTGACTTCGTACCAGGCGATTCGTCCAAGCAGTTCCTTCGTCGATGCCAACTGGATCCCAAATAGGAAGGCGCTCATCGAGTTCATCCGTGAGAACCGGGACATTTTGCATGGAAGCCTTGACATGCCGGTGTACCGAGGAACTCGTGAGCACACACTAATGTGGATCCTAAGTATAAACCGGTGAAATAGTTCCTCCGCTTTGCTTAATGAAGAAAGACGCAAGGCCATTGGAGAAGAAGTAGCGAACTTCGGCAGCTGGTTTTATCATCGAGGTGTTTCATCGAGTGGCTCGCTAATCCGGTGCTGGTCCTTAAGAAAAACGGCACTGGCGTATGTGTGTGGACTACAGATCTTAACAAAGCTTGCCCAGCAGATCCTTTTGCTCTCCCCGCATTGATCAGATTATTGATGCCACGGCGGAGATGTGGCGTTTAAGCTTTTGGGCGCATACTGGATATCATCGATCAAGATGGCGGTCGAGGACCAGAGAAAGCGGCGTTTATAACTCCCTTTGGAGCCTTACGCTATGTATCTATGCCTTTTGGGCTCAAGAGCGCCCAAGCTACTTATCGGCGTGTGTGCAAATTGCTTGCATACGGATCGGCCGCAATGTACATGCCTATGTAGATGACATTGTGGTGAAATCAAGACAGAAGGAGACGCTGGTGGACGATTTGAAGGAGACCTTCGACAACCTGCGTATTTATAAGATGATGCTTAATCCGGCCAAGTGTGTTTTTGGTGTTCCGGCTGGCAAGCTATTGGGGTTCCTGGTGTCTAACAGAGGAATCGAGGCCAATCCGGAGAAAATTAAAGCTATCACCTCCTTGGCTAAACCGAAGTGTATCAACGATGTTCAACGCTTGGCGGGCCGGATTGCGGCATTGAGCCGGTTTATCAGCCGCCTTGGAGAGAAGGCTATTCCTTTATACGAATCTTTGAGGAAGACAGATCATTTAAATGCAGAGTCGGTATGGGCCAAGCTTCGAGGACCTAAAGCGGCAATTGGCCAACCCGCTCGTCCTTGCAGCCCAGTTGACAAGGAACCGCTGTTATTATATGTGGCAGCCAATGCACGCGGTGGCGTAGCCATTGTGGTAAGCGCAAGGAGGCAGAAAGGAATATCGGTTCAACGGCGGTTTATTATATCGATGAGGTACTTATTGAGTCCAAACAGAGTATCCGCATTGGCGAAGCTAGTCTATGGTGTTTTTATGGCCAGCGGAAGCTGAAACAGTATTTCAAGGGCATCCTATTACGATGGTTAGTTCAGCTCCTTTGGGTGATATCATACAAAACCGGAGGCGATCGGCGGATTGCAAAATGGGCCATCGAGCTTGGGCGCATGGGCTCAAGTATACACCACGCACCGCATGAAATCACAAGCACTTGTTGACTTCATTAATGATTGGGCGGAGTTACAAGCACCGAGGAGAAGCGGATCATACATCTTGGACTATCCACTTGATGGGTCCAGGCAGTTGGAAGGCTCGGGGGCTGGAGTCGTGTTAACTTCCCCACGAGGTGATAAGTTTTGTTACGTTCTCCGTCTAATGTTCCCTTGTACTAATAATGCAGCTGAGTACGAGGCTTTGCTCCATGGTCTCCGGATGGCCAAGGAGATGAACTTAAGCCGAGTTAAGTGCTTTGGTGACTCGGACCTGGTGGCGCAGCAAGTATCTGGCACTTGGGATTCCAAGGACCCCCTCATGGCTGCATATCGACGAGAGGTGGATAATATTGCAGGGTGCTTCAAGGGATATCAAGTAGATCATGTGGATCGCCGGAAGAACGAAGCGGCGACGCTTTAAGCCGTCTGGGTTCTCGCGTAAACCGGTTCCCCTAATGTCTTCCTCGACATCTTGCACAACCCGTCGGTTCAGCTCCACAAGCGGTTTGGCAATTCTGACCGGAGGCCCAGTTGGTGGCAGCATTACGCTATTCCGGATTGGGCGGTGCCTTATCTTGCATATATGACTCGAGGAGAATTGCCAGACGATGAGGTTCTGGCCAGGCAAGTAATCCGGCGCTCCAAGTCCATGACGATTATTAATGGTGAGTTGCATCATCGCAGTGTTTCAGGGGCGTTTCAACGCTGTGTTTCCCCTGAGGAAGGTGGCGAAATTTTACGAGAAATCCATGAAGGGATTGCGGGCATCATGCGGTTCAAAGTCCACAGTGGCAAAGGCATTCCGTCATGGATTCTCTTGGTTAACTGCTCATGCCGATCACGGAGGACTTGGTCAAACAACTGCGATGGGTGTCGAAATTCTCGGCGTGCCCATATACCGCACAGAGTTGAGGATGATCCCAATAACGTGGCCGTTTGCTACGTGGGGGCTGGATATGGTCGGGCCTTTTAAGAGATCCAAAGATAAGAAGACCCACTGTTAGTGGCGGTGGACAAGTTCACCAAGTGGGTTGAAGCGAGCTGTCGATAAGTGTGATGCGGCAACAATGATGCAGTTCATCAAAAGGTGATTTTCCGTTTGGCTTTCCACACAGTATCATCATGACAATGGCACCAATCTGTCCAAGGGAGCTATGAAAGAATTTTGTGAGCGCGAGCATATCCGCTTGATGTATCATCGATGGCGCACCCGATCCAACGGGCAGGCGGGCGTGCTAATCAGAAATCTTGCGGGCATCAAACCCGACTTCGGTCCCATTACGAGAGGACACCAGGTGCTGGGTTGAAGAGCTCCCATCGGTGCTATGGAGTATCAATACTCGCCAAACCGATCTCGCTACACGCCTTTCTTCATGGTTTATGGAGCGGAGCGATTCTCCTGATGATATCCGCACGATTCGCCCGTGTAGCGGCTTATGTTGAAGCGGACAATGAAGCGGCGCGACAGGGCGCTTTGGACCTGCTGGATGAGGAGCGTGATATGGCAGCCGCTTCGTCGGCGATTTACCAAAGAAGACCTTCGTCGTTATCACAGCCGCGGGTTAAAACCAGAGCCTTTCGGAAAGGCGATTTGGTGCTTCGTCTCATCAAGACCGAACGGACATGCACAAGCTATCCCCACCTTGGGAAGGGCCCTTTGTGGTCGACAAGAATCTGCACAACGGCTCCTATTATCTGGTTGATATTCGAGAGCATAAAGACTCACGTACATCGGAGGAGGAGACCAACAGCCGTGGAATATAGCTCATCTTGACCTTACTACACATGAGTCATCGACTCGGTTTATGTACATAGCATAACAATGTATATATTATCTTTTGATATAATAAAAATCAGGGCCTCGAAAGCGGGGTCTCTGTCTTTCTTTTTCATGCGTGGTTACATGGAGTGTTTACATTTTTCAAAGCGGCCTCCGGTTTACCCTTGACGATTATATTTATCACTTGGGGGCTTGGTCGATCCGAACCAATGCTACACCTCTTGATAGGCAAAAGCCACTAGATCATTTGGGGACACGGTCACGTCTGAACCGTCACGCCTCTTGGTCGGCCAATAGGGCCAGCGCCACTTGGGGCTTAGTGAACCCGAACCAATGTCACGCCACTTGGCGGCGTACTCGCCATTTAGTCTTTTGGGGACTGGCTGACTAGCACCATCGCTACACCTTGGGGGCTTGGTTGCATCGACCATGGTAATGCCATCTGACCAGCTCCATGCAGCTCTCCTTTTTACAAAGAGTTATTGCCTTTGTTGCCATATTTGGTATTCGATTTTTGTTGCGTTTCCAACATCATGAATATTTTTATCCGGTTTACCTATCAGTAACAAGCTGATAGTGCACGGTTTGGTATTACCCGAAGTTTTTATTTTTCCGGTTTACCATCTTCCGGTTCATTTTAATGGAGAAACTTGGGGGCTTGTGCTGATTCAGCACGCCTATGTGGGGTTATTGTTTCCCCAGACGGTTATGGTTTTTAACAAGAAAACCTCCGCTTCAAGATTGGCTACGCCAGCTTTATGCCCAGATATGGCAGGTATTTGTATCCCATACTAATTGATTTTCAATACATGAAGATATATTGGATGCCATAAACCGGCGGGCGGTATCACCGCCGCCGAGTTCAATCTTTTGGTTGCGAGGCGTGAATCAAACAAAAGTTTACTCGATGCGAAGGCATACCCAGCAACAAAGTTTGACTAAAGCTATTACAAGGCCACACGATTGCCCAAATGATCATTGTTTTCTAAACCGGCTACGGTTCACGATCGTCTTCATCCTCCACCGCTTGACATCCTCCTCTCTACCCATTGGCTGGAAATCCACGAAGTCGATCGATGCCCATCGGCAACGAAAAACAGCTTCTTCATGAATCAAAGATGACGGCTCAATGTCGAGGGCGTAAGTGTGCTTCTGATTGGAGGGATCAAGTTTTCCGGTTCAAAAGTTGGAGCGGACACACGCTTGTTCGATCGTTGTATTGGGCTTGGTAGTGCTCCAAATCGGCTTCTTCCGCCAATTGACAAGCAAGTGGGCGTCTTGCGGTTTATTGCACGCAAGTCCTCTTCATTAAAGTCCGAGCCGTCTTCCTTCACACCGATAGCCCCGGCTGCTTCCATTGGATCAAAATCGGCACCCGAGGCTTTGGCCCGATCAAAGCGTTGATGGCTCCGGTTCGTGCAGCAGACTTCTTTACCTCCTCAATCCGGGAAGGCAAGATGGATAGCGGTTCAAGGTGTCTTGGATCGGGGACGGCGCCGGGTTGTTATGTGACATTGTGGTAATCACACGTTGGGCTCCGGTATACAGCTGCTCCACTAAGGTGTACACAGCCTTTAGTTTTTTCCGCACGTCGTTCCCCAAGTGCCCAACGCGTGTGCCTGCATTTCATAACAGGACAGTTCTAAACCGGAATGCTGGAACAACGAGAAAAGTAAATTACACTTATTCACAGGGGACTTACCGAAGATGGCTGCTGTCATAGAATGCACTTGCCGCTTCACGGTTGTCGGATCATCTACCACGGTTTAAGGCGGCTTGACATTTTCCGCCCGTTTGAGCAAGTTGGCCTTTTGAAGGCCCGCACGGCTGTTCCTTCTTCATGTTATCCTTTACTTCTTACGCAGCGATCGGGGCAATAGTTAGCTCTTTCTTGGCCTTATGCATCTCGCCTCTTTGGTCGCCAATGCTGCTGTAAATCGGCAATCCGATCATCCTTGATCGCCACCTCAGCCTGCATATTGACAGCATCATCAGCCAGCAATTAAAGTACAAGTCTCAACCACACAACATTGTTATATGCTTGACACTTGGGGGCTAATGTACCTTCAATTTTTTCTACTACTAATACATGGAAAAGTCCCAAGTTCAATACGCGTATTCAACTCGGCACTTGGGGGCTAATGGCTATTTGATTTTACTAAAGTGTTGATAAGCAGTTTTTTGGAGTACCGGTTTAGGTTTACATACTTAAACCGGCCTAGGTGGTCATGAGGGAAGATTGCAAAGTCTATCAGAGAAAATTATCAAGTACCAGTTTGATCAAAGATTGCAAACCGGCCCTTGGGGGCTACGAGGATTACTATATCGATAATAAGGACAGGAGCGTTACCTCAAACTTATCTCTCATCAGTTTCACCAAGCCAGCTTCATAATCACGGCTACTGTAAAGCCGGTTCAGGTATCCGGAATGAAGGTCTTGGGCGCTCATAGCGGCATATGTTTCCAGCTCTACATTCCATTTTCCTTTCTTAAAAGCGGCAGAGTCCTCTTTCACGAGTGTCTTGGGTTAGAGTCGCGGCATTTCTGGTTCGAGTGGCTGTTCGATAATTACCACGTCATCATCTTTCGATTCGACGGATTGAGTGGGCACAGTGGTTTTGGCAGGGCTGTGAGGCTTTTCAGACCGGATGGTACTGGCAGGCGGATCAACAGACATGGAAACGTCCGTAGGCCTCTCTTCTGGAATCACATCTTCTTGAACCGGGGGATTGCTCGGAGTATCTTCAAAAGCAACATTTTCATGATCTGGTGCCTGCTCATGATCTGAAGCGGCAGCCTCTTCAGTGGTTTTCTCCAAACGAGCTTTCTTGCTAGGTTTCGGTTTGGTCCTGAAGAAACAGAAATAAGGCACGTACATTACAGAAGAAATTGACAAGTATGTGGTCATATTAACTTACCCGACAGCTATCTTGATGGCGGCGGTGAGTGGTGACGATTAGCGAAGGATGAATGAGAGGTGACCGATAATCGGTCGGACGGATTAAGAGGTTGACGGAATAAACCGCTTTGGAATTCAAGGTAATAAAATGGTTGGAAACCTCGGTGCGGCGCTTTTCGAGCGGGCTGTTGGATAAACCGCAGAGGTAACTACATCCTTGTCTTGCGGGTTGTCGGCGGGCCTCGTCTGCTGCTGCGTCTTCATAAGTTTGGGATCCAAGTGAGCAAGAGGATGAGAAAAGTTAACTTTCGGTTTGCGGCAAAATTTTGGTGAAGGTAAGCTTGTTGAATCGGAAGAGAATGGTTACCTCGGCAAATCCAGCGTTCTTGGCTTCAGCGTCATCGACAAGCATCGTCATCAATAAGGCGTGTAAAAAACAAGCCAAGAGAATCAAGTTCGGATTACCCACATCATCATCGATGGCGGATCGAGGCAAGCCGTGGTTTTCCTCTTGTGGGCGGGTTTCTTGACAACTTTCATTTTGGGCCGGTTTTGCCGCCCAGCCTTGTCCGCTTTATCTTGCGAGAGTTTCTTGCTCCAAAACGGATCATCACCCTGGATCGGAAATAATTGAGAATTGCAAGTATGAAAATAATGGTAAAAGTTAATGATGGCACAGTTAGAGGCTTACCGCAGGAGGTGCGTTGAAGGTGCAGTAAGGAGCCAAGCCGGTTTGGGCACAGAGGTGCTCCGGTTCGTTCAGCATTTTCCTCACTGAATCTGTGACTTCATCTTCAGACAATTCTAATTTGGTGTGTCGGAGTGGGTCATCGACCTTTGCCGGTATCTTGGCACATCAAACCGAGCGCCGCTCGAGCGCGATGCCCCAAGATAACCAGCAGCGTGCCAGATCGATTCCAGTCAAACCGTTGGCCATAAAGGCCCGGAGTTTGGATAATTGGGGAGCGTATTTGCTTCTCTCTTTCGCGGTCAATCGTTGCGGAAAGGGATGTGTGTTGCTGAGCCGCTCTGGGCGGAAACCAGGTAAAGGATTTTCACCTTCAGGGGAGGTGTCTCTGCAGTAGAACCAAGTTGCGTTCCATTCTTTGGGATGAGAGTGGAGCTTCACGTGGGGATAAGTGATCTCTTTTCTCTTCTGGATAGCCATACCGCCCAATTCAGTATTGGGGCCATCGGTGAATTCGGTACGGCGGTTTAGGTGGAAGAGATCCCGGAACAGCTCAACGGAAGGCTCTTCTTGCGAGATAAGCTTGACAAAGACTTGAAAATGACACAAGTTAGTAACAGAATTGGGGCCGATATCTTGGGGCGGAGTTGAAAGTTGGCCATTACATCCGGTAAAACTTTGACCAGGCGGTTTGAAACCGGAACAAGTGATCTGCGAAAACTACAACTTCACCTTCCTGGGGAGTGGGAGGACATTCCTCACGAGGAACCCTCCAATGGATGGTGTTTTGGTTATCCAAAGCGCCAATGGACACTAACTCATTCAGTTGTGTCTCAGAGACGCTGGAAGGACCCGATTGCATTCATACACTGTTTGGCCATCATGAGGTCTACAAGGAGAAGAATCCGGTTTAAGAAAATACTCATTCTGAGTAATTGATCCAAGATATGACAAACCGGAGGATGATTCGATGAATCGATTCGATACGATATGGTGTCGATATATGTTGGCGGTTCAACACGAGGACTAATGGTGTGCGATGCGGTTTAGCAATTTTTGTTTCTATGGTGAGTTAAACCGCCTAATCTTGGCTTCAGAGGAAATCGACAGAAACAAGTTTCACAAGAGTTCATGTTTATCATGGATCAAACGCGAGTTTTCAGAAAACAGGAAAGGCGTCGCGAAAGTAAAGAAGAGGCAGGAAATGCACTATGAGGTATACATATATATATGCGGAAGATCTATGGGATTTAGATGAGAAAGTGCAACAGATACGCACGAATCTTCGTTTGGTACAAAACAGGGATCATAATATTGCTCGAGGCTAGAAAAGTGAAAGCATATGAAGAACACGGATGAAGCTTGAACCTAGAACAGATCTAAAGATGATGAACAGATTAAAGAAGGATAGGAGATTTACCGGAAGCAGAGGAGTTGAGGCGAAGGCGCGATATTCTGGTCCGAACAGGTTGATCTGGCGACCAGCGACGAAGCGAGATGTCGATGGCGGCAGCCGGAGCTCGAGCAGCGGCGCAAGGAAGAAGACGAAGAAGAAGCGAAGGAGAAACCGAATGACCCTTCGGTCTTATTTATAAGGCAGAAAAACTAGGTCAAGCGCGTGAATCCAGGGACGGTCATTAAAGAAGGCGCTATAAAGGATAAGCTTCAAGATGACGTCATGCCGGTTTACAATGACCGAAAGCAATGATGTCATGCGGTTCTGATGATGACAAGGTGACGACTTATTACACAAAGAAGATATCCAAGATGCAGGTTTTATGAAGGATTGACATGAACCAGTTCAAATCAATCTGGGGCCTAATGTTGGGGATATTACCACTAGGCGTAAACCGGCCATGGTTGGGCCGGGTTAGCTCTGCTAGTGGTGTAGCTATGGAAAGGCCCAAGGCCTATAGTCGGTTTAGAGCTTGTAGCCGTAAACCGGCCTGATGTATGACTTGTATTGTAAGTTAGGAATAGGGAGATACCAACCGGGATATGAGTATGAACCGGTTGGGACTCTGCAAACCGACGGGCGTCACTCGTGTATATAAGGGGACGACCCGGCGGCGGTTCAAGACAGACAACAACAACTCGAGCCTAGGCGAAGCTTATTTGCTCCCTAGCCATCGAGACCACATCAATTCCATCACAACTAGACGTAGGCTTTTACCTTGATCGAAGGGGCCGAACTAGTATAAAATCCTTGTGTCCTTGTGTCCGCTTTAACCCCTGCAAGTAAACCCGTAGCGATGGCTCCACGACTAAGTCCTTATGCTAGGACATCTGCCGTGATAAATCCACGACACCCGACCTCCTCTCTTGGCCGAAGAAGAAGCGCTCGCCGAAGGAGCTGGGGGTGTCTGCATACCAGCGCCATCCTAAGGTTCTGGGGGTGCAATAACTACACCCCTCCCACGCGGCGAGGAAGGAGGCTCGGAGCGCTCTCGACCCAAGCCCACCATCTGTCAACACCTGCAATGACAAAGGGTAAACGAAATTAGTAAAACATAAACATAATAAAAAATTTAAGTGTGTATCATCATCATGAACATAATAAAAAATTGAATACCTATTAACATAAACTAATTAATAATATATGTGTACATAATAATAATTGAATACCTGACCTAACACATAATTCACAAATAATAGAGAACCATTTTCGGGAGGTGCCGTGTCAGGGTCAGGGGTCAGGGGTGCCGTGTCGGGGTCTCGGGTGTTGGGGTCGGGGGGTCGGGGTATCGGGGGTGTCTTGTTGGGGTGTCGAGGCGGTCTTCGGGTGTCGTATGTGTCGGGGTCGGGGTGTCGCGGTGTTGTGTCGGGGTCGCAGTGTCGGGGTGTCGAGGCGGGATTGGGGTGTCGTGTGGGGGGTCGGGGCTCGGGGGTGCCATGTCGGGGTGTCGAGGCGGTCTCGGGGTGTCGTGTCGGGGGTCGGGCTGTCGGGGGTGTCGGGGGTCGGGGTGTAGGTGGTGTCGTGTCGGGGGTCGGGGTGTTGATGGTGTCGGGGACCGGCGATCTTCTTCTTGTTGTTGTTCTCCTCCTCCTCCTCCTCCTCTTCTTCTTCTTCTTCTTCTTCTTCTTTTCTTCTCTGGCTGCTTTCCTCCTCCTCCTCCTCCTCCTGCTCCTTCCCTCCTCCTCCTCCTCCTCCTCCTCTTCTTCTTCTTCTTCTTCTCCTTCCCTTCTTCTTCTTCTCCTCCCCTTTTTCTTCTTCTCCTCCTCCCCCTCTTCTTCTTCTTCTTCTTCTTCTTCTTCCTCTTCTTCTTCTTCTTCTTCTTATTCTTCTTCTTCTTCTTCTTCTTCTTCTTCTTCTTCTTCTTCTTCTTCTTCTTCTTTTCTTCTCCTAATAAATTTTTTCAAGAACTAACCTACAAACTAACCTAACTAACCTAGCAACTAACCGGACTAACCTAACTAACCTAGAACTAACCTAACGAACCTAAAATCAACTAAAATCTACTAACCTAAAATCAACTAAAATATAATTAACCTAAATCTCATTTTATGACTATATGTACTAACTAACCTAAAATCAACTAAAATGTACTAACGTAAAATCAACTAAAATCTAATTAACCTAAATCTAAATTAACTAACTAACTAAGTAATTAACCAAAAAAACAATTAACTAATCAATTAAACTATCAGCGTGTTTGGCAACGATGGGTAGAGGGAATGGGAATTTAGAGATGGAAGTTTGCGGAGGGATTACCATGGGAAATTGATATTAAATCCCATTCCTTTGATTGGCTTGTGAAGGCAATTAGACCAGGGAATTTAAGAGAGACTTAACTGCCCCTGTTTGGTTGGTAGGATTAGGCTGGGGAATAGGAAACTTTCAACGGCTCTTCCCCTTCCCCTTTTAATTCCCATGTTCCCAATGCAAATAAGGGATTTTTAGTCTCACATACCTTAAACTCCCATTCCCAATCTTTAAATCCCCCAACCAAACACGGTGTATGTACAGTAGGGTAAAACAACTAACTAATTAACCTAACAAATAACTAACTAACTAATTAACATAAATCAAAAAATAGCAAGAAAAAAAGTGAGGAATCCTCACCAGGGTGCTGGCGATGCTTGGCGGCGGCAGAGAGCAGGCGACAGGCGGGCGTGACACGCCGCTGTGGAGGTGCGGCGAGGCCGAGGCGATGGGGAGGCGAGGCGTCGGGGTGGTGGTGGTCGGGTCTGGCGAGGCGGTGGTGGTCGGTCTGTGAGGCGGTGGGGGTGGGCGGAGGCGGAGTGGCGATGGGCGGTGAGGCATCGGGCGACGGAGGCGAGGCCGAGGCGTCGGGGTGGTGGTGGTTGGGTGTGGCGGGGGCGGTGTGGGTCGGGTGCGGTGGGGGTCGGCGGCGGGGGCGGCGGGCACGGGGACGGCGAGCATGGGGGCGGTGTGGGTGGGGTGAGGGAGAGAGAGAGGGGTGTGGGGCGCGGGGAAACGACCGTTTTTTGGTTAGGTTTAATTTCTTTGCCGTGTGCTAGCAGACGGCAAAGAGGGTAGTTAGTGGGGTGGGACCGAGGGAAAACGGACGTTAGGTTGTGTACTCTCTTTGTCGTCCGCTAGCAGATGGTAAATAAGCTTTGCCGTTAGCTAGCGGATGGCAAAGAAGATAGCTGTTAGGTGGTTCTCGTTCATGGGCCACCAACACTCTTTGTCGTCCGCCAGCTAACAGCAAAGGCTCTATGTCGTCCGCTAGCGGATGGCAAAGATAGGGTGGACAGCAAACATGACCTTTGCGGTCAGCTCTCTCTTTGCCGTCAGATTTCTTCAAACTGATGGCAAAGACATTCTTTACCGTCAGCCAGCTGATGGCATGAGCTGGCTGACGGCAAAGATCCTGATTCCAGTAGTGCCTCCTGCCCCTACCTGATAAACTCTCAAGGCCACCTAAACCCTAGAAGAAAAGGCATTGTTGATCTCTCGAGGCCACCCAAACCTTAGAAAAAAATCGTTATCGATCTCCTACCCCCTCCCGCCCCTTGTTGTGATATTAGCTAGGTCTATGTTTGCCACTAATATATCCATCTCTCATGTTTGTATATTGCCATGTTGTAATATTTGTAGAAACTATGGACGGAGGTGATGTCTTGTCGTTTCTCAATGACACTGATGGTCAGGAAGGAGAGGATGACGGCTCCGGTGATCCAACAATGGAGGAGGAATGAGATCATGACGGCTCTGGTGACCGAATGGCGTAGGAAGAAGATCATGATGACGGCTCCGGTGACCGAATGAAGGAGGGAGCTGTTGCAAAGTCCGGTGAGGTATATATATTAATTAAGCATGTGCTGACTTGATGCACTAATTGTTTTGGTATGTACATATATTAATGCTTCTTTCTTCTTTTACAGCCCTACGAATCGAGCCAAACTTCCGTAAGAAGACGAGGCCCGAAGAAAGGTTGCACCAGGATGAAAGGTTCACGATCACATCAATCGTGGAGGATGGCCAACCGATTGATCCCAAACGGACAAAGTACACATTTGTTAGTCAGTGTGGAGCTATTGTTAGAGACAGGATCCCGATTAGCTTCGAGCAATGGAATAAGAGTAAGGACAACCCTAAAGTTTCTTATGTCCTGGAAGGACAGAAAGCTGATCTTTGGACCGCGCTGATGGAAAATTTCACCCTACTGCCAGAGGAGGATCCGAATAAGCCTGTTATAGAGCCAAAGGTCAAGGCATTTTCTCTTAAGAAGATGGCAGATCTATTCAGGAACTGGAAGAAAGAGTTGAACACAAAGTTTGTCGAGCTAGGGAAGACTCCAGAATTCAAGGGCCGATTTGAGAAGATAAGAGATCACTGGCCCACATTTGTGGCCTACAAGACATCAGAGAAGGGTAAGCAAAGGTCAGAGACAAACAAGAAAAATGCTGCAAAGCAGAAGTATCACCATCACACGGGGTTAGGTGGCTACTACAAAGCCCGGACGACTGGCCAGACCGTTCAAGGACTTGGTTCTTCGGGGTTGGGGGAACTTTGGACCCCAAAACAGGGGAGTGTCATTGGACGGACAAGCAACTTGCAATAACCATCAAGAAGCTTCAGAAATATATCAGTGCAACGCAGAAGGGACGTTCATTCCTGACAGAGAGAAGGACGAGCTGGCCGAGGCCCTCGGGAATCCTGAGCACCCTGGACGAACACGAGGCACACCAGGCTCCATTCCATGGGTGGTTGGGTTTCCCAGCACAGGCGGTTACAGAAATAGAGAGAGAAAGAGGAAAGCAGAGCTGAGCTCAATGCAAGAATAGCGAAGCTATAGGAACTTGCAGCTGTCGGCCGACCATCTCAGCGGCACGAAGATCCTGCCCGAGAAGCTACCCCACCATCTCAGTGGAGAAGTAGCGTGGCTTCCATGGAGCACGTTTAGCCTAATTTCACGACTCCTCGGTACCCCGTGGATACTATCACGGAGGCTTAACATTACGAGCTTATGACGAAATGGCAGAACCTGACTTTGAAGGTGGTTGTCGGCTCTGTTGCACCTCCTTTAGCTGACGGAACTTTTCACTACCATCCGATTCCACATGGCTATGCTGTTGTGGCGGTGGATGAAATAATGGAGGGATTTGAGAAGCTGAAGCTTGACCACCCTACAGGTGAAGGGGAGAATCAACTTGTTTATGCTTTGATGAGTACATGTCTATGGAGGAAGGAGAACATCAAGCTTCCAAACTGGACGCCTCCTCCTCCGGCGAGTCAGGGCACTCGCCTCCTCCTCAGCCTCCTCCGACACGTGATGACACTCCGGCTCCTCCTCCTCCTCCTCCGACGAGCACTCTGCCTCCTCCAGCGCATGAGGGCACTCCGGCTCCTCCTCCGTATCCTCCGGTGCGTTGGAGCACTCTGCCTCCTCCGATGTGTCAGCAGACTCTGCCACGTCAGCAACGGCGAAAGAGAGATGCCGCCGCTCCGGTGGCTAGCAGTGCAAGCTGAGGCGGGAAGCAATTCAAATACGGTCCATGTCTCAAGGCTCCGAAAAATTTATCATATGAAAGGACCAACAAGGAAAATGAGGACATCTGTCGTGCCCAAGTGAGGGACCATTTTGCACGAAAACCTCCACCTCCGAAGGAAACGTAGATCATGTGAAAGTGAAGCGCACTCTGGATGCCCTTAGGCGACCACCACTATCTCCGCCACAATCCAACTATGAGCGCATTATTGAAAGGACATATAAGGAAGCGGAGCGGCCGGGAAGTACTTCTAGTGATGCAAGGTTAGCAGAACGAAGAAGTGGGAAAAAATTCTCTAGCTCGGCGAACAGGCGAACCAATCGTGCCCCCCGCTCAAGGTGTCTAGCGATATCATCGCTAATCATCCGGGGATGGTGCCAGGTACTAATCCTGTGGATTACCTGAGCGTGGATGTAGAGTTTGAAATAATGGAGGTGGACAGCTTTAGTTACGAGCACGGGAAGCCTCTCGTCAAACCTGATCATCCTCCTCTAACAACGATGATGCGAAGATTGCATGAATGGTACATGAAAACCTGCAGCGAGTCTGGGAAGAATAGTTTCATGCTGAGAATTAAAAAGGAGCACGACCTCGTTGGAACTAAGTTATTGCCTATTGAATTTCTGGAGTTATTTTAGTTATACAATCAAATGGCCCTCGACAAACAACTCATGACTTGCTACTATCTGTAAGTATTACTTCTGTAATTAAGTCACTATATATAGCTCAGCTCTTCCATTGCATGTATATATAATTATCCTCACTATATTATGCAGATTGAAGATCGTCAAATGCAGAAAAGCACAAATCTATGACATTGGGTTCATTAACCCAAATACCATAAATGGATGGTCGGTTAAAAACAAAGTCTCCGATATCAAGGACAACTTGCTACAATCATTGCTTCTAAATCAAAACAAAGAGAAAATACACTTTGCTTACAACTTCAAGTGAGTGTTACTATCTTGTGCTTATTCGGTTTCCCTTACTCGAGGTTATAGTAATGTAATTGATGAGTTATGCATGCATGCGTGCGCAGCTTTCACTTTATTCTGCTAGAGATTAAGCTTGACCAGGGAGTAGTAACTGTCTTAGATTCGAGACGAAAAGATCCCCAGGACTATGCGGACATGACTGAAATGCTCGAGAAGTAAGTTCAACCGATCATTATCACACCATATAGGCAACTTTGTTCATTTCCTGATATCAAGTAATTATTGTCTTTGTCTGGCAGGGTTTGGAAAGAGTTCACCGGAATTGTTTCGGGACTGCCGAGGGAACTGCAATTTACACACCCGAAAGTAAGTACGATTAGCTAGTTTCGCGCATCTCCCATTGATTCTAGCTAGTATCATCAATACCATTTAGCATGCTTGATTATCAGTTTGATTGAAATCTTCTTCTCGTAAAGAGCTTGTGGCAGGAAGCCGGGAATGATTTTTGTGGATACTACGTTTGCGAGTTCATCTACAACACGACGGACTCTCGGCGGGGCTAGTCTGAAAAACAATATGAAGTACGTAAACACAAATATTCACAATTTTATTTTATTACCATCATTTGTGTTGAGTTTCATTCATATATATGTATTGACCCCCCCTCTTTAAATAAGATGTGGCAGATGCGGGATGAACTCCTACCACATGATCGCATACGAGCAATTCAAGAGGAATTGGCGGGATTCTTTCTTGACCACGTCATACCTAAAGCCGGAGAGTACCATGTGAAAGTTGAAACCGACTTTAGATGTTAGGGATTGTAAGACATTTTATATTGTATATATGTAGTAGTGTTGGATAGATATACGAAACTTGTTGTTCGGCCTATCTCTCGGAGAAAGAGAGGTCTCACTTCTCTCTGTATATATATATATATATATGTTCATGACGATCTTCTGTAATTAATGGTTCCTTCATTTGCTTACTAGCTAGTGTGTCGAGTTCTCTCTATATGTATAGTAGCTAGCGTCGACCAAGCACGAAGAAAGAGAGAATACTTCTCTCTATTAGCTAGCTAACACACTATGAAACCCCTAAATTAACCCTCGAAAATGCCCTACCCCCCCCCTTTCAAAAAAACAAAAACCCCAGCTCCTGCCAGCTGCTGACGCGGGGATGCCTTTTGGTCCTGGTTGGTATTACCAACCAAGACTAAAGATCCTCCTGCCTGGGCGCCCCGCAGCGGCCACATGGAGCCCCTTCTATCCCGGTTCGTAAGCAAACCGGGACTAAAGGTTCTGGGCTTTAGTCCCGACCCTTTAGTCCCGGTTCCAGAACCGGGACTAAAGGCCCTCTCGAACCGGGACGGATGCCCTATTTTCTACTAATGTTTCATGCCAAATAAAAGAGATTGCATTGATAAATATCTTAGGTAGCATTCCACATCACATATTCAGTTTTTATCATTGACCTCCTCGAGGACGAGCAGGAATTAAGCTTGGGGATTCTTGATACGTCTCCAACGTATCTATAATTTTTGATTGTTCCATGCTATTATATCATCTGTATTGGATTTTTAATATGCATTAATATACTATTTTATATTATTTTTGGGACTAACCTATTAACCTAGAGCCGAGTGCCAGTTTTTGTTTTTTCCTTGTTTTCGAGTTTTATACAAAAGGAATATCAAACGGAGTCCAAACGAGCAGAAATTTTATGGTGATTTTTTATAGACTAGAAGAAGCCCACGGATCATCGGAGCTAGGCTAGAGGAGTCCTGAGCCAGCCACAAGGGTGGAGGGCGCCCCCCTAGGGCACACCTCCCTAGCTTGTTGGTCCCTCGGGAACCCCCCTGACGTGAAACAGACGCCAAAAATTCCTATAAATCATGAAACCCCCAGAAATAAACCTAGATCGGAAGTTCTGCCGTTGCAAGCCTCTATATCCATGAAAAACCTCTCGGGACCCCGTTTTGGCACCCTGCCAGAGGGGGAAATCATTACCGGAGGCCATCTTCATCATCCCTACGGTTACCATGACAAGGAGGGAGTAGTTCACCCTCAGCGATGAGGGTATGTACCAGTAGCTATGTGTTTGATCCCTCTCCCTCTCGTGTTCTTGATTTGGCACGGTCTTGATGTACCGCGAGCTTTTTTACTATAGTTGGATCATATGGTGTTTCTCCTCCTCTATCTTCTTGTGATGAATTGAGTTTTACCTTTGAGGTTTCACTAGTATCGGATTGAATACTTTTGTGGATTTCAGAACACTTGATGTATATCTGTCGTGGGATACCCGTGGTGACAATGGGGTGTTCTATTGATTCACTTGATGTGTGTTTTGGCACTCAACTTGCGGATTCCCCAGGTGACATTGGGGTAATCTATGCATAGGGGTTGATGCATGTTTTCATCCTTGTTTCTCTGGTAGAAATCTTGGGGCACTCTTTGAAGTTCTTTGTGTTGGATTGAATATTATGAATCTGATATTGTGTGATGCATATCGTATAATTGACCCACGAACACTTGTGGTGACATTGAAGTATCTAGGTTACATTAGGGTTTGATTGATGTTTGTCATGTGGTGTTATTTTAGTACGAACTCTAGGACTGTTTGTGACATTTATAGGAATAGCTCAATGGATTGATCGGAAAGAATAACTTTGAGGTGGTTTCGTACCCTACAAGCAATTTCATCTTATATTCTCCGCATAGAACTTCGGAGTGATTCTTTATTGCACGTTGAGGGATTGTTATATGATCCAATTATGTTATCATTGTTGAGAGATTTTGTGCTAGTGAAAGTATGAACCCTTGGCCTTGTTTCCAAGCATTGTAATACTGTTTTTGCTCACTTTTGTTACTAGTTACCTTGCTGTTTTTATATATTCAGATTATAAAAATATATTTCTACCATCCATATTACACTTGTATCACCATCTCTTTGCTAAACTAGTGCCCCTATACAATTTACCATTGTATTGGGTGTGTAGGGGACACAAGAGACTCTTTGTTATTCAGTTGCGGGGTTGTTTGAGAGAGACCATCTTCATCCTACGCCTCCCACGGATTGATAAACCTTAGGTCATCCACTTTAGGGAAATTTGCAACTGTCCTAGAAAACTCTACGCTTGGAGGCCCAACAAAAGTATACAAGAAGAAGGTTGCATAGTAAACATCACCAGCCAATGGAAATGGTGGTGCAACGTGGTCAAGGAGTAAGCCAAGTGTCGCCGCTCGGCTTCTAGTTCAGCTATGGGCCAACTAGAAGGTATGTGCCGAGTGTCAGCCCTCGACTTAGACATAAATCTTCATGTGCCATATGGTCTTGTACTTCCCAAATCATGGCACGTGTCATGTAAGCCAAGTATAAATATAGCTTACATGTTTATGCCAGAGTGTTACACTCGGCTTATGTATCTAGTAGGTGTTTTTTCTGCTTTCTTATCATCAATGTTGTGAATGAGTATTTAGAATGTTGTTGAAATGGGAAAAAGACTAACAGTCAATTCTGATTTAGAAACCACATGCCATAATAGTGTATAGGAGGCGGTTAATCCATGTTAATCGTTTGTGTTGGGGTATCGCCACAAGTTTTTTTAGGGGAAGGTATCATAACAAGTAGTTATGAAAATTGGCTCCATTGGGCCGAGTATTGGCGACACATGCTTTTAGGCAGAAGGGGAAACCACCACCGGCCCATGTACCAAAACCACCTCCAAAGTCTGATATTGTACTAGTGGAACTAGTTTGTTGTATAAATCACTAGTGCAGAACTGGGATTTAGCACCGGTTCGTAAGGCCCTTTAGTGTCGGTTCAGCAACCAGCACTAAAGGGTGGGGACTAAAGGGGCCCCCCTTCAGTACCGGTTCAACACGAACCGCCACTAAAGGGCCACCACATGGCATGAGCCAACGCCGGGGGCGGGGAGACCATTAGTCCCGGTTGGTAACACCAACCGATACTAAAGGGTTTAGGGGTTTTGGTTTTATAATTTGTTTTTCCTTTAGTTTTGTGTTTTCCATTTAATTTTATTCATTTGATGGTATTTCACGATACTACATATTGTACATGTTATGCATATATATAAATAGAATTTCTCGTAGAACGACGGATGTCTCGCACCACCATTCACACATGCATACACACATTTAGAGATTGTTTTTACATTATAATGAGTTACTAAATCACTATGTGAAAGAACCGTGGATTAGTTTCAAGTGGATGGATCCTAAGTGATCAAGTAATGGATTATCACGATAATCCATTACTTGATCACTTAGGATCCATCCACTTGAAACTAATCCGCGGTTCTTTCATCCAATGATATAATAACTCATCATCATCATCATATTAATATATATAAGAACTCTTGCATCATATCATCACCAACAAGCTAATAATCATCATAGTCATTACCACTATTTAATCATCATAGTCATTCTATCTAGCTAAATCACTCATGTTGCTCTCTTTCAGGTAAAATAGCATAGAACATGTGTAGCAATCCTGATTCATCATATTGGAGCATGCAGATGAACCTGTCTCCTAATTGTGGGTTGCGCTTCTGATTGTTGCCCCCTAGTACTTCTCTATGATCCTTCACAATTTTGCTCCAGCCTTTGACTATTAAGACTTGCTCGCTTTTAGAAATCATGAATGCACTCATGTGCAATGTAGGATGTCTTGGCCGTAAGCTAACCATGGACATGCGACCTTTAGCCTCAATCCACCGAGGCACAACTATCATTGGGAGTCCCTGTTGAAGAACATAGTAGTAACATTCTTAGCAATGAAGTTTAGCTTAAAAAATAATGTATGCAAAAGATGCACTGAGGACAAATAGTAAAAATCTTACCATCTTTCCTAAATAGATGTGACCGCAGTTCAGTACAAACACTATTGGTCGCACGTTTTGAGTACTAAGATTTTCAAGTTTAGGAAAATAATTTGTCTTGACAGTTTGAAGATCCTCAAGCCATGAAACATAATGCCTTATCTCCTCGCAGTTTAGTTCAGCCCCGGGACAGTAAAAGGCCCTGTCTACCAAGCGCTGGACATGTTTGCTTGAATGGAAATAAGTTGTCAATAGAAATTAGTTGTCAACTATTTTTGAATAAACAATATCGAAGACATAAATATGGTTGAGAAACTCACATAATGTAGAACTGGAGGCGTCTGCACATCGACCCAGATGTCGATATTATCTTCAATATCATCTTCCGGACGATTATCAAATGTGATAAGCATATTAGGTGTAACGCCCCGGATCCGATGCGCCAGGTGTCCGCTAGTTATTTGCCGTTGTTGCCATGTCATTGATTGCGTGTTTTATTTCACCATGTCATCATCTGCATTTCATCTGCATGTTTTTCAAAACTTGCATCCGTTCGGGTTCCCCCGGTTCTCTCCGTTGTCCGTTCGGAGTCCAGACACACTGGCACGCGCCCGCGGCACCTCCGAAACATTATTTTATAAGTGCCATAAAACTGTTCTCGGAATGGGATGCAACTTGGCGTGCGGTCTTATTATAGTGTAGACAGACCGCCTGCCAAATTTTGTCGCATTCGGAGTTCGTTTGGTAGCCCAACCGTCATCTGTAGCGGCACCTTTGCCGGTTTATTCGTTGGGTGTTTTCGGTCTCCGAAAACCCTTCCTGGGCTGCACTCCTTCCCTCTCACCTCGGCCCTACTCCTTTTCACAGCCCACTAGCCCACCTCCTAACCCCCCTCCGCTCCGGACCGTCCGATCGAGATCGAACGGCTCCGAAACGGCCTCAAACCCCCAACCCTAGCCCCTCCTGCTATATATAGACCCCTTCCTTCCAATTTTGGGCAGCCTAGCCCCTCCCCTACCTCCCAGCCGCAGCCACCCCTCCTCCTCGGAATCAGCGCGCAGCCACCTCCATTTCCGTGCCGCCCCGCTGCCCGTCCGCCACTTGGCGCCACCGCACTGGCCAGCGCCGCCGTCCCCGCCGCCTGGAGGCAACCAGGCGACCACGTGCCCTCTAGCGCCCCATCCACCGCCGGCCCCTCCAGCCAGGCGCAGCCACGCCAGCCCATCAAGGCCCGACCGCACCCACAGGCGCCTGCCCGCGCCCCTCTGCGCCCGCCTCCCGCTTCGCTCCCGAGCTCCAGGGAGGAGCTCCTCGCCGCCCCGCCACTCTTCCTTGCCGGAGGCCATGCGCCACCGCCGCCGGCGACCTCAAGGCCAGGCCAGACCGAGCCGCCCGTCTCCTTCTCCTCCTCCCCTTGCCTTCCCTCTCCCTCACTAGCTCCCTCTCTCTCTCTCTCTACAGGAGCCACCGCCGCCATGGAGTTCGCCGCCGGATCTCACGCCGCCGGCATCGTCTTCGTCCGGGCCGGCCGGGAACCGCCGGGAATGGAACCCCCACGCCTGGATCTGCCCTTTGCCGCTTCAGATCCGCCTCCCGCGCCTCGCCGGACCTCCTCCCCTCGCCGGAGAGGCCCTCGTCGACGTTGACCTGCCATGCCGCGCCGCCCGCTCGTGACTCGCGCGCCGTCGCCTCGTGGGCCGGCCTTGTCCTGGCCCAACACCGGCCCCCCTCCTACAGCCTCCCCTCCAATCGGGCCGAAGCCCACTGGGTGAGGCCACACCCCAGCGCCCCTCCTTTATTTTTCCTCCTGTTGGGCCAGCTTGATTCAGCCCGTCATGTTTTTTTTCCATGTCTGCGATTTTAGCATTTATCCCAGGATTTTCAGAATTGCAGAAAACCCCTCATACTTCATGCATTTAATAACTAAATAACCATGCATCATATGTAAAAACTTTATATATGTAAAATGCTTAGTTTTTCATCTAGTTTAATAATATGCCATTTTCATCTATGTTAAAAATGTTTAAACATGATGCTTGTTTAAATTTGCTCAAATGACATGCTAAAATGATTTAATTCATAACTAAATAACCGTAGCTCGGTTTTAAATGTTCTTTATATGTAAATGGGGTGGAAAAATGCCTATATTAACATGGTCCACTTTACTTTCATGTTTAACAACTTTAAAATATGTTTTAGGGCAGAACAGTAGCAAATTCATAAATTGCATATGAGGTTTTCCGGAATTGTTGTTTGTTGTTCCGGCCTCATTTAAACTTGCCTAAATAGTTAGTTTACTTATGCTTCACTCCTTGCCATGTTTAACAACATTTAACATTGTTGTGTGCCTAAACGAGAGCGAACTAAATAACACGGATGTGGTGTTTCGTCAATATGCAACTCGTTGCATATTGAGCTCCACTTAATTTGTAGTGTTGTTTGTTGCACTTTGCCATGCCATGCCTCATTAAACCGGACATGCATCATACTTGATTGTGCATCATGCCATGCTTATGTGATGGTTGTTTACCATGTTGTTTGTTTCTTTCCGGTGTTGCTTCTTAGTCCCGGTAATGTTGCGATTGTGAGGATTCGTTCGACTACGCCCGTCCATCTTCTTCATGGACTCGTTCTTCTTCCTAGCGGGATTTCAGGCAAGATGACCGCTACCCTGGATCTCACTACTATCATTGCTATGCTAGTTGCCTCGTTCTTTCACTATGCTGCGCTACCTATTACCTGTTTGTCCAGCCATCCCATATTGCCATGAACCTCTAACCTTGGACACCTTTCCTATGCAAACCGTTGTTTGGCTATGTTACCGCTTCGCTCAGCCCCTCTTATAGCGTTGCTAGTTGCAGGTGAAGTTGAAGATTTCTCCATGGTGGACAGGGTTTATGTTGGGATATCACAATATCTCTTATATTATTAATGCATCTATATATTTGGTAAAGGGTGGAAGGCTCGGCCTTATGCCTGGTTTTTTGTTCCACTCTTGCCGCCCTAGTTTCCATCATACCGGTGTTATGTTCCCGGATTTTGCGTTCCTAACGCGGTCGGGTGATTTATGGGACCCCTCTGACAGTTCGCTTTGAATAAAACTTGTCCAGCAAGGCCCAACATTGACTTTTACCATTTGCCTCACCACCACCTACTTTTCCCTTGGGAGTCGCTCTCTCGAGGTCATCTTTATTATAGCCCCCGGGCGATTGCTTGTCTAAGCGTTGGTCCAAACTAGAGCACCGTCTTGGGACCATCCCTTGGCAACTTGGGTTACGTCGGTACTGACGCTTAGCTTATCCGGTGTTGCCACGAGAACGAGATATGTGCAGCTCCTATCGGGATTGTCGGTATCGGGCGGTCTTGCTGGTCTTGTTTTACCATTGTCGAAATGTCTTGTAAACCGGGATTCGAGACGATCGAGTCTTCTGGGAGAAGGTCTATTCCTTCGTTGATCGCGAGAGCTTGTCATGGGCTAAGTTGGGACACCCCTGCAGGTATAAACTTTCGAGCCGTGCCCGCGGTTATGTGGCAGATGGGAATTTGTTAATGTCCGGTTGTAGATAACTTGACACTTGATCCGAATTAAAACGCATCAACCGCGTGTGTAGCCGTGATGGTCTCTTCTCGGCGGAGTCCGAGAAGTGAACACGGTTTTCTGGGTTATGTTTTACGTAAGTAGGTGTTCACGATCACCTCTTGATCATTGCTAGTTGACAACCGTTCCGCTTGTTCTCTTCTCGCTCTCATTTGCGTATGTTAGCCACCATATATGCTTAGCCGCTGCTGCAACCTCACCACTTTACCCCTTCCTTTCCCATTAAGCTTTGCTAGTCTTGATACCCATGGTAATGGGATTGCTTGAGTCCTCGTGGCTCACGGATACTTCAAAACCAGTTTGCGGTGCCTATGTTACCGGCGGTGGCGCAACCAAGCTCAAGGAGGAGCTCGATGAAGATCTTGCCCTTTGTGTTGTTTCGTTCTAGTTGATCAGTAGTGGAGCCCAGTTGGGGTCGATCGCGGACCTTTGTCGCATTTGGGGTTCTTCTTTTATTTTGGTTCCATAGTCGGACCTTGATTGTATCTGAATGATGTAATGCTTTATTCATGTAATTGTGTGAAGTGGCGATTGTAAGCCAACTATGTATCTCTTTCCCTTATGTATTACTTGGGTTGTGTGAAGATTACCTCACTTGCGACATTGCTTTCAATGCGGTTATGCCTCTAAGTCGTGCTTCGACACGTGGGAGATATAGCCGCATCGAGGGCGTGACAGCTCAAATGCATAAGCTTGCATAGTGCTCTCCATTGTTTGCATTCAAAATGGGTGTAGGTGTCTGAATTGTATAATTTGCGGCAAAACTATAACCATGCTCGGTCCTCAAGTTAACTCTTTTTACCTCCATAGTTTCCATAGTACTGAAACCAACCTTATCCAAAACATACATTCTTGCATGCCAGGGGATACGCTAGTAGAATAGTACAAAATTAAAATTATAAGTTGAAGCAAAAGAAGCAGAAGTCATGCTTAATATGGAAAAAGACTTGTCGTTGTGATTTGCTGTATGCACTTCGAAGGTATCATCCATCTTGATGCTGAAGCGCCTACCACCAACTAGGTGAGGCCTGTCGCGCTCATCTTCGCAGTATTCGCACATACCGAATTCCTTTTCATCTTCAGACATGTCCTATGTTCATGGTTGAAACATCAATTGAAAATCTTATCATCCAAACATTTCATTTGGTTAAGAAGCATAACTATATAAATACCCTGATTCAACTAAGCACTTACTAAAAATAAACTAGTTCTATTAATTTTCTTACTAAAAATAAACTAGTTCTATAGTAAAATTTTCATTTTATCATCAAATCTCATCAACCTAAATTTTCTTACTAAAAATAAACTAGTTCTATTAATTCAACTAGTTCAACTAAGCACTTACTATAAATAAATTAATTTATTTTCTTACTAATTCAACTAAGCACTTACCAATTCAACTAAGCACTTATTAATTTTCTTACTAACTCAACTAAGCACTTAGTAATTCAAATCTCATATAGGATTCAACTAGTTCTATTAATTTGTAGAAAACTGCGGATAGGAAAATCTAGATGACCGGTCAGCACAAATTTTACCATGTTGTTTATTCCTATGAGTTATGATCTATTATTAACATTTGGTGTCAAAGAAAATATTGTGATGGAGTCAATATTTTTTGCTATCTTGGCCTTTGTGTTCATTGCGAGTTGTTAGATTTGCAAATAGAATTTACCATGGGCATTCATTTTGAACAATTTCATCAAATTGATAACAACCTGAAGTTTATATATATTCATGCTAATATCTAACAGTAATATATCCAATTCATCTATAACTAAATGTATAAAAAAAACTAACTCATCTAACATCAATGTCTAGCTAATTCATCTAATTCATCTAACATTTGACATTAATATCTACCTAATTCATCTTATCATCTAACATTTTCTCTGTGTGTGTGCGTGTGTACTGTGTGTGTGAGGGCGGCCAAGGCACGGCAAGAGGCAGTCTTACAGCGGGGCCACGGACGGTGATGTGAGGCGGCGGGGTCGGCGATGGGTGGCAGCGACAGGGACGAGCCGGGGCGGTGCACAACGGGGACGGGTCGGTGGCGGCGCAGCGCGACGGGAAAAGCAGCAGCAGGCGACGGGCGGCGACGGGACGGGCGCGGCGATGGGGGCGGCGATGGCGGCGGGGGAGGCGACGGGGACGGGCACGGCGACAGGGACGGGCGACGGCACGACGAGGTTGAACAAGTAGAGAAAGAGGAGAAGAAATTGAAATTTTCGTAAGCGTCGCATATATAGGATGGACCTTTAGTACCGGTTGGAGCCACCAACTGGTACTGAAGGGCAAATTTGGCCAGGCCAAGCAGCGGGAAGCAACCCCCTTTAGTACCGGCTCGTGGCTACAGCCGGTACTAAAGATCCTCCTTTAGTACCGGTTGGAGCCACGAACCGGTACTAAAGGGGGTGAGCTGCCAGGCGATGGGGTAGGAAGTTTAGTCCCACCTCGCCGAGCGAAAAGCAGCCGCACTGGTTTATAAACCCAGATGCGGCTGCTCCATCGAGCTCCTCTCTAAAGCAGGCCTTCTAGGCCTATCTGTTCTTCGCTTCCTTGTTGGTCCTACTGTGCTTGCGGGCCTGCATCCTGACCCAACAACAGGTTAGGTTTCTAGTCGTATACAGGCCGCAGTGGCCCAGTAGGCGGGCTTTTTTTATTTAGTTTTTTCTATTTTTTCTTTTCTACTTTATTTATTTCTGAGTTGTTTTTTGCTGTATTCAGAATTTCTTGGTGAATATTTTTGGTTTAGGTACAAAAAACTTACAAACTTTCTGTTAGTGCCAGTAGTTCTAAAAAAAATTAGTTTTTTCTATTTATTCTTTCTGCTTTATTTATTTCTGAGTTGTTTTCTGCTGTATTTACAATTTCTTTGTGAATATATTTGCTTCAGGTACAAAAAATTACAAACTTTCTGATAGTGCCAGTAGTTCTCAAATTTGAATAATTTAAATTTGAATTATTTGAAATGCCTTTGTAACAGATGAGTTATCGTCCGAAACCTTGATACTTCGAAATAGATTGTCCATTTTGTACACGAAGTGCATCCAGTTTTTGTCGTAACCCTCTTTACTTTTTTTGCATATGTGGGTGGAATGATGATACCATGCCAACTTTCAACCTTTTCAGAGTTCATTTGTAGTGCTTTTTAATTTCACGGTCATTTAGCTAAAAAATAATCAGTAAATGAGCTGAAAATAAGCAAATAATGTCAGAAAGGGTTGAAAGTTGATGACGTGGCTTTGAATGGTGCATACTAAACGCACAACAAGTCTGGAGTTGTACTAAGTTTAGAAAAATGAAATGCCTTTGCAACAGATGAGTTTTCGTCCGAAACCCTAATACTTCGAAAGAGATTGTCCATTTTGTACACGGAGTGCATCGAGATTTTGCCGTAACCCTCTCTACTTTTTTGCACATGCTGTGTGGGTGGAATGATGATACCATGCCAACTTTCAACCTTTTCAGAGTTCATTTGTAGTGCTTTTCAATTTCAGGGTCATTTAGCCATAAAAAATCAGTAAATGAACTGAAAATTAGCAAATGAAGGCAGAAAGGGTTGAAAGTCGATGACATGGCTTTGAATGGTGCATAATGAACACACCACAAGTCTGGAATTGTACTAAGTTTAAAAAATGAAATGCCTTTATAACATATGAATTTTCGTCCGAAACCCTGATACTTCAAAAGAGATTGTCCATTTTGTACACGAAGTGCATCCAGTTTTTGCCCTAACCCTCCCTACTTTTTTGCAAATGCTATGTGGGTGGAATGATGATACCATGCTAACTTTCAACCTTTTCAGAGTTCATTTGTAGTGCTTTTCAATTTCAGGGTCATTTAGCTAAAAAAATAATTATTAAATGAGCTGAAAATTAGCAAATGAAGGCAAAAGGGGTTGAAAGTCGATGACATGGCTTTGAATGGTGCATATTGAACACACAACAAGTCTGGAGTTGTACTAAGTTTTAAAAAATGAAATACCTTTGTAACAGATGATTTTTCATCCGAAACCGTGATACTTCAAAAGAGATTCTCCATTTTTTACATGAAGTGCATCCAGTTTTTGCCGTAACCCTCTTTACTTTTTTGCACATGCTATGTGGGTGGATGATGATACCATGCAACCTTTCAACCCTTTCAGAGTTCATTTGTAGTGCTTTTCAATTTCAGGGTCATTTAGCTAAAAATAATAATCAATAAATGAGCTGAAAAGTAGCAAATGAAGGCAGAAAGGGTTGAAAGTCGATGACGTGGCTTTGAATGGTGAATAATGAACACCCAACAAGTCTGGAGTTGTACTAAGTTTAAAAAAATGAAATGCCTTTGTAACAGATGAGTTTTCGTCTGAAACCCTGATACTTCGAAAGAGATTGTCCATTTTGTACACGAAGTGCATCCAGTTTTTGCCGTAACCCTCTCTACTTTTTTGCACATGCGATGTTGGTGGAATGATGATACCATGACAATTTTCAATCTTTTCAGAGTTCATTTGTAGTGCTTTTCAATTTCAGGGTCATATAGCTAAAAAGATAATCAGTAAATGAGCTGAAAATTAGCAAATGAAGGCCGAAAGGGTTGAAAGTCGATGACATGGATTTGAATGGTGCATAATGAACACACAACGATTCTGGAGCTGTACTAAGTTCAAAAAATGAAATGCCTTTGTAAAAGATGAGTTTTCGTCCGAAACCCTGATACTTCGAAAGAGATTGTCCATTTTGTAGACGAAGTGCATCGAGTTTTTGCCGTAACCCTCTCTACTTTTTAGCACATGTTATGTGGGTGGAATGATGACACCATGCCAACTTTTAACCTTTTCAGAGTTCATTTGTAGTGCTTTTCAATTTCAGGGTCATTTGGCTAAAAAAATAATTAGTAAATGAGCTGAAAATTAGCAAATGAAGGCAAAAAGGGTTGAAAGTCGATGACGTGGCTTTGAATGGTGCATATTGAACATTTCTACGTCTTGAGCTTGCGTTGGTTCTCGTTGAAGAGGAAAGGGTGATGCAGCAATAGTAGCGTAAGTATTTCCCTCAGTTTTTGAGAACCAAGGTATCAATCCAGTAGGAGGCTCCTCAGAAGTCCCACGCTCCTACACAAACAAACAAAGAACTCGCAACCAACGCAATAAAGGGGTTGTCAATCCCTTCACAACCACTTGCAAAAGTTAGATCTGATAGAGATAGTATGATAAGATAAATTTATTTTTGGTATTTTATGATATAGGTTGGAAAAGTAAAGATGCAAATAAAAGTAGAGTGAAAGCTTATATGATAAAAGACAGACACGGGGGCCATAGGTTTTACTAGTGGCTTCTCTCAAGATAGCATAAGTATTACGGTGGTTGAACAAATTACTATCGAGCAAATGATAGAAAAGCGAATAATTATGAGATTATCTAGGCATGATCATGTATATAGGCATCACGTCCGTGACAAGTAGACCGACTCCTGCCTGCATCTACTACTATTACTCCACACATCGACAGCTATCCAGCATGCATCTAGAGTATTAAGTTCATAAAGAACAGAGTAACGTAATAAGAAAGATGACATGATATAGAGGGATAAACTCATGCAATATGATATAAACCCCATCTTTTTATCCTCGATGGCAACAATACAATACGTGCCTTGCTGCCCTCGCATCCTTTGGGAAAGGACACCACAAGATTGAACCCAAAGCTAAGCACTTCTCCCATTGCAAGAAAGATCAATCTAGTAGCCCAAACCAAACTGATAATTCGAAGAGACTTGCAAAGATAACTTAATCATACATAAAAGAATTCAGAGGAGATTCAAATATTTCTCATAAATAAACTTGATAATAAACCCACAATTCACCGGATCTCGACAAACACACCGCAAAAAGAGTTAGATCAAATAGATCTCCAAGAAGATCGAGGAGAACATGGTATTGAGATCCAAAAAGAGAGAAAAAGTCATCTAGCTAATATGGACCCGAAGGTCTATGGTAAACTACTCACAACTCATCAGAGAGGCTATGGTGGTGATGTAGAAGCCCTCCGTGGTTGATTCCCCGTCCGGAGGAGCACCGGCGAAGGCTCCAAGATGGGATCTCGCGGATACAGAAGGTTGCGGCGGTGGAATTAGGTTTTCGTGGCTTGTTCTGATGTTCTTGGGGTACGTGGGTATATATAGGAGGAAGAAGTAGGTCGGTGGACGCCCAAGGGGCCCACGAGATAGGGGGCGCACCTAGTAGGGGGGTGAGGGAGTCCTGGACTAAGGGGTGTCTGGATAGCTGAACTATCATCATCGGCCGGACTCCAAGATTATGAAGATACAAGATTGAAGACTTCGTCCCGTGTCCGGATGGGACTTTCCTTGGCGTGGAAGGCAAGCTTGGCAATACGGATATGTAAATCTCCTACCATTGTAACCGACTCTGTGTAACCCTAGCCCTCTCCGGTGTCTTTATAAACCGGAGGGTTTTAGTCCATAGGACGAACAACAATCATACCATAGGCTAGCTTCTAGGGTTTAGCCTCCTTGATCTTGTGGTAGATACACTCTTGTACTACCCATATCATCAATATCAATCAAGCAGGAGTAGGGTTTTACCTCCATCGAGATGCCCGAACCTGGGTAAAAACATCGTGTCCCTTGTCACCTGTTACCATCCGCCTAGACGCACAGTTCGGGACCCCCTACCCGAGATCCGCCGGTTTTGACACCGACATTGGTGCTTTCATTGAGAGTTCCTCTGCGTCATTGCTCATAGGCCCGATGGCTCCTTCGATCATCAACGGTAATGCGGTCCAGGGTGAGACTTTTCTCCCCGGACAGATCTTTGTATTCGGGCGGCTTTGCATGCGGGCAATTAAGCAGCCATCTGGAGCAGATCGAAAGCTACGCCCCTGGCCATCAGGTTAGATTTGGAAGTTTGAATTTCACGGCCGACATCCACAGAGACTTGATCTTCAATGGATTCGAGCCGCAGTCGAGCGCGCCGCACTGTCACGATGGGCATGATCTAGCTCTGCTGCCGGACAGTGCCCTGGAGGTTGCACAAGAGCCCGCTCCGGCCCTTAACTCGGAGCTGACTGCGCCGATCGAGGATGGGTGGCTAGACACCGCCTCGGGGGCTGCTACCTCTAAGGTGATGGAGCCGAATACCGACCCTGTCCCTTGTGAAGCTCGTGACTCCGAGGTGCCGGACTCCTCGCCGGACTCCGAACCTCCCGCGCCCCTACCAATCGAATCCGATTGGGCGCCGATCATGGAGTTCACCGCTGCGGACACTCGCCTTTTGGCGACATCCTGAATTCGCTAAAGTATCTCTCGTTATCAGGAGAGCCCTGGCCAGACCACGGTCAGGACGGTTGGGATGCGGACGACGAAGAAATTCAAAGCCCACCCACCACCCACTTTGTAGCCACTGTCGACGACCTAACCGACATGCTAGACTTTGACTCCGAAGACATCGACAGTATGGACGACGATGCTAGAGACGACCAAGAACCAGCGCCTACGGGGCACTAGAAATCCACCTCGTCATACGACATATACATGGTGGACATCCCAAAGGATGGGAATGGCGATGGAACAGCGGAGGAAGACCCCTCCAAGAAACAGCCTAAGCGCCGACGTCAGCGGCGCCGCTCTAAATCCCGCCATAGCAAGAATGGAGATTCCGGCACCGGAGACAACAACACCCCGGACAGTGCCGAAGACAACCCCCTCCAGCAAGATTCAGCACAAGAGGATGAAGAAGCCAGCCCTCATGAGAGAGCGACAGACAAAGAGGTAGAGGACGATAATTACATGCCTCCCTCCGGAGATGAGGCAAGCCTCGACGACGACGAATTCGTCGTGCCTGAGGATCCCGTTGAGCAAGAGCGTTTTAAACGCAGGCTTATGGCCACAGCAAGCAGCCTCAAGAAAAAGCAGCAACAGCTTAGAGCTGATCAAGATTTGCTAGCCGACAGATGGACTGAAGTCCTTGCGGCCGAAGAGTACGAACTCGAACGCCCCTCCAAAAGCTACCCTAAATGCAAGCTGCTGCCCCGATTAGAGGAGGAAGCATATAAACCCACATCACCAGCGCACAATACGACCGACCGGCCACCTTGTGGCCGCGACAGAGAGGCCTCCAGGCCCTCCACTAAAGCCGTACCCCGGCATCGCTTGAAAAGTACAAAGCCACGGGGGAATGCGCCAGACTTGCAAGACATATTGGAGGATAAGGCAAGACAATCAAGATCGATCTACGGATCGCGTGGGCACCCCACAATGCGCGTCGATGACCGTCGCACCGGATACAGCAACTCCGGCCGGGCCGAACACACTAGACAAAGCTCGCTTGAGCTGCGTCGTGATATAGCCCAATATAGAGGCGCCGCACACCCACTATGCTTCACAGACGAAGTAATGGATCATCAAATCCCTGAAGGGTTCAAACCTGTGAACATTGAATCCTACAATGGCACAACAGACCCCGCGGTTTGGATCGAAGACTATCTCCTTCATATCCACATGGCCTGCGGTGATGATCTTCATGCCATCAAATACCTCCCACTCAAACTTAAAGGACCAGCTCGGCATTGGCTTAACAGCTTGCCAACAGAATCAATTGGGTGTTGGGAGGACCTGGAAGCCGCATTCCTTGATAACTTCCAGGGCACATATGTGTGACCACCAGACGCTGATGACCTAAGCCACATAATTCAGCAGCCAGACGAATCGGCCAGACAATTCTGGACACGGTTCTCAACCAAGAAAAATCAAATCGCCGACTGTCCGGATGTAGAGGCCCTCGCAGCCTTCAAGCATAACATCTGCGACGAGTGGCTTGCCCGGCACCTAGGACAAGAAAAGCCGAAATCCATGGCAGCCCTCACATCACTCATGACCCGCTTCTGCACGGGAGAGGACAGCTGGCTAGCCCGCAGTAACAACCTCAACAAAAATTCTGGCAGTCCGGATACCAAGGACCGCAATGGCAGGTCGCGTCGCAACAAGCACCAACACTGCATTAACGGCGATATCTCGAGGATACGGCGGTCAACGCCGGATTCAGAGGCTCCAAACCCGGTCAGCGGAAAAAGCCATTCAAAAGAACTACTCCGGGTCCGTCCAATTTGGACCGAATACTCGCCCGCTTGTGCCAGATACACGGCACCCCCGAAAAGCCAGCTAATCACACCAACAGGGACTGTTGGGTATTCAAGCAGGCAGGCAAGTTAATTGCCGAAAACAATGACAAGGGGCTGCATAGCAATGACGAGGAAGAGACCCGGCCGTCGAACAATAGAGGACACAAGGGTTTCCCCCCACAAGTGCGGACGGTGAACATGATATACGCAACCCACATACCCAAAAGGGAGCAGAAGCGTGCACTCAGGGACGTATATGCAATGGAGCCAGACGCCCCAAAGTTCAATCCATGGTCCTCCTGCCCGATCACTTTTGATCGAAGGGACCACCCCACCAGCGTCCGCCATGGCGGGTTCGCCGCATTGGTTCTAGACCCAATCGTCGACGGGTTTCACCACACTATAGTCCTGATGGACGGCGGCAGCAGCCTGAACCTACTTTACCAGGATACAGTGCGCAAGATGGGCATAGACCCCTCAAGGATTAAACCCACAAAGACGACCTTTAAAGGTGTCATACCAGGTGTAGAGGCCAATTGCACAGGCTCAGTGACACTGGAAGTGGTCTTCGGATCCCCGGATAACTTCCGAAGCAAGGAGTTAATCTTCGACATAGTCCCGTTCCGCAGCGGCTATCATGCACTGCTCGAACGAACCGCATTCGCAAAATTCAACGCGGTGCCGCACTACGCATACCTCAAGCTCAAGATGCCAGGCCCTCGAGGAGTCATCACGGTCAACGGAAACACTGAACGCTCTCTCCGAACGGAGGAGCATACAGCGGCTCTCACGGCAGAAGTGCAGAGCAGCCTCTTAAGGCAATTCTCGAGTCCGGCCGTTAAGCGACCGGACACCGCCAAGCGCGCCCGGAGTAACCTACAACGAGACCACCTGGCACGTTGCGAGCACGCGTAGCAATGCGGCTCCAACCCCAGCCCTTGCAAAATTGCAAAACCAGTACTCCGCGTACATCATTACGCTCTGGAGATACCATGGGCATAGGGGGAGGGGCACAACCACGGCAGGCCCAGAGTGCGGATAAACCACGCCAGGGGCTCTCAAGTGCGTCATCCTTTTTCTTTTTTTTCTCGTATCTTCAGGACTCCATTCACCAGAGGCCCTGTCCGGCAGTAGACTTGCCGAACTAACGATGCAACAGCCAGGGAAGGAGAAAAGCTACGACGAGTATCCAGGTGGTCTCCATTATGAGCATTACCGTTTTATACACCATTCCGCAGCCTACCCCTGGAGGGGGACATGCTAAATAGTTCCATCCCATGCTTATCGCACTATTTGTTTCGTTCTGCAGTCATGGCAGTATTTTTTTTTGGAATAAACAATGCATTGCTTTTTGCCTATAATCGCATTCCTTTCTTATACATATGTTCATTTATGACATGTTGCATCCGTACACTTTGGTACGGCCAAATACACCAGGGGCTTAAGTTCCCCACGTTATGGTGTGATAAGTCCGAACACTTTCACAAGTGTGGCACCCCAAACTTATAGCATTATATGCATCGGCTCCGAATCATGTCTTGGGTCAATAGTTGGGTTTGCCCGGCTCCCATGTTTTGGTACCTTACGTTCCGTTATATCGGCGAAGGTAGCGCTGGGAGAACCACTGCGTTTGTGCCCCAGTTGAGCTGGGCGAGCACCTCAGTGGAGAAAGCTAAAACTGACCGTCATGATGGGGCGAGAGCCAGTCGCTGTTCGAGAGGTTTTTTCGAGTCCCTAAAGACTTATGCCGCTTAGAGCTAGGAACCGGCTTTGTCCGCCCAGCGTGGATAGCGCCCAATTGACCTTCCAACACTAGGGCTTTGCGAAATTTAAAATTATAGAATTCTATGGCTAAGTGAGAGTGTTCAAGCATTATAAGTCCGGTTGCCTCATTCGTTGTGTTGGCGCCTCCTAGATGGATCCAAAATGGGAACAAGAGCGCAAGTTTATCCCAACACCCCAAAGACTCGTGGCATGGGGGTTGAAGCCGACGACTTGCCATCTCTCAGATTTGAAAAACGGCCGCACAGAAGGTAATATTTTAAATTAACAAGCGTTACTTAGCGCATATGAACAAAGTTTTCAGCACACAGGATAACAAAATGCGAGTCTACTCAAATATTACATCTTTGGAGCACTCACCCGCAATAATGCGAGCACACTTCAGGACACCCTTATAATACATCTCGGGCGTGCGATACTCCTTGCCCGGCGGTGGTGCGTCCGTCACAAGCTTCTCAAAATCCATCTTGCCCCAGTGCACTTTAGCACGGGCAAGAGCCCGACGGGCACCTTCAATGCAGGCGGAATGCTTGATGACTTCAACCCACGGACAAGCGTCCACCAGCCACCGCACCAGGCCAAAGTAGCTCCCAGGCACGGCCTCTTTGGGCCACAGCCAAACTATGAGGCCCTTCATGGCCTGTTCGGCCACCTTGTGGAGCTCGACCAACTGCTTCAGCTGGTCGCTAAGGGACACCGAATGTCCGGCCTCAGCATACTGAGACCAGAACACCTTCTCCGTCGAGCTCCCCTCCTCGGCTCTGTAGAAAGCGGCAACATCGGACACGCTACGGGGCAGATTTGCGAATGCTCCTGGAGAGCTCCGAATTCGGGTAAGTAACAGTTAATTCACTTTTACATGCTTGCTTTGCATGAAGAATGCCTTACCCGCCGCTATTTTCTTCAATGCCTCGATTTCCTGGAGGGCCTTGTGGGCTTCGGCCTTAGCGGCTTTGGCACTCTCAAGAGCTGAGGCAAGCTCGGACTCTCAAGTCTTCGAGTCACGCTCCAAACCCTTGTGTTTTTCCACGAGAGCATGGAGCTCTTGCCGTACCTCCGCCACCCGCGCCTCCTGCTTCTCTCGCTCGGCGCGTTCCGTGGCTGCATTGCGTTCGGCCGCGGACACCGCCTCCTTCAGGGTCGCCACCTCGTTCATAGCCCATGGAGTACCCACGTTATCCTTGTCATTCCTCTTGCAACCGAATCCTTTTCTGTAAGGTACAATTTTAACAAGGGGTTAGTCACCTTCCTTGTCCTCGAGCTGCTTCTTGGCACGACCGAGCTCGCTCTCGGACCGCTCGAGGCTCTGCTTCAAGGCATTGACCTCCGCAGTCAGTGCGGCAGAGGTCAGCAGCGCAGCCTGCATTCCCATATTGACATATTTTTGTTAAGACTCCTGCGTATATCTTTTTAGATCCTCAGTCCGGCTTTTCTTTCCGAACACCGAACCGAGCATCAGGGGCTTCTATCTACGCGGTACTATTTTACATATCTTAAAATTCTTACCTCGAAGCCTATTAGAAGGCTACTGCAGGCTTCGGTCAGCCCGCTCTTGGCGAGCTGAACCTTCTGAATCACCGCACTCATGACAGTGCGGTGTTCCTCTTTGATGGAAGCGCCGTTGAGCGCCTCCAGCAAGTTATCTGGCGCCTCCGGTTGGACGGAGGCCGCCGGCGTCATAGTCTTGCCCTTCTTACGAAGGGGCCGCCCACCGGACTCCGGAACCACTGCAGGTTCCGGTGCGGAGTCCGGTCCAAAGTCCGGGAGGTTGCCTTGCGGCACCTCCGGGGCCTCCTCCTCCTGGTGGGTCCCTTTACGGGATCCCACCTCGGCGTCGTCACGGGGGGAGGAGGCGGTCGGAAGTGAAGTGCTATCCACATCCGACGTACCCAAGGACCCGCTCGACGAAGCGGGAAGATCGTCCTTGGGCGGACTACAGGATTGTATGCGGCGTTAGAAAGACATCGTGCGACAAAAAGAAAAATTATGAATCATTTAGGAGTCCGGATACTTACAATCTCACCAGGGGCTTGGCCCTTGAAGGCCAATCCTCGTCGCCGTCGCCGGCGTTGGCGGAACAGTCCGGAGGAAGGGTCCTTCCCTTCTTGGACCCTTCGGCCTCCCTCGTTGGGGAGGCCTTCCTTTTCTTCTCTCCCCTCGCTGGAGGAGAGGCCTCTTTCTTCTCCTCCTCGTCCTCGTGGGAGGAGTCTGCCTCGGAGTCATCGGACGATGAATCCGATAACACCTGACGCCGGGAACTCCTCCAGGTTCCCGTGGACTTCTTCTTGGCCTTCTTCTCCGGCACTACGTAAGGTGCCGGGATCAGCAGCCCTGTCAGACGGGCATCCGCTGGGTCTTCTGGAAGGGGAGCCGGACAGTTAACCTATCCGGACGTCTTCTGCGAGGCCTGTTAAAGGTATTGGGAGTTTAGATCCCACATAGAGTCAAACTAAGAAAAGCAAGTGTCCCATAAAGGATAACATGGCTTACCTCGCCAGCCGGACACTGTGAGTTGAATCCGCGATCTTCAGTAGCGGATGCGGGGGCCTCGGCGCCCTTGAACAGCACCCTCCAGGCCTCTTCGTACATAGTGTCGAAGAGCCCGCTCAGGGTTTGGTGCTGTGCCGGATCGAACTCCCACAAGTTGAAGTCCCGCTGTTGGCAGGGGAGAATCCGGCGGATGAGCATGACCTGGATTACGTTGACAAGCTTGAGCTTCTTGTTCAGCAGGGTTTGGAGACAGGATTGGAGTCCGGTCAGCTCTTCCGAATCACCCCACTGCAGGCCCTTCTCTTTCCAGGAAGTGAGCCGCATAGGGATACCAGATCTGAATTCGAGGGCCGCTGCCCATTTAGGGTCCCGCGGCTCGGTGATGTAGAACCACCCCGATTGCCACCCTTTGATGGTTTCCACAAAGGCGCCCTCGAGCCAAGTGACGTTGGGCATCTTGCCCACCATGGCGCCTCCGCACTCCGCTTGGCTGCCCTTCACAACCTTCGGCTTGACATTTAAGGTCTTTAGCCACAAGCCGAAGTGGGGTTGGATGCAGAGGAAGGCCTCGCACATGACGATAAACGCCGAGATGTTGAGGATGAAATTCGCGGCCAGATCGTGGAAATCCAGGCCATAGTAGAACATGAGCCCCGGGACAAAGGCGTGGAGTGGGAAGCCCAGTCCGTGGAGGAAATGGGGAAGGAATACCACCCTCTCATGGGGCCCGGGGGTGGGGATGAGTTGCCCCTCGTCGGGGAGCCGGTGCGCGATGTCACTGGACAAATATCCGGCGCCGCGCAGCTTCTTGATGTGCCCCTCCGTAACGGAGGAGGCCATCCACTTGCCTCCCGCTCCGGACATGGTTGGAGCAGGTCGAGGTGAGATGTGTGGACTTGGGCGCTGGAGCTCGAGTGTGCGGAGATGGATAAGCAAAGGAGGAAGAAGGCGTAGGTAAAAAGGTGGATCCTTATCCCCATATATATGGGCGGACGAGACTATGCGTCCCCACCAGCCTGGTAAAACTCGCTTATCTCCCAAGCGCCACAATCAATGGCGCGGTTGGGTTACCCACGTCCGTATTGATGAGAATCCCGGAATAAGAGGACACGATCTCTGCTTCGACAAGACGTGCCAAGGAAACCGCTTCGCTAAACGCGCTAAGGTGGAATAATAAAAATGATTCGAGTAAAGGCTTGGTTGTGGTGTGACATCACGCCACAAAATACGTCAGCAGATTGAACTTGTGTAAATATTATTCTCTCTACGGTGGTATGTGGAATTTATTTTGCAGAGCCGGACACTATCCTGGCGTTCACAATCTTCTACGAATTATTCGGAGGAGGAACCCGCCTTGCAATGCCGAAGACAATATGCGCGCCGGACTCATCGTCATTGAAGCCTGGTTCAAGGGCTACTGAGGGAGTCCTGGACTAGGGGGGTCCGGATAGCCAAACTATCATCATCGGTCGGACTCCAAGATTATGAAGATACAAGATTGAAGACTTCGTCCCGTGTCCGGATGGGACTTTCCTTGGCGTGGAAGGCAAGCTTGGCAATACGGATATGTAGATCTCCTACCATTGTAACCGACTCTGTGTAGCCCTAGCCCTCTCCGGTGTCTATATAAACCAGAGGGTTTTAGTCCATAGGACGAACAACAATCATACCATAGGCTAGCTTCTAGGGTTTAGCCTCCTTGATCTCGTGGTAGATCCACTCTTGTACTACCCATATCATCAATATCAATCAAGCAGGAGTAGGGTTTTACCTCCATCGAGAGGGCCCGAACCTGGGTAAAAACATCGTGTCCCTTGTCTCCTGTTACCATCCGCCTAGACGCACAGTTCGGGACCCCCTACCCGAGATCCGCCGGTTTTGACACCGACAGGGGGCGTGCCCTCCACCCTCGTGGCCACCTCTGCTGCTTCTTAACTTGCACTCCAACTCCTCTGGATCACGTTTGTTCCAAAAAGCACGCTCCCAAAGGTTTCATTCCGTTTGGACTATGTTTGATATTCCTTTTCTTCGAAATACTGAAATAGGCAAAAAAACAGCAATACGGGCTGGGCCTCCGGTTAGTAGGTTAGTCCCAAAAATAATATAAAAGTGTAAAGTAAAGCCCATAAACATCAAAAACAGGTAATATAATAGCATGGAACAATCAAAAATTATAGATACGTTGGAGACGAATCAAGCATCCCCAAGCTTAATTCCTGCTCGTCCTCGAGTAGGTAAATGATAAAAATAGAATTTTTGATGTGGAATGCTACCTAGCATAATTCTCAATGTAATTTTCTTTATTGTGGCATGAATGTTCAGATCCAAATGATTCAAAATAAAAGTTCATATTGATATAAGAAATAATAATACTTTAAGCATACTAATCAAGCAATCATGTCTTCTCAAAATAACATGGCCAAAAAAAGTTATCCCTACAAAATCATATAGTCTGGTTGTTGCTCTACCTTCATCACACAAAGTATTTAATCATGCACAACCCCGATGACAAGCCAAGCAATTGTTTCATACTTTAGCAATCTCAAACTTTTTCAACTTTCACGCAATACATGAGCGTGAGCCATGGACATGGCACTATATGTGGAATAGAATGGTGGTTGTGGAGAAGACAAAAATGGAGGAAGATGGTCTCACATCAACTAGGCGTATCAACGGGCTATGGAGATGCCCATTAATAGATATCAATGTGAGTGAGTAGGGATTGCCATGCAACGGATGCACTAGAGCTATAAATGTATGAAAGCTCAACAAAAGAAACTAAGTGGGTGTGCATCCAACTCGCTTGCTCATGAAGACCTAGGGCATTTTGGGGAAGCCCATCATTGGAATATACAAGCCAAGTTCTATAATGAAAAATTCCCACTAATATATGAAAGTGACAACATAGGAGACTCTCTATCATGAAGATCATGGTGCTACTTTGAAGCACAAGTGTGGTAAAAAGGATAGTAGCATTGTCCCTTCTCTCATTTTCTCTCATTTTTTTATTTGGCCTTTATCTTTTTTTATATTTGGCCTTTCTCTTTTTTTTAAGTCCGAAGTCTCACCCCGACTTGTGGGGGAATCATAGTCTCCATCATCCTTTCCTCACTGGAACAATGCTCTAATAATGAAGATCATCACACTTTTATTTACTTACAACTCAATACTTAGAACAAGAGATGACTCTATATGAATGCCTCCGGCGGTGTACCGGGATATGCAATGAATCAAGAGTGACATGTATGAAAATTATGAAGGTGGCCTTGCCACAAATACGATGTCAACTACATGATCATGCAAAGAACAATATGACAATAATGATGCATGTCATATAAACGGAACGGTGGAAAGTTGCATGGCAATATATCTCGGAATGGCTATGGAAATTCCATAATAGGTAGGTATGGTGGCTGTTTTGAGGAAGGTATATGGTGGGTGTATGGTACCGGCGAAAGTTGCACGGCACAAGAGAGGCTAGCAATGGTGGAAGGGTGAGAGTGTGTATAATCCATGGACTCAACATTAGTCATAAAGAACTCATGTACTTATTGGAAAAATCTACAAGTCATCAAAAACAAAGTACTACACACATGCTCCTAGGGGTATAGATTGGTAGGAAAAGACCATCGCTCGTCCCCGACCGCCACTCATAAGGAAGACAATCAATAAATAAAATTGTGCTCCAACTTCATCACAAAGCGGTTCACCATACGTACATGCTACGGGAATCACAAACTTCAACACAAGTATTTGTAAGTGCAACTAGTGCCACCCCTAGTTGGTTTTGGAGTATTGACGACAAAGTTGGTTGAGGGACTAATGCGTTTGTGAGAATTGCAGGATAACGCAGGTAGTGTCCCTCATTGATTCGGTTTACCTACCAGAGATGACCCGTAAAAATGTATGAAGACATTGAAGACAATGGTGGTATGTGAAGATATTCATATTGAAGACTATGACATGAGAAGACATTGAGTGAAGACTATGGAGCGCGAAGACTGTGTGGTTTGCTGTTTCCTTTTTCTTCTTTGTTGAGTCATAGGAACCCCCGTACTGTTAAGTGGGGTCCCAGTGAACTAAGTTAGAATGACTGAAGTGATGCTCAACCCAAATCCTATGTCTTTGAGCGAAGACAATGAGAGCAAATCTTATCCAGAGCTGGATGAGTCAGCTTTGCTTGTAGCACAAGTAAAGTTCCCGTGTGTGTTTGAAATCTGACCGTTGGAACACGTGTCAGTTCCTTAGTGACCCAGGGTCATTTCGGACATATCAGGTCGGGTTGCCCAGTGGCTATAAATAGCCCACCCCCTCCACCATAAATTGGTGGCTGCTCAGAGTTAGTGCACGGCTTTTGTCGTTTGAGAGCAACCCACCTCGAAGCCTTTGAGAGAGAAATCCTTGCGAGGACCAAGCCCAAACACCCGAGCCAAAGAGTGTTAGGCATCATCAAGTCTTTACATGTCATGTGACTGAAGACTTATTACACTTGAGGACCGTGAATCCTCCAAATAGTTAGGCGTCGCGTTATGAGCATCCAAGAGTCATTGTGGATTGCCGGTGAACGAAGTCTGTGAAGGTTTGGAAGTCTACCTTGAAGACTTACCAGAGTGATTGGGTGAGGACTGGGTGTCCTTAGCTCAAGGGGAATAAGGTGAAGACACGGTCTTCTGAGTTGAATCTCAGCCTCCCTAACTGCAGACGTCATAGCTTGTCACAAAGAATCGAACCGGTCCAACAAATCATGTGTCTTCTACAAGTGACTGGTTCTATCCCTTCCCATCCTTTACTTAGAGTTTGTCTTCGTGAAGTCATTGCCTATCTGTCGTACCTGTTTGACTTCATTGCTTGACTACTATCGTTGATTGGCTTCATACTATCTTCCATCCTGATCCTTACTACTTAGCTGCTATTAGTCCTGTACTTTCACATCATTGCATACTTGACTATGGTTTGCTTATTGTAGTTTATCTTCGCTGCATATCAATTAGGTCATTTGTATTGTCTGTCTTCGAAACTTCCTAGTTTTGAAGACTTTCATAAAAATCGCCTATTCACCCCCCCCTCTAGTCGATAACTAGCACTTTCAATTGGTATCAGAGCAAGGTACTCCCTTGTTCTGTGTGATTCGGTTTAACCACCTGGAGTTTTAGCTATGTCGACTGCAGGGATAATCAAAGTCTCCGCTGCTTGCCCCGTGTTCGATGGAACTGAATATCCCTACTGGAAGAATAATATGCGTATGCATTTTGAAGCCATTGATGTCGACCTCTGGTATGTCGTCAAGAACGGCGTTCCCAAAACTAGTGAAGGTGTCACCCCTACTGATGTCAAGAAATTCATTCAACTGGACTCTACTGCCAAGAACATTATCTGTGGCCATCTGACCAAAGGACAGTATGGCCGTGTGAGTGCTCTGGAAACGTCGAAGCTAGTCTGGGACTGGCTATCCAAGGTCAACGAAGGCGTCTCAACCCAGAGAGATCAAAGGATCAGTGTTCTTCGCAACCTCTTCAACTGCTTAAAGAGAAACGACAATGAAAATGTCCAGCTCACGTTCGATCGCCTCACTGACATCACAAATGAGCTTCAATCTCTTGGCGCAACTGAGATTACCAAGCATGAAATCGTCAAGACACTACTAAGATCACTTAACAGCTCCTTTGACACCCTTGCCCTCATTATACAAGAACATCCTGACTTCAAGACTCTCGATCCGTCTGATATACTTGAGAGGCTCAACACACATGAGTTCTAGCTTTTTGAGAAAAGAGATATCTATGGTCCCAACTATGGCCGAACTCGCGCTTTGAAGGCAAAAGTTATTTCCTCATCTGAAGAAGAATCTGACTGTAGTTCTGATGATCCTGAAGACATTGGAAAGGAACTTGCTATGCTTGTGAAAGAAGTTCCAGAAGTTTACTAAGAAGAAAGGCTTCAGAAAGTCTTCATGATCCAGCTCAAGAAATGATGAAGCTTCCACTCATGACCACAAGAAGAGAACATGTCACAAGTGCAAGAAACCCGGACACTATATCTCTGAGTGCCCACAGTGGGACAATGAGAAGAAGAAGAAGAAGAGCAAGGAATATGATTCTGATGACAAGAAGAAGAAAAAATCTTCAAAGTCTTCTTCCAAGTCCTCATCAAGGTCTTCATCTCATAAAAAGAGTTCATCTGGCAAGGATCGTGCTTTTGTTGGAAAGGAAATGGATTCAGAATAGGAGTCTGCTTTTGAGGAGGCGGAGGTGGAGTCTGGAGAGGAGTCCGACCCTAGCGTTGCAAGTCTGGCTCTAGTCACAGCCTATGTTGCCAAGTCCATCTTCAACACTGAAGACAATGACTTCCACACCAACGCTGAAGCTAATGACGAAGACGATCCTACTCCCACCTACTGCTTCACGGCACGTGGTGCCAAGGTAAAATCACGTGATGCTTACTTTCAAACATCAAGTGAAGATGACTCTGATTCTGAATCCAAACCCAGCTACAAAACACTTGCTAAAATTGCAACTGAACAACAAAAGGCTATGGAACATACTCAAAAACTGTTAGACAAAAGCGATGACCTATTGAACGCGGAAATGACACGTTCACAGTCCTTAGTTGAAGATATAAAAAATCTTCATGCTAAGTACCAAGAACTTGAAAGTCGTCATGAAACGCTCTCAACCACTTATGAAAAGCTCTCCTATGATTATATTCAAAGGAAGCAAGAGCTTGAGAAATTGAGAGCGGCTCATGAAGATCTTCAAAAAGAGAATGAGTCACTTCGCACTCAACAGATCAGTCCCGCTCAGGATGGATTTGAACCACCATGTCTAAAATGCATTGAGCATGATAACACTACATCTGTCGCTGAATGTTCCACTGCTGCTACTGTTTCATTGTCTTCACCTACTGATGTGGTTACTAACCCCTCTGCGGAGGATACCACTACTATTTCTGATGAAAATGCTAGGTTGAAGATATTGCTTGAAACAGAGATGTATAAAAGTCTGAAAGGACATCAGACACTCTGCGATGTCCTCAAAAAGCAGATTCTGAATCGAAACCCTAGGAAAGAGGGTGTTGGGTTCGAGAGGAAAATGAATGTTGATGGCTCCTCTTTGAAGCTTTGAGCGACTACCCAAAACCACATGGGTGGCTGCAAAGGAACCTTCAGTGGATCCATCCACCTTATCTGGCTTTACCTGTGCTAATCCTATTATCATTGATGAATCCTTGATGCAAACTATAAGTTGTTCAAGAATCGGAATGGTGAAGTGTTTGCCAGGTATATTGCTACTAACTGCAGGAATGGACCACCTATGAAGAAGATCTGGGTACCTAAGCAGTACATTGAGAATCTTCCTGTGAATGTCGTCATGACACCACCAAGGAAGAAGACAAACCCAGACCTATGGCTTCATATGGCCCAAAGGCTTCATCTGAATCTGAGACTCACCCGAGTCACCCTAACGCCAATGTTTTGCAGGGAAATCATACTCAGACTTATGAATATGAGCGCGTGTCTTCGAACCGCTATGTTCACAGAACTAAGAACTTTTCTGCTTATTCATATGAGTATCATTCATCTCCTGCAAGGCTATTTGCTAGGGCTCCAAAGCCAAAATTCTCAGTGCTGCACTTAGACTCATTGCTTCTAATCCACCCCTGAAAATGTGGGTGGTGAAGAAGAATTAACTTTCTTTTTGCAGAGAAAGGTCTCCAGCCTGCAATCAAAGGCGTCCGATGCTATTGCTGGGGACCTAAACACATTATGGACGCATGACAATATGTCTTACTATATATTTCACATCTGAATCGCTTACCAGTCATACTATGAGTCCTAACCATGATCTAAGCTGTGACAATCCTTGTGTGTGTCAAATGCTTATGCTTCACAACACTCTTTGTGAAGCCTATCCTCCTAACTGCACTGTAGGGTATGTCACCAAACGCTTCAGAATGGATTATGGACAGCGGGTGCACAAATCATATGACTGGTGATCGAAGTCTTCTCATGAACTCAACCTTACGTCCATCCGACAAGAGTCACATCACATTTGTTGACACTGGTAAAAGCAAGGTATTGGGTCTAGGTAGAGTTGCAATCTCAAAGGATCAACACATGGATAAAGTGATGCTTGTTGAATCCCTTGGTTTCAACTTAATGTCTGTCTCAATGCTTTGTGACTTGAACATGATTGTGTTATTCGGAAAATATCGTTGTCTTGTACTAATGGAAGCTGGCAAGTCTCTAGTCTTTGAAGGGTATAGAAAAGATGATCTATACATGGTAGATTTCTCAGCAGGTCCACAGCTTGCCGTATGTCTTCTCACAAAAGCTTGAAATCTGGCTCGCATCGAAGGTGGGGCATCTTGGCATGAGGAACTTACACTCACTCGTCAAGAAGAAGCATGTCATAGGCATCGAGGATGTCAAGTTCAAGAAGGATCATTTGTGTGGTGCCTGCGAAGCTGGAAAGATGACTAGGGCCAAGCACCCCTCGAAGACAATCATGACGACATCTCAACCCTTCGAGCTGTTACACATGGACTTATTTGGACCTACTCACTACTCCACCCTCATAACAACTGCATGTCTATATGGCTTCGTCATTGTTGATGACTACTCAAGATACACATGGGTGCACATAATTCTCTACAAGACTGAAGTGCAAGATGTCTTCAAACGCTTCGCCAATCGAGCAATGAACAATTATGGTGTGAAGATCAAGCATATCAGAAGTGACAATGACACTGAATTCAAAAACACCGGACTTGATCTTTATCTGGATAATGGGAATCACTCATGAGTCCTCTGCTCCGTACACACCTCAGCAAAATGGCATCGTTGAGCACAAGAACAGAACCCTCATTGAGATGGCTCGAACAATGCTCAACAAATACAAGACACCAAGAAAGTTCTAGCCTGAAGCTATTGATACAGCATGTCACATCATCAACCGTGTCTACATCCATAAGCTTCTGAAAAAAACATCCTATGAGTACTGGCAAGAAGCCAAATGTCAGTTACTTCAGAGTATTTGGAGCTAGGTGTTGGATCAAGGATCCCCATCACAAGTCAAAATTTGCACCTAAAGCTCATGAAGGCTTCATGCTTGGCTATGGAAAGGACTCGCACTCCTACAGAGTCTTCAACCTCTATCACTACAAAATCGTCGAAACTGTGGACGTGCGATTTGATGAAACAAATGGTTCACAAAGAGAACTCCTGCCAAGTACACAAGATGAAGCTCCGCCCAGTGAATCTATCAAGCTGATGGGAACTGGTGAAATCATGCCTTCAAGCACAGACTCAAGAGGAACTTATCATTTCGCACCTAACCAACTCAAGACAATGCTCGGATCAAGACAATCCTCCCAACGATGGCAATGATCAGCAAGAGCAAAGTCTTCGCCCAGTTCATCCTCGAGTTGCAAATGAAGTTCAAATTGAGAAGATAATTGATAGCATCAATGCACCTGGTCCACTTACTCACTCAAGAGCAACACAGTTAGCAAATTTCTGTGGGCACTTCTCATTTGTGTCAATATCAGAACCCAAGAAAGTTGCTGAAGCCTTTATGGAACCTGAATGGATTCAAGCTATGTAAGAAGAACTTCAACAGTTCAAGCTGAACAATGTTTGGGAACTTGTCAAGCGACCTGACCCTCTCAAGCATAACATTATTGGCACAAAATGGATATATCGAAACAAGCAAGATGAACATGGTCAAGTCGTTAGAAACAAAGCACGTCTTGTGGCTCAAGGATATACTCAAGTTTAAGGAATTGACTTCGTTGAAACATTTGCTCCTATTGCTAGGCTTGAAGCTATTCGCATACTGCTAGCCTATGCTAACCACCACAACATCTTGCTATATCAAATGGATGTGAAGAGTGCATTTCTCAATGGCAATATTGAAGAAGAAGTATATGTCGCTCAACCACCGGGCTTTGAAGATCCAAAACATCCTGATATGGTGTACAAGCTAAACAAAGCACTCTATGGCCTCAAACAAGCACCCCGCGCTTGGTATGATACGATCAAAGACTTCTTGAAGAGCAAAGGCTTCAAACCTGGATCCCTTGATCCTACACTCTTCACGAAGACATATGATGGTGAACTGTTTGTGTGCCAAATATATGTGGATGACATTATCTTCGGCTGAACCAACCAGAAGTATAGTGATGAGTTTGGATACATGATGCAAGAACAATATCAGATGTCCATGATGGGTGAGCTGAAGTTATTCCTTGGTCTTCAAATTAAATCGACAAAGAATGGCATCTTCATATCTCAAGAAAAATACCTCAAAGATTGCCTGAAGAAGTTTGGAATGGAAGACTATAAAGGTTACACGACGCCAATGCCAGCCAAACACCATCTTGGTCCCGACAACAATGGTAAAGAGTGCGATCAAAAGGTATACCGCTCCATGATTGGTTCTTTACTTTACCTATGTGCATCTAGGCCAGATATTATGCTTAGTGTTTGCATGTGTGCTCGATTCCAAGAGGCACCAAAGGAATCGCATCACTTAGCTGTGAAGTGAATTCTTCGATATTTGGCTTACACCCCAACACTCGGATTATGGTATCCAAAGGGCTCAAAGTTTGATTTGGTTGGATTCTCGGATGTTGATTATGCTGGTGACAAAGTGGATCGCAAGTCTACATCAGGCACATGTCACTTTCTGGGTCGGTCACTTGTCTGTTGGTCTTCAAAGAAGCAGAACTGTGTATCACTCTCAACTGCTGAATCTGAATACATTGCTGCTGGATCCTGTTGCGCTCAGCTTCTATGGATGAAGCAAACTCTCAAGGACTATGGCATCAATCAAACAAGTACCTCTCTTCTGCGACAACGAAAGTGCCATCAAGATAGCCAACAATCCAGTCCAAAGACTCAAGACAAAGCACATTGAAATTCGTCATCACTTTCTCGAGATCATGTCATGAAGAAAGATATTGACATCATTCACGCCAACACCAAGAGCAATGGCGATATCTTCACAAAGCCCTTGGATGAGAAAAGGTTTTGCAAGTTACGGTGTGAGCTAAATATCTTGGAATCCTCAAATGTCCTATGATCAGGCACACATCCTAACACTTATGCATGTTGATGACTTAGATGTGCAACACACGAAGTAATGTATATCTTCAATCAATGAAGACTTACACTCTGAGTGTGAATACATTAACGTGGAATTTGACTTCGGAACGCCACGATAATTGTGCGCCGTGTCTGGGTCTAATACTTCCTATACGGTGGGTAAAGCCACCACCAAATTTCTTTGTTTGAAGTGTTTCACTCATGGCGTTATTTTTGCAATGACTTTGCATTTGGTTTGTCTTCAGTTTCAATTTATCTTCATGATTTTCTTCACTATGATGACTTGAGTGCTTTCGATATATATATATATATATATATATATATATATATATATATATATATATATGTTGTTGTTCTGTCCTCTACAGCATTCACTTATAGCTATGTCTTCCTATTGAATCTTTTGAACTAAGTGAATGTGATCGGACCCTAATCTCTCTATGCTTTCTATCTCAAACTCTATCTGTCCAAATCATATGCATTCTATTGAAGCTGTCGAATGTCTTCTCTGCGTCCTAGTCGTGAAGACACAGAGACAAACATTAAGTCTGTTTTAAATGACTCATCTTTATTTTCCATATCCGGAGAAGCCGGAACAACCATCCGACATGCCTGGCGGGCGTGGGAACATGGGACAACTCTGAGTGTGTTGCATGCTTGCCACGTGCCCCTCAGATGTGAACCGCCAGGGGCACCTGCGTAATTGCATTGTGACGCACACTTCCTTATAAATACATGCCCCCTACGGTAAAGAAAAACTTCTTCCACCTCTCCACCTCATCAAAACCCTAGCACCACCGCTAGCTCTCGACGACGCCGGTGACGAAGCGCTTAGCTTCTGCGACTTCTTCGACGCCGTCCTCACGCCGGCCGCGGACATCGTCCTCTCCGCCGTCGCTGTAGGTGTCCTCCGTCGCCAAGTTAGGGCACGGTGGATTGAACTGCTCGGTCTCCTGTTCATCCATCTAGCAGTTCTTTGTGTGGTAAATATAACTCTATTTTTACTGCCTTTTTGATCTTCAAAGATTCATCCTATCTACCAAAAGTGGTTTCTGCCTATACAATGTTAGATCTATTCTGTTTGCATCTCATACTGCCTAGTCTATTCACTTAAACTTCATATCTAGTTTGATTCCTCACTTTTACTTATTCACGGATTCGTACAAATCTGGAACCAACTCTTTACACATAAGTGAATGTCTTCGCAACATGAGGTCAATGTCTTCAAACTGATTTATCTTCCAAATCCTCTGAGAATGCATATGACCTCTTCCCCTTCCCTCGCATCTCTAATGCTGTCACAGGTACATGTCCGTGGGAGAATCCCTTGGTTCTCATAGTATGCATTCGTTTGCAAAATTCTTACAACATCACATTAACTCTCCTGAAGCCAGTTCCTGTTTGACCAGCAAGCGAAAGTCTTTGAAGCCTTTGAACGTATTGAAGCCATTCAGTTTAAAGTTCATGGCTACAGAAAAATCAGTAAGGAAGGGTGGCAGACAACGTCGAGGGGGAACATAAAAGGATTTTCCTGATGACCTAGCAGAGCTCTACAAGACAGATCCTGAAGAGAATTATCATCAGCGCAAGACACGAATCCAATGGATTCGACGCTATTGGGCTGAAGAATGGTTCAAGTACAAGTTCGTGACCCAGGAATATGCAGAGAAGAATGCTATCAAAAGTCCTTGGGGTGATATTCTCTATCGAGGCCTTCAACCCAAGAACAGAGCTGAAGCTATTGCACAGGGTTTCTATCCCTGCATGGTCCGTGGACCTCAGCCTGAGAATGCCGACCCGTCATCATTGCTCTGGTGTCGTGATGATACTCTCTTCAAGCGCAACTTCCAGCACACAAAGGCATCGGCCAAGGAAAACAAGAAGTCATTGGGATTAGACTTCTACCCTGGTCCCTCTGCTCCCCGTGCTGATGGCTCACGTGATGCTGATCCCAATGTCATCGGCCCCTTCTCCAACCTTGATGGCCTCATCACTTACATCCTGGTCCAAGGTGCCAGAGTAGATCATTCTGATAATGATGCTGACACTGATGAAGCCCCAACTCCTCCTCTGCAGCCGCAGAAGCTAAAGAAGCCTAAGGCTTCAAGATCAGCTACACCTCCAAAAGCTTCACGTGCGAAGCCACTGGCCACTGCACCTCCTGAAGACAGTGTGCAGTCTGGAGATCAATCACGTATCTCCAAGAGGACGGAGAAGAAAAAGCAAATCATCAAGCATACTGATCAAACCTTGACACCTGCTGCCATTCTGCATGAAGAACCCATCGATCTGTCAAGCGATGAAGATCTTGCAGATGATGCCCTTGAGCAACTGATCAAGAGCAAGGAAGAAGCAGAGATCTTCAACAATCTGCCTCTCTTTGACGTGGCAATCATCCATAACTTCATTGATGAGTGGTTTGACACCCCAAATCTCAGCTCTGAAGATCTGCAGCTTCCCATTGGCCTCAACATCTCCTTCAATGGCGCCATTGCTTCTGAGCTAGCTCTCACTCAGCGCATCGTTGAGCTGAAGAACAAGATCGATTATGAGAAAGCTCAGTTCAAGAAGCATGTGGCAAAGCTCAGCGTGCAAGATGTCAGAAACTTCAAGGTCATGCTGCACGAGCTTAAAGAAGCCTTTCTCAAGAAGCGTGAAGAAGCTCAAGGCTCTCGTGAGCGTATGAAGAGTTTGGCTGACAAGTGTGTGCTGGCCTACAATGAGGCTGAGAAGCGCAAGTCTCTTGGTCATCCTGGCATTGACCCCAGAATGGCTGCCAAGAAGAAGAAGCTATCAACTGCTTAATTTGCACCTTCAGGGCAGGAAGCACCTCGCATTATCTTTCCAAGCAGCATGATTGGATCGAAGTCAAAGGTCATGTCAACCGCTTCAGAACAGAAGAAGACGAGGGCTGCCGAGGCTGAAGCCATAAAAAGGAAGAATATTGAAGCCTCTGATGCTGCTCCCTCCAAGAAGAAGTGCAAAACCAAGAAGAATCGGGCTGCTCCCACAGAGCCCTAAGTTGTTGATCCTATCTCAGTGGTTCGCCCTGCGTCTGAACACCAAGAACGACGGATGATAGTTCATGAGCCTGCTTCCACAGAGGCTCATGAACCTGAAGACATTCCAACAGCTGAACCCACAGCTGCTGAACACATTGGTCACCATGACAATGTTGATGATGATGAAGTTCTTCCTCAGATCGAACACAACTTGGTATCATCGCCTGTTCTTACGGACAGCAAACTCATCAGCATTGGTCGTCCTCTGACGCCAATTGCTCAGGATGCACCGTGGGCTGATCACCCACAGCAACAAGACTCCCCAAGTACTCCCCAACAACAACAACAAGTCACACCACCTATGCAAGAAGAAGAAGAAGAATTTGAGGCCCAGCCAACTCCATCTCCAAAGGTGTTGCCAGCATTTCGCAGGCTTCACAAAGGACAAAGGCCTCAAGTCCCTCTTTCGAGCGTTCCAGAAGGAGAAGTGCAACACCAACCTGTTGCACGTCAAGTGTTTCCTGAAGCCACTCCAACTGTGAATGTCTCTGTGTCTGAAGCCCAAGCTACTGAAGACAATCCGGCTGCATCAGCCGATGAAAGACAAGAAGACGTACGTGTTCCTACTCCCCCCAATACTGAAGAAGTTGTTCCTGATGTGAACGTGCCAGTGCCCGACCCTCCAGCTCATCAAGTGGAGGTTGAAAATCCTGAAGCTGCCACCACCAACGCAAATGAAGCCAATGACATAGTCATGGCTGAAGCTAATGTGGAGCTTGCAGCAACCGGTGCGCCAGAAGCCAATGAGGCAACTGCTCCTGAAGCACCTATTGTGCAGCCTGAAGCCTCAACTGTTGCCACTGCTCCTATTCCGACACCAAGGCCCTATACAATTGAGCAAGCATACAATCATGGTCAGCTAACCACTGTCCGATGGCCTATTCTGGTTCCTCCGCCTACTGCCTCTGGTCCTCGATTTAATTATCATGTTGAGCATAGGCCTCAGGTCCAAAAGCCAAAGCCAAGACTGCCAAGGTTCCCAGGTACTGCAAACTCTACAGGGTCCTTCAATGCAAATGGCTTCAAAAGCCACAACACCTTCTTTGACAGCGCAAAGAACCCCTACACAAAGCCAAGAATATCATCTAATCGGTTCTTGAGCTATCAACAAATAAGCTATTACTCCTGCGTTCTGTATGATCAAGGGCGCATTTTCCCTCATATGCGCCTCGACACTGAAGCCATTGCTAGACTGCCATGCCTAGAAGAAGCTCTTGACTTCTTTCGTGATGCAGGTCTGCTCTGCTTTGTGACAGACAAAGAACATTGGAATGAGGAACTCTTGCTTCAATTCTATGATACCCTCCACATTCGCAACTACAATAGGGATATCAAGACATGGGTTCTCGAGTGGATGACAAGAAATGTTCATCATGAAGCCAAAGCTCTTGATGTCATTGAGCTTACAGGCCTACCCACTCCCGGAGAGCTATATGAACCTAACTGTCAACTACACCGCAATGCACTGGAGAGCATCTTCCATAAGCAAGAACCCAACATGAGCCAGATGTTAATCATGATGAAGCCTTTGCCATCTGACGCTGAATACCAACGGAGTTCTTTGTTGATGACCTTGAGTATCTGCCTCGCACAATATATCACATCATCAGGCGAACTCTATGGCCTATCAAAGGACATTCATCAGCGGCCAAACTTGAAGGAGCCATGAAGACATTGGTCTTTTACATCCTCAATGGCATCAGCTTCAATTCCCAGGAATTCTTCATCCGACAACTTGATGCTTCTGGATTTGACCTTTTTGGCCTGAAATTGTATGCTCCATGGGTCATGCGCCTCATCAAGCGACACTCCTCTGTCAACCATCAGCCTTCTGCTCGCAATCATCTGATTTTTCTACCAGAGGTTGGTATGTCAGCTGAAGCCATATACTCTGAGCCTGCCAAGAAGCCTCTTTGTCTTCAAAATGTCGAGCACCAAAGCTTCACTCAACCCACTAAAGGCGTCCAAGCAGTAACATGTATCTATCCAATGGTTGGGAACACTCGTCTGCCTCATCGTGCACAAACTGAAGCCACTGAAAGCACCATTGCCCAAAGGCCTCAGAAGCGCTCTCGCGTTCTCAATGACCGAGAACTTCTTGTGGCCCTTCATCAGAAACAAGATAAGCATCACTATTGGCTCAAGAGACAGATGCAAAGCCTCTTTGTGGACGTCAATCGCATTCGAAATCTTGCCACCAAGAATGCATTTGTTGCTCATGAGACTTGTCGGCGATCTTGGAAGAGTTTGACGCTGCTCAGTGCTGAAGCAGATCTTCAAGACGGTGGCTTCACTGAAAGATTCAAGTTTGACTCCACTCCTCCACGGACTGCTGTCCTACGTCGAACTCCATCCCTTGAAGACTCTGACTATTCTTCCTCCGCGGCAACTGTGAATGCCAGAGTGATCGATGATGAAGATGATGCTACTTCACCGCCCCCTACTTCTGCACGCATCGACACTACACCAAGTACGTCTGCACCGCCAAACAACAACAACCCTGCTGCTTCACCTACTCATAAGGACGAGTAGATGCTCTATGTCTTCAAACCTTTTTGGTCCTTACTGACAAAAGGGGGAGAAGCATATGAGTTTGATAGTCTTCAAGTGGGTTCATATGGGCGGTTGCTTTATATTTTGCCTCGTGTTTACAACTCTCGCTTTTGAAACATTTGGTTCTTTGAGTTGTAACACTTAAACTCGATGGTCGTCTGCTACTTATTTGCTTTACTGTGATGCGATGATAAATTCCGCATGTGCGATGATAACTTCCGCACTTAGATCATTCTGCAGACGTCCATTTTTCATTATGCATGTCATTCTATTTGCTATATCATTTCATGCATGATGAATTATCTTCATAAGTTGAAGTGGATCTCCACAATTACAACCTGCCATGTGCATTTGCATTCCAAACGCAAATTACTTATATGCACATCTTCAGGGGGAGCCGTTGCTACTTATGAAGACAATACCCTATCCTTTACAATTTAACATACTTTATCCCCGTTGAAAACTTCAACCAGTTTGTCATCAATCACCAAAAAGGGGGAGATTGTAAGTGCATATAGTGCCACCCCTAGTTGGTTTTGGAGTATTGACGACAAAGTTGGTTGAGGGACTAATGCATTTGTGAGAATTGCAGGATAACGTAGGTAGTGTCCCTCATTGATTCGGTTTACCTATCGGAGATGACCCCTAAAAATGTATGAAGACATTGAAGACAATGGTGGTATGTGAAGATATTCATATTGAAGACTATGACATGGGAAGACATTGAGTGAAGACTATGGAGCGCGAAGACTGTGTGGTTTCGTTGTTTCCTTTTTCTTCTTTGTTGAGTCATAGGAACCACCGTCTTCGTTAAGTGGGGTCCCGATGAACTAAGTCGAATGATCAAGTGATGCTCAACCCAAATCCTATGTCTTCGAGCGAAGACAATGAGAGCAAATCTTATCCAGAGCTGGATGAGTCAGCTTTGCTTGTAGCCCAAGTAAAGTTGTCGTGTGTGTTTGAAATCTGACCGTTGTAACACGTGTCAGTTCCTTAGTGACCCAGGGTCATTTCGGACATATCAGGTCGGGTTGCCCAGTGGCTATAAATAGCCCACCCCCTACACCATAAATTGGTGGCTGCTCAGAGTTAGTGCACGGCTTTTGTCGTTTGAGAGCAACCCACCTTGAAGCCTTTGAGAGAGAGAAATCCTTGCAAGGACCAAGCCCAAACACCCAGAGCCAAAGAGTGTTAGGCATCATCAAGTCTTTCTCATCATGTGACTCAAGACTTATTACACTTGAGGACTGTGAATCCTCCAGCCAGTTAGGCGTCGTGTTCTGAGCATCCAAGAGTCATTGTGGATTGCCGGTGAACGAAGTCTGTGAAGGTTTGGAAGTCTACCTTGAAGATTTACTAGAGTGATTGGGCGAGGACTGGGTGTCCTTAGCTCAAGGGTAATAAGGTGAAGACACGGTCTTCTGAGTTGAATCTCAGCCTCCCTAACCAGACGTACAGTTGTCACAGCAACTGGAACTGGTCCAACAAATCTTGTGTCTTCAACAAGTGACTGGTTCTATCCCTTCCCATCCTTTACTTAGAGTTTGTCTTCGTGAAGTCATTGCCTATCTCTCGTACCTGTTTGACTTCATTGCTTGACTACTATCGTTGATTGGCTTCATACTATCTTCCATCCTGATCCTTACTACTTAGCTGCTATTAGTCCTGTACTTTCACATCATTGCATACTTGACTACGGTTTGCTTATTGTAGTTTATCTTCCGCTGCATATCAATTAGGTCATTTCTATTGTGTGTCTTCGAAACTTCCAAGTTTTGAAGACTTTCATAAAAATCGCCTATTCACCCCCCCCTCTAGTCGATAACTAGCACTTTCAGTATTCTTTAAACTCATAATCACCCAACTAGCATGATTCTAATATTACCACCTCTAATATCTCAAAACAATTATCAAGTATCAAATTGATCATAGCATTCAATTCACTTTCTATGATAGTTTTTATTATACCCAACTTGGATGCTCATCATTCTAGGACCAAATTTATAACCATAGCAAATACCATGCTATTCTAAGAGACTCTCAAAATAATATAAGTGAAGCATGAGAGATCAACAATTTCTTCAAAAATTAAGCCACCGCCGTGCTCTAAAAGATATAAGTGAAGCAGTAGAGCAAAAACTATCAAGCTCAAAAGATAAGTGAAGCACATAGCGTATTGTAATAAATTCTAATCAAGTGGGCTTATCCCAAAAGGTGTGTACAGAAAGGATGATTGTGGTAAACTAAAAAGCAAATACTAATATCATACAAGACGCTCCAAGAAAAACACATATCATGTGGCGAATAAAAATATAGCTCCAAGTAAAGTTACCAATGAACGAAGACGAAAGCGGGGATGCCTTCTAGGGCATCCCAAAGCTTAGGCTTTTGGCTATTCTTTAATATCTTGGGGTGCCATGGGCATCCCCAAGCTTAGGCTATTGCCACTCCTTATTCCATAGTCCATCAAATCTTTACCCAAAACTTGAGAACTTCACAACACAAAATTCAACAAGAAATCTCATAAGCTCTGTTAGTGAAAGAAAGAAAAACCACCACATAAGGTACTGTAATGAACTCATTTTTTATTTATATTGGTGTTAAACCTACTGTATTCCAAGTTCTCTATGGTTCATACCCTTACATACTAGACATAGATGCATCAAAATAAGCAAACAACAAACGAAAAACAGAATCTGTCAAAAACAGAACAGTCTGTAGCAATCTGTAACTCCGAATAATTCTGGAACTCTAAAAATCCTACCAAAATAGGAAGTCCTGGGCAATTTGTCTATTGATCTACAGAAAAAAGAATCAACGCAAAATCACGTTTCTGTGAATTAAAACAATTATTTTCGTGCGTGCAAAGTATTTGTTTTTCAGCAGAATCAAATTAACTATCACCATAGGTTATCCTATAGGTTCTACTTGGCACAAACACTAAATAAAACACAAAAAACATCTAAACAGAAGGTAGATGCAAGAATTATTAGTAAATAGAAACAAAAACAAAAAACACAAATAAAATTGGGTTGCCTCCCAACTAGCGCTATCGTTTAACGCCCCTAGCTAGGCATAAAAGTGAGGATAGATCTAAGTTGTGCCATCTTTGGCACTCAATTCATAAGTAGCTCGCATGATAGATTCATAAGGTAATTTGACTTTCTTTCTTGGAAAGTGCTCCATGCCTTTCCTTAATGGAAATTGGCATGCCTTTCCTTAATGGAAATTGGAATCTAATATTCCCTTCCTTTATATCAATAACCGCACCAGTCGTTCTAAGGAAAGGTCTACCAAGAATAATAGGACATGAAAGATTGCAATCTATATCAAGAATGATAAAATTTACGGGTACCAAATTTCTATTTGCAACAATGAGAACATCATTGATCCTTCCCATTGGCTTTTTAATGGTGCAATCCGCAAGGTGCAAATTTAAAGAGCAATCATCAAAATCATGGAAACCTAGAATATCACATAAAGTTTTCGGAATCGTGGAAACACTAGCACCCAAATCACATAAAGCATAAAACTCATGATCTTTAATTTTAATCTTTATAGTAGGTTCCCACTCATCATAAAGTTTTCTAGGTATAGAAACTTCCAAATTAAGTTTTTCATCATACGATTGCATCAAGGCATCAACAATATGTTTGGTAAAAGCTTTATTTTGACTATAAGCATGAGGAGAATTCACAACGGATTGCAACAACGAAATACAACCTTCTAAAGAACAATTATCATAATTAAAATTCCTTGAAATCCAAGATAGTGGGTTCAATGCTATTTGAAGTCTTGACCTCTCCAATCCCACTTTTACAAAATTTAGCATCAAGATCTAAAAACTCCGAATCATTGCACGCCTTTTAACTAAAGTTGACTCATCTCGAGTCCCATCATTACTAAGATTCATATTGCAAAACAAAGATCTAATAGGGGATACATCGATAACTTTAAGATCTTCATCATTATTTTCGCCTAACTTTTCTGGTTTGGCAGCCATCTTATTGACTAAGGTAGCTTGCTTGTCAGAAATTTGGGCTATAAAATTTGCAAGCCGAGTAATTTGAGAGTTCAAACCATAAAATTCTTTAGACATATCATCAAGCTCTTTGTTCATAAACCCCAACAAACTTTTTTGTTCTTTAAGCTCTTTTCTGAAGAAATTATTATGCTCAAATGGTAAAGTCATAAAACTTCTAACATTTGATTCAATCTCTTCCAACCTTCTAAGATGAAGGTCGGTGTTCTTAGGTAAAGCCATAAGGACAAACAGGCACACAAAAAGACAAGCGAGAGAGAGAAGGAAGATTGGGAAAGAGAGGGCGAATAAAACGACAAGGGTGAAGTGGGGGAGAGGAAAACGAGAGGCAAATGGCAAATAATATAAATGCGAGGGAGATGAGTTTGTGATGGGTACTTGGTATGTCTTGACTTGAGCGAAGACCTCCCCGGCAACGGTGCCAGAAATCCTTCTTGCTACGTCTTGAGCTTGTGTTGGTTTTCCTTGAAGAGGAAAGGGTGATGCAGCAATAATAGTGTAAGTATTTCCCTCAGTTTTTGAGAACCAGGGTATCAATCCAGTAGGAGGCTCCTCAGAAGTCCCACGCACCTACACAAACAAACAAAGAACTCGCAACCAACGCAATAAAGGGGTTGTCAATCCCTTCACGGCCACTTGCGAAAGTGAGATCTGATAGAGATAGTATGATAAGATAAATATATTTTTGGTATTTTATGATATAGATTGGAAAAGTAAAGATGCAAATAAAAGTAGATTGAAAGCTTATATGATAAAAGATAGACCCGGGGGCCATAGGTTTCACTAGTGGCTTCTCTCAAGATAGCATAAGTATTACGGTGGGTGAACAAATTATTGTCGAGCAATTGATAGAAAAGCGAATAATTATGAGATTATCTAGGCATGATCATGTATATAGGCATCACGTCCGTGACAAGTAGACCGACTCCTGCCTGCATCTACTACTATTACTCCATACATCGACCGCTATCCAGCATGCATCTAGAGTATTAAGTTCATAAAGAACAGAGTAACGCATTAAGAAAGATGACATGATGTAGAGGGATAAACTCATGCAATATGATATAAACCCCATCTTTTTATCCTTGATGGCAACAATACAATGCGTGCCTTGCTGCCCCTGTTGTCACTGGGAAAGGACACCGCAAGATTGAACCCAAAGCTAAGCACTTCTCCCATTGCAAGAAAGATCAATCTAGAAGGCCAAACCAAACTGATAATTCGAAGAGACTTGCAAATATAAGTTAGTCATACATAAAAGAATTCAGAGGAGATTCAAATATTTCTCATAGATAAACTTGATCATAAACCCACAATTCATCGGATCTCGACAAACAACCGCAAAAAGAGTTACATCGAATAGATCTCCAAGAAGATCGAGGAGAACATGGTATTGAGATCCAAAAAGAGAGAAGAAGCCATCTAGCTAATAACTATGAACCTGAAGGTTTGTGGTAAACTACTCACAACTCATTGGAGAGGCTATGGTGTTGATGTAGAAGCCCTCCGTGGTTGATTCCCCCTCCGACGGAGCCCCGGCGAAGGCTCCAAGATGGGATCTCACGGATACAGAAGATTGCGGTGGTGGAATTAGGTTTTCATGGCTTGTTCTGATGTTCTCGGGGTACGTGGGTATATATAGGAGGAAGAAGTAGGTCGGTGGATGCCCGAGGGGCCCACGAGATAGGGGGCGCCCAGTAGGGGGGGCGCCCTCCACCCTCGTGGCCGCCTCGGCTGCTTCTTGACTTCCACTCCAAGTCCTCTGGATCACGTTTGTTCCAAAAATCACGCTCCCGAAGGTTTCATTCCCTTTGGACTCTGTTTGATATTCCTTTTTTTCGAAATACTGAAATAGGCAAAAAAAAATAGCAATACGGGCTGGGCCTCCGGTTAGTAGGTTAGTCCCAAAAATGATATAAAAGTGTAAAGTAAAGCCCATAAACATCCAAAACAGGTAATATAATAGCATGGAACAATCAAAAATTGTAGATACGTTGGAGACGTATCAAACACACAACAAATCTAGAGTTGTACTAAGTTTAAAAAAATGAAATGCCTTTGTAACAGATGAGTTTTTGTCCGAAACCGTGATACTTCAAAAGAGATTGTCCATTTTGTACACGAAGTGCATCCAGTTTTTGTCGTAACCCTCTTTAATTTTTTGCACATGCTATGTGGGTGGAATGATGATACCATGCCAACTTTCAACCTTTTCAGAGTTCATTTGTAGTGCTTTTCAGGGTCATTTAGCTAAAAATAATAATCAGTAAATGAGCTGAAAATTAGCAAATGAAGGCAGAAAGGGTTGAAAGTCGATGATGTGGCTTTGAATGGTGCATAATGAACACCCAACAAGTCTGGAGTTGTGCTATGTTTAAAAAAATGAAATGCCTTTGTAATAGATGAGTTTTCGTCTGAAACCCTGATACTTCGAAAGAGATTGTCCATTTTGTACACGAAGTGCATCCAGTTTTTGCCGTAACCCTCTCTACTTTTTTGCACATGCTATGTTGGTGGAATGATGATACCATGACAACTTTCAACCTTTTCAGAGTTCATTTGTAGTGCTTTTCAATTTTAGGGTCATTTAGCTAAAAAAATAATCAGTAAATGAGCTAAAAATTAGCAAATGAAGGCCGAAAGGGTTGAAAGTCGATGACGTGGATTTGAATGGTGCATAATAAACACACAACGAGTCTAGAGTTGTACTAAGTTCAAAAAATGAAATGCCTTTGTAACAGATGAGTTTTCGTCCGAAACCCTGATACTTCAAAAGAGATTGTCACGAAGTGCATCCATTTTTTGTCATAACCCTCTCTACCTTTTTGCACATGCTATGTGGGTGGAATGATAATACCATGCCAACTTTCAACCTTTTCATAGTTCATTTGTAGTGCTTTTCAATTTCAGGGTCATTTAGCTCAAAACAATTCATTAAATGCATGAAAAATAGCAAATGGAGGCAGAAAAGGGTTGAAAGTTGATGACGTCACTTTGAATGGTGCATAATGAACACACAACAAGTCTGGAGTTAAAATAAGTTACTAAAAATGAAGGAGAGGCGCAATGCTCACCGGCATGTTGCTTGGCTTCAGGCCTTGAGAAACTACACATAGCTCCATGCAGTCTACACCATTTCCTCAAGGCCTGAAGTTAAGCAACGTGCAGGTGAGCTTTGCGCCTCTCCTTCATCGTTCCTTGTCTCTGCACTTAGGGCTTATAAACCGCTGCCAGTCCCTCTCGCTTGGCGAGGTGGGACTAATTTTGTTATGATACACGTAAACATAGCTATAATATTCTTCTATAGCAAAAATAATCAACTAAAGGTTCTTCTCTAGTATCGGTTCATGGCATGAACCGGTACAAAAGGTGATGCTGGGCCCCCGGCCTAATAACAGCATGCCACCATGTTTGTAGTACCGGTTCGTGGCACGAACCGGTACCAAAGGTCAGCCACGAACCGGTACTAATGGGCGCCGCCCGCCTAGCCGTTCGAACCGGCACCAATGGTCACATTAGTGCCGGTTCAGTTACAAACTGGGACTAATGTGCTTCACATTAGGCCCTTTTTTTACTAGTGAATGATGATATATGGCTAATATAGACATTTAAAAAATGTATAAATGAGTAATTAAGTAAATAATATTGACGTAGACTCCAACAGTAAGTAAGGAAAATCATAATAATTTTAATTAATGTTATCTCTATTTTTTTGCTACATTAGTTGTAAATCAAGTCATCAATTTGTGATTTTTTTACTTAACATGCTCATCATGATCTGAAAACAAGCAAAAAAATTTATCTTAATCATAGTTGTTTCTATTTGATTTTTTTCTACAGTAAGTTTTTCCCTCAATTCTGCCTGCTATGTATGACCTGTACTCATGAGCTTATAAAGCACCGGCAAACTGGAACTATTGTGACTTCTTTCTTGTGTTGTTTCTATTATACCAAAATTTACAAGCAAAACTTACATAAAACTGTGTAGTGTATTACATTGCAGATTCGATTTTGTTACTTCAGGTGTTTCAATATGAGTAGTGTATATATAATACAGCTCTTGCAAAACGCGTTTGTGTGCTAGGGGGAATCCCCGAATAAGGCAGACGAAGGGTAGGCAAATCCACAGGCTCGCCAGCGAAGATCAAAGGGAGGAAGGCTTTCCCTAGTCATCTTGCGAGAGGGGAAAGAAAAAGCTTTGTAGAAATTTCACGGGTTATCTTTCATCTATCAATACCTTAATCTACTGATGCAATATTATAGTTGTAGGAAAACAATAACCAAATGCAAATATTTTAGGGCAATATTTGTGTGGAACAGTAGAATAGAAAAAAACAAGTCATATATATCCGCTACAGGACTAGATCGGGAGCTCTCATTCTTACCTTTTGACAGGGTTAGATGGGATTTCCTTATGGAAATGCTGACATCTAGAGGTTTTTGAATCGAATTGATCAACTTGCTCAAGGTTCCTAGTGTGTTAGACTAAATGATGAAAATGGTCCTTATTTATGGGTGGCAAAAGCCTAAGCAGGGAGACCCCCTTCCCCTATTTTATTCAACCTTGTGGCTAATTCTTCTCCAAAATGTTGGTTATGGCTGCTAATCATGGTATAATCTCTGTCCTCCTTCCCTATTTTATTCAACCTTGTGGGTAATTCTTCTCCAAAATGTTGGTTAAGGTTGCCAATCATGGTATAATCTCCGTCCTCCTTTCCAATATTATTCAAAGTGGAGTCATCGGCCTCTTTTATGCTGATCACACCACCTTATTTTTTGAATATGTTGTTACTAATACTGGATCTCTCAAATGGCTCCTTTCCTGCTTTGAGTTGTTATCTGGTATGAAAATTAACATCCGTAATAGTAGCTTGCTCACTACTATTAATCTAAATGGCCAGGATGCCAATTTGTCTGCCCAAATTTCCCGCTGCAAAATTGGTTCTTTTTACTTAAAGTACTTAGGTGCCCCCCACACACACTAAGCTTAGGAGAGAGGATTTTTTTGTTGAAACGAAAGGGTTGCCCCCCTGCCCCAACTTTTTATTGAAAAAGCAAAGGGAACCAAAGCACACTGTTAACAGCTCTCGGCTCCAGCCAGAAGTAGCCGCAGCAGCATTATTACAAACGAAGCAACTAAAAGTCCGAACACCCACAAGATAACTAAGATACGGCCCCTACAAGAAAGGCAAAGCACAAGCTATGAGATCCCCATAGGACCATCTACACGCCAGGCAATCCTAAGCAACTCCCCGCGATGATGGTCGAGCAGCTTCAAGCATTGGAGGAGTAGCACAGCCTGGGAGTTCACGCACAGTATCTTCCATTGATGGATATGCCTCCCCACCATTTCCAGTACACATTTGATACTTCGCCATCTTCTTCCCTGGAACACAATTTCATTCCGAAACAACCATAAGCTCCATAAGGTAGCAGCAGAAATCAGGTTTATTGCATCATAGCATTTTTTTTTCTTCTTCCAAAAAGGAATAAAAGATTCAAATGATTCTGGTACAGGCATCTTAGTGCAATTAGAAATCACCAGCCATACTTGTCGGGCCACCACACACTCAAAAAATAGGTGATGGATACTTTCAGCTTCACTACAGAAGACACACGTCAGGTCCTCCACATGTTGGCGTTTAGCCAGATTGTCCCTAGTCAGACTCTTGTTATGCACCATTAACCAAAGAAACACATGGATGTTAGGTGGGACTCTAATTCTCCAGATAAAATCTCTCCAGATAGAGACCATGCCCCCCCCCCCAAATTTATCACCTTATACATAGATTTCACTGAATATATTCCTTTACTTTCTAAAGTCCACACAGGCTTATCAGCCATGTTGGATAAAGGAACACCTTTAACCACACTAAGCATCTCATTCAAGGAGCATAAAGTAGCTTCATTAACACATCTCCTAAAGGTCACCTGCAAATTCTCCCCATCCCAAACCTGGGCCAGTGAGGCATCTTGTTGCTGACAGATTACAAAGAGGTCCCAAAACCTAGTCTTGAGTTAAAAATCACCCACCCAGGTATCATGCCAGAAAGAAAATTTTTCCCATCCCCAGGGATCCACCTATAAAAAGTCTTAGCAGCAGAAAAGGCCCAGGTGAAGCTCTTCCAGAAGGGAGAGCCTACCCCAGTTATGGACCAGAGGATATTTGGCCTATCCACATTATACTTGTAATTAAGCACTTTCTTCCAGTCACTATCTCTATCATCAAAGAACCGTTTACTCCAAGCAGCAAGTAAAGACATATTAAACTCCCTAAGATTAGGAACACCCAAGCCACCCCACTCTTTCTTTTGAGAGACCAGCCCCCACTTGGCTAGGTGGTATTTATGGTTGTCTCCAACATTACCCCAGAAAAAGTGAGACATTTGAGAAGTAATAGCATCAATCGCCCACTTAGGAAATTTCATAATGGACATTAAATAAGAGGGGATACTAGCAATGCAGGTAGTAAGTAAAATCTATTTCCCTTTATAAGACAGATTTCTTCCCAACCACCCAGCAATATTTCTGATAATTCTATCAATAATGGGCTGGATATCCTCTCTCCTGGGTTTCTTGAAATGTAAAGGGACACCAAGATATTTAAAAGGGAATTCCCCAATTTGGCAACAGAAAATTTGGGCAAACTCATTAGCAGTCTCCTCATCAATATTGATGGTATGCAAGTCACTTTTATGAAAGTTGATACAAAGACCAGATAGTTTTTTCAAAACAAGCCAAGATCCATTTTAAGTGTCTAGCATGATCAACAGAGGCATCTAAATAGACCAGTGTGTCATCAGCATATTGCAAGCTGACCACACTACCAGGCACCATATGAGGCAGAAGCCCTTTAATCAAGTTATGGCTAGTAGCTTTCTTCAACACTTAAGAAAAAACATCAGCCACTAAGTTAAAAAGGAGAGGAGAGGAAGGGTCACCTTGTTTTAGCCCTTTCCCTCCCACAAAATGAGGACCAATAGTATCATTAATTTTCACAGCAGAAGTCCCCTGATGAAAGCAACTACTTACTCAACATATCCATTTCCCGCCAAAACCTCTAGACCTCAACATTTCCACAAGGAAATCCCAATTCACCTTATCATAGGCTTTTTCATAATCCAACTTTAACACCAGGCCACTAGAGCCAGATCTATGGATCTCATGAATCACTTCATGAGCCATGACTACACTTTCAAGTATGAATCTCCCTTTAATAAATGCAGTTTGATTTCGGGAGATAATTCTGTCACATATAGGGGAAGCCCTAGTGTTCATAGCTTTTGAAAATATCTTAACAGAATAGTTTCCCATGCTGATAGGTCTAAATTTTTTCATATCTTTAGCATTATTAACCTTAGGAATCAGGGTAATAATAGCAAAGTTTAATCTGGAAACATCCAGATTGCCATTTTCAAAGTCTTTCACTAACCACATAAAGTCATCTTTAATTAACTTCCAATAGGTTTGATAGAAAATAAATGATAGCCATCAGGGCCAGGAGCTCCTCTAGCATAAGAACTCATAATTGCCTTTTTAATCTCCTCCTCAGAAAAGGGTTTCTCCAAAATCTCTCTCTCCGCCTCTGTGATCATGTCACACTCATCCCAAAAATCATCATCTAAATGAATGTCAGGTTTTTGTTCATAAGAAAAAAGCTTCTTATAGAAGTTAGTAGCAACATCCAACAAATCCTCAGTAGTTGTAACAGGGCCATCAGGGCCATTTAATTCATCCAAGTGATTTTTCCTATGTCTATGATTAGCTAGAGCCATAAAATAAGCATTATTACGATCTCCCTCGAAGATTTTTCTGTCTCTAGATCTCTGCCAGAAGGCAATCTCTTCCTTTTTCCAAATATCATCCAACTCTTTCTTAATGAGATTCATTCTCTCAAACTCACATGGAGAAAGTTGATTTTGCTCAGATTTCACATCTAAGATATCAAACTCCATAAGGAGGGTGTCGGTGTCAAAACCGGCGGATCTCGGGTAGGGGGTCCCGAACTGTGCGTCTAGGCGGATGGTAACAGGAGACGAGGGACACGATGTTTTACCCAGGTTCGGGCCCTCTCGATGGAGGTAAAACCCTACGTCCTGCTTGATTAATATTGATAATATGGGTAGTACAAGAGTGGATCTACCACGAGATCAAGGAGGCTAAACCCTAGGAGCTAGCCTATGGTATGATTGTTGTAATGTATGTTGTGCTACGGACTAAAGCCCTCCGGTTTATATAGACACCGGAGGAGGCTAGGGTTACACAGAGTCGGTTACAATGGTAGGAGATCTACATATCCGTATCGCCAAGCTTGCCTTCCATGCCAAGGAAAGTCCCATCCGGACACGGGACGGAGTCTTCAATCTTGTATCTTCGTAGCCTTGGAGTCCGGCGGACAATGATAGTCCGGCTGTCCGGACACCCCCTAGTCCAGGACTCCCTCAGTAGCCCCCGAACCAGGCTTCAATGACGATTAGTCCAGCGCGTATACACTCTTCGGCGTTGCAAGGCGGGCTCTCCCTTCAAGTTCCATGTACCTGCCGAACAGTGTCCGGCTTCACCATAAATACTGTGTTCCTCGGCTTCTGCGCCCAATAATGGTATTTTTCCACGCGTCGCACGAATGCGAAAAGCCAGGGTGTCTTTTACATTTCACCCCCTAGTCGTGCAAGCTATCCGCCTATAAAAGAGACAAAAATCAAGATCCAATCCACACCATCCTCCTCCCGCGAATACTTCATCGGAGCGCCCTTGACCTAAAAATCCATTCCAACATGGACCGTCGACGCGGCTCTTCTTCACGCACTCCCAGCCCACCGCCGGGGAATTGGAGGAGGTGCTCTGTTTCACAACGAGCTAGTGAAGCTCCAAACGGGGATTTCTCCTCCGGCCTTCATGGTCCCAATCCGGCCGGACTGGTTACTTATCAAGGTGGGAGGCAAGCGGAGGCTACCCCAAGCCCCAATAAGGGGAGCGAGTATGCTTCGTCCCCTATCCGTAAGGGACTCGGATTCCCAATACATCCGTTCCTCCGCGGGCTCCTCGAGTTCTACGGACTCCAGCTCCACCACCTCACGCCCGCCTCATCACGCATATCATGGGCTACGTAGCTCTTTGTGAGCTATTCCTGGGCATTGAGCCCCATTTTGCATTGTGGAAGAGGCTGTTCTGCCTCGTACCCCGTTCTCACGAGGGGTCCATATATCAAGTGGGCGGCGCCGAAATATGGCGCATTGCCGGGACCGGATACCCATCCGGCACTCCCAAGAAGGCGTCCGAAGACTGGCCTTCAGAGTGGTTTTATATAGGAGACGCTCCGCTGCTGGACCCAGTCCGGATCGGCCTCCCGGAGTTTAGTGCTGCTCCTTTGAAGAAACGCCTCAGCTGGCGCCCACGGAGCCCCCGATTGGAGGAAGACAAGAGCGTCCATTACTTGATGGGCCGAATAAGATTAATGGCCCATTCTGGCCTGACCATGATTGGAGTGATGGTGACATGCATCATGTGGGGGGTACAGCCATTGCAATACAGAGGCCACCCCATGTGGGATTTCAACGGGGAAGACGATGCCACCCGTCATGGCCGCAAAGGGCCGGATTCGACTGAGGATCTGGTGGAGATCCTGTCCCGCCTGTACAAGGGGGAGAAGGAGGACTTCCTTCGGACGAACCCTCTGAATGGGTTTTCCATGATCAACCCTAGAGGATGGGTAAGTGAACACCTTTAAGGGCTCAAACCATGCTTTCGAAGTTTAAGCTTCTTACATTATGTCTTCGGCGCAGGATCTACGCCGGACTGTGGAGGACATGGTGAGTCCTGCTCCGCAACCCGAGGATCCAGAGAGATCCTTGGATCCGGCCTCCGAAGAGGACCCGGACATCGAGGTGGAGCTGATCGACGGGGTGTTTCACCAGCTCAACATAGACAATGCTTTGGTAGCCATTACGGCGGATTACCTCGGACTGTGTCCGGCTTCCCAGGTGACCGCGACCGAAGTCCGGACACCATCATCTCTTCCCTGCCCATTTCTAACCTTCGCGAACGATGGTATTTTGCAGGAAGCGCCTTTACGGCAGGAAGCCGAGCTCAGCGGCCGACCAACAGAGGTCGGACGACCAGAAAGCGGAAAAGGAGCACGGTGCGGACGGAAACGTCGCCGCAAAGGTATAGCTCGTATTTGAATTTTCAAAGCGACGTTCCTAGGAAACGCCTGAGTGCTCATGATCTTTGCAGGAGAAAAAGCGCTCGTCGGACTGCGGGCGCAGAAGTTGCCGATCCAACCTACACCGGCCAGGCTCCAGCGCCCGGCCTGGAGGGGGAGGCAAGCACAAGACGCGGGCCAGATCCTTCTCCAACGGAGGACACCGACAGACTGTCCGCCACCAAGTCTGAGGTCGAGAACCGGCGGATCTCGGGTAGGGGGTCTCGAACTGTGCGTCTAGGCGGATGGTAACAGGAGACGAGGGACAAGATGTTTTACCCAGGTTCGGTCCCTCTCGATGGAGGTAAAACCCTACGTCCTGCTTGATTAATATTGATAATATGGGTAGTACAAGAGTGGATCTACCACGAGATCAAGGAGGCTAAACCCTAGAAGCTAGCCTATGGTATGATTGTTGTAATGTATGTTGTTCTACGGACTAAAGCCCTCCGGTTTATATAGACACCGGAGGAGGCTAGGGTTACACAGAGTCGGTTACAATGGTAGGGGATCTACATATCCGTATCGCCAAGCTTGCCTTCCACGCCAAGGAAAGTCCATCCGGACACGGGACGGAGTCTTCAATCTTGTATCTTCGTAGTCTTGGAGTCCGGCGGACGATGATAGTCCGGCTGTCCGGACACCCCCTAGTCCAGGACTCCCTCAGAGGTTTTTTTTTCTTTTTCTTCATGGCAGCCTCTATATTAATGCTCCAACCTTTAATGACTTTCCTAAGAGCTCTAGTTTTGCACACCAATTCTTAATAGAAGAACTAGCATCACCATTCTTAGTCCACACATCCTGCGCAAGTTGGGAGAACCCAAATTGGGCTAACCACCACTTCTCAAACCTAAATATCTTAGGACATTTAACTTTCCTAGCCCTAGTGTATAAAACTAGGGGGTGTGGTCACTCCCTCCCTTGGAAGGGCAATCAATGTAGATAAAGGAAAATGCATATCCCAATCCACAGAAGTGAACACCCTATCGAGAAATGCAAAAATGGGATTATTTTGATTATTGGACCAAGTGAAAGATGTGTTGGAAATGGAAATTTCCAACAAGGCCCATCTATTAACCCAGTCATTGAAGAGAAAGGAAAAATGTGGATTAATAATGCCACTACTTTTGTTAGATTGTTGTCTAACAAGATTAAAGTCACCACACACCAAAACAGGGTAAGAGGCAGATTCCAGAATATCATGCAATTCAGCAACAAAATCCACCTTGAATTCAGGATAAGCAGAGCTATAGACCACAACTAACTGCCACACAAACTTGTCATTTTTTGTTTTAGTGGTAGAAACCACACCGAATCTTTTGTTAGTAAAGCCAATTACCTCAAACACATCATTTCTAAAGCCTACCAAAATACCCCCAGCAGTATTCAAAGCAGGTAAGAAGTGCCATGTAAACTGATTTTGTTTGTCCATAGCCCTGAGGAGACCCTCAGAAATGAGTTCTTTTTTTGTTTCTTGAAACCCAATAAAATCTGGGTTAGCCTTAGCAATAGTATCACACAGGCACTGAATTTTTCCTGGTTGTCCAAGACCCCTAATATTCCAAATGAGACTTATCATATCTAAGCAATTTTGAAGGGATGTGACAAACCACAAGGCTTAACCTTGGTCAGAACAGTTGGGGACTTCTCACAGCAGTTAGCAGTGCCCACTAATTGCTGAGAAGTAGACCCCACTGGAGTGAACCCAACATCTACATCATCAACATCTAAATTAGAAGCCAACACAGTTTTAGGATTGTTATTAGCAAATAGCAGGCATTTTTCTTTTTCATCAGCAATTAAGTCATCAATAATCACATGTTTATAACATACATCATTACCTATTTTCAAATTAAGTATGGACAGCAAGGAGATCAGGGTCAAGAACAGCAAATGAGTTACCTTTGTATGTGTGAGGCACTTCCAGGTTCTTTTTCCTCTTGTATTCAGCAGCTTTTTGCATGATATTCACATGGCCATGCCCCCTGGTTTGTGGCTTCTCGGCCAAGACAGGCCCCCATTTAGATTTAGTCTGTTTATTTTTCCCAACCTCCATCACCTCATCAAGTGAAGGCAGTAAAGACCTTTTCAAACCAGAAGACTTGATCAATTCAATAGTATCCACAGGTAAGGTTACCATGTCTTCCTCAGCATTCTTCTCTTCTTCAGAATCAGAACAATCAATTGACTTCAGTATCATGTTGCAGTAAGCTACACTATCACCTCCAGCCAGGTTTCCATCACTATCATAGTTAGACCCATTATCCAAAGGATTTTTTGTCTTGGGGATAGTATGAGGATCCATAACTTCATAAGAAGCAATATTATCACTTAAAAGAGGTCCATCATCAAGTTCAGCTGGGTATGTTAAAACTGCACTTTCCCCTCTTAACATAGCTGGTGAAGCACAAGCTTCAGTCTCACCTACACCTTTAGTTGAGTCATCAGGCTCTTTTTCTCCTTCAGATTTAGCCTCCATCACATCACATTCCATGATGAAGTTCTCATGTTCAGTGTCTGACCAACTAACCTGGTGTTCAGCAGCATCAGAAGCTTTTTTGTGGCTACCAGCATCAGAAGTCCCTTTTGAGCTCAAGTTAGCTTTATCCAAATCATCAATAGCATTTTCATCATTGGACAGAATGTCATCCTGAGCACCATCAGTTCTGCCCGCATGGTTATTCTTATTATCTTCATCAATCTCTTCATCATCACCCTCTTCATCATTAACCATAGAATCTAGGCCACCAGTTTGTTCAAACCCTTCCATAGTAAATCCAATAAGAAACAGCTTTTTCTTCATCTCTATCAATCTTTCAAAAGGAATTTTGGTTGGATCTCTACAAGCAATCTTGACCATCACATTCTCAAAAAAAGTTCTGAACATTCCATTCTAGTCTACATCAGTAAGCACACCAAACATTGAAGCAATCTGACAGAACACCTTCCAGGTACACCATTTAGGTGGTATGCCCTCAATCAATACCCAGGCTTCAACCAGTTCTCCAAATGGATCACATGCTCCGTTCCATTCAGTCACATTCACATTTACACCATCTTTAGGAAGATCAAAGGCTGGGAATTCAATTAGATCCTCAGCACTTTTCCAAGGTGGGAAACTCACTGAGAAAGTCTTGCTTGACAATTCCCTCACTTGCCAAGGCCATTGTCTATTCTTGCAAAAAACAGCAAACAGCAAGCCACAAAGCTTAGTTTTCTGAACCTCTCCCTTGATGATATTAACCACATCACACTTCTGATAATTCAACCACTTGGTCTCAGCAGCAGCAGGAACTTCCACATGGTAAAAACCAAGACCACTAGCTCCACTTCCAAAAAAAGCAGCTGAAGGTTGAATCTTAGCCCAAGCAACACAATTATTAACATTATGGTTTTGCTGGCAAATGAAACAAGCCTTTGTCTTCACACAATTCCCCACATAGTGGCCAGGGCCCCCACAATTAGAGCAAATCATATCTTTATATCTGGGATCAAGCACCTGTTCTACCTCAGTTTCAACCACTTGAGTAGGGATTAGAGAAGAAGAAGCAGTAGATGCAGTAGACTTAGTTTTCTGCACAGGAACAAGATCTTTACCAGAAGTGGTAGCACCTGGCCGGCGTTGCACAGGGCCGAACACGCCCCCCCGCGTTGAGAGGCAGCCCCTGGGCTTGATCCAAAAGGACGCCTATCAGCCATCACTACTCCTTCCTTAACAGCCTCTGCAAACGATCTGGAACCCGGGCCAATTCCCTCGCACGGCAAACAGATCAGTTTAGGAGAGAGGATTTGTAGTCTTTTGTTTGACATTATTATTAAGCATGTCTTGGGAATATTCCGATGTACTTAATGTAGATGATTAAATGCCCTAAATGGCCTATCAGTATTATTACATACTCCCTCCTTTCCAAAATATAAGGTGTATTTGATTTTGCATGATCTTTGATGCATGATTTTGACCATTAACATAGTACCAAATACATGGATTGAAATGTATCAACAGTACCATCATAATTGTCTTGCAAAACAATTTTATCTCATATGTCTTTATAATAATTTTTTAAGCATGCAATAAGTGAAAATTATAGTCAAGTTAGGCGATGAAGACCAAAAAAAAAGAGTCCCAAGTCTTCATCATCGTTCTGCATTTCGATCGATTCGGCTTTGGAGAAGGGTTCGGTCCTGGTGGCCTTGTTTTGGGAAGGCGGATACTTGATCCGGTTGCTGTTGCGCTGTGCGCCACTGAAACTCTGATTTATGTTGGGTCTCGCTCAGCTTGTCAAACATAGGCTGGATCGATCGATTGGGTTCCTTTCGATCTGCTTTTTTGTTTTTGACTCAGATGCCACTTGCTGCGAGTTTGTCTTGTCACAACTTTTCCTCGAGGGAGGGGTCACACGCTTCCTTCAAAATTCGCCATAGAACAGCAGGGCAGAGGCGCATTATTTCTTGTGATAAAAGGGATTACGTAGCGATCCTGGTAATCAAGGTTAAGCAAGATAGCCTCTACCCCACCGGTCAGCCTAGAAAAAGACCGTATATAAAAGCAGCAGGGAACATGCGCCCATGACGACGCTTGAAAAGCTGGCTTTCTCCTTGCCCGAACTTTTCATCCTCCGATATCTTTTCTGGCCCCTGTTCGAACACCAGCTTAAATGCCGAGTTTATGATCGAGGACATGATTGAGAGAGAGACAGAGAGAGGTGACAGCGCGCGCGGGCCGTGTCATGTGTGTGGGGGGTCCGGCCTCTGGCTGGAAAGACATAGCAAAAGACACGGCGCGGCAGGAGGCCGGCCATGCCATGCCATGGCCGCTTTATTTGCCACTGCGACCAGTTCACGGAAATATAGCAAAATGATCTTTGAAAATAGGAGTTCCAGCACAGATCAGATCAACGTCCTCCTCCGCCTCCACCTTCTCGTGGATCAAGAAAGCCAGAGGAAGGAGACACGCAAGGAGCAATCAATCTCTGCTCCGTGCTGCTTCCTTCGTCCACCGGCAACCCATGCACGGTCCGGCACGGCAGCGTCCGCCGCCTCCTCGATCTGGCCGATATGAGCAGACCAGACCAGTGACCACCACCACCACGACGGCGACCATGCACGTACGCCTCGCCTCCTCGGGCCCGTCCATTGCTTCATCTACGTACCCCCTGCGCCTGCATGCGTCCCTGGCATGCGCTCCCAGTTTCCATCCCGAGCTCTCGACGGCCCTGCGTCTGCACGCAGCTAGCGCTGCTGCTGCCCTCCCTGCATGCACGCACGTACGTTCGTTGGTGGTCTCTGGCTCTGCTGCTCTGCACCTGCACGGTAAAGAGAGCTAGGGCGCGGCGCCACGATAATATACCATGCATGCGTGATGCGTACATGCCTACTGCTCTTTTTCAGATTCTTTCCGCTGTGGTGAATCGGCATCAGGCCATCATTTCGACCTTCTCCTGCTGCATGCGTGAAGTGCTGCGGCTTAGATTGCTTAGAACGTGTATGCATGCGTGCATGCATGGCTGCAGGGTTTCTCGTTGGAGGCGGAGGCTCTGTGCGTGTGTGCGTGCTAAGCGGTGTACGTTCGATTCAGCGGAGGCATAATGCTTTCGCCGCATGCATGCATGCGTGGCCGGCCGGCCGCTCGCCGGCGGTGTCATCGACGCGTGGTGTACGTACTTCGTCGGGCGGCAAGAAGGTCCGTGCGTGTGATGGGCACGCAGCTCGCTGGTACAATGGAAAGTGAAATGGTCCTGCACTGTCTAACCATAGCTACTGGGTGATCCATCAGCAAGCACCATCCACATTCATGCGATGCATCTTTAGGGTGAGCAAATGTTCTCTTCTTTGAGTATTTTCGTTATGAAACCAGCCAGCCAACCAGGGCCCATCCACTACCAATAAAAATGGTGAAATCACATTGCTCTGCCCCGCTTTGTTGTGTGCTACTGGTAAGAATTATATTTGCCAACGGCTCGACCAGACCAGATGCAGAGGTGCGGTGTATGTTATTGCAAAGCAGCTTTAGGAGCTTTTCTTTTTCCCGTTCAAAGTCTTTAGTCTTTTTGTAAGTGACGGCCCTTGGATCGATCCTGTCATCTTCCGTTTCTGATTAAAGAAACAGCTACCTGCGTACACGCATCTTTCGCCCATGCTTCGCTGTTCCCGCGCACGCATTTTTCGTACACTGCATGCACCACCGATTGAAGAAGAAAGCGGCATGGACACTTAGCAAGACTTTAGACGCACAATAAAATGTCCTCTCTTTTTTTTTTTTTGCGAGCTAACAGGTGGTTGGATGACTAGGAGAACAGAAGTATTCTTGGCCCACCGGGGTTCAACTCCTAGAGTTGCCATTGATGTTTGCATTTTCCTAGACTATTTTAGGCCTTCAACGATGTGCGCTCAATCGGAAGAGATGTTCCTGTAGACTACGAAGGCATCTGTGACGACTTCGTCAATCTTAAGATGATGTGTCAGCTCAGTCTCTCGGGGATGCTCATAGATAGGGTGTGTGTTCGTAATGGTGAATGTATCTGTATATGTATGAGCGTCTGTGTTTGTACCATGTTAAAAAATGCCTATTTTTTACATTGTAAGTTTGTAGGCTAGAACTATTGTGTGGAAATTTTGTTTGTAAAAAAAGGGGGAATTGAGCCGACTAATTTACCAGTTTCGGCCAATATGGATTGTCTTCCAATTATGTTTTTCCAGCTCTTTTTGTTTAATTTGAACTGCCATAGACCATGGATCGGGCCTAGGCTAAGCAAGGTTTATGTTTTTATGGAAATATATCTATTTCACAGATTAAAAAATATTGTTAAAAAGTTTAAAATAATAGAAAAAATAGTTTCAAACTGAGGACAAACTGCAAGAACTAAAATACAGCTTAAAATTATAGAAAAAAACACGTTTCTTTTTAAAATTCTTGAACGTTGAAAAATATTCATGTATTGTTTTTAAATTTTCATATATTTATAAAAAGTTTTCACAAAATTGAAAAGGTGTTTCCATTTTTTAAATATTCATAAAATACAAAAAAAAACATGAGTTTTCTAAATGTCTCTAAATTGCTTAAAAGTGCTAATGTGTTTTCAAGAAAAATATTCATGAGTTTTATAAAACCCATAAATAGAAAAAGATGCAAACTAAAAATCCAAAGAAAAAAATAAATAATAAAGAAGCGACTAAAATAAAATAATTGAAACTGGGAGAAAACAATTAAAACCGACACAGAAAACAAAAAACGTGTGAAACGAAGGGCCGAAGGGAACCAAGCCCAAAAGCGGAAAGTGGTGTGTTCTCAGGCGAGACCTCTTATACGACAATTTTTAAAAAATATTCATGAATTTTCTAAAAACACAAAAAGTTGGCCAACTGGCGCTCACGTCAATGAATGCGTGGGCACGCCCAACAAAACATGTGCGGATTAGTGTGCCATTGACTCCTTGACCCACTCCCACTGACAAGTGCGGTATTATTTTAGATGAACAAGTGCAGTAATTGATCGTTGACTGGTGACCTGGTTCACTGTTGACTTGAAAATAGTTGAAAAGATGTTCCACAATTTGAAATAAATTCACAAAAATGATTTTTGCAGAATTTGAAATACTTTCATAAATTTGAAAAATCTCATGAAAATAAAAAAGTTCACTTTTTTTAAACATCATGAATTTGGAAACGCGAACAAAAAATTGGTGAATTTGGAAATGGTTCACAAATTTGAAAAGAAATCAAATTTGAAAGAAAATCATAAAGTTGGAAAAAGTTTCAGAAATTCGAATTCATTTGTGATTTTCCAAAAAGTTGAAGAAAGTTTGTGTACAATAAACAAATAAATAGAAAAACGAAAATAGAATGATAAATGAAAAACTAAATTGAAAATAAAAAACACAAAAACCATGAAAAAATTCTCGTAAACCCACACCAGAAAACCGGCGGGAACCTTCTAGAAAGTTCTCAAAATTAGTCGAGGCGAGATAACGGGGCGACAATCCACCTGGACTTGCGCATGAGCGGGGATTTGCCAGTCGTACCATTTGCACTCTATTTACTGCCTTAAGTGCCGAATAGAATTCGGGCGTTCCGGCGCCTACGCATGAGAATAACATTCGCGAGAACAGCACACGCGTGAGTCAAGGATCCTATTTATCATGCCGGCTAATACATGGCGAGCAAATGCACACCACTCCACTCCCAACCGCTCTCATATGCGCTGGTCCATATTTAGTTTTTCCACGCCCTTTTCTCCCACCAGTTTTGAGAAGGTTCTAGACCCTTCCTTCAACACATTTTTTCTATGTTTTTTATTCATTTGGTTTTCCTTTTTTCTATTTTTATTTTTATTTTCTTCTATTCTTTTATAATTATTTTTGTTGCAATTTGGGTATGATGTTTTAAATACAGGAATAATTTTTTAACTCATGAACTTTTTATGATTTTTTTTAATTTTTCAAACATTTTTTGAATTCATAAACATTTTTGTATCAATAAACTGTTTTTGAAAATCATGAATACGTTTTAATCAACAAAGCAATTTTTTGAAATTTTCGAACATTTGTTCTGAACCGACGATTAGCGTGTTGCTGGCTAACCCTCGCTTCAGTCCTCTCATTGCGCTCGGTCAAGGGTGCGTTGAACATCAACCATGGCAGAAGCGAGCGCAGGTTAGTCTCCTACCTCATATTCTGCGGGTCCCAATCCCCTTCCGTGACCTTTTGTAGGCAAGTACCACCAGCCATGGGAAGCGCGCATGCACGCACAGAGAGAGAGAGGGGAGGGGAAGTGTTTGAAAAAATATTTGCAAAATTAAAAAATGGTTATAAAATCCGAAATATATTCACGAATTTAGATAAAAATAATTAATTCAAAGACTTTTCCCAATTTCAAAAAATTACCATTGATACAAAAATCTTCAAAATTGCTAAATATTTCAGGAATTTCAAAAATTGTCCCCCATTTAAAAAATTATCAATTAAAAAAATTAACGGATTGAAATAATGTTTGGTTATTTAGAAAGTTGTTCCCAAATTTCAAGAAATGTTCATCGAGTTGAAAAATATTCACAAATTTCATAAATTCTTCTAAAACTGTGAAAAATGTTGCCTTTTTTTTAATTTTTTCCTGAAATTCAAATTATGTTCATGGATCCAAAATATGTTTGAGAGTTTTGAAAATTGTTCTCAGTTTTTTAAAAATAATTCTTAAAATAACGAAAGAAAAGATAACAAAAAAAAATCAAAAGTAAGAAAACGCAGAAGAAGAAAAATTGATTCAAGGAAGGTTCTAGAAACCACCCCAATACGGGTGGGAGGAAAAGCCCATGGAAAAACTAAATATGGGCAGGCTCATGTGCAAGCGATCGGGAGGAAGGGTGAGTGTTTGCTCACTACTCTTTGACCCACGTGATAAATTGGATCCTGCGCTGTCACCACCTATCTAACCTACCGTAAAGCAGCCGATATTGAACCAATCGAGGCAATGATTTCAGGCGACTAGCCCTTTTATCTTCTTCTGGTTAACGAGTTTTGTATTGTGATTCGCTGTTGCCTTAGCCCGAGAATTGTCGTGGGCTTCTTGTAGTTTGTGTTCAAATGGTTGGCTTGTGCTTGTTGTGCAAATCGACTGGAACAAGTTCAACAAATTGACGGACCCGAAAATAAAAACCAGACAACTTCACATAGTTTTGTTAATTACAAGCATAGTGTTACGAACTTGTGATCAGAGCAACAATTTAAGATAGTAAAACAAGCACTTTCCAGCCCTCGCAACCAATAAGGAGGGGTTTGGTAGCCTGCCCGACTTCCTCATTTTGGGAAAATGGCTGAGTTGGGCCTGGCTAAGTGGATACAACATACAGGGTAAAAGTCGTGTTGTGCAACTCGTTTAGTCTCCTGCATTCTCCCAGACCCGCTGAGAAAAACACTCACATGACTGTTTAGTAACAAGCAGTTGTTCACCAAATGTAATGTGATGTTGTTTGGTTCCATGTGCATAGATGATTAATCTTACCTCTTATTCACGTGGTGAACTTACCTCACCCGGGAGAAGGCGTGCTGAAGGAAGAAGAGAAGGCATGCTTGAGGTACTCAAAATTCCAAATGGTCGATCGGGTGCTCAAAATTTGCCGACATTCCTCTATAAAACCTCCAAACATTACCATGAAATTGAAGATTTACAGTCCATGGAATTAGGAACCAATATTCTGTATGGAACAATAACATCGATGTGCATCTTTTTCGTGTAGATCTTATTTCGAATCGAAGCACCGTTTTGTAGACTAGAAGGCATCATGTAACGGGGATTAAGGGAGGTGACTGAAACAGAACATGTGCAAATCCACTGCAAATCCACTTATAGGCTCGCACCACCAGAGCCACCACGTGCGCTTGAGTTGCATCGCTCGGGCTTGGCTCTTGAAAAACTATTGATTCAAGTGTTCCTCTAGAGCCAGGCCTAGAGGTGATTTAAGCATCATGCCATATATACCCAACAATGTTTAGACGCAACTAAACAACCCACAAATCAGCAAAAATCACATCCAGGTGGCCTAGTTGGGTTGATGTAGGCTACCAAATGACTCCCAAGCGATTTTGGTCGTCAAATCTCGTCTCTTGTTGTTTTTTGCCATCAGAACACCATGCAATCTCATTTTACCCGATAATTGGGCCTACTCTCCTAGAGAGGAGTTATTCACATGGGAAAAATAGAGTATTTCGGTTTACTGGGCCATTGTGTGCCTGTATGTAGCCCGTCTTAGCATCAGATAAGCATGGAGGCTTTCTCTGCCAAGTGCCCGTGCAAGAAACGGCCATCTTGCGATGAATTGAGAGTTTTGCCCTCTACTCTGTGGGCCCGCTAGGGTTGGAGCACAAGCGAGTTGCATTGTTGCTACAGTTACGGGATGAAAGTCATGGATTATAGTTATAGGCTGATGGTGGCCTTATCATATTGGGTCACGTTGGGCCCCTCCGCTGGAAATCAAGGGGGCGAGTTTAGCCTGGGGTGCACACGCATGTCCGTAAGAGCACTTTGTAGCTTGTAGTCCGTAAGTTTAGGATTTTTGCCCTTTGCTCCGCTTCCTTGCCTCCTCGCACAAGAGATCACCTGCAGCCTTCTCCCCAACTCGTGCTTCCTCAATGACCCTACCGCCCCGTCCTACATGACCCCATTCGCCAAAGACATTCAACTTGAGGGCGCGGCGGGAGGAGGCCGGATGAAGTGAACTGCAAGGAGTGTCGCGCGCCTCACTCTATCACCGTGGCTTGCGTATTTTCTCACTCTCGTGTCGTCATCTTCTCCCATCACCCCATTCCTGGTGTCATGGGTGGTTATGGTGCTGATCATGCCAAACAATTGAGGTCTACTAGTATCACATGCGGTCCGTCCTGGAGTAGAAACCATGAAACCCTGTGAGCTACAAATAAAGCCCAATGCCAAGACTTGCACAAGCACAAAATCTTCGGTTCTCCTTTTCCATAATGGAATTTGTAGTGTTGTTCTTAGGGTTAAAGCAGGCAAAACAATCTTAAAATTGTAATGTGATATGTTGCCGTGAAATTGGAGTAATTCGTTGAAATTGTAGGGCGATGCAGTTTTATGATATAGAGTGGCTTATTCATAGTGTTTAGTTTGCTATAAATTTATACACTGTATAAACATAGAATGTATGACTTCCATAGAATGTGATATAAAACTCGTCATTCAATATATATATATACTTGTGGTGTTGTACTTGGTGTGAACTTTACGGATGAGTTTTGGTTGAGTTGGGGAAGAAATCAACCACAAAAAATATGTAAACATATATTTACATAAATATACCTATCATCCTATTGGATAAATGGATGGGTGCAACAACGTGCCATTCTCATACCACAGGTACAGTGGACCAAATCAGCTCAAAAAGTTACCAATCCATCCATATTAGTTCATGCCAAATCAGCTGAAAAGATGACCAATACGTCGATATTAGGCTGGTCGTAATGGTAGTATCATAGATAGTATCATGCATGCCAACTAGGCAATTTTGATGAGGTGTCATAGCATTAAATGTAAAAAGAGAGGGTGTAGTATCATATCATGATACCGTATCATATGAAATGCTATGCTACTTTGTGTCATGCATGGCAATAAATAGAGTACAACATGATACTAATATATGATACTATGCATTAGGTAGGTAGTATCATACACTAGTATCATATGCATGATACTAGTATATGATACTCCCCATTACAACCAGCCTTAGTCCATAACAAGTAAAATCCTCCATACACTTGTATCAATAGCTAACATTACAGTGCCAAAATGCATCGACACAACAATGCACGCCATTAAATCAAACCAACGCGCCTAAGACGGAGACCGTTAGTTCACACGGAATTCAGGTATGTATACCATCTGCATGCATCGATCGGGCATCTCCGATGCGTGCACGATGGATCAGCAGCAGCTGAGCTAGTTACTACTTACTAGTAGTAGGAGGAGTTTTTGTGGACGTCTAGGATGGCGAACATGAGGTGGACGAGGTTGGCGAAGGCGGCGATGAGGGAGACGATGACGGCGGCCATGGCGCGCTCGCAGAAGCTGCTGTAGACGTGGCACACCTTGCCCCAGCGGACGTGGGAGTTGCCGCGCTCGCCCAGGATGCCGAACTCCGCCGACGCGCCCACCGCCGAGAACAGGAGCGCCTGCACCACCAGGTCGCCGACCATGAGCGGCACCACCGCGCTCCGGCTGCGGCACGCCGCCAGCGCCACCGCCGAGAAGACGCACGCCATCGCGTTCGCCACCACGAAGTACCTGCACGCATGTAATGTTTGCTGGTTAGTTAACATTGCATCAATGGGTCATGACAGTAACAATATTATTACAAAGTTTAAGGAGAATATATCGAATTTCGCTGCCCAAGTGTTAGCGCCGTGCATACAGTTTTTTTTTTAAAAAAAAGGAGGATGACCCCCGGCCTCTGCGATCCTGGGCGATCATCTGGCCACTTTATTAATTATTCTCACAAGACCTACAAAGTCATACAACAAGAAGACTAAAGCCGCCATCTAAGCAACAAATGTCGCTACACCTATCCAGTTGATGAAGGCGCAGATAGCTCTACCCTAATACCAAACAGACTTCGCAGCCAAGCCTAACATCTAAGACCGAGACCCCAACCTAGCCACTTGCGGGTCTGGGCACACACTGGTCCAACGTGCTCTCGAGAGGTCGCCGCCGCCAACCGCCACCGCTCCATCTTCGAATCAGATCGATGCATCAACCTTGCTTGGTCTAGCTATCGTCGACGCCACCACGGCGCCCGACGGCACTCTCCTCCTCAGCAAGCAAAACAATGAACACGTCGCGTCGCCATCGATATACCTCGGCGCCATGCTGCCAAGTACCACCACCGACACAGCTTGAAGTCCTTGAAGATCTGTCGTCGCGTAGCACCTCGCCGACCGTGCATGACCAAGCGTAGCACCGTCGGTCGAGCATGACTTGACATCTCCACCAAAGCTCCGTGCAAGACGGCCGCTCCACCTCCCGCCTCGACTTCCAATACTGCTCCACAAACGATGCTCCCAAGAGAGAAACGACACCGCAGTCGCGCCATCGTCCGATCTGGAACACCAGATCCTAGGGTTTCCGGAGCAAAGACGAGTGGGTCGACAAGAGCTACACGACGATGCCTTCATCAAGGTAACGGCGAGAACGCCGCCATCGTCGCCATCGGCTCGGTTTTCACCGCAACCATGTCTCCCAACTCGCACCGGGACTAGATGATGGATCTCGAGATCCGATCACCAAGCTTCGGCGCCACCACCGACGAAGAAGATGACCACCACCACCGGCTACACCGCCGTAACAGATCCGCCATGGGTGCTTTGCCAAGCAATCCACCAGCCCTCGGCGACGCCGCCGATCTAAAGCCGATGACATGCTGCCGAAGAACGATCGCGCCACCGCCCGATCCAGCCAGCCGCCGCAGCCGCGGATGTGGCCCGAGGCGGCCGACCGCCGCCGTCGTCGAAGCCAACGCCGTCGCATCTAGATCGGCCGCACCTCCACACATGTTGGGGCCCCGTCACCCCTGAGATGCGGGAGGGAGGAAGAGCCCCCGCCACCGCCGTCGGCCTCCGGGCACAAGCCGGCGGCGTCCTCCGGCGGCGGCGGAAGGAGGGGAGGAAGATGGGCTAGGCCCGGCGGCGGCTAGGGTTGGGGAGCCCCCGAGTCGCCGGAGCGGGGGGCAGCGCCGTGCATACAGTTGGAACGCTACGACGCACACAGGCGTGGAGCAGTGCAGGTGACGACACGTATTGAACGTGCGCTGTCCGGTCCGGACGTCTAGCTGTTCCTGATGTTGAATGTGTGTACTGTATCAGGGATCTACGTCATTTTCGTGCTTAAATTCCATTGTAGTGGTCCTTAATAGTAGCTACTATGTCTGTTTACCTCAAACTAGTTGCACACAATGTGTACGAACAACATCTCTAACAATTAGCAGCAAAGAAGATGAACTTCCCGGAATTAATCATGAGTACTCCTACTAATTAAGCAACGTGAACCTAGCCTATTAAGAAATACTGCTGCTGTTTCATTTTCATGAACTCTGAAACAAGCGGACACGTCTCTGGCCGAAAAGAATCGATCTCGACAAGCATGATCTCGACGATCCTTTCGGAAATCTCTACCCGTATCCCATATATCTCCACCTTTTGTAAAAGGCCAAATCGCTTGGTGGCTGCTGGCTTGGGCCGGAGCACATCCATGAGGATGAGCACGTCTGCCCCACCCTGGATGTGACGGATGAGCTGGGACTTAATGCATGCGCCCATCTGATTATCCATCCATCTCTTTCCGCAATAATGCCGCACGGATCGGCCGATCGGTCGGGCCAGCCAGCCACGTACGCGGTCCGCTGAAGATTCATGCGTTTCTGGACGTGGGCAAAGCGGAGATCGTTTTGCAGTTTCTTCCTGACCACCAGAACCAGAAAGATCGACGTGGGCAAAGAGGAAATCGTCCATTGCTTGCACCGCATTCTTGCTGGGCATCAACAAGCTATCGGCCCTTAGGCGTCGAGCGGATTATTCACCTTGGTTTGGTACCGTCGAGAGCCATTAATTAGCTCATAGTGTTCTGGTTTGTTGCGGCATCCTTGTCTATGGTGCACTGCAAAGGTTCTTTCTAGGTAGGAGAAAGAGAATGTCTTGTTTGCACCTGGAAACTAAAGGTTGGATCGAGCAGTGAGCGGTAGGAATCAGCTGGACGGACACGCACGACACTGCATTTCTTGCGGACCATCGATCCTTCTCACCTGGAGAATTCGTACGGAAATAAGGAGGAGATGGTGAAAGCTACTAGTGTAGAAGCACTTTTGCCTAACCGATGAAACTGAAATTTGCTGTGTCTGGGACGGCAAACGCTGCTAGCTGTAGAGGTGCTTTCGGCAGAAATGGCATGTATTTGTTGGCCTTGACTGGACTACAGTAATGCCAGTACAGTAATACAGTACTCCAGTGCAGCAAACTTTCCTAATTAATGAAAATGACAATATATGTAGTATAATTGATCGGTTGCATGTGCTTGGCTGGCCCATTTCTCAAACGTACGCGGCATCGGTCTTGTACCTTTGTGTCAGATAGATACAATGTGTACGTACTACTGTTGCAGACGTACTTGCATCATGAGCGTCCGATCGATATCCGCCGAACAAAACAGATTAAAAGAAGCAGAAAGAAATCCCACAAGGAAGAAAACAAATCCAGGAGAGCTGTTCACCGGAGAACGATACGTAACGTCGTGTGAATGTGTAATTAATTGTAGTGCTGGTGGCCAGGAAGAGGAAAGAACCAAAGTACGGGGGCGAGCGCTTACACGAAGGCGGAGGAGTAGGACCACTTGGCCGTGACGGGGACCTGCAGCGGCGGCAGCGTGTCGGCGATGGTGACCTTCACGGTGGCGGTCTGCCGGTCCAGGCCCATCACCACGGCGGCGACCAGCGTCGCCGCCAGGATGAACACGCGCAGCGCCACGCCGCAACCGTCCACCGCCGGCTTGCTGGGCGCCGCCGCCGCCGCTCCCATGTAGCTCCTCCGGCTGCCGGACAGGCTGCCCGCGCCGCTGAACCCGGGCTTCACCCGCGACTCCATTGCCGGACGCCGGTCTCTTGGGTAGCTGAGCGGTGCGGTCGTGGTGTGGCACGGAGAGCGTGCGTCACTGACTCGCTACCTGAGAGAAGGAGCAGGCTAGGCGTGGTTGGCGCTATGCAAGAATGCCTTGGACGGGGATCGGTACTTATGGTTGGGAGTAGGTTGGGGTCACCGCGATGAGCATGGCTACCGCTCACCGTCTTAACGGGTAACAAACTGAAGTCGACTGGAATTTTTGCCGCCCAATAAGTGGAGTCAACTCAAATTTTTGCAATTTTTTTTAATAATAACTAGCAAAAGAGCCCGTGCGTTGCAACGGGAGAAAAAACACAACACACACTCTTAACCGAACAACCATTACTCAAGACCACAATAGGTCCATCTCCTTTATTTTAGCGACGCATCATATTTGTGTTGCCGCTTATCCTTCTTCTCACCCTCGCCGGCGATGGCCTTAGTGTTCACACAAATCAAAACGTGTTAGAATGTGGTTAATCCTAAGACGCCTCTCTCTCCTCTGTCCTCCCTCTCTCTCTCTCGCTTTCTCTCACTCGCGATGAGAAATCATTGTTTTCCCTGCGACGTATTCAAAGGTATGCATGTGTAGTTCTCGATGTTTTCTTTTTCCTATATGATTATAGTGGGTGTTTATTTGCAATCCGGATCGCCGCCTGTATCAAAGAAAAATGGATCGTGCGCTATAGTTATAAGTTTCCTTCCAAAACAATATTTAAAAAATATTTAACAAGTAAATTAACATCATATACAGATTTCACGCATTTTTCTAATCAAATTTCATATATAACATATTAAAATTGGAGTTACGGTTTAAAAGATGCGTATAATTTAGAAAACCATTTGTTTGAATTAAATATCTTTCAAAATAATATTTATAAATACTTAACAGGTTAAAATAATCTTATATTCATATTCTACACATTTTTCTAATCAAAATTCATATATAACATGTTTAAATCAGAGTTACGGTTTAAAAGATATGGATAGTTTAGAAAATCATTTGTTTGTATTAAATATGATCCGCGAATAGAATACCTAAAAAGTCAAGGGGATTTTTTGAAAAACTGTAAAATAACGGTTCGGAGTGACTTAAATCTGGACTGCGGGTTGATTTCATGTAAACGCAGGGGCTTTTTTGCAAATTGGCGCGACGGACGGGCAGGAACCCTGCATGCTTTATTATTAAAAAATTAAAAAGGTAGAGATAAGTGGAGTCAGCTCAAATTTTCTAAGTCTTGGTTAATTCAAACAGGATTGCTATTTCACATCTAGATGTATTACCTCACATCTAAATTTCTAGCCGGTGGATTCAAGCACCGGACTTTGTTTTTTTGCTTTGAGATTTGCTAATTAACATCTACATGAGCTCTAAGTTGTCTACCACATGATTTATTTGTCAAGATTCATGTGTGTTGCATGTGTACCTGTTTCAACGTGCTTGCTGGGCTTTTCGTTTTTGTTTTTCTGTTTGCTGGGCTTTAGGATTTGCTCATCCGGTGCTCATCATATCCTACGTTTTCGTTTTCCTGATTGTTGGCCTTAGAGTTGTTTAGCATCTGCATGGACTGGGTGTATTTTTTTCTCTTTTTGCGAATGAGTGTATTTTTTTTCTAACGAGGGGATGTGCCGTTTGCAGGGCTACATGCTTACGTTGTTTGTTTCTTTTTTCAATTTTTTCTATGGAGGGTGAATATACATCAAATGGGTCAGCAGCACATACACATCCAGATTATTGTTTCTTCTGTTTTCCATTTCTTTTTTATTTTTTAATTTTTCTACATCATGATTTTTGTTTTGTTTTGTTTTTTACTTTTATTTTAAATATCATTATTTTCAATTTTTTTCTATTTTTGGATTTGCTAATACTTATCTAGATTATTTTTAGCTATGTCACACCTAAATTGTTCACCAAACTAATTCGTGTAAATTTGTTTTGCTCACATGCATGTGCCTTGTGTTGTGCTTGTGTTATTTATTGTCGGGTCGGTTTTCTCATCACTCTGGTGACCGTATTTCTCGTTGCCTCCCATGTTGCGCTGGTGTGAGTACATGGGCCTCTCTTTCACATGGGTTTTGACTCACCGGGATAAGATTTAGCAATGTCTCATCAAAAATTTCAAACTTATGAACTTTTTGTTGCTGAGTTTTCCGTTGAATGTTTTGATCCGCGCCGTCGACCCGTTTCACGCCTTGTGTTTGTTGTTGGATGCTTATGTGTCTCCCACATTGGGGGCATTTCGCGGATCGTGTCTGTTGTCGGGATTGTGTCAGTTTTCACTTTGTGCATGCTGCAGCTTTTTTCACTCTATGTTGTGGGTGTGGTTCAGTTTTTGTACAGAGTAACATGACTCCTTGCTCTCTTACTTTCTCTCGTTGAGTTGCAGTTAAAATTTTCATTGTGCCTACTATATTGTATTTTTATTTGTTAGTTTTGTATAGGCCTTTTATTTTATTTTATTTGTTACTTTTTATAGTTGTCCCATTTACAAGTAAATTCTTGACTCGAATTTGGGCCCATGGTTTGTTTCATTCTAGTTGCAAGCCCATTCTCGACTCGGAGCTGGGCCTATGCTTTTCTTCATCCCAGTTGCAAGTCCACCCTCGACTCGCAACTTGGCTCGCGTTTGTAGTTGTCCCAGTTGCAAGTCTACTCATGGCTCGCGACTCGTATCATAGTTTTGTGTAGTTGTCCTAGTTGCAAGTCCACCCTCAACTTGCAACTTGTATTGTAATTTTGTATAGTTGTCCTAGTTACAAGTGTATACACGACTCACTACTAGGCCCGTAGTTTGTTTCATGTCAGTTTCAAGCCCGGTCTTGACTCTTGTAACTTGGCATGTGTTCTGTTTTTATCCTAGTTGCAGATCCATCCTTGACTCGCAACTGGGCCCATAGTTTATTTCATCCCAGTCATAAATCAACCCTTGACTCGTAATTGGGTTCATGTTTGTAGTTGTCCCAGTTCCAAGTCCATCCTTAACTCGCAACTCGTATCGTAGTTTTGTGTAGTGGCCCAGTTACAAGCACACCCTCAAATCGCAACTAGGCCCCTAGAGTTTGTTCATCATGGTTGCAAGCTCACCCTTGACTCGCAACTGAAGCACATGTTTTGTTTTTCATCCCGATTGTAAGTCCACCATTTACTCACAACTAGGCCCATAATTTGTTTCATCCCAGTTGCAAGTCAACACTTGACTCGCAATTGGGATCATAGTTTCATAGTTGTCCCAGTTGCAAGTCCGCCCCGACTCGTAAATGAGCTCGTAGTTGTCCCAGTAGCATGCTTACCCTCTAATCAGAACTTGGCATGTGTTTTATTTTTCATCTGAGTTGCAAGTCCAAGCTCGACTCGCAACTGGGCTCGTAGTTTGTTATTGTCCTAATTGCAAGTTCATCCTCGACTCGTAAATGTTATAGTAGTTTTGTGTAGTTGTCCTAGTTGCAAGTCCACCCTTGACTCCCAACTCGACCCATGGTTTATTTTTATCCTAGTTGCAAGTGCACCTTCGACTCACAATTCGGCTCGTAGTTTTGTAGTTTTCCTAGTTGCAAGTCCACAAAATCGCAATGTAGCGACCTGACCTCTAGTCTCTATGCATCAGTGTCATCCCTGGATCGGTAATGCTGACACGCATAGTACTTGAGGATTTATAACAGAGTTTCAATCACACACGTATTACATCGAATATCTCAAAAGAGAACTTATTACAATAATATGGCTTAAGGCTATCTATGTAACACCCCGAGACCGACGCTCCAGATGCCTTCCTTGTATTCCGAGATTCGTCGTGTGATTTGTTTTGTTTGTTGCATTCATCCTTGCATCATGTGCATTGCATCATGTCATCATGCAACCCCTTTTTAAAACTCACCTAAAAAATTGCAGAGATCGTTGATCTATTTAAATCGAGGGATATTCACATGGTGATTTTTCTTTAAAACATATTCAAAGTCTCCTACTATTAGTAGGGAGCTATAATAAATATTTCATTATTTGGAATTGATCATAACACACTTGCAAATAAATCCCAATGCCTTTGTTATCTCAATTCTTGGTCTCCAACTCTGCCCATAAATTCTTTCGTCATTTTCCCGAGCTCCACCAAATTTCTCAACATTTTCGGACATGCCGAATACCCACTTCTTTCTCACACTCATTTGAATTAAATTCAAATGAGGTGGAATTCAACTCCATGCCCACGCTCACTTTCTATTTTCTTGGATCAAGCTTATTTTTGTGAGTCCAGGGAAATTAACACCTTGCGCATATTCTTTCCCTAACCCTTTCTTTCTTTTCTTCTCTCTAATTCTTTTCTGTTAAGGAAAATATGAGAGGAAGGGAGAGAGAGAGAGAGCCTGCACCCGCCGGCCTCTTGGGCCTAACCAACCAGGCCGGCCCAACCATCCCCCGCAGCCCACCTAATCCCTATAACCCTAGCCCGATCGATTCCACCTCTGGACCCTCGTCTCCCTCTCCTTGATCCCCTCCGCCGCCACCCACGCGCAGCCCTCGACCTCCCCTCGCTCCCGTATCCGCGCGCCTCCAGTGCGTGACCCGCGCTCCACCCTCGCCGGAGAAGAGAACCAGGCCGGAGTCCTGTCGGCCTCCTCGCCGCCATCGCGCCCCCTTCCATCAGCAGCTGCACCCTAGTCTCGTCCCCTCTGCCTCCCCCTTGTCGCCTGCATCCGCCGCCAGCCACCGCAGAACCAGGCCGCTGCCGCGCCATCTCGCCAACTCCTCACCTCACCATGCGCCAGGTGACATCACTGCTCCACCAGAAGGTCCTTGACCCCGACTCCACAACCACCCAACCAGGAACGCCAAGGCCATCTTCGAGATTTTCGCCACGTACCACAACCGTCGCGTTCCGTTCCATCTGTGTCAAGGCCGAGATGACGCCCAGTAGCAGGAGGTTGATGACCCGTCAAGTTCATCTACATGCGTGTACGACCATCTTCGCCAAAGACCGCGTGTATGACTACACATTGAACCGTGAAGTTTCACAAGATACCGTGTACCACAACGAACATGTAAGGCTACACAACGACCCGCCAAGACCCTGAACAACTACCGCCGCCACCGTGTACCACTACTTCCACTACCGTCACGAGAACGACTACTTCCACTACCGTCGCCACGTGAACAACTACTTCCCACGACGACCCGTGAACGACTACTTCCTCTACATCGTACCGAACCCGAACCGCTCCGAAAATGCACGCTTCGAAGGTTTAACCAACGAGATGATCACCCATGGATCGAATGCTTTGTTGTATGAGATGCTCGCATTTGCACCGTGTCCGAGTTGTCGCTTGCGCGTTCCTCGTTTCCATGCCACCGACATGTGGGACACCCGGTAATTAGGATCACCCCACCATCCTTTTGCATGACACGCTCACCCACACTTTCTTTTGCACCGACATCTCGATGAGTTGTCGGATCACCGGAATGTTGTCGTGTCACCATTTTCGTTATCGTTGCCGTGGCACCCCTTTTGTTCCGCCATGGTGACCAAATGCTCCCTATCATATTAGATGTCAACATTTTCATAAAAATTGCCTAAAACTTGCATATATCATCCGCATCATGATAACAACAATTAAAATGTTTAAAATTGTTGTTTGTGTTAAATTGCTAAATAATATATGGGGATTTCTGGAAATGTTGTTTGTTGTTCCGGCCTCTTTTAAATTTGCCTAAATAGTTAGTTTACTTATGCTTCACCTCTTGCCATGTTTAACAACATTTAATATTGTTTGGTAGCATAAACGAGATTAAACTAAATATGTCAATGTGGTGTTTTGTCAATATGCAACTCGTTGCATATTGAGCTCCACTTAACTTGTAGTATTTTTTGTTGGACTTTGCCATGCCATGCCTATTTAAACTGGACATGCATCATACTTGGTTGTGCATCGTGCCATGCTTATGTGATGGTTGTTTACCATGTTGTTTGCTTCTTTCCGGTTTGCTTCTCTCGGTAGCTTTGGTTTCTTTCCGGAGTTGTGAGGAATTGTTCGACTATGTTCGTTTGTCTTCTTCATGGACTCGTTCTTCTTCCTTGCGGGATCTCAGGCAACATGACTATTACCCTCGATATCACTTCTATCTTTGCTTGCTAGTTGCTTCGTTCTATCGCTATGCTGCGCTACCTATCACTTGTTTACCACGCCTCCCATATTGCCATGTCAGCCTCTAACATTTTCACCCTTCCTAGCAAACCATTGCTTGTCTATGTTACCGCTTTGCTCAGCCCCTCTTATAGCATTGTATGTTGGGATATCACAATATCTCTTATTTAATTAATGCATCTATATACTTGGTAAAGGATGGAAGGCTCGGCCTTATGCCTGGTTTTTTGTTCCACTCTTGCCGCCCTAGTTTTCGTCATACCGGTGTTATGTTCCTTGATTTTGCGTCCCTTACGCGGTTGGGTGATTTATGGGACCCCCTTGACAGTTCGCTTTGAATAAAACTCCTCCAGCAAGGCCCAACCTTGGTTTTAACATTGGCCACCTAAGCCTTTTTCCCTTGGGTTCTGCAGACTCAAGGGTCATCTTTATTTAACCCCCCCACCCCCGGGCTAGTGCTCCTTCGAGTGTTGGTCCAAACCGGGTAGACTGCGGGGCCACCACGGGGCAACTCGAGGGTTGGTTTTACTCGTAGGCTGACCTATCTATTGTGCCCTGAGAATGAGATATGTGCAGCTCCTATCGGGATTTGTCAGCACATCGGGCGGCTTTGCTGGTCTTGTTTTACCATTGTCGAAATGTCTTGTAAACCGGGATTCCAAGACTGATCGGGTCTTCCTGGGAGAAGGAATATCCTACATTGACCGTGAGAGCTTGTGATGGGCTAAGTTGGGACACCCCTGCAGGGTATAAACTTTCGAGAGTCGTGCCCGCAGTTATGTGGCCGATGGGAATTTGTTAATATCTGGTTGTAGAGAACTTGACACTTGACTTATTAAAATGCATCAATCGCGTGTGTAGTCGTGATGGTCTCTTTTTCGGCGGAGTCCGGGAAGTGAACACGGTCTTTGTGTTATGATTGTGCTTAAGCAGTTTCAGGATCACTTCTTGATCACTGCTAGCTTCACGACCGTTCCGTTGCTTCTCTTCTCGCTCTTATTTGCGTATGTTAGCCACCATATTGCTTAGTGCTTGCTACAACTCCACCTCATTACCAATTCCTACACATAAGCTTAAATAGTCTTGATCTCGTGGGTTTCAAGATTGCTGAGTCCTCGTGACTCACCAGATACTATCACAACAGTTGCAGGTGCCGATGATACCAGTGAAGGTGATGCAACCGAGCTAAGATGGGAGCTCAACGAAGGTCTGCTTGTTGCTATGTTTTGTTTCATGTTGATCAGTAGTGGAGCCCAGTTGGGACGATCGGGGATCTAACAGTTGGGTTATCTTCTTTTCTTTTGGCTTCATCTGTAGTCGGACTATGTGTGTACTCTAAATGATGTTTGAATTATATGTTCATTGTGTGAAGTGGCGATTGTAAGCCAACTCTTTATCCCACTCTTGTTCATTACATGGGATTGTGTGAAGATGACCCTTCTTGCGACAAAACCACAATGCGGTTATGCCTCTAAGTCGTGCTTCGACACGTGGGAGATATAGCCGCATCGTGGGTGTTACAATCTAAATAAGATAACAACGGAAGGCTTGGAAGATAAAGTGAGTCCATCAACTCCAACAGCATAGCTGAGTGAACGACAACGACCTATGGCACCTTACTCGTTGTCTGAAAAGTCTGCAACATGATATGTTGCAGCCCGAAACGGGTCAGCACATGGAATATGCTGGCAATGTAACACAAAAGAGTAATGAACAGAATAAATACTATCACTACATGCATATATGGCTGGTGGAAAGCTCTATGGTTAAAGTTTTGCATAAAGCCAATTTTTTCCTACAACAAAGGATAAATTTTATTTAACTATCATGGTGGTTGTTAATCATTGAGAAGGTTCCTCCAACTCAATCCCAATTAAGAAATATCAATTAACCCAAACAAATTAATTTAGAGTGATGAGATCAACATGATATACAAGAACCAGATACTCAAGATGTTCATAACCGGGGACATGGCTAACCATGATTAGTTTGTACACTCTGCGGAGGTTTGCGCACTTTTCCCCACAAGACTCGATCTCCTCTGTTAGATTTCTCGCACTACATGGTGTTTGAGAAACGGATGACCGAGACACAGTCTTTCAGAAACACTAACTCTTTACTCTGGGTGGACAGTTACACCTACTTTCCCCTACATCTGCTAGCCCTGAAAGAGGTCATGCAACATACTCAACTAACCTAGAGCCCATGATAGCTTGTGGCTGCACACGGAAGTTTCTAGCATGAATAATCTTATGATCCCTTTGAGCCTGGGTGGCGAACTGTAGGATGATCACACGGGTACTCTGGGATATCCTAGGACAACACTGGATTCTCCAGGTGCCCGCAACCAATCCACCCAGATGTGAATTTAAGTGGCCACCTTAAATTAACCATTAATTAACAATTCTCACATCTGTCATGGATACACTCACCCAATCCACGTCTACGAGCATAGCATAGCAATCCTGAGCATAACGTATAAGTGACTCCCAAAGGTTTGATAATAAGAGTGCAATAGGTTCTACCTCATCATCTACTTCCCAAACCAACATGTTATTCAGATCCTAACCATGCAATGTTTGAGGATTGAGACTAATGCATAAAAACAGGGTAATAAAGGGATATGATCAAAGTGTTACTTGCCATGCTGATGATCCGCAAAACCTAGAGACTCGTAGTAGCACGCTTCGCAGTCCGAGAATTCTATCACAAACAAACAATAACATACATAAGCACTCAAACAAGAAGCATGGGTAAAACTCAAATAAGAAGATGTAACCAGAAAGTTCAACTGAAGAACTCCGGTTTGCAAAAAGAATCAAATCAAACGGAGCAACGAAACTCAAACTACGAACGAAACAAGATTCGTTTACTAATCTGGACTTACTGGCGCAATCGATGTTTCCTCCATACATCGACAACCAATCCATACCCAAAATCACATCCAATCCTTGCGACTCTAGAATTATCAGATCCGAGGGGAAAACATGCCTACCTATGGTCAATGGCATTTGAAAACATCCTTGGCTTGCCATATGCTCCGCTCCTAGCGAGCTTACTAACATAGGTGTCCTAAGAACTTTGGTGGGCAACTTATACATATCCACAAATACCCTTGATATGTATGAATGCGATGCACCAGTATCAGAAAGAACGATTGCAGTAAATGACTTAAACAAAAACTTACCTATAACTGCATCTGGCTGCTCTTCAACCTCCTCCACGCTAACGTGGTTCACTTGTCCCCTGTTGAAAGGGTTGGGCTTCTTCCCAGAGCTTCCATTGCCATTTCCATTCTTTGCTTCAGAACACTCGATGGCGTAATGTCCATTCTTCCCGCACTTAAAACAAGTAATGTGACTTAGATCCTTCTTGGCGGGCGTTGCCGGGTTGAAACGGTTCTGGCCGTTGCTTCCTCCATTCCCATTCCCATTCTTGGGGCCACTATGGTTATGCAAACTTCCTCCATTGGAATTATGGCCTCCATGGTATTGGTGAATTTGTCCTCCTGAGTTCGGGGTAAAACAAGGCCTCTACTAAGCTCCTAAATTGTACTTCCCTTGTCCATAAGATGGAGCTCTTATGATTGAAGGGAAGCAGCAGCCTATTGGGCTAGCATGCGGCTATCTATTTGTTGTTGCTTCCCTTCAATCATAAGAGCTCCGTCTATCAACTCCTGATAGTTGTTGAATGTTGCCACCATCAACTGCATGCTCAGCTCATCATTCAGTCCTTCCAGAAACTTCTCCAGCTTAGCAGCATCTGTAGCTACGTCATCAAGGGCATAGCATGCTAACTTGCTAAACTCATCCACATGATGGCCCACTGTGCGTCCTCCTTGCCGCAAGTTGCGAAACTCGCGCTTCTTCATGTTCATAGCTCCTGCTGAAACATGGGCGGTGCGGAAAGCCTGCTGAAACTTATCCCATGTAATTGTGTGAATGGGGTAAGTGGTTGTGAAATTCTCCCATCATGATGATGCGGGTCCATCAAGCTAATGTGCGGCAAAATGATATGAGGGCAGAAATTGCGATCGAAAGTAATCACAGATAAACCCTGAAAAAAAGACGAACAAGCTAACGAACAAACGTTCGTTAACAGAACCTAAACAGTGCACTGCGTTCGTTAAAACGAACGAAAGGACAAACGTCTACTAAATAACTAAACCGAAAAAACTGAACCGAACTATTTAAAAAAATAAATCTAGGGTTTATAAAAAAAGTTGAACGGTTAATCAAAAGAAAAATGACGAACGACAGCGGCGGCGGCTACCTCGATGAGGTCCGGCGGTGAGGGCGGCGCCGCAGGGCTCGTGGCGCTGGGCGGCGAGGGCGACGGCGGCATGGGCAACGGGCGGCGCGGTGGATGCGGGCGGCGCGGTGCGGGTGGCGAAGAAGGCGGCGGGCGGCGACGGGGTCGGGCAGAGGCCGACATGGTGAAGGGGCGGCGGTGGCATGGCGCGGCGGACTCATGAGTCCGTCTCGGGCATGGGAGGGAGGCGGCGGCGCTAGGCGGGCCGGCCTGCTCGGCTGGGCTTCGGCCCAGTCGGGCGGGAAACTTTTTTTATATAATTCTGTTGAACAGAAAAAACTCCTAAAAATATACAAAAAATCTAAAAAATGCCCAAAATAATTTTCAACATCTAAATAGAATATTTAGAACAAAGTGAACATTTTTCTGGCCTAAAAATGCAATTTTGAAAACATGCATATTTTTCTAATTCAAATAAAATAGCGATGAACTCCAAAAAAATAAAATTTTGATTTTAACATTTTTCCTCCAATATTTCTTTTATTTTGGAGAAGGCATTTTATCCCCTCTCTTTTATTTTAATATTGTAAATGTTTGGGGAGAAAATGATTAAAACCAAAATGATCCTCTTTTCAATATTTGAGAAAATTCAAATATGAAAATAAAGGAAATCCCCAACTCTCTCCGTGGGTCCTTGAGTTGCTTAGAATTTCGAGGATCAACCAAAATGCAATGAAATATGATATCCATATGATGACCTATGTATAACTTTCCAAATTGAAAATTTGGGATGTTACACCCATCTCGGCCCGTAGTTTGGTTGTTGTCCCAGCTGCAGGTAAACCCTACGATTTGCAATTGGGACCATAGTTTATTTTTCATCCCGATTGCAAATCCACCCTTGACTCGCAACAAGGCTTGCAGTTGTGTCCCAGTTGCAAGTCCACCCTCGACGCACAACTAATCTCATATTTTTGTGTAGTTATCCTAGTTGCAACTTGATCCTCGACTCGCAACCGGGATTGTAGTTTGTTTTCATCCCAGTTTCAAGTCTACCCTCGACTCGAAACTAGTCTCATATTTTTGCATAGTTTTACTAGTTCCAAGTCAAGTGCACCCTTGACTTGCAATTGGGACCATAGTTTTTTTCAGCCCAGATGCAAGTCCACCCTCAATACGCAACTAGGCTCGTAATTCTCCTAGTTGCAAGTCTACCCTTGAGTCGCAAATGGGACCATAATTTTGTGGCATCCTAGTTGCAAGTCCACCCTCTGACTCGGAACTAGGCCCGTAGTTTGCATCCTAGTTGCAAGTCCACCCTTAACTCGCAACCAGGACCATAGTTTTGGTTTTTATCCTAGTTGCAAGTTCACCCTCCGACTAGCAACTATGCATGTAGTTTTTTTCATCCGAGTTGCAAGTCCACCCTCGAATCAAAACTAGTCTCATAATTTTGTGTAGTTGTACCAGTTGCAAGTCCACACTCGACTTGCAACTAAGGCAGTAGTTTGTTCCATCCCAGTTGCAAGTCCATCCTGAACTCGCAACCAAGCTCGTAGTTTCATAGTTGTCCTAGTTGCAAGTACACACTTGACTCGCAACTCGGGCCATAGTGTTGTTGTCATCTAAGTTGCAAGTCCACCCTTCGACTCACAACTGGGTCCATGATTTGTTTTCATCCTAGTTGCAAGTCCACTCTCGACTCACAACAAGGATTGTAGTTTGTTTTTCATCCCAGTTGCAAGTTCAGCCTCGACTCGCAACTAGGTTCGCAGTTGTCCTAGTTTTGAGTCCACCCTTGACTCACAACTAGTGTATAGTTTTGTGTAGGTGTCTCAGTTGCAAGTCCACCCTCGACTCGCAAGTGGAATTGTAGTTTGTTTTCCATACCAGCTCCAAGTCCACCCTCATATTGCAACTAATCACATAGTTTTGTGTGGTTATATCGGTTGCAAGTCCATCCTCGACTTGCAATTTGGATCGTTCTTTTGTTTTCATCCCAATTGCAAGACCGCTATCAACTTGAAAATGGGCAGAAAGTTTTTCTTGTGGCCTCAGTTTGCAAGTCCATCTCGGCTTACAACTAGCATTGACCCCTTTTTGTTCTCTGCTCCTAGTCGCAAGTCCAGCCTCTACTTACAATCGGGCATTATTTTCATCTGTTTTGTTTGCCTTAGATACAGTTTACCTTCTACTTGCAATCATGCTTTTTTGACCTTTTTCGGTTGCCTTAGTTACAAGCCCACCCTTGTTTTTGTTCTCCGTTTTTTTATTTTTCACGCCCAGTTGCAAGTCCACCACCGACTTGCAATTGGGATGCAAGTTTTATTTTTGGCAATTACAATTCACACCATCTTGCAACTGGGTTGCCCAACAAATTTTTATCCTAGGTATAATTCCATCTTCAGTATGCAAAATGTGAGCCCACACCCTGACAGTTACTACTTCACATTTTTTGCGCTTTTAGCTACTCAACATTGTTTATTATATTTTGGGCCCAACCCATTTTTTCAAATGTCCCGGTTGTAAGCCAACTTCAATCCATTTTTAATATTTTTGAAAGATATGCAACCAAGTCAGAGGGACCCAAGTTTTCATGTCTATGTTTTTGAAAAAAACCACCATTTATACGAGTTTTAGTGGCCCATTGAGTTAGTTCCCCACCTTTTTTCTAAATCTCATAGTAGTATACAATTTTTGACAATGTCCCCATTTTCATAAATATTTCGTATTTTTCAAAAAAAACAAAATTTTAAAAAGTGTTTGGGATTTCAAAATGTGTTCATTTTTCCAAATATTGTTCACACCTTTTCATTTGTTTTGCATTTTATAAAATATACGGCATTTCAAAATTGTTCACAACTTTCATTCAAATGTTCAGAAAAACAATAAAATAAATCTAACAATGTAGTAAGTTATTAAATACTCATGCTGATAATTAGACAACAATAGAAATTAGTTCGAGTGGCTATTAGGATTTGTTTAGCATTGGGAGGTTGCAAGTTTGAAACCTCTTTAAGGTGCTGTTTTTTTAGAATTTTTATACATGCACGCTGTAATTCAGTGACTACCAGTTGACCCAACTTAGATTGTAGCAACAATAAAAAATGTGGTGGCACGGACATCATACTTAGATGTGAGGTATTATCTCACATCTATAGACGAACCCTGATTCAAAAAGCGTGGTTTAGTTTGGTATAAAATGTAACTTGCGTTTTTAGTTCAACTAGTAAGCATGCACGCACGTCCCTGCCAAAAGCCAATTTTTCCTTGTATATTCATTCTTTACTTTAAGTAGATCTAATAATCTATTAACATTTGGGTAATCTATAATGAATTGAGTTACTCATGCGCTCTGGCGGCCTAGGAGGGTGAGTGGAACCCTAGTTCCCAGGCGCCAACGTGAGGCCACAACGGCTCTGTCTATGTTGCGGTGCCATCCTCGTGTTAGATAGAGCGACATCGCGAGCTAGAATGGCAGTTCAACAGAGCGAACCTTCAAGATGCGCCATGGCTACGCCATTTTGTGACATCTTCGACCTCGATCCGTCGTCTCGTGTCTGGGTTTGTGGCAGGGACTGCTTGACCACTTGGCTATGGTAGCCCTAGCGGTGGGTGCGGGAAGCGGGCGAGGATGCTGGAGCGGTTTACTCATGCTCACCTACTCACCTAAAATTCAGATATATCTAATGTGATTCTTTACCAATAAAGAAGGCATGCTAAATACAAAGACGAAATTGAACTAAGAAGTAACACCATAGCGACATATACTTAGAGAGTACAATTCCTATACTTAGGAAGTCATGACGTCATTCTGCTCACTAGATCATGTTCATAACTTTAATCCCTCTCAAAAAAGGAGAAAATAGGCCATTTTATTTGCCCAAACCTTTCGAGTAATACAAAGGAATCATCTACTAAACCAATTGTTATACATCATACCATGTCAAAGCTCACCTTGGCTCCTTGGTCGTAAACCCATGGGTATCGCTCCACTTATTTATGAGGTGTGTCTACAAGAAAAAAATGCAAAGTGGGGGAGGTTCTAAAGGACAATGCATAGATCTTCGAGATCAAACCTCCTACCATCATCACTGCCGAACACATTTGCAAATTCTTTATGCTTTGGATGTTTCTCCATGAGGTGCAACTTCATGAGAAGGTTGCTGAAGATATTGTTTCAAAGCACACGACCAGTGGGCAATACTCGTCGGCCTCTGCATACATGGCATAGTTCCCAAGACTAACTCGCTCACCTATGGAGCAATCGTGTGGAAAGTTTGGGCACCGCCGAAAGTTCAGTTCTTTGCTTAGTTGGCCATGCAAGACCGCATCTGGACCGTTGGCAGGTTGGCCAAGCGGGGACAGACAAATTGTGGCCTTTGTCTGCTTTGCAAGACGGTGCAACAATCGGGTGGCCACCTATTTTTCAAGTGTCGGATCACTATCCGGCTATGGTGCTTGGTGATGGACAAGCTTCATATTGAGAGCTTGGACACATCTTTATGACATCTGGAGAGTTTTGTCAGCGATTGGTGGATTGAATGCTCCGAGGAAGGCACCACTCATAGGAAGACCATTGTCACAGCCCTAGAATTTGTTTGTAATTAGTGGCTTTGCATCCATGCATCAAGTCTAAATTCTAAAAGTTGAACTGAGGAAATTTGAAAGCCTCAACAATTTAATTAAAGGAAGGTCAAAAAACCCTAAAAATTGCATTCAATGAACCCAAAATGCTCTTCATTGATGTTTGATATTTTTTGCAATGGTCTTGATCCAAACCAAAAATAATGAACATTTTTAAAGAATAATTTTGGGCACTGATTTTAAATCATATTGTATTTTGAATTTGAATTTATATTCATATAACTAGAATATATCTTAAAATGCTACTGAAATATTTTATGGGTATATGGCTAGGTCCATGTCTGCAACATAAAATATTTCAGAAAGTTTTGGCATCAGTTTGAATTCTATTAGAATTTAAACAGTGGCAAATAAATAAATAAAAGAAAAGAAAACAGAAAAAATAAAACATAGCAGAAACTTACCTGACCCAGTGGAGAAGGCGGCCCAGCCACCAGGGGCATGCATGTCTTCTTCCCGTGCGAGCGCACGAAGCAGCTAGGTGGCGAGCGCCGCCGTCGTGCTTGGCCACCTCCTGCCTGGTTGCCTCCCTCCCCGATCTTCTGGATGTTGCCACGCACTCCCCCTCGACCCCCTGTACCTCTCCCCTCTCTTCCAGGACCCCCTTCCCCTCCTCTGCTATCTCCCCGCAGCGCCACCGTCGCCGCCGCTCGCTGCTGCCGCGGCTAGTGCGACTGCCTCGCCCCGCTGCCATGTCTAGGAGTTCCCGCTCGACAGCCTCGACCTCTCTGTCGTCTCGTGCAACGCCGGACGCCTCGAAGCACCGTCCCCGACCCTTCTTCCTCCTCGGGTTGCCGGAGATCCCCTTCGCTGCACCACCTGCTCCAGACCATCTCCGAGCTCGCCGACCTGCTTGTCCGACTCGCCATGAGCCTTTGACCCCGGCCATCCCTCTCTTCTTCCTTGTAGGACGCCGTAGCTACCGGACCGCCTATGCCCGAATGCGCCGCCGCCTGAGCTCGTCGCTGACGTAGCTCTGGTGACCAAATGGTCACCCCGGCAAGTCCAATCTGCTCCCTGCAACACGTTGCGCCCCGCTAGCCCATTGCATCGCTCGTTTGCGCACCACAATGCTAACCCCACAGCCACCCGACGTCCGGCCACCGCCCAGCTCACTATCGTCGTTGCCACCGGCCACCCCAGCTCGCCTCGCGTGCTCCATTAGATGCGCCTCACCGCACCGCGTCCGTAGAGCCCAGCCACGCGAGCTCTCATCGCCAGAGATGGCTGGACGAGGAGCGCCGCCGTGTTCTGCTTAGCACCGATGGCTAAACGCCGGTTAGATGACGTGGCGGATTAGGTTAGCCACTAACTTAGTTTAACAAAGTGACACTGACAGCCAGGCCCCACTACCTATTTAACCCTGGTCAGTTTTTGTTTAGATTCAACTAACCCCACAGGCCCCACATGTCAGTTTGACCAGGCCACAACACCTGTTGACCAACCCCACACATCAGTGTTGACTTGCTGACGTGGTTGTTGACCCGGTCCCACCTATTTGTGACTCGAGCCAGCACTGTGAGATTGACTAGTGGGACCCATTGGTTAGGTTTGACCCTAGTCAGCCTCAGTTGACTCGCTGACGTCATGCTTACTCAATGCTGATGCAGTTAATCATTTTCTGGATTAAAAATAATCCAGAAAATTCCAGAAAATAGTATAAACTTCAAAAATTCATAGTAATTCAACCATACCTCAGAATGAAATAATTTATATATGAAAAATGATTAAAAAATCCGATTTATCCTTTTTTACCATTTTCATGCATGTTAGAACAACTTATGACCACTGATTAGGACAAATAAAATGAATGCCATTTGAATATTAACATATGGAGTTTGAATTTGAACCTAGGGTTCAAACCAACTTCATTCAACCTGTTATTAGTTGCATTAGCTCAATCACAGCATATTGACATGTCATGACCATGCATCATATTGTTGCATTACATTGATGGTGTTCTTCCTTGTTTGCTGGTTTTTGTTCCCTCTCAGTAGACGTGATTCCGACAATGAGATCGATGACATCGATGAAGAACTATACTATCTTCAGAAGGGCCACGCAAGCAAAACCCCCTTGTTCATTCCGATACAATCCCACTCTCTCACTCCTGCTCTCTTTTACTGCATTAGGACAACAATGATTCATCTATTACATGTTGCGGTAGTTGAACCCCTTTTCCTCTGCGTGACCTATCATTGCCACAGTAAATAGATGAAACCCACTAGCAAGAGTAGGAGTTGTTTGAGCCCTGATGTGCCTACTCATTCATCCTTGTTTGTCATGCTTGCTACTGCTTAGAGTTGAGTCAGGTCTGATTCATCGGGGATGAATTGGGATGGTGATGAATATGTCCTACTGTATGTGAGCTAAATGTGTGAACATGATTTGGTAAAGGTACCGATGAGAGGCCATGTAGGAGTACATGGTGGGTTGTTTCATTGGAACCGTCCTTAGGAGCTGAGATCTGTGTATGTGATTTAATATCAGCTACTACCACACGCTGGGCACGAAACCAATGGACCCTCTCGACTTATTAACCGCCCATGTCCTCTATCCGGGAGTTGCAAGTAGTTTCTCGTGTTTGTAGTATGCTGGAGGCCGTGCACAGCGCTGACTCGAGGGTGGGCTGTGATGCGGTAGGCACGTGGCCCGGTGTATCGAGTCGCCCGTTTGGTGACCCAAGAACCCTGCACACATCGTTCGGGGTCGTATGTGGAAACCTCGGCCGGACTCCCTGTGGATGGAACCTGAATAGGCGACAAACCTGGACTAGGGACTTGTGTGGTTAGTCAGGTCGTGGCCGACACCCTTGTTGGGCTTCCGCTTGAATGTTGCGGAGCACATGTCGTGTAAATGGTGATAAGTGGTGAGAGCGTGTGTGAAGAAGTACACCCCTGCAGGGTTAACATCAGCTATTCGAATAGCCATGTCCGCGGTAAAGGACCACTTGGTTGCTTATACAGGTCATAGACAAGTGAAAGTGGGTACTCTAAAATGCGCAAGATAAGCATGAGAGCTATGGATGGCGTTCTCGTAGGGAGACGGGAGTGTATCCATAGTGGTGTATTGATATGGTGAATATGTGGACTCGCGTGCGCCACCTCAAAAGAGTTACTTGCAGTCGTAGATCAGGATAGCCACCGAGTCAAAGCTGGCTTGCTGCAGTTAAACTCCACCACCCCTTTGTTGATACTGATGCATATGTAGCTAGTTCTGATGTAAGTCTTGCTGGGTACATTTGTACTCATGTTTGCTTAATTTATGTTTTTGCAGAGAGACTTCATTCTCACAGTAGTTCCGCGTGGGCTTCGACATTTAGCTTGATTACCTCAGCTATGTTCTTGTAACCTTGGGAGGATCTTGTAGATAGTCAGACTTCTCAACCCTTTTCATTTGTAGTTGTTCGTACTCAGGCATGTTATGCTTCCGTTGTTTGTATGCTCTGAATGTTGGGTCATGAGACCCATGTTTGTCATACTTGACTCCTCGGAGCCTATTGAATAAATACTTTGAGTCACAGAGTTTTGTTGTGATGCCATGTTGTATTTGCACATATCGAGCATATTGTGTGTATGTTATTGAAATGCTTGGTATGTGTGAGATCCGATAACCTAGTTGTTTATTCTTGGTAGCCTCTCTTACCGGGAAATGTCTCCTAGTGCTTCCACTGAGCCATGATAGCTTGCTATTGCTCCAGAACACTTAGGCTGGCCGGCATGTCTCCTTCTTTGTTCCTGTGTCTGTCCCTTCGGGGAAATGTCACATGTTGTTCCTTTAAGTCCTTGTAGCTTGCTACAATTTGGGTTCATATGTTGCTGATCGACATGTTCGTTGCTGGGTCACATATGCCTGTCCCTGTAAGTTAGCGCCACCTTGGGTTTACGACTAGTCATGTCGGCCAGGGTTGTTTGTCATATGGATGCTAGAAGCACTATCATATACGTGAGCCAAAAGGCACAAACGGTCCCGGGCCAGGTAAGGTGGCACCCGTGGGGATACCATGCATGAGGCCGCAAAGTGATATGATGTGTTACATGCTAGATTGGTGTGACTTAGGATCAGGGTCCTGACAACTGCAAACACTATCAACATGAAGTAAGTAGGGTGAATCTCGGGTTCAAGAACCCAGGAATAGAATGCCTACTAACTAAAGGGCATCACGGGATGCTTTCGAGAATGACTGCCAGAATCATCACACTGGGAACACAAAACATGGCTAGATTACTAGGTGATCCTCTAAGACACCTAGGGTCACAATAATAACTCCAACATATATGTCGAGGCAATAGAATACCTCAGCACACCAATTAGTGTGCTTAATCTGGCCCAAAAGGACATCAGGAACATGGAGGAAAGATTTGCAAGTGCATCGGACTATTTAGAAACCTTTGTGATGGTCCTCAAGGTTCGTGGTATATCATTCTTCCAATACCATGAACCATTATGGCAGAAGTTATTTTGAACCAAAAGATCACAACAAAAGTGCTCCCAATGAGCTCCCCATTCTATGTTGTGACTCTGCCAGTTCCACCTTTCTGCATGGGTTATCTGGAAGAAATGTTGAGCTTTGTTTGACATACTAATCTATGCATCCACAACTCAGAAAGTTATATGTTCCTTGAGTTGTCCCTCATCAGTTATATTTTGACCTTTGTCTATCAATTGATAGTAAGGAGTAGTTGTGCAATCGTATTCATCGATGCCTATTACTCTTGTGGTCCATCAAGCCATTCTATTCCAGAATGACAAGAAACAAACTCCAGAACCTCATCCATATCCAGGATTGGGTCAAAGAAGTTGTAATCCGCAAATCAAAATGCCAATCCAGCTTTTGATTCTGTTCTACCCTGGAGTATTACCCCTTTATGTCAAGATTTTCATGAGAATTGCACCAGCTCTTATGAATTCTTGACGCAGTGATACTGTGGTTCTCGTGTTGTTGTAACCGGAATGCCGACAAGTGAATCATGATGTGTGAAATCAATACTCCTAGCAACTCTGTTGCTTGGTAGTTAAGGGATAATGATTTTGTTCTTAGTGTGTTGGTTACTGAATCATCATTCTAAGACTGATTGTGCTACCTAGTCCTTATTTCCGGTGCACTCTTCGATCAATGAGTTAGGATTGTATCAATCCCTTACTCTTTTGATCATATCGTCTTGCCCTGAAAAGCAAGATTGTTCTCGAGCATAGTAACATATCGGTGGTTCGTGATTTTCTGAATATCTTCTCAGAAGTATCACCAGGTTGTAACCTGACTGCTATATTGAGTTCGTGATCAAGTTGGTTTTCTTGTAAACCACCCTTTCTCCAAGAATCTGTGTCGGATACCCTAAGCTAGTTGGTTAAGCTAAACAACAACTTGGAGAGTTGGAAGATAAAAGCTTGTTTGACTCACTTCATTCCAAAGGGATATCATTGTGTGTGTGTGTGTGTTGAAGAAAGATGATATCTTCATTGATTGATCCTCGTGGTCAATTGTTGGATCTTTTGTCTTACCAAATTTTTGATTTTCGTATGGACTATCATCAAATCAAATCAGAACCAATGTTGTTCGTAATGTTGTCTTACTCGTGGTTGTTTCCTCGAGCATACACCATTATATCTTTTGGCCTGACCAATGCTATCACCGTGTTCACTTAATTGTGGAACTCCATCTATATGGAAGCCTGGATGGTTTGTTGTTGAGCTCATTGACAACACTTTCATTTTTTTCATGATTCATGTTGAACATCTAAATTAGTATTGGAAACTTGTGTAAGCACTTTCTTCATGTCCCGTTCATGAAGCATGTGTCTGGATGAAAGAAGTGACTTCCTCTAATACACCTGAATTTGGTGCAAGTTGCCGCCGTGAATTCGAGAAGGTTTATTTTTGCTTCCTCTGGAATCATACCAAGTCAGCCATGCACGTGCAAAGTATTTTGTGGTCTGTTAGACTGATCATCTTTGTTCCATATGAATTTCGTAGCACACCAAGCCACGGATTGACTTGTTCAAGGAAAAGAAGTTCCTTCATAAGAGCTAATTCAGACTTATGTTAGGACTTTGATATCCTCGTTGATGGTTCCCAACCGGAACTCAGTAGTGTTTCGTTGTAAGACTACTATGTGGTCATGCTTGTCTGGGACAGCGTGTCCACATGTTTGTAGCAGAACCCGCTCATGTTTTGGAGCTTGCTATCGTAGTTTATTCCCAAGAATCTCACAACATCATTTCATCGATTTGTGTTGCAAACTTCCATTCTTCTTTCTAGACTTGATGAGTCTGGAAATCCTGACACCAACCAGATCTGAATCTCAGGCAGATATGGTGGTTGGAATGTTTCCCGAGAACTATAATATTGGTCTCTCTGTAACCCGGTAAGTGGATGTCATGGCCAACACACCCAGCAGGAAGACCTTATTGCAGTATCTTGATTGAGGAAGTTGGCCACCTCCCCATAAGGATCTCATAGGGTTTACTCTAGTAGTTGTTCCCTATGGATTCTTGTGCTCCCGAAGTCCGACCTTTTACTTGATGGTCTAGATACCAAACCATATCAATAAATGGGTTACGCTACCACATCAAGGAGAACATTAGAAGCGAAGTGCTAAATGTCTATCGGTCGATCATCCAGATTTTTTCCCTTGGCCTCGCTAAGGTAAAATCTAAGAAGGTGTTATCTTCCTTTGCATCTGCATCCTCCACCAATATTCATTATGGTAGTACGAGGTGTCACCAGGTTCCTTGACACGGATGTTGGTAAAAACTTGATGAATATGGAAATGCTCAAGTTCTTGAGAGCACGCGCAAGCACTAGGTTTTATCGTTGGCATTAATTGGGATTTGCTCTCGGTTTCCTCGATTATACTATAACCATTCAAACGGTGGAATCACTCTCGACTATTGAGTTTTCCCCAGTTACTAGAATCATTCCCAGCATTTGCATTTGGTTCCTAGCTTGCAACTATTTTTGTGTCAGTCTATCCTGGGCCCTATCCTTTCTCGATGATAAGCAGAAATCATCCACCGCGTTATCTTCAGCAAGGTAGTCCACATCATCCATTCGAGTCCGGATATCCCATTCCTTTGAACTCCGCCAAACGATTGTTGGTGAATTGCCTTAGGTCGGTATAGAGAGTTTCAATGATCTAAGTATCAAAAGTAATTGTTTTTGCAACTTAAGGGAATAATCCTACGAGTCACCTCCTCAAAGGCGCCCCGTTATGGAATTACAACAATTTATATCCTCACTACTCCGAAAGTAGAGCACCATCTTACCCAAGCGTGGAATTTTTGCCTACCAAGTGAATCTTCATCATCTGTTTCACTCCATCCCTCTAGATGTATGTTTAGTGTCTCAACTCAAGAGATGTTCCTATGTCTCACTCCATGAGTTGATCTTGTGTGTTGCTCGATCTTTGAGGAGATCGATTCCAATAGAGTTTCCTTTTGTCGACATTGTGTTGGATGAAGATCTCGAAAGCAAGGACGTCAAGATCGTTTTTAAGCAATAGGTCAACATCTTCGAGAAGGGCAATTGGATCGTGAAGTTTGTGCTAGCTTTGTGTCCCCTCTATCCTCTTACCTCACGTCTTGAATCTCGGGATGAGATTATTGTTTAGTGGGGGTGAGTTGTCATAGCCCTACAATTTGCTTGTAATTAGTGGCTTTGCATCCATGCATCATGTCTAAATTCTAAAAGTTGAACTGAGGAAATTTGAAAGCCTTGAAAATTTAATTAAAGGAAGGGCAAAGAAACCCTAAAAATTGCATTCAATAAACCCAAAATGCTCTTCATTGATGTTTGATATTTTTGGCAATGGTCTTGATCCAAACCAAAAATAATGAACATTTTTAAAGAATAATTTTGGGCACTAATTTTAAATCATATTGAATTTTGAATTTGAATTTATATTCATATAACTAGAATATATCTTCAAATGCTCCTGAAATATTTTATGGGCATGTGGCTAGGTCCATGTCTGCAACATAAAATATTTCAGATAGTTTTGGCATGAGTTTGAATTCTATTTGAATTTAAACAGTGGCAAAAAAATAAATAAAATAAAATAAAATAGAAAAAGTAAAACACATCAGAAATTCAGCTTACTTACCTGACCCAGTGGAGAAGGCGGCCCAGCCCACTGTGGCCTGCCGCCATTGTCTTCTTCCCTGTGCAAGACGCAAGCTCGGCTGGATGGCGGCCCGTCGTCGTGCTTGGCCTCCTCCTACCTGGTTGCCTCCCTCCCCGATCTTCTGGACGACGCCACGCACTCCCCCTAGACCCCTTGCACCTCACCCCCCCTCTTGCAGGACCCCCTTCCTCTCCTCTACTATCTTCTCACAGCGACACCATCGCTGCCGCTCGCTGCTGGCGCGGCCAGTGCCACTGCCTTGCCCCGCTGCCATGTCCAGGAGTTCCCGCTCGACGGCCTCGACCTCTCCGTCATCTCGTGCAACGCCAGATGCCTCGAAGCACCATCCCCGACCCTTCTTCCTCCTCGGGTCGCTGGAGATCCCCTTCACCGCACCGCCCGCTCCGGACCGTGATACATCTCCAACGTATCTATAATTTTTATTGTTCCATGCTATTATATTATCTGTTTTGGATGTTTAATGGGCTTTACTATGCACTTTTATATTGTTTTTGGGACTAACCTATTAACCGGAGGCCCTGTGCAAATTGTTGTTTTTTGCCTATTTCAGTGTTTCGCAGAAAAGGAATATCAAACGGAGTCCAAACGGAATGAAACCTTCAGGAGAGTTGTTTTTGGAACAAAAGCAATCTAGGAGACTTGGAGTGGACGTCAAGGAAGCAGCGAGGTGGCCACGATGCAGGGAGGCACGCCCAAGGGGGGTAGGTGCGCCCCCACCCTCATGGGCCCCTCGTGGCTTCCCTGACCGACTTCTTTTGCCTATATATACTCATATACCCTGAAAACATCTGAGAGCACCGCGAAACCCTATTTCCACCGCCGCAACCTTCTGTACCCATAAGATCCCATCTTGGGGCCTTTTCCGGCGCTCCACCGGAGGGGGAATCGATCATGGAGGGCTTCTACATCAACACCATAGCCTCTCCGATGAAGTGTGAGTAGTTTACCTCAGACCTTCGGGTCCATAGTTATTAGCTAGATGGCTTCTTCTCTCTCTTTGGATCTCAATACAAAGTTATCCTCGATCTTCTTGGAGATCTATTCGTTGTAATTCTTTTTGCGGTGTGTTTGTCGAGATCCGATGAATTGTGGGTTTATGATAAAGATTATCTATGAACAATATTTGAATCTCCTCTGAATTCTTTTATGTATGATTTGTTATCTTTGCAAGTCTCTTTGAATTATCAGTTTGGTTTGGCCTACTAGATTGATCTTTCTTGCAATGGGAGAAGTGCTTAGCTTTGGGTTCAATCTTGCGGTGTCATTTCCCAAAGGATGTTAGGGCAGCAAGGCAAGTATTGTATTGTTGCCATCGAGGATAAAAAGATGGGGTTTATATCATATTGCTTGAGTTTATCCCTCTACATCATGTCATCTTGCCTAATGCGTTACTCTGTTCTTATGAACTTAATACTCTAGATGCATGTTGGATAGCGGTCGATGTGTGGAGTAATAGTAGTAGATGCAGAATTGTTTCGATCTACTTGTCAGGGACGTGATGCCTATATACATGATCATGCCTAGATATTCTCATAACTATGCACTTTTCTATCAATTGCTCGACAGTGATTTGTTCACCCATTGTAATACTTATGCTATCTTGAGAGAAGCCACTAGTGAAACCTATGGCCCCCGGGTCTATTTTCCATCATATAAGTTTCGGATCTATTTTATTTTGCAATCTTTACTTTCCAATCTATATCATAAAAATACCAAAAATATTTATATTATTATCTCTATCAGATCTCACTTTGCAAGTGGCCATGAAGGGATTGACAACCCCTTTATCGTGTTGGTTGCAAGGTTCTTATTTGCTTGTGCTGTTACGAGGGATTTGAGTGTAGCCTCCTACTGGATTGATACCTTGGTTCTCAAAAACTGAGGGAAATACTTACGCTACTTTGCTGCATCACCCTTTCCTCTTCAAGGGAAAACCAACACATGCTCAAGAGGTAGCAAGAAGGATTTCTGGCGCCGTTGCCGGGGAGTCTACGCACAAGTCAATACATACCAAGTACCCATCACAAACTCTTATCCCTCGCATTACATTATTTGACATTTACCTCTCGTTTTCCTCTCCCCCACTTCACCCTTGCCATTTTATTCGCCTCTTTTTTCCCGTTCGCCTCCTTTTCGCTTGCCTCTTGTATGCTTATGTATTGGATTGTTTGTCATGATGGCTCAAGATAATACTAAATTGTGTGATTTTCCCAATACCAACAACATGGATTTTCTTAGCACTCCAATTGCTCCTATTATCAATGCTGAATCTTGTGAAATTAATGCTGCTTTGTTGAATCTTTTCATGAAAGATCAATTCACTGGCCTTCCTAGTGAAGATGCTGCTACACATCTAAACAAATCTGTTGATTTTGCGATATGCAAAAGAAGAGAGATGTGGATAATGATATTGTTAAATTGAAGCTATTTCCGTTTTCACTTAGAGATCATGCTAAAACTTGGTTTTCGTCTTTGCTTAAAAATTTGTATTGATAAATGGAATAAGTGCAAAGATGCTTTTATCTCTAAGTATTTCCCTCCCGCTAAGATCATCTCTCTTAGAAATGATATTATGAATTTTAAGCATCTTGATCATGAACATGTTGCACAAGCTTGGGAGAGAATGAAATTAATACGTAATTGCCCTACACATGGTTTGAATTTATGGATGATTATACAAAAAAATTATGCCGGATTGAATTTTGCTTCTAGAAATCTTTTAGATTCGGCTGCGGGAGGCACTTTTATGGAAATCACTTTAGGAGAAGCTACTAAACTCCTAGATAATATTATGATTAATTATTCTCAATGGCACACCAAAAGATCTACTAGTAAAAAGGTTCATGCGATAGAAGAGATTAATGTTTTGAGTGCAAAGATGGATGAACTTATGAAATTGTTTGCTAATAAGAGTGTTTCCTCTGATCCTAATGATATGCCTTTATCCACTTTGATTGAGAATCATAATGAATCTATGGATGCGAATTTTGTTGGTAGGAACAATTTTGGTAACAACGCGTATAAAGGAAACTTTAATCCTAGGTCGTTTCCTAGTAATTCCTCTAATAATTATGGTAATTCCTACAACAACTCTTATGGAAATTTTAATACGTGCCCTCTGATTTTAAGATTAGTGTTAAAGATTTTATGATTTCTCAAACGAATTTCAATGCTTTGCTTGAAGAAAAGTTGCCTAAGATTGATGAATTGGCTAGGAACATGGATAGAATTTCTCTTGATGTTGATTCTTTGAAACTTAGATCTATTCCACCTAAGCATGATATCAATGAGTCTCTCAAATCTATGAGAATTTACATTGATGAGTGCAAGGAAAGAACCGCTAGGATGCGTGCTAAGAAAGATTGCTTTGTAAAAGCGTGTTCTTCTAGTTTTCATGATAATAGGGATGAAGATCAAAAGTGATTGATGTGTCCCCTATTAAATCTTGTTTTTCCAATATGAATCTTGATAATGATAGGACTAGAGATGAGTCAACTTTAGTTAAGAGGCGTCCCAATGATTCGGAGTTTTTAGATCTTGATGCAAAAATTGGTAAAAGTGGGACTGAAGAGGTCAAAACTTTACATAGCAATGAACCCACTATTTTGTATTTCAAGGAATTTAATTATGATAATTGTTCTTTAATAGATTGTATTTACTTGTTGCAATCCGTGTTAAATTCTCCTCATGCTTATAGTCGAAATAAAGTTTTTACTAAACATATAGTTCATGCTTTAATGCAATCTTATGAAGAAAAACTTGAATTAGAAGTTGCTATCCCTAGAAAACTTTATGATGAGTGGGAACCTACTATTAAAATTAAAATTAAAGATCATGAATGCTATGCTTTGTGTGATTTGGGTGCTAGTGTTTCCACGATTCCAAAAACTCTGTGTGATGTGTTAGGTTTCCATGAATTTGATGATTGCTCTTTAAACTTGCACCTTGCGGATTCCACCATTAAGAAACCTATGGGAAGGATTAATGATGTTCTTATTGTTGCAAATAGGAATTATGTGCCCATATATTTTATTGTTCTTGATATAGATTGCAATCATGCATGTCCTATTATTCTTGGTAGACCTTTCCGTAGAACGATTGATGCAATTATTGATATGAAAGAAGGAAATATTAGATTCCAATTTCCATTAAGGAAAGGCACAGAACACTTTCCTAAGAACAAAATGAAATTACCTTATGAATCTATTATGAAAGCCACCTATGAATTGAATACCAAAGATGACAATACTTAGATCTATTCTCGCATTTATGCCTAGCTAGGGGCGTTAAACGATAGCGTTTGTTGGGAGTCAACCAAATTTTATTTCTGTTCTTTTCTTTTTGTTCCTGTTTAGTAATTAATAATTCATCTAGCCTATGGTTAGATGTGGTTTTATGTTTTAATTAGTGTTTGTGCCAAGTAAAACCTATAGAATCATCTTGGGTGATAGTTAATTTGATCTTGCTGAAAAACAGAAACTTTTGCGCGCACAAGAATAATTTTCATAAATCACAAAAACGTGTTTTTCAGTTGATTCTTTCTGAAGAAGATTAATAAACAAAATATCTAGTACTTACTATTTTTGTAGAATTTTTGGGGTTCCAGAAGTATTCGAAAGTGACAGATTGCTACAGACTATTCTGTTTTTGACAGATTCTGTTTTTCGTGTGTTGTTTGCTTATTTTGATGAATCTATGGCTAGTATCGGGGGGTATGAACCATAGAGAAGTTGGAATACAGTAGGTTTAACACCAATATAAATAAATAATGAGTTCATTACAGTACCTTAAAGTGGTGGTTTGTTTTATTTCGCTAACGGAGCTCATGAGATTTTTGTTGAGTTTTGTGTTGTGAAGTTTTCAAGTTTTTGGGTAAAGATTTCATGGATTATGGAATAAGGAGTGGAAAGAGCCTAAGCTTGGGGATGCCCAAGGCACCCCAAGGTAAAATTCAAGGACAACCAAAAGCCTAAGCTTGGGGATGCCCCGGAAGGCATCCCCTCTTTCGTCTTCGTCCATCGGTAACTTTACTTGATGCTATATTTTTATTCACCACATGATATGTGTTTTGCTTGGAGCGTCATGTATCATTTGAGTCTTTGCTTTCTAGTTTACCACAATCATCCTTGTTGTACACACCTTTTGGGAGAGAGACACATGAACCGGAATTTACTAGAATACTCTATGTGCTTCATTTATATCTTTTGAGCTAGATAATTTTGCTCTAGTGCTTCACTTATACCTTATTAGAGCATGATGGTGGTTTTATTTTGTAGAAATTATTGATCTCTCATGCTTCACTTATATTATTTTGAGAATCTTTTAGAACAGCATGGTAATTTTCTTGGGTTATAAAATTAGTCCTAATATGATGGGCATCCAAGTTGGGTATAATAAAAACTTTCATATAGAGTGCATTAAATACTATGTTTGATACTTGATAATTGTTTTGAGATATAAAGGTGGTAATATTAGAGTCATGCTAGTGGGGTAATTATGAAATTGAGAAATACTTGTGTTAAAGTTGGCAAGTCTCGTAGCATGCACGTATGGTGAACGGTGTGTGACAAATTTGAAGCATGGGGTGTTATTTGATTGCCTTCCTTATGAGTGGAGGTCGGGATCACGCGATGGTTAACTCCTACCAACCCTTCCCCTAGGAGCATGCATAGTAGTACTTTGCTTCGAGGGCTAATAAACTTTTGTAATAAGTATATGAGTTCTTTATGACTAATGTGAGTCCATGGATTATACGCACTCTTACCCTTCCGGAATTTGCTAGCCTCTACGGTACCGTGCATTGCCCTTTCTCACCTTGAGAATTGGTGCAAACTTCGCCGGTGCATCCAAACGCTGTGATACGATATGCTCTATCACACATAAGCCTCCTTATATCTTCCTCAAAACAGCCACCATACCTACCTATTATGGCATTTCCATAGCCATTTCAAGATATATTGCCATGCAACTTTCCACCGTTTCGTTTATTATGACAGGCTCCATCATTGTCATATTGCTTTGCATGATCATGTAGTTGACATCGTATTTGTGGCAAAGCCACCTTTATAATTCTTTCATACATGTCGCTCTTAATTCATTGCATATCCCGGTACACCGCCAGAGGCATTCACATAGAGTCATATTTTGTCCTAAGTATTGAGTTGTAATTCTTGAGTTGTAAATAAATAGAAGTGTGATGATTTCCATTATTAGAGCATTGTCCCATGTGAGGAAAGGATGATGGAGACTATGATTCCCCCATAATTCGGGATGAGACTCCGGACGAAATAAAAAAAAAGAAAAAAAGGAAAAAAGGAAAAAAAAGAGAGGCCAAAGAAGCCCAAATAAAAAAATGAGAGAAAAAGAGAGAAGGGACAATGTTACTATCCTTTTTCCACACTTGTGCTTCAAAATAGCACCATTATCTTCATGATAGAGAGTTTCTTATTTTGTCACTTTCATATACTAGTGGGAATTTTTCATTATAGAACTTGGCTTGTATATTCCAATGATGGGCTTCCTCAAATTGCCCTAGGTCTTCGTGAGTAAGCAAGTTGGATGCACACCCACTTAGTTTCTTTTTGATGAGCTTTCATACATTTATAGCTCTAGTGCATCTGTTTCATGGCAATCCCTACTCCTCGTATTGACATCAATTGATGGGCATCTCCATAGCCAGTTGATTAGCCACGTCAATGTGAGACTTTCTCCTTTTTTGTTTTCTCACATAATCCCTATCATCATACTCTACTCCACCCATAGTGCTATGTCCATGGCTTACGCTCATGTATTGCGTGAGGGTTGAAAAGGTCAAGCGTTAAAAGTATGAACCAATTGCTTGGCTCAAACCGGGGTTGTGCATGATGGGAGCATTTTGTGTGACGAAAATGAAGCATGGCCAAACTATATGATTTTGTAGGGATAAGCTTTCTTTGGCTATGTTATTTTGATAAGACATAAATTGCTTAGTTTGCATGCTTGAAGTATTACTATTTTTATGTCAATATTAAACTTTTATCTTGAATCTTTTGGATTTGAACATTCATGCCACAATAAAGAGAATTACATTGAAAATTATGTTAGGTAGCATTCCACATCAAAAATTCTGTTTTTATCACTTACCTACTTGAGGACGAGCAGGAATTTAGCTTGGGGATGCTTGATATGTCTCCAATGTATCTATAATTTTTTATTATTCCATGCCATTATATTATCTGTTTTGGATGTTTAATGGGCTTTACTATGCACTTTTATATTATTTTTGGGACTAACCTATTAACCGGAGGCCTAGTGCAAATTGTTGTTTTTTGCCTATTTTAGTGTTTCGCAGAGAAGGAATATCAAACGGGGTCCAAATAGAATGAAACCTTTGGGAGAGTCGTTTTTGGAACAAAAGCCATCCAGGAGACTTGGAGTGGACGTCAAGGAAGCAACAAGGCGGCCACGAGGCAGGGTGGCGCGCCCAGGGGGGTAGGCGCGTCCCCCACCCTCGTGGGCCCCTCGTGACTCCCCTGGCCGACTTCTTTCGCCTATATATACTCATATACCCTTAAAACATCTGAGAGCACCACGAAACCCTATTTTCATCGCCGCAACCTTCTGTACTCGTAAGATCCCATCTTGGGGTCTTTTCCGGCGCTCCGCTGGAGGGGGAATCGATCACGGAGGGCTTCTACATCAACACCATAGCTTCTTCGATGAAGTGTGAGTAATTTACCTCAGACCTTCGGGTCCATAATTATTAGCTAGATGGCTTGTTCTCTCTCTTTGAATCTCAATACAAAGTTCTCCTCGATCTTCTTGGAGATCTATTCGTTGTAATTCTTTTTGCGGTGTGTTTGTCGAGATCCGATGAATTGTGGGTTTAAGATAAAGATTATCTATGAACAATAGTTGAATCTCCTCTGAATTCTTTTATGTCTGGTTTGTTATCTTTGCAAGTCTCTTCGAATTATCAGTTTGGTTTGGCCTACTAGATTGATCTTTCTTGCAATGGGAGAAGTGCTTAGCTTTGGGTTCAATCTTGCGGTGTCCTTTCCCAAAGGATGTTAGGGCAGCAAGGCACGTATTGTATTGTTGCCATCGAGGATAAAAAGATGGGGTTTATATCGTATTGCTTGAGTTAATCCCTCTACATCATGTCATCTTGCCTAATGCGTTACTCTGTTCTTATGAACTGAATACTCTAGATGCATGCTGGATAGCGGTCGATGTGTGGAGTAATAGTAGTAGATGCAGGATCATTTTGATCTACTTCTCGCGGACGTGATGCCTATATACATGATCATGCCTAGATATTCTCATAACTATGCACTTTTCTATCAATTGCTCGACAATAATTTGTTCACCCACCGTAATACTTATGCTATCTTGAGAGAAGCCACTAGTGAAACCTATGGCCCCGGGTCTATTTTCCATCATATAAGTTTTCGATCTTTTTTATTTTGCAATCTTTACTTTCCAATCTTTATCATAAAAATACCAAAAATATTTATCTTATTATCTCTATCAGATCTCACTTTTGTAAGTGGCCGTGAAGGGATTGACAACCCCTTTATCGCGTTGGTTGCAAGGTTCTTATTTGTTTGTGCAGGTACGAGGTATTTGAGTGTAGCCTCCTACTGGATTGATACCTTGGTTCTCAAAAACTGAGAGAAATACTTACGCTACTTTGTTGCGTCACCCTTTCCTCTTCAAGGGAAGACCAACGCATGCTCAAGAGGTAGCAAACCGTCTCCGAGCTCGCCGACCTACTCGTCCGACTCACCGTGAGCCTCTGACCCCGGCCATCCCTCTCTTCTTCCTCGTAGGCCGCCATAGCTACCGGACTGCCTATGCCCGAATGCACCGTCGCCTAAGCTCGCCGCCGACGCAGCTCCGGTGACCAAATGGTCAACCCGGCGAGTCCAATCTACTCCCTGCAATGCGTTGCGCCATGCTAGCCTATCATCTCGCTCGTTTACGCACCACAGCGCTAACCCCGCACCCACCCGAGCTCCGGCGCCATCCAGCTCGCCGTCGTCGCTGCCATCGGCCACCCCAGCTCGCCCTGCGTGCTCTGCCAGATGCGCCACGCGAGCTCTCATCGCCGGAGGTGGCCGGACAAGGAGCACCGCCGCGTTCTACTTAGCACTGGCGGCTAAACGTCGGTTAGGTGACGTGGCGGATTAAGTTAGCCACTAACCCTGCGGTTAAATTTAACCCAGTGACACTGACAGTCGGGCCCCACTACCTATTTAACCCTGGTTAGTTTTTGTTTAGATTAAACTAACCCCACATGCCCCACTGGTTAGTTTGACCGGGCCACGTCACCTATTGACCGACCCCATACGTCCGTGTTGACTTGCTGACGCGGCTGTTGACCCGGTCCCACCTGTCTATGACTCGAGCTAGCACTGTGAGACTGACCAGTGGGACCCACTGGTCAGGTTTGACCCTGGTCAGCCTCAGTTGACTCGCTAACGTCATGCTTACTCAATGTTGATGCAGTTAATCATTTTTTGGACTAAAAATAATCCAGGAAATTCCAGATAATAATATAAATTTCAAAATTTCATAGTAATTCAACCATACCTCAGAATGAAATAATTTATATATGAAAAATGATCAGAAACATCCATTCTATCCATCTGTACCATTTTCATGCATGTTAGAACAACTTATGACCATTTTTTTATTACAAATCAAATAAATGGCATTTGAATATTAACATATGGAGTTTGAATTTGAACCTAGGGTTCAAACCAACTTCATTTAACCTGTTGCTAGTTGCATTAGCTCAATCACAGCATATTGACATGTCATGATCATGCATCATATTGTTGCGTTGCATTGATGGTGTTCTTCCTTGTTTGTCGGTTTTTGTTCCCTCTTAGTAGACGTGGTTCTGACGATGAGATCGATGACACCGATGAAGAACTATACCGGTTCATCGGGGATGAATTGGGATGGTGATGAACATGTCCTACTGTATGAGCTAAGTGTGTGAACATGATTTGGTAAAGGTGCCGATGAGAGGCCATGTAGAAGTACATGGTGGGTTGTTTCATTGGAACCGTCCTTAGGAGCTGAGATCTGTGTATGTGATTTAAGATCAGCTACTACCATGCGTTGGGCTCGAAAACAATGGACCCTCTCGACTTGTTAACCGCCCATGTCCTCTATCCAGGAGTTGCAAGTAGTTTTTGGTGTTTTTAGTATGTTGGAGGCCATGCACAGCGCTAACCCGAGGGGTGGACTGTGATACGGTAGGCACGTGGCCCGGTGTACCGAGTCGCCTGTTTGGTGACCCGAGAACCCTGCACACATCATTCGGGGCCGTATGTGGAAACCTCGGCCGGACTCCCTGCGGATGGAACTTGAGTAGGCGATAAACCTGGACTAGGGACTTGTGTGGTTAGTCAGGTCGTGGCCGACACCCTCGCTGGGCTTCCACTTGAAGGTTGCCGAGTACATGTCGTGTAAACGGCGATAAGTGGTGAGAGCATGTGTGAAGAAGTACACCCCTGCAGGGTTAGCATCATCTATTCGAATAGCCGTGTCCACGGTAAAGGACCACTTTATTGCTTATACAGTTCATAGACAAGTGAAAGTGGATACTCTAAAATGCGCAACATAAGCGTGAGTGCTATGGATGGCGTTTTCTTAGGGAGACGGGAGCGGATCCATAGTGGTGTATTGATATGGTGAATATGTGGACTCGCATGCGCCACCTCAAAAGAGTTACTTGCAGTCGTAGATCAGGATAGCCACCGAGTCAAAGCTAGCTTGCTGCAGTTAAACTCCACCACCCCTTTGTTGATACTGATGCATATGTAGCTAGTTCTGATGTAAGTCTTGCTGGGTACATTTGTACTCACATTTGCTTAATTTATGTTTTTGCAGAGAGACTTCATTCTCACTAGTAGTTCCGCATGGAATTCGATGTTTAGCTTGATTACCTCAGCTACGATCTTGTAACCTTGGGAGGATCTTGTAGATAGTCAGGCTTCTCAGCCCTTTTCATTTGTAGTTGTCTGTACTCAGACATGTTATGCTTCCGTTGTTTGTATGCTCTGAATGTTGGGTCATGAGACCCATGTTTGTAATACTTGAATCCTCGGAGCCTATTGAATAAATACTTTGAGTCGTAGAGTTTTGTTGTGATGCCCTATTGAATTTGCACATATCGAGCATATTGTGTGTATGTTATTAAAATGCTTGGAATGTGTGGAATCCGACAACCTAGTTGTTTATTCTTGGTACCCTCTCTTATAGGGAAATGTCTCCTAGTGCTTCCACTGAGCCATGGTAGCTTGCTACTACTCCGGAACACTTAGGCTGGCCGGCATGTGTCCTTGTTCGTTCCTATGTCTGTCCCTTCGGGGAAATGTCACATTTTGTTCCTTTATGTCCTTGTAGCTTGCTACGACTTGGGTTCATACATTGTTGATCGACACGTTCGGTGCTGGGTCAAGTATGCCTGTCCCTGTAAATTAGCGCCACCTTGGGTTTACGACTAGTCATGTCAGCCCGGGTTCTTTGTCATATGGATGCTAGCGGCACTATCATATACGTGAGCCAAAAGGCACAAAAGGTCTCGGGCCACGTAAGGTGGCACCCGTGGGGATACCGTGCGTGAGGCCGCAAAGTGATATAATGTGTTACATGCTAGATCGGTTTGACTTAGGATCGGGGTCCTGACAACCATGGTCTACCTCACTATGCTTATGTCGTGGATAATTTGGAATGAGAGGAATGCTCGGGTCTTCCGTCACAAAAGCACCCCTCCCACAATCTTAGTCAACATGGTATTAGAAGAAAGGGAGCTTTGGGTAACCGTAGGTGCGAAATATTTAGGGGCTATTATGTTCGAAGAGTAACCGTATTTGTGATTGTGGGTCTATTGAAATGCAAACTCCTTTTATCCTCTTAATCAATATATGATGCAAATCTTTTGCCTTCATTTCAAAAAAATCCTATAATCTGGCTTCAAATAATACCATCTGCTGTATCTATATTTTACTAACCCAAATTATATAAGTAAAGATAGAAGGCAAAATGCTATTTATGAATTTAAACATGAGATGGCATATAAAGAGAAAAAATATACAACTTGAGATGGAGTAATGGAGCGGAGCGACGGCATCAGCGATCAATCTATGGTAGGCAAGACAATGATGCAGGTCACGTCTGTTGTTCAGTTATGGTGAAGGGAAGCGGCGTCCAAACAAAGGAGATGCCCCTTATGGCCGTGCCTTGCTAGGAGCCTTCTATTCGATGTTTGTTGTGTCAAACAGTTAAGGAATCACATGCGCTCCTACTGAATAAGGTCCTAATAATCTTGCACGCGAACAAGGCCTGAAACAGTCAAGGAATCGCATAGGGTAACTTGTTAGTAAATAAAGAAAGAAACTAGTGATGCTACACCAACACTGCCCTGCCATAGGAAACATTTACTTACAATGAAATACATACAATAGTGCAAACTTTATTATTATGCTATGATTCACACTAATAAACGTATAAAGAGACAAGGCACTAAACATGTATGATAGAGACGTTCGGTAAGTAAGAAAATTAGCTCCATCCCTCAAACTCGGACGATTTAAAGATGAGACATCACATTCTTATGCAAACCTTGTGGAGACCTTTGTATATTTAAATGCTTTCTTTATTCATGCCTCTCCATTTTGCAACATGCTGATGATACAATTCTCTTTATGGAACATGATCTGGATAAGGCTAGAAACCTGAAGCTTTTGCTTTCAGCGTTTGAGCAAATGTCTGGTCTTAAAATTAACTTTTATAAAAGCGAACTATAATGCTTTGGGGAAGCCAGTGAGGCGTCAGCTAATTATGCTGGCATGTTTGATTGTGCGCAAGGCCAGTTCCCTATTAAATATTTGGGAATTCCGGTTCATTATCGATGTCTCACTAACGCAGAGTGGAAACATGTAGTGGAACACTTAGAGAAATGGTTGAACAATTGACAAGCAAGTTACTTTCCATTGGAGGACAACTGGTGTTGATAAATTCTGTCCTCACAAATATGGTTCTCTATATGCTTTCCTTTTTCCAACTCCCTAAAGGGATCTAACAAAGGTCGGATTAATACAGGCTGGTCAAATGGAGTGTGGTTTGCATGCCTAAAGACCAAGGTGGTCTTTGTATTGATGACCTTCAAGTCAAGTATGATGCCTTACTTAGTAAATGGTTGTTAAAACTTCTTACAAAGGATGGCGTTTGGGTAACCCTATTGTGTAATAAGTATCTAGGACAAAAAGTTGTGTCACGGGCCTATTGGAAACCTGGTGTGGGCTGGTCTAATGGCGGCAAGGAAACATCTTTTTCGCTTTGGATTCTTCACGATAAAAGACAGGTCAGAGATTGGTTTCTGGGAGGAGAACTATTTAGGCAATGCTAGCCTTTGGGAACAATATCCATCTTTGTACCACATTGTTCGTGATAAGAATGATACTCTTGTGCTGGTTCTCAGTTCTATCCCACCAGATATTTCTTTGGCGGGATTTAACTGGCCCCCGTGTTATGTCATGCCAAAATCTTCTATCCTGATTGGTTTCGATTAACCTGACTCAAGGGCTGCATGGTTTCCGCTGGAACCTCACTACATTTTGGTCCTTCACAGTCAACTCCATATACCAGGCGCTCATGCAATCAGAGGTCCCAGTGAATAATAACATGAAAATTTGGAAGTCCAAGATTCCACTAAAAGTTAAAATTTCCATGTGGTATCTTCGGAGGGGAGTTGTGCTAACGAAAGACAACCTCACCCGTCGTAACTAGCAAGGAAGCAAGTGTAGTTTTTGTACTCACGACGAGACAATCAAACACCTCTTTTTCCGGTGCAAGTTTGCGCGCTCTACATGGTCAGCCATCCAAATAGCATCCAATTTGTATCCGCCTACAAGTGTTGCCAATATTTTTGGTTGTTGGTTCAACAATATTCCAAATAGGTTCAAAATGCTAATAATGGTGGGAGCGTGTGCCTTATTATGGCCGTTGTGGCTATGTAGAAATGGTTTGATTTTCAATGGCAAAAACTCTACTCCTTTGCAGGTAATTTCTGTTAGACTGGCTTTGTACGTGGTCTATGCTACACCGATCAGGGTACCAACCATTATTCAAGGTGGTGTGTATGCAGCTAGAACGGGTGGCTAGGGAGGTTTTCACCCAACATGGGTGGCAGCATATGTCCACCACCTCCTTAGACATAGATATGGGTGCCAATATGTTGTTTTTTTCTTTCTTGTGTCAGACTGTCCACGATTGGTTGTATGCATCCTAGTTGTGCAGAGGCCGGGTGTTACTCATTACGTTTTTATCCGCTTGATGCTATATTTTGGTTAATAAAAGCGCCCCTTATTGAGAAAATATGATTAATCATTATTCGTGCGATGCATTCTTCTGCTTTTATTCTCAAACTGATCAGGTGAAAATTGTCGAACCTGCTTCTGCTTTCATTCTAAATCTCCTGCTGCTTATTTAGCAACTATAACCTTCAAGGTGGACGATCACGATTCAGATCAGTGAAATGTTGTAACTTCAACATAATTGGCAAAACGAACAACATAAATGAAGTAAAATAGCCGCAGTCACACACACACACACACACACACAGAGAGAGAGAGAGAGAGACAAACGAGAAATGAGCCATTAGGTGAAAGCCCTACAGTCAAGGGGAAAGGCACGGGAACGCCATCCATAGCCTTCAGATTTCAGAATTTGGAAAATATGTTGAGAAGTTCTTGCTTGGAATCTGACAGGATCGAATCAAATAGGACAAGCCTTGAATTTACCTTTGCTAGAACGGTAAGTAAGAGCAACTCTAGCAGACCCCACATCCGTCTGGCCCGCAAAATGTGTTTGCAGTTCGCGGAAAAATGCCTTTATGGGGGCGGCAAGACGGGTCATGGATACAGACTCGCGATAACGGACTCAGAAGGAAGCATATTCGCAGAATATGCTTTTTTACGGGTCGGCTTTGCGGGGTCTGATCTAGCGCAGCTCCTCCCGGCCCGAAAAACCTAAATTTGCATCCAACATAAAGCATTTATTTTGTTTTTTCAACAACATTGGATACATAAGACATCACCAAATCTTTGCTAGAATAGCAAGACCAAAGAAAACAAGAACCACAAGTATGCATTTTAGAAGATTTCCCACTTCCATAACTGCTCCCACTAGTTGAACCAATATCTTCTCCATGCACTCATTGTTGATCTGTGGATTCCTGATCTTGCATTCTTCATTCTTCAAGAAGTAGACGTTGCTTACACTCTAGTTGCACATGCAGCCACATCATTGTTTTCTATTCTACTAAGGAGTGCATCAACATCTATTAACTTTCTTTCTATCAATAAATCAATGTATCGGCCTTCCCAAAACCAAAATGAGCACCCATCTTCCTACACAAAAGAATGACCATGTTCGAATGAGGATCCACAATTGAACCAAAGAATGAGCTATCGAAATGAGCTCGCAAGTGCACGTACCCTGTCATTTTCGCATTTGAAGAACACCCATCCGGGGTGCTTCGGCATGGCCGAAGTAAGCCGTAGCACTGTTTGCATGCAGTCATCACACTGTATGAGTGGCAACGGCGAGCCACAGAGCCGCTGCGCGAGCACCGAGCCCGGTGGACGGCCGGAAGAATCCATGCCCGCAAATCATCGGTGGCGCTGGAGGACGAACCCGTCCCTACATGCGATGATGCGATGTTGCCGGGGCTGAGGGAGATGCTCCCCGACCACTCCATCGCTTGGCGCAGCCGCCAGCGGCTGGCAAAGCAAAATCCGGCGGCCCCACGATGAAGGTCCGCAGATCCGCTAATCCGGCGGCCCGCCGACGCTGGGTGGGAGGAGAGGGGAGGCCTAGTGCGCGTGGCAGCCTTTCGGCGAGCTCCTGTCGGTTGCTTTCGCCGGAATCTTGGGCGGTGGGGTGGCGGCGACGTGAGGGGGGAGAGGGGAGGTGGTTGATGGGGGAAAGTGCGGGCTAAAATGTCCCCCCACCAACCACTTCAGCTTATATGCAGGGCACCGCAACGGCGAGGGGATACCCGCGAATACGCAGGTAGGGGCCGAGATTTTGCCACGTCCCCCAGAATTTTTTGCGGGCTGGGACGGGATGCGGGGTTTGATTGGGCAGGTTTTTCCGCCCCGGCCCGCATTTTGGTGGTTATTTCCGGGTCAGGGCGGGATGCGGGGTCTGCTAGAGTTGCTCGAAGGAAGCAGATGAAGTAAGCAAAGAAATTAGTACAATAAGGAGAGGAGCCTACGAGCACATGAAGAAAGTGGCAGGCAAAAAATTATCATTGTCTGCGAGCCTGCAAGGGTTCTCAAAACTCGGGCAGGCCTAGCATTGTAATATCATAGTAAACCTTAAGTATTTACATAAAGTTATCATTTTCAAACTCATAATCTAATGCATGCATTCTTGTTGGAGGGCGAAACTGCATATTACCTTAAGACCATCCACTCTTGTTGCCTGGCTCAAGGATTGGAGAGAGAGCATGAGGAGAAGGTTGAGGGGGAAACTGCACACTACAAGGACTTGTTATGGTGCACAACTATTCATTATCTGATTCCATTGAGTTAAGCAAGGATACTCAAACCTGCAAAAATGTGGACAACATGTAGGCTTGTTATGGACTTATGGCTAGTATCAACTTTATATGTTTTATGGATTATCATCTCTGAATTTCCTGGGCTTCGTAGCAGGTAATGGTTGTCAGAAGATGGACTCTTGATGTCGTAGTTAATTACCCCTTACAACTTATCAACATTCAGCATCATATAATGTGCCCTTTATGGATTTCCCCAGTCCCTTCTTTTGATGATTGCACTACAGTATGTCAAGTGCTTGGGAAGGTTCAAATTAAAAATTTAATAATTTATCTTCAATATTTTTCCACCATAATTTTTCTTAAGATGTTAAGTAAGTGACACAAATAGTTGAGTGAGGAACTGAGAATACAGATCCAGTCATAATTTATCTCACAAAAATACAGATTCCCCAACCTTTTGGAATGTGATAGTATCGCATAAGAACTAAGAGCATCTATAGCCGGATACATCAAATCTGACCCCTCAAATGCCTGCAAACGCGTTCGAGCGTGTCCGCGGATAGTGACCGGTCAGTCCTCAAATAATCTCTTCCATAACCAGATACCTCAATTAAGAAACCTCAAATCCATACTATTACATGCAACATAAAACCTAATGTAAGCGAAGCTCGTCCGACTGAAAAGCACAAATGCGCTTTTGTACGCGGTGTGCTTTGCGCGAGAAAAACAAAAAAATCATGAAATCCTAGGAAAATGCAAGTAAATTCAGAAACCCAAAAAAATAAAAATAAAACTGAAAACACAGGCGCAAAAAAAGTATTCACGCGGGTGCACTAGCGCGCGATAGGTGGCGGTGCTGGGGCGCACCACGTGGCGCGTAGGATTGCCCCCAAGAGCGTTCACTGGGTTGGGCCCCGAAGAGATACCCACTAAATAATCACTTCGTATCTTTTTCATATCTGGCATGCATACAAGGTAGACAAAATAAAATTCGATGGCCGGCACCCTGCATGCATGCAAAATTTAAATCCTAGAAATTAATGGCCCGGTGTGCGAGGGATTATGTCTTCAACTATTCTAAAAACAACATCGACAGATAAAGTACTAAAATCTTTCTTGCTTTGATTTGTTCATATTTGATATTAAATCCCCCGTTGATTTTCCATTCCTGCGATCATGGTATGTATGTATTCTTGTTCATGCGTTTAGATTAGCACAATCCACATTTCTGGGTTTCCTTTAGACTAGCCACAGTGCATAGTAACATACACATACCCCTAGACTATATTACTACCTTCATAGTGGGTAGTAACATAAGTGTGGTGTGATACGTCTCCAACGTATCAATAATTTTTTATTGTTCCATGCTATTATATTACCCATTTTGGATGTTTATGGGCTTTTTTTACACATTTATATCATTTTTGGGACTAACCTACTAACCGTAGGCCCAACCCGTATTGTTGTTTTTTGCCTATTTCAGTATTTCAAAGAAAAAGGAATATCAAACGGAGTCCAAACGAATGAAACCTTCGGGAGAGTGATTTTTGAAACAAACGTGATCCAAAGGACTTGGAGTGCAAGTCAAGAAGCAGCTGAGGCGGCCACGAGGGTGGAGGGCGCGCCCGCCCCTGTAGGGCGTGCCCCCCTATCTCGTGGGTCCCTCAGGCGGCCACCGACGTACTTCTTCCTCCTATATATACCTATGTACCCCGAAAACATCAGGAGAGCCAACGAAAACCTAATTCCACCGCCGTAACCTTCTGTATCCGCGAGATCCCATCTTGGAGCCTTCCCTGGCGCTCCGCCGGAGGGGGAATCGACCATGGAGGGCTTCTACATCAACACCATAGCCCTTCCTATGAGTTGTGAGTAGTTTACCACAGACCTTCGGGTCCATAGTTATTAGCTAGATGGCTTCTTCTCTCTTTTTGGATCTCAATACCATGTTCTCCCCCTCTCTTGTGGAGATCTGTTCGATGTAACTCTTTTTGCGGTGTGTTTGTCGAGATCCGGTGAATTGTGGGTTTATGATCAAGTTTATCTATGAGAAATATTTGAATCTCCTCTGAATTCTTTTATGTATGATTGAGTTATCTTTGCAAGTCTCTTCGAATTATTAGTTGGGTTTGGCTACTAGATTGATCTTTCTTGCAATGGAGAAGTGCTTAGCTTTGGGTTCAATCTTGCGGTGTCCTTACCCAGTGACAATAGGGGCAGCAAGGCATGTATTGTATTTTTGCCATCGAGGATAAAAAGATGGGGTTTATATCATATTGCAAGAGTTTATCCCTCTACATCATGTCATCTTTCTTAATGCGTTACTCTGTTCTTATGAACTTAATACTCTAGATGCATGCTGGATAGCGGTCGATGCGTGGAGTAATAGAGTAGATGCAGGCAGGAGTCGGTCTACTTGTCGTGGACGTGATGCCTATATACATGATCATGCCTAGATAATCTCATAATTATTTGCTTTTCTATCAATTTCTCGACAGTAATTTGTTCATGCACTGTAATACTTATGCTATCTTGAGAGAAGCCACAAGTGAAACTTATGGCCCCCGGGTCTATCTTTTATCATATAAGCTTTCAATCTACTTTTATTTGCATCTTTACTTTTCCAATCTATATTATAAAATACCAAAAATATATTTATCTTATCATACTATCTCTATCAGATCTCACATTCGCAAGTGGCTGTGAAGGGATTGACAACCCCTTTATTGTGTTGGTTGCGAGTTCTTTGTTTGTTTGTGTAGGTGCGCGGGACTTTTGAGGAGCCTCCTACTGGATTGATACCTTGGTTCTCAAAAACTGAGGGAAATACTTACGCTACTATTGATGCATCACCCTTTCCTCTTCAAGGAAAACCAACGCAAGCTCAAGACGTAATAAGAAGGATTTTTGGCGCCGTTGCCGGGGAGGTCTTTTCTCAAGTCAAGACATACCAAGTACCCATCACAAACTCATCTCCCTTGCTTTTACATTATTTGCCATTTGCCTCTTGTTTTCCTCTCCCCACTTCACCCTTGCAATTTTATTCGCCCTCTCTTTCCCAATCTTCTCCTCTCTATTTCGCTTGTATTTTTCCCATGGCACAAGATAATACCAAATTGTGTGATTTCTCCAATACCAATAATAATGATTTCCTTAGTACTCTGATTACTCCTCTTAATGATGTTGAGTCTTGTGAAATCAATACTGCTTTGCTGAATCTTGTTAAGAAAGATCAATTCGTCGCCTTCCTAGTGAAGATGCCGCTACCCATCTAAACAACTTTGTTGATTTGTGTGATATGCAAAAGAAGAAAGATACGTATAATGATATTGTCAAATTGAAGTTATTTCCGTTTTCACTTAGAGATCGTGCTAAAGTTTGGTTTTCGTCTTTGCCTAAGAATAGTATTGATTCTTGGAATAAGTGCAAAGATGCTTTTATCTCACAGTATTTTCCTCCCGCTAGGTTCATCACTCTTAGGAACGATATTATGAATTTTAAACAACTTGATCATGAGCATGTTGCCCAATCTTGGGAAAGAATGGAATTGATGATTCGCAATTGCCCTACTCATGGTTTGAATTTATGGATGATCATACTGAAATTTTATGCCGGATTGAACTTTGCTTCTAGAAATCTTTTAGATTCGGCCGCGGGAGGCACGTTTATGGAAATCACCTTAGGATATGCTACAAACTTCTTGATAATATTATGGCTAATTATTCTCAATGGCACACCGAAAGATCTACTAGTAAATAAGTGCATGCTATAGAATAAATTAATGTTTTGAGTGGAAAGATGGATGAACTTATGAAGTTGTTTGCTACTAAAAATACTCCTCTTGATCCCAATGATATGCCTTTGTCTACTTTGATTGAGAATAATAATGAATCTATGGATGTGAATTTTGTTGGTAGGAATAGTTTCGGTAACAATGCTTATAGAGGAAACTCTAATCCTAGACCATTCCCTAGTAATTCCTCTAATAATTATGGAAATTCCTACAATAATTCCTATGGTAATTTTAATAAGATGCCCTATGATTTTGAGAATAGTGTGAAAGAATTTATGATCTCTCAAAAGAATTTTAATGCTTTGCTTGAAGAAAATTGCTCAAAGTTGATGATTTGGCTAGGAACGTTGATAGACTCTCGCTTGATGTTGATTCTTTGAAAATTAGATCTACTCCTCCTAAGCATGATATCAATGAGTCTCTCAAAGCAATGATAATTTCCATTGATGAGTGCAAGGAAAGAACCGCTAGATTGCGTGCTAAGAAAGATTGCTTTATAAAGGCGTGTTCTTCTAGTTTCCATGAAAATAATGATGAAGATCTTAAAGTTATTGATGTGTCCCCTATTAGATCTTTGTTTTGCAATATGAAGTTTAATAATAATGGGACTGGAGATGAGTCAACTTTAATTAAAAGGTGTCCCAATAATTCGGAGTTTTTAGATCTTGATGCTAATTTTGGTAAAAGTGGGATTGGAGAGGTCAAGACTTTAAATAGTATTGAACCCACTATCTTGGATTTCAAGGAATTTGATTATGATAATTGTTCTTTAGAAGGTTGTATTTCCTTGTTGCAATCCGTTGTGAATTCTCCTCATGCTTATAGTCAAAATAAAGCTTTTACCAAACATATCATTGATGCCTTGATGCAATCTTTTGATGAAAAGCTTAATTTGGAAGTTTCTATACCTAGAAAACTTAATGATGAGTGGGAACCTACTATAAAGATTAAAATTAAAGATAATGAGTGTTATGCTTTGTGTGATTTGGGTACTAGTGTTTCCATGATTCTGAAAACTTTATGTGATATTCTAGGTTTCCATGATCTTGATGATTGCTCTTTAAATTTGCACCTTGCGGATTCCACCATTAAAAATCCAATGGGAAGGATCAATGATGTCCTCATTGTTGCAAATAGAAATTTGGTGCCCGTAGATTTCATCGTTCTTGATATAGATTGCAATCTTTCTTGCCCTATTATTTTTGGTAGACCTTTCCTTAGAACGATTGGCGCGATTATTGATATGAAGGAAGGGAATATTATATTCCAATTTCCATTAAGGAAAGGCATGGAGCACTTTCCAAGAAAGAAAGTTAAATTACCTTATGAATCTATCATGCGGGCTACTTATGAATTGAGTGCCAAAGATGGCACTACTTAGATCTATCCTCGCTTTTATGCCTAGCTAGGGGCGTTAAACGATAGCGCTAGTTGGAGGCAACCCAATTTTATTTGTGTTTTTTGTTTTTGTTTCTGTTTAGGAATAAATTTTGCATCTACCTTCTGTTTAGATGTGTTTTTATGTTTTAATTAGTGTTTGTGCCAAGTAGAACCTATAGGGTAACCTATGGTGATAGTTAATTTGATTCTGCTGAAAAACAGAAACTTTGCACGCACGAAATTAGTTTTGTTAAATCACAGAAAGTGCTTTTGTGTTGATTCTTTTTTCTGTAGATCAATAGAACAAATTTACTAGGACTTACTATTTTGGTAGGTTTTTTAAAGTTCCAGAAGTATTGGTAGGTTACAGATTTCTACAGACTGTTCTGTTTTTGACAGATTATCTTTTTCGTGTGTTGTTTGCTTATTTTGATGCATCTATGGCTAGTATTAAGTGGTATGAACCATAGAGAACTTGGAATATAGTAGTTTTAACACAAATATAAATAAAGAATGAGTTCATTACAGTACCTTATGTGGTGTTTTTGCTTTCTTTCACTAACGGAGCTTATGAGATTTCCTGTTGAGTTTTGTGTTGTGAAGTTTTCAAGTTTTGGGTAAAGATTTGATGGACTATGGAATAAGGAGTGGCAAGAGACTAAGCTTGGGGATGCCCATGGCACCCCAAGATATTCAAGAATATCCAAAAGCCTAAGCTTCGGGATGCCCCCGGAAGGCATCCCCTCTTTCGTCTTCGTTCATTGGTAACTTTACTTGGAGCTATATTTTTATTCGCCACATGATATGTGTTTTGCTTGGAGCATCTTGTATGATATTAGTATTTGCTTTTTAGTTTATCACAATCATCCTTTCTGTACACACCTTTTGGGAGAATCCCACTTGATTGAAATTTATTAGAATACTCTATGTGCTTCACTTATATCTTTTGAGCTAGATAGTTTTTGCTCTAGTGCTTCACTTATATCTTTTAGAGTACGGCGGTGGCTTAATTTTGTAGAAATTGCTAGTATCTCATGCTTCACTTATATTATTTTGAGAGTCTCTTAGAACAGCACGGTATTTGCTATGGTTATAAAATTGGTCCTAGAATGGTAGGCATCCAAGTTGGGCATAATAAAAACTATCATAGGAAGTGAATTGGATGCTATGGTCAATTTGATACTTGATAATTATTTTGAGATATGGAGGTAGTGATATCAAACTCATGCTAGTTGGGTGATTATGAATTTTAAAGAATGTTTGTGTTGAAGTTAGCAAGTCCCGTAGCATGCACGTATGGTTAAAGTTGTGTAACTAATTTGAAACATGAAGTGTCCTTGGATTGTGCATCCTTATGAGTGACGATCGGGGACGAGCGATGGTCTTTTCCTACCAATCTATCCCCCTAGGAGCATGCGCGTAGTGCTTGGTTTTTGATGACTTGTAGATTTTTGTAATAAGTATATGAGTTCTTTTGACTAATGTTGAGTCCATGGATTATACACACTTTTACCTTTCCATCATTGCTAGCCTCTTCGGTACCGTGCATTGCCCTTTCTCACCTTGAGAGTTGGTGCAAACTTCGCTGGTGCATCTAAACCCCATGATATGATACGCTCTATCACACATAAACCTCCTTATATCTTCCTCAAAATAGCCACCATACCTACCTATTATGGCATTTCCATAGCCATTCCGAGATATATTGCCATGCAACTTTCCACCGTTCCGTTTATCATCATGACACGCGTTACTATTGTCATATTGCCATTGCATGATCATGTAGTTGACATCGTATTTGTGGCAAGGCCACTTTGCATAATTTTTCATACATGTCACTCTTGATTCATTGCCCATCCCGGTATACCGCCGGAGGCATTCATATAGAGTCATATCTTGTTCTAGTTTTGAGTTGTAATTCATGTGTTGTAAATCAATAAAAGTTTGATGATCATCATTATTAGAGCATTGTCCCCAAAGAAAAAAAAGAAAGGCCAAAGAAAAAAAGAAAGGCCAAAGAAAAAAAAGAAAAAAAGGAAGAAAGGCCAAAAGAAAAAATAGAAAGGCCCAAAAAAAGGAAAAAAAAGGGGGGGCAATGTTACTATCTCTTTTCCATACTTCTGCTTCAAAGTAGCACCATGTTCTTCATATAGCGAGTCTCATATGTTGTCACTTTCATATACTAGTGGGAATTTTTCATTATAGAACTTGGCTTGTATATTCCTATGATGGGCTTCCTCAAAATGCCCTAGGTCTTCGTGAGCAAGCAAGTTGGATGCACACGCACTAGTTTTCTTTTGTTGAGCTTTCATACATTTATAGCTCTAGTGCATCCGTTGCATGGCAATCCCTACTCCTCATGTTGACATCAATTTATGGGCATCTCCATAGCCCGTTGATTATCCTCGTCAATATGAGACTTTCTCCTTTTTTGGTCTTCTCCACACAATCCCCATCATCATATTCTATTCCACCCATAGTGCTATATCCATGGCTCACGTTCATGTATTGCGTGAAAGTTGAAAAGGTTTGAGATTATTTAAGTACGAAACAATTGCTTGGCTTATCATCGGGGGTGTAGAATTTGGGAGCATTTTTGTGTGACAAAAATGAAGCATAGACTAACTATATGATTTTGTAGGGATGAACTTTCTTTAGCCATGTTATTTTGAGAAGACATGATTGCTTTGATTAGTATGCTTGAAGTATTACTATTTCTTATGTCAATATGAACTTTTATTTTGAATCATTTGGATCTGAACATTCATGCTACAATAAAGAAAATTACATTGAGAAATATGCTAGGTAGCATTCCACATCAAAAATTCTGTTTTTATCATTGGGAAAATTTTGTTTTTGCCACTCCAGATTTTGCCAATTTTCCTTATGCCACTCTAAATTTTGACATTTCACTTTTGCCACTCTTAGTTTTTGACAATTATCACAATTGCCATTTCCCTGGCAAAAACAAAAATTTCAGAGTGGCAATTGTGATGATTGTCAAAAGCTAAGAGTGGCAAAAATGAAATAAAATTATTTCGCTTTTGCCACATAATGGCAATTGTGATAATTGTCAAAAACAAAGAGTGGCAAAAGTAAAATGTCAAAATCTAGGGTGGCATAGAGAAAATTGGCAAAATCTAGAGTGGCAAAAACAAAATTTTCCCTTTATCATTTACATACTCGAGGACGAGCAGGAATTAAGCTTGGGGATGCTTGATACGTCTCCAAGGTATCTATAATTTTTTATTGTTCCATGCTATTATATTACCCGTTTTGGATGTTTATGGGCTTTATTTTACACATTTATATCATTTTTGGGACTAACCTACTAACCGGAGGCCCAGCCCGTATTGCTGTTTTTTTTGCCTATTTTAGTATTTCGAAGAAAAGGAATATCAAACGGAGTCCAAATGGAATGAAACCTTCGGAGCATGATTTTTGGAAGAAACGTGATCCACAGGACTTGGAGTGCAAGTCAAGAAGCAGCTCAGGCAGCCACGAGGGTGGAGGGCGCGCCCACCCCTGTAGGGCGCGCCCCCCTATCTCGTGGGCCCCTCAGGAGGCCACCAACATACTTCTTCCTCCTATATATACCTACGTACCCCAAAAACATTAGGGGAGCCAACAAAAACCTAATTCCACCGGCATAACCTTCTGTATCCACGAGATCCCATCTTGGAGCCTTCGTTGGCGCTCCGCTGGAGCGGGAATCGACCATGGAGGGCTTCTACAACAACACCATAGCCCCTCCGATGAGTTGTGAGTAGTTTACCACAGACCTTCGGGTCCATAGTTATTAGCTAGATGGCTTCTTCTCTCTTTTTGGATCTCAATACCATGTTCTCCCCCTCTCTTGTGGAGATCTATTCAATGTAACTCTTTTTGCAGTGTGTTTGTCGAGATCAGATGAATTGTGGGTTTATGATCAAGTTTATCTATGAGAAATATTTGAATCTCCTATGAATTCTTTTATGTATGATTGAGTTATCTTTGCAAGTCTCTTCGAATTATCAGTTTGGTTTGGCCTACTAGATTGATCTTTCTTGCAATGGGAGAAGTGCTTAGCTTTGGGTTCAATCTTGCGGTGTCCTTACCCAGTGACAATAGGGGCAGCAAGGCACGTATTGTATTGTTGCCATCGAGGATAAAAAGATGGGGTTTATATCATATTGCATGAGTTTATCCCTCTACATCATGTCATCTTTCTTAAAACTTAATACTCTAGATGCATGCTAGATAGCGGTCGATGCATGGAGTAATAGTAGTAGATGCAGGCAGGAGTCAGTCTACTTGTCGCGGACGTGATGCCTATATACATGATCATGCCTAGATAATCTCATAATTATTCGCTTTTCTATCAATTGCTCGACAGTAATTTGTTCACCCACCGTAATACTTATGTTATCTTGAGAGAAGCCACTTGTGAAACCTATGGCCCCGGGTCTATCTTTTATCATATAAGCTTTCAGTCTACTTTTATGTGCATATTTACTTTTCCAATCTATATTATAAAATACCAAAAATATATTTATCTTATCATACTATCTCTATCAGATCTCACTTTCATGAAGTGGCCGTGAAGGATTGACAACCCCTTTATTGCGTTGGTTGCGAGTTCTTTGTTTGTTTGTGTAGGTGCGTGGGACTTTTGAGGAGCCTCCTACTGGATTGATATCTTGGTTCTCAAAAAACTGAGGGAAATACTTATGCTACTATTGTTGCATCACCCTTTCCTCTTCAAGGAAAACAAACGCAAGCTCAAGACGTAGCATGGTGTCATGCAAAGCTTCATTTATTAGTCTATAGACTCATATTGCATTGAGACATGTGATGTTACAGTAACTAGTTAAGTTACTCAAACTACCTCTCTCATTAACTCAATGCCACATAAGCAAATTTGCTAAGTTGGACTCAATGTTACTGCTAAAGTTACACCCACTGTGGCTAGTCTTAGTACAATTCTTGGTTTTAAAAACATGACACAGCCACACCAACCCCTTCGCCCAATTGGTTCTTGTTTTACAAGAGACCATCTGCAAAATTACCCAGACCCACCCCAGTGTTCTCTGTCATAGCTTTCCCTATGCTCCTCGTTTTCTATCTCCATCGACCATGCCTTTTGAGTCCTTCCCAAGTGGGTCTCTCAAACATGCTACTAGTGGCACGGGTACTGAAACTGTTATTATAGGAGTAAGTTTTTCTGTGACCCTAATTCATTATACTCCCTCCGTCCCAAAATAAGTGTCTCAATTTTATACTAGTTTTAGTACAAAGTTGTGCTAAGCTTGAGACACTTATTTTGAAACGGAGGGAGTACTACGTGAATTTGCTTTTTTTTGTTCTTTTCTGTGTGCTCAAGTGTGCTAGGAGAATGTTCTTCTTGTTTTAATGCATTTATTTTTTTTAGAGTGTGGCTCGTGCTGATGATGTTGACCATCCTTCTCAGGTTTGTCCTGATGATAATACCCCTGGCTTGGTTAGTTGAAAACCAGAACACTCATGTTTATCTATCTAAGATGCTTTGCTTATATCTTTCTCATTGTCATTTTAGTCTATACTTGAAGTGCAAAAATGGATCTGCCATTTATTTAGAGGATTTATATGTTCTTCTTCAAGAGAATAAAAAGATTGCTTTATCTTCTCTCGAGACTGCTAAGCGGAACAGGATTTCTCAACTTGAGATTGCTTGCTACTCTTGTTAAGCAGAATGGGCTTGCACTCGAGACCAGCCTCGACAGATTCCTAGATTCTATGTTTGTTGGTCACGATGTAAGAACTATGATCAAGTGGTCGATCCACAAGTATGTTCTCCTATCAAAATGATGAAAAACATGTGAAATTATTATCTTAAGTAGAATTCTTTTTTCCCTCATTTTTTGCTATGATAACCCACAAGTATAGGGGATCAACAGTTTTCGAGGGTAGAGTGTTCAACCCAAATTTATAGAATCGACACAAGGGGAGCCAAAGAATATTTGAAGGTATTAGCAGCTGAGTTGTCAATTCAACCACACCTGGAGATTAATTATCTGCAACAAAGTGATTAGTAGCACAGTAGTATGATAGTTTTGATGGTAGCAGCAGTAGCAATGGTAACGGTAACGGTGATAGCAGTAAGATAGCAGTAGCTGTAGTAGTAACTTAGCAACAACAATATAAGATAAATTCATAGGCACGGTGACTCGTTGAATGATATTCATCATGAGACAGTTATAACCTAGGGCAATACGGCACTAGCACCAGTTCATAAATATAATGTAGGCATGTATTCCGTAAATAGGCATACGTGCTTATGGAAAGAACTTGCATGACATATTTTGTCCTTCCCTCCGGTGGCAGCGGGGTCCTATTAGAAACTAAGGGATATTAAGGCCTCCTTTGAATAGAGAACCGGAACAAAGCATTAGCACATGGTGAATACATGAACTCCTCAAACTATGGTCATCATTGGGAGTGGTCCCGACTATTGTCACTCCGGGGTTGCCAGATCATAACACATAGTAGGTGACTATAACTTGCAATATCGGGTCTAGAACATAGATATAATGGTGATAACATAAACGGTTCAGATGTGAAATCATGGCACCCGGGCCTAGAGTGACAAACATTAAGCATGGCTATGTCATAGCAACATAAATCTCATAACATAGTGGATACTAGGGATCAGGCCCTAACAGAACTAACTCGAGTACATGATGAATCTCATCCAACTCCTCACCGACCAGCGAGCCTATGAAGGAATTGTTGGGGAACGTAGTAATTTCAAAAAAAATCCTATGCACACGCAAGATCATGGTGATGCATAGCAACGAGAGGGGAGAGTGTTGCCTACGTACCCTCGTAGACCGAAGCGGAAGCGTTGACACAACGTAGAGGAAGTAGTCGATGTCCTCCGGTCCAACCGATCCAAGCACCGCATTCCGGCACCTCCGAGTTCTTGACACGCGTACAGCTCAATGACGCACCTCGATCTCCAATCCAAGAGAGGCTCAGGGGAGTTCCACAAGATGACGGCATGGTGACGATCTTGATGTTCTCTGTCGCAGGCTTCGCCTAAGCACCGCTACAATATGATCGAGGTGTAATATCGTGGAGGGGGGCACCGCACACAGCTAAGGAACAATCAATGATCAACTTGTGTGTCCATGGGGTGCCCCCTACCCTCGTATATAAAGGAGTGGAGGAGGGAGGGCCGCCCTCTACTATGGCGCGCCTTGGGAGTCCTACTCCCACCGGAGTCGGATTCCCCTTTCCTAGTCCAACTAGGAGTCCTTCCATGTATTAGGAGTAGGAGACAAGGAAGGGGAGAGAAGGAAGGAAGGAGGGGTGCGGCCCTCCCTTAGTCCAATTCGGACTAGGCCATGGGGCGCGCTGCCTGCCCTAGGCAGCCCTCTCTCTTTCCGCAGGCCCAATAAGGCCCAATACTTCTCCCCGGCGAATTCTCGTAACTCTCCGGTACTCAAAAATACCCAATCACTCGAACCTTTCCGAACTCCGAATATAGTCGTCCAATATATCGATCTTTACGCCTCGACCATTTCGAGACTCCTCGTCATGTCCCCGATCTCATCCGGACTTCAACTCCTTCGGTACATCATAACTCATAAACTCATAATAAAACTGCCATCGAAACCTTAAGCGTGCGGACCCTACGGTTCGAGAACAATGTAGACATGACCGAGACACGCCTCCGTCAATAACCAATAGCGGACCTGGATGCCCATATTAGTTCCTACATATTCTACGAAGATCTTTATCGGTCGACCGCATAACAACATACGTTGTTCCCTTTGTCATCGGTATGTTACTTGCCCGAGATTCGATCGCGGTATCCAATACCTAGTTCAATCTCGCATCGCAAGTCTCTTTACTCGCTCCGTAATACATCATCTCACAACTAACTCATTAGTTGCAATGCTTGCAAGGCTTAAGTGATGTGCATTACCGAGAGGGCCCGAGATACCTCTCCAACATTCGGAGTGACAAATCCTAATCTCAAATACGCCAACCCAACAAGTACCTTTGGAGACACCAGAGAGCACCTTTATAATCACCCGCTTACGCCAGATGTTTGGTAGCACACAAAGTGTTCCTCCGTAAACGGAGTTGCATAATCTCATAGTCATAGGAACATGTATAAGTCATGGAGAAAGCAATAGCAACATACTAAACGATCGGGTGCTAAGCTAACGGAATGGGTCATGTCAATCGATCATTCAACTAATGATGTGATCCCGTTAATCAAATAACAACTCTTTGTCCATGGTTAGGAAACATAACCATCTTTGATTAACAAGCTAGTCAAGTAGAGGCATACTAGTGACACTGCTTGTCTATATATTCACACATGTATTATGTTTCCGTTAATACAATTCTAGCATGAATAATAAACATTTATCATGATATAAGGAAATAAATAATAACTTTATTATTGCCTCTAGGGCATATTTCCTTCAGTCTCCCACTTGCACTAGAGTCAATAATCTAGATCACATCACCATGTGATTCACATCGATAGTTCACATCATCATGTGATTAACACCCATAGTTCACATCGCCATGTGACCAACATCAAAAGGGTTTACTAGATTCAGTAATCTAGTTCACATCGCTATGTGATTAACACCCAAAGAGTACTTAGGTGTGATCATGTTTTGCTTGTAAAAGAATCTTAGTCAACGGGTCTTTCACATTCAGATCCGTTATGTATTTTGCAATTTTTATGTCTACAATGCTCGCACGGGCTACTCTAGCTAATTGCTCCCACTTTCAATATGTATCTAGATCGAGACTTAGAGTCATCCAGATCGGTGTCAAAACTTGCATCGACGTAACCCTTTACGATGAACCTTTTGTCACTTCCATAATCGAGAAACATATCCTTATTCGACTAAGGATAATTTTGACCGCTGTCCAAAGGATCTACTCCTAGATCACTATTGTACTCCTTGCCAAACTCAAGTGCAGGGTATACAATAGATCTGGTACACAAAGATGGCATACTTTATAGAACCTATGGCCAAGGCATAGGGAATGACTTTCATTCTCTTTCTATCTTCTGTCGTGGTCGGGTTTTGAGTCTTACTCAATTTCACACCTTGTAACACAGGCAAGAACTCTTTCTTTGACTGTTCCATTTTGAACTACTTCAAAATCTTGTCAAGGTATGTACTCACTAAAAAAACTTATCAAGCGTTTTGATCTATCTCTATGGATCTTGATGCTCAATATGTAAGCAGCTTCACCGAGGTCTTTCTTTGAAATCCTTTCAAACACTCCTTTATGATTTGCAGAATAATTCTACATTATTTCCGATCTACAATATGTCATTCACATATACTTATCGAAATGTCAGAGTGCTCCCACTCACTTTCTAGTAAATACAGCTTCACCGCAAGTCTCAGATAAACTATATGCTTTGATCAACTTATCAAAGCGTATATTCCAACTCCGAGATGCTTGCACCAGTCCATAGATGCACATTTTGTTAACACCTTTAGGATCGACAAAACCTCTTGGTTGCATCACATACAACTCTTCTTTAATAACTCCATTAAGGAATGCAGTTTTGTTTATCCATTTGCCAGATTTCATAAAATGCGAGTGAGAAAATCTCAATGTATTCAACATCTTGAACTTTGTCAAAAACCTTTTTCGACAAGTCTAGCTTTGTAGATAATAATACTACTATCAGCGTCCGTCTTCCTCTTGAAGATCCATTTATTTTCTATGGCTTGCCGATCATCGGGCAACTCCACCAAAGTCCACACTTTGTTCTCATACATGGATCTCATCTCGATTTCATGGCCTCAAGCCATTTCGTGGAATCCGGCTCATCATCGCTTCCTCATAGTTCGTAGGTTCATCATGGTCTAGTTACATGACTTCCGAACAGGATTACCGTACCACTCGTGCGGATCTCACTGGTTTACCTACGAGATTCGGTAGTAACTTGATCTGAAGTTACATGATCATCATCATTAGCTTCCTCACTAATTGGTGTAGTAGTCACAGGAACAGATTTCTATGATGAACTACTTTCCAATAAGGGAGAAGGTACAATTACCTCATCAAGTTCTACTTTCCTCCCACTCACTTCTTTCGAGAGAAACTCCTTCTCTAGAAAGGATCCATTTATTAGCAACGAATGTTTTGCCTTCGGATCTATGATAGAAGGTGTACCCAACAATTTCCTTTGGGTATTCTATGAAGACGCACTTCTTTGATTTGGGTTTGAGCTTATCAGGATGAAACTTTTTCACATAAGCATCGCAGCCCCAAACTTTAAGAAACGACAACTTTGGTTTCTTGCTAAACCACAGTTCATATAGTGTTGTCTCAACGGATTTAGATGGTGCCCTATTTAACGTGAATGCAGCTGTGTCTAATGCATGATCCCAAAATGATATTGGTAAATCGGTAAGAAACATCATAGATTGTACTATATCCAATAAAGTACGGTTATGACGTTCGGACACACCATTATGATGTGGTGTTCCAGGTGGCATGAATTTGTGAAACTATTCCACATTGTTTTAATTGAAGACCAAACTCAGAACTCAAATATTTGTCTCCGCGATCGATCGTAGAAACCTTATTTTCTTGTCACGATGATTTTTCCACTTCACTCTGAAATTCTTTGAACCTTTCAACTATTTCGACTTATGTTTCATCAAGTAGATATACCCATATCTGCTCAAATCATCTGTGAAGGTCGAAAATAACGATAACCGCCATGAGCCTTAACACTCATTGGATCGCATACATCAAGATGTATTATTTCCAATAAGTTAGTTGCTCGCTCCATCGCTTCGAGAACGGAGTCTTAGTCATCTTGCCCATGAGGCATGGTTCGCAAGCATCAAGTGATTCATAATCAAGTGATTCCAAAATCCCATCAGATGGAGTTTCTTCATGCGCTTTACACCAATATGACCTAAACGGCAAGTGCACAAATAAGTTGCACTATCATTATTAACTTTGCATCTTTTGGTTTCAATATTATGAATATGTGTATCACTACGATCGAGATCCAATGAACCATTTTCATTGGGTGTGTAACCATATAAGGTTTTATTCATGTAAATGTAACAACAATTTATTCTCTTACTTAAATGAATAATCGTATTGCAATAAACACGATCAAATCATATTCATGCTCAACGCAAACACCAAATAACATTTATTTAGGTTCAACACTAATCCCGAAAGTATAGGGAGTGTGCGATGATGATCATATCAATCTTGAAACTACTTTCAACACACATCGTCACTTCACCCTTAACTAGTTTCGCTTATTCTGCAACTCCGCTTCGAGTTACTACTCTTAGCAACCGAACCAGTACCAAATATCGAGGGTTGCTATAAACACTAGTAAAGTACACATCAATAACATGTATATCAAATATACCTTTGTTTACTTTGCCATCCTTCTTATCCGCCAAATACTTGGGGTAGTTCTGCTTCCAGTAACCATTCCCTTTGCAGTAGAAGCACTTAGTCTCAGGCTTAGGTCCAGACTTGGGCTTCTTCACTTGAGCAGCAACTTGCTTGCCGTTCTTCTTGAAGTTCTCTTCTATCCCTTTGCCCTTTTCTTGAAACTAGTGGTCTTGTTAACCATCAACACTTGATGTTCTTTCTTGATTTCTACCTTCATCGATTTCATCATCATGAAAAACTCGGGAATCATTTTCATCATCCCTTGCATACTATAGTTCATCACGAAGTTCTACTAACTTGATGATGGTGACTAGAGAATTCTGTCAATCACTATCTTATCTGGAAGATTAACTCCCACTTGATTCAAGCGATTGTAGTACCCACACAATCTGAGCACATGCTCACTAGTTGAGCGATTCTCCTCCATCTTTTAGCTATAGAACTTGTTGGAGACTTCATATCTCTCAACTCGGTATTTGCTTGAAATATTAACTTCAACTCTGGAACATCTCATATGGTCCATGATGTTCAAAACATCTTTGAAGTCCCGATTCTAAGCCATAAAGCATGGTGCACAAAACTATCAAGTAGTCATCATATTGAGCTAGCCAAACGCTCATAACGCCGCATGACCGCTCCTGCAATAGGTTTGTCACCTAGCGTGCATCAAGGACATAATTCTTCTGCAGCAATGAATGAGGATAAACCTTAGATCACGGATCCAATCCGCATCATTGCTATTAACATTTTTCAACACAGTTTTCTAGGAAAATATCAAAATAAACATATGAAAGCAACAACGCAAGCTATTGATCTTACAACATAATTTGCAAAATACTACCAGGGACTAAGTTCATGATAAATTTAAGTTCAATTAATCATATTACTTAAGAACTCCCACTTAGATGCAGACATCTCTCTAGTCATCTAAGTGATCACGTGATCCAAATCAACTAAACCATAACCGATCATCACGTGAGATGGAGTAGTTTTCAATGGTGAACATCACTATGTAGATCATATCTACTATATGATTCACGCCGACCTTTCGGTCTCCGTGTTCGAGGCCATATCTGCATATGCTAGGCTCGTCAAGTTTAACTCGAGTATTCCGCGTGTGCAAAACTGGCTTGCACCCGTTGTAGATGGACGAGAGCTTATCACACCCGATCATCACGTGGTGTCCGGGCACGATTTAACTTTGGCAACGGTTCATACTCGTGGAGAACACTTCTTGATAATTTTAGTGAGAGATCATCTTAAAATGCTACCGTCAATCAAAGCAAGAATAAGATGTATAATAGATAAACATCATATGCAATCAAAATATGTGACATGATATGGCCATGATCATCTTGCGCCTTTGATCTCCATCTCCAAAGTGCTATCATGATCTCTATCGTCACCGGCACGACACCATGATCTTCATCATCTTGATATATATCAATGTGTCATCACATGGTTGTCTCACCAACTATTTCTCTTACAACTATTGCTATCGTATAGCGATAAAGTAAAGCAATTATTTGGCACTTGCATCTTATGCAACAAAAAGACATCCATAGGGCTTCTGCCAGTTGCCGATAACTTCAGCAAAACATGATCATCTCATACAACAACTTATATCTTATCACGTCTCGACCATATCACATCACAACATGCCCTGCAAAAACAAGTTAGACGTCCTCTACTTTGTTGTTGCAAGTTTTACGTGGCTGCTATGGGCTTAAGCAAGAACCAATCTCACCTACGCATCAAAACCACAACGATAGTTTGTCAAGTTGATGCTGTTTTAACCTTCGCAAGGACCGGCATAGCCACACTCGGTTCAACTAAAGTTGGAGAAACCGACACCGCTAGTCACCGTGTGCTAAGCACGGCGGTAAACCAGTCTCGCGTAAGCGTCTGGCGTAATGTCGGTCCGGGCCGCTTCATCCAACAATACCGCCAACCAAAGTATGACATGCTGGTAAGCAAGATGACTTATATCGCCCACAACTCACTTGTGTTCTACTCGTGCATATAACATCAAACCATAAAACCTAGGCTCGGATGCCACTATTGGGGAACGAGTAATTTCAAAAATTTCCTACGCACACGCAAGATCATGGTGATGCATAGCAACGAGAGGGAGAGTGTTGCCTCGCACTCGTGAGACCGAAGCGAAGCGTTGACACAACATAGAGGAAGTAGTCGACGTCCTCCCGGTCCAACCGATCCAAGCACCGCATTCGCACCTCCGAAGTTCTTGACACGCGCGACAGCTCGATGACGCACCCTCGATCTCCAATCCAAAGAGAGGCTCCGAGGGGAGTTCCACAAGACGACGGCGTGGTGACGATCTTGATGTTCTCTCGCCGCAGGCTTCGCCTAAGCACCGCTACAATATGATCGAGGTGTAATATCGTGGAGGGGGGCACCGCACACGGCTAAGGAACGATCAATGATCAACTTGTGTGTCCATGGGGTGCCCCCTACCCTCGTATATAAAGGAGTGGAGGAGGGGAGGGCCGGCCCTCTACTATGGCGCGCCCTTGGGGAGTCCTACTCCCACCGGGAGTAGGATTCCCCCTTTCCTAGTCCAACTAGGAGTCCTTCCATGTATTAGGAGTAGGAGACAAGGAAGGAGGGGAGAGAAGGGAAGGAAGGAGGGGGTGCGGCCCTCCCTTAGTCCACCCGGACTAGGCCATGGGCGCGCGCCCTGCCCTAGGCAGCCCTCTCTCTTTCGCAGGCCCAATAAGGCCCAATACTTCTCCCGGCGAATTCCGTAACTCTCCGGATTCAAAAATACCGAATCACTCGAACCTTTTCAACTCCGAATATAGTCGTCCAATATATCGATCTTTACGCCTCGACCATTTCGAGACTCCTCGTCATGTTCCCGATCTCATCCGGACTCCGAACTCCTTAGGTACATCAAAACTCATAAACTCATAATAAACTGCCATCGAAACCTTAAGCGTGCGGACCCTACGGTTCGAGAACAATGTAGACATGACCGAGGCACATCTCCGGTCAATAACCAATAGCGGACCTGGATGCCCATATTGGTTCCTACATATTCTACGAAGATCTTTATCGGTCGACCACATAACAACATACGTTGTTCCTTTGTCATCGGTATGTTACTTGCCCGAGATTCGATCGTCGATATCCAATACCTAGTTCAATCTCGTTATCGCAAGTCTCTTTACTCGCTCCGTAATACATCATCTCACAACTAACTCATTAGTTGCAATGCTTGCAAGGCTTAAGTGATGTGCATTACCGAGAGGGCCCGAGATACCTCTCCGACATTCGGAGTGACAAATCCTAATCTCAAATACGCCAACCCAACAAGTACCTTTGGAGACACCTGTAGAGCACCTTTATAATCACCCAGCATACGCCAGACGCTTTGGTAGCACACAAAGTGTTCCTCCGGTAAACAGGAGTTGCATAATCTCATAGTCATAGGAACATGTATAAGTCATGGAGAAAGCAATAGCAACATACTAAACGATCGGGTGCTAAGCTAACGGAATGGGTCATGTCAATCAGATCATTCAACTAATGATGTGATCCCGTTAATCAAATAACAACTCTTTGTCCATGGTTAGGAAACATAACCATCTTTGATTAACAAGCTAGTCGAGTAGAGGCATACTAGTGACACTCTGTTTGTCTATATATTCACACATGTATTATGTTTCCGGTTAATTAAATTCTAGCATGAATAATAAACATTTATCATGATATAAGGAAATAAATAATAACTTTATTATTGCCTCTAGGGCATATTTCCTTCAGGAATTACTCACTCCCGGTGGGGAGCATCATGGAATTGGCGATGGAGATGTGTTGGTGATGACGAAGATCAAAGATCCCCCTCTTCGGATCCCCAAACGGCCTCCAGATCTGGCCTCCCGATGAAGAACAGGAGACGGCGGCGGCTTCGTCTCGTGAAATGCGATAATTCTTTCTCCCTGGATTTTTTCTGGAAATATGTGATTTTATAGCGTCGGTTTCAGGTCAGCAGGGCCACCAGGTGGGCAGCATCCACCAGGGCGCGCTTGGGGTGCAGACGCGCCATGGTGGGTTGTGCCCACCCAGGTGCCCCCCTCAGGTACCTCTTGGCTCCAGAAATTCTCTTATTTGATATAAAAAATCCTCGCAAAGTTTCGTTCCATTCAGAGAGCTTTTATTTCTGCACAAAAACAATACCATGGTAGTTCTGCGGAAAACAGTGCCAGTCCGGGGTTAGTTTCATCCAAATCATGCAAATTAGGGTCCAAAACAAGAGGAAAAGCATTAGGAAAAGTAGATACGTTGGAGACGTATCAACTCCCCCAAGCTTAAACCTTTCCTTGTCCTCAAGCAATTCAGTTGATAAACTGAAAGTGAAAAAGAAAAACTTTTACGAACTCTTTTGCCCTTGTTTCATAAATAAGCTTAAACAGCACCCAGGTTTTCAGCAAGGATTATAACTAACCATGTCGACAATAACTCTTAAAATTATGTTAACTCATATCAATGACATAATCAACTAGAGAGCAATAATAAAACATCTCAAATAGCAACACGTTGTCAAAACAACCATGATATAATATGACAATAGTGGTATCTCGCTAGCCCTTTCTGAGACCACAAAACATAAATGCAAAGCACCCCCAAAGTTCAAGCAGCGACTAAACGTTGTAATTCATGGTAGAAAAGATCCAGTCATGATGCACCCAATATTAGCTACACACAAGGCATCAGCATGACAGCAGTGCTCTCAGCTTCTGGCGCTTATTTGAGAAGGTGATGACACAACACAAAAGTAAATATATAGTCCCTTCGCAGAGGGAAGCAGTGATTTGCAGAGGTGCCAGAGCTCAAGTTTTTAAAACAGAGGTAAATGATATTTTGAGACATGCACCCTTATCATTTACTTCACGACTATCAGTTATCAATATCTTCCATGCTAAACACGCTAGTGGAGGTTCCCAAGTGGAAATGTAATGTTTATGACTCCAGTGGGAGTTTTTGTTTGATTATTTGTGAGCTCTTTTCTTTTTGCAGTTTGGGACTAGGCATCCCTATTACCGCCCTTTTCTCGTGCGATGGCAAGTGAATAAACACTCGACCTGAGAATAACCCGCTTAGCATGGAAGATACCGACTACCTCCTGTCGTTCCATGAATGATCCGGGCACACAAAAAGGATATTTATATGAAATTTTTAGAGTTGGCACATGCAAATTTACTTAGGACGGCAGGGTAATACTGCATATAGGTAGGTATGGTGGACTCATCTGGAATAACTTGGGTTTCAAGTTTTTGATGTACAAGTAGAGTTCCCACTTAGTACAGGCGAAGGCTAGCAAATAGGTTGAGAAGCGGCCAGCTAGAGAGCAACAACGGTCATGAACATGCATTATGCATAAGTAACATTGGATACTAGCATGAGTAGGATATGAACACCATGAACATAAATATCATAGAGGCTATGTTGGTTTTGATTCAACTACATGCATGAACATGTGCCAAGTCAAGCCACTCGAACATTCAGAGGAGGATACCATATCATCATACTACATCACAATCATTTTAACGCAATGTTGATATCCAAGATAAGTCATTATTCACTCCTAGCTACTTAAGCAAGGCATGAAAAACTATAATCTCTTATTGTCATTGCAAACATGTTTGATCATAATAGGCTGAATCATGGATACTAGGTTAAACATATTTACAAAAACAGAACAAGTCGAGTTCATATACCAGTTTCTCTCTGCCACAGCCAGTTCACTAATATCATCATTATTGCCTTTCACTTGCACGACCGAATGATTTGAAAATAATAATGGTGCAAGAATGTCGTGGACTAAGCTGGAATCTGCAAACATTTTATTCAAGAGGAGAAGACAAGGTAATATGGGCTCTTTATTAGATTAACAATAAAGCAAATGAGAGCCACTCAACATTTTCATCGTGGTCTTCTCCTCGGTATGACTCAATAAAAGAAAAGGAAATTCAGAGAAACACGGTGAAATATTTTTGGAGTTTTTGGTTTTTCGAAAGCAAGCAAACGAAAAAGGGGAAAGCAAAAACGGGAAAAACTATTTACACGGGAAAGCTCCCGACAAGTAAAAGAAGAACAAGGAAATCTTTTTGGGTTTTCTTTTCAGTACTACAACAATTTAAACTAGGAAGAAAAATAAAAAAGAAGCAAGAAACATATTTTTGGATTTTCTCAAAGTTTTTCAAACACACAAGAAGAAAGCAAGAAAATAAATTAAGCATGGATGATACAATGAAAAAGTATGGACATCGACAACTAGAATGAAATGTGTGAACATGAATGCAATGTCGGTGGGAATACGTACTCCCCCAAGCTTAGGCTTTTGGCCTAACTTGGTAATCAGTCAGTAGCCTGGGTGGTAGCCGGCGTGGTGGCTCACAGAGGCTCTCGGTGTTGATGCCTCGGCCTACCGTGCTGCCTCCACTGCTGCGTTGTGAGCTCGAGCCTCGCTCTCAAGAACAAAATGTCTTCCTTTGTTGTGATAGTCAAAAAGAGTAGGCACGGGCAAATATGTGTGCACAATAGATGTTTGGTTAAACAATAGATTGTAAGTGAAATTTTGAATTTTTCCTTTGAGGATCTTATGAGTTTTTAAAGCATCAAAGTCTAAATACTGCGTGGGTAGTATAGGTTCAAAGGGAAAAGGTGGAACACCCCGCCCTCGTGCTAAAAACATGGCATATATTCCACCATAGAAATAGCCACTGTTAGCGTTATGTTGTAGTCTGCGTGCAACGATCTCTCCAAGGTTATAACATTTATCACCGTAGAGAGCGATGTGAATGAGGCTCGGATTGGGAGCACAGAGTGCACTACAATCTTGTTTGCCTACAATAGATTTTCCATTAAATAATGCGAAGTAGTGAATTGCAGGAAAATGTATGCTCTTTATTCTACCTTGCATCGCTCCCCTAATTTCACCAAAGCAAAGACTAGTCAAGAATGTTTCAAACTCAGCCCTGGATGGCTCATCGAGAGAACCCCAAAATGGGATTTTGCAGAGCTGAGCAAACCTCTCTAGAGAAATGGTAAATGAATTTTCATACAATTTAAATGACACCCTAGACTCACGGGAAAAGAATTTAAATTTTTTGACAAATGATTCGGTGAGGATGAGGTGTTGGTCACACTTACCTGAAATGTAGGGACCGAGATCAGCATTGTGAACATATTGCTCAAAATCCTCCTTAATACCCACTCTCACCATATAATTGTTGCATGGCCATAAGAATGTTTTGGTGGTGGCACTTCGAATGGAACTTTCACTTGGTTCGACATAAGACCGACGGACGGAGCTGCTGCTAGAAGATGCCTCCGAGGATCTCCTCCTCAAAGAGCTCCTTCCAAAGAAGTTCGTAATGTTCGCGTACAATTTTCTGAAAAATTTTGGTCACGGAAATTTATTAACAAAACTTCACAAAATTGATATCAACTACTCATCGAGATGTATAGAGGCCATAGCAAGCATTCAAACTACTTAGAACTCTAAGAATTCAACATGCAAGCTCATCTACAGCAGCACCAAGAGTAGCTATTTATTCTAAATATAAACCACTAAAACAAAAACTAATTGGACACATGGAGGAGTCACATACGAAGCAACAAATCCCCGAAATAGTTTCGAAAATGGAGCTTCGAGCAAGGAGATCGAAATTCGCATTTTCGGGAGCAAGAACATGAGAGAGAGAGAGAGTGGCAGTGATTTTTTTTCTGGGTGAATGGAGTGATGTGGGAAGAAGAAGTAAGTGAGGGGCTCACGTGGGGACCACAACCCACCAGGGTGCGCCTGGGGGTCCTGGCATGCCTAGGTGGGGTTTGACCACCTGGTGCACCTCCCTCTGATATTATTTACACCAAAAATTCAGAAATGTTCAGAAAAAAATCGTGTAAAATTTTCAGGGCATTATGAGAACTTTTATTTTTGAGTCATTTTTTATTGCACAGAAAAATCAGAAAACAGACAAGGCATGGCATTTTATTTTATTTAACTAAGAAAAACAGAAAACAAAAGGTACGGACAGAAGGTAGTGCTTACTAAATTCATCAACTTCATACCTTTCAAAAATGATTCATTAATAAGGTTGATCAAGTCTTATTAACAACCGCTTTCGATTAGCATGAAACAGAAGAACTTTCGTACATCAATAAGTTACCTCAATGGGGATATGAATCTCCCCAACAATAAGCATTTCATATTTCTTTTTAGCAGTAGGTAGAGGTAGTTGAAAACTTCCAATAGTGATTGTCGGAGATTTTTCAATAACATTAATACCATTCACTTGGAATTGTTTCTTCGGAAAGTGCATCGTATGCTCATTACCATTGATATGAAAAGTGACCTTGCTTTTATTGCAATCAATAACAGCCCCTGCAGTATTCAAGAAGGTTCTACCAAGGATAATCAAAATATTGTCATCCTCGGGCATCTCAAGTATAACAAAGTCAGTCAAAATAGTAACATTAGCAACAACAACGGGCACATCCTCACAAATACCGATAGGTATGGTAGTTGATTTGTCAACCATTTGCAAAGATATTGACGTAGGTGTGAGTTTATTCAAATCAAGTCTTTTATATAAAGAGAAAGGCATAACACTAACACCAGCTCCCAAATCACATAAAGCAGTTTTCACATAATTTCTTTTGATGGAGCAAGGTACAGTTGGTATTCCCGGATCTCCAAGTTTTTTAGGTACTCCATCCTTGAAAGTGTAATTAGCAAGCTATAGTGGAGATTTCAGCTTCCAGTATTTTTCTCTTATTGGTGATGATGTCTTTCACTATATTGCATAAGGAGGCATCTTTAAGATATCAGTTAAGCGAGTTCGCAGAAAAACTGGCCTCAACATTTCAACAAAGCGTTCAAATTCTTCATCATATTTCTTTTTAGTTGACTTAGGTGGAAAGGGCATAGGCTTTTGAACCCATGGTTCTCTTTCCTTACCGTGTTTTCTAGCAACAAAGTCTCTTTTATCATGTCTTTTGTTCTTAGGTTGTGGGTTATCAGGATCAACAGTTGGTTCTATCTCAACATCATTATCTGGTTCTTTATCATTTGGTTGAGTGTCTTCATGAACCTCATCATTTTCTTTTTCATTATCAGGAGGTGAGTGTTCATTACCAGATTGAGTTTCAGCATCAGAGATAGAAATTCATTATCATTATCAGGAGGTTTCTCTATTTCAGGTTCACTGGTAGCATGCAAAGTCCTATCATTTTTATTTTTCTTCTTCTTTTTAGGACTAGGTGTAGTGGTGTTATTCCTTTGTGAATCATGTTCAATTCTCTTTGGGTGTCCATCAGGATAAAGTGGTTGCTGAGTCATTTTACCTCCTCTAGTTGCTACTCTAACAGCAAAGTCACTTATATTATTGTTCATTTCATCAAGCAACTCTCTTTGAGATTTAGCAATTTGTTCTAATTGAGTTTGAACCATAGAGGCATGCTTTCCTACACCTCTAACATCATTTGAGATTCTAAATAACAAGTCACTTAAGCGAGCAATCATATCAGAGTTGTATTTCAATTGTTTCATAACATTTGCATTGAAGTGATCTTGCTTTCTAATGTAATTATCAAACTCATAAAGGTATTGACTAGGATGTTTGTTACGAGGATCGTCACTATCATTGAATTTCATTAAATATTTTACCTCTACCACCTTAGGTAGTGGTAGTGCTTCAAGCCCATGTATTTCTTTGATAGGTGGTAAATTTTTAACATCCTCGGCTTTAATACCTTTTTCCTTCATAGATTTCTTTGCTTCTTGCATATCTTCAGGACTGGGATATAAGATACCCATCTTATTCGGAGTGGGTTTAATATGTGTTTCAGGAGGAGTCCAATCATCATAATTTTTCATTATGTTATTCAATAATTCTTCAGCTTGCCCAATAGTTCGTTCCCTAAAAACACAACCAGCACAACTATCTTGGAATCCCTAGAAGCATAGGTTAGTCCATTGTAGAAGATATCAAGTATTTCATTTTTCTTAAGAGGATGATCAGGCAAAGCATTAAGCAATTGGAGAAGCCTCCCCCAAGCTTGTGGGAGACTCTCTTCTTTAATTTTCAGAAAGTTAAATATTTCCTGCAAGGCAGCTTGTTTCTTATGAGCAGGGAAATATTTTTCAGAGAAGTAATAGATCATATCCTTGGGACTACGCACACAACCTGGAGCAAGAGTGTTGTACCAAGCTTTAGCATCACCCTTTAATGAGAATGGAAATAACTTGAGAATATAGTAATAGCAAATCTTCTCATCATGAGCAAAAAGGGTGGCTATATCATTCAACTTAGTAAGATGTGCCACAACAGTTTCAGTTTCATAACCATGGAAAGGATCAGATTCAATCAAAGTAATTAACTCTGGGTCGACATAGAATTCATAATCCTTATCATTAATAAGAATAGGTGAAGTGCCAAACTCAGGATCACATTTCATCTTAGCATTCAGAGAACTTTCTTTATACTTGCATAATAATTTCTCTAGATCATCTCTATCCTTACAAGCAAGAATATCACTAGTTGCCTCTTCACTCATAGTATAACCTTCCGGTACCTTTGGCAATTGATGTCTACTACACAACCTTCTTCTTGTAGACGTTGTTGGGCCTCCAAGTGCAGAGGTTTGTAGGACAGTAGCAAATTTCCCTCAAGTGGATGACCTAAGGTTTATCAATCAGTGGGAGGCGTAGGATGAAGATGGTCTCTCTCAAGCAACCCAGCAACCAAATAAAAAAGAGTCTCTTGTGTCCCCAACACACCCAATACAATGGTAAATTGTATAGGTGCACTAGTTCAGCGAAGAGATGGTAGATATAGGTATTTGTAATCTGAAAATATAAAAATAGCAAGGTAACAAATGATAAAAGTGAGTGTAAACAGTATTGCAATGGTAGGAAACAAGGGCTAGGGTTCATACTTTCACTAGTGCAAGTTCTTTCAACAATAATAACATACTGGATCATATAACTATCCCTCAACATGCAACAAAGAGTCACTCCAAAGTCACTAATAGCGGAGAACAAACGAAGAGATTATGGTAGGGTACGTAACCACCTCAAAGTTATCCTTTCTGATTGATCGATTCAAGAGTCTGTAGTAAAATAACACGAGGCTATTCTTTCCATTCGATCTATCATAGAGTTCGTACTAGAATAACACCTTAAGACACAAATCAACCAAAACCCTAATGTCACCTAGATACTCCAATGTCACCTCAAATATCCGTGGGCATGATTATACAATATGCATCACACAATCTCAGATTCATCTATTCAACCAACACAAAGTACTTCAAAGAGTGCCCCAAACACTACTAGAGAAAAGGCTACTAGCAGCACGGGTAAATTTTCTACTAGCAGCGCGGGTACCTATGCTACTAGTATCGTGCTACAGCTAACTAGTAGCAGCAGCGCGGATGCCACCCACGCTACTACTACGTCTGCTAGTAGTAGCGCGGATGGCACCGCGCTACTACTATCTCAACCAGCGCAACTACTATACTAAGTAGTAGTAGCGTGCACTTTTCCTCCCATGCTACTACTAGCTAATTAGGAATTAAAAATAAAATTTAGATGCATTATTCCTGGAAAGAAATAGACATGCCCATTGCAAAATAAACTCATGTCAAGGAACAACATCTCAACTGAAAGAAATACGACATCCCATTTAACATCAAACGAACACAGCCATCATCTAAAGGTGGGTACCTTCCCTAGCATTCCACCACCAACCTAAACATACCACTTCTCTATATGTATCTACCAAGGCTTGGAGTTCAGATGCCGGTGGACCTCCCACGAGACGGTGGCGTCGAGGACCTCCATCTCGAATAGTGCATTGGCTGGAATGTTGGCATTCGTGGACTGCTTGATAAACTAAGAAAACCATCAGGTGGATGGGTATACATTGGCCTGAAACAAATAAGAGAAAGTAAGACAACAGTTACTTAACAGCAAAGTAAAGAAGATAGCATCACTGTACTTTCATACTAACAACTGAAATCAGTTTGATTCAGTAAAAAAGGAACTACTTGACAATTCTGAATTGTAGTTTTGTATCACTAGATAGCTATTTGACAATTTTTAACTAAACTAATTGAACTGGACTGAATTCAGTTTGATTCTGTAAAAGGATTGCTACCGATTTACATATACATGCACATGTCCTTGAGTTAGTGATGTTTACATATACAAGGATTCACAAGAAGAGATGAACAGAGGATAGACTAGCTTACCTGCCGACGGGATTTGCTGGCTCGTGGACCCTTCATGGACACCGTTGCCATGGGGAGCTCCGTCGCCTAGTGGATGTCGTCCGACCGCAGAGGAAGTGCATCCAGTTGCCCTCTCTTGGGCTAGAGTGATGTCTTAGTATAACACCACATTTCTCGAACTCCCAAAGATCAAGGTTGGTATCTCTAAGCAAGAATCTATAAGAGGGGAAACATTAAACATCAATAACAAGATTAATGCTTTACTCAACAAGTGTCATAATTCTGAATAAACTGTTCAGTTTAGAAGTATTAAACAAAGACACTTCAATCATGGAGCTCAAGATCTACTAGCTTAAATTCAAATGCTTTACTCAAGATTATGATATCATACTGGACTTTGGCTGCACATTAATTACACATTTGCACTCTTTATCGATATATTCTCCTTGTAGGCTTGTGACGATCGTTGACCTCCATGGTAACAACAACCTTGGCAAATTAGTACCTACACAAAATACCAATAACAGCATATAGAAGATTAATGCACGATCTTATTGTTCTCCAAGAAAAACTAACTAATACTAACACTCCTCCTAAAAGCAAGTAGCATGGTTGATAAGTAACTAGCAACTGAATAACAAACAATATATTATTGTCTTTAAAAACTAATATAGTAATAGTTTTTGACAACAAATCTAACTTAGCTTGTCCCAGAATATACTATTGATTTTGGTGTTTTTGCTCTTAGGACATCCAAGGTTCAGATGTTTTCTTAAGCCATTGGCAGAGCACCAAATTTACATTTCAATTCTAAGTCTCCTACTTTCAGCCATACACAAGCGTGTCTGCCGGACCGTCCCTTCATCACTGTGGCATGCCAAGAAAAGACGACATCTTTCTGTTAACAGTGCTCATTTTTTCTGATGGGTCGTGAAAACAAGAACCAATGTAACCATGGTATGTATCTTATGTCTAAAAACTGCTCTTTACTTTGTCCCAATACAAGACTTGAAGTTTTAAGTGAACTATGGGTTATTGTAGTCATCAAATTCTTTCACGAAGCACTAAGTGCTTGCTGATACTCTGCTAGCACTATCCCAAATACCACCACTCCAGCTGACATGGCGACGGAGCTAGATATCTCAAACATAAATATTGCCTCAACCGATATTTAGAAGGTTGATCATAATTTCGATATTGTCTATTTCATACTAACAACCGAGAATCCTCTTCAAATTAACCAGTCAGTTTGCTATGCAGCCAACTCTCATCGAATCGAGCTATGTCAGCTCATGCTCTCAAATTGGTCAAGAGTTCATTGTGTGTTAAGTCTTATCTATAGATTAATTATTTTGTTCAACCCAACAGTCTTATCTACATATATCTAACCACATCAGGAGTTCTGACATCTTTATAGTTAAATTAATCTTCATACATATGGCAGGTGCAGGACCATGCAAGCAATCAGGGTGGCCGCGATCATGCTGCATATCGGCCTCACCGTTTGGCAGGGTGATCAAGTAGATGAACTTCAGCAGCTCTTGTGAGGTACAGAGTGAAAAATCAACTATTGAAATAACAAGTCTTGTCAAGGGAATAGTACATCAGATTGGTTTATGGCATAAACAATATTGACTATTAGTTGAGGCGAGCGCATCTGCAGAATCTGAATCAAGCTAGGTGACATGCCTAGAAAATTGCTCATGCCTTTGTGTGGCTTTGGTTGTGCTGCTGACTGGAAGCAGAGGATTCATGCAAGAACAGAGAAGAGGGGCAGAGGAGGAAAGTGAAACGTCCATGGGGGTGGGTGTGCTTACCCAAGCTAGGTTCTGTGGAGGCGGAGGTTGTTGGCCTAGCAACGCACCGTAACAGACCGGCGGCGAGCTCGACCATGTGCGGGCCGTGGTGGTCGTCCTCATCCATGGAGGAGGGTGGGTGCTGCACCGAATCGAAGAAATAAGTGAGGGGCGAGGAGAGGAGAGGGCATGAATCAAGGGAAAAGAGGGATCTCACCGCGCCGGAGTTGGAGGCATCCGAAACCCTAGCCGCGAGAAGGGGTCGCGCGCGAGCACTTGCGGCCGCGAGGAACGGATCTGGCCGGAGGGAAGGAAGCACCATGCGAGGAGAGCTCGTGGGTGTGCTGCGCTCCGCGAGGGCTGCCGGAAGTAGCCGAAGTTGCCCGACATTGGTGGCGGCGGCGAGGGTTCGTGAGATAAAGAGGAGAAAATGAGATGGAGGTTGTTCATTGGGCTGGGTTGGTTGTCTCGCTGGGCTGGGTTAGTTGTAGCGCATGACGTGACCCGCGCTACAACTACGTTTCTAGTGCTAGCGCGCCCAGCAAACCCATGCTACTACTATTGACCTGTCTATGGGGCACGATTGGGGATAGTTACTAGTAGCGTGTTTTTTAAGCCACACGCTACAGGTAATATTTAGTAGTAGCGTTGGTAAATATAGCGCGCTACTGCTGTCTAGCAGTAGCGAGCTTTTTTAACAAGCGCTATTGCTAAAGTTCTGTGTATAACGTTTTCCCTAGTAGTGAAAGTTTCTACCGAAGAGTCAAGACGAAAACGTGTGCCAGCCCCTATGCATAAGTTCATTGAACTCGCAAGTTGATCACCAAAACATACATCAAGTAGGTCACGTGAATATCCCATTGTCACCACAGATAAGCACGGCAATACATACATCAAGTGTTCTCAAATCCTTAAAGACTCAATCCGATAAGAAAACTTCAAAAGGAAAACTCAATCCATCACAAGAGAGTAGAGGGGGAGAAACATCATAAGATCCAACTATAATAGCAAAGCTCGCGATACATCAAGATCGTGCCAAATCAAGAACACGAGAAAGAGAGAGAGAGAGAGAGAGAGAGAGAGAGAGAGAGAGAGAGAGAGAGAGAGAGAGAGATCAAACACATAGCTACTGGTACATACCCTCAGCCCCGAGGGTGAACTACTCCCTCCTTGTCATGGAGAGTGCCGGGATGATGAAGATGGCCACCGGTGAGGGATCCCCCCTACGGCAGGGTGTCGGAATAGGGTCCTGGTTGGTTTTTGCTGGCTACAGAGGCTTGCGGCGGCGGAACTCCCGATCTAGGTTATTTTCTGGAGGTTTGGGTATTTATAGGAATTTTTGGCGCCGGTCTCACGTCAAGGGGGTCTCCGAGTCGTCCACGAGGCAGGGGGGCACTCCCAGGAGGGTAGGGCTCGCCCTCCACCCTTGTGGACGGCTCGGGACTCTTCTGGCCCAACTCTTTTACTCCGGGGGCTTCTTTTGGTCCATAAAAAATCATCAAAAATTTACACGTCAATTGGACTCCGTTTGGTATTCCTTTTCTGTAAATCTCAAAAACAAGGAAAAAATAGAAACTAGCACTGGGCTCTAGGTTCATAGTTAGTCCCAAAAATAATATAAAAGTGTATAATAAAGCCCATAAACATCCAAAACGGGTAATATAATAGCATGGAACAATCAAAAATTATAGATACGTTGGAGACGTATCAAGCATCCCCAAGCTTAATTCCTGCTTGTCCTCGAGTAGGTAAATGATAAAAACAGAATTTTTGATGTGGAATGCTACCTAGCATAATTCTCAATGTAATTTTCTTTATTGTGGCATGAATGTTCAGATCCAAATGATTCAAGATAAAAGTTCATATTAACATAAAAATAGTAATACTTCAAGCATACTAACAAGTAATCATGTCTTATCAAAATAACATAGCCAAAGAAAGCTTATCCCTACAAAATCATATAGTTAGGCTATGTTTCATTTTCATCACACAAAATACTCCCATCATGCACAACCCCAGTTTCAGCCAAGCAATTGGTTCATACTTTTTAACGCGCTTCAGCTTTTTTTCACTCTCACGCAATACATGCACGTAAGCCATGGACATAGCACTATGGGTGGAATAGAATATGATGATGGAGGTTGTGTGGAGAAGACAAAAAAGGAGAAAGTATCACATTGACGAGGCTAATCAATGGGCTATGGAGATGCCCATCAATTGATGTCAACATGAGGAGTAGGGATTGCAATGCAATGGATGCACTAGAGCTATAAATGTATGAAAGCTCAACAAAAGAAACTAAGTGGGTGTGCATCCAACTTGCTTGCTCACAAAGACCTAGGGCATTTTGAGGAAGCCCATCGTTTGAATATACAAGCCAAGTTCTATAATGAAAAATTCCCACTAGTATATGAAAGTGACAACATAAGAGACTCTCTATCATAAAGATCATGGTGCTACTTTGAAGCACAAGTGTGGAAAAGGACAGTAACATTGTCCCCTCCTTTTTTTGGGCCTTTCCTTTTTTGGCCTTTTTTTATTGGCATTTCTTTTTTTTTATTTGGCCTTTCTCTTCTTTTTTTAGAGAGGGGTGATGCTCTAATAATGATGACCATCACACTTCTATTTACTTACAACTCATGGATTACAACTCGATACTAGAACAAAATATGACTCTATATGAATGCCTCCGGTGGTGTACCGGGATATGCAATAAATCAAGAGTGACATGTATGAAAATTATGAAGGTGGCTTTGCCACAAATACGATGTCAACTACATGATCATGCAAAAGCAATATGACAATGATGAAACGTGTCATAATAAACAGAACGGTGGAAAGTTGCATAGCAATATATCTCGGAATGGCTATGGAAATGCCATAATAGGTAGGTATGGTGGCTGTTTTGAGGAAGATATAAGGAGGTTTATGTGTGATAGAGTGCATCGTATCACGGGGTTTGGATGCACCGGCGAAGTTTGCACCAACTCTGAAGGTGAGAAAGGGCAATGCGCGGTACCGTAGAGACTAGCAATGATGGAAGGGTAAGAGTGCGTATAATCCATGGACTCACATTAGTCATAAAGAACTCATATACTTATTGCAAAAGTTTATTAGCCCTCGAAGCAAAGTACCACTACGCATGCTCCTAGGGGGGAGGTTGGTAGGAGTTAACCATCGCACGCCCCCGACCTCCACACATAAGGAAGGCAATCAAAAGAACACACCATGCAACAAATTTGTTACACAACTTTTACCATACATGCATGCTACGGGACTTGCCAACTTTAACGCAAGTATTCCTCAATTTCATAATTACCCAACTAGCATGACTCTAACATTACCACCTTTATATCTCAAAACAATTATCAAGTATCAAATTGATCATAGTATCCAATGCACTTTATATGATAGTTTTTATTACCAAAGCGAATTACCATGCTGTTCTAAAAGACTCTCAAAATAATATAAGTGAAGCATGAGAGTTCATCTATTTCTATGAAATATAACCACCATCGTGCTCTAAAAGATATAAGTGAAGCACTAGAGCAAATGACAAACTACTCCAAAAGATATAAGTGAAGATCAATGAGTAGTCAAATAATTGTGCAACTATGTGAAGACTCTCTAACATTTAAGAATTTCAGATCTTGGTATTTTATTCAAACAGCAAGCAAAACAAAATAAAACAAAATGACGTGCCAAGCAAAACACATATCATGTGGTGAATAAAAATATAGCTCCAAGTAAAGTTACCGACGATCGGAGACGAAAGAGGGGATGCCATCCGGGGCATCCCCAAGCTTAGGCTCTTGATTGTACTTGAATATTACCTTGGGGTGCCTTGGGCATCCCCAAGCTTAGGCTCTCGCCACTTCTTATTCCATAGTCCATCGAATCTTTACCCAAAACTTGAAAACTTCACAGCACAAAACTCAACAAAAAACGCGTAAGCTCCGTTAGTATAAGAAAATAAAACCACCACTTAGGTACTGTTGTGAACTCGTTATAAATTCATATTGGTGTAATATCTACTGTATTCCAACTTCTCTATGGTTCATACCCTCCGATACTACTCATAGATTCATCAAAATAAGCAAACAACACATAGAAAACAGAATCTGTCAAAAACAGAACATTATGTAGTAATATGTATCATTCGAATACTTCTGTAACTCCAAAAATTCTGAAATAAATTGGTGGACCTGAGGAATTTGTCTATTAATCATCTTCAAAAAGAATCAACCTAAAATCACTCTCCAATAAAAAATGACAGCTAATCTCGTGAGCGCTAAAGTTTATGTTTTTTACAGCAAGATCACAAAGACTTCACCCAAGTCTTCCCAAAGGTTCTACTTGTCACAAACACTAATTAAAACACAAAACAACATCTAACCAGAGGCTAGATGAATTATTTATTACTAACCAGGATCAAAAGTAAAGAACAAAAATAAAATTGGGTTGCCTCCCAACAAGCGCTATCGTTTAACGCCCCTAGCTAGGCATGATGATCTCAATGATGCTCACGTAAAAGATAAGAATTGAAACATAAAGAGAGCATCATGAAGAATATGGCTAGCACATTTAAGTCAAACCCACTTCCTATGCATAGGGATTTTGTGAGAAAACAACTTATGGGAACAATAATCAACTAGCATAGGAAGGCAAAACAAGCATAACTTCAAAATTTTCAACACATAGAGAGGAGACTTGATACTATTGCAATATGTAGAAGCATATGATCCTCTCTCATAATAATTTTCAGTAGCATCATGAATGAATTCAAACATATAACCAGCACCTAAAGCATTCTATTCATGATCTACTTGAATAGAAATTTTACTACTCTCCACATAAGCAAATGTATTCTCATCAATAGTAGTGGGAGCAAACTCAACAAAATAACTATCATGTGAAGCATAATCCAATTGAAAATGATGACAAGTTTCATGGTTATCTTTATTCTTTATAGCATACGTGTCATCACAATAATTTTCATAAATAGGAGGCATGCTTTCATCATAATAAACTTGCTCATCAAAACTTGGGGGACTAAAAATATCATATTCATCAAACATAGCGTCCCCAAGCTTGTGGCTTTGCATATCATCAGCATCATGGATATTCAAAGAATTCATACTAACAACATTGCAATCATGCTCATCATACAAAGATCTAGTACCAAACATTTTATAGACTTCTTCTTCTAGCACTTGAGCACAATTTTCCTTTCCATCATTCTCACAGAAGATATTAAAAAGATGAAGCATATGAGGCAAACTCAATTCCATTTTTTTGTAGTTTTCTTTTATAAACTAAACTAGTGATAAAACAAGAAACAAAAAGATTCGATTGCAAGATCTAAAGATATACCTTCAAGCACTCACCTCCCCGGCAACGGCGCCAGAAAAGAGCTTGATGTCTACTACACAACCTTCTTCTTGTAGACGTTGTTGGGCCTCCAAGTTCAGAGGTTTGTAGGACAGTAGAAAATTTCCCTCAAGTGGATGACCTAAGGTTTATCAATCCATGAGAGGCGTAGGATGAATATGGTCTCTCTCAAGCAACCCTGCAACCAAATAACAAAGAGTCTCTTGTGTCCCCAACACACCCAATACAATGGTAAATTGTATAGGTGCACTAGTTTGGCGAAGAGATGGTGATGCAAGTGCAATATGGATGGTAGATATAGGTATTTGTAATCTGAAAATATAAAAATAGCAAGGTAACAAATGATAAAAGTGAGTGTAAACGGTATTGCAATGGTAGGAAACAAGGCCTAGGGTTCATACTTTCACTAGTGCAAGTTCTCTCAACAATAATAACATAACTGGATCATATAACTATCCCTCAACATGCAACAAAGAGTCACTCCAAAGTCACTAATAGCGGAGAACAAACGAAGAGATTATGGTAGGGTACGAAACCATCTCAAAGTTATCCTTTCCGATCGATCAATTCAAGAGTCCGTAGTAAAATAACATGAAGCTATTCTTTCCACTTGATCTATCACAGAGTTCGTACTAGAATAACACCTTAAGACACAAATCAACCAAAACCCTAATGTCACCTAGATACTCCAATGTCACCTCAAGTATCCGTGGGCATGATTATACGATATGCATCACACAATCTCAGATTCATCTATTCAACCAACACAAAGTACTTCAAAGAGTGCCCCAAAGTTTCTACCAGAGAGTCAAGACAAAAACGTGTGCCAACCCCTATGCATAAGTTCATTGAACCTGCAAGTTGATCACCAAAACATACATCAAGTAGATCACGTGAATATCCCATTGTCACCACAGATAAGCACTGCAAGACATACATCAAGTGTTCTCAAATCCTTAAAGACTCAATCCGATAAGATAACTTCAAAGGGAAAACTCAATCCATCACAAGAGAGTAGAGGGGGAGAAACATCATAAGATCCAACTATAATAGCAAAGCTCGCGATACATCAAGATCGTGCCAAATCAAGAACACGAGAGAGAGAGAGATCAAACACATGGCTACTGGTACATACCCTCAGCCCCGAGGATGAACTACTCCCTCCTCGTCATGGAGAGCACCGGGATGATGAAGATGGCCACCGGTGAGGGATCTCCCCTCCGACAGGGTGCCGGAACAGGGTCCTGATTGGTTTTTGGTGGCTACAGAGGCTTGCTGCGGCGGAACTCCTGATATAGGTTATTTTCTGGAGGTTTGGGTATTTATAGGAATTTTTGGCATCGGTCTCACGTCAAGGGGGTCTCCGAGTCATCCACAAGGCAGGGGGCGCACCCAGGGGGTAGGGCTCGCCCTCCACCCTCGTGGACGGCTCGGGACTCTTCTGGCCCAACTCTTTTACTCCGAGGTCTTCTTTTGGTCCATAAAAATCGTCAAAAATTGGCACATCAATTGGACTCCGTTTGGTATTCCTTTTCTATAAAACTCAAAAACAAGGGGAAAATGAAAACTGGCACTGGGCTCTAGGTTAATAGGTTAGTCCCAAAAATAATATAGAAGTGTATAATAAAGCCCATAAACATCCAAAACGGGTAATATAATAGCATGGAACAATCAAAAATTATAGATACGTTGGAGACGTATCAGCAATTCATAGCTAGGAGGACTAGTTCTAGTAGGTGTTTCAAGATTTTCAGTTTCAAGTTCATCATCAGATTCAACAATATCATGGTGTCTTACTCTAGCAATTTGTTCATCAAGAAATTCACCTAGTGGCACATCATCGTCAAGCAAGGTACTAGCATCATCATGAGTAGCATTCATTGTGGAAGTAGCATCATAAATAACTTGCGACATATCGGAATTAATAGCATATTGTGGTGTTTCAAGTTTACTTATAACAGAAGGTGAATCTAAAGCAGAACTGGATGGCAGTTCCTTACCTCCCCTCGTCTTTGAGGGAAAAATCGTAGTCTTAGCATCCTTCAGATTCTTCATAGTGATAGTATGATAATAATCCCAAGTGACTCAACAAATATAGCTATGCTCCCGGGCAACGGCGCCAGAAAAAGGTCTTGATAACCCACAAGTATAGGGGATCACAACTGTTTTTGAGGGTAGAGTATTCAACCCAAATTTATAGATTCGACACAAGGGGAGCCAAAGAATATTTGAAGGTATTAGCAGCTGAGTTGTCAATTCAACCACACCTGGAGATTAATTATCTGCAGCAAAGTGATTAGTAGCATAGTAGTATGATAGTTTTGATGGTAGCAGCAGTAGCAATGGTAACAGTAACACTAATAGCAGTAATATTATAGCAGTAACGATAGCAGTAGTAGTAACTTAGCAAGAACAATATAATATACATTCGTAGGCACTCGATCGATGACTCGTTGAATGATATTCATCATGGGATAGTTATAACCTAGGGCAATACAGCACTAGCTCCAGTTCATAAATATAATGTAGGCATGTATTCCATAAATAGTCATACGTGCTTATGGAAAGAACTTGCATGACATCTTTTGTCCTACCCTCCCGTGGCAGCGGGGTCCTATTGGAAACTAAGGGATATTAAAGCCTCATTTTACTAGAGAACCGAAACAAAGCATTAGCACACTATGAATACATGAACTCCTCAAACTACGGTCATCACCAAGAGTGGTCCCGACTATTGTCACTTCGGGGTTGCCGGATCATAACACGTAGTAGGTGACTATAACTTGCAAGATCGGATCTAGAACATGGATATAATGGTGATGACACAAACGGTTCAGATCTGAAATCATGGCACCCGGGCCCAAAGTGATAAGCATTAAGCATGGCAAAGTCATTGCAACATTAATCTCAGAACATAGTGGATACTAGGGATCATCCCTAACAAAACTAACTCGATTACATGATGAATCTCATCCAACTCCTCACCGACCAGGAGCCTACGAAGGAATTACTCACCCCCGGTGGGGAGCATCATGGTATTGGCGATGGAGTTGTGTTGGTGATGACGAAGATCGAAGATCCCCCTCTCCGGATCCCCAAACGGACTCCACATCTGGCCTCCTGATGAAGAACAAGAGACGGCGACGGCTCCGTCTCATGAAACGCGATAATTCTTTCTCCCTGACTTTTTTCTAGAAATATGTGATTTTATAGCATCGGTTTTAGGGTCAGCGGGGCCACCAGGTGGGCAGCACCCACTAGGGCGCGCTTGGGGGGCAGGCACGCCCTGGTGGGTTGTGCCCACCCAGGTGCCCCCCTCAGGTACCTCTTGGCTCCAGAAATTCTCTTATTTGATATAAAAAGTCCTCGCGAAGTTTCGTTCCATTCTGAGAACTTTTATTTCTGCACAAAAACAACACCATGGTAGTTCTACTAAAAAAAAGTGTCAGTCCGGGGTTAGTTTCATTCAAATCATGCAAATTAGAGTCCAAAACAAGAGGAAAGCGTTAGGAAAAGTAGATATGTTGGAGACGTATCATGTTATCATATGTTTGTTAGGCAGAATTGCCTATTCCTCTTCTCTATTTTTTTGCAAATCACTACTAACACCCCGATTTTGATAATTGTATTTTAGCTAGGAGGAGTTCAGGGTGGCCATTGCGGTTGCGTTGTCCACGTATGAAAAATGTTTCCCAAATTCTCCCTTGCCCTATGTTCCGGTACCCACTGGCTCAAGTTGCATCAAGTGTAAGGTTGTTGACGTGCCAGCGTCATATGGTGACTTTGTTGTGCCTAGTTTCCCCATAGACATGACGATTTCTAATGTTACTAATTGTAGCATGAACTGGATTGCAAAAACGGTTCCCTCTCCTTCTCTCGCAAGGTGTGTTTCGATTTATTTTTCGCTATGATTTCCCCACCTTAGTCCGGGAAAAAGTAAGGTTGATTCTTCTGGTTCAACTATTTCAGAGATTGGGTGCTCATGGAAGATCACCATGTTGTCCGTGTGACAGGAAAAGAGTTGTGGTCTATTTCCAACATGAGCTCGGATATAAACAATGATGTTGCTAAAGGGGTCATTCGTGTGTTCAATGCCGATGTAGCTTCCAAATTGAAACATGATGCTTCCTTTGCACCTCGTTGTTACGTCACTATCGCCTTCGTTGTTTGTGCCTCTATTACTTTTCCCTTCATTTTGTATGTTTCTTACATGAAAAATAATCTTAACAATTTTCGTTAACTTTTCCTTTCTAGATCAACGCCCTTTCGAATAAACATGGTGCTATAGCAGGCATGGACATGCTCAGTGTGGATGTCCTTGGCTATGACATTCGTGCCTGCCATCAGGTATTTACATTTGGTTTGTCGTATATGCGGTGCTAACAATTGAACTACTTCATATAATAAAATACATTGTAGTTTGTGGCTGTCGTGCTTGTAGAAAAGATGTGAGCTTGTTTCTCATGGGATTTTAAGAAGTGTCACTTCACCCTTGTGGACCCTACGGAGATTAGCATGACTTCAGATGAAATCTAGGCCAAGCACAAAGAAATCTTTTCCCTCTTGAACAAAAAACTTATCGATGTTCTACATCAGATCCATGGCGATCTTGGTTATGGTGCTGGCCCTTGGACTATGCTAGTGCACTCAGGAATAGTCCATAATTGTATCAAGTATGTTAGTTTACTCACCACGGCTTTGTAGTTATTATCCGACTTCCCGGGCCATATGTATTGATTGTTAATTATGTGTTTGTTCAGGAATGCCTCTGGTGTTTACGCCTTCACTTGTGCTAAAATTGTGGATTGCGCCTCCAGAGCGCTTGCTGTTGACACTTTTGACGTGATCCAAACCACGTGGTTGCTGCTTTACAAGATGCTAATACATGAGGGTAACTTGGGAAGATATGTGTTGCCACCCTCTGCTCCAACTAAGATTATGCTCCAGCCCACCTGCCCAAAGTTGAACTGATGATATAGGATGTATGTTGCATCCTTAGCATTCCGTTCAACGAGAGACTTGAAGCACTTTGTGTTTCCTGTCCTGCTTATGTTTATTTTTGGTTTGCTATCACGGTGTCATCTTTTATTACTGCTTGAACTATCTGTTGTATTGCATTTCAATTTCTTTTTTACTTTGTGTTGCACGGTATGGATTCATCATAAAAAATGTTTGATCTAGAGATATTTTCCATCCCTACTTCGTTTCTTCCTCTTGAGGCCTCCAACTCTTTCATTGGTATTGCTTAAGTGGAAACACCACTCCTTAAAAACACTTTATAGAAGTATGATGTTTGCTTTAAATGCTAGAACGCTTGTTGGTTCCCCCTTTCCAATCCATCATTTTAGTCACATTGTATGTACAGATATTCTAGGTACTAGGATGCTTGTGAGTTCCCATCGATTATCCGTGATGCATCGGGTTGTTTGTACAAACATGCTAGTTGAAGATACAAAGGCTTGCCAAATCCCATTGGTTGTCGAGGATGCATCGTGGCGTGTGTATGAAAGATGCTAGCTATGTGACAGCTAGTGTGCCTATATAGGAGCACGGTATGCCTCTATCATAATGTGTGCCACTACTACATATCTATGTGTCATTGTTGTTCTTTCTTTGAAACCACTCGCTCTGCCAATGCTCCTTCAACCCACACATTTCCCATTCGACACACCCCTTGCACAGTCCCCAACATCGCATGAGGGAGGTAAAATAGTTTGCAAGTGCACTATGATAATTTTAAGATAGTCTCCATCTTTGTTTTGTTGTCTTTTGTAGCGTAGCATTCCTCGGTAACCTCGGGATTGTTTTCTCCATCCTCCTGCACATCGGCTCCATGTGTCGCCGCTGATTCACTCCGTTGTGGGTATTTCAGTACAACCTCTCTTTGTCTTCTTGTACCTCATGTGTTTGTTGATCTCTACTATCCAGTTCCTTCTAATTTTTCCTTTGGATTCTTGTCAAGTTCTTGTTGACGTTGTCTTGGGTGCAAAGGCTTCTTTTGTTCATTGAGATACTTGATTGTCCCCATAGTTACCATCTCATGTGGAAGTCAAGACATCAGCAAGAGATTACACTCCTCCCCGGTATACACTTCTTTTTAACTGATCTTGGTGTTCTGACACCATCCATTGTGAGCGATGAGCTCATCCAACTGTACATATGATCATTTCTAAGATATATGTTGTCCAGATGAGATGTGATGTACCTGGTTGAATCAAGGTTTCCATGTCTCTCATTATATGTTGTAATCTCTTCCTGTAATGGAAATGTTTAGAAGAATTCTCTAAAACCTTAGGTGAGATGATGATCTGGTCTTATCGAAGAGCATTGTTTGAGAGTCCAACAATATTTTTTGGTGTTGATAGTCTCAAATGACATGGTACAAATTTGCAGTGTCTACTCTACTCCTGGAATTGAAGAGTTTGAAATGGCATACTTCATTTTTGTATTGTATCTTCTGCAATTGGATTTGTTGCTAATGACCGAGTTGAATGGTACTCGGCTTGTAGTGCTAAACAATAGGTGGCAAACACAATATTATGAATTGTCGCTAAGCTCCTGGCTTGGAAAGGAAAAAATATCAATACTGCGGATCAAGTGACTCTGGTGAAGTCAGTGCTAACCTCCCAAATCATCTGCCACATCATTGCTCTTGACATTTCTAAGGGAACCCCAGCAAACATTAGTATAATTGAACGAGCTTTCCTCTAGGCGGCATGGATGAAGTCAATGGTGTGCAATGCAAAGTCAATTGGAAATCGTCGTGATACCAAAATCCATTGGAGCCCTTGGAGTTCTTAACATTGGTAAGTTCTCAAGGGCTCTTCGCCTTCGGAGGCTTTGGTTCGCTTGGAAGGATCCGCGCAGGGCGTGGGTAGGCTTTGAGACTCCATGTGATGAATAAGATTACGATCTTTTCTATGGCCTGACCAGCATCACAATTGGTGATGGAAAGATGGTGAGCTTTTGGAAGGCGCGCATTGCCCATGGAATTTTTTACCTCTCTGGACACAAGAACTGCGAGGTGGACTAGGCTTTACAAGACACTTATTGATCAGGCGCATATACCTTCAGCATGGCCTCTTGATGGTTCGCATCCATTAGTTCCTCATCCTCTAGTAGAAAATTCAAGTGGTTGTTCTCAACCCAAATACAGAAGATGAGATCACTTGGAAATTCATGATTGATGGCCAATACTCAGAAGCTACAGCTTACAAAATTGCAATTTGCGGGCCTAATTAAATAGTATGGAAGTGTTGGGAACCTCCCAAAATCAAGTTGTTTTCTTGGCTCATCTTGCGTAATAGAGTTTGGATGGCGGACAAGTTACAGAGGCGAGTTTAGCCGAATTGTGGGTTATGTCAACTGTGTAAGCGTGAGCTTGAGTCTGCGGCACACATGATCTTCAAGTGTTGTTACTCCAAGTGCATCTGGAATATGACTAAGGAATGGATTGACATACATCACATGGACACACCCAACTGGAACGATTACCTCTCAGACTCTCAGTCAAGGATTGGTGGAATGCGACGATTGGAATGTCGGGCGGCCGAAGCAAAGCTATGTGATCATGATGATTTCCTAGGAGATATGAAACGAGCGGAATGCACATGTTTTCCGTAATGAGGCGACTATGCTGTCAATCGTGATGACCAAGATTAAAAGAGAAGCCCGAAACTGGATCATTGCCGGGGTGGGGTCCTTAATTCCGGAAGAGTAGTCCCGTTGTATTGACCTTTTTTGGTTTGAATCTCTTAAGGTTCTGTTATTCCCTTTTCTTAATTAATGAGATGGCGCAAAATAATCTCAAACAAAGAAAAGTTATACTGGAAATACAAACTATCCAAGGGATTTGAATGGTGACATCATAATATTGAGGGTATGGACTCTCATTTCCCACACAGCCAAAATATGAATATCTTCCAAGGTACTCTCTCCAATCTGAAATGGATGTCCTTTTAGAATTTCTGCTGGTTAAACTTTTTTTTATGTATAACTATCAATTCAAAAGGAGTTATTGGTATTGACATTCTGAAATATACACCACGATTTTTGTTTTTTATGTAACATATTGTCAAAGAAGTTGGTGGTCCAATATCACATAGGAGACAATGTCAATGTCCTAGAGGGCCAAGGATTTTTGAAACAAAGTGAGCAACTACATTTTCCCATCACTCAGCCATAACCATACAGATCTTGATGAGAACAGTGCATGCTAAAACCACTGAAAAAAATAGAACAAGCAAACTATGGGAGATTAGCTGTACAACATTTCCCTCCAGGGAGCCCCTATGGTGCCACTGCAGCTGCAGGGTGTTTGCTGTACAGAAGGGCCTTCTTTCATCGGCACAAGCTAGCATCTGTTGCTGAAGATGCAAACAGCAGGCTAAGTCCTATACACGATGTATCCCCATGACAAGCAAAGAGCACTCTCAATCCTTAACATCTGTGACGCCTTCAGGTGATATCTGAAACCTTGCTTCAGCTTCAGCCAGGCAGGGAGAGCTCACCACCTTACAGATCCGCTCCTCCGCCCTTCCCTTACGGAGATAAAGCCTGACATGCAGTACCAGATGTTAAACAAGATCCGAGCAGGATGAGTGGTAAGGAGATGCCAGGTAGTACACAGGTTACTCAATGCAGCGCACCTCGTCGTGGAAGCATGAGCCATGATGTTCCCTCCAATGGGTTTGATCTGTGGCCCAGCAAACATCGCACCGCCATCCACTTGGGCCACTACCTGGTTGGAGATTACCACTGCCACCCCGAACTAGAGCAAGCAAAACAAGTCAAATGAGCAACTATCCATGGGACCTATATCATTTCTATGATCAAGTAGAATAAAATGTAGCAACACGACAAGTTTTGTCAGCAATTTGGCTCCAGTATCATATCTATAATCAAGTGTAAGTACTAAAGAATAATGATTTCATCATTCATCAGCTGCTAATGGAAAGAGGCTAATGTACCTCATCCGCTAATTTCTGAAGGCTCCTGAGAAACTTGGCCAGATGCATTTGCCTTGCTGATAGCTCCCCTCTACCAGAGAAGTCAGTTCTGTATAAGGCTGTGGCACTATCTATAACCATAAGCGCAAACCTGCAGCAACAGTGTTCCAGCTCAGTATTAGGGAAATTGTCCCACAATTTCAATGTAAGCACTCAGAAATGACGAAAAAGGTGCAAGTACAGTCACAGCAAGGATCTAATTGGCTTAATCGCAGCAAGTAACACAATAAATTTCAGCTTGTAAATACGTTGCCTGGTAGTGTGTATGCATTGTCAACTGCTACAAGCGTACACTAGCATTACGGTACACAAAATAGCATTGCCTTGGACTGTTATTCGACTGGATTTTATTCTGTCTAAAGCAGATGTAATAGAGTAACTCCGAAAAATATATTCTACCATATAAGAAAATAACATTACCCCAACAATTTAGCAGCATGGGACATGTCAGGATAAAGATGGACAACTTCCCAGTTCCCAAGTCATGATAATGAGATTGGCTGCTACCCCTTTCCAGTGCTCCACTGGAAACATAACTAAATATCTTTATTTCCTACTTAGTGCTGATAGTTGCCTGGTAGTAAAAAAAGCAACTTGTAACCATCCTAAACATCATTGACGCCTTATTTATTTATTTTTGACGCTTACGCCTTATTTTTTACCAATCCTTCCGAATCTTCAAGCAAATATATGAAGATAGGTGGAATATAACTTTAGCAGTTCACAGTTTCTTGCTAGTAAATCGTATACTTCAGAGCATAGATACCAAATTATAGAAGCATCAACTCACCTTGTCTCCACCATCATGGAAGCTGCTTCCAGCAGAAGTCTTGATTGATGATCAGTATTATATGCTCTAGCATAAGCTACATTCTCAAGTACATCAGCACCATTCAGTCCAAACCTAAATCAGGATTATCTTGTTTAGCTGTTCAATCATACACCGCATAGTGGCAGAACGAATAATAATTTAAACTGGTATAGAAAGAAAAAACTGCCATATCACCTGTCTGCTATCTGGAGGAGTCTTTGTGGTCTGAATGTGCCTTCTGCATCAATATAAAGAGCCTTTCCTTCACCACCACCTTGGTCCAGTGGGAGCTGTATAAATCAGTAACAAAAATTTCAATCTTGAGAAAACAGACAGTGGAAGAGGGGGGTTAACCATATCTCAGAAACTGATTGTTAAGAAAAAAAGTAGGCAGTCTTCCAATATTGGAAAAAAGATATCATGTACCCTCCTAAAATTATGTTAGTACTGATGTGGTGGCATCATAACACAAGATTGATATTTTAACACGATACCTGACATGTGACACAGAGAGTATGGCACAACTGAGTCTTCCCAGACCTAAATTCACCATAAAGCTCCGTGATAGATCCTGTTTCTATTCCTCCTATCAGAATTTGAAACACAGTTACATTATTTTTATGTGTCTATTGCATCAGAGTTTCTTTGTGGCTGATAGGAAATGACAAAAGGCAGACTGGCAGAGACAATTACCCTCCAATATTCTATCAAGTTCTCTTGATCCTGTTGTAACTTGGATAATCTCGAGCCTCTGCGCATGAAGTTGGGTAGCACTAGTAAATCCCAGTGGAACCAACTTCGAAGCTGTCAGATGTTTATCAACATTCAGTACCTTTGCATGTGGAAATTCTTTTGTATACAAAGCAATGCAAACAATGTTCCTAAATTCCTATAGTGGAGGGAAACAATTACTTGCCTGCTTCAATTATCTTATCGACTTTGGCTTCACTAATCCCTTTAATTTGCAAAAGATCTTTCCTTGGAGAGTAAGCTACAGACTCCACTGTGCAAAGACCAGCATCTTTGAGCTTTTTCACATCAACTGCAGCTATTCCAGATGCCTTCACAGAAAAGTTCACATAATTTTAGTCTAGTTGTGACATTAACATTCAGGGACTTTTTTCTAAGAAAGAAGGTCACTTCATTTCAGTTAACAAAATAGATTACATCCTCAACAGCCTACACGAGAGTCCACATGGCCAAATGATAAAACTATTTCGCACTATGAATTTCAGACAACTAGCATGGAAAGATAACTTTAGATACTAAGAATCTGAGATAGGATGCTGAGTTGCTGACAAGAAAACGGGATACGATTTCACAACTGCCATGGCCGGTTGGCTGCTGCACATGGTGCCTTAGGGAGAATGTGAATTGCTTTCATAAGGATGTATCAACATTTCGTACTTTAAAGAATTAAGAACATCATACAATCAAATCGTATAAGCATTACTTCCAGAAAGACAAGGCGCGCATGTGCAATGCATAAGTTTTAGATGCCAGGAATCATAAAGCTGGAAAAATGAAGTACAGGTCCTCTTAATTGCATACAACTAGAAACGGGTATATCTGCAATTTGTTTAGACTTCAAGAACCGGCAGTGCAGATATACAGTCCAACTTTTCTCCTGATCCGTTAAAAAATGTGGGAAAATCACGCATCAGAAATGGTGACAGCAAACATTAACATTTCAGTAACGATCTTTAAGGGTGATAACAAATTAACTCCGTTGAATCAGTGAATCAAGCCTCTGGTGATACGCCATATGTGGATCGAAAAGTTGTGTAGCAAAATGAAAGGAGAGCATCTCCATCCATTTCATGCATGTGAAGTTCCCGAGGAAAAAGTAATCGGGAATTCGGGGGTTCAGGGCCGATAACTCTACCAGAAAAGGGACTCCCAAATAGGGATAAATCCGCCTCAAAGCAACCCAAATAACCGAAGCGCGGACTAAATCTTCGACTTCACGCGGTTCCAAGGGCAAGAACCTAGGGTTTACCGCCAAGAACCCGCCAAATCGAACACCGAAGAGAAAAATGGGGAAAAGGAGCGGATCAGTCGCATCCAGTTGCGGCATTCGGCCGCGCCGCCCATTCCGCGACGGGAAAAGGAGCGGATCGTCCCAGAAAACCCCGTTCTCGGCGGCCTCCGCGGCGGAGAAGGAGCGGATCGATTGAGGGGGGTGGAGGCGGGATGGTGTTCGGCGGAGCGCACCTGGAGGTGCTCGATGGGGAAAGGCCCGTGCTCCCCGGCCTCCTCCTCCTCGACGGGAGCCGCCGCGGCCGCCTTCTGGTGCGCCGCCGACGACGACATGGGGCCCACCACTCGCAGAGACAGAGAGATGCTGAGGATGTGAGGCTTTTCTCTCTCTCTCTCTCTCTTCTGAGCAGAGGAGGCGGGTTTTGGGGCTGAAACAGAACGCGGAGGCGCCAAACTTTTATAATTGGGCGTCGTGGTTCTACCCAACGCGGCCCCCCTTTCCTTCTCGCGGAAGACAGCGGCGAGCGGCAAATTTTGTACTACAGTGCATTTCAGGCAACCATACCTTCAAGTGCGTTTAAGTCAATTTTTTCGGGGTTCTCGGAAACACTTACCATCATCCGACGGATCACAGCGGCCGCGCCCGTCACCTTCCCTGCGTGACACGCGTCTAAATGAGGTCCCGCATATGACCTTTTGTTGAACTCGGTTCTGCAACAGGAGCTATGCTTCTAAAACATATGCGGTGTTGCAATGCTCGACGAGGGATCTGCGTTTTGCAACAAAAATTTTCTTACGATTTTTTTCTGCAACAAGACTTCGGTTGCAAAATAAGTTTCAACAAAACCCTAGTTGAAAAAAATCTGCAACAAGACATGTGTTGCAGAAATAATTCTGCAACAAGACCTGTGTTGAAGTAGTGGAAGCGCGTTCGGCCGCTTGATGCGGTAAATCTGACGGCTTGCGGCCTAGCTGATCTTTTAAAAAGATCAACCGGCGGATGCGTAGCACGCAAAATCACGACTTCTATCTATGATAAATGGTTACACCGAATAAAAAAAGTACTCCCTCCGTATAAAAATATAAGGAGATTTTTGTTTGCATAGGACATAAAAACGTTTTACACTTTATTACGGAGAGAGTTTGATTTTTTGACTTCTTTTTTTTATAACGAAGGCTCAAGTCAAGCCCGGCATTAAATTAACAAAGAGATCAACCGATCAAGATTACATCAATCACCCACTTACAGAAACAAAACAAACCAACAGCTAAAATGATACATAGTGTTGTACAAGCAGCTAACAGGTTTCCTATCATCAACCAGCAAAGATGGAGAAATTTAAGGAACAAAAACAGCTTGAGGATGAAGAAGCCCTCCTCCGAGAGTAGGCCACCACGCAGAGACACCGGCAGTCCTTGGGGAGACACAACAAGCAGGTTAGAGTAACTATGGTACCTCCATGGGCTCCGGCCAAATAGGAGATGACCTCCTCCATCTCCAAAAAGGGGCTCCCTGCCCCCTCGCGTGGCACGAGGCACCGATCCGTCGGACAATGCAGACGTTCCCGCTAGAGCACCACCAACCCGCATCGCCGAGCTCAGTCGGGAAAACATGGGCACTCTAAGCGAACCTTCACGCGAGAAGAAGCAAATGCACAAGGGGACTCCTGATGACAAAGCAACAATGGATGGAAGACATGATGGGACTTAGACGGCACCATGACCGCAAATCAAACTTCCAGCTCCACCACCCCAGAAATGGCCCAAGCTGCTACACAGGGTAACCCAATCCCCTGTTGAACGCCAAACACCAGCAGAGAAGTGGCCATGAGCTACCAAAGAATAGGCAAACAGAGGTGCCACCAAGACACCGCGGACTCCAACCACACCATTGTCGAACGCCAATCAACCAAGACGGGCTCACCACCGTCGCGTGCTCACTGAAGGCGACACCTCCATGAAGGTGATGACGTCGCCGGCTTCACTCCCGTCCAATCCAGAGGGATTTGGGTTTTCACCCCGGTACACAAGCAAGGGAGGGAGGCAAAGGAGAAAGGGGGGACCTTAACGGCGCCTACATGCAGGGGACGGCGCCCGCAGGCGTCGCCATCGTCGTGGCTGGTAGATCCAAACATGGATTTCTCCGAGCTCCACGTCCCCACTGGTAACCCACAAGTATAGGGAATCACAACAGTTTTCGAGTGTAGAGTATTCAATCCAAATTTATTGATTCGACACAAGGGAAGCCAAAGAATATTTGCAAGTATTAGCAGTTGAGTTGTCAATTCAACCACACCTGAAGAACTAAATATCTACAGCAGAGTGATCAGTAGCAACATAATATAATAGTTTGATAATAGTAGTAACGATAGCAGCAGTAACAGTAGCAGTTTTATAACGATTGTGACAGCAACAACAATATAGTAACTTAGCAAAGGTCAATACGTGAAAAGCTCGTAGGCATTGGATCGATGATTGATGATTACGTTGGATAACATTCATCATGTAACAGTTATAACCTAGGGCGACACAAAACTAGCTCCAATTCATCAATGTAATGTAGGCATGTATTTCGTATGTAGTCATACATGCTTATAGTAAGAACTTGCATGACATCTTCTGTCCTGCCCTCCCGTGGCAACAGGGTCCATAAGGAAACTAAAGGATATTAAGGCCTCCTTCTAATAGAGAGCCAGAACAAAGCATTAACACATAGAGAATACATGAACTCCTCAAATTACAGTAATCACCAGAAAAAATCCCAACTATTGTCACTTTGGGGTATGCGGATCATAACACGTAATACGTGCATATAACTCACATGGTAGGACCAATAACAAAAATATATTCACAAAAAATAAAGGGTTTAGATCTGAAATCATGGCACACGGGCCCTAGTGACAAGCATTAAGAATGGCAAAGTCATGGCAACATCAATCTCAGAACATAGTGGATATTAGGGATCAAGCCCTAAGAAAACTAACTCGATTACATGATAAATCTCATCCAATCCATCACCGACTAGCAAGCCTACAAAGGAATTACTCACACCCGGTGGTGAGCATCATGAAATTGGTGTTGGGAGAAGGGTTGGTGATGACGATGGCAACGAATCCCCCTCTCCGGAGCCCAGAACAGACTCCAGATATGTCCTCCCTATGAAGAATAGGAGGTGGCGGCGGCTCCATATCATAAAACGCGATGATTCCTTCTATCTGATTATTTTCTTGGTGAATAGGTACTATGGAGTTCGAGATAGGGTTACGGGAGCCACCAGGGGCCCACAAGCCTACACGACGCGCCCTAGGGGGTGGCGTGCCCCTGGGCTTGTGGCACCCTAGTCGCCCCCTCTGGTATTTTCTTCTGCCAATATCTTTTATATATTCTGAAATAATTCTCCGTAAATTTTCAGCTCAATCTGAGAACTTCTATTCTGCACAAAAACAACACCATGACAATTCTGGTGAAAACAGCATCAGTCCCATGGTGTTTGATCATATCTCGCTTGTGAGAGATGTTTATTAGTCAACGGGTCTGAACCTTTCAGATCCGTGTGTGCCTTACAAATATCTATGTCATCTCCTAGATGCAGCTACCACGCGCTATTTGGAACTATTCCAAATAACTGCTCTACTATACGAATCCGGTCTACTTCTCAGAGTCACCCAGATTAGTGTCAAAGTTTGCATCGACGTAACCCTTTACGACGAACTCTTTTACCACCTCCATAATTGAGAAAATTCCTTAGTCCACTAGTTACTAAGGATAAGTTTGACCGCTGTCATGTGATCCATTCTTGGATCACTCTTGTACCCCTTGAATGACTCATGGCAAGGCACACTTCGGGTGCGGTACACAGCATAGCATACTGCAGAGCCTATGTCTGAAGCATAGGGGACGACCTTCGTCCATTCTCTCTCTTCTGCCATGGTCAGGTCTTGAGTCTTACTCAAAACTCTCACCTTATAACACAGCCAAGAATTCCTTCTTTGCCGATCTATTTTGAACTCCTTCAAAATCTTGTCATGGTGCATACTCATTTGAAAGTACTATCAAGCGATTTTTGATCTATCCGTATAGATCTTGATGCTCAATGTTCAAGTAGCTTAATCTAGGTTTTACATTGAAAACACTTTTCAAATAACCCTATATGCTTTATAGAAATTCTACAACATTTCTGATCAACAATATGTTAACAACATATACTCATCAGAAATGATATAGTGCTCCCACTCACTTCTTTGGAAATACAAGTTTCTCATAAACTTTGTATAAACCCAAAATCTTTGATCATCTCATCAAAGCATATATTCCATCTCTGAGATGCTTACTCCAGTCCTTAGAAGGATTACTGGAGGCTTTGCATAGTTGTTAGCATCTTTCAGGATTGACAAAACCTTCTGGTTGTATCACATACAACCTTTCCTCAAGAAAATCGTCGAGGAAACAATGTTTTGACATCCTATCTGCAAGATTTCATAAATAATGCAATAACTGCTAATATAATTCCAACAGGCTCTTAGCATCGCTACGAGTGAGAAAGTCTTAACATAGTAAGCTCCTTGAACTTGTTGGAAAACATCTTAGCGACAAGTCGAGCTTTCTTAATGGTGACACTTACCATCATTGTCTGTCTTCCTTTTAAAATCCATTTGTACTCAACAGCCTTACGACCATCGAGTAGTTCTTCCAAAGTCTATACTTTGTTTTCATACATGGATCCTCTCTCGGATTTTATGGCCTCAAGCCATTCGTCGGAATCCGGGCCCACCATCGCTTCTCCATAGCTCGTAGGTTCATTGTTGTCTAGCAACATGACCTCCAAGATAGGATTACATACCACTCTGAAGCAGTACGCATCCTAGTCGACCTACGAGGTTTGGTAGTGACTTGATCCAAAGTTTCATGATCACTATCATAAGCTTCTACTTCAATTGGTGTAGGTGCCACATGAACAACTTCCCGTGCCCTTCTACACACTAGTTGAAGTGATGGTTCAACAACCTCATCAAGTCTCCACCATCCTCCTACTCAATTCTTTCAAGAGAAACCTTTCCTCGAGAAAGGACCCGTTTCTGGAAACAATCACTTTTGCTTCCGGATCTGAATTGGGAGGTACACCCAATTGTTTTGGGTGTCCTATGAAGATGCATTTTATCCGCTTTGGGTTCGAGCTTATCAGGCAAAACTTTTTACATAAGCGTCACAGCCCCAAATTTTTAAGAAATGACAGCTTAGGTTTCTCTAAACCATAGTTCATACGATGTCATCTCAACGGAATTACATGGTTCCCTATTTGAAGTGAATGCGGTTGTCTCTAATGCCTAACCCATAAACGATAGTGGTAATTTGATAAGAGACATCATGGTATGCACCATATCCAATAGGGTGCATTTATGATGTTCGGACACACCATCACACTATGGTGTTCTAGGCGGTGTTAGTTGTGAAACAATTTCCACAATGTCTCAATTGTGTACCGAACTCGCAACTCAGATATTCATCTCTATGATCATATCATAGACATTTTATCCTCTTGTCACGACGATCTTCAACTTCACTCTGAAATTACTTGAACCATTCAATAATTCAGACTTGTGTTTCATCAAGTAAATATACTCAAGATCTACTCAAATCATCTCGTGAAGTAAGAACATAATGATATCCACCAAGCCTCAATACTCATTGGACCGCACACATCAAAATGTATTACTTCCAACAAGTTGCTTTCTTGTTCCATTTTACTGAAAATGAGGCTTTCACTCATCTTGCCCATGTGGTATGATTTGCATGTCTCAAGTGATTCAAAATCAAGTGAGTCCAAACGGTCCATCTGCATGGAGTTTCGCGTATATACCAATAGACATGGTTCACATGTCTCAATCTTTTCAAAAACGAGTGAGTCCAAAGATCCATCAACATGGAGCTTCTTCATGCGTTTTATACCATTATGACTCAAATGGCAGTGCCACAAGTAGGTGGCACTATATCATTACTATCTCATATATTTTGGCATGAACATGTGTATCACTATGATCGAGATTCAGTAAACCATTCATTTTAGGTACAAGACCGTTGAAGGTATTATTCAAATAAACAGAGTAACCCTTATTCTCCTTGAATGAATAACCGCATTGCGATATACATAATCCAATCATGTCTATTCTCAACGCAAACACCAAATAACAATTATTTAGGTTTAACACCAATCTCGATGGTAGAGGGAGTATGCAATGCTTGATCACATCAAGCTTGGAAACACTTCCAACACACATCGTCATCTCACCTTTAGCTAGTCTCCGTTTATTCTGCAGCTTTTATTTTGAGTTACCAACACTTAGCAACCGAACCGATATCTAATACCCTGGTGCTACTAGGAGTACTAGTAAAGTACACATTAATATAATGTATATCCAATATACTTCTATCGACCTTGCCAGCCTTCTCATCTACCAAGTATCCGTGGTAGTCCCGCTTGATGACTGCTCCCTCATTACGTAAGCACTTAGTCTCGGGTTTGGTTTCAACCTTGGGTTTCTTCACTAGAGCAAAGAATCGATTTGCCATTTCATGAAGTATCCGTTCTTGCCCTTGCCCTTCTTGAAACTAGTGGTTTCACTAACCATCAACAATTGATGCTCCTGATTGCTTTCTACTTTCGCGGCGTCAAACATCGCGAATATTTCAAGGATCATCATATCTATCCCTGATATGTTATAGTTCATCACGAAGCTCTAGCAGCTTGGTGGCAATGACTTTTGAGGAACATCACTATCTCATCTGGAAGATTAACTCCCACTTGATTCAAGTGATTTTTGTACCCAGACAATCTGAGTACAAGCTCAACGATTGAGCTTTTCTTAATTAGTTTGTAGGCTAAGAAACTTGTCGGAGGTCTCATACCTCTTGACGTGGGCACGAGCCTGAAATCCCAATTTCAGCCCTTGAACATCTCATATGTTCATGACGCTTCAAAACGTCTTCACGCCACAATTCTAAACTGCTTAACATTATCAACTATCATGTAGTCATCAAACGTGTATGTCGATGTTCACAACATCCACAGACGACGCTCGAGGTTCAAACACCGAGTGGTGCATTAAGGACATAAGCCTTCTACGCAGCAATGAGGACAATCCACAGTTTACGGACCCAGTCCGCATAATTGCTACTATCAACTTTCAACTAATTTTTCTCTAGGAACATATCTAAAATAGTAGAACTAAAGCGCGAGCTACGACATAATTTGCAAAAACCTTTTGACTATGTTCAGGATAATTAAGTTCATCTTATGAACTCCCACTCAGATAGACATCCCTCTAGTCATCTAAGTGATACATGATCCGAGTCAACTAGGCCGTGTCTGATCATCACGTGAGACGGAGTAGTCATTGTCGGTGAACATCTTCATGTTGATCGTATCCACTATACGACTCATGTTCGACCTTTCGGTCTCTTGTGTTCTGAGGCCATGTCTGTACATGCTAGGCTCGTCAAGTCAACCTAAGTGTTTCGCGTGTGTAAATCTGGCTTACACCTGTTGTATGTGAACGTTAGAATCTATCACACCCGATCATCACGTCGTGATTCGAAACAACGAACTTTCGCAACGGTGCACAGTTAGGGGGAACACTTTCTTGAAATTATTATGAGGGATCATCTTATTTACTACCATCGTTCTAAGCAAATAAGATGCATAAACATGATAAACATCACATGCAACCAAATAGTGACATGATATGGCCAATATCATTTTGCTCCTTTTGATCTCCATCTTCGGGGCTCCATGATCATCATCGTCACCGGCATGACACCATGATCTCCATCATCATGATCTCCATCATCGTGTCTTCATGAAGTTGTCTCGCCAACTATTACTTCTACTACTATGGCTAACGGTTAGCAATAAAGTAAAGTAATTACATGGCATTATCATTGACACGCAGGTCATACAATAAATAAGACAACTCCTATGGCTCCTGCCGATTGTCATACTCATCGACATGCAAGTCGTGATTCCTATTACAAGAACATGATCAATCTCATACATCACATATATCATTCATCACATTCTTTTGGCCATATCACATCACATAGCATACCCTGCAAAAACAAGTTAGACGTCCTCTAATTGTTGTTGCATGTTTTACGTGGCTGCTATGGGTTTCTAGCAAGAACGTTTCTTACCTATGCAAAGCCACAACGGTGATATGCCAATTGCTATTTACCCTTCATAAGGACCCTTTTCATCGAATCCGATCCGACTAAAGTGGGAGAGACTGGCACCCGCTAGCCACCTTATGCAACAAGTGCATGTCAGTCGGTGGAACCTGTCTCACATAAGCGTACATGTAAGGTCGGTCCGGGCCGCTTCATCCCACAATGCTGCCGAATCAAGATAGGGCTAGTAACGGTAAGCAAATTGTACAAACCATCGCCCACAACTACTTGTGTTCTACTCGTGGAAAGAATCTACGCAATAGACCTAGCTCATGATGCCACTGTTGGGGAACGTAGCAGAAATTCAAAATTTTCTACGCATCACCAAGATCAATCTACGGAGATACTAGCAACGAGAGAGAGGGAAGTGCATCTTCATACCCTTGAATATCGCGATGGGGAAGCGTTACAACAATGGGGATGAAGGAGTCGTACTCGTAGTGATTCAGATCGTGGTTGATTCCGATCTAAGCGCCGAACAACGGCGCCTCCGCGTTCAACACACGTACAGCCCGGTGACGTCTCCCATGCCTTGATCCAGCAAGGAGAGAGGGAGAGGTTGGGGAAGACTCCGTCCAGCAGTAGCACAACGGCGTGGTGGTGATGGAGGAGCGTGGCACTCCAGCAAGGCTTCGCCAAGCACTGCGAGAGACGAGGAGGGAGAGGGGTAGGGCTGCGCCAATAGAGAGGAAAACTCGTGTGTTTGGCAGCCCCAAAACCCCCACTATATATAGGAGAAGGGGAGAGGGGTCCTGCCCCCTCCAGATCCCATCTAGAGGGGAGGGGCGGCGGCCAGGAGGGGGAGACTTGCCCCCCAAGCAAGGTGGAGGCGCCCCCTCCCCTAGGGTTTTTCAACCCTAGGTGCCTTGGGCCCTTGGGGGGGCGCACCAGCCCACCTGGGGCTGGTCCCCTCCCACACTTGGCCCATGCAGCCCTCTGGGGCCGGTGGCCCCACATGGTGGACCCCGGGATCCTCCCCGTGGTCCCAGACATTACCGATAGCACCAAACTTTTCCCATGACCAAAACAGGACTTCCCATATATAAATCTTTACCTCCGGACCATTCCAGAACTCCTCGTGATGTCCAGGATCTCATCCGGGACTCCGAACAACATTCGGTAACCACGCACTACATTCCCTTATAACCCTAGCGTCATCGAAACTTAAGTGTGTAGACCCTACGGGTTCGAGAACCATGTCGATATGACCGAGAGAACTCTCCTGCCAATAACCAATAGCGGGATCTGGATACCCATGTTGGCTCCCACATGTTCCACGATGATCTCATCGGATGAACCATGATGTCAAGGATTTAATCAATCCCGTATACAATTCCCTTTGTCTACCGGTATAGTACTTGCCCGAGATTCGATCGTCGGTATCTCGATACCTTGTTCAATCTCGTTACCGGCAAGTCTCTTTACTCATTCCGTAACACATCATCCCGTGATCAACTCCTTGATCACATTGTGCACATTATGATGATGTCCTACCGAGTGGGCCCAGAGATACATCTCTGTCACACGGAGTGACAAATCCCAGTCTCGATTCGTGCCAACCCAACAGACACTTTCGGAGATACCCGTAGTGCACCTTTATAGCCACCCAGTTACGTTCTGACGTTTTGCACACCCAAAGCATTCTTACGGTATCCTGGAGTTGCACAATCTCATGGTCTAAGGAAATGATACTTGTCATTAGAAAAGCTTTAGCAGACGAACTACACGATCTTGTGCTATGCTTAGGATTGGGTCTTGTCCATCACATCATTCTCATAATGATGTGATCCTGTTATCAATGACATCCTATGTCCATGGTCAGGAAACCATAACCATCTATTGATCAACGAGCTAGTCAACTAGAGGCTCACTAGGGACATGTCGTGGTCTATGTATTCACACATGTATTACGGTTTCCAGTTAATACAATTATAGCATGAACAATAGACAATTATCATGAACAAGGAAATATAATAATAACCATTTTATTATTGCCTCTAGGGCAAATTTCCAACACATATTTCAGTATACAATTTCTTAACGTCATGCTCACATCATAACAATTACATATACTAAGTGCCTCAAAGACATACCTTGCGCCTCGTCGAGCCGCCTGTTCATAAGCGTGATGTCATCATCCGCCACATCAACTTTCTGCTTCAGATGTTCAATCTATGTAGCTCAGGCAGTCGCCATGGATGTAACAGCCTGTGTTTCAATTAGTCAGATCATTTCCTGGGCATATATTTCTTGATCCTCTGTTCGCCTCCCTTTGGACGCCAACCAGAGTCTCATGGGCTACTATCTATACACAGGCGCATTTTGCGTTTATAACACAATTAAAAATATTACATTACGTACCTAAAAGCCTCTTAGAAGGCTCGTCAAGGCTTCATTCAATCCGCTTTTCACGGACCGAACCCTCTCAACCACTGTACCATCAAAGTATGTTGATCCTCTGAGACAGACGCATGACGCAATGCGTCCATCAAGGTATCCGGCGCCTCCAGATCCGAAGCAGATTGCGCCGTCCCTCGGAAATCGGATAGTCTGGGACCTTTGTTGTTGGTCCCTGTAGGGGCCGCACACCCTGAACCTTGGACGACCGAAGTATTGCCTTTGGGCCCGGTTGTCGGTGTCAAAACCGGCGGATCTCGGGTAGGGGGTCCCGAACTGTGCGTCTTAGGCTAATGGTAACAGGAGGCAGGGTACACAATGTTTACCCAGGTTCGGGCCCTCTCGATGGAGGTAATACCCTACTTCCTGCTTGATTGATCTTGATGATATGAGTATTACAAGAGTTGATCTACCATGAGATCGTAGAGGCTAAACCCTAGAAGCTAGCCTATGATTATGATTGTTCTTGCCCTACAGACTAAACCCTCTAGTTTATATAGACACCGGAGGAGGCTAGGGTTGCACAAAGTCGGTTATAGAGAAGGAGATCTACATATCCGAATTGCCAAGCTTGCCTTCCACGCAAAGGAGAGTCCCACCCGGACACGGGACGAAGTCTTCAATCTTGCATCTTCATAGTCCAACAGTCCGGCCAAAGTATATAGTCCGGCTGTCCGAGGACCCCCTAATCTAGGACTCCCTTAGTAGCCCCCTAACCAGGGTTCAATGACGATGAGTCCGACGCACAGATTGTCTTCGGCATTGCAAGGCGGGTTCTTCTCCAAATCCAGAGTACCTGTTGTAACGAGCAGTGTCCGTCTTCCCATAAATGTTACACTCCTTGGCTTCTGTGCTTTAATAATGGCTATCTCCACGTGTCGAGGGAATGCGAGAAGTCGGGGCATTTTTACATTTGCCACCCTGACCATGTAAGTAAATCATCTATTTAAAGAGACGGGGATCCTCAGATCCAAATCACACCATCCTCCCCCAGCGAGTATCCATCAGAGCGCGCCCGGAAGAAACCATTCCATCATGGCTGGCCGTCGCAGCTCCTCCTCTCGCTCCCGTAGCACTAAGCTAGGCGATTGGGAGAAGTGTTCGGTCCCCCATAGCCGATTGGTAGAGTTGCAGACCCAGGGGTTTCTCCCGCCTGCGTACATGGTCCCCGTCTGAGCCGGACTAGCCACATATAATGGCGGGGAGCAAGCGGAGAGTTCTCCCAACCCATCCAAGGGGGAGCGAGTATGTTTTGTCCCCTACTTGCTGAGGGGACTTGGATTTCCAATCCATCCATTCCTCTGTGGGCTCCTATAGTTCTACGGCCTCTAGCTGCATAACTTCACTCCTGCCTCCATACTACACATCGCAGGCTACGTCGCCTTCTGCGAGCTATTTTTGGGCTGCGAAGCTCATTTCGAGCTATGGAAGAGGCTATTCTGCCTCGTACCCCGCACTTAGGAGGGGTCGATATATCAAGTGGGCGGAGCCGAAATATGGCGCATCACCGGGACCGGATACTTGTCCGGTACTCTGAAGAAGACATCCGAAGACTGGCCTTCGGAGTGGTTTTATATGGAGGATGTTCCCCTTCCGGACCCTATTCGGATGGGCCTTCCTGAGTTCGCTAATGCCTCGTTGAAGAAACGCCACAGCTGGCGCCCTCGGAGCCCCCAGGAGGAAGACAGCAAAGAGGTCGTTTACCTGATGGGCAGGATAAAAATGCTGGCCAAATCAGGACTGACAATAATCGAGGTTATGTCAATTTGTATAATGCGGGGGGTGCAGCCACTTCAGTATCGGGGGAAACCCATGTGGCACTTCAATGGAGAAGACGATGCCACCCGCTGCGGTCGTAAAGGTCTGGACTCCGCCGCCGCTCTGGCGAAGATACTGCCCGATTTGTACGAAGGAGAAGAAGAGGAGTTCCCGTATTAAGCCACGGGATGGATTCTCCATGTACAACCCCCAAGCTGGGTGAGCTGCTATCCTTTATTCCAGTCCTTCCCGCATTCTTCATCATAAATATTTACCTTGCTAATTCATAGCAGGAACTGCGAAAAGCTGTGAGGGAGATCCACAACCCGTCTCCACAGCCAGAGGACCCCGACCGGGCCCTCGACCCCGGACTCGAATAAGATCCGGACGTATTTGTGGAGCTCGTTGACAAGACGTTCTATCAGCTAAGCTGTGATGGTGCCTTGGTGGCCATCATTGCCGATTACCCTAGCCTACTCCCTGCATAGCATGTAAGCAAAATCAGAGTCCCAACTTTCGATAAGGATCCCTTCTTTGCACCTTACCCACCGCACACGTATTGCGTCTTATAGGGAATGCCATCGGGGCACCGTGCCGAACCCGCGGTAACTCGTCAACAAGGGGCACCGAAGCCGGGTAGGCTCAAAAGGAAGGTGGTCAGGACCGAGACGCCGTCGCAGAGGTATGGTTAAAAAACTTGCTCCGTGGTTATCGTCTCTAAAATATAACAATGTTCGTGGTCCCTGGCAGAAAAAACACTCGCCGGACAGTGTCTGGAGAACCTGCCCGCCATGCCTCCACCAGCTGGATTCCAGAGCTGGACTCAGGGGCGGAGGCTAACGCGGGAACAACGCCTGACGGTCCTCCTACAGAGGATGCGGATAGAATGTCTACTACAAATTCCGAAGTGGAGAGCGCCATGAATCACAGGCGTCGACGGGCCATACTCCGCGATCCTACTTTCTCCGAAGAGGCGTTCAACGCCTTCAACTCAGTAGATGCGTACATTTGAGCTGCTCAAGATGGTCTTGCTAGGGCCACGGACCAGTATGTGAAGGATATACGGGTAAGAAAATCTTATAATTATGTATACCAGTAGCCCTTGAGACTTGAAACAGTTGGCACAACTGATTTAAGGATCATTGTATGCATAGGTTCTTACGAAGAAGAATACCCAGTTGACTAAAGAGCTGGAGGAGTGCAAAGCCCAGCTACTGGCCGCAGTTGCCAGAATGGAGGAGTCCAAGAAGGACCCGTCTGGTAATACTTGTCATGATCAAAAAAATAATGTAATGACATGTACCAGCTAGTATTCGGCATGCATGCAAATCTAACAATAGATTCTGCAGACAATCCTGGAGGCAATCCGGAGATCGTATCGGGGGATGAGCAACTGCTCAACGACAGCTAGGGGCTGGTGAGCGCGTGCTTACACGGGTTATTCGAGAGAATAATGATCTCAAGGACGCCAAAACCCGGTTGGACATTGAATTAAAAGATATTGGGGGCCAACTTGCTGACTCCGTGAAGGAGAATAAGAGGCTTCGACGCGGCATTTTTAGTAAGTGCTCAAATGAACCTTTATACAGTTCGGCGAAGAAACAGGCTAACAGAATTATGTCTATAGGTATGCTGATAGGTCATCCCAAAGAGGAGATGCCCAGATCTGCAGGCGATCTTCTGCAATAACTCTCACAACTGCACGAACAAGTTTGGCAGGTGATGCAGGGTATCGCCCAGGCCTTGTGGCCATCCTCCTCCCTGCCCGGAGGCATGGGGGAGCTTGTAGAGATGCTCAAGGGAGCGCGGCGGCGCTTCCGATTATGTAAGATATCGGCCTGCCGGCAAGGTGCAAGGGAAGCCTGGGCCATGGTGAAGACGCGATACACCAAGGCTGACCCGAACCACATGGCCGAGGTCAGGCCCGTAGGGTCAGATGGGGAAGAGATCCCGTTAGTCTGGTATATGACCAGGTAGCATTAGCCACAAAGTATTCCCAATAGGATTGTAGGCTAGACAGCCTGTTGGATGGTATAGAAGAAGAATTTAGTTAGTCTAAGTGACTGTTTATTTCAGATGACATATTTTGTCCCTAGCCAGATTGTAAATCATTTGTCATGGCGACCTTTTCAAATTCCCTCCGGACCCGATAGTCCGAGTGTATCCGAATACCCGCCGCTTATATAAACCGGGTGCGCGTGGAAACCAGACGTAGGGGTCATAAGTGCTTGAACAAACAAGTACCCAACTAGCTATGTTATATTACATGGATAGTAAGAAACATCTTCCATGGAGAATAGTTCCATTAAGGGTTCCTTTCCCTGGGTACGCATGCATTAATGTGCATGTCCGAGCTGCATAATGGGACGCAGGATATAAAACGTCTGGGGGTTTATATTGTAAGTAGGTAAGAAACATCTTTTTATCACCGACCAAATATTCTCTTAAGAACGCTAGCTTTCGGCTTCACCCAGTCTGAGGTACACATCCGGCTGACCCGACAGTAACAATCGCAGAGGTGCTTCCCTTATGCCCTAGCCGAATTAACGGGAACATAGGGCATAAACACAAGAGCCAGGCAACCCAGCTTGGCCAAAACTTAAGTCATATCGATGCATATAATGGCGAAAAAAGGTACATATGGAGAAGTGATGCATATGTGGTGGGCATAAAGCCCAGAAGATAATTATATTAAGCTTTTGTATAAGAAGCCCCCAGGTATATTGAGCGCGCATAGCATGGAAGGAGTGCGGTCGAAGCACACTTGAAGCTTTTAAGGCTATATAAAAAAGAAAGAGAGAAAGAGGATATAACTTAAAAAAAGAAAGGCGGAGGTAAGGAGACGAACACAGAGTTCGGCTGTAGCGACCCGACCTCAGATGGTCAAGTCTCTGTGCTCAGGTGTCATCCCTAGATCAGTAATGCTGACACCACACAGTACTTCGAAGGATTTATGACAGAGTAGCAATCACACACTTATTACATCGATGTCCCAAAAGAGGACTTATTACAATAAATATGGCTTAAGGCCATCTAATAACGATAACAGCGGAAGACTTGGAAGATAAGTGAGTCCATCAACTCCAACGGAGTCACTGAGTATAGAACCACGACCTAAAAGCACCTTACTCGTCGTCTGAAAAGTCTGCAACATGAAACGTTGCAGCCCGAAAACGAGTCAGCACATGGAATATGCTGGCAATGTAACACATAGAGAATAATGGTTGATAAGCCTATACTACATGCATATATGGCTGGTGGAAAAGCTCTATGGTTACAGTTTTTGCATAAAGCCAATTTTTCCCTACTGCAAAGGAATAAATTTATTTAACTATCATGGTGGTTGTTAAACATTGAGAATGGTTGACAGCATCCTCAATCCCAATTAAAAGTAATCATTAACAAACCCAACAATATTAAATTAGAGTAACATGTTGAGATTCACATGATATTCAAGTACTAGATACTCAAGTTGTCCATAACCGGGGACACGACTAATCATGATTAGTTTGTACACTCTGCAGAGGTTTGCGCACTTTTCCCCACAAGACTCGATCGCCTCCGTTTGGTTTCTCGCACTACATGGTGTTTGAGAAACGGATGACCGAGACATAGTCTTTCAAAAGCGCTAGCACCTTACGATGGGTAGACCGATACACCTACATTCCCTACACCTGCTAGTAAATCGCGGAAAAAATCCGACTAAAAAAAAGAAAACGACGAACGGTTAAACGAACGGACATTCGTTAACCGGGAATAACCGGTGATCACGTTCGTTAAGACGAACGGTCCGGCGAACGCTCGCTAAACAACAAAACGGAAATAAAAACCGATCTAGGGTTTTTTCGAAAAAAACCGAAACATCGAAAAATAAACTGGAACGGTTTATTAGAAAACCGAACAGGGCGAGGGGCGGCGCGGCGCGGTGGCTACCTCCACGAGGGCTCGTGGGCGGCGGCTTGGCGTGGGGCGACGGCGACGCGGGCGGCGGCGGCGGCGGCGCTGCTATCGCTACTGGCTGCGAGGCGGTGTGGGGAGGAGAGGGGTGTTGGGTATTTAAAGGGGGAGGGTGGCTTGGGGAGGGGAAAGCAAGGAGGAGGAGGAGGAATCCTCCTCGGATTCGCCGGTGGCGGCAAGCACGGTCAAGCACGGGCGCCAAGACGCGGAGGGGGCGCGCTGGGCCCTTGGCCCAGTCAAGGCCAAGGGTTTTTTTAATAATTTCAAGCAGAAAAACAAAGAAAAATAAAATCTAAACGAACCCCAAAAATTACAAAGTAAAATTTCCCCGACTCCTAAGAATGAGTCGAACAAAATGAACTTTTACTCGGGGCCTAAATGCAATTTTTGAAAACACGCATTTTTCCCTAAGGCAAAGAAACTCCGAGAAAATCCAAAATTTGATTTATTTATTAAATCTTCATTTTCCTAAATTTTGGGAAAGTCATTTTATTCCCTCTCATATTTTTGATATTGGAAAAATAATTGAAGATAAAATAAATCAAATCAAATGATCCTCTTTTCATAACATGAGAAAAACTCAAATATGAAAAATTACGAAATCTCCAACTCTCTCCGAGGGTCCTTGAGTTGCGTGAAATTTCTAGGATCGACAAAAAGCAAGAAAATATGCAATGCATGATGATCTAATGTATAACATTCCAAATTGAAAATTTGGGATGTTACATCGGCACTAGGCGTAGAATCTTCGGAGTCTGGCTGCGTTCCATGGGTTCGGCTCGAGTTGATTATCTGATGCATCCCGCAGACGGTACACTCCTCTGGTGAGAACTTTATCAATGATGAAGGGACCCTCCCACTTGGGCTTGAGCTTGTCCTTTTTCTTCTCCGGTAGGCGTAGAACAAGTTCGCCAACATTATAAGTTTTGGCCCGTACTTCTCTGCTTTGATACCTTCGAGCCTGTTGTTGATAGAATGCGGAACGGGCCTTTGTAACGTCCCACTCCTCCTCCGGGGCATCTAAACTATCCCGCCAATCCAGCTCGGCTTCTCTCTCTTCGTACATGCGCACTCGAGGTGAGTCATGAATGAAGTCGCAGGGCAATACCGCCTCTACGCCGTACACCATAAAAAACGGTGTGTATCCAGTAGTGCGACTCGGCGTGGTCCGTAGCCCCCATAGTACGTAGTCGAGCTCCTCAACCCAGTGCATATCTGATTCCTTCAAGGATCACACTAGTCTGGGTTTGATGCCGTTCATAATGAGACCATTTTCTCATTCAACTTGACCGTTTGTTTGGGGATGATAGACGGAGGCATAATCGAGCTTAATGCCCATGTTGCTGCACAAGGTTTTCACCTTGTCGGCTGTGAAGTTGGAGCCGTTATCAGTGATGATGATGTGGGGGACACCGTAACGGTGTACGACCCCGGATATGAAGTCTATCACTGGTCTGGATTCGGCCGTTTTAACTGGTTTGGCCTCTATCCATTTGGTGAATTTATGTACCATGACCAACAAGTATTTTTTTTCTTATGGCTTCCTCCTTTAAGGGGTCCAACCATATCGAGCCCCCAGACCACAAAGGGCCAAGTTATGGGGATTGTTTGGAGAGCGGTAGGTGGCATATGGCTTTGATTTGCAAAAAGCTGGCAACCGACGCAATGTTGGACGAGGTCCTGTGCGTCTGCTCGGGCTGTTGGCCAGTAGAAACATGTACGGAAGGCCTTGCTTACAAGGGCCCGGGCTATAGCGTGATACGTCTCCGTCGTATCTACTTTTCCAAACACTTTTGCCCTTGTTTTGGACTCTAACTTGTATGATTTGAATGGAACTAACCCGGACTGACGCTGTTTTCAGCAGAATTGCCATGGTGTTGTTTTATGTGCGAGAAAACAAAAGTTCTCGAATGACCAAAACTCCACGGAATATCTTAGAATAAATAATAAAAATCCTCGCTAAAGATGAAGACCAGGGGCCCACACCTGTTCACGAGGGTGGGGCGCGCCCCCCGGGCGCGCCTCTACCTCGTGGGCCCTCGGTGGCCCTCCGACGCCAACTCCAACTCCATATATTGGCTTTGGGAGAAAAAATCGAGAGAAAGTTTCATCGCGTTTTACGATCTGAGCCGCCGCCAAGCCCTAATCTCTCTCGAGGGCTGATCCGAGTCCGCTCGGGGCTCCAGAGAGGGGATTCGTCATTGTCGTCATCATCAACCATCCTCCATCACCAATATCATGATGCTCACCGCCGTGCATGAGTAATTGCATCGTAGGCTTGCTGGACGGTGATGGGTTGGATGAGATTTATCATGTAATCGAGTTAGTTTTGTTAGGGTTTGATCCCTAGTATCCACTATGTTCTGAGATTGATGTTGCTATGATTTTGCTATGCTTAATGCTTGTCACTAGGGCCCGAGTGCCATGATTTCAGATCTAAACCTATTATGTTTTCATGAATATATGTGTGTTCTAGATCCTATCTTGCAAGTCTATAGTCACCTACTATGTGTTATGATCCGGCAACCCCGAAGTGACAATAATCGGGACCAGTCCCGGTGATGACCATAGTTTGAGGAGTTCATGTATTCACTATGTGCTAATGCTTTGTTCCGGTTCTCTATTAAAAGGAGGCCTTAATATCCCTTAGTTTCAATAGGACCCGCTGCCACGGAGGGTAGGCAAAAGATGTCATGCAAGTTTTTTCCATAAGCACGTATGACTATATACGGAATACATGCCTACATTACATTGATGAACTGGAGCTAGTTCTGTGTCACCTGTTATGATCATTACATGACGAACCACATCCGGCATAATTATCCATCGCTAATCCGGTGCCTACGAGTTTTCCATATACTGGTTTACGCTTATTTACTTTTCCGTTGCTGCTGTTACAATCACTACGAAAATACCAAAAACATTACTTTTGTTGTCTTTACTTTGTTACCGTTACCACCACTATCATATTACTTTGCTACTAAACACTTTGCTGTAGATACTAAGTTTCCAGGTGTGGTTGAATTGACAACTCAGCTTCTAATACTTGAGAATATTCTTTGGCTCCCCTTGTGTCGAATCAACAAATTTGGGTTGAATACTCTACCCTCGAAAACTATTGCGATCCCCTATACTTGTTGGCTATCAAGACCTTTTTCTGGCGCCGTTGCCGGGGAGCATAGCTCTATTCTTTGAGTCACTTGGGATTTATATCTACTGGACACTATGAAGAACTTGAAAGATGATCAAACTACTATTTTGCCCTCAACTACGAGGGGAGGTAAGGGACTGCCATCTTGCCTTGCACTAGATTCTCCTTCTGTTATGAGTAAGTTTGCGACACCTAAACCTACTACTGCTATTGATTCTAATATGTCGCATGTTACTGATGATGCCACTTCTGCTATGAATGATACTTATGATGAAACTACTTCTATGCTTGATACTACTGTGGCACTTGGTGAATTTCTTGATGAGCAAATTGCTAGGTCTAGAGAAAGAGAAATTACTGAACCGGAACACGATGATGTTAGTGATGATGAACCTATGCCTGCTATTCCTGAGGGTTATCTTTTTAATGCTGAATCTATTGAAGCTATTCTTGCTTGCCAGGATAGTCTTGAACGTAAGAGGTTGCTAGTTAAGTGGAGTAAAGAATCTTTTAGAGATAGGATGAGACCCGACCCTGCTTTTGCAACTTCACCTATCTGTGTTCCTGATCAGGATTATTATGATTTTTCTGTTGATCCAGATATAATTACTTTGGTTGAATCTGATCCTTTTAATGGCTATGAATCTGAAACTGTTGTGGGACATCTTCGTAAGTTAGATGATATAGCTGCCCTGTTTACTAATAATGAGAGATCGCGCTACCTTTATTTACTCAAAATATTTCCGTTCTCATTAAAGGGTGATGCTAAGAAATGGTTTAATTCTCTTGATCCTGGTTGTGTGCAAAGTCCACAGGATATGATTTATTACTTCTCTGCTAAATATTTCCCTACTCATAAGAAACAAGCTGCTTTGAGGGATATATATAATTTTGTGCAAATTGAAGAAGAAAGTCTCCCACAAGCTTGGGGGAGGCTTCTCAAGTTACTTAATGCTTTGCCTGATCATCCTCTTAAGAAACCTGAAATACTTGAGATCTTTTATAATGGACTAACTGATGCTTCCAGAGATTACATGGATAGTTGTGCTGGTTCTCTTTTCAGGGAAAGAACACCGGATGACGATGAAATTCTATTGAATAATATGTTGGCAAATGAAAATAATTGGGCACCTCCTGAGCCAACTCCCAAGCCAGCTCCTGAGCCCATTACTGAGCCTATTCCTAAACCAACTCTGAAGAAGAGAGGTGTTCTATTTCTCAGTCCCGAAGATATGCAAGAGGCAAAGAAATCTATGAAAGAAAAAGGTATTAAAGCTGAAGATGTTAAGAATTTACCTCCTATTGAAGAAATACATGGTCTTAATTTACCGCCTGTTGAAGAAGTATAGGATCTCAATTACTTATTTACTGAAGAACCTCCCGATATCCCGACACAGGTAGTGAAGGTAAATTCTCTCTATAGATATGATAAAGCTGAAGTCCCTCCTACTAAAATTGCTAGTCAGTGCTTGGATGAGTTTGATGACTTTATGTTTAAGCAAGATGACTTTAATGCTTATTTTGGTAGACAATTAAAACATAATACCTTTATGATTAAACGCTTGGGTGATTATATGGCTGATATTAGAGGTGAACTTAAACTTGTTAGCAAACATGCTTCTATGGTTACCACTCAAGTAGAACAAGTACTTAAAGCTCAGAAAGAAGTGCTTGATGAAATGAATAGTAAGAAAAATGATTATGATGTTAGAGTGGCTACTAGAACTGGTAGAATGACTCAGGAACCTTTGTATCCTGAAGGCCACCCTAAGAGAATCGAGCAAGATTCTCAGAGAAATAATATTGATATGCCTAGTTCTTCTAAGAGGAAGAGAAAGAAAAATGACAGGACTGTGCAAACTTCTAGTGAACCTATTGCTGAACCACATGAGAATCCAAATGACATCTCTGTTTTTGATGCTGAAACACAATCAGGTGATGAACATGAACCTAGTGATAATGTTAATGATAATGTTCATGTTGATGGTCAACCTAGTAATGATAATGATGTAGAAGTTGAACCTGCTGTTGATCTTGATAACCCACAATCAAGGAATCAACGTTATGACAAAAGAGATTTTGTTGCTAGGAAACACGGTAAAGAAAGGGAACCATGGGTTCAGAAACCCATGCCTTTTCCTCCTAAACCATCCAAGAAAAAGGATGATGGGGATTTTGAGCGCTTTCTTTGAAATGATTAGACCCATCTTTTATGTATGCGATTAATCGATGTGCTCAAAACAAATCCTTATGCTAAGTATATGAAGGATATTATTACTAATAAAAGAAAGATACCAAGCTGAAATTTCCACCATGCTTGCTAATTACACTTTTAAGGGTGGAATACCAAAGAAACTTGGAGATCCCTGAGTGCCTACTATACCATGCTCCATTAAAAGAAGTTATGTTAAAACCGCTTTATGTGATCTTGGAGCCGTGTTAGTGTTATGCCTCTCTCTTTATATCGTAGACTTGACTTGAATAAGTTGACACCTCTGAAATATCTTTGCAAATGGCTGATAAATCAACTGCTATACCTGCCGGTATTTGTGAGGATGTGCTGTTGTGGTTGCAAACGTTACTATTTTAATGGACTTTCTTATTCTTGATATTCCCGAGGATGATAGTATGTCTATTATTCTTGGAAGACCTTTCCTTAATACTGCAGGGGTTGTTATTGATTGCACCAAAGGCAATGTCACTTTTCATGTTAATGGCAATGAGCACACGGTGCATTTTCCGAGGAAACAACCCCAAGTTTATAGTATCAACTCTATTGGAAAAGTTCCATCGATTATATTTGGAGGTTTTGAATTTCCTCTCCATACTGTCAAGAAAAAGTATGATATTCTTATTGTTGCGGATTTTCATATCCCGCTGAGGTAACTTAGTGTCATTCGAAATTTCTCCGGTTCCGTGATTATTCCGAATGAGTTTGTTAACAAGACTTGATCAACCTTGTTATTGGGTTCATTTTGATGATCACAAGATGGATGAAACTAGAAGCACAACCTTCTGCACCCTCTTTATATTTTCTGTTATTTAGTAGAAATAAAGTAAAATAATATTTTTTCATCTGCCTCTCGACTTATCCGCAATATAAAAATATCCTGAAAATAAAAGTCCTTAGAATGCCATGCCAATTTAATATGATTTTTTCGGGAATATTTGAGGATTTACTGTGCAAAAATTACCGTGGGGGGAGCTGCCACCTGGCCACGAGGGTGGAGGGCGTGCCCTACACCCCTGGGCGCGCCCCTGCCTCGTGGGCCCATGGTGGCCCTCCTCCACTTATCCCTGCACCCATCTTCTTCCTCTGTCTCGCACAAACCCGAAAAACCAACTCAAGCTCGTGTTCCAGCCTCTTTTGCTGTGATTTCTGATCTCCTTGCTCAAAGCACCTCTCGCAAAACTACTTGGGGAGATTGTTCCTTTGTATGTGACTCCTCCATTGGTCCAATTAGTTGTTGTTCTAGTGCTTTATTCATTGCAAATTTGTGCTGCATAGGTGACCATGTTCTTGAGCTTGCATGTCAAATTTATATGGTTCCAAGTAGTTCTAATGCTTGATATATGCCCTAGGCACTTGTGGGAGTTGTTGCTATCAATTTTATTGAAGTTGGTTCACTTTTATTTGAAGTTACTAAAAGTTTCAGAATTATTTTCAGAGAAAACAATATGCTTAGGAAGATGTTCCAAGGTGGTTCCTCAAGGAAGAAAGGCCCCAGGCTTGGAATGCGTAATGGTGACGAGGAACCACCAAGAGACGCACTCGTGAGGCCCTGTGAATGGACTTTGGAAAATTTTATGAATCAAGTGGGAATCAAAGAAGAATTTAGTGCATATTTGTGTAACGCTGGTCTTGAGGACTTTGAAGCTGACAAATGCCCCCAGTATCATGATCTCACAAGTTCATTTGTGAGGAGGTTTGAGTTTTCATCTTCGCTTAATTCTCCTTCAGTCATGTTTGATCTTTATGACAAATCTTATACCATGGACTTAGAGGATTTCACTTCTGCTTGCAAACTTCCATCTTGGGGTAATGTCAGGGATCCCCCTAAATCTGAATATAGAGACTTTCTTGCTAGAATAACTGTGGGGGAATCTAGAGATATAACACAAGACACTATAGGGAGCGTTCACTTTCCTGCTATACATTATTTTGCTCTCTTCATTGGTAGATGTATAACTGCTAAGGATGAAGCATGTCGCATGTGTGCCCCTGATCTCAGCATTCTCAGAAGTGCTGTGTTAGGAGACCAATCTTATCATATGGGCACCATTGTAGTTCGTAGGTTGCATCACAATAGGCATAACGGAGATTTCTTTGGAGGAATTTATGCAACCCGCTTAGCTAATTTTCTTGATGTAGACATTCGTGAGGGTGATATGGAGTTACCCACTTCTTATTTAGATCTTGATTCTATGTTTTCCCACTAGTTCATTGAGAGGACTGGCCCACCTTTCCAGTATCGACTAATCTTTAACAAACGGCATGTGGTCCGTGTTGCTCTTCCTGCTCCTACCTTCTTTGATTTTCAGGCAAGAGGAAAATATATTAGTACCAGGGAGGAGGCAGATGAGTACGAGAGAAGAGCGGAGGCAGATCGACGCCACGCTGCAGCTCAGGAGGCGGTAGCCGCTGCATCGCAGTACGACCCCAGCTTCACCTACGGATATCCGCCAGGCCATCCCTGGCAATAGACCAACTTAGGCCAAAAGCCTAAGCTTGGGGGAGTACGTATTTCCCACCGACATTACATTCATGTTCACACACACTCATTGCTAGATGTCGGTGCTCATACTTTTTCACTGTAATATCCATGCTAGTTTATCTTCTTCTTCCTGCTTTCTTCTTGTGTGTTTGATAAACCTTAAGAAAAACAAAAAAATTAGTAGTAGTTTATTTCTCTGCTTGTAGTAGAATAAATGAAAACCCAAAAATATTTCCCGTTCTTCTTTTGCTTGTTGGGAGCTTTCCCATGTAAATAGTTTCATTTTCTTTTCTTTCTTTGGGGGTCGCGAAGACTATATTGAAAATGCTTAGTGGCTCTCATATGCATGATCGTTTATTTAACTTAGAGCCCATATTACTTGTCTTCTCTCTTGAGTTGAATGCTTGCAGATTCCAGCTTAGTCTAATGCACATTATACACACCGTTCAGTCGTGCAAGTGAAAGGCAATAATGATGATATATGATGGACTTATTGGGAAGAGAAAAGGTGGTATGAACTCGACCTCTCTTGTTTTTGTAAATATGATGATTCATCGTTCCTGATTCAGCTATTATGAAGTAAACATATTTGTAATGACATTTAGAGATTATAGTTGCTTGTGCCATGCTTGATTAGCTATGAGTCATAATGGTTTACCTTGCGTGCCAACATGCTATTAGAATGATTATGATGTGGTATGATGGGATGGTATCCTCCTTTAAATGAATTGAGTGACTCGACTTGGCACATGTTCACGCATGTAGTTGAATCAAATCAACATAGCCTTTATGATATTTATGTTCATGGTGGATTATATCCTACTCATGCTTGTATTCGGTGTAAATTAATTTTGATGCATCTTTACGACTATTGTCGCTCTCTCAGTTGGTCGCTTCCCAGTCTTTTGCTAGCCTTCACCTGTTCTAAGCAGGAATACTGCTTGTGCATCCAAACTCCTTAAACCCCAAAGTTATTCCATATGAGTCCACTATACCTACCTATATGCGGTATTTACCTGCCGTTCCAAGTAAATTTGTATGTGCCAAACTCTAAACCTTCAAATAAACATTCTGTTTTGCATGCTCGAATAGCTCATATGTCAACTAGAGCTGCCATTATCTTCCGTGTTAGGCGGGTTATTCTCAAGAGGAGTGGACTCCGCTCCTCATTCACGAGAAAATGGCTGGTATCCGGATGCCCATCCCCATGCTTTGTGCAAACTAAATCAAAATAACGCAAACAAAACTCCCTTGGGACCCGTTGAATGTTGGAGGCACTCGTTGTTTCGAGCAAGCCATGGATTGATGCTTGTGGAGGAAGGGGAGTATAAACTTTACCATTCTGTTTGGGAATCGCCTATAATCTATTTAGCATGGAAGATATCGTCGTCTTTTAGTTGTTATGTTGACAATGAAAGTATGCCGCTCAAAATATAATTTATCTCTATTTCAAAATCGAGCTCTAGCACCTCTACGAATCCCTGCTTACCTCTGCGAAGGGCCTATCTATTTACTTTTATGTTGAGTCATCACCCTTCTCATTAAAAAGCACCCGCTGGAGAGCACACTGTCGTTTGCATTCATTATTATTGGTTTATATTGGGTATGACTTGACTGGATCTCTTTTACCATGAATTACAATGTTTAGTCAGTCCTTGATCTTTAAAGGTGCTCTGCATTTATGTTTTGTGGTCTCGGAAAGGGCTGGCGAGATACCATTTTGTTATATCATGTTATGTTTATTTTGAGAAAGTGTTGTCATCCGAGTTATATTATTATGGCTCGCTAGCTGATTATGCTATTGATATGAGTAATTGTGAGACCTACGTGTTATTGTGAGTATGGTTAGTTCATAATAATTGCTGAAACTTGAATGCCGGCTTTTCATGTTTACAACAACAAGAGCAAACAGAGTTTGTAAAAGTTTTTCTTTTTCTCTTTCAGTTTGTCAACTGAATTGCTTGAGGACAAGCATGGGTTTAAGCTTGGGGGAGTTGATACGTCTCCATCGTATCTACTTTTCCAAACACTTTTGCCCTTGTTTTGGACTCTAACTTGTATGATTTGAATGGAACTAACCTGATCGACGCTTTTTTCAGAGAATTGCCATGGTGTTGTTTTATGTGCAGAAAACAAAAGTTCTCGGAATGACCTGAAACTCCACGGAATATCTTAGAATAAATAATAAAAAATCCTTGCCAAAGATGAAGACCAGGGGTCCCACACCCTGTTCACGAGGGTGGGGGGCGCTCCCCTCCCCCCTGGGCATGCCCCCTACCTCTTGGGCCCCCTGGTGGACCTCTGACGCCAACTCCAACTCCATATATTGTCTTTCGGGGAGAAAAAATCAGAGAGAAAGTTTCATCGCGTTTTACGATACGGAGCCGCCGCCAAGCCCTAATCTCTCTCGGGAGGGCTGATCTGGAGTCCGTTCGGGGCTCCGGAGAGGGGGATTCGTCGCCGTCGTCATCATCAACCATCCTCCATCACCAATTTCATGATGCTCACCGCCGTGCATGAGTAATTGCATCGTAGGCTTGCTGGACGGTGATGGGTTGGATGAGATTTATCATGTAATCGAGTTAGTTTTGTTAGGGTTTGATCCCTAGTATCCACTATGTTCTGAGATTGATGTTGCTATGACTTTGTTATGCTTAATGCTTGTCACTAGGGCCCGAGTGCCATGATTTAAGATCTGAACCTATAATGTTTTCATGAATATATCTGTGTTCTAGATCCTATCTTGCAAGTCTATAGTCACCTACTATGTGTTATGATCCGACAACCCCGAAGTGACAATAATCAGGACCACTCCCGATGATAACCGTAGTTTGAGGAGTTCATGTATTCACTATGTGCTAATGCTTTGTTCCGGTTCTCTATTAAAAGGAGGCCTTAATATCCCTTAGTTTCCAATAGGACCATGCAAGTTCTTTTCCATAAGCACGTATGACTATATACGGAATACATGCCTACATTACATTGATGAACTGGAGCTAGTTCTGTGTCACCCTATGTTATGACTGTTACATGACGAACCACATCCGGCATAATTATCTATCTCTAATCCGGTGCCTACGAGTTTTCCATATACTGGTTTACGCTTATTTACTTTTCCGTTGCTACTATTACAATCACTACAAAAATACCAAAAACATTACTTTTGCTGTCTTTACTTTGTTACCGTTACCACCACTATCATATTACTTTGTTGCAGATATTAAGTTTCCAGGTGTGGTTGAATTGACAACTCAACTGCTAATACTTGAGAATATTCTTTGGCTCCCCTTGTGTCGAATCAACAAATTTGGGTCGAATACTCTACCCTTGAAAACTGTTGCGATCCCCTATACTTGTGGGTTATCACAGCGTGATGGTCGCCGAGTCCAGCACGAATTTTGGCCAGTAGCTGCCGTCCCTCCTCTTCGGAGATGCACCTTTGGAGCACTCCGGTCGCGCTTTTCTTGTAAAGCTCTCCCTCGTGAACCTTGTAGGCTTTAGAGCACCGCACAATGCAACGCGCCTCATTTTGGTCCTCGGGGAGTTCCTGCCTATTTAGGTAGGCTAAGAAGGGTTCTGTCCACGAGGCGATGACGGCCATAATCACGTGGGCCGAGTGAGTGATTTCGGTGGCGGAGCCCCCGATTATGTCAGATTGTTCGGGATCTGGGGTTGTGTTTGGGTCCGGACTGGTATTGTCGGTCTCCCCTTCCCACACCACAGATGGCTTGAACAGCCTTTCCAAGAAGATATTAGGTGGGACGGGGTCGCGCTTAGCACCGATGCGGGCGAGGATATCTGCCGCTTGATTGTTTTCTCGGACCACATGGTGGAATTCGAGCCCCTCAAACCGAGCTGACATTTTGAGGACGGCATTACGATAAGCCGCCATTTTTGGGACCTTGGTGTCAAAGTCTCCATTTATTTGAGATATTGCGAGGTTCAAATCCCCACGCACTTCCAGGCATTGAATGCCCATGGAGACTGCCATCCGAAGACCATGCAATAGAGCCTCTTATTCGGTTGCATTGTTGGAGTCTGTGTATAGTATTTGGAGTACGTATTGGACTGTATCTTTGGTGGGGGATGTCAGGACAATACCTGCCCCCAGACCAGCCAGCATTTTAGAGCTGTCAAAGTCCATGATCCAATCGAGTACGCTACTGCACTCTTTAGGGAGTTAAACGTCATTCATTCGGCGACGAAGTCAGCCAGCACTTGTGACTTAATGGCTCGCCGTGGTTTGTATATTATGTCGAATGGGAGGAGCTCGATAGCCCATTTAGCAATCCGGCCCATGGCATCGCAGTTATTTATTGTATCGTTGAGTGGTACTTCAGAGGCCACCGTGATTGAACACTCTTGAAAGTAGTGACGTAGTTTCCGGGATGCCATGAAGACCGCGTATGCTATCTTTTGATAATGTGGGTACCGTGACTTGCATGGAGTGAGGACAGTGGATACGTAGTATACCGGCTTTTGAAGCGGGAACTTATGTCCGTCTGTCTCTTGTTCGATGACGAGTACTGCGCTTACAACCTGGTGTGTTGCGGCTATATATAACAACATGCATTCCCGATATTTGGTGCGGCCAGGATTGGATTGCTAGCCAAGAGGGCCTTTATTTCTTCCAATCCGGCCGTGGCCGCATCCGTCCACTCAAAGTATGCGTCGAAGAAGGCGATAGAGAGGTAGTGCCTTTTCTCCTAATCGGGAAATAAAGCGGCTCAGGGCAGCCACGCATCCAGTTAATTTCTGGATTTGCTTTAGGTCTGTTGGGGTAGCCAATTGTGACAAAGCTCAGATCTTAGCCGGATTTGCTTCAATTCCTCTATTGGAGAAGCCCAAGAGCTTTCCGGCAGGTACGCCGAAAAAGCATTTTCCAGATTGAGCTTGATGTCATATGTTCGGAGATTATCGAACGTAAGCCTCAAGTCGTCTATTAAAGATTCGACGTGTCTGATTTTAATGACCACGTCGTCTACGTATGCCTCCACTGTTTTGCCGATTTGTGTTTCCAGGCATGTCTGAATCATGCGTTGATAGGTTGCACCGGCGTTTTTGAGCCTGAAAGGCATGGTGTTAAAACAGAAGGGGCCGTATGGAGTGATGAATGCCGTTGCAGATTGATCGGATTTCGCCATCTTGATTTGATGGTATCCGGAGTATGCGTCGAGGAAGCACAATGAGTCATGTCATGCGGTAGCATCGATGATTTGATCAATGCGGCGGAGGGGGAAGGGATCCTAGGGGCAAGCCTTATTGAGGTCCTTGAAATCGACGCATAGGCGCCAGGATTTGTCCTTCTTTGGTACCATCACCAGGTTTGCTAGCCAGTCCGGATGTTTTATTTCTCTGATGAATACGGCCTCGAGTAACTTGGCTAGCTCTTCTCCCATGGCTTGTCTCTTAGGTTCTGAGAAGCGCCGAAGAGTTTGTTTGACCGGCTTGTATCCCTTCAGTATGTTTAGGCTATGTTCGGCCAGCCTGCGTGGGATACCTGGCATGTCTGAAGGATGCCAGGCGAAGATGTCCCAATTCTCGCGCAGGAACTCTCGCAGTGCAACGTCTATTGTGGGGTCCAGCTGTGCCCCGATGGATGCTGTTTTTGTAGGGTCCATTGGGTGGACCTGGAATTTGACTATTTCGTCCGCTGGTTTGAAAGAGGTGGACTTGGGTCGTTTGTCGAGTATCACGTCGTCCCTGTCCACTGTGGAGCATAGCGCAGTTAGTTCTTCAGCCACAAGGGCTTCGTATAATGCCTCAAGGGCTAGTGTGGCGGTTTTATTTTTGGCGCGGAGTGCTACATCCGGATCACTAGCTAGAGTGATGATTCCATTGGGTCCGGGCATCTTGAGCTTCATGTAACCATAATGGGGTATAGCTTGGAAGCTCATGAATGCATCCCGCCCTAAAAGAGCGTGGTAGCCGCTACTGAACAGGGCCACTTGGAATGTGATTTCTTCGGACCTATAATTCTCCGCATGCCGAATACCACATCTAGTGTGTTTTTTCCCGCACATCGTGCCTCCCGACTAGGGATGATTCCTCTGAAGGTCGTGCTGCTTTGCTCAATGCGGCTCTTGTGTATTTCCATTTTGTGAAGAGTTTCTTCGTATATGAGGTTTACTCCGCTGCCACCGTCCATGAGCACTTTAGTAAGCCATAAGCCGTCCATAATTGGACTAAGGACCAAAGCGGCTGGTGCCCGCACTGTTCGGAATTGAGGTTCGTCACTGGCATTGAAGGTTATAGCCGTGTCGTTCCATGGATTTATTGTTGCAACATGGCAGACTTTGGCGAGGCTGCGGAGTGCTCACTTGCGCCTATTATTTGAGGCAAAAGTCTTGAAGACTGTCAATATTGTATTGTTATTTTTGACGGGATGGTCCTCTGCGGTATGGTTGATGAGGAGATCCTCACCGCTCTTGGCCACTTGTCGGAGTATCCAACATGCTCTAAGGTTGTGTGTTGGTATGGTATCCGGTGTACTGTGAATTTTGCATGGCCCATTGAATCATCCCTCCAATACGGTTCCACGCCCTATAGTGGGATTTGGTTTCTTTGTAATTGGATTGGGTGACTTACAAGAGTGCACCTTTTTAGTTCGGACGAGGGGTTTAGTGAGAGCCGGAGGATCCCAGAATTTTGTCTGGGTTTTCCAGGCGCTTTCCATCGCGCAGTACTACTGTACTATGGCCGCCAAGTCAGCGAAGTGTGCTATGTCACGGCGACTTATGGCGTTGAGGATTCCCATGTCCGTGCAATTTTTGCAAAAGAATGAAATTGCATCTTCCTCATGACAGTCTTTGACCTTGCTCATTACAAGGAGGAATCTGGCCCAGAAGTGATGTATTGTTTCTTGGGGCTCTTGTCTAATGTGGGAAAGATCACTTGTATCTGGGTGGGTAGGTAGATTTAAGTCCAAACCCTAACCCAATCTGAGGCCCAGGGGCAGAGGAGCTTCCGAGCTTGGCAGTTCGGGCTCCGGGATGTTGCCCAGTTTTTCCGGCCCGCTATCCGATCCTAGGTTCGGAGCTTGGGCCATGTCCTCTCGCGGACGGGTATTCGGCTCGGAGAGCTCGGGAATCCGGACATAGTTCGTCCTCAAAATAGAGGAAGAATCGCTGCATTGCTCCTCCACCACCGCTATCTGATGGGTGACCGGCAGAGAGTTAATCTCCCTTTGGTCGGGTTTAAGCCCGATCCCGTCATAGTCCGTAGCGACTCCCAGGGCGGCGATACGATCCACGAGCTCGTTCAGAGAGGAGAGCTCCATTGGATCCATCTGCTCGGTGAATTCCGAGCTGACGTGGAGGCTGTTCTTGATGACCTGAGAAGTCATCATCGGCGCGGCGGCCGAACGGGCGGTCATGACGAAGTCGCCCAATCGGAGAGTTTGGCTTACAGCCAGGGCTGCCCCAGAGGTGATGTTGTCCTCGACAACGAGGCGAGCCATCAAGCCTTACCGTGACGGTACAGTGGAACTCTCAATGAAAGCACCAATGTCGGTGTCAAAACCGGCGGATCTCGGGTAGGGGGTCCCGAACTGTGCGTCTAAGGCTAATGGTAACAGGAGGCGGGGGACACAATGTTTACCCAGGTTCGGCCCCTCTCGATGGAGGTAATACCCTACTTCCTTCTTGATTGATCTTGATGATATGAGTATTACAAGAGTTGATCTACCACGAGATCGTAGAGGCTAAACCCTAGAAGCTAGCCTATGATTATGATTGTTCTTGCCCTACGGACTAAACCCTCCGGTTTATATAGACACTGGAGGGGGCTAGGGTTACATAGAGTCGGTTACAGAGAAGGAGATCTACATATCCGAATTGCCAAGCTTGCCTTCCACACAAAGGAGAGTCCCACCCGGACATGGGACGAAGTCTTCAATCTTGCATCTTCATAGTCCAATAGTCCGGCCAAAGTATATAGTCTGGCTGTCCGAGGACCCCCTAATCCGGGACTCCCTCACCGGTCTTCGTTGTCCCTCGCACCGCTTGTTGATTGGGAAAGATCCTTTGGGACGACACCTCAGCTCGTCTGCCCTGTCGGGCGGGGAGATCTGTGGAGGCGTCTCGCTCTCCATCATTTCCGGAAGAAGATCCCTCGAGGAGGAGGACTGTTGAGGAAGGCTGCATGCTGGACTACAAACATATATTTTAATTGTTACCCTTACAACTAGGAAAGAATGGATATGTTTAAAACACCCTTGTTCACTTACGATTCAGCTAAGGGCCTATCTTTACGAAGAGACTGAGTGTCAACGTCACCTCCTGAACCAGAACCCCCTGACAGGGATATCTTCCCCCGCTTGGAAGCTTCCATCTCCAAGTCTTCGGAGGCGATCTTCTTCTTCCCATGAGGAGAAGAAATGTTAGTTTTCCCTTCCCTTCCATCTTCTAAAGTAGGAGTCCCAATCTCCCCGGACAAGGCGCCTGGCGTGCCTCTATAATGAAGGCCACCTTGGGCCTCCTCACCCTCCTCCTTGTCTTCCCTCACCGGCACTTGGTAGGGTGTCTGAGCCAGCATCCTTGTTAACGCCGGATCAGCTGAGTCTTCGGGAAGAGGGGCCGAACACCTAATTCTCTCTGCCTTCTTTATCCAGCCCTGGCCGAGTATGATTTTCTCAGTATATTGTCATGAGAAATTTGACTCAACTGTGTTCGGAAGTCGAGTACTTACCGAGGTATCCGGATGGTTGCAGTCAAGGCCGATGTTCTCGGTCGTATCCGGCCACTGTTTTCGCGTCCCAAAGAATGATTTCCACATTCCTCTGAGCGTTGTGCCAGAGAAGTGTTGAAGGATTCCCGTTCCTTCCTGATTAAACTCCCACATGCGGAGAGGCCATCGCTGGCACGGTAGGACCCGCCGGACTAGCATTACTTGGATTACGTTGATGAGACTGGTGTCCTTTTCAATGAGGCTTCGAATGCGGCTTTGCAGTGTCTGCACTTCATCAATGGATCTGCAGTCCAGACCCTTATTAATCCATGACGCAAGCTGTAACGGAGGGCCATATCGGAATGCAGGTATAGTTGCCCACCTGGTACCACGGGGTTCGGTGATGTAGAACCACTCCCATTGCCACAGGTCGGAAGTTTCGGTGAAGGAGCCCTTTGGCCAAATAGTCTTGGCGAGCTTGCTCACCGCAGCAGACTTCAAGACTACCTGCTTTCCGTCGACTATCTTTGGCTTCACACTGAAGGTCTTGAGCCATAAGCCAAAGTGTGGGGAAATACGGAGGAAGGCCTTGCATATGATAATGAATGCCAAGACATGAAGAAAAGAGTCCAAAGCTGGATCGTGAAAAATCTAGCCCGTAATAAAACATGAGCCCTCGAACAAAGGGATGAAGAGCAAACCCTAGCCCTCAGAGGAAGTGGGAGATGAATACGACCCTCTCATCAGATCTGGGGGGTAGGAATAACCTGCCCTTGAGCAGGAAGCTTGTGGGGGATTTTCGTGGTCAAGTATCTTGCCTCCTGGAGCTTCATGATATCCTCCTCTGTGACGGAGGGAGCCACCCACCGACTTTGAGGGTTGGGTCCGGACATGACTGGGAGGCGCGAAGCAATTAGCTTTAACCTTGGGTGTTGGAACTCGAGGTAGGAGAGGTTGAGGAAAGGCTTGGCGTAAAGGAAGAAGGACGAGTCTTGATCCCTTTATAAAGGTGATGAATATCAAGCACCCCTCCTAGGCCTTAAAACGTGCCTATTCCCAAGGAATCATGCCAATAGAACGGTTGGGTTATCCATGCCCATAATGATGAGAATCCCGCAATAAGGGGATATGATCTCTGCTTTGACAAGACGTGCCAATAAAACTGCGTCTCGAAATATGGAGCGGCAGGCTAAAAAACGGTTCGAATAATGATCGGGCGGTGACGTGATGTCGCGCTACATGAAGTTGTCAGCGGATTGGACTCGTGAAATATTATACTCTCTACGGTTGTGTGTGGGATTTGTTTTGCAGAGCCGGGCACGTTTTCCGTGTTCGAAGACTATTGTCGAGTATTCGGAGAAGGAACCCACCTTGCAATGCCGAAGACAAAATCTGCGCGCCGGACTCATCGTCATTGAAGCCTGGTTTAGGGTCTACTGAGGGAGTCTTGGATTAAGGGGTCCTCAGACGGCCGGACTATTAACATGAGCCGGACTGTTGGGCTATGAAGATATAAGACAGAAGATTTCTTCCCGGGTCCGGATGGGACTCTCCTTTGCGTGGATGGCAAGCTTGGCGATTCGGATGTGTAGATTCATTTCTCTGTAACCGACTTTGTACAACCCTAGTTCCCTCCGGTGTCTATATAAACCGAAGGGTTTAGTCCATAGGGCAGAATCATAATCATATAGGCTAGACTCTTAGGGTTTTAGCCATTACGATCTCGTGGTAGATCAACTCTTGTAATACTTGTATTCATCAAGATCAATCAAGAAGGAAGTAGGGTATTACCTCCATAAAGAGGGCCCGAACCTGGGTAAAAATTGTGTCCCCTGTCTCCTGTTACCATCGACCTTAGACGCACAGCTTGGGACCCCCTACCCGAGATCCGCCGGTTTTGACACCGACAGTGGGTCCGAACTATCAAGGGAGGATTCATTTTTTCACGCCTAATATGGAGGCACTTTCCTTGCATCTGAAGATATAGCTGGTGGGTCCCAACTGTCAGGGGGGGGGGGGAAATGTTTTTTCGCAAAATACAGCTAAGCCAAAATACAGAGGCCCTTCCAGTAGGTCCCTGCTGTCAGGTGGAGGAATCATTATTTTGCACGTAATAAGGAGGAACTTCCTTACTGCGGCCGTGGACCCACCTGTCAGCCTCTCCACGTACAGTCCTCTTCCGATGTAAGTCGTTCCTTGACCACGTTCACCATGCCGCGCTGAGAGCACCAAGGCGGTGGACGACGGCGAGGCCTAGGGAAGGGAATGACCCGGAGCCAGGGAAGACTAGCAGTTGTTTCCGATGTGGAGGGGCGTACGAGGGTTTACTGGTTGGGCTGTAGTGTGAGGCTACCATCGCCGGAGAATAATAGTAGATCGGGGTGAGTACAAGGATGGCTAGGCCAGCGATAGTAGTAGGGTGGGGCGGTGAGGCCTGCGCGGCAGCAGGGCCGCCCACGAGAGGTAGGAGCAGGCAGCACGACCGGCGCTGGTTTGGGCGGCTGGAGCAAGAAGACCAGAGGTTGAAGAAGCACTACGGCCGTTGGATGGACATCGTATGGTCACTAGATCTAGAAGCATTCATATTGACTAAGTTGACAAAGCCCTCCGTCCGCGTCCACTTAGTAGGCCCACAAGTTCGATTTCAAATATGGTGGGTCCCACCTAGCAACGGGGGTATTTTTTTGTGCATAATAAGGAGGCACTTCCTTGCATGCGAAGATATAGCTGGTGGGTCTGAGCTATCAGCAGGGGAATGTTTTTTTTGAGAAATGCAGAGGGCCGGTGGGTCCTAGCTGTCAAGGGGAGAAAATATTATTTTTCAGGGTACAAAGGATGCAGTTGCATGCACGCGTCCATGGGCGTGGTGCGTCCCCACTGTCAGCCTCTCCACGTATAGTCATCTTCCGATGACTCTCGTTTGTTGACCATGTTGACCACACCGTGCAGAGCGCACCAAGGCCGATGGACGACGGCGAGGCCCCAGACTGGAACGCCCTGGAGATGGGGAAGACACGACAGTGGAGTCGCAGATGGAGAGGAGTGGGAAACTTGACTGATTCGGGGGCGGGATGGGCCTACGCTCGGTAGAGAACAACAAGAGGAGTGGAGGAGTGGAGGGATGGCTTGGCCGTCGGTGGGGTAGTGTTTCGCTGCAAGGCGCACAAAAACAGCCCCGCTGGACGCTGGAGGCTGGAGCAGGCAGTCCCGACAGCGTCGGAGGAAGAAGACGAGAGATTGAAGAAGAATGTTGGCCGTTGGATGTAAATCCAACGCCTTGCTTGGGCTTCGACCTTCGTATTTTTATTTGTTGCGAAAGTGCTTAGGCTTCGACCTACTGGCCCACATGTCAGTCAGTCCATTTGTTTTTTTAGTCCATTTGGTGGGCTGGGTGAAACAATGATGTAGCGTTTGTGCAGCTCGTTTATATATTACGTTAGAAAATTTAAAGTCCATTTGCATTCTTCTCGAAATCCACGGACTTGCTGGGCTGGGTGAAAATATCATGTTGGGCTGGACAAAAAAATGTTATAAAAATATAACCACATGATTGCAGTCTATTACTGCATTGGTCAGTAAAATCTTTGCAAGCTTATGTATGCAATCACCAGGAATTAACTTTCCAAGTTATATATGAACAATTATTATTATTATTTTGTAAGAACTTTTGATTTACGAAATAAAATATCATTTTAATTTGATGAGTTAATAGGACGTAGGTTATTATTATTATTTAGGCTAGACGTGGGACAGTTGAGTTGGTTCTAGGGAAAAGTACTGGGAGAAACTCAGATTACATCGGAAAAAAGGGGGAGAAAATTCAAATATTGGATTAATGAAAACAAAAAATAAACGAAGTGGGAAGGTCTATACAATGGTTGGACAAACAACATGTTTAACGGAACCTTATGTTGTTTCTATTATATATATGGAATAAAATGAGATATATATATAAATATAAATAATATATACTACTATTATAGAAGGGAAAACATAGGTTCAATTTTGCATTATTATAGAAAAATAGAACTGAGATGTGCATCGTCTTGAAAAAAAATATAACTTGGGCTGCTGATGTTATAGACAAGCTAGGTTGGGAGGCCCAAAGGCCGCTTGATACCTGCTGGACCCCAAAAAAGTTGAAACCAGCTGGATCAACTGTGTCTGCATGTTGTGGGTTGCGCATGTTAAACAACAAAACATAGGCCATGGACCTGGTGGGCTCGGGACTGTTAGCCTCTCGACGAACAATCGTCTCCCGATTCCTCTCGTTTTGTTGACCATGTTGGGAACGACAGACGGTGGCGCCGCGGCGAGAGCACCAAGGCGGAGGATGATGTCGAGACCTCGGACCGAATGAACCAGAGCTAGGGAAGACGCAGGCGGAGGGGAGTATGAGGGTTGACTTGTTCGGGGGCAGGGTGGGCTGGTGGAGCTGCTGCCTGCTACCTCTTGAGCATGCGTTGGTTTTCCCTTGAAGAGGAAAGGGTGATGCAGCAAAGTAGCGTAAGTATTTCCCTCAGTTTTTGAGAACCAAGGTATCAATCCAGTAGGAGGTTACACGCAAGTCGCCTTGTACCTGCACAAACAAATAAGAACCTTGCAACCAACACGATAAAGGGGTTGTCAATCCCTTCACGGCCAATTGCAAAAGTGAGATCGGATAGAGATAATAAGATAAATATTTTTGGTATTTTTGTTGTATAGATTTAAAAGTAAAGATTGCAGAATAGTAAACTAGATACAATGTAAATAAAAGAGATATAATATGATGGAAAAGAGACCCGGGGGCCATAGGTTTCACTAGTGACTTCTCTCAAGATAGCATATCTTACGGTGAGTGAACAAATTACTGTTGAGCAATTGATAGAAAAGCGCATAGTTATGAGAATATCTAGGCATGATCATGTATATAGGCATCACGTCCATGACAAATGGATCGAAACGATTCTGCATCTACTACTATTACTCCACACATCGATCGCTATCTAGCATGCATCTAGAGTATTAAGTTCATAAGAACAAAGTAACACATTAAGCAAGATGACATGATGTAGAGGGATAAACTCAAGCAATATGATATAAACCCCATCTTTTTATCCTCGATGGCAACAGTACAATACGTGCCTTGCTGCCCCTGCTGTCACTGGGAAAGGACACCGCAAGATTGAACCCAAAGCTAAGCACTTCTCCTATTGCAAGAAAGGTCAATCTAGTAGGCCAAACCAAACTGATAATTCGAAGAGTCTTGCAAAGATATCAAATCATACATATAAGAATACAGAGAAGAATCCAATATTGTTCATAGATAATCTTGATCATAAACGCACAATTCATCGGATCTCGACAAACACACCACAAAAAGTATTACATCGAATAGATCTCCAAGAAGATCGAGGAGAACTTTGTATTGAGAATCAAAGAGAGAGAAGAAGCCATCTAGCTAATAACTATGGACCCGAAGGTTAGTGGTAAACTACTCACACATCATCGGAGAGGCTATGGTGTTGATGTAGAAGCCCTCCATGATCGATTCCCCCTCCGGCGGAGCGCCGGAAAAGGCCCCAAGATGGGATCTCACGGGTACAGAAGGTTGCGGTGGTGGAAATAGGGTTTCGTGGTGCTCCAGGATGTTTTCGGGGTATATGAGTATATATAGGCGAAAGAAGTAGGTCGGTGGAGCCACGAGGGGCCCACGAGGGTGGGGGCGTGCCTACCCCCCGGACGCGCCCTCCTACCTCATGGCCGCCTCGTTGCTTCCTTGACGTCCACTCCAAGTCTCCTAGATTGCGTTTGTTCCAAAAATGATTCTCTCGAAGGTTTCATTCCGTTTGGACTCCGTTTGATATTCCTCTTCTGCGAAACACTGAAATAGGCAAAAAACAGCAATTTGCACTGGGCCTCTGGTTAATATGTTAGTCCCAAAAATAATATAAAAGTGCATAATAAAGCCCATTAAACATCCAAAATAGATATTATAATAGCATGGAACAATCAAAAATTATAGATACGTTGGAGACGTATCAAGAATCCCCAAGCTTAATTCCTGCTCGTCCTCGAGTAGGTAAATGATAAAAACAGAATTTTTGATGTGGAATGCTACCTAACATAATTTTCAATGTAATTCTCTTTATTGTGGCATGAATGTTCAGATCCAAAAGATTCAAGATAAAAGTTTAATATTGACATAAAAATAGTAATACTTCAAGCATGCTAACCAAGCAGTTTATATCTTATCAAAATAACATAGCCAAAGAAAGCTTATCCCTACAAAATTATATAGTTTGGCCATGCTTCATTTTCGTCACACAAAATGCTCCCATCATGCACAACCCCGGTTTCAGCCAAGCAATTGGTTCATACTTTTTAACGCGCTTCAGCCTTTTCAACCCTCGCACAATACATGAGCGTAAGCCATGGACATAGCACCACGGGTGAAGTAGAGTATGATGATAGGGATTATGTGAGAAAACAAAAAAGGAGAAAGTCTCACATTGACACGGCTAATCAACGGGCTATGGAGATGCCCATCAATTGATGTCAATACGAGGAGTAGGGATTTCCATGCAACGGATGCACTAGAGCTACAAATGTATGAAAGCTCATCAAAAAGAAACTAAGTGGGTGTGCATCCAACTTGCCTGCTCACGAAGACCTAGGGCATTTTGAGGAAGCCCATCATTGGAATATACAAGCCAAGTTCTATAATGAAAAGTTCCCACTAGTATAGGAAAGTGACAAAATAAGAAACTCTCTATCATGAAGATCATGGTGCTATTTTGAAGCACAAGTGTGGAAAAAGGGTAGTAACATTGTCCCTTGTCTCTTTTTCTCTCATTTTTTTATTTGGGCTTCTTTGGCCTCGTTTTTTTTATTTCGTTCGGAGTCTCATCCCGACTTGTGGGGGAATCATTAGTCTCCATCATCCTTTCCTCACATGGGACAATGCTCTAATAATGGAAATCATCACACTTATATTTATTTACAACTCAAGAATTACAACTCAATACTTAGGACAAAATATGACTCTATGTGAATGCCTCCGGCGGTGTACCGGGATATGCAATGAATCAAGAGTAACATGTATGAAAGAAATATAAAGGTGGCTTTGCCACAAATACGATGTTAACTACATGATCATGCAAAGCAATATGACAATGATGGAGCGTGTCATAATAAATGGAACGGTGGAAAGTTGCATGGCAATATATCTCGGAATGGCTATGGAAATGCCATAATAGGTAGGTATGGTGGCTATTTTGAGGAAGATATAAGGAGGTTTATGTGTGATAGAGCGTATCGTATCACGGGGTTTGGATGCACCGGCGAAGTTAGCACCAACCCTTAAGGTGAGAAAGGGCAATGCACGGTACCGTAGAGGCTAGCAAATTGCGGAAGGGTAAGAGTGCGTATAATCCATGGACTCACATTAGTCATAAAGAACTCATATACTTATTGCAAAACTTTATTAGCCCTCGAAGCAAAGTATTACTACGCATGCTCCTAGGGGAAGGGTTGGTAGGAGTTAACCATCGCATGATCCCGACCTCCACTCATAAGGAAGGCAATCAAAGAACACCCCATGCTTCAAATTTGTCACATAATGTTCACCATACGTGCATGCTATGGGACTTGCCTACTTTAACACAAGTATTTCTCAATTTCAGAATTACCCAACTAGCATGACTCTAACATTAACACCTTTATATCTCAAAACAATTATCAAGTATCAAATTTATCATAGTGTTTAATGCACTCCATATGAAAGTTTTTATTCTACCCAACTTGGATGCCCATCATATTAGCACTAATTTTATAACCAAAGCAAATTAACATGCTGTTCTAAAAGACTCTCAAAATAATATAAGTGAAGCGTGAGAGATCAATAATTTCTAGAAAATAAAACCACCACCGTGCTCTAAAAAGGTATAAGTGAAGCACTAGAGCAAAATTATCTAGCTCAAAAAATATAAGTGAAGCACATAGAGTATTCTAATAAATTCCGCTTCATGTGTGTCTCTCCCAAAAGGTGTGTACAGCAAGGATGATTGTGATAAACTAAAAGGCAAAGACTCAAATCATACAAGACGGTCCAAGCAAAACACATATCATGTGGTGAATAAAAATATAGCCTCAAGTAAAGTTACCGATAGATTTAAGATTTAAAGAGGGATGCCTTCCGGGGCATCCCCAAGCTTAGGCTTTTGGTTGTCCTTGAATTTTACCTTGCGGTGCCTTGGGCATCCCCAAGCTTAGGCTCTTGCCACTCCTTATTCCAAAATCCATCAAATCTTTACCCAAAACTTGAGAACTTCACAACACAAAACTCAACAGAAAATCTCATGAGCTCCGTTAGTGCAAGAAAAAAAACCACCACTTTAAGGTACTATAATGAACTCATTCTTTATTTATATTGGTGTTAAACATACTGTATTCCAACTTCTCTATGGTTCATACCCCCCGATACTAGCCATAGATTCATCAAAATAAGCAAACAACACACGAAAAACAGAATCTGTCAAAAACAGAATAGTCTCTAGCAATCTTTAACTCTCGAGTACTTATGGAACCCCAAAAATTCTACAAAATTAGGAAGTCCTAGGTAATTTTTTTTATTAATCTTCTTCAAAGGAATCAACTTAAAATCACGTTCCTGTGATTTATGAAAACTACTCTCGTGTGTGCAAAAGTTTCTGTTTTTCAGCAAGATCAAATTAACTATCACCGTATGTTATCCTAAAGGTTTTACTTGGCACAAACACTAATTAAAACACAAAATCACATCTAACCAAAGGCTAGATGAATTATTTATTGCTAAACAGGAACAAAAAGTAAAGAACAAAAATAAAATCGGGTTGCCTCACAACAAGCGCTATCGTTTAACGCCCCTAGCTAGGCATAAGATTTCAACGATGCTCACACGAAAGATAATAATTGAAACACAAAGAGAGCATCATGAAACATGTGACAAACACATTTAAGTCTAACATACTTCCTATTCATAGGCATTTTATAAGCAAACAAATTATCACGGCAAGCAAAAACTACCATATGCAAGGAAGAAGAGAGAAACAATAGCAATCTCAACATAACGAGGGGTAATTTAGTAACATGAAAATTTCTACAACCATATTTTCCTCCCTCATAATAATTACATGTAGGATCATAAGCAAATTTAACAATATAGCTATCACAAAACATATTCTTAACACGATCCACATGTATGCAAAGTTGACACTCTTCCAAAATAGTGGGATTAACATTAACTAAAGTCATGACCTCTCCAAACCCACTTTTATCAAAAACTTCATAAGATTGAACATTTTCCAAATATGTGGGATCTAAAGTTGACACTCTTCCAAACTCACTTTCAATATTATTGCAAACATTATTATCAATCTCATATTCATCATGGGGCTTAAATAAATTTTCAAGATCATTAGAAGAATCACCCCAATCATGATCATTGCAACAAATAGTAGACATAGCAAAACTAGCATCCCCAAGCTTAGGGTTTTGCATATTATTAGCACAATTGACATCAAGAGAATTTATAATTACATCATTGCAATCATGCTTTTCATCGAAGGAACTATCAAGTATGGGTGCAATATCAACGATCTCATGTTTAACATAAGGAACTATACTAAATTCATATTCATAAATATAGGCATCATGGCCATAAGAATCGCAAGCATCATGTTCATCAAGGGATATTTCAATCAAATCATCGGAATCATAATTATCTATAGATTCATGCATATCATTATTTTCTTCCATAGCAACGGTCATTCTCTCAATAAATTCCTTAACATAGGCATTATGAGCATAGTTTTCATAGCAATATTTAAGTATGTCGGAATTTTTAGATTTGTAGAGAGTAATATCATACTTTTCAATCAAAGAAGCAACTTCATGAGCACCCTTAAAAATGACAAATTCTTCAATTTGTTCGATATCATAGTAACTATAAACACCCTTTCCATAAGAAGATAAGATTTCATTATTATTAAACTCACATAGGTAGGGAAGGTGTTTTTTAGGGTTCTTAGAGCAACAAGTAAAATCATAAATTTCATAAAGATTCCAAGCATAGCATAACAAACTATTTATTTGATACCATAAGAGCTTCCCCTTTTCAGACAAACGATGACGCACAAAATGAGCACGCTCATTTAAAGATCTTCCCTCGACTAAACTAGTTAGGGTTTCAGCACGAGCACAAATAGATCGAAGATGATCCAAGTAGTACACTTTCAATGGATCCATATCAATAGATTTTTAGCAAGCAAAGATGCAAGCAAATAGAAGGCACATGGAAACACAAACAAAAATACATACGAGAAGAATGCGAAGAAAAGGCAAAGATTTTCAAAAATCATTTTAGAAGTGGGGGAGAGGAAAACGAGAGCAAATGGCAAACAATGTAATGCGAGGGATAAGAGTTTGTGATGGGTACTTGGTATGTCTTGACTTGAGCGTAGATCTTTCCAGCAACGATGCCAGAAATCGATGAGTTGTCGAGAGATCAAATCTTGACTTGACTTGGCATAAGCCTCCCCGGCAACGGCGCCAGAAATCCTTATTGCTACCTCTTGAGCATGCGTTGGTTTTCCCTTGAAGAGGAAAGGGTGATGCAGCAAAGTAGCATAAGTATTTCCCTCAGTTTTTTAGAACCAAGGTATCAATCCAGTAGGAGGTTAGACGCAAGTCGCCTTGTACCTGCACAAACAAATAAGAACCTTGCAACCAACGTGATAAAGGGGTTGTCAATCCCTTCACGGCCACTTGCAAAAGTGAGATCTGATAGAGATAATAAGATAATATTTTTGGTATTTTTGTTGTATAGATTGAAAAGTAAAGATTGCAAAATAGTAAACTAGATGCAATGTAAATAAAAGAGATATAATATGATGGAAAAGAGACCCGGGGGCCATAGGTTTCACTAGTGACTTCTCTCAAGATAGCATATCTTACGGTGGGTGAATAAATTACTGTCGAGCAATTGATAGAAAAGCGCATAGTTATGAGAATATCTAGGCATGATTGATAACCCACAAGTATAGGGGATCGCAACAGTTTTCGAGGGTAGAGTATTCAACCCAAATTTATTGATTCGACACAAGGGGAGCCAAAGAATATTCTCAAGTATTAGCAGTTGAGTTGTCAATTCAACCACACCTGGAAACTTAGTATCTGCAGCAAAGTGTTTAGTAGCAAAGTAATATGATAGTGGTGGTAACGGTAACAAAAGTAAAGACAAGAAAAGTAATGTTTTTGGTATTTTGTAGAGATTGTAACAGTAGCAACGGAAAAGTAAATAAGTGTAAACCAGTATATGGAAAACTCGTAGGCACCGGATTAGCGATGGATAATTATGCCGGATGTGGTTAATCATGTAGCAGTATAACATAGGGTGACACAGAACTAGCTCCAGTTCATCAATGTAATGTAGGCATGTATTCCGTATATAGTCATACGTGCTTATGGAAAAGAACTTGCATGACATCTTTTGTCCTACCCTGCCATGACAGCGGGGTCCTATTGGAAACTAAGGGATATTAAGGCCTCCTTTTAATAGAGAACCGGAACAAAGCATTAGCACATAGTGAATACATGAACTCCTCAAACTATGGTCATCACTGGGAGTGGTCCCGATTATTGTCACTTCGGGATTGCCGGATCATAACACATAGTAGGTGACTATAGACTTGCAAGATAGGATCTAGAACACACATATATTCATGAAAACATAATAGGTTCAGATTTGAAATCATGGCACTCGGGCCCTAGTGACAAGCATTAAGCATAGCAAAGTCATAGCAACATCAATCTCAGAACAAAATTGATACTAGGGATCAAACCCTAACAAAACTAACTCAATTACATGATAAATCTCATCCAACCCATCACCGTCCAGCAAGCCTACGATGCAATTACTCACGCACGGCGGTGAGCATCATGAAATTGGTGATGGAGGATGGTTGATGATGGCGACGGCGATGAATCCCCCTCTCCGGAGCCCCGAACGGACTCCATATCAGCCCTTCCGAGAGAGATTAGGGCTTGGCGGCGGCTCCGTATCGTAAAACGCGATGATTTCTTCTCTTCGATTTTTTCTCCTCGAAAGCCAATATATGGAGTTGGAGTTGGCGTCGGAGGGCCACCAGGGGGCCCACGAGGTAGGGGGCGTGCCCAGGGGGGCACGCCCCCACCCTCATGAGCAGGGTATGGCCCCCCTGGTCTTCATCTTTTGCGAGGATTTTTCTTTATTTTTTTCTAAGGTGTTCCGTGGAGTTTCAGGACATTCCGAGAATTTTTATTTTCTGCACAAAAAAACAACACCATGGCAGTTCTGCTGAAAAACAGCGTCAGTCCGGGTTAGTTCCATTCAAATCATACAAGTTAGAGTCCAAAACAAGGGCAAAAGTGTTTGGAAAAGTAGATACTACGGAGACGTATCAACTCCCCCAAGCTTAAACCCTTGCTTGTCCTCAAGCAATTCAGTTGACAAACTGAAAGAGAAAAAGAAAAACTTTTACAAACTCTGTTTGCTCTTGTTGTTGTAAACATGAAAAGCCAACATTCAAGTCTCGGCAATTATTATGAACTAACCATACTCACAATGACACGTAGGTCTCACAATTACTCATATCAATAGCATAATGAGCTAGCGAGCTATAATAGCAAAACTCGGATGACAACACTTTCTCAAAATAATCATAACATGATATAACAAAATGGTATCTCGCTAGCCCTTTCTGAGACCGCAAAACATAAATGCAGAGCACCTTTAAAGATCAAGGACTGACTAAACATTGTAATTCATGGTAAAAGAGATCCAGTCAAGTCATACCCAATATAAACCAATAATAATGAATGCAAACGACAGTGTGCTCTCCAGTGGGTGCTTTTTAATAAGAAGGGTGATGACTCAACATAAAAGTAAATAGATAGGCCCTTCGCAGAGGTAAGCAGGGATTTGTAGAGGTGCCAGAGCTCGGTTTTGAAATATAGATAAATTATATTTTGAGCGGCATACTTTCATTGTCAACATAACAACTAAAAGACGATGATATCTTCCATGCTAAACAGATTATAGGCGGTTCCCAAATAGAATGGTAAAGTTTATACTCCTCTTCCTCCATAAGCATCAATCCATGGCTTGCTCGAAACAACGAGTGCCTCCAACATTCAATGGGTCCCAAGGGGAGTTTTGTTTGCAGTTATTTTGATTTAGTTTGCACAAAGCATGGGACTGGGCATCCCGGATACCAGCCATTTTCTCGTGAATGAGGAGCGGAGTCCACTCCTCTTGAGAATAACCTGCCTAACACGGAAGATAAGGGCAGCTCTAGTTGACATATGAGCTATTCGAGCATGCAAAACAGAATGTTCATTTGATGGTTTAGAGTTTGGCACATACAAATTTACTTGGAATGGCTGGTAAATACCGCATATAGGTAGGTATAGTGGACTCATATGGAATAACTTTGGGGTTTAAGGAGTTTGGATGCACAAGCAGTATTCCCGCTTAGTACAAGTGAAGGCTAGCAAAAGACTGGGAAGCGACCAACTGAGAGAGCGACAACAGTCGTAAACATGCATTAAAATTAATTCACACTGAGTACAAGCATGAGCAGGATATAATCCACCATGAACATAAATATCACGAAGGCTATGTTGATTGGATTCAACTACATGCGTGAACATGTGCCAAGTCGAGTCACTCAATTCATTTAAAGGAGGATACCACCCCATCATACCACATCATAATCATTCTAATAGCATGTTGGTACGCAAGGTAAACCATTATAACTCATAGCTAATCAAGCATGGCACAAGCAACTATAATCTCTAAATGTCATTGCAAATATGTTTACTTCATAATAGCTGAATCAGGAACGATGAATCATCATATTTACAAAAACAAGAGAGGTCGAGTTCATACCAGCTTTTCTCTTCTCAATAAGTCCATCATATATCACCATTATTGCCTTTCACTTGCACGACCGAACAGTGTGTATAATAATAAGAGTGCACATGCATTGGACTAAGCTGGGATCTGCAAGCATTCAACTCAAGAGAGAAGACAAGTAATATGGGCTCTAAGTTAAATAATCAATCATGCATATAAGAGCCACTAAGCATTTTTAATATAGTCTCCTCGACCCCCAAAGAAAGAAAAAGAAATAAAAACTATTTACACGGGAAAGCTCCCAACAAGTAAAAAGAAGAACGGGAAATATTTTTGGGTTTTCTTTTTAATTCTACTATAGGCATGAAAAGTAAACTAACTAATTTTTTTTTGTTTTTCTTAAAGTTTATCAAACACACAAGAAGAAAGCTAGAAAAAGAAATTTAAACTAACATGGATATTACAGTGAAAGAGTATGAGCACCGACATCTAGAAATGAGTGTGTGTGAACATGAATGTAATGTCGGTGGGAAATACATACTCCCCAAAGCTTAGGCTTTTGGCCTAAGTTGGTCTATTGCCAGGGATGGCCTGGCGGATATCCGTAGGTGAAGCTGGGGTCGTACTGTGATGAAGAAGACTCCGGCTGCCACTGACCGGCAGCCTCTTCTGGATCCCAAGAATAAACAGATAGTCGTGGAGGCTCATCTTGTGGCTCCGGCTCCAGGGCTGGTGCAGGGTTCCGATAGGCTTGAACAGCCGACCACAAAATGATGTGAGGTTCTGCAAACAAGTTAAACAAAGAAGGAGCAGGCAAAGTAATAGTCTCATGGTGATGTTTATCAAAGTATAATTTATATTTGAGCTCCCCATCGCGAATCGTAACAAGAAAATCATGCGCTATCATACTTTTGTAATCTAAATAAACACGGGGCAGCGCTGTTTCTTCTTTCTCCGCATGCCTAATAGGTATTTCAAAATGTTCAGCTAGGCGTGAAGCATAGATGCCTCCAAAGATGGGGCCATTAATACGGTTCAAACTTAACCGTCTAGCAACAATTCCACCCCTACTAACAGAGTTATTGCGGTATAACCATGGAGCAAAATAATAATATCAGAAATACTAAGGTTCCCACAGTTCCCGCGTCCAATCAAGCAACGAGTAGCAAATAAGGCAAAGTAGCGTAAAACAGGATAATGTATGCTAGTGATCCTTGCATCAGAAACCTTCCTGACCGTGATAGTGTTGACAAAAGCTTCTAATTCGTTACGGTGGGGTTCATCTAAGGTGCCCTCAAAGGGTATTCTGCAAACCTCGCAGAATTTTGCTAATGTCATCTCTTTAACAACGTCATATAAATGAAACTCTACTATTGGAGGTGATTTCTTAGGGAAAAAGTAGAAGTTTTGCACAAAAGTATTTATGAGTAAGAGATACTGATGACGTTGGTCGTGGAGGAAGTTGGTGAGGCCAGCATTCTCAATCAATAAATAGAAATCCTCATAAATCCCGGCTCTCCTCAAGAAGTCATTGGAGGGCCATTCACACGGCCGGACCTCCGCGGTGCGAGGTAAATTAAATTTGGGCTTCTCCTCTTCTTCCTTTTTTTTCTTAGAGCTTCGGCTCGACGAGCCCCTTAAAAGTCTCTTCATTATTTCTGAAACAATCTGAAATTTTTAGTAACTTCAAATAAAAGTGAACCAACTTCAATAAAATTGATAGTAACAACTCCCACAAGCGCCTAGAGCCTATATAAAGCATTGGAACTACTTGGAACCATATAAATTTGAAATGCAAGCTCAAGAACATGGTCACCTATGCAGCACAAATTTGCAAAGAATAAAGCACTAGAACAAAAACTAATTGGACCAATGGAGGAGTCACATACCAAGGAACAATCTCCCCAAGCAGTTTTGCAAGAGGTGCTTTGAGCAAGGAGATCGGAAATCACAAAGAACGGGCCGGAACTCGTGCTTGAGTTGGTTTTTCGTGTTTGTGTGAGGCAGAGGAAGAAGATGGGTGCAGGAATAAGTGGAGGAGGGCCACCGTGGGCCCACGAGGCAGGGGCGCGCCAGGGGGTAGGGCGCGCCCTCCACCTCGTGGCAGTGGCAGCTCCCCCCATGGTAATTTATGCACAGTAAATTCTCAAATATTCCCGAAAAAATCATATTACATTGACATGGCATTCTGAGGACTTTTATTTTCGGGATAATTTTTTATTGCACGGATAAGTCAGGAGACAGACAGAAAAATAATATTTTTACTTTATTTCTACTAAATAACAGAAAATATAAAAAGGGTACAAAAGGTTGTGCTTCTAGTTTCATCCATCTCGTGATCATCAAAATGAACCCACTAACAAGGTTGATCAAGTCTTGTTAACAAACTCATTCCGAATAATCACGGAACCGGAGAAATTTCGAATAACACAAAGTTACCTCAACGGGGATATGAAAATCCCCAACAATAAGAATATCATACTTCTTATTGACAGTAGGGAGAGGAAATTCGAAACCTCCAAATATAATCGATGGAGCTTTTCCAATAGAGTTGATACTATAAACTTCACGTTGTTTCCTCAGAAAATGTACCGTGTGCTCATTGCCATTAACATGAAAAGTGACATTGCCTTTGGTGCAATCAATAACAACCCCTGCAGTATTAAGGAAAGGTCTTCCAAGAATAATAGACATACTATCATCCTCGGGAATATCAAGAATAACAAAGTCCGTTAAAATAGTAACGTTTGCAACCACAACAGGTACATCCTCACAAATACCGACAGGTATAGCAGTTGATTTATCAGCCATTTGCAAAGATATTTCAGTAGGTGTCAACTTATTCAAGTCAAGTCTACGATATAAAGAGAGAGGCATAACACTAACACCGGCTCCAAGATCACATAAAGCAGTTTTAACATAACTTCTTTTAATGGAGCATGGTATAGTAGGCACTCCGGGATCTCCAAGTTTCTTTGGTATTCCACCCTTAAAAGTGTAATTAGCAAGCATGGTGGAAATTTCAGCTTCGGTATCTTTCTTTTATTAGTAATAATATCCTACATATACTTAGCATAAGGATTTGTTTTAAGCACATCGATTAATCGCATACGCAAAAAGATGGGTCTAATCATTTCAAAAAGCGCTCAAAATCCTCATCATCCTTTTTCTTGGATGGTTTCGAGGAAAAGGCATGGGTTTCTAAACCCATGGTTCCTTTCTTTACCATGTTTCCTAGCAACAAAATCTCTTTTATCATAACGTTGATTCTTTGATTGTGGGTTATCAAGATCAACAGCAGTTCAACTTCTACATCATTATCATTACTAGGTTGAGCATCAACATGAACATTATCATTAACATTACCACTAGGTTCATGTTCATCACCTGATTGTGTTTCAAAGATCGAAACAGAGATATCATTTGGATTCTCAGGTGGTTCAGTGATAGGTTCACTAGAAGTTTGCAAAGTCCTATCATTTTTCTTTTTCTTCCTCTTAGAAGAACTAGGTATATCAATATTGTTTCTCCGAGAATCTTGCTCGATTCTCTTAGGGTGGCCTTCAGGATACAAAGGTTCTGAGTCATTCTACCAGTTCTAGTAGCCACTCTAACAAAGATAATCATTTTTCTTACTATTCATTTCATCAAGCACTTCTTTCTGAGCTTTAAGTACTTGTTCTACTTGAGTAGTAACCATAGAAGCATGCTTGCTAACAAGTTTAAGTTCACCTCTAAGATCGGCCATAAAATCACCCAAGCGTTTAATCATAAAGGTATTCTATTTTAATTGTCTACCAAAATAAGCATTAAAGTCATCTTGCTCAAACATAAAGTCATCAAACTCATCCAAGCACTGACTAGCAATTTTAGTAGGAGGGACTTCAGCTTTATCATATCTATAGAGAGAATTTACCTTTACTACATGTGTCGGGATATCGGGAGGTTCTTCATTAAATAAGTAATTGAGATCATATACTTCTTCAACAGGCGGTAAATTAAGACCATGCATTTCTTCAATAGGAGGTAAATTCTTAACATCTTCAGCTTTAATACCTTTTTCTTTCATAGATTTCTTTGCCTCTTGCATATCTTCGGGGTTGAGAAATAGAACACCTCTCTTCTTCGGAGTTGGTTTAGGAATAGGCTCAGTAATTGGTTCAGGAACTGGCTCAGGAGGTAGCTCGGGAGGTGCCCAATTATTTTCATTAGCGAACATATTATTCAATAGAATTTCAGCGTCATCTGGTGTTCTTTCCCTGAAAAGAGAACCAGCACAACTATCCAGGTAATCTCTGGAAGCATCAGTTAGTCCATTATAAAAGATATCAAATATTTCAGGTTTCTTAAGAGGATGATCAGGCAAAGCATTAAGTAAGTTGAGAAGCCTCCCCCAAGCTTGTGGGAGACTCTCTTCTTCAATTTGCACAAAATTGTATATTTCCCTCAAAGCAGCTTGTTTCTTATGAGCAGGGAAATATTTAGCAGAGAAGTAATAAATCATATCCTGGGGACTTTGCACACAACTATCCAGATAATTATGCCGGATGTGGTCATCATGTAGCGGTCATAACATAGAGTGACAAAGAACTAGCTCCAGTTCATCAATGTAATGTAGGCATGTATTCCGTATATAGTCATACGTGCTTATGGAAAAGAACTTGCATGACATCTTTTGTCCTACCCTCCCGTGGCAGCGGGGTCCTATTGGAAACTAAGGGATATTAAGGCCTCCTTTTAATAGAGAACCGGAACAAAGCATTAGCACATAGTGAATACATGAACTCCTCAAACTATTGTCATCACCGGGAGCGGTCCCGATTATTGTCACTTCGGGGTTGCCGGATCATAACACATAGTAGGTGACTTTAGACTTGCAAGATAGGATCTAGAACACACATATATTCATGAAAACATAATAGGTTCAGATCTGAAATCATGGCACTCGGGCCCTAGTGACAAGCATTAAGCATAGCAAAGTCATAGCAACATCAATCTCGTAACATAATGGATACTAGGATCAAACCCTAACAAAACTAACTCGATTACATGATAAATCTCATCCAACCCATCACCGTCCAGCAAGCCTACGATGCAATTACTCATGCACGGCGGTGAGCATCATGAAATTGGTGATGGAGGATGGTTGATGATGATGACGGCGACAAATCCCCCTCTTCGGAGCCCCGAACGAACTCCAGATCAGCCCTCCCAAGAGAGATTAGGGCTTGGCGGCGGCTCTGTATCGTAAAACGTGATGATTTCTTCTCTCTGATTTTTTTTCTCCCCGAAAGCCAATATATGGAGTTGGAGTTGGCGTCGGAGGGCCACCAGGGGGCCCACGAGGTAGGGGGGCACGCCCAGGGGGCGGCCCCCACCCTCGTGAGTAGGGTGTGGGCCCCCTGGTCTTCATCTTTTGCGAGGATTTTTCTTTATTTTTTTCTAAGGTGTTCCATGGAGTTTCAGGACATTCCGAGAATTTTTATTTTCTGCACAAAAAAACAACACCATGGCAGTTCTGCTGAAAACAGCATCAGTCCGGGTTAATTCCATTCAAATCATACAAGTTAGAGTCCAAAACAAGGGCAAAAGTGTTTGGAAAAGTAGATACGACGGAGACGTATCAATGATCATGTATATAGGCATCACGTCCGTGACAAGTAGATCGAAATGATTCTGCATCTGCTACTGTTACTCCACACATCAACCGCTATCCAGCATGCATCTAGAGTATTAAGTTCATAAGAACAGAGTAACGCATTAAGCAAGATGACATGATGTAGAGGGATAAGCTCAAGCAATATGATATAAACCCCATCTTTTTATCCTCAATGGCAACAGTACAATACGTGCCTTGCTGCTCCTGCTGTCACTGGGAAAGGACACCGCAAGATTGAACCCAAAGCTAAGCACTTCTCCTATTGCAAGAAAGGTCAATCTAGTAGGCCAAACCAAAATGATAATTCGAAGATACTTGCAAAGATATCAAATCATACACATAAGAATTCAGAGAAGAATCAAATATTGTTCATAGATAATCTTGATCATAAACCCACAATTCATCGTATCTCGACAAACACACCGCAAAAAGTATTACATCGAATAGATCTCCAAGAAGATCGAGGAGAACTTTGTATTGAGAATCAAAGAGAGAGAAGAAGCCATCTAGCTAATAACTATGGACCCGAAGGTCTGTGGTAAACTACTCACACATCATCGGAGAGGCTATGGTGTTGATGTAGAAGCCCTCCATGATCGATTCCCCCTCCGACGGAGCATCGAAAAAGGCTCCAAGATGGGATTTCACGGGTACAGAAGGTTTTGGCGGTGGAAATAGGGTTTCGTGGTGCTCCTGGATGTTTTCAGGGTATATGAGTATATATAGGCGAAAGAAGTAGGTCAAGGGAGTCACGAGGGGCCCACGAGGGTGGGGGACGCGCCCACCCCCCTAGGGCACGCCCTAGACCCTTGTGGCCGCCTCGACTGCTTCTTGACGTCCACTCCGAGTCTCCTAGATTGCGTTTGTTCCAAAAACGATTCTCCCGAAGGTTTCATTCTGTTTGGACTCCGTTTGATATTCCTTTTCTGTGAAACACTGAAATAGGCAAAAAACAACAATTTGCACTGGGCCTTCGGTTAATAGGTTAGTCCCAAAAATAATATAAAAGTGCATAATAAAGCCCATTAAACATCCAAAATAGATAATATAATAGCATGGAACAATCAAAAATTATAGATACGTTGGAGACGTATCACCGCCGCCGATGTGTGGGAGTAGGGGGATGGCTTGGCCAGCGCCATAGGCTAGGATGGGTCACCGAGGTGTCGCGGCAGCGCCGCCAGCCGCTGTAGGAAGAGGACAAAGATTGAACAAAATAAAGAAATACAAATGGTAGGTGGTTGGTCCCAGATGTCTGTGTACGAGACCTGCTGGGTCCACCTGAGAAGGGGAATATGTTGGGAGGAAGGAGATTCAAAGCACGACAACAAAGTGAACTAGTTACATACATAAGCAAATAGCCACTAAGAAAAGCAAACAGGTTAATGGGTTCTTAGACGAAATATTTCGGACAAAACAGATAATTATGACACATAGGCTAATGCATGAAACACTCAGATGATAAAGGTGCTTAAATAGATAAAGTACATCATCTAGACCTTCCTGGCACGCTTGATCATGACGATGCGGTTGTCCGTGTACTCGTCGGTTACAGGAAGCAGACACGCCCTCATGTCCAAGATCCACATGTACATGTCGTAGCATGCGTATGCGTCCTTGGCTGCGTAGTTATGTAGGCTAGATTCAGAGGCACCTCCCACGTGTTCAGGTTCTTGGTATCAACGTCTTCATTCTTTCATGTTGGCATAGCAGGGGTCGATGTTGGTCGCGGCAAGGTCAACCACGGATTCCTCCTGCCCATTGCCGATGATCTTGTATTGCTTCTGGATGTCGACAAGCTTGTTGCACCACATGCTCCATAACCTCTGATGGCCCTACAGAAGTGGTAGACGAGAACCTCGTCCCGCACGCATACCTGGGCGACGGCGATCCGCTGGTCTTTGTCAGGAGACGAATGGATGGGCACAAAGCCTAGTCCTGCAACCTTGTGCTTTCTCCTCCTGTGGGCACTGCTTGAACTTGGAGAGGCAGAGCTTTGATAACTCACAAGTATAGTGAATCACAACAGTTTTCGAGGGTAGAGTATTCAACCCAAATTTATAGATTCGACACAAGGGGAGCCAAAGAATATTTGCAATTATTAGCAGCTGAGTTGTCAATTCAACCACACCTAGATATTAATTATCTGCAAGTATTAGTAGCAAAGTAGTATGATAGTTTTGATAGTAGTAGCAACAACAATAGTAGCAGTGACAGTGATAGCAATAATTGTGTAGCAAGTGCAATAGTGACAGTAGCAGTAATAACTTAGCAGAAACAATATAAGAGGAATTCGTAGGCATTGGATCGATGAATTCATTGGATGATATTCATCATATAACAGTCATAACCTAGGGCGATACGGCACTAGCTCCAATTCATAAATATAATGTAGGCATGTATTCCGTAAATTGTCATACGTGCTTATGGAAAGAACTTGCATGACACCTTTTGGCCTCCCCTCCCGTGGTAGCGGGGTCTGTCGTGGTACTAAGTCTGATAGTAAGAATAGGGGGTACGTATGGAGAGGCAAGGTCCTAGCTACGGCAAGGTTGTACACAAGTGTTTACGAGTTCAGGCCCCTCTCGGGGGAGGTAAAAGCCGTACGTCTTAGTGCTCGGAGGCGGTCGACTGGATTATGAGTATGTGTGTGTGTTAGAGGGGGTGCGAACCCTTGTCCCAGAGGAGGGGGTGGCTTATATAGAGTTCGTTAGGACCCCAACCATCTCTTGTTATAGAGGGTTGAATGTACATAAAGATTGAGGCTTTACTGGTAACGCCAGCCTTAAGTGCATTTAATGACCTTAAAGACTACGGAGTGAATGCTCACCCGTAGCTGTTCAGAGTGACTTCTGGTCTTCAGTAGGTCGAGTGGTTTCTTGTATGGTTGAGTGGTTGACTGGTCGTGTGACTTCGAAAAGGAGGGGTATCCGAGTAGTTCGTTGGTCGAGTGGATTGCACTCGACACCTTTACTGGGTACCCTTTTGTCACATCCCTAGTTCTAGTATGCACTAGGCTAGCCCTTCATGTGAGCATCATGTTTAAATTCAAATGAAACTTGAATTGAGGAATTTTCAAAAGCCTCAGAAAACCTCCAAAAAATAACCAACATTTAAATCTCATCAAATGAGTCCAAGAAAATGTTCCTGTTATTTTGTGAAAATATTGGCATGATGTAAAATTCAAACCAATATTTTTGGAGTCATAGAAATAATTTATTTTGGGTCTTTGATTTAAATCAATAATATATTTGGGTTGAAATTATTTCTTCTATATAAGAAATAATGTTCAATATTTTTGTAAGTTGCATGTGACCTTGGGCTAGTCCTGAGCTTACATAACAATTCACAGAAAGTTTATAAAAATGATTTGGTTTGTAAACTAAATCAAAACAAAGCAAATAAATAAGAAAATGTAAATAAAAGGGAGAGAGAGCAAACTCACGAACTTACTCAGCGCCACTGGCAGCCCATCCGACCGCCCAGCCACGAGGGTAGGGAGGTCTTCTTCCTCCCTTGATCGGATGCAGTAGCGTGCCCGGCAGCACGCCACCACCGCCGTTGATTTGCCGCCGTCTCCGCCTCCCCGAGCTCGCTGAGACCATCTCCGACCCCGCTGTGAGCTCCTCTTCCTCCTCCCCCTTCCCGTTCTCGCTCTCGATCACCACAGCAACAGTGCTGAGCTCGGCCGCACCCGCCGCCGCCGTGCCTCGTCGCCGTCGTGGCTAGATCCACGGTAGCTCGAAGCCGAGCACACCACTGTGCTCAGCACGCTTCCAGGAGCCGGGCACGCCCACCCATTCGACCTACCGAGCCCCCTAACGCCAACCAGCACCAGCCCCGAGCTCCGGCAGCCACCGCGGGCTCCACTCCGGCGAACTCCGGCCCCCCCAGCTCCAGCCGCTGCCACGAGTGGATGCGGGCGAGTTCCAGCTCCGTGTAGATGCCCTCAGCGCACCCAGCCGCTGCCTGTAGCTCAACTCCGGCGAGCCCTCGTCGTTGGTTTGGTCGTCGCCGGCTGAACTCCGGCGACTGATGACGTGGCCGTCATTAGCCACTAATGACCCAGCTAAGCCACCCCTAGAGCCACTGCCATGTGGGCCCCAGTGCCTAAATTAATTAGTATTATTTCTCTGTTAGATTAACACTAACCACAGTGGGGCCCGCCTGTCAACGTTGACTTGGCCACGTCAGCCTTGACCGGGTCCCACATGTCAGCCTCTGTAGTTGACCCTGTGTCACTGACCAGTAGGCCCCACTGGTCAGGTTTGACCTGGGCCGTCCGTTGACCTGCTGATGTCACTAGTATGTCATGCTGACGCAGTAAATGTTTTCTGGAGTTTTAAATAAATCAGAAATGATTTATTTGTTTTAGAAAATATCCAAAACTTCTAAAAATCATAGAAATTCAATCGTAACTCCAAATGAAATAAATTATATATGAAAAATGATCAGAAAAATCCAATCTATCCATATGTACCATTTTCATGCATGTTAGAACAACTTATAGCTGCTGTTTAGCACAAACCATATAAATGGCATTTAAATATCCACATATGGAGATTGAATTTGAATCTTGGATTCAAACCAACTTCATTTAACCTGTTGCTAGTTGCATTAGCTCAAAACACAGCATATTGCCATGTCATGATCATGCATCATATTGTGCATTGCATTGATTGTGTTCTTCCTTGTTTGTGGGTGTTTGTCCCCTCTCAGTAGATGACGTACCGACGATGAGTTCGATGACACCGATGAAGAGCTATATTATCTTCGGAAGTGCCAGGCAAGCAAAACCCCCTTGTTCATTCCGATACAATCCTACTCTCTCGCTCCTGCTCTCTTTTACTGCATTAGGACAACGATTCATCTGTTACTTGTTGCGGTAGCTGAACCCCTTTATCCTCCGCATGACCTGTCATTGCCACAGTAAACAGATGAAACCCACTAGCATGAGTAGGAGTTGTTTGAGCCCTGATGTGTCTACTCATTCATGCTTGTTTGTCATGCCTGCTATTGCTTAGAGTTGTGTCAGGTCTGATTCATCGGGGATGAATTGGAGGTGTGTGAACATGTCCTACTGTTGAGAGCTAAGTGTGTGAACACGATTTGGTAAAGGTAGCGGTGAGAGGCCATGTAGGAGTACATGGTGGGTTGTCTCATTGAAGCTGTCCTTAGGAACTGAGTTCTGTGTTTGTGATCCATGAACAGTTACTACCACACAATGGGCTCCGGGCACTCCAAGCTCTCTCGACTTATTAATCAACTCGATCTCTGTCCAGGAGTTGCAACTAGTTTCTGGTGTTTGTAGGTAGTGTTAGTAGTCTACCAAGTGGCACCCGTGCAGTGGGCTTGGGACAGACTAGGCACTGATGGCCTGTGTACCAAGTGGCACCGGATGGTGGACTTGGGAACCCCGCACACATCGTTTGGGGCCGTGGCGACACCCGGCGGATCTCCTTGCGGATGGAACCCGAATAGGCGATAAACCTGGACTAGAGACTTGTGTGGTTAGTCAGGTCATGGCCGACTCCTCGCCAAAGCTTCGCTTGAAGGTTGCCGAGATACACGAGGTGTACATGGCGGTAAGTGGCGAGAGCGTGTGTGAAGAAGTACACCCCTGCAGGGTTAATATGATCTATTCGAATAGCCATGTCCGTGGAAAAGGACTTCTGGGTTGCCTGTACAGTTCATAGACAAGTGAAAGTGGATACTCTAAAATACGCAAGATAAGCGTGAGTGCTATGGATGGCGTTCTCGTAGGGAGACGGGAGTGGATCCATAGTGGTGTATTGATATGGTGAATATGTGGACTCGTGTGCGCCACCTCAAAAGAGTTTCATTGCAGTCGTAGTTCAGGTTAGCCACCGAGTCAAAGCTGGCTTGCTGCAGTCAAACTCCACCGTCCCCTTTGTTGATGATGATGCATATGTAGATAGTTCTGATGTAAGTCTTGCTGGGTACATTTGTACTCACGTTTGCCTATTTTATGTTTTTGCAGATAGACTTCAGTCTCGCTAGTAGTTCCGCTTGGACTTCGACGTTTAGCTTGTTACCTCAGCTACGATCTTGTGCCCTCGGCAGATCTCAGTAGTTAGTCGGGCTTCTCGGCCTTTTTCATTTGTAGTTATGCGTACTCGGACATGTTAAGCTTCCGCATGTGCTTTGACTTGTATGCTCTGAATGCTGGGTCGAGAGACCCATGTTTGTAATATCTCGCTCCTCGGAGCCTATTGAATAAAATATTTGAGTTGTAGAGTCATGTTGTGATGCCATGTTGTATTTGCACATATCGAGCATATTGTGTGTATGTTATTGAAATGCTTGGTATGTGTGGGATCTGACTATCTAGTTGTTTATCCTTAGTAGCCTCTCTTATCGGGAAATGTCTCCTAGTGCTTCCACTGAGCCATGGTAGCTTGCTAGTGCTCCGGAACACTTAGGCTGGCCGGCATGTGTCCTTCTTCGTTCATGTGTCTGTCCCTTCGGGGAAATGTCACGCGATGAATACCGAGTCCCGTTAGCTGCTACAGCCAGTTCACCGAGTCTGCTAGCCAGTGCTACAGACTGGATTCACTTTCGTGATGACCGACACGTTCGATCTTTGGGTCATGGATGCTGTCCTGTAAGTTTGTGCCACTTTGGGTTTACGACTAGCCATGTCAGCCGGGCTCCTTATCATATGGATGCTAGCGACACTATCATATACGTGTGCCAAAAGGCGCAAACGGTCCCGGGCAAAGGTAAGGCGACACCCGTGGGAATACCGTGCGTGAGGTCGCAAAGTGATATGAGGTGTTACATGCTAGATCAATGTGGCATTGAGTCGGGGTCCTGACACCTTTGTTGTCTCTTGAGCTTCTTTGCTTCTAGGGTAGTGACCTTAGGTAGGGCGTATAGGTCAGGCTTGTGACCCTACCCTAGGTTTGTATCCTCATCAGGGTCCAATTGGAAACCAAGGGATATTAAGGCCTCCTTTTAATAGAGAACCGGAACAAAGCATTAACACATGGTGAATACATGAACTCCTCAAACTACGGTCATCACAGGAAAGTATCCCGACTTCTATCACTCCGGGGTTTACGGATCATAACACATAGTAGGTGACTATAACTTGCAAGATCGGATCTAGAACATAGATATAATGGTGATAACATAAACGGTTCAGATCTGAAATCATGGCACCCGGGCCCAAAGTGACAAGCATTAAGCATGGTAAAGTCATAGCAACATCAATCGCAGAAGATAATGGATAATAGGGATCAAGCCCAAACAAAACTAACTCGACTACATGATGAATCTCATCCAACTCCTCACCGACCAGCAAGCCTACGAGGGAATAACTCACTCCCGATGGGGAGCATCATGGAATTGGCGATGGAGAAGGGTTGGTGATGACGAATATCGAAGATCCCCCTCTCTAGAGTCCCAAACGGACTCCAGATCTGGCCTCCCAATGAAGAACAGGAGGTGGCAGCGGCTCCGTCTCATGAAACGCGATAATTCTTCCCCCCTGATTTTTTCTCCGAGTATGTGATTTTATAATATTAGGGTTGGAGTATGCGGGGCCACCAGGTGGGGACAACCCACCTAGGCGTGCCTGAGGGGGCGCCCTGGTGGGTTGTGCCCACCTAGGTGCCCCCCTCCGGTGGTTCTTGGCTCTAGAAATTATCTTTTATTGTATAAAAATTCCTCGCAAAGTTTCGTTCCAATCCAAGAACTTTTATTTCTCCACAAAAACAACACCATGGTAGTTCTGCTGAAAATAGCATCAGTTCGGGTTAGTTTCATTCAAATCATATAAATTAGAGTCCAAAACAAGAGGAAAAGTGTTAGGAAAAGTAGATACGACGGAGACGTACCAACTCCCCCAAGATTAAACCTTTGCTTGTCCTCAAGCAATTCAGTTGATAAACTAAAAGTGAAAAAGAAAAACTTTTACGAACTCTTTTGCTCTTGTTTACATAAATAAGCTCAAGTAGCACTCAGGTTTTCAGCAAAGATTATGACTAACCATGTTGACAATAACTCTTAAAAATTATATTAACTCATATCAATGGCATAATCAACCAGCGAGCAATAATAAGATGTCTCAAATGACAACACTTTATCAAAACAAGCATGATATAATATGACAATGGTGGTATCTCGCTAGCCCTTTCTAAGACCGTGAAACATAAATGCAGAGCACCTATGATACGTATGCAACGCATCTACTTTTCCAAACTCTTTTGCCCTTGTTTTGGACTCTAATTTGCATGATTTGGATGGAACTAACCCGGACTGACGGTATCTTCAGCAGAATTGCTATGGTGTTATTTTTGTGCAGAAATAAAAGTTCTCAGAATGACCTGAAACTTCATGGAGTCACTTTTTGGAATTAATAAAAATTGGCGAAAGAATCAACAGAAGGGGGCCCACACCCTATCCACGAGGGTGGGGGCGCGCCCTACACCCTGGGCACGCCCCTACCTCGTGGGCCCCTGGAGCTCCACCGACCTCAACTCCAACTCCATATATTCACATTCGGGGAGAAAAAAATCGGAGAGAAGGATTCAACGCGTTTTACGATTCGGAGCCGCCGCCAAGCCTTGTTCTTCCTCGAGAGGGCCGATCGGGAGTCCGTTCGAGGCTCTGGAGAGGGGAATCCGCCGCCATTGTCATCATCAACCATCCTCCATTACGAATTTCATGATGCTCACCGCCGTGCTTGAGTAATCCCATCATAGGCTTGCTGGACGGTGATGGGTTGGACAAGATTTACCATGTAATCGAGTTAGTTTTGTTAGGGTTTGATCCCTGGTATCCATTATGTTCTAAGATTGATGTTGCTATGACTTTGCCATGCTTAATGCTTGTCACTAGGGCCCGACTGCCATGATTTCAGATCTGAACCTATTATGTTTTCATGAATATATGAGTGTTCTTGATCCTATCTTGCAAGCTATAGTCACCTACTACGTGTTATGATCCGGCAACCCCTGAGTGACAATAGTCGGGACACTTCCCGATGATGACCATAGTTTAGGGAGTTCATGTATTCACTAAGTGTTAATGCTTTGGTCTGGTTCTCTATTAAAAGGGGGCCTTATATCCCTTAGTTTTCATTAGGACCCTGCCGCCATGGGAGGGTAGGACAAAAGATGTCATGCAAGTTCTTTTCCAGAAGCACGTATGACTATATTCGGAATACATGCCTAGATTACATTGATGAACTGGAGCTAGTTCTGTGTCACCCTATGTTATAACTGTTGCATGATGAATGCCATCCGACATAATTATCCATCATTGATCCATTGCCTATGAGATTTTCACATATTGATCTTTGTTAAGATACTTCTCCGTTTCCACTGTTACGATTGCTACAAAACTGCTACTGTTACTTTTGTCACTGTTACCGTTACTTCCATACTACTTTTGCTACTAAATACTTTGCTGCAGATATTAAGTCTTTCAGGTGTGGTTGAATTGACAACTCAACTACTAATATTTGAGAATATTCTTTGGCTACCCTTGTGTCGAATCAATAAATTTGGGTTGAATACTCTACCCTCGAAAACTATTGTGATCCCCTATACTTGTGGGTTATCAAGACCTTTTTCTGGCGCTGTTGCCGGGGAGCATAGCTCTATTCTCTGAGTCACATGGGATTTATATCTGTTGAACACTAGGAGGAATCTGAAAGATAACAAAACCAAGATATATCCCTCAACTACGAGGGGAGGTAAGGAACTGCCATCTAGCTCTGCACTTGATTCACCTTCTGTTTTGAGTAAACTTGCGACACCTACACCTACTATGATTCTGATATGTCGCATGTTATTGATGATGCCACTTCTGCTATGCATGATGCTTATGATGATACTACTTCTCTGCTTGATAATAATGTGCCACTAGGTGAACTTCTTGATGAACAACTTGCTAGAGTTAGAGAGAATGAAATTACTGAAACTGATGATATTAATGAAAGTGATGATGAAGATTCTCCCCCTAGATATGAATTGCCTGTTGTGCCTGAAGGTTATGTTATGGATGAAGAAACTACTAGAGACTTCTTTGCTTGCAATGACAGATATGATCTTAAGAAACTGTTAGCTAAGCTGAAAGAAAAGTCTTTGAATGCTAGAATGAAATATGATCCTGTGTTTGCTACTTCACCTATCTGTGTTACTGATAAGGATTATGAATTCTCTGTCGATGCTGAGTTAATTACTTTGGTTGAACCTGATCCTTTCTATGGCTATGAATTTGAAACTGTTGTGGCACACTTACTAAACTAAATGATATAGCCACCCTATTTACACATGAGGAAAAAATTCGTTATTGCTATATTCTTGAATTGTTTCCTTTATCATTAAAGGGTGATGCTAAAATATGGTTTAATTCTCTTGCTCCCTTTTGTGTGCGTAGTCAGAATATGATTTATTACTTCTTTGCAAAATACTTTCCTGCTCATAAGAAACAAGCTGCCTTGCGGGAAATATTTAACTTTGTGCGAATTGAAGAAGAGAGTCTCCCACAAGCTTGGGGGAGGCTTCTCCAATTACTTAATGCTTTGCCTGATCATCCTCTCAAGAAAAATGAAATACTTGATATCTTTTATAATGGACTAACCGATGCTTCTAGAGACCAACTGGATAGTTGTGTTGGTTGTGTTTTCAGGGAAAGAACTGTTGAGCAAGCTGAATTGCTATTGAATAATATATTGAGTAATGATAATGATTGGACACTTCCTGAACCAACTCCTAAGCCAACTCTGAAGAAAAGGGGTATTCTATTTCTCGGTCCTGAAGATATGCAAGAGGCAAAGAAATCTACGAAAGAAAAAGGTATTAAAGTTGACGATGTTAAGAATTTACCACCTATTGAAGAGATACATGGTCTTGATAACCTGACACAGGTAGTAAAGGTAAATTCTCTCTATAGATTTGATAAAGGTGATATCCCATATACTAAGTTTGCTAGTCAATGCTTGGATGAGTCTGATAATTTTATTGTTAAACAAGAAAACTTCAATGCTTATGTTGGTAGACAATTGAAACGTAATGCTTATATGGTTGAACACTTGAGTGATTATATGTCTAGAGTTAAAAGTGATCTTAAGCTTATTAGTAAACATGCTTCCATGGTTACGACTCAAGTAGAACAAGTACTTAAGGCACAAGATGATTTGCTCAATGAGTTGAATAATAAAAATAATGATAATGCTGTTAGAGTTATGACTAGAGGTGGTAAAATGACCCAGGAACCTTTGTATCCTGAGGGCCACCCTTAGAAGAGATGAGCAAGATTCTCAGAGAATTAATACTGATGCACCTAGTGCTACTAAGAAAAAGAAAAAGAATACTGATAGGACTTTGCATGCTTCTAGTGAACCTGTTATGCACACACCTAAGAATCCTAATGATATTTCTATTTCTGATGATGAAACACAATCTGGTGATGAACATGAACCTGGTAATAATGTTAATAATGATGTTCATGTTGATGCTCAACCTAGCAATGACAATGATGTAGAGATTGAACCTGTTGTTGATCTTGATAAACCACAATCAAAGAATCATCGTTATGATAAGAGAGACTTCATTGATAGGAAGCACGGTAACAAAAGAGAACCATGGGTTCAGAAATCCATGCCTTTTCCTCCTAAGACATCCAAGAAAAAGGATGATAAGGATTTTGAGCGCTTTGCTGAAATGATTAGACCTATCTTTTTGCGTATGCGTTTGATTGATATGCTTAAAATGCATCCTTATGCTAAGTATATGAAAGATATTGTTACAAATAAAAGAAAGATATCGGAAGCTCAAATTTCCACCATGCTTGCTAATTATAACTTCAAGGGCAGAATACCAAAGAAACTTGGAGATCCAGGAGTACCAACTATACCATGCTCCATTAAAAGAAACTATGTTAAAACTGCTTTATGTGATCTTGGAGCTGGTGTTAGTGTTATGCCTTTCTCTTTATATCGTAGACTTGATTTGAATAAGTTGACACCTACTCAAATCTCTTTGCAAATGGCTGATAAATCAACTGCTATACCCATCGGTATTTGTGAGGATGTGCCTGTTGTGGTTGCAAACATTACTATTTTAACGGACTTTGTTATTCTTGATAGTCCTGAGGACGACAGTATGTCGATCATCCTTGGTAGACCCTTTCTGAATACTGCAGGGGCTGTTATTGATTGCAACAAAGGCAATGTCACTTTTCATGTTAATGGTAATGATCATACGGTACACTTTTCGAAGAAACAACCTCAAGTTCATAGTATCAATTCTATTGGAAAATTTTCAACTATTACTATTGGAGGTTTTGAATTCCCTCTTCCTACCGTCAAAAAGAAATATGATATTCTTATTGTTGGGGACATGCATATCCCCGTTCAGGTAACTTAGTGTTATTCGAAAATTCTCCGGTTTCATGTTATTCGAAAGAGGTTTGTTAACAAGACTTGATCAACCTTGTTAGCGGATTCCTTTTTATGAGCATGAGATGGATGAATTTAGAAAGCACAACTTTCTGTACCCACTTTTTACTTTCTGTTATGTAGAATAAATAAAGCAAAAATAGTGTTTTCTGTCTATTTTCTGAATTATCCATGCAATAAAAAATACCCCGAAAATAAAAGTTCTCCAAATGCCCTGAAAATTTAGTATGCCTTTTTATAGAATATTTGAGAATTTCTGGCACTTAGAACACACCAGGGGGCACACCATCTAGCCACGAGAGTGGAGGGCGTGCCCTACCCCTGGGCACGCCCCCTGCCTCGTGGGCCCCACGTGGCCCCCTCCACATATTCCAGCACCCATCCACTTCGTCTTCCTCCAGAAAAAATCGTCCCGTAGCTCAAACTCGTGTTCTTGCCCGTTTTGCTGTCATTTTCGATCTCCTTGCTCAAAGCTCCATTCACAAATCTGCTTTGGGGGATTGTTCTTTGGTATGTGACTCCTCCAATGGTCCAATTAGTTTTTGTTCTAGTGCTTTATTTATTGCAATTTTTTCTGCTGAGGTGACCCTGTTCTTGAGCTTGCATGTCAAATTTATATGGTCAAAAGTAGTTTTAATGCATGATATAGTCTCTAGGCACTTGTGGGAGTAGTTGCTATCAATCTTGTTGAGTTTGGTTCACTTTTATTTTGAGTCACTAAAATTTTTAAAAAAATTAGAGGGAGAAAAATGTTTAGGAAAATGTACCAAGGTGGTTCTTCAAGGAAGCAAGCACCCAGGCTCGCGATACGTGAGTCGGACCTCGAACCACAAAGGGAAGCTCAAGTGCAACCTTGTGAGTGGCCGTCAGATGAATTTATGGTCCAAGCAGGCTTCAAGGATGAATTTGATGCGTATGTGCATAATGCTGATCTTGTGGGCTTCGTATTAGATAAGTTCCAACAATATTATTATCTCACTGATTCCTTTGTGCGGAGGTTTAACTTTTCATCTAAGCGCAACACTCACACTGTTATATTTGACCTCTATGATAAGTCATATACCATGGACCTTGAAGATTTTAATACCGCTTGCAAAATCCCACAGTGGGGCATCTTTAGTGAACCTCACAAATCTAAATATAATAATTTCCTTGCTAGCATCACTGTGGGAGAAACTAGAAATATCACACAAGCTACCATAGGGAGCATTCACTTTCTTGCCATACATTACTTTGCTCTCTTTATAGGTAGATGCATTAACGGTAAGCATGAGCATTGCCATATTTGTGTCCCAGATCTTAGTGTCCTCAAGAGTGCGGTATTAGGTGATAAGCAATATAACTTGGGGGCCATTGTTGCACGAAGGTTACATCTTAATGCTAAAGATGGAGATTTATTTGGTGGGATGTATGCAACTCGTTTAGCTGATTATCTTGTATCCATAAGCGAAAATGATATTGAGTTGCCACCTGCTTTTCTAGATTATAATGCTATGGTTCGTTACTAGTTTCTTGAGAGGAATGATCAGTCCCTCCAGTACCGACTAATCTTTGACAGACGGCGTGATGTCATTATTACCTTGCCCGCTCCTTCCTTCTTTAACTTTCAGGAAAAAGAGAGGTATGTTATAACTAGAGAGGAGGCAAACGAGTATGAGAGATCAGCGAAGGCCGCTCGTCTCCAGGAAGCAGCTCGTCAGGCGGCAGCTTCCGCAGCACAGTACGACCCCAACTATGATGTCAGATATCATCTGGGCCAGTGGTGGCCTTAGACTAACTTAGGCCAAAAGCCTAAGCTTGGGGGAGTACGTATTTCTCACCGACACTACATTCATGTTCACACACTCATTCTAGTTGTCGGTGTTCATACTTTTTCATTGTATTATCCATGCCAGTTTATTTTCTTTTCTTGCTTTCTTATTGCGTGTTTGAAAAACTTTGAGAAAAACCAAAAAATTAGTTATAGCTTTTAGCTAGTTTACTTTCCATGCATGTTTAGTAGTAGTATTAATAAGAAAACCCCAAAAGATTTCTCGCTCTTCTTTTGCTTGTTGGGAGCTTTCCCGTGTAAATAGTTTTTCTCGTTCTTTGAAATTCTTTTCTTTGGGTGTCGAGAGGAGAAGACCATGATGAAAATGTTGAGTGGCTCTCATATGCATTATTGTTAATCTAATAAAGAGCCCATATTACCTTGCCTTCTACTTTTAATTAAATGTTTGCAGATTCCAGCTTAGTCCAATGCACATCCACTAATATTATTATTCACACCGTTCGGTCATGCAAGTGAAAGGAAATAATGACGATATATGATGAAATGATGGAGATGAGGAAAAGCTGGTATGAACTCAACCTATCTTGTTTTTGTAAATATGATTAGTTCATCGTTCCTGGTTAAGCCTATTATGAATGAAACATGCTTGCAATGACAACTAGAGATTATATGTAACGCCCTCGATGCGGCTATATCTCCCACGTGTCGAAGCACGACTTAGAGGCATAACCGCATTGAAAGCAATGTCGCAAGTGAGGTAATCTTCACACAACCCATGTAATACATAAGGGAAAGAGATACATAGTTGGCTTACAATCGCCACTTCACACAATTACATGAATAAAGCATTACATCATCCAGATACAATTAGGGTCCGACTACGGAACCAAAATAAAAGAAGAACCCAAAAGGCGACAAAAGGTCCCCGATCGACCCCAACTGGGCTCCACTACTGATCAACTAGAATGAAACAACACAAAGGGCAAGATCTTCAACGAGCTCCTCCTTGAGCTTGGTTGCGTCATCTGCTCGGTACATAGGCACCTGCAAACTGGTTTTGGTAGTATCTGGTGAGCCACGAGGACTCAGCAATCCCATTACCATGGGTATCAAGACTAGCAAAGCTTAAAGGGAAAGGAAGGGGTAAAGTGGTGAGGTTGCAGCAGCGACTAAGCATGATATGGTGGCTAACCAACGCAAATAAGAGCGAGAAGAGAACAAGCGAAACGGTCGTGAAGCTAGCAATGATCAAGAGGTGATCCTGAACACCTACTTACGCCAATCATAACACAGAAACCATGTTCAATTCCCGGACTCCGCCGAGAAGAGACCATCACAGCTACACACACGGTTGATGCGTTTTAATTCAGATCAAGTGTCAAGTTATCTACAACCGGACATTAACAAATTCCCATCTGCCACATAACCGCGGGCACGGCTCTCGAAAGTTTATACCTGCAGGGTGTCCCAACTTAGCCCATGACAAGCTCTCGCGATCATCGAAGAATAGACCTTCACCCAGAAGACTCGATCGGTCTCGGAATCCCGTACATCAAGACATTTCGACAATGGTAAAACAAGACCAGCAAAACCGCCCGGCGTGCCGACATCCTGATAGTAGCCGCGCGTATCTCGTCTCGAGCCACGACCGGATGAGCTAAGCGTCATGATCTTGACGTAACCCAAGTTGCCAAGGGATGGTCCCATACGGTGCTCTAGTTTGGACCAACGCTTAGACAAGCAATCGGCCGGGGGCTATAATAAAGATGACCCTTGGGTTAATTACTCCCAAGGGAAAAGTAGGTGGTGGTGAGGCAAATGGTAAAAGGCAATGTTGGGCCTTCTTTGGACAAGTTTTATTCAAAGCGAACTGTCGGGGGTCCCATAAATCACCCGACCGCGTAAGGAGCATAAAATCCGGGAACATAACACCGGTATGACGGAAACTAGGGCGGCAAGAGTGGAACAAAACACTGGCATAAGGCCGAGCCTTCCACCCTTTACCAAATATATAGATGCATTAATAATATAAGAGATATTGTGATATCCCAACAAAACCCTGTCCACCATGGAGAAATCTTCAACTTCACTGCAACTAGCAACGCTATAAGAGGGCTGAGCAAAAGCGGAACATAGCCAAACAACGGTTTGCTAGGAATGGTGTCAAAGGTTAGAGGTTCATGGCAATTTAGGATGGCTGGACAAACAGTAATAGGTAGCGCAAAGATAGCGAAAGAACGAGGCAACTAGCATAGCAATGATAGTAGTGAGATCCGGGTAGCGGTCATCTTGCTCAAGTCCCGCTAGGAAGAAGAACGAGTCCATGAAGAAGACAAACGATCGTGAGCGAACGAATCCTCACAACTCCGAACGAAACCGAAGCTAACGAGAGAAGCAACCCGGAAAGAAACAAACGACATAGTAAACAACCATCACATAAACATGGCATGATGCGCAAACAAGTATGATGCATGTCCGGTTTAATGAGGCATGGCGTGGCAAAGCAAAGTGCAACAAACAACAGTACAAATTAAGTGGAGCTCAATATGCAACGAGTTGCATATTGACGAAACACCACATCCAAGTTATTTAGTTTAATCTCGTTTGGGTACACAACAATGTTAAATGTTGATAAACATGGCAAGGGGTGAAGCATAACAAAACTACCTACCTAGGCAAGTTTAAATGAGGCCGGAAACAACGAACAACAAGTCCGGAAAATCCTCATGAGCATATTATGAATTTGGTACTGTTCTGCCCTAAAACATATTTTAAAGTTGTTAAACAGGAAAATAAAGTGGACCATGTTAATCTAGGCATTTTTCCACCCCATTTACATATAAAGAACATTTAATTCCGAGTTACGGTTATTTAGTTATGAATTAAATCATTTTAGCATGGCATTTAAGCAAATTTAAACAAACATCATTTTAAACATTTTAAACATGGATGAAAGTGGCATATTATTAATCTACACAATTTTCTGAGCATTTTACATATATAAAGTTTTTACAAAAGATGCATGGTTTGTGAGTAATTAAATGCATGATGTTTGAGGGTCTTTCTGTAAAACAGATAAATCCTGGGATATTGCTAAAATCGCAACAGGAAAAAAAACATGCATCGGGCTGAAACTACAGGCTGGCCCAATCAGGAAAAAAAAGGAGGGGCGCTGGGGATGGCCTCACCTAGTGGGCTGAGGCCCAGTTCGGCTTGGAGAGGAGGCTGGGCCTTGGGGAGGCGCTAGCCCACGCTGGGTCTGGAGGAGGTGGGCCGGATGCGGGGATGGGCCACGAGGCCCACGTGGCCGGCTGGGGAGTCGTCCTCCTCCCGTGCCCGCACGAAGAAGGCAGAGGCGGCGGCGGCGCACCTTGAGGCTCCGGCGAGCCTCGAGGGCAGCAGGACAGCGGCGGGGACGGCCAAAACCCATCGGATCCGGTGGAGAACGGGGCGGGGTCTCCGTTCCCGGCATCGGTGAGGACCATCGGCGTAGAGCGGAGCTTCACGAGGCGGCGGCAGCAGATCCTGCGGGGAGAAGAGAGAGAGCAAGGTGAGGGAGAGCTCGGGCCAGAGAAGGAAGGAGAAGGAGGCGGGCGCGGAGGCCGGTGACCTGGGTCCGGCGAGACGATCCCCGGCGGGCGGCGGCGCTCCGCGAGGTTGACGGACGGCGGCGACGAGGAGAAAACGACGGAGGACTCCGGCGGCGCGGATCGGGACGCTCGGGGAGGAGCCAGGCGAGCGAACGGGCGCGGGAGGCTGGGGCGCCTCGGGCCCAGATGGGCTTCCCAGGGCCCGATCTGGGTTCCTGGCGGGCATGCGCGGCGCTGAGGCTGCGGGGAGGACGCGTGGCGCCTGTGGTTTGTCTTGGGAGGCTGCTTGTGCGGCGGGCCAATGGGCGCCGCCAAGTGTCGCGATGGAGGTGGAGGGCGCCGAATCGAAGGAGAAGGTGGGAGGCGACGGCGGTGATGATTGGGACGGCGCGGAAATCAAGGAGGGGGAATTTAGGGGTGACAAAAATGGCAAGGGGGCTGCTATTTATAGAAAGAGGGGTTAGGGTTGGGGTTTAGAGGCTGTTTCGGAGCCGTTCGATCTCGATCGGACGGTCCGGAACGGAGGGGGGTCAGGAAGGCCTAGGTGGGCTGTGACGAGAGGGTTGGGCCAAGAGGAGAGGGGAGAAATGCAGCCCGGCAACTGTTTTCGGAGACCGAAAACGTCCGACGTTAGACCGACTATATCGCGGTTATATATTTAACGGTTGGGCAGTCAAACAAACTCCAAATGCAACGAAACTTGGCAGGCGGCCTGTCTACACTATAATAAGACCGCACGACAAGTTGCAACCCATTCCGAGAACATTTTTATGCCACTTATAAAAATAATATTTTGGAGGGGTGCCGCGGGCGCGTGCTAGTGTGTCTGGACTCCGAACGGACAACGGAGAGAACCGGGGGAACCCGAACGGATGCAATTTTTTAAAAAACATGCAGATGAAATGCAGATGATGACATGATGCAATGCAAAACGAAAGACAAAAACCCAACCACGGAGAAAATAATATATCGCATCTCCGGAAAAGGCAGGAGTTGGAGTTACGGATATGGAAAGTTACATCCGGGGCGTTACAACACTCCACCACTACGAGAGGATCTCGTCCCAAGATCTAGGATGGCACCGGAGGGAAAACGGAAGAGGAAGAGAAGAGGTAAAACTAATTTGCTTCTTTGACGAACGAGTGAAACCAAAGAACCTTGAGAGGTTGAACAAATTGAAAGAACGAAACAACGGAGATGACCAAGATTGCAAACAATTCGCTGGACAAGAGGAACAAGGTATATGATTAGAACCAAGAGGTTTAGTGATAAGATAGATATTGAAACCACTCCGGTTAAAACTAGATAGAGGAGGAATAAGATTGATATAATTTGGGCAGCACTCCGACTGTAAATGGAAGGAATTGAACATGAACTTGACAAGATGAGAGGATACATGATGAAATCAACAACACACTACCTCCGGAATTGAAAGAATGGCACAAGGGGTAAGAAACATTACAAACCGCACTCCGGTTGAGAAGGGAGGCAAAACTTGATGAGATGAAAGAACTTGAAGAGATAACACAACACTCCGGTTAACTGGATAAGCATGAAAAGAACATGATCCTCACAATTCGAGATGATGAGTGAAAAGAGCAACATCACAATGCCTTCGGAAGAAAAAATAGAAGATAGATCATTGGAATAACATAATGGAGAAGAAAATGACAACTTCTACCACAATTGAATTTGGAAGGCATCCTTGCAAGAAGGTTAGAATAGAGTTATTGGAAGACCAACAACGAAAAGAATAAGTTGGTAGTGGGCTTATGGAAACATCTCAACACTTGAGATGAAATTCTGCCACTATCAAAATCAATTGCTTGCTTGAGATTAATGAAGAGATGAAAACTGCTTCACCAAGATGATAGAGATATAACTTGGATCATTGTTAAGCACCATGAATAGCAACATTCCCAATGGAAGGCTTTAGGTGAAATATGACACAAGATAACTCCAACGAAGAAGTTGATTGGTCGAAAAGATCTCTTGAACGAAGAGAAAAAAGATGGATATAAAATACCTCATTCTTGACAACAATATGAATCATGAAACATGAAGGAAATTGTCAAGAGTGACATAACACCATCTCAAAAGATAAGATAGAAGGAATTGCACTCCGGATTACCATATGAAGAAAGCTTGAGCTCCTTAGGAAATAATCTCGATGAAAACTTTGAGAAGGGAATTAAATCCTTGATGAACCATCATGTAGAACCTCCATGAAGAACTCCGGTAAACAAAAGGAATGAAAAGAAAGAGAAATTGAAAACACAAGGTGAATCCTTGCAATGATTTAGATGGATCTCCGTGATAATTAGAGCTTGGAACTCCGGGAAAAAGAGAAGATGAAACAAATGAAACCGAGAATTTATTCCTCCTGAACAAACTCTGAAGGAAAGGATTAATCACTTGGATGAAAGAAGAATAAGAATTATGTTATGCGTATCCTTCACCAATTTAAATTGATGACAAGCAACGGATTTGGCATACTACTTATTCTCGTAGAAAGGATTAAGAGAGATATGGCGTAAACTTGAGAAGGTCTTCAACGAACCACCGGTAGGATTTGGAAAGAACGAATGAATTGATATGATAACGAAAGAGGTGAAATCTTGAACGAACCACCATAAGAATTGAAAATGAAAGTAGCAAAGGCACAATTCTCCGGGAAGAATTGGAAAACGAATGAAGATACTTGAGGGGATTTAGATACATGAGAACAAAGAGGTCATGAACTGATTAGAGGGTATTCGATTGATGCACCGGCAAGATAGGAGAATGATAACTGACAGCTGAGAATGAATAAACCTGAATTGATGGACTACGGATGACAAACTGAGAAGACTCTTGAATATCTCCTGATGGGTGAAAAAGATTCTCACAATCGAAAACAATTATGAGAGGATGGCAACAAGCTAGCACCATGAATCTTGAAGAGAATAGAGCAAGATTAAAGAGAAAACTCTTCTTCGGTCTTCAAATGATGAGAAAGACAACGAGAAACACCACCAAGAATTGTTGAGTACTCCGGAAGAATCAAAAGCGAAGAGGTTGAGCCAACTATGAAAAGAATTTGAAAGATCTTGGAGAAAAGCATTTGACTGATGATAACTCATTCTTACGTCAAACTTGGAGAAGAATTTAGGATAGTTCTGGGACAATAGAAGAGTCAGGTAAGATCCTGGGAAAAGACCTGTGGGTTAGGGCCCACTCAAAAGAAAACACCGTTGAGAATGATATTAAAGAGAGATTGCACCGGTTGAATTAAATGGCTTGAATGAGATAACAATCTCGAAATATCTTGAAGGGATTGAGAATGGAAACGCAAGTCTTGTGAGATATCTTCAGCACTCCAGATATGAACTGGGAGAGGTGAATAAATAAGAGATCCTTGGAAAAGAAATTCACATGGGAAGATATGTGAAACAAAAGGAACATCGAAGCTTGAATTGAATCCACCGGAGAAGTAAAAAAAACGAAGGATGATGAACTTGAAACTGTTGAGCATCTTCATGGGAAATCACCGGATAAAAACATTGAAAGAAAGAATGAAGATACTTCACAAAAATAAAAGGATACTTGCTTAAGAAATCTGAGTCCTTGAAGAAAAAGGGGTGGGTGGGCGGGAAAGAACAAAGGCAACTTGGGACGGATGAAACAAACACCGTTGAGAAAACTTAGAAATGATCTTGCGGATGGGGAGAATGATCGAATCCACTTGAAGAGAAGCACGCCGGTAGGAAAAGAATTAACATGACAACCTCAATGATCAAGAAGGATTAGTATTCACATAGAAATATGAGAACACCATTTAGGAAAGGTATGGATTCAACATTTGACATTGAAGCAACTCGAATACCATAAATAAAACAAAACAAAGGATTTGGCTTGCAGAATAAGCCGAAACAAATACATATGATAGAGATTTAACCAATCCCATATCATGCATCTGTCGGAAAGATATTCTAGGAGCTACTTGAATTCCCACCTATAAAACTCCCGAAACTTTCTGGTTATGCAATCTGGTGTTGGGGATACAGGGGAAGCATAATATATCTCACCCAAACTAACAATACCTACATCCAAGCTGTATCCAACCGTCAACACATAACCAAGAAACCTTCGGAAATCGTCTACCTCAACCTTCGAAAAGCATCCATTATATGAGTCATGGCAATACTCCCGTACTCACCTCAGTACTGGGTTAGCGGGGTTATCTCACCAACAACTGCATAAAAGAGATTTTCGATGTCGGTGTACTAAACTCAGGTATTCCAGAACTGCAACGATAAAATTATGACGACAACACCTCGAGCTCAACTCCGGGACACCTCCACTAAAAAACCCCTGGCGACGGAGGCACCAAGACAATGTTGTCATCATAAAACCATCGAACGATTCTAAGATACCAGCGTGATCCTAAAATTTTTAGTGAAATTTGAGAAGAGAAGAGTCAAAACTCTACATCGGGATACCTCACCGGAAGGTCGAAGGGACTGGGAGTAAAAAGAATTCTAAACTCTCCGATATATATAATCCTAAATGACTCAAAACATTTTCTAGACACAACTCGGCCGCTAAAAACGATCAAGCGGTGGGGCTCCTAAGGTCGGGAAGGCTCGATTACCAACTTGTAACGCCCGGACACACCGCCGGTGGTCGTTACTCTGGCGGGATCTAGATCGCCCCACAGATCAATACTAGTCTTTTCTGCGCACTTTGTCCTCACTCGTGCGCACCCGGAGCAACTTCGGTCGGTCACCCATCTGAAACTACTCCAAGCCGAGCACGCTTAACTTTGGAGTTCGTCGAATGGGATCCCGGAAAAGAAGAATTCCTTATTGATATGAGTAGTCTATCATCCCTAATAAGCCAGGCTATCACATACACCCACACTCAGAGGAACCGACGTCCTCGTCGGGCCACAGGAACGTTCCCTCTTGGCACAATCGTCTGTGCATCCAGTCCGGTACATGTGCCATGCCGTGTGCCACGACGGGTCACAAACGTCATGCACAACATGACCGCGCACCTGTCCGCAACCATCCGTGTAGCCGCGAGGGTTGGCTCTGATACCAACTTTTAACGCCCTCGATGCGGCTATATCTCCCACGTGTCGAAGCACGACTTAGAGGCATAACCGCATTGAAAGCAATGTCGCAAGTGAGGTAATCTTCACACAACCCATGTAATACATAAGGGAAAGAGATACATAGTTGGCTTACAATCGCCACTTCACACAATTACATGAATAAAGCATTACATCATCCAGATACAATCAAGGTCCGACTACGGAACCAAAATAAAAGAAGAACCCCAAATGCGACAAAAGGTCCCCGATCGACCCCAACTGGGCTCCACTACTGATCAACTAGAATGAAACAACACAAAGGGCAAGATCTTCAACGAGCTCCTCCTTGAGCTTGGTTGCGTCATCTGCTCGGTACATAGGCACCTGCAAACTGGTTTTGGAAGTATCTAGTGAGCCACGAGGACTCAGCAATCCCATTACCATGGGTATCAAGACTACCAAAGCTTAAAGGGAAAGGAAGGGGTAAAGTGGTGAGGTTGCAGCAGCGACTAAGCATGATATGGTGGCTAACCAACGCAAATAAGAGCGAGAAGAGAACAAGCGGAACGGTCGTGAAGCTAGCAATGATCAAGAGGTGATCCTGAACACCTACTTACGCCAATCATAACACAGAAACCGTGTTCAATTCCCGGACTCCGCCGAGAAGAGACCATCACGGCTACACACACGGTTGATGCGTTTTAATTCAGATCAAGTGTCAAGTTATGTACAACCGGACATTAACAAATTCCCATCTGCCACATAACCGCGGGCACGGCTCTCGAAAGTTTATACCCTGCAGGGGTGTCCCAACTTAGCCCATGACAAGCTCTCGTGATCATCAAAGGAATAGACCTTCACCCAGGAAGACCCGATCAGTCTCGGAATCCCGGTACATCAAGACATTTCGACAATGGTAAAACAAGACCATCAAAACCGCCCCGCGTGCCGACATCCTGATAGTAGCCGCGCGTATCTCGCCTCGAGCCACGACCGGATGAGCTAAGCGTCAGAGTACCGACGTAACCCAAGTTGCCAAGGGATGGTCCCGCACGGTGCTCTAGTTTGGACCAACGCTAGACAAGCAACGGCCGGGGCTATAATAAAGATGACCCTTGGGTTAATTACTCCCAAGGGAAAAGTAGGTGGTGGTGAGGCAAATGGTAAAAGGCAATGTTGGGCCTTCTTTGGACAAGTTTTATTCAAAGCGAACTGTCGGGGGTCCCATAAATCACCGACCGCGTAAGGAACATAAAATCCGGGAACATAACACGGTATGGCGGAAACTAGGGCGGCAAGAGTGGAACAAAACACCGGGCATAAGGCCGAGCCTTCCACCCTTTACCAAATATATAGATGCATTAATAATATAAGAGATATTGTGATATCCCAACAAAACCCCGTCCACCATGGAGAAATCTTCAACTTCACTGCAACTAGCAACGCTATAAGAGGGCTGAGCAAAAGCGGGAACATAGCCAAACAATGGTTTGCTAGGAATGGTGTCAAAGGTTAGAGGTTCATGGCAATTTGGGATGGCTGGACAAGCAGGTAATAGGTAGCGCAACATAGCGAAAGAACGAGGCAACTAGCATAGCAATGATAGTAGTGAGATCGTGGTAGCGGTCATCTTGCTCAAGTCCCGCTAGGAAGAAGAACGAGTCCATGAAGAAGACAAACGATCGTGAGCGAACGAATCCTCACAACTCCGGAACGAAACCGAAGCTAACGAGAGAAGCAACCCGGAAAGAAACAAACGACATAGTAAACAACCATCACATAAACATGGCATGATGTGCAAACAAGTATGATGCATGTCCGGTTTAATGAGGCATGGCATGGCAAAGCAAAGTGCAACAAACAACACTACAAATTAAGTGGAGCTCAATATGCAACGAGTTGCATATTGACGAAACACCACATCCAAGTTATTTAGTTTAATCTCGTTTGGGTACACAACAATGTTAAATGTTGATAAACATGGCAAGGGGTGAAGCATAACAAAACTACCTACCTAGGCAAGTTTAAATGAGGCCGGAAACAACGAACAACAAGTCCGGAAAATCCTCGTGAGCATATTATGAATTTGGTACTGTTCTGCCCTAAAACATATTTTAAAGTTGTTAAACAGGAAAATAAAGTGGACCATGTTAATCTAGGCATTTTTCCACCCCATTTACATATAAAGTACATTTAATTCCGAGTTACGGTTATTTAGTTATGAATTAAATCATTTTAGCATGGCATTTAAGCAAATTTAAACAAACATCATTTTAAACATTTTAAACATGGATGAAAGTGGCATATTATTAATCTACACAATTTTCTGAGCATTTTACATATATAAAGTTTTTACAAAAGATGCATGGTTTGTGAGTAATTAAATGCATGATGTTTGAGGGTCTTTCTGTAAAACAGATAAATCCTGGGATATTGCTAAAATCGCAACAGGAAAAAAAAACATGCATCGGGCTGAAACTACAGGCTGGCCCAATCAGGAAAAAAAAGGAGGGGCGCTGGGGATGGCCTCGCCTAGTGGGCTGAGGCCCAGTTCGGCTTGGAGAGGAGGCTGGGCCTTGGGGAGGCGCTAGCCCACGCTGGGTCTGGAGGAGGTGGGCCGGATGCGGGGATGGGCCACGAGGCCCACGTGGCCGGCTGGAAAGTAGTCCTCCTCCCGTGCCCGCACGAAGAAGGCAGAGGCGGCGGCGGCGCACCTTGAGGCTCCGGCGAGCCTCGAGGGCAGCAGGACAGCGGCGGGGACGGCCAAAACCCGTCGGATCCGGTGGAGAACGGGGCGGGGTCTCCGTTCCCGGCATCGGTGAGGACCATCGGCGTAGAGCGGAGCTTCACGAGGCGGCGGCAGCAGATCCTGCGGGGAGAAGAGAGAGAGCGAGGTGAGGGAGAGCTCGGGCCAGAGAAGGAAGGAGAAGGAGGCGGGCGCGGAGGCCGGTGACCTGGGTCCGGCGAGACGATCCCGGCGGGCGCCGGCGCCCGCGAGGTTGACGGACGGCGGCGACGAGGAGAAAACGACGGAGGACTCGGCGGCGCGGATCGGGCGCTCGGGGAGGAGCCAGGCGAGTGAACGGGCGCGGGAGGCTGGGGCGCCTCGGGCCCAGATGGGCTTCCCAGGGCCCGATCTGGGTTCCTGGCGGGCCACGGCGGCGCTGGGGCTGCGGGAGGACGCGTGGCGCCCTGTGGTTTGCTGCGGGAGGATGCGCGGCGGCGGCTGGCCAATGGGGTGCTGCCAAGTGTCGCGATGGAGGTGGAGGGGCGCCGGAATCGAAGGAGAAGGTGGGAGGCGACGGCGGCTGATGATTGGGACGGCGCGGAAATCAAGGAGGGGGAATTTAGGGGTGACAAAAATGGCAAGGGGGCTGCTATTTATAGAAAGAGGGGTTAGGGTTGGGGTTTAGAGGCTGTTTTGGAGCCGTTTGATCTCGATCGGACGGTCCGGAACGGAGGGGGGGGGTTAGGAAGGCCTAGGTGGGCTGTGACGAGAGGGTTGGGCCGAGAGGAGAGGGGAGAAATGCAGCCCGGCAACTGTTTTCGGAGACCGAAAACGTCCGACGTTAGACCAACTATATTGCGGTTATATATTTAACGGTTGGGCAGTCAAACGAACTCCGAATGCGACGAAACTTGGCAGGCGGCCTGTCTACACTATAATAAGACCGCACGACAAGTTGCAACCCATTCCGAGAACATTTTTATGCCACTTATAAAAATAATATTTCGGAGGGGTGCCGCGGGCGCGTGCCAGTGTGTCTGGACTCCGAACGGACAACGGAGAGAACCGGGGGAACCCGAACGGATGCAAGTTTTTAAAAAACATGCAGATGAAATGCAGATGATGACATGATGCAATGCAAAACGAAAGACAAAAACCCAACCACGGAGAAAATAATATATCGCATCTCCGGAAAAGGCAGGAGTTGGAGTTACGGATATGGAAAGTTACATCCGGGGCGTTACATTATAATTACTCATGCCATGCTTAATTAGCTAGGAGTTTATAATGGTTTTCCTTGCTTGCCAAAATGGTTGTGATGTAGTATGATAGGATGGTATCCTCCTTTGAATGATTCGAGTGGCTTAACTTGGCACATATTCACGCATGTAGTTGAAACAAAATCAACATAGCCTCCACAATGTTTATGTTCATGGTGATTTATATGCTACTCATGCTTGCACTCGTTGTTGGTTAATCTTAATGCATGTTTATGACTGTGTCGCTCTCTAGTTGGTCACTTCCCAGTCTCTTTCTAGCCTTCACTTGTACTAAGCGGGAATACTACTTGTGCATCCACTTCCATAAACCCCAAAGTTGTTCCATACGAGTCCACCATACCTACCTATATGCGGTATTTACCTGCCGTTCCAAGTAAATTTGCATGTGCCAAACTCTAAACCGTCAAATGAAATTATGTTTTGTATGCTCGAATAGCTCATGTATGAACTAGGGTTGTCTATATCTTCCATGCTAGGTGGGTTATTCTCACGATGAGTGGACTCCGCTCATCATTCATGAGAAAATGGCCAGTAACTGGGATGCCCAGTCCCATGCTCAAATCAAATCAAAATAATTGCAAACAAAACTCCCCAGGATTGTTGTTAGTTGGACGGTACCCATTGTTTCGGACCAGCCGTGGAATGTGTTTGTTGGTGGTGGGGGAGTATAAACTTTACTATTCTGTTTGGGAACTGCCTATAATATATGTAGCATGGAAGATATGGAGATCTCTTGGTTGTTATGTTGACAATGAAAGCATGCTGCTCAAAAAATTATTTATCTCTGTTTCAAAAACTCGAGCTCTGTCACCTCTGCAAATCCCTGCTTCCCTATGCGAAGGGCCTATCTATTTACTTTTATGTTGAGTCATCATCCTCTTATAAAAAGCGCTAGTTGGAGAGCACCACTGAATTTGTATGCATTATTATTAATTGATATTGAGTATGACTATGACTGGATCTCGTTCACCATGAATTACAACGTCTAGTCAGTCCTTGATCTTCAGGGGTGCTCTGGATTTATGTTTTGCGGTCTCAGAAAGGGCTAGATACCATATGGTTATATCATATCATGATTGTTTTGAGAAAGTGTTGTCATCCGAGATTTATTATTATTACTCGCTAGTTGATTATGCCATTGATATGAGTAAACATGAGACCAAAATGTTATTGTGAATATGGTTAGTTCATGATCTTTGCTGAAAACTTGAATGCTGGCTTTACATATTTGCAACAACAAGATCAAACAGAGTTTGTAAAAGTTTTTCTTTATCACTTTCATTTTTTCCAACTAAATTGCTTGAGGATAAGCAAAGGTTTAAGCTTGGGGGAGTTGATACGTCTCCAGCGTATCTACTTTTCCAAACTCTTTTGCCCTTGTTTCGGACTCTAATTTGCATGATTTGGATGGAACTCACCCGGACTGACGCTGTTTTCAGCAGAATTGCCATGGTGTTATTTTTGTGCAGAAATAAAAGTTCTCGGAATGACCTGAAACTTCACGGAGTCACTTTGTGGAATTCATAAAAAATACTGGCGAAAGAATCACCAGAAGGGGGCCCACACCCTATCCACAAGGGTGGGGGCGCACCCTATCCTCCTGGGCGCGCCCCTGCCTCGTGGGCCCCCTGGAGCTCCACCGACCTCAACTCCAACTCCATATATTCACATTCGAGGAGAAAAAAATCAGAGAGAAGGATTCATCACGTTTTATGATACAGAGCCGCCACCAAGCCCTGTTCTTCCTCGGGAGGGCTGATCTGGAGTCCGTTCGGGGCTCCGGAGAGGGGAATCTGTCGCCATCGTCATCATCAACCATCCTCCATCACCAATTTCATGATGCTCACCGCCGTGCGTGAGGCCCATCGTAGGCTTGTTGGACGGTGATGGGTTGGATGAGATTTAACATGTAATCAAGTTAGTTTTGTTAGGGTTTGATCCCTAGTATCCATTATGTTCTAAGATTGATGTTGCTATGACTTTGCCATGCTTAATGCTTGTCACTAGGGCCCGAGTGCCATGATTTCAGATCTAAACCTATGATGTTTTCATATATGAGTGTTCTTGATCCTATCTTGCAAGTTATAGTAACCTACTACATGTTATGATCTGGTAAACCCTGGAGTGACAATAGTCGGGACACTTCTCGGTGATGCCCGTAGTTTGAGGAGTTCATGTATTCACTAAGTGCTAATGCTTTGGTCCAGTCCTCTATTAAAAGGAGGCCTTAATATCCCTTAGTTTCCATTAGGACCCCGCTGGCACGGGAGTGTAGGACGAAAGATGTCATGCAAGTTCTTTTCCACAAGCACATATGACTATATTCGAAATACATGCCTACATTATGTTGATGAACTGGAGCTAGTTTTGTGTCACCCCATGTTATAACTGTTGCATGATGAATGCCATCCGACATAATTATCCATCATTGATCCATTGCCTATGAGCTTTTAACATATTGATCTTTGTTTAGATACTTCTCTATTGCCACTGTTATGATTGCTACAAAACTGCAACTGTTACTTTTGTCACTGTTACCATTACTTCCATACTACTTTGCTACTAAATACTTTGGTGCAGATATTAAGTCGTTCAAGTGTGGTTGAATTGACAACTCAGCTGCTAAGATTTGAGAATATTCTTTGGCTCCCCTTGTGTCGAATCAATAAATTTGGGTTGAATACTCTACCCTCGAAAACTGTTGCGATCCCCTATACTTATGGGTTATCAACCTCCAAAGTTTAAGCAACGACTAAACATTGTAATTCATGGTATAAAAGATCCAGTCATGATGCACCCAACATTAGCTACACACAATGCATGAGGATTTATCTTAATTCTTCTTTCGTAGTTGCGGATGCTTGCGAGAGGGGTTAATCATAAGTGGGAGACTTGTCCAAGGAAGGGCAGCACCCATGCACCATTCCACCCACATATCAAATGATCAAAGTAACGAACGCGAATCATATGAGCATGATGAAAACTAGCTGACAGTAATTTCCATGTGTCCTGAGGAGCGCTTTGCCTTATATAAGAGTTCGTCCAGGCTTGTCCTTTGCTACAAAAAAGATTGGGCCACCTTGCCGCACCTTAGTTACTTTTGTTACTTGTTAGGTTACGAATTATCTTATCACACAACTATCTGTTACCGATAATTTCAGTGCTTGCAGAGAATACCTTGTTGAAAACCACTTGTCATTTTCTTCTAGTCCTCGTTGGGTTCAACACTCTTACTTATCGAAAGGACTACGATAGATCCCCTATACTTGTGGGTCATCACCGACATGAAAAATCGCATCCCCGAAAATAGCGGTACCACGCGCGACACTGCCCCGTGGTACTGCTGCCTACAAGCGGTACTACCGCTCAGGGGAGCGGTACTACGCTTGGGGCCTTCAGGAGCACTGCTTAGTAAGTAGAGGGACAAATCGATCGAAGCAGGAAAGAGTGAGGGTGCAAATGAGAGACGTGATGATTCCACCCAAACCTTTCTGAAGCAGACCCCCTCATAATACTACGGCTCTCCTACGACTCAAATCTACTGAAAATGAAACGAAAGAAAATAACCGACTTCTCTTTTAAATCTCCGAGGGGCTCGAATCATCTTGTGCCAAATGATCAATTATCTGAAATGCTCAATGCACACGATTAGTCGCAAAAGCATTGTCATCAATCACCAAAACCACTAAGGGAGAAATAGGCCCTAACAATGGGGACCCACATGGATGTGAGTAGTGGGGCAAGGCTCCACACCCCTGGTTTAGGTGCACCAAGATCCCCCCTAAAAGGAATAAGATCATATCTCGAAGGGATAAGATGAAGATCCCTAAAAAGGGATATAGCAATTAATGGGAAGGGAAGAAGGGGATTTCCTTCGCCCCTTTGACCACCAGCCCACCCCCACGCCTCTATAAAGGTGGGGAGGTGCAGGGGGCAGCACCCTTCCACCCCTTGGCTGCCTCTCGCTCACGTTTCTCCCACTCTTTCACATAGCACTTGGCGAACCCTGCTGATGTTCTGCTGCCACCACCTCCATGCCGTCGTGTTGGTCTAGGTCCCATCTAACTATCCACCTCCCTTGCTGGATCAAGAAGGCAAAGACGTCACCGACCCATACGTGTGCAAATCTTGGAGGTGCCATCTGTTCGGCGCTGAATTGGATTGGATCACGAAGGGAGTACAACTACACCAATCACGATCTCTAGATCATTAATGCTTTTGGTCTACAAGGGTATGTAGACACCCCCCCTCTCATTGCCAACATCTCCATAGAATAGATCTAAGGTGTTTCATAGGAATTTTTTTTGTTTTCCATGCAATGTTCCCCATCAAATACTGCATCTGTCCGTGGACAGAAGGGGACTAGTCCGCGGACAAGGATGCGGGAGCTGGCCATCCAAAGCTAGAGACATACATTTCAAGTCGGATTTAAACTAACCGATCAAAATACATGCAAAACCGGATGATGATTTTCATATAAACCAAACAAAAACATTTATATTTCAGACATAATTTAACTAAACTATACCAAACTATGCTAACTAGTTTATAGCCTAGCGGATCTCCATTCCCATGACATGTCTTTCCTATGTTCGACGGCCTACTCGTTGGACTGTCATGAACCTCAAAGGGATATGCTTCAGCGGGAGGGAAAGAGTAGCCTCCACGTCCACCGCGAAACACATATCAGAGTTGATTTTTGGGCAGGGGAATATGGCTATCGTGGTCTACGCCCCTGCTCACCGGGAAAGTTGCCGGCTGTGTCACCCGGTGACGCGGTGGAGGTGGCCTTGGTGGGATCCAAGCGGCGGCGACCTCCCATGATCTACTTTTCCTCTTTGTCGACGGTGACCGCAGACGTGTCGACCTCTGCGAACATGGCTTCTTTACACTTGCATGGCGCGTTGATGCCATTGCTCACAACAGATTTGGGGGTGACCTGGCGAGGGGCCCACAAGCTAGAGTGGCATGCCCTACCCCATAGGGTGCACCCCTAACTTACGGGGCACTCGTAGGTCTTCTCGTCCTCTCCCAAAGCTTCTAGGGTCTCTTATTGTCTAGAAAATTTTGTCAAAATGTTTCGTCGTGTTTGGACTTATGTAGGTATGGATTTTCTGGAAAACAAAGGTGCAAAAAACATGAACTGACACTGGGCACTAAATTAATAGGTTTCCAGGAAAATAGTACAAAATAGTATATAAAGTATACAAAAGGGGGTAATATAATATCATTTAACAATTAAAAATTATACATACATTTGAGACATATCAAGGCCGCGATCGAGGGGAAACCTTTAATTGCCATAGTGATAACCGGAGTGGGAAGCAACGATAGTGGAGTGTGTGGTACAAAGCCTACCTCAAATAGAACGCAATATATACCCGGATCCGCCCAATCACAAAAATCAAGAGTAACTCAAGTACCCATCTTAGAACTATGCAACTGCATATGTCATGTTGGACACATACCAGGGAATTCCGAAGGCCGTAATTACGCTTTGATCCTCTGCCGGTTTCAATGCTTTTATTCATTCTGCTGCGCCCTTTTAATTCTCTCACATTATTTACTTTTGTTCGCATAAATCCCAAAGTCATTATAATCTTATGTCTTCATTTTGCTTTGCGTCTAGAACTAACTTCGAGGCACATTATCATAAGTCTATAAGGGACACTCCTATGGGATCGATGTTCTTACTTCGAAAAGTTACAACTAAACCATGTGCACTTGCAGACCATCACATTTATACATCAAACATGAATGATAAACAAATTTGAACATACAGAGTTCGTCCATCACATAATCTAGATCACCACCACAAACCCATGTGATAAACTACAATCATGTAGGGAAGCCCATGTAACTACTGTATTGAACATAAAAAACACATCTAGGAGGAAAGATTACAACGATGGCTACTACCATGAACTTGTAGCCCAGGTAATGGACCACTCACAACTTATCATGGAGCACGTTGATCGAGAGTTGATGATGACGGGGATGAATTTCCCCTGCAGTAGAGTTCGGGATCAAGGTTGGAAACGAAGATTGCCTTGGAAACACGATGTGGCGGCGGCGAAAAAATGCTTGATAATTCTAAGGTGAAAGTGGGAGTATATATAAGTCAGGGGATACCACATGCCATCTAGAGAAGCTAAAGGCAGAACCCCATGACCCAATCCACGCGGTGCTCAAGCTCACGACTCGCTCGCAACAAGGCCAGGATCATCCGTGAGTACGACCCCACACACACCAAGGAGGAGGATGAGGCACGACAACCACTAGTGGATCCAAACCCTACGGATGGATGGAGGATATATCCTCGGTGGTGGAGAAGGAGGACGACAGTTAGGAGGAGGATGAGGGCGATGACTAGACGACGTCAGGCACCTAGGAGTGTAGGCGTTAGCCACTTAGTAGTCTAGACAACATAGGATAAAAATGTCATTGAACGTCATTTGTAGTCGCAAATTTAGTAATGTGGCGGATTTTGTCCTCTATTATAGTTTTATGATGTGTAATATGACGGAATTTGGAATTTATCATGTTGAACACATGCTTTGGTTGAGATTAATTTGCCCGTGCATAAGTGAAAAGATATGAAGGCGGCAATATGGCGACTCTGTGTTTGCTCACGGTGGTCATGGTCTGCATATCTATATGAAACACACTTCATAACTTATACGGTGACCACACATACAATGAATCTGCTAGAACTGCCCTAATTGCGGTGTTTATTTTGGTTAAATACACAAATGGGAGCTCGTAACATCCTAGTCTAACACAAAAGAAGCAGAAGAAGAAAAGAACCAATCAATCCAGGCTCCCTTTGGCCAACCCAACCAGAATATTCACGGAGAATCTGTGGGGCGCAGAGCACAACATCGACCAGAAGTATCCACCTTCCCACCCGTACCAAACCCTCCCCCAAGTTGAAGGAGGAGCTAGAGGACGTCGTCCCCGCCAGCCCAGTCGGACGCTTCGTCCGGGTCAATGCCGCCGCCCCTTCACGACCCAACCGAAGCTGAAGGCGGAACCCTAGGATCCGATCCACGTGGTGATCGAGCTCACCGCCATCCAGGCTTGCAAAAAGGCGGAGATTATCCGTTAGTATGGCGCCGCACACACTAAGGAGGAGGAGGAGGAGGAGGCACTACAGTCGCTCGTGTGTCCAACCCCTACTCTTGGATGGAGGATATCTCCTCGACGGAGGAGGAGGACGACAGTTAGGAGAAGGACGAGGGCGACGACTAGACGACGTCGGGCACCTACGAGTGTGGGCGTCGGCCACCTAGTAGTGTAGATAGCATGGTTTGAATACGTCGTTAAATGTCATTTGTAGTCACTAATTACAGTGATGAGACGAATTATGTCCCCAATAATGGTTTTATAGTATGCATTGAAGCGGATTTTGGTTCCTTTTATAGTTTTTTTATTGTAGTTTCTCACAATTTATCGTGTTGAAACATGCGTTTGGTTGAGCTTAATCTGCCCCTGCATTATTAAAGAAAATGAGAGAAAAAAAAAATCAAATAAACGAGAAGATATGAAGGCCGCGATATAGCGAATCTGTAGTTGCCCACAGCCGCCGCGGTCTGCATATATCAATATGAAACGCGCTTCTCGATCGTCCATATGACGAATCCGCTAGAGTTGCTCTAATTGCAGTGTTTTCTTTTTGCCAAACACTCAAATGAGAGCTTTTATTTTTTTGACAAACACTCAAATGAGAGCTAGTGACATCCTAGTCGAACACAAAAGAAGAAGAGCAAAAGAACCAATGGATCCAGGGGCGACCCAACCAATCTATTCACGGAGAGCCTGAACGGCGCACAGCGCCACAGCAACCAGAAGTATCATCCACCTTCCCATCCCACCCACGCGGACCAAACCCTCCTCCAAGCTGAAGGAAGGCACGCCAAGCCCAAGCCGAACCGACCGCCCCCCTAAAATCCCAATCCCTTCTCCCGTCCGTCTTCCCTTCTCCATCCCCTCCCCTCCTCAACCAACGAACGAATCCAATCCCCCTCGCCCACGCATCTCACCCCGCTCCGCCCCTCCTTCTCCCTCCCCCGCAAGCAACGACGGGCAGAGAGCGGCGCGGGGATCGCCGATGAGGTCGACGGACTCCTCGTCGCGGTTCGTGCAGGAGCTGGTGCTGTACGCGGCGAGCGCGGCGCTCAGCTGCCTCGTCCTCTTCGCCGGCCTCCGCCAGCTCGACCCCAACCGCGAGTCCTCCAAGAAGGCGCTCCAGCACAAGAAGGAGATCGCCAAGCGCCTCGGCAGGCCCCTCATCTCCACCACACCCTACGAGGTATCACCACCCTCTACCCATTCTAATCCAATCAAATCCAGTCCAATCCAGGGTTCGCCGCCCCGCACACGCGCGCCCTAATCCCCGGATTGCCTGCAGGATGTGATTGCGTGCGACGTCATCAACCCCGACGAGATCGACGTCGAGTTCGAGTCCGTCGGCGGCCTCGACGAGGTCAAGCAGGCGCTCTACGAGCTCGTCATCCTGCCCCTGCGCCGCCCCGAGCTCTTCGCCTACGGCAAGCTCCTCAGCCCGCAGAAGGGGGTGCTCCTCTACGGCCCGCCCGGGACCGGCAAGACCATGCTGGCCAAAGCCATCGCCAAGGAGTCGGGCGCCGTCTTCATCAACGTTAGGATATCCAATCTCATGAGCAAGTGGTTCGGCGACGCCCAGAAACTCGGTAAGCCACCTCCAAGATTGTACCCTGTTTGCTGGAATTGATCCTTCCTGCTTCTAATCTTGCTCACTGTATATATCTGTTGTAAGGATGCTCATCTTGTGTAACTCTGTGCCAGTGTCTGCCGTATTTAGTCTCGCCAACAAGCTCCAGCCGGCCATTATCTTCATCGACGAGGTTGATAGTTTCTTGGGACAGCGCCGGAACACAGACCATGAAGCTTTGACTAATATGAAGACAGAGTTCATGTCTCTATGGGACGGTTTCACCACCGATCGTGAGCGCTCTCCCTTGTTGCTTTCATAACATACTATATATTTATAATACAGGTTCATATCTATGAACAACGTTGTAAAGTAGTAGTACGTAGTATCTTGGCCTCTTAGAGTAGCAGTCTGCATGCAGATAACAATTAGACACGTACCACTATCCGAGGACTTTAACGTATTGATCTGTACTGAAAAGTAATGTCATCAAAATTGCACTATAAAAGTATATATTAACAAACGACAATCATAACGCGCTGACGTGCGCAACCACGTGATCGGCCGTGTGCACGCACACTCAATGATGAGTCGGTGACATATAGCTGACGCTTGTTGCATCCAGGGCGCATCACACGTTTGTCCTGTCGCGCCATAGAGCAGTCCATTAACAAAATGTACTCCTGATAATTTGCACCTTACAGACATCTGTTATTTCGGATTATTAGGATTTTTATACCATTTACTTCAATGTTTCCTTGGTCTCGATAGTCATTTGAGGATTTACATGATTTCATCTCTATCAGATATATTACCCCATTAGAACCATGCTGGCAAAAGAAACATTTTTTTTACAATACAGGTTTATATCTATGAACAATGTTATAAAGTAGTGGTATCGTGGCCTCTTAGAGTAGCAGTCTGCATGCAGATAACAATTAGACACATGCCACTATCCAAGGACTTTACATATTGGTCTGTACTGAAAAGTAATGTCATTAAAATTGCACTAGAAATGTATGTATTAACGAACGACAATTTATAACGCGCTGACATTCGCAACCAAGTCCTATGGCGCGACACAGTCTGCCACGTGAGCAGCTGTGCGCGCACACGCTGTATGATGAGTTGATGCGTGTTGCATCCAGGGCGCGTCACGTTGTCCTGTCGTGCCATAGAGCAGTCAATTAACAAAAGGTACTCCTGATAATTTGCACCCTACAGACATCTGTTAATTTGGATTATTAGGATTTATATAAAATTTACTTCAATATTCCCTTGGACAATAGTCCGTCGAGGATTTACATGATTTCATCTCTATCAAACATTTTTTGTATATATTCACACTATGTAAATAATTTTCATTGTCATATTTTTAAGATGTATGTAAAAATTTACATGTCTTGATTTCAGTCCAATACATGTCAATTGGATGATCTTATATGATTCCATCCCATAAAAGCAACAACAAAATTTATTTTTGGTCATTCAACCGTGCAATTTTTAGTTTGTGTTACTATAATTTGTATGCTAATTTTATTCTTTGTTATGTTGAGCCAAGCCTAACTAATGTACTATCAGTAAATACAACAAATTTGATGTCCAAGTTTATTGAAAATTGACTTCATAAAAGTGTAGTTCATGTAATTATGCTAAATAAATACTCCCTCTATAAAGAAATATAAGAGTGTTTAGAACACTACTTTAGTGATCTAAATGCTCTTACATTTCTTTACGGAGGGAGTACTTGTTTACTGCCTACTTCCGTCTTACTTAGTAATCTACTGGATTCGGTTGTTAGTGCCAAAGATATTCTCATGATCATAGATCCACGGATCTGCTCATATAATTTGTATGACACCTGGATTATTGTTTTATTTGAGTGAAAATGTTTTCACACATGCCATTTTGTTCAGAGTTCTTTCCCTTGACCCGACTCCTTGGTTTAGAAATTACCGAATTAAAATTAGATAGTAATGGCAAGTTAAAATTACATAGGTATTTCTGTGAGAATTAAATGAGCAGACAAGGAGTCTGTTTTTTTTTTTTTTGAGGATAGACAAGGAGTCTGTTAGTAGTTTACTTCTTGTTCTACATCTTAGATATACCTGTCCTTGCTAGTCATATGAGGTGAGGTGCTTTTAACAAACTTGGGGCAACTAATGTCCAGCAATTAAACTAACAACCTAACGCAAAACTGACACTCAGAATCTACTTTTGTTGACATGTATTTCTTTCTGTGTTGCTTTTATGTGGTTAGTGTTATTTATGTGAACTTCACGTGTTGATGCATTGCATGCTTGTGTGTGATCTGTGATGCTAACTTTAAGCTGTAGTAGTACAGCAATATTGGTTAGCAAATATCCTTCTATCTCGAAATATCAAATGCGGCGAGGATGTTGCAATCTTAACAGAAGATAGAAGTAATAATAATAAAAAGTAGTTGTGGCTATACATGTAAACTTTTGATCTCTAAGGTGTACATGAGATAGTTTGTTTTCCTGGAGAATGAAAGGAATTTTTTTTATCAACCAAATTTGTTCTGATGCCCAGTTGGTTATCCACATGAGATTTGCTTGTATATGATACATCTGTAAATAATGAATACGTGAACTTATTACATAGAAACTTCCATAGGTAGTATGGAGCAATATCTCATGACAATTATTATGGCTGTGTAGAGAATGCTCGTGTGATGGTGCTTGCTGCTACAAACAGACCTTCTGAGCTAGATGAGGCCATCCTCAGGCGCTTCACGCAGATATTTGAAATTGGGGTTCCTGCTCGCAGTGAAAGAAGCAAGATACTTGAGGTTATATTGAAGGGAGAAAATATCGAGTCTAACATTGATTACGATTACATTGCCAGTTTGTGTGAGGGCTTTACTGGGTCAGACATCCTAGAACTGTGCAAGCAGGCTGCATTCTATCCTATCAGGGAGATTTTGAACAGCGAGAAAGATGGGACAAGAGCAAATGTGAGTATTCGGTACTTTCCTCTACAGTGAATTAACTTCCCTTTGGTATTTTTCTATCCTATCAGGGAAGTTCCCTTTTGCTTGGGAAACCTGCATTTATGTTTGGATAGCGAAATAGGACCATAAAGCTATTTTAAGTATTAACGTAAGTTCCTCAGTATGTATTGGTTGGTTCTGACCTTTTTGCTTGTAATTGCCGCCTCAGAGTCCAAGACCCTTGAGGCAATCGGACCTGGAGAAAGCTTTGTCAACGTCTAGAAAGGGGAAGAGGGCCGCAAGCGGTGCGGCGTCAGGTCTCCAGTCTCCTGTGTGGACCCGGCCGTCGGATCCTGAAGATGACCAGGTACAGAGCGCAATCTTTGAGATATCTAAGCTGATGTCTCGAATAGTTCAGAACAGTCAGTCGGAACCGCAGGAGCCATCTTCACCTTAATCTAAAAACAGAAGGTTTTCCTTTTGCTAGATCTCTGAAAAATCCGCAGTGGAGTAAGCGCTGGCATTACCTACCTAGATTCAGCATATGTATTGGTTCGGTCGGTCGGTTAGCGTCGTGGGGCCGCTCTCTGGTTTTCGAAGTTTATTGCAGTGGCAAAGCCCCGCACTGATGTTTTGAGTTCCATCGTTCTCTCTGTGTGGAAAATACAGAATTATATAGTTCTGTGGAACACCTGGTCTGTTCATCTTGTAATTTTGGTTTTGGAACTTGACTATTGTAGGGTAGTCAGACTCTATACATACTGAAGAAATGTGCCCTTCCATCATCATCATTCCATGGTTCAAAAACACCGTTCGTTCGTTTCATACCATCTGAATGTTATTTACATCCCTCGTCTGTGTTTAGATTCTTCGCTTTCGCCTCGGACGAAGCGAGCATCAATACCATAAACGATCAGTGACGCTTGTAATTTCAGCAAGAGCTGCTGAGTCTATCAGCCATAAGCTACCTGCTTGGTGTCTTCATGGCGCTGGTTTGAGACGCTTGTATTTCCAGCCAAGAATTAATTAATCGCTGAATACATCATATGGCATCGTATCGTATCACGAGCATGAAGAGCACCTGCTCGGTGTTTTCATGGCGCTGGTCTCCATCATGGACAGCTCTTGAGACAGAGAAATGCCCTTGAGCACCAGGACGTCGTCGTCGCCGTCACCGTTGCCTCTGGCCGCCTCCAGCGGCTTCCTGGACACGGCGGCGTGGATCTCCTCGAGCAGGCCGAGGAAGGCGGCCTCGACGTTGTCGCCGCTGAGCGCGGACGCCTCGTAGAAGAAGAGCCCCTGCTCCTCCGCGAAGGCCTCGGCCTCGTCGGCCCCCACCTGCCGACGGCCCGGCGCGGCGGCGGCGAGGTCGGCCTTGTTGCCGACGAGCGCGACGACGATGGACTTGTCGGCGTGGGCGCGGAGCTCGGCGACCCAGCGGGCGGCGTGGGCGAAGCTGTCCCGGCGCGTGACGTCGTAGACGAGCATGGCCCCCAGCGCGCCCCGGTAGTAGGCGCTGGTGACGGCCCGGTAGCGCTCCTGGCCGGCGGTGTCCCATATCTGGGCCTTGACGCGGCGGCCGGCGATGTCGACGGTGCGCGTCTGGAACTCGATGCCGATGGTGGACTTGGAGTCGAGGCAGAAGTCGCCCCGCGTGAAGCGCCCCAGCAGCTGCGTCTTCCCCACCCCCGAGTCGCCGATCACCACCACCTTGAACACGTAGTCCTCCTCCATGGCCCCGGCGATCGGTCTGCACTCAAACTCCGGCGGCTGGCTAGCTCAGCTGCACCTATATATGGCGGCCTGTATCAGACACTGGCTAGCTCATGCGCGTATGTCGTCTGACATCCGCGCCTCTGCGTGTATATAAATATGTGGGTGACATTTGGGGGCGTGGTTGAAACTTGAAAGGAGGGGGTTGCTCACTTGCACCTGCATCGTAATGGAGGTGTTGCTAGTATTTGATTGATTTTCTGTACATCTCTTGTTTTATTTTCTTTTTTAAATACTAATGATTACTCACTCCGTTCCTAAATATTTGTTTTTTTAGAGATTTCAAATGGACTACCACGTACGGATGTATATAGACATATTTTAGAGGTAGATTCACTCATTTTGCTCCGTATGTAATCACTTGTTGAAATATCTAGAAAGACAAATATTTAGGAACGGAGGGAGTAGATTTCGTGGTGGAGCAAGGATGCCAATTCTTCAAGATCAAAAGTTCCGTGTTCTTGGTTCATCATAGCCAGTAGTGATGACTGATGTCCTACCGCTTGCTGTAGATTTCGCCTCGTACAGGTAGCCGGGTACGTACTGCCTGCCTGCCTCCGGCGCCTTTCTCTTTCGGCACTCATTGTAGAGTACGCAGAACGCGTCCAGTACGTACAGTGCGTAGCTTTAACATCTCTCTTTCTTTCAGTAAGTAAGTATTCCTCCACAAAGTTGATTAGGCAGAAAGTCGATCGATCTCATGCATGATCATTCATCCATTCATACAAAACCCATATAAGTCCATCCGTGCGTGTCCACTCCATTCCAACCCCTATGTGTTCATCATCCTATGACACAGAAGAATTCGACGGTGAAAACAAAAACAGTACCATCACATGCCAACATGTGGCTACAGAATATATAGATCCACGGCACGGCGGTTGAGGATTAGCGTGCAAGTCATATACAATCACCAGGACCGACGTCGCCGGATGTCACGGCCTCGTGTGTCACGCGGTGCCTAACCTAGTCACTCCTTCACGTTGATTGGTCGGCTCGAGCGACCCATCGACGGAGATGGGTTGGATTACGTGTGCCATTGCATGGTGTGATCGATTAATTCAACTGCATACCCTTCCTCAACTGCTATGCTTTACAACAAGGCAGGCAGCAACGTACAGTGCGTAGCAGGCTGCCTGATCGATTATTGCGTCCAAGCCTCAACTCTTATTTCAAGCCTGTCAGTTAATCGATCTCTGCTCCTACGCGACAGCTCAAGTAGTAGTATTATATTTGGCGACATGCCAGGATTGGCACTATGCATGCACAATATTAAGCGGGGCACCTCTCAATAAATGAATTGTTTTAGTTTCGAGCGGTTGAATGACGATGAATGAACTGGCCTTATCTACAAGGAGAAGCCTAGAAACATCTGGGTTCCATCGACTACAATGTGATCATGGTGGCAAGCAGTTGGACACAAGATTTGTGATGCGTACGCGCATGGACAGTGCTCACAGTTAATTATACAATCATACTAGTACTGTAGTAGCAAGCAGTTGGGCATCTGCAGTTGATACCGGCGTTACGTTACGTGCATGCATCAGCCAGTAATCTTCAAGCGCAAACCGAAAAGCTAGCATGGCACGTAGTACGTTACGTGCATCAGGCGCTAGTGGGCGTGGGCGCACTGGGGGCGCTTGCTCGACGAGGCTGAAGACGGCGGCGGGGCGAGCAGGTGGTCGCAGAGGGCGGCGAACTCGGCCATGACGTCGGCGACCATGCCGGCCTTGCCCTTGCCGACGAGCAGCCGCACCAGCGCGCCCACCCGCGCGTCGGGCTCCTCCAGGCGCTGCCCGCGTGGGGGCTCCTGGAGGCGCCGGAGGAGGGCGCGCGCGTGGCGGGCGGCCCCGGGCAGCGTGCCCGCGCGGAGCGACGCGTCGGCCAGCGCGGCCGCGTAGCCCGTGGCGGCGCGGCTGCTGGTGATGGTGCTGGTGCTGGCATGCGCCGGGTGCGCCGGAGCGCCGGAGGCCGACGAGGAGCGGCGGGGCGCCCTGGACGGCGCCGCGGTCACGGCTAGGCGCGTGGAGACGGAGGAGTGACGCGGGTGCCTGAGGTGGAGCGCGCGGTGGTGGTGGTGGGGCGGGAGGGATGCGGCGGCGGCGGGGAGCGCCCCGTGGTGGTGCAGGGACACGGCCGCGTCCATGGCGCCCGCTGTGGAAGTGGAACGGAGCGACCGAACGAGTGGCGGCGGTGGCTTATGCTTACGCTGGCTGATCTGCGCCGCGCCTTCTCGGATTGGGTTGGGTTTGGCGTTTGAGTGGGCGACGTGCAGTGGCCAGTGGGGGAGCTTCGAAGAAAAAAGAGACAAGTCCATATTACAACCTTTAACTACCAAACGGGAGTCTAAAACACAAACCTAAATTACGAAACCACCTAATTACAATCCTTAACTTTTAAAACCGGACAAAAATCAGCCCTGAAGTGATTTTTGAATGGTTTTGACCAGTCAACAGCCTAGTCAGTGTAAGTCATCCACAAAAAGTCAAAAGGAAAATTCAAATTCAAAGCCATTTTGGGTCAGAATTTTGTCGAAACAAAGTTTCCACAAAATTTTGAAAAAACTCACAAAAATCTTGTCAACCCTTATATTCAATCTGGCAAAATTTCAACATGTTCTGCCAGGTAGAGAAAAAATAGAGGGAAAAAAAATTTCAGAGCCATTTTTGGTTCAATTTTTGGCCCATAAAACAGTTCCCAAAAAGTCTAAAAAATCCACACAACCATCATATTCAATCTGGGAAAGTCTTAAAAAGTTTTTCCATGTAGAAAAATAATTAGTGCGGATTCAGAGCTATTTTGGTGAAAAAAAAAGTTTCCCAGAAAAGATTGAAAAAATTCTCAAAAATCCACACAGCCTTACATTCAATATGTGAAAGTTTCAAGAAGTTTTTCCAATGGATAAAAGAACAGAAGCAGATTTTAGATTCAAGAGATGGTGACATGGCGTATGACTTGCGCTGATTAGGCCGTTGACTGGTCAAAAACTGTCCAAACCAGTCAAAAACCACTTTAGGGTTGTTTTCTAGCCGATTTTAAAAGTTAGGGATTGTAAATTAGACGGTTTCGTAGTTTATGGATGTGTTGTAGACTTCGGTAGTAGTTCGAGATTATAATATGGATTTATCTCAAGAAAAACCGGACGGGCAACTCAATTCTGCAACTACCATTGTTTCTTTGTTTTTGAGGTATTTTTCATGCTTAGTTGATTTTCTGTAGGAAAACGTTTGCGTCCGGCACACTGGCCGAACGCTCCACCCTCGTGTGCCTTCCGATTAGATGTGATCGAACGCTCCATCTTTTCGACCACATTCAACGACCCACGCGTGATTTTAATAGGCCCGCCACCTCTCCCATCTCCTCTCATAACAAATGTGGCCCACTCGTTTCCTACAGCGCATCGTCTCCTGCCTTCAGAAGCACTCCCGCAAGACGGCTCCACCGCGTGCTTATTTTTCGTTCTCCACGCCATGGTGCGCAGACGCTCCCGCGACGAAGGTGCTGGGACCATGCTGGGGTCGCCGCGAAGGGGGCGCCGTGCCGACGAGTCTCCATGGATCACTATAGTAAAGGTTGCGACGCCAGCGAGTGGACATCGATGCTAGAACCAACATTTTGTTTGCTTCAACAGGCTAAATCCAGAGTTGTAACCATAGTTATTCTTTGTTGCAACCGATAAGCGAGTTGGAAACACAGCTGGTTTTTGCTACAACTATATCATTTTTTGCTACAACCGGCCTCGCTATTTGCTACAATCTTTGGCGGTGTAGTTTGGTGGCGGATGACGACAAACAGCTGCAACCGGGGGATGAGGAAAGTTGCAATCCATGCTGCAAAAGCTACGACCGACAACAAAAAGAGCTACAATTGTTAGACTGACGTGCTCCAACCAACAACGACAAACTTGTGGCCGGCGATGGCAGATAGCTGCAACCTACGACCAAGGAGCTGCAATTGGCGTCCAGTTTTTCTACAACCTGCATTTTGTCGTGCTACCATCGGCGTCGAGTTTGCTACAGCCGGTATCGATAGTTTGAAAAAAGCTTCAACAGGGGTAGGAAAAGCTTCAACCGGCGATGAAAAAAGCCTCGACCGACTTTGGGAAAAAATGTCTCAACCCCACACACGCCGACGATGTGAGCGGCGATGTCGAGAGTTGCGGCAGACAACACAGTGGCGTTACGACGATGGCAACTAGGTAATGCAACAACAGGGAGATGTGAGGGGGGGGGGGGGTGAGGGAGTCCTGGACTAAGGGGTCCTCGGACAGCCGGACTATATACTTTGGCCGGATTGTTGGACTATGAAGATACAAGATAGAAGACTTCGTCCCGTGTCCGGATGGGACTCTCCTTTGAGTGGAAGGCAAGCTTGGCGATTCAGATATGTAGATTCCTTTCTCTGTAACCGACTTTGTACAATCCTAGTCCCCCCTGGTGTCTATATAAACCGGAGGGTTTAGACTTCTAGGGAGAGATATAATCATCATAACCTCATAGGCTAGACTTCTAGGGTTTAGCCATTACGATCTTGTGGTAGATCAACTCTTGTAACACCCGTATTTCATCAAGATCAATCAAGCAGGAAGTAGGGTATTACCTCCATAGAGAGGGCCCGAACCTGGGTAAACATTGTGTCCCCACCTCCTGTTACCATTAGCCTTAGATGCACAGTTCGGGACCCCCTACCCAAGATCCGCCGGTTTTTACACCGACATTGGTGCTTTCATTGAGAGTTCCACTGTGTCGTCGAAGATAGGCTTGATGGCTCCATCAATCATCTACAACAATGTAGTCCAGGGGGAGATCTTTCCTCCCCCGACAGATCTTCGTATTCGGCGGCTTCGTACTTCGGGCCAACTCGCTTGGTCATCTAGAGCAGATCGACAGCTACGCCCCTGGCCACCAGGTCAGATTTGGAAGCCTGAATTTTGTGTCCGATATCCGCGGAGACTTGATCTTTGACGAATTCGAGCTCATGATGGCTGTCCTTGGCCACTATGATGAACATGCCTAGATCTGTCATCTGGCCGCATACAGGAGATAGCACCTATGACTGCCCCGGCCCTAGAGCCGGAGCAGACTCTGTCGTTCGAAGACGGGAAGCTCAACCCCGTTGCGGAGGCCACAGACTCAGCGGCGCTCAAGCCGCACACAGACCCAACATCAGGCTGGGCTTGGGTTAACGGAACCTCGGACTCATCTCCGGCCATGGATTCCGGACCGCGTGCATCCACGTCCATTGAACCTAATTGGGCGCCGGTCTTGGAGTTCAGCTCCACGGACATTTTCCAGCACTCGCCTTTTGGCGATGTGTTAAATTCATTGAAATCCCTCTCCCTGTCAGGGGATTCTCGGCCAAACCATGTCCGGTTCGAATGGGAAGCGGACAACGAAGAACTTCGTTTAACACCCACCACCCACTTTGTAGCCACTGTCGATGACTTAACCGACATGCTTGATTACGACTCCGAAGACATTGACGGTATGGACGACGATGCCGGAGAGGAGCAAGAACCACTGCCTACAGGGCGTTGGACAGCCACCTCCTCGTATGATATATACATGGTGGATACACCCAAAGAGAATAACGGCGACGATGAAAATCCAGTTGAGGATAAACCTCCTGAGATACAACCGAAGCACCAACGTCAGCGGCGCCGCTCTAAGCCACGCCATAGTAAAAACAGCAATACCGTCACAGAAGAGGACAACACTCCGGACGATGCCGAAAACAATGAAGATCCCGTTGAGCCAACCTCCGAACAGGAGGAACGGGATGATGGGCGAGTCAGCTGTCGGTTCAATATTCGGCGTATCTCGTAGTAGGGGTCCTAAGCTAGGCGTCTTGGAGCGATGGTAACATGCACACGGGGTTTTAGCCAGCTTCGGGCTCTCTTAATGAGATAATACCCTACATGCTGCTTTTGATAGTATTCATATGGGTGTAGTACAGAGTACATGTATCTACCACGAGATTGTAGTAATGAATATGAGATTGTCCATTGACTAGCCTGGCCTCGGTTTATATAAGACACCGGAGGCCTAGGGTTTAGGAGAGTCCTTGTCTTGGGCGCCAAGTCTTGTGGAGTCTTCCTTGTATGCGGCAGGGGTTGTCCGAACTGGCCCATGAGTATACGGCCATGGGGGTCCTCGGCCCAATCCAACTGATCGAGAGACGACGTGGTGAGTACCCCCTAGTCCAGGACACCGTCATCAGCCCTGGCGAACAGGCCACGAACGAAGACTTGGAGGATAGCAACTACCTTCCGCTCTCCGAGGATGAGGTTAGCCTCGGTGACAAAGATTTCATCGTGCCTGAAGAGCCCGCCGAACAGGAATGCTTTAAGCGTCAGCTAATTGCCACCGCAAGAAGCCTGAAAAAGATGGACTGATGTCCTGGCAGCCGAGGAATACGGCCTCGAGCGCCCAACCAAAAGCTACCCGAAGCGCAAACTGCTACCACAGTTCGATGATGAGGCGCTGGAGCCCGTCCTACCAAGGTACAATATGGCTGACCGACCACCACGTGGCCGAGACAAAGCGGCACCTCAAGCCGAATACCAGCCCGCACTACCTCGCCGAACAAACAGAAATACAATAGCTCAGGGATATACACATGACCTGCGACGCGATTTAGAAAAGAGAGCAGGTCAGACAAGATCAATCTATGGATCACGGGGGCGACGGGAGACGACGGCCATCTGGCTGAACGTGAGAAACGTAACCACGTCCGGGCTGAAAATCGCAGACGAGCTCCATTCGAGCTACATCATGACTTGGCCCGATATAGAGGCGCCACACACCCCCTTTGCTCCACTGACGAAGTAATGGGACACGATTTCCCAGAAGGGTTTAAACTCGTAAACATCGAATCATATGATGGCACAACAGACCCCGTGGTGTGGATTAAGGATTTTCTTCTCCACATTCATATGGCCCGCGGCGATGATCTTCATGCCATCAAATACCTCCCACTCAAACTCAAGGGACCATCTAGATACTGGTTAAACAGTTTGCCCGAAAACTCCATTGGCAGCTGGGAGGAATTGGAGGACGCATTCCTCAAAAACTTCCAAGGCACATATGTCCGACCTCCGGATGCCGACGACCTAAGTCATATAATCCAACAGCCCAGAGAGTCAGCCAGAAAATTCTGGACTTGGTTCCTAACTAAAAAGAACTAGATCGTCGACTGTTCGGACGCCGAAGCCCTAGCGGCCTTTAAGCACATCATCCACGACGAATGGCTGGCCAGACACCTCGGCCAGGAAAAACCGAAGTCCATGTCAGCCCTTACGGCACTCATGACCCGCTTCTGTGCGGGCGAAGACAGCGGGCTAGCCCGTAGCAACAACAATACAAGTGAACCTGGCACTTCTGAAGCCAGAAACACCAACGGCAAGCCCCAACGCAATAGACATAAGCGTCGAAACAACGGCGATGGTACCGAATACACGACGGTCAACGCCGAATTCAGCAGCTCTAAGTCGGGTCAGTGGAAGAAGCCATTTAAAAGGAACAATCCCGGCCCGTCCAGTCTGGACTGCATACTCGATCGACCACACCAAATCCATGGCACTCCGAATAAACCCGCCAATCATACCAACAGGGAATGTTGGGTTTTCAAACAGGCCGGCAAGTTAAACACCGAGAATAAGGAGAAGGGTTGCAAAGCAAGGACGATGACGAGGAACCCTGCCACCGAACACAGGGGGACAGAAGAAATTTCTCCCCCAAGTTAAAATGGTGAACATGATATATGCCACCCATATCCCCAAGAAGGAGCGCAAGCGTGCACTCAGGGACGTCTACGCGATGGAGCCAGTCGCCCCAAAATTTAACCCATGGTCCTCCTATCCGATCACCTTCGATCGCAGGGACCATCCGACCAGTATCTGTCATGGCGGTTCAGCCGCACTGGTCCTTGACCCAATTATTTATGGATTCCACCTCACGCGAGTCCTCATGGATGGTGGCAACAGCCTGAACCTGCTTTAACAGGATACAGTGTGCAAAATGGGTATCAATCCCTCAAGGATCAAGCCCACCAAAACCACCTTTAAAGGTGTCATACCAGGTGTAGAGGCCTGCTGTATGGGCTCAATCACACTGGAAGTGGTCTTCGGATCCCCGGATAATTTCCGAAGCGAAGAGTTAATCTTCGATATCGTCCCCTTCCGCAGTGGTTATCATGCACTGCTTGGACGAACTGCATTTGCTTGATTCAATGCGGTGCCGCACTATGCCTACCTCAAGCTCAAGATGCCCGGACCTCGCGGTGTTATAACAGTCAATGGAAATATGGAGCGCTCCCTCCGTACTGAGGAGCACACCGCGGCCTTTTGTAGGATCGGAAGTATGTCTAGAGGGGGGTGATTAGACTACTTGACAACTTAAAAGTTTCGCCTTTTGATTAGAGTAGGTTTTTAGCAAGTTCACAATGATGACCAAGTCAAGTATCACCCTACACATGCAATTCTAGAGTTGTGGCAGCGGAAAGTAAATTGCACGTATAGTAAATAAGAGGTGGAGAAGAGCAAACGCAATTTGGAGACACGGAGATTTTTTCTCGTGGTTCCGATAGGTGGTGCTATCGTCAATCCACGTTGATGGAGACTTCAACCCACGGAGGGTAACGGCTGCGAGAGTCCACGGAGGGCTCCACCCACGAAGGGTCCACGAAGAAGCAACCTTGTCTATGCCATCATGGCTTACGCCCACGGAGGACTAGCCTTACTCGGGGTAGATCTTCACGAAGTAGGCGATCTCCTTGCCCTTACAAACTTCTTGGTTCAACTCCACATCTTGACGGAGGCTCCCAAGCGACACCTAACCAATCTAGGAGGCACCACCCTCCAAAAGGTAATAGATGGTGTTGGTGATGATGAACTCCTTGCTCTTGTGCTTCAAATGATAATCTCCCCAACACTCAACTCTCCTCACCGATTTGGCTGTGGTGGAAGAAAGGATTGAGTGGAAAGCAACTTGGGAAGGCTAGAAATCAAGTTTCATATGGTGGGAGTGGAGCAACTTGATCTCAACACAAGGGTAGGTAGTTTCCTTCTCGAAATGTAAGGTAGGAGTGGTAGTTCTTTCGATGGCTCTCTCCACGAATGAAGAGGAGGTGGAGGGTATTTATAGCCTCCACACAAAATCCAACCGTTACACACATTTGACCAATCTCGGTCGGATCGAAGTTGGCAACTCGGTGGGACCGAAAGTTCAAATGTTGTGAGCGTTAAGGATTTTCAGTGGGACGAAAATACAATCTCGGTTAGTCCGATTCTTCCAAAGTCTAGGGTTTGCCAATCTCGGTGGGACCGACTTTCTCATCTCGGTGACACCGATTTGAGTACAGAAGGTTACAGAAGCTTGGCAACACCAATTTCGGTATGACCGAGTTTGGAATCGGAAAATCCGAAATTCTTAGGGTTTGGGTATATAGCTGAGGTGGTTCATCTCGGTGTGACTGAGTTTGTGTTGGGGAACGTAGTAATTTCAAAAATTTTCCTACGCACACGCAAGATCATGGTGATGTATAGCAACGAGAGGGAGAGTGTTGTCCACATACCCTTGTAGACCCGGCGGGCGATCTGGCGTAGAGGAAGTAGTCGTCGTTCTCCTCGCGATCCGACCGATCCGGCGCCGTTACTCCGGCGCCCGAGTTCTTGACACGTACAGCTCGATGGCGTCCCTCGTACTCGATCCAGCCGAGTGTCGAGGGAGAGTTCCGTCGAGACGACGGCGTGGTGGCGATCTTGATGTTTCACCGGCGCAGGCTTCGCTTAAGCTTCGCGACAGTATAACCGAGGTGGAATATGGTGGAGGGGGCACCGACACGGCTAAGGAACGATCTCACGATCAACTTGTGTGTTCAAGGTGCCCCCTGCCCCGTATATAAAGGAGCCAGGGGAGGGGGCGGCGGCCAAGGAGGCGCGCCAGGAGTCCTACTCCTCTGGGAGTAGGATTCCCCAATCCTAGTCCAACTAGGATTCCGGAGGGGGAAAAGAGAGAGGGGGCGGCCCCTTCTCCTAGTCCTAGTAGGACTAGGGAAGGGGGGCGCGCCAACCAGCCTTGGGCTGCCCTCCTCCTTTCCACTAAGGCCCATCGAGGCCCATTTACCTCCCGGGGTTCCGTAACCTCCGGTACTCGGTAAATTCCGTTTTCGCCCGAACCATTCGAACTCCAAACATAGGCTTCAATATATCAATCTTTATGTCTCGACCATTCCGAGACTCCTCGTCATGTCCGTGATCACATCCGGGACTCGAACTCCTTCGTACATCAAAACACATAAACTCATAATAACCGCCATCGAAACCTTAAGCGTGCGGACCCTACGGTTCGAGAACAATGTAGACATGACCTAGAACTATTCACGGTCAATAACCAACAGCGGGACCTGGATGCCCATATTGGTTCCTACATATTCTACTGAAGATCTTTGTCGGTCGGACCGCATAACAACATCGTTGTTCCCTTTGTCATCGGTATGTTACTTGCCCGAGATTCGATCGTCGGTATCAATACCTAGTTCAATCTCGTTACGGCAAGTCTCTTTACTCGTTCCGTAATACATCATCTCACAACTAACTCATTAGTTGTAGTGCTTGCAAGGCTTCATGATGTGCATTACCGAGAGGGCCCAGAGATACCTCTCCGACTATCGGAGTGACAAAACCTAATCTCGAAATCGCCAACCCAACATCGCCTTTGGAGACACCTGTAGTACTCCTTTATAATCACCCGATTCGTTGTGACGTTTGGTAGCACCAAAGTGTTCCTCCGGTAAACGGAGTTGCATAATCTCATAGTTACGAGGAACATGTATAAGTCATGGATAAAAGCGGTAGCAACATACTAAGCGATCGTGTGCTAAGCTAAGGGAATGGGTCATGTCAATCGATCATTCTACTAATGATGTGACCTCGTTAATCAAATGACAACTCATTTGTTCATGGTTAGGAAACATAACCATCTTTGATTAACAAGCTAGTCTAGTAGAGGCATACTAGTGACATCTTGTTTTGTCTATGCATTCACACATGTATCATGTTTCCGGTTAATACAATTCTAGCATGAATGATAAACATTTATCATGAAATAAGGAAATAAATAATAACTTTATTATTGCCTCTAGGGCATATTTCCTTGATCTCCCACTTGCACTAGAGTCAATAATCTAGATTACATAGTAATGATTCTAACACCCATGGAGTCTTGGTGCTGATCATGTTTTGCTCGTGGAAGAGGCTTAGTCAACGGGTGCGCAACATTCAGATCCGTATGTATCTTGCAAATCTCTATGTCTCCACCCGACTAAGTCCGGATGGAATTGAAGCGTCTCTTGATGTGCTTGGTCCTCTTGTGAAATCTGGATTCCTTTGCTAAGGCAATTGCTCGATATTGTCACGAAGATTTTCATTGGACCCGATGCACTAGGTATGACACCTAGATCGGATATGAACTCCTTCATCCGCACTCCTTCATTAGCTGCTTCGAAGCTGCTATGTATTCCGCTTCACATGTAGATCCCGCCACGACGCTTTGTTTAGAACTGCACCAACCGACTCCTCCGTTTAGTGTAAATCGTATCCGGTCTGCGATTTAGAATCGTCCGGATCGGTGTCAAAGCTTGCATCAACGTAACTGTTTACGATGAGCTCTTTGTCACCTCCATATCGAGAAACATATCCTTAGTCCTTTTCGTATTTCAGGATGTTCTTGACCGCTGTCGATGATCCACTCTGGATTACTTTGGTACCTCCTGCTAGGCTTATAGCAAGGCACACATCAGTGCGGTACACAAGATTGCATACATGATAGAGCCTATGGCTGAAGTATAGGAACATCTTTCATTTTCTCTCTATCTTCTGCGGTGGTGGGCATTGAGTCGACTCAACTTCACACCTTGTAACACGTGCAAGAACCCTTTCTTTGCTTGATCCATTTTGAATTTCTTCAAAACTTTGTCAAGGTATGTGCTTTGTGAAAGTCCAATTAAGCGTCTTGATCTATCTCTATAGATCTTAATGCCCAATATGTAAGCAGCTTCACCGAGGTCTTTCATTGAAAAACTCTTATTCAAGTATCCCTTTATGCTATCCAGAATTCTATATCATTTCCGATCAGCAATATGTCATCCACATATAATATCGAAATGCTACTGAGCTCCCACTCACTTTCTTGTAAATCAAGCTTCTCCAAAAGTCTGACAAACCCAAATGCTTTGATCACACTATCAAAGCGTTTATTCCAACTCGAGATGCTTGCACCAGTCCATATATGGATCGCCGGAGCTTGCACACTTTGTTAGCTCCTTTGGATCGATAAAACCTTCGGTTGCATCATATACAACTCTTCTTCCGAAAATCCATTCAGAATGCAGTCTTTACATCCATTTGCCAAATTTCATAATCATAAAATGTGGCAATTGCTAACATGATTCGGACGGACTTAAGCATCGCTTCGGTGAGAAGGTCTCATCGTAGTCAATCCCTTGAACTTGTCGAAAACCCTTTGCGACAAGTCGAGCTTTATAAACGATAATATTACCGTCGGCGTCGGTCTTCTTCTTGAAGATCCATTTGTTTTCTATTGCTTGCCTACCCTCGGGCAAGTCAACCAAAGTCCACACTTTGTTTTCATACATGGATCCCATCTCAGATTTCATGGCCTCAAGCCATTTTGCGGAATCTGGGCTCACCATCGCTTCTTCATAGTTCGTAGGTTCATCATGATCTAGTAGCATGACTTCCAGAACAGGATTTCCATACCACTCTGGTGCGGATCGTACTCTGGTTGATCTACGAGGTTCTGTAGTAACTTGATCTGAAGTTTCATGATCAACATCATCAACTTCCTCACTACTTGGTGCAGGTGTCTCGAAACTGGTTTCTGCGATTTAACTACTTTCAAGTAAGGGAGAAGGTACTATTACCTCATCAAGTTCCACTTTCCTCCCACTCACTTCTTTCGAGAGAAACTCCTTCTCTAGAAAGGATCCATTCTTAACAACAAATGTCTTGCCTTCGGATCTGTGATAGAAGGTGTACCCAACTGTTTCCTTTGGGTATCCTATGAAGACACATTTCTCCGATTTGGGTTCGAGCTTATCGGGTTGAAGCTTTTTCACATAAGCATCGCATCCCCAAACTTTAAGAAACGACAACTTTGGTTTCTTGCCAAACCATAGTTCATAAGGTGTCGTCTCAGCGGATTTCGACGGTGTTCTATTCAGGTGTGAATGCGGCCGTCTCTAGAGCATAACCCCAAAACGATAGCGGTAAATCTGTAAGAGACATCATAGATCGTACCATATCTAGTAAAGTACGATTATGACGTTCGGACACACCATTACGCTGTGGTGTTCCGGGTGGCGTGAGTTGCGAAACTATTCCGCATTGTTTCAAATGTAGACCAAACTCGTAACTCAAATATTCACCTCCACGATCGGATCGTAGAAACTTAATTTTCTTGTTACGATGATTTTCAACTTCACTCTGAAATTCTTTGAACTTTTCAAACGTTTCAGACTTATGTTTCATTAAGTAGATATACCCATATCTGCTTAAGTCATCTGTGAAGGTGAGAAAATAACGATATCCGCCACGAGCCTCAACATTCATCGGACCACATACATCTCAGATGTATGATTTCCAACAAATCTGTTGCTCTCTCCATAGTACCGAGAAGCGGTGTTCTAGTCATCTTGCCCATGAGGCACGGTTCATAAGTGCCAAGTGATTCATAATCAAGTGACTCCAAAAGTCCATCGAGATGGAGTTTCTTCATGCGCTTTACACCGATATGACCTAAGCGGCGAGTACACAAATAAGTTGCACTTTCATTATCAACTCTGCATCTTTTGGTTTCAACATTATGAATATGTGTATCACTACTATCGAGATTCATAAGAAATAGACCACTCCTCAAGGGTGCATGACCATAAAAGATATTACTCATATAAATAGAACAACCATTATTCTCTCGATTTAAATGAATAACCGTCTCGCATCAAACAAGATCCAGATATAATGTTCATGCTCAACGCAGCACCAAATAACAATTATTTAGGTCTAAAACTAATCCGAAGGTAGATGTAGAGGTAGCGTGCCGACCGCGATCACATCGACTTTGGAACCATTTCCCACGCGCATCGTCACCTCGTCCTTTGCGAGTTAAGCAATCCAGAGTCCTGTTTGAGTTGCAAATATTAGCAGCAGAACCAAGATCAAATACCAGTGCTACTACGAGCTCTAGTAAGGTACACATCAATAACATGTATATCACATATACCTTTGTTCACCTTGCCATCCTTCTTATCCGCCAAATACTTGGGGCAGTTCCGCTTCAAAGGACTATCGCTTGCGGTAGAAGCACTCGATTTCAGGTTTAGGACCAGACTTGGGTTTCTTCTCTGAGCGACAACTTGCTTGCTGTTCTTCTTGAGATTCCTTCTTCTTCCCTTTGCCTTTCTTCTTGAAACTAGTGGTCTTATTGACCATCAACACTTGATGCTCCTTCTTGATTTCTACCTCCGCAGCCTTTAGCATTGCGAAGAGCTCGAGCATAGTCTTTACTAACCCTTGCATATTATAGTTCATCACGAAGCCTTTGTAGCTTGGTGGCGGTGATTGGAGAATTCATCAATGACACAATCATCCGGAAGATTAACTCCCAATTGTGTCAAGTGATTGTAGTACCCGGACATTACGAGTATATGCTCACTAATGAACTGTTCTCCTCCATCTTGCAGCTATAGAACTTATTGGAGACTTCATATCTCTCAATCCGGGCATTACATTTGGAATATCAACTTCAACTCTGGAACATCTCATATGCTCCATGACGTTCAAAACGTCGTTGAAGTCCCGGTTCTAAGCCGTAAAGCATGGCACCTTCGAACTATAGAGTAGTCATCGCTTTGCTCGCCAGACGTTCATAACATCTGGCGTTGCTCCAAGAAGAAGTTCGTCACCTAGCGGTGCATCCAGGGCGTAGCTCTTACGTGCAGCAATGAGGATGATCCTCAAATTCTGGACCCGATCCGTGTAATTGCTACCATCATCTTTCAACTTTGCTTTCTCAAGGAACGCATTAAAATTCAACGGAACAACAAAGACGAGCCATCTATCTACAATCAAACATAAACAAGCAAGATACTATCAGGTACTAAGTTCATGATAAATTTAAGTTCAATTAATCATATTACTTAAGAACTCCCACTTAGAAAAACATCTCTCTAGTCATCTAAGTGATCACGTGATCCAAATCAACTAAACCATAACCGATCATCACGTGAAATGGAGTAGTTTTCAATGGTGAACATCTTATGTTGATCATATCTACTATATGATTCACGCTCGACCTTTCGGTCTCCGTGTTCCGAGGCCATATCTGCATATGCTAGGCTCGTCAAGTATAACCCGAGTATTCTGCGCGTGCAAAACTGGCTTGCACCCGTTGTAGATGGACGTGAGCTTATCACACCCGATCATCACGTGGTGTGCAGGCACGATTTAACTTTGGCAGCGGTGCATACCGGGAGAACACTTCTTGATAATTTAGTGAGAGATCATCTTATAATGCTACCGTCGATCAAAGCAAGATAAGATGCATAAAGGATAAACATCACATGCAAATCAATATAAGTGATATGATATGGTCATCATCATCTTGTGCTTCATGATCTCCATCTTGTTGCACCACCATGATCACCATCGCCACCGTAGCGACACCTTGATCTCCATCGCAGCATCGTTGTCGTCTCGCCAAACTTATGCTACTCGACTATCGCTACCGCTTAGTGATAAAGTAAAGCATTACAGGCGATTGCATTGCATACAATAAGCGACAACCATATGGCTCCTGCCATTGCCGATAACCGGTTACAAAACATGATCATCTCATACAATAAAATATAGCATCACGTCTTGACCATATCACATCACAACATTCCTGCAAAAACAAGTTAGGCGTCCTCTACTTTGTTGTTGCAAATTTTACGTGGCTGCTACGGGTTTAAGCAAGAACTAGTCTCACCTCGCATCAAAACCACAGCGATACTTCGTCAAATAGACTCGTTTTAACCTTCTCAAGGACCGGGCGTAGCCACACTCAGTTCAACTAAAGTGAGAGAGACAGACACCCACCAGTCACCTTTAAGCAACGAGTGCTCGTGGCGGTGAAACCAGTCTCGCGTAGCGTCTGCGTAATGTCGGTCTGGGCGCTTCATCTCACAATACCGCTGAACCAAAGTATGACATGCTTTGGTAGGTAGTATGACTTGTATCGCCCACAACTCACTTGTGTTCTACTCGTGCAAAACATCAAACCATAGAAAAACCTAGGCTCGGATGCCACTGTTGGGGAACGTAGTAATTTCAAAAATTTTCCTACGCACACGCAAGATCATGGTGATGTATAGCAACGAGAGGGAGAGTGTTGTCCACATACCCTTGTAGACCCAAGCGAAGCGATCACAACGTAGAGGAAGTAGTCGTGCGTTCTCCTCGCGATCCGACCGATCCGGCGCCGTTACTCCGGCGCCCCGAGTTCTTGACACACGTACAGCTCGATGGCGTCCCTCGTACTCGATCCAGCCGAGTGTCGAGGAGAGTTCCACGACGACCTGGGCGTGGTGACGATCTTGATGTTTCACTGGCGCAGGCTTCGCCTAAGCTTCATGACGGTATAACCGAGGTGGAATATGGTGGAGGGGGCACCGCACACGGCTAAGGAACGATCTCACGATCAACTTGTGTGTTCAAGGTGCCCCCTGCCCCGTATATAAAGGAGCCAGGGGGGGGGCGGCCAAGGCCAAGGAGGCGCGCCAGGAGTCCTACTCCCTCCGGGAGTAGGATTCCCCAATCCTAGTCCAACTAGGATTCCTGGAGGAAAAGAGAGAGAGGGGCGGCCCCTTCTCCTAGTCCTAGTAGGACTAGGGAAGGGGGGCGCCAGCCAGCCTTGGGCTGCCCTCCTCCTTTCCACTAAGGCCCATCGAGGCCCATTTACCTCCCGGGGTTCCGTAACCTCCGGTACTCAGGTAAATTCCGTTTTAGCGGAACCATTCGAACTCCAAACATAGGCTTCAATATATCAATCTTTATGTCTCGACCATTCCGAGACTCCTCGTCATGTCCGTGATCACATCCGGGACTCGAACTCCTTGGTACATCAAAACACATAAACTCATAATAACCGCCATCGAAACCTTAAGCGTGCGGACCCTACGGTTCGAGAACAATGTAGACATGACCTAGAACTATTCACGGTCAATAACCAACAGCGGGACCTGGATGCCCATATTGGTTCCTACATATTCTACGAAGATCTTTGTCGGTCGACCGCATAACAACATACGTTGTTCCCTTTGTCATCGGTATGTTACTTGCCCGAGATTCGATCGTCGGTATCAATACCTAGTTCAATCTCGTTATCGCAAGTCTCTTTACTCGTTCCGTAATACATCATCTCACAACTAACTCATTAGTTGTAGTGCTTGCAAGGCTTGATGATGTGCATTACCGAGAGGGCCCAGAGATACCTCTCCGACTATCGGAGTGACAAAACCTAATCTCGAAATCGCCAACCCAACATCTGCCTTTGGAGACACCTGTAGTACTCCTTTATAATCACCCGATTCGTTGTGACGTTTGGTAGCACCAAAGTGTTCCTCCGTAAACGGAGTTGCATAATCTCATAGTTACGAGGAACATGTATAAGTCATGGATAAAAGCGGTAGCAACATACTAAGCGATCGTGTGCTAAGCTAAGGGAATGGGTCATGTCAATCGATCATTCTACTAATGATGTGACCTCGTTAATCAAATGACAACTCCTTTGTTCATGGTTAGGAAACATAACCATCTTTGATTAACAAGCTAGTCTAGTAGAGGCATACTAGTGACATCTTGTTTTGTCTATGCATTCACACATGTATCATGTTTCCGGTTAATACAATTCTAGCATGAATGATAAACATTTATCATGAAATAAGGAAATAAATAATAACTTTATTATTGCCTCTAGGGCATATTTCCTTCAGTTTGGAATCGGTGGGACCGAGATTACTTATGAGTTTATGTTGGAGTGAAAGATTGCTGATAGTTTGAGAGATAAATCACTAAGCACTTTGAGCAACCAGATCATCATCATAACCTCATCCCCTTTTAATAGTATTGGCTTTCCTATGGACTCAATGTGATCTTGGATCACTAAACCAAAAATGGAGTCTTGAGCTTTTGCCAATGTTTTCCTTAGCATTTTGAGGGTCCACATCATCGGTCATTGCCATACCCATATCAATTGAACTTTACAAATATTCTCAAGAAATGATTAGTTCAATGATATATATGTTGTTATTAATTACCAAAACCACCCGAGGATTAGTTGCACTTTCAATCTCCCCCTTTTTGGTAATTGATGACAACATATAGATCAAAGCTTCGACAAATGATATAATCAATGAATAACATCGTCGCTTTGAGAAGTATGTGATAAGCAAGAGCTCCCCCTAAATTTGTGCATTATTTAAGATTTGCGTTTGAATACAAATGCACAATCGATTAGGATCATGGGTCACTCTTCCATGTCACATACATCTTGGTGGAGCGCACAAAATGATAAGAATGAATAACATGCACCCAATCACCAAGACATGAGTAAGTGATCATACAAGATATGAATGGAATATGATAAGCAATAAGCACACATTAAGCATAGTATGATCAAGCACTCATCAAGATAGAGCAAACGTAGTATCAAACACACGAAATGTCTCAAAGAACTCAAAAGTATCTCAAGGAAAACCGCATAAGCGAAAGAGCAAAACGAGCACTCTCTCTCTCGAAGCCCTATGATCTATACAATTTCTCCCCCTTTGGCAACAAGTTACCAAAAAGTTCGAAAGGTATAGAGCTAATCGTCACTCGGGACTCTGCTGGCGGCTCCTGTCTGCGTCGATGGAGTGGAGATAGCTGCATCTGCAAAAGCTTCTGCTGAAGTCTGTGGAGCTGGAGGAGTGGATCTTGGGCTGGTCTTTGGGCCAGCGGAGCTGTAGGAGGTGCTTGATGTAGTAGCCACAGGGTGCATCCTTTGGAATAGCAATGATCTGGGCTTTGTGGGCACTGCAGCAGGCTGCTCATAGTCATCTGGACTAGGTCATCTTCCATCTCCTTCATGAGCTCTGCCTTCTCCTCTTAGCTTCCTCAATGTCGCCTCAAGCTTGTTGGCGGTGACTGCACTTGATCGACAACATCGAGCATGGAACTTATCTTCAACGATCCTCTCAAGGCTCTCCACGAGGCTGCACTATCTTGCCAGGCGTAGCTCAATTCTCTGAGTGGCTTCAAGAAGTTGTTCTCCAACGCTCTTGGGCTTTCTTCTTTGCTTCCTTTTCAGCTTTAGCTTGTTTGGCGCCTTCGGACTTAGCATGTCCTTCGACGGATGTGGGAGCATTCTCGGTCATCACAACTTCATTATCTTCGTGTTCAGGCTGCAATGGCAAGTGGGGTCTATCCAACAGTAGATGTCCGTGCCAAACTTGGCATTAATGAGCATCTGAATATGCGGAGCAAACCCACACGACCTCTTACAGTCTGCTGCTGTCCTCTTGATAGTCTCTACTATCGGGTCCATCACCTTAAAAGGTGCCTTCGATCTAGAATGTGCAGCATGTTGATAGAATACCCTCTTATCATGCGGTGGTCTCTGACTTAGGCATCAAAGTATGCCTCGTAATGGTGTTAGTGGTTGGGAGACCTGCTCAAGATAATAAACTGATCCAAGCTTCCATATCTCAACATCCTTCTCGGTACCTCATTGTACATGTTCTTCATAGACTCGTGATTTTTCTTTGGAATGCCATAGACATCAACATCATCATCCCTTGATCTTGGTGCATTCAATAGCGCTCTCCATTCTTCAACAGTTGAATGGAATCTACGTCCTTCATCATCCATACAATTACGCCATCTGGATAGAAGTGTGCGGTGGCATAGAACTGCATGATCATCTCATCATTCCAAGCGATCGATTTCGACCAACAAACTCTGCAATCCCACAAGCGGTGAAGCTTTCATGCACATGTGGGAAATAGTCTCTGTGCTCTTCACTTTGTCGATGTAATCCCGGTCTACATATCTGGTGTCGGCAACAATTGGCTTCTTATCCATGAGCACTTTGTCTCATAAAAGTCTTGTTGCTCTCTAGTGTGGAATCTAGAGTCAACAGCTGTCCTTCTCCTGGTGGCATATGGATCAACTTGCCTCCATAGCTGAGACCTTTGTCCTTCCTTTCCTTCATATTTTCAGCTCGAGGATGAGCATCATTATGAACGGCAATTTACATCGAGCTTGACAAAACATGAGCCTCATCATCGATTCTGCAGTGGCACATTGTCCTTCTTCTTTTCTCAAGCGGTATGTTTCTCACAGTCTTCTTTGGCTTGGCAGCAGGTTTGGCTTGGGCTGCCTTTGCTTGAGCTGATGGCTTAGCTTTTGTGGGTGCTCCTGCTCGATGGCATCTCCCATCAACTTCGCTTCGAGGAGGTGGGGTGCTTCCTCATCGAGTCATCATCATCGGCTTCTTCATGAACTAGCCTCTTCCTCTTGGAAGTTTTCTTGATCTTCTTTGGAGGTTTCTTCTTCCATGCTCAGCTTCTTTTCAGCTGTGGATTTCTTCACCTTCTTTGGTGCCTTTCTTTGATTGTTGTCCTTGATAGCCCTTGGCAACCACTTGCCTTTTGGCTTTGAAGTTATCTCCTCATCTGCAACAAAGTCGAGTCTTCCTCATCGAATTCCTCTTCTTCCAGCCCAGTGGCAGCCGCAGGCAGATCCACTTGGAGTGCTTCTCTCTCCATCATCTGAAAAACTGCTTGCTTCAGACTTGTAATCGCCTCTGGAATCTCAAGCGGCAATTCGGACCTGTTACATTGTCACTTCCATCGGACATGACCGACAACTTTGTGAATAGAGTAGGTATAGGCGTAATAGAAGAGTTATCACAAACTACAGAGGATTTTGCAAAAAGAATGAGTTCAAACATTAGTTTTAGGTTTTCACAGAATACATTTCGGTCTGACCGAGTCTAAAAATTCGGTGAATCCGAAGTGTCTAAACCTAACCGTACACACCACTTTCGGTTGGACCGAAATGGGTTTCGGTCTAGCCGAGAGCACTAGGGTTTCACTAAATCCTCATTTCGGTCCTTACCGATTGCACAACTTCGGTTTAACCGAAAAGTGCGGTCACAATGGCCGAGGCCAAATCGGTCGATCCGAGAATGTAGAATCGGTCACACCGAGATGTGTTCGCGGAAACCTAACCCTAAAATTTTCACTCGAATTTTGTTCTATGATCTAATCTGCTGGATAGGAAGATTTTAATCTTGGCAAGAAACTAGGCAAAACCTATCGTGCATAGAATCAGCGGTTGAAGCACGAGAGGATGAAACTCACCCAATCTGGTGGAGCTTCACTACGCGGCAACGGCGCGATGAGAAAGACCGTTGACGGCGATGGAGACCATGGCGGGCGCACTGCGACGGCGGAGACGATCCAAAGACCACGGCGATGGCAGCGAAGGGTTTGAGGCGGGCGTTTGAAGAAGTAATCAGCGCTGTGTCCTCGGGTATATATACCCTTCGGTGTCGGTGGGACCGAGTTGGAAAACTTCGGTGGGACCGAGATGGTTAGCTGCGTGCGATTACACACTTGATCACGCCGAAATTTGTAACTTCGGTTTCACCGAGTGAAAACCTAGATCAATCCAAGTGATTTCGGTCGTCCGATTTGAGTATATCGGTTTGACCGAAAGTACTTAGAAGGTTTTGGAAGTTAGGCTTTTGACGGATCGGTGGCTCAGAGTGCTCCTCACTCGGTCTGTCCAAAAAGTCTTGTTCAAAGTTTGTGATATATAGCATGAATAGAGTTTGAGACAAGAAAGCATAGATAGCTAGGGGAGGAACTTAGGCATTCTTGTCCATCCATTTGGTCAAAAAGAAAAACCAAAAGACCAAAGCAACAAATGGATGTCCTCGAATGGATAAAATCATGCATCCAACATGCTCACACAATAAGATAGCAAATGAAATATGTGTCAAACATGCACAAACAAAACACTAACAGCTAGCACACAATTTGGCGATGACTAGGTCATCTATATATGAGTATATTGACTTAGGAGTCAAATGAGAACATTTGATCATAGGTCATACTCATCGTTTAAGCACAAGTGGGGTTACCACTTTTCCATAAAGCATTAATGTGTTCACATCATTAGAAGATGCTTTAGCTCATTTCTTTAGAGCAAAGCTCCCCCTTGATGTGAGAACCCCTTTCAAAGGGTCAAACTAACCTTGGGTTGTCGTTAAAGACTTCATGTAGATGTTGAAGATGTGGATGCTCAATGTTGATGAAGATCACCAAGAGTTGGGAGCAATCCTTTGGATTCGGGCACTTTCAATACCTACATGGGTTAGTCCCACAAGGAACAAACAAAAATATCCATGGACATAGATTGAAGTACACAATAGATGATGTCCATGAAAGCAATGATTACCTTGTCCCTTGACTTACCAACATGAGGGTTTGTGACTCCATGAACTAGTGCAAGATGTGGAAGTTGATTGCACAAGTCCTTGCCAAAATGAATGTGAGTGAAGTATATTGGCGAGTCACCCTCAAGAACTCTCTAGTTCTTCTTCTTGGGATCCACATCATCTTGATGGGAATCCTTGGGGTAGTAGTTGAGCTTGTCGAAGTAGAACTTGAAGTAGCCTTGGGAACCCACTTGACCATGGCCTTGGGTGCTTCAATAAATGCATCAATCTCCTCTTGAAGCTTGTCCTTGCCTTTTAGCTTGTGGTCTTGTGGTGGAAGGTCATCTTGAGCTTGTTCTTCATTTGAAGAAGTAGGATCATACTTCTTCTCTTGAGAAACAAACTTTGGAGTGGGATATTGACCTTCTTCCCATTCAACACCCTCGGCGTTGAACTTTCGCTCAAAACCAATTCCTTGATTCTTCCTGTCTTCCTTGCTTGCGAACAATTTCCTCAAAGCTCTTGCTTCCGCAAGGCTCTTGTAGACACCTTTCTCTATAATCCCTTTCAATAGACTATTTTCTTGCTCAAGTAAAACTTGGCTTGAAACATTGTTAGTGGAATCAAGAGAATTACTAGAAGTAACAACATTTGATTTGGCATGATTATTGTTACTACTAGATGAAGAATTTTTCTTATGCTTGTCATGCTTAGTTTTGATAGGTGGCAAGAAATTAGACAAGAGAAGTCGTTTGGCAAGATATGAAGAACTCTTCTTTGAAGATCGTCATTGATAGCTTTTAGAAACTCATGTTCTTGCTCTAGATTGAGCTTCTCGAGCGTAGCTTCTCATGAGATCTTAGGAGCTCTCTATGATCTTCTTGAGTTGTTTCATGAGCTAACTTAAGAGTGTTTAGTTCTTTAGTTAGACGCTCAATCTCCTTCATAGCATTGTCATTCGACTCTTCTCGACTATAAAGACTATTAGCATGTTCATCATTACTAAGCTCACTAGATTTATCATGTAAAAGCTCATCTTCACCAAGCAAATCATCCTCATCACTATCAAAGTCAATAAACTCAGGGTGTGATACCTTGGGGCCTTTTGCCATGAAGCATCTTCCAATTCCCTCATTTGGTGAATCAAATATGTCGTAGGAGTTGGAGTTGGAGGACACGAGAGCAAGACCGGCAACACCTTCATCTTGACTATATTCGGAGTTGGAGTGATAGCTTCTTTGGAGTGATTGTCGAGTCGGAGCGGAAACCCATTCACCAACATGAGCTTGATGTTTTCTTCTTGTGTAGCTCCTTGATGACTTGTCTTTCCTTTCCGAATCCTTGCTTCTCCGAGAGGATCTTCGTTCATAACGATCATCTCTACTCCTTCTCTCTTTTCGAGGCGACTCTTCTCTTGAGCTTCTTCTTCTTGGAGATTCTTCTCTTCTCTTGTGGGGAGTCGAACACTCATTTGAGTAGTGTCCGGTCTTCCACAATTGTAGCAGCTTCGATCACGACTAGAAGATCTCTTTTCATCATATGATCTAGACTTTGAGCTTCTCTCCTTGCTTCTACTCTTGTAGAATTTGTTGAAGTTCTTCACCATTAGGCTTATCTCTTCATTGGAAACTAGCTTGTCACTTGAGGTTGTGGGAGCTTCAACTGCAGCTTTGTAAGCACCACTTGACTTGTTGTGAAGCTCTTCCTTGTCTTTAAGTGTCATCTCATGAGCAACAATCCTTCCAATGACTTGGTAGGCTTGAGATCTTTGTAGTTTGGCATCATTTGGATCAAAGTGCACACGGTGTCATACTTTCCATCCAAAGCTCTGAGAATCTTCTTGATGATGAATCGGTCGGTCATTTCTTCACTTCCTAAGCCTGCCATCTCATTGGTGATGAGAGCAAGCCTAGAGTACATTTCAGCGACTCCTTCACCTTCCTTCATCTTGAACTTGTCAAGTCGACCTTGAAGAACATCTAGCTTTGATTCCTTCACGGACTCGGTACCTTCGTGCATTTCACCAAAGTATCCCAAATCTCTTTTGCATTCTCAAGGCGGCTGATCTTGTTGAACTCCTCGGGACACAAAGCATTGAAGAGAATGTCACAAGCTTGAGCATTGTTACGTAACATCCGCAACTCATCCGCAGAGCTTCGTGATCCGGAACTTTTCCTTCCTCGAAGAACTCACCTTGCAAGCCAACACAAATAATGCCCCATGCGCGAGGTTATGTCCAAGAATATGCATTTTCATTTTATGCTTCCAACTAGCAAAGTTTGAACCATCAAAGTAAGGACCTCTATGGAAATTACCCTCACTAGGCGCCATACTCTCCTAGGTTGTGAAACCAAGCTTATGGAGTCAATGCAATGGAAACCAATCCAATGGAGACCAAAGCTCTGATACCACTTGTAGGATCGGAAGTATGTCTAGAGGGGGGGTGATTAGACTACTTGACAACTTAAAAGTTTAGCCTTTTGATTAGAGTAGGTTTTAGCAAGTTCACAATGATGACCAAGTCAAGTATCACCCTACACATGCAATTCTAGAGTTGTGGCAGCGGAAAGTAAATTGCACGATAGTAAATAAGAGGTGGAGAAGAGCAAACGCAATTTGGAGACACGGAGATTTTTCTCGTGGTTCCGATAGGTGGTGCTATCGTCAATCCACGTTGATGGAGACTTCAACCCACGGAGGGTAACGGCTGCGAGAGTCCACGGAGGGCTCCACCCACGAAGGGTCCACGAAGAAGCAACCTTGTCTATGCCATCATGGCTTACGCCCACGGAGGACTAGCCTTACTCGGGGTAGATCTTCACGAGTAGGCGATCTCCTTGCCCTTACAAACTTCTTGGTTCAACTCCACATCTTGACGGAGGCTCCCAAGCGACACCTAACCAATCTAGGAGGCACCACCCTCCAAAAGGTAATAGATGGTGTTGGTGATGATGAACTCCTTGCTCTTGTGCTTCAAATGATAATCTCCCCAACACTCAACTCTCCTCACCGATTTGGCTGTGGTGGAAGAAAGGATTGAGTGGAAAGCAACTTGGGAAGGCTAGAAATCAAGTTTCATATGGTGGGAGTGGAGCAACTTGATCTCAACACAAGGGTAGGTAGTTTTCTTCTCGAAATGTAAGGTAGGAGTGGTAGTTCTTTCGATGGCTCTCTCCACGAATGAAGAGGAGGTGGAGGGTATTTATAGCCTCCACACAAAATCCAACTGTTACACACATTTGACCAATCTCGGTCGGACCGAAGTTGACAACTCGGTGGGACCGAAAGTTCAAATCTTGTGAGCGTTGGGATTTTCGTGGGACCGAAAATACAATCTCGGTTAGTCCGATTCTTCCAAAGTCTAGGGTTTGCCAATCTCGGTGGGACCGACTTTCTCATCTCGGTGACACCGATTTGAGTCTGAATGTTCTGAAGCTTGGCAACACCAATTTCGTATGACCGAGTTTGGAATCGGAAAATCCGAAATTCTTAGGGTTTGGGTATATAGTGAGGTGGTTCATCTCGGTGTGGTGAGTTTGGAATCGGTGGGACCGAGATTACTTATGAGTTTATGTTGGAGTGAAAGATTGCGATAGTTTGAGAGATAAATCACTAAGCACTTTGAGCAACCAGATCATCATCATAACCTCATCCCTTTTAATAGTATTGGCTTTCCTATGGACTCAATGTGATCTTGGATCACTAAACCAAAAATGGAGTCTTGAGCTTTTGCCAATGTTTTCCTTAGCATTTTGAGGGTCCACATCATCAATCATTGCCATACCCATATCATTGAACTTTCGAAATATTCTCAAGAAATGATTAGTTCAATGATATATATGTTGTTATTAATTACCAAAACCACCCGGGGATTAGTTGCACTTTCACCTTTGCACCAGAATTACAGAGTAGCCTTCTCAGGCAGAACCTCAATTCGGCAGTAAAGCCTCTGGACACCGTCAAGCGAGTCCGAACTACTCTGCAGCAGGATCGTCACTACAAAAAAAAGACACATCCGTGACATTTTGGGCCAAACGAATTTTTTTTCTGTCATACATATGACACTTCTATTACGATAGTTGTGACAAAACCCGGTATCATCATAGATGTGGTGGGCTCCTACTTCTATGACAAAAATCATGATGAAAATGGGCTTTTCATCCCAGGCGGCTGGAGACGCAGCTGCATGACATTCTTTGGGCCGTCCCATGACGGAAAAACCGTGGTAGAAGCGAGGGGAGCAAAATTTCGGGAGTTGCGATTCACGGTGGGAGGTCGGGGCGGAGCGATCGCGTTTCTCTTGTGCAGTGCGCTGTGTGTGTGCGGCGTTGGCTCTAATCAACCCGAAGCGAGGCGTTGGGCTCTAACGAACCCGGCGATTGCAGCGAAGTTACGCGTTACTAAACCCGAAAGCGATCAATCGATGGTTGTTAATCAACTCGATGGGCGATTCTTCGCTCTCGCTGCTAATCAAGCCGATCGATGGATGAACTGTGAGTGTTGTGTGTGTGTGTGGGGGGGGGGTTGGATGAACAGTGAGCGGTGGCGTTGCCTCTGTATGAACAGGAACCCATGGTGTGGAGGGCTGGATGAACAGTAGACGATGGAGAGGTGGCCGTGGAGGGATGGTTGAACAAGACCCCATGGTGTGGAGGGCTGGATGAACAGAGACGGTGGAGGGCTGGATGAGCAGTGACGCGGTGGAGGGTGGTTGAGCAAGAGCGGTGGAGTAGCGCGGTGGAGGCTGGATGAACAGGAGCCCGTGGAGGCCGGAGGAGGTCGACGGTAGCCGTGGAGGCCGGAGGAGGTCGACGGTGGAGATGAAAGTATCCGTGGAGTCCGTTTTGCGATGCGCCACACCCTCCCGATGAACAGGGACCCTGTTTCGACCGTAGGAGGTCCGTTTAAATCCGTTTTGTGGTACGCCACACCCTCCCGATCAACAGGACCCCGTTTGACCGTAGAAGGTCCGTTTAAATCCGCTTTTGCGACGCCACACCCTCCCGATGAACAGACCCTGTTTCGACCGTAGGAGGTCCGTTTAAATGCTGCTTTGCGAGATGCCACACCCTCCCGATCAACAGACCTCCGTTTCACCGTAGGAGGTCCGTTTAAATCCGCTTTTGCGACGCCACACCCTCCCGATTAACAGACCCCGTTTGACCGTAGGAGGTCCGTTCCTCCGTTTTGCGGTATGCCACACCCCTCCCGATCAACAGGACCCCCGTTTCGACCGTAGGAGGTCCATTTCCTCCGTTTTGCGGTACGCCACACCCCTCCCGATCAACAGGACCCCGTTCCGAACGTAGGAGGTCCGTTTCCTCCATTGTGCGGTACACCAGGCCTCGTTTCCATCGCCTGTTCCGTCCAAGCCCTCCCGATGAACACGACCACGCATTCCGTTCCGACCCAGCCGGTTGGCTCCCACGCATTCCGTTGCCTCCCGATGAACACGACGCATTTCTTTGCCTCCCCATGAACACGATGCATTCTGTTGCCTCCCCATGAACACGACGCATTCCGTTGCCTCCCCATGAACACGAGCCCTCGCCGTACGTATGCGCGACTAGGCGTTCGAGACCCCGCCCGTATGTACACATACGTGGCTGTATTTTCTTTCTTGCACCCTAGCCGCTGTACGTACGTGTACATGCTATGTGCGTGCCTCTACTACGACACCTGCGCGCCTCTACTACGACACGTGCGTGCCTCTACATCGACCAGTATGTACGTACACGTTCGCGACCAGGATGACAACGCTACGGACGCTTCGACCAGGTGGGTCCCGATCGTCGTGCACTTCCTTACTGCGAAGATGTAGCTGGTGGGTCCTAGCGATCGGGGCGAATCATTTTTGCCCGGACGCACTTCCTTGCGTGCGAAGGTGTAGCTGCTGGGTCCCAGATGGGGGAATCGTTTTTGCGGACGCACTTCCTCGTGTGCGAAGGTGTAGCTGTTGGGTCCCAGCAATCGAGGGGCGAATCGTTTTTTGGGCCGCACTTCCTTGCGTGCGAAGGTGTAGCTGGTGGGTCCCAGTAGTCGGGGGGCGAATCATTTTTTTCGGACGCACTTCCTTGCGTGCGAAGATGTAGCTGGTGGGTCCGAGCAGTCAGGGGGGCGAATCGTTTTTTCGGACGCACTTCCTTGCGTGCGAAGATGTAACTCGTGGGTCCCAGCAGTCAGGGGGCGAATCATTTTTTTCACGAAATACGGTGGCCCGTTCGGTGGGTCCCCGCTGTCAGGTGGAGGAATAATTATTTTGCGCATAATAAGGAGGCACTTCCTTGTGGCTGCTGTGGACCCAGCTGTCACCCTCCCCACGTACAGTCCACGTCCGATGGAAGTCGTTCCTTGACCACGTTGACTACGCCACGCTGAGAGCACCACGGCGGTGGACGACAGCGAGGCCTAGGAAGGGGACGACACGAAGCCAGGGAAGACGCGGCAGTGGATGCACACGTGGAGAGGAGTACGAGGGTTCACTGGTTCGGCTGCGCTGCCGTCGCCGCAGAATAACAGGGGTGTGGGTGAGTGGAGGGATGGCCTGGCCAGCGGTGGGAGCAGTAGGGGGCGGTGAGGCCTCCGCGGCAGCACAGCCGGCCACGGGAGGCAGGAGTAGGCGGCACGACCGGTGCTACTTTTGGCAGCTGGAGCAAGAAGACCAGAGGTTGAAGAAGCACGATGGCCGTTGGATGGACATCGTACGGTCACTGCAGCTAGAATCGTTTATATTGACTAAGTTGACAAAACCCTTGGTACGTCAACTTAGTAGGCCAACAGGTCAGCTTCCAAAACGGTGCGCCCCAGATGTCCGGGGGATGAATCATTTTTTAGGCGGGTGAAACTAGAATATCCGAGATTGAAGAAGCACGGCATCCGTTGGATGGACATCCAATGACCACTTCTGCTTGAACCGTGTGTTGACTATAAGTTGACAAAGCCTTGCATACCCGTCAACTCTATTTTTTTAGGGGACGCGTCAACTTGGTAAGGCCAGAAGTGTGTGTGGCAGAGAACTTATAGCCCATTTGAGATTTGTAAGAATGTGTAGCCCATTTTGAATTCTAATGGAATTTACTACAGCCCATTTACAGTTTGTTAAAAGTACAACCCATTTCAACCAACCGTTCAAAACAGAATTCAATAAAATTTCCCACATTTTGATGGGATCCGAATATTTTTATCCCGAAATTTCTAGTCAGATTAAATACAATTTCAATATAAATTTATAATGCGTAAAAATCCAACAAAACATTCCGCTCACAACAATTAATGAAATTAAATTTTTCAATATTCCAAAAATAATATTTTATAAAGTAATCACTGTTTGGTGCATTTTTTTATAGTTACTACCCAGTTTTTATAATTACATCCCATTTATTATTTCTTAAAGCCCATTTTCTTGTTAAGCCTAATGCATCCCTCCTAGGAAAGATTTGCAGCCCAGCGGGGCGGAGAATAACTACTTGACCTTGCCTGGTTATTCCTAAAAAAAGTATAGCTGGGCTAGCCATTTTCAGCTTGAAAAAATTAATATATGGGCTGGATATCTGGCCTGGGCTAGACGTGCCACAGCCCGCCCAGTTAATACCTGCAGCGATGTTTTTGTTGTTGTTCAGAGGAGAAAAATTAATATCTGGGGTAAACATCAAAAAACTCTGCAGTGCTCACACCTCAAAAACACAAATACTGCTCGAGCTGCTTGGTCCCAGCTGTCGGCCACTTTTTGTGCAATTCTCTCATTTATTGACTACTCCCTCCTTTCCGGTTTATAATGCTCAATTAAAAAATCTCACCAATCAAGGTAGATGACGAGTGGTGGAATACTTTTTCTAGTTTTGCAAAAGCACCTAATTAATGCTCTTGTTATCCTTAAAAAATTATGTTTATCAATGCATTAATTGCAATGCATGCATGCATAAAGTACATGCATTGGTCAATTTTCTCTTAATACTTGCATGCAATGATTTAATGCACCTTGGAATCTGAACATGTGATGGAAAACAACCAAATTGAGCCTTATAAAATGGAAAAACTAAAATTTTGAGATAAGCCCTATAAACCGGAAAGGAGGGAGTACATAGGTTGACAATGGTGTGGGACCGTGATGTCAGGAAACCAGGAGGAAGCAAAATAAATTAATTATATATATATATATATATATATATATATATATATATATATATATATATATATATATATAAGGAGGCACTTGCGTACGTGAGGCTATGGACCTAGTGGGTCCCCATTGTCATCCTATCCAAGTAAAGTGATCTCCTTGCCCGCGTGCGCTTTCCGCCCAAAACAGTCAACGCCGGCCGCCCCGCTTCTCGGTGCAGGCGATTGCTCCGCCTTCAAACGACACAAGTGTCGTCCGTCCGTCCATTTGCCGCACACATTAATGATACGCGGTTGCCGAGGCGGCTACTCCGGCACCACACGTCTGTCCCTCCGCCCGCCCACCATTGTTATATAAAATGCTGCGCCGGCCATAGCCGCAGTCATCCGCATCCTTCCCTTTCTCCTGTCCACACCACTACTGCCCACCATGGCTTCCTCACGCTCCCGCGCTCTTCGGGACAGGCGGACGACGGACCACAAGGAGATAGCAGCCATTGCTGCCGACCGGCTGGCCGGCAGGCAGCCGGAGGATGACGACGTCCCAATGGAGAACATGGTAGTCGACGATCCGGCGCCAACCCCATCCTCCACGCCATCCTCGCTAGTGCATTGCACCATGACCATCGGCGAGGCCCGTGCCCAATATATGGACAGGGTGAGGCAGATGTGTGAGGAGCAGTTCCGGGAGGTGCAGGCCGACGCCGCCTACAACCACCATCTCCTCCAGGAGCTCCTGCAGGCGGAGGAGCAGATCGCCGCGGAGCGGGCGGAGCAGGAGGCGCTGCTCTACTCGTACCGCTCCGCCCGCAAGGGCCGCCTTGAGCGCTGGCGGTACCGCATGCGGGTGGCGGAGGCTGCGGCCGCCTACAAAGAGGCTAGCAAAGAGGGCAATGAAGCGGGCGAGGCGGTGTTTGGTGAGACCGAGGACGAGGAAGAGGACAATGCCGGCTCCGACGAGTCCCCGCTCCGCTGGCGTCGACGACGCCCTGCTCGCGCGATGCCGTGGCGCCAACAACGAGGCAGAGGACACCGCCGGCTCCGTCGAGGCCCCGCGGCGCCAACAACGAGGCAGAGGACACCGTCGGCTCCGTCGAGGCCCCGCCCCGCCAATAACGAGGCAGAGGACATCACTGGCTCAGCCGAGGCCCCACTGTGCCGGCAACATGGGGAAGGATTTTCACCGCTCCACTGATGTGCCGCCCGCCGGCAATGAGACAGAGGCATCGCCAGCTCCGCCGAGGCCCCGCCCCGCTGCCAACGAGGCCGCGCCACACAGAAAACGAGGAAGAGTAGAACACGGTAGGTCGTCGCCGCTCGGGTCCAAGTAAGGCCACCGCTGCTACCCTCCGGTTGAAGCCAAGCTAGGCGGGTTGACCATTGACGGCCGGTTAGCTTCTTGGCGGCGACGTGGAGTCGGAGAGCTGCGCCGAGAAGAACGCTGCTTCTACTTTAATCGCTGGTGCACTTGGTCGATCGACACGTGGGCCCAACAGCCACATGTTAGTTACGAATCGCACTGTAGTTAAGTCACCAAGCTTCTGCTCGCTCACGGGACATCGTGGGTAGCCGGTTAATTAATTATACCTCCAGCGCACCGCTTTTAGTTTTTTTTCAAAGGAGGATGACCCCGCCTCTGATCTCGGGAGATGCATGCGCCACAAACACCCCTTTTTAGTTGAAGAATGTATGAAATGTAATGAAATCCGCATGTTTATATGAAATCCGACCGTATGAATGAATTTATTTCGATTAGTTCAATTCTGTATCACGGCATTGGATGAACATGCAAAACAATACATACTAGCATTATTCCCGTGATCACCACGTTTGCAGAAGTTTCACATGTACTCCTCCGGTCCTTTCTAGTCTCGCATACAAGTTTTATCTGCAAATCAAAGTATCTCTACTTTGACCAATCTTACACAAAAAGTATGCACTTTCACAATGTGCTAAGTAAAAAGGAATGTATGAGTACAAAGAGTTTGAGCAGCTTTTTAGCGTTTCTATACATTGCAATCAAACACACAGCCTGGCAATTCATAGAGAACATTCAAAACAATCGATGATTATGCATCTCAATGACTCACATGTCGAGGCAATATTTACTTCACAACTAAAGAATAAAGAAAAATTGATCGCCACGACAAAGAAAGGGCGTCCCATTCAAAAATATCAAACGCATATCTTGCTAAAATCAATGAGCAAAATTTGACAAGGGTGTCCCATTCCAAAATATAAAATGCCTACGATTGTGGAATGGGCAGGGTTTTCCATCAGTTCGGACATTGACATGGCACCTCGTGCTAAATAAACCAGCTGTTCTTTTTGTGCAGTTCCACCAAAATCAACCAAATTCGCGCGTAGCTTGTATGATTTCGCCCTTATATGTTGCAACGCCTTGAACTTATGGGCACCTCCTTTCTTGTGGTGGAAATGAATGATTCGATGTATTCATGAACATTTTGTGCAGTTCCCATTGAAATCAAGTTGAGCACCCCTGTTTGCACAAATACAAAAAAGTGATTAGTATAAAGCAAACTGTATTATGAATTGACAGCTTCAACAGTACATAAATGGTCCATGTAGAGCACACTTTTAGAAAAATGGAACTCACCGAAAGAATCCTAGAACAACATTGTACTCACAAGATCACAAAGAAAAAAATGGAGATTTGTCACCCTTCCGAAATGAAGTTAGTTTGGTCTTGTGGGGAGTAATGTAACCATCCTTCAACTGCTCCTTCTGATGAGAAGATAGACATGGCTTCTTCATCCTGGCATAATCAGAACTATCACTTCACGTACTCCATATTCTTCTTCAGAGGAAGGTGATCCCTGTTTGCTCGAAAAAAGGAAAGGAGATATTTAAAACAGCATAGATAAAGCACTTCTCAAGTACAATACCACTTTTTCATGACAGTATCCAAACAGTAGCACAACACCAATAGAGACGACAAAGCTCAATCATATGGATGAAATCAGTGGGTGAGTACCAACATTTGTCGAGGTTGATTGTGTAGAGCATACAGATGAAGCACTTCCCGAACCATCTGCTGCTATCTACGGGGTGGCCATGCTTACTATATACTCCTCAATTAGTTTAATGTTTCCAACATCTTCTTGTGCAGTTCCACTAAAATATATGGTATCTTCAAAGAAGATCCTGTTTGCACAAGTAGAGATAATTACGTATGGCATCAAATCGGTGACAAAACAATTGCTCGCTCCAGCCAGTAGCAATAAATTAAGATGCAAAACTATATCATTACTTGTGTCATCACAGCCCAAAGGCTTCATTACAAAGACCGAGTTGATTTTTGTTTTTCTTCCGCTTGTTATTCCCCTTCATCACTTGGTTCAATAATAAACAAGCTTCGCCTTTAATGTAAGATTTGGCATGTCAATTAGGGAGCACAAGTATAGTACTAAACTTAATTTTCTGATGAAAGTGGCAAAATACAGGCCAGCAGTTCTGAGATATCCTTATCTTACCTCAATGGGATATTATGGTGCACATACGGATTGGAAGTCTTGTCTCCATTTGTGCAGTTCGCTAAAATCAAGCAACATTATCGTACAAGTAGCACAACATATGAAAGCACACTGCAGAATCATGTGAAAGAAGGCTAGTATCTTGACCTCTCATGATGTGGAATTTAAACAACTCACCGAAGAAGATCTCAACCAAAATCGCCTTTAACGGATAGGAAGTAAGATCTCCTCTTGTGCGCCCACTAAGATCAAGCAATCAAGCAAACGTTGTCGGTTGTGATATTTTGGTTGAACTGCACAAAACACTCTTAAAACAAAAGTGTTTTGTGCAAAGGCAACAAAAGGTCACAATGGCAACGAGGTAAAGTCGATAACCCTGCTTTACAGAGGTGCAAAGGAAACAATTAGTGGTCAATAACGGTGGATGACACAAAGCCAACAAAAAGAAGCATCTACCTTATCTAAATGGGAAAGAAAGCAAGACAAGATTATTTCTCAAACGGTGGCATTGATTAATATTAACATAGAGATTATATTAACAATAAAATTCGTTAAACATGTAATTTTCTTTTAACTGTGGCATTGCATTAATTTTCCAAATGCATTATTAGAGGGTGTTTGTTTACGTGGACATTTTGGTGTAGGGACTAAAAAACTCCGTGTCACCACATCTAAACCAAACAGGAGGGACTTTTCGGGACTAAAAGTGGGCATTTGGGACTAAAGAAAGAAGACCCCGAGGGAGTCTTTTTGGGACTTTTTCCAACAGTTGCCCCTGCCATGCATCGCACCTTTGTTATATTAGTTCATTACTAGGGGTAACATGGTCTTTTATCATGTCATTTAATAACCTCTAGTCCATGTTTAGTCCCTGGAACCAAGCAGGTAGGGACTAGGGAGTTTTTAACCAAACAGGGCCATAGATTGACAACAGCTAATGAGTTGCACGGGACAGTGGACGCACCAGCACCATGTGCATCTACCGATGTACTGTGGTCATGCACAGTGTGTTGCAACAAAGAACAAACAACCAAGGAGCATATTCGTGTTGGTGCCAGTTTTGTTATCTTTAGGCACCTTTCCCTATGTGAGCGCAACAAATCTAGTCCTGCTCAAACTCTATAGCCTTGTTGTCGGTGTCAAAACCAGCGGATCTCGGGTAGGGGGTCCCGAACTATGCGTCTAGACGGATGGTAACAGGAGAGAAGGGACACGATGTTTTTACCCAGGTTCGGGCCCTCTCGGTGGAGGTAAAACCCTACTCCTGCTTGATTAATATTGATGATATGGGTAGTACAAGAGTAGATCTACCACGAGATCAAGGAGGCTAAACCCTAGAAGCTAGCCTATGATATGATTGTTGTTCGTCCTACGGACTAAAACCCTCCGGTTTATATAGACACCAGAGAGGGTTAGGGTTACACAGAGTCGGTTACAATGGTAGGAGATCTACATATCCGTATTGCCAAGCTTGCCTTCCACGCCAAGGAAGTCCCATCCGGACACGGGACGGAGTCTTCAATCTTGTACCTTCATAGTCCAGGAGTCTGGCCAAAGATGATAGTTCGTCTATCCGGACACCCCCTATTCCAGGACTCCCTCATTAGCCCCTGAACCAGGCTTCAATGACGATGAGTCCGGCGCGCATATTGTCTTCGGCATTGTAAGGCGGGTTCCTCCTCCGAATACTTCATAGAAGATTCTGAACACGAGGATAGTGTCCAGCTCTGCAAAATAAGTTCCACACACCACCGTAGAGAGAATAATATTTACACAAGTTCAATCTGTTGACGTATTCCGTGGCGTGACATCACACCACGGCCAAGCCTTTATTTGAATCGTTTTTACTGTTCCACCTCACCGTGTTTAGCGAAGCAGTTTCCTTGGCATGTCTTGTCAAAGCAGAGATCGTGTCCCCTTATTCCGGGATCCTCACTAATACGGGCGTGGGTAACCCAACCGTGCCCATTGGCACGCCCCCTCTATCGAAGGCGAGGCCCAAACGGCCACGGGGAGGGCTCTTGGTATTCAACCTCTTTATAACGAGACCAAGGCCTGCTCCTTTCTTTCAATCTCAATCGAATCCGCCCCTCGCCTTGAGTTCCAACACCCAAAGCTCCAGATTCAGCGCTTGGACCTTCGATATCGTCCGCCCGACCACAAGGCGGTGGGTGCCTTCTTCCATCATGGAAGAAGACGTGCTAAAGCTGAGAGACGCCAGGTATCTAACCGGCGAAATTTCACATAGGCTGCCTGCCCAAGGGCAGGTTATTCCTACTCCCGAGCCCGGTGAGAGCGTGGTGTTCGTGTCTCACTTCCTTCGGGGTTTAGGCTTCCCGACGGACCCCTTCGTGAGGGGGCTCATGTTTTATTATGGGCTGGAATTCCACGACTTGGATCCGGAGTCCATCCTCCACATCTCATCGTTCATTGTCATATGCGAAGCCTTCCTCCGCATTACCCCTCACTTCGGATTGTGGCTCAAGACCTTCAAAGTGGAGCCGAAGATGATCAAGGGCAGCAGACAGAAAAGCGGAGGGGCTGTTATAAGCAAAATGCCGACGCCCTTGGCCCGAGGGCTCTTTTCAAGAGGCGCCAGTTTATGGCAACAGAGTGGTTTTACATCACCACTCCTGGGGCACCAAATGGGTGGCGCCACCGCCTTCCGCCTGGTCCTCCACAGCGGGTGGCGTCATGGGTCAACAAAGGGCTCGACTGGGGCCGCCCAATGACGCTCTCTGTCAGAGGGCGATTCGAGACCTCTAAGAGATAGAGATCAATCTGGTCGTAGTGGCGCAGGTCATGCTGATTCGGCGCCTCCTGCCCTGCAAATGTCGCCCCCTTCGCCTGTGGGGATTTAATCCGGAGGGACCACGAGCTCTCCAACACTTCATGGGCGCGACGCCCGTGGAGATGTATAAACTGTTCTTCGGATCACAAGAGATGTGTCTGGACTTGAACGAGGACGCAGGTCTGAGCTGCAATCGCCCGGATACTCAAGTAAGTAGCCCTGTGCCCGGACACGCTATCCGTACATTTATCATAAACTTGCCCTTTAAAGAGCTGTCCCTTGAACAGGAGTGGATAGCGAAAGCAAAACTAATAAGGTGTCCGGCCCCCTCCCTGAGACCACGTCAGATCCTGTGTTAACCAAGATGCTAAAGGCTGCGCCTTTGAAAGAGGGCAAAGGGGGGAACAAGGAAGCCACTGCCTCCGCGAAGGAGGCTTTCAAGGAAGGGGGGATCGAGAATCCCTCCCTCTAGGGGGAGAAGAGGACCGCTTCTGAAGATCCGGAGGCCAAGGCCTCAAAGCAGGGTAAGAAATCTTCACCAGAGGGTCCTGCGCCAGGAGAAGCCCCGGACGCACTATTTCCCCAAGGGAATCAGCCCTCCAGCAAGTCGTAAGTAGAAAGGGGAGTTTTGTAATAAGGGACATCCCTGTTTTTATTTTTGACAATAACCGAAGTTTTACCTTGTAGTTCGGATCTCAGCCCTTCTCAGCAGAGCTCATCTTCGGGGGATCTTCGTCCGGAGATGATGGAGAGCGAAACGCCTCCATCTGCCGCACGGTCACGCGGGGCGGACGACCCTGAGGTGTCGTCGCGGAGGGTTTCCCGAGTCCAGCAGGGCCAGGAGGTCTGGCACCAACTGGTGTACGGTCGGAGGAGCTGAAGGATCCGCTCGGGCGAGCGTCTATCTCAGAAGATCACCGTGCGTTAATGGGTACGGTGATTGAAAGGATTTCATCCGTTGAGAGCGGATTGCATGAAGCCGTCAGAAGTTTATTGACGGGGTTTGAGGTACGTGAAAATGATATACCTTCTGTGAGTTTTGCATATAGAATGCGCCCTGTATAGATAGTAGCCCCTGAGACTCGGTGCATTGTCGAGAGTGACAGCGCGTCGAGGATCATAATCTCAGTTGTAATATATCGCCTGTCCTATATAGGTGGCGGAGCGTCCGGTGGCTAGCCGGACTGATCAATTTGCCGAACTGAAGCGGCAACTTGACGTGGCGGATGTGGACATCGCGCTTGTCAATAAGCGGCTTGACGAGTCACAAGGTATGCAACTTCTCCGCGGACACCTGGTAAGGGAGCTTGACGCCCATGCCTTACCACATGTATGCTTTATGAAGATGGTGCCGCTGCTATGGAGAACCTTCGGGCGGAGCTAGCCCGAGTCAAGGAGCAAGCCAGAGAAAGTGATGCGGCTGCCTTGAGGGCGGCCGAAGAGCTAAAAGCCGAATAGGCTGCTCACTGCCGAAGCAGGGAAGAAATGGCTGAGATGGCCGGGAAGTTGAAGAATGCTACTGACCGCTGCGAGTTTCTTGAAAAAGAACGTCGAGCGGAGCAAGAGGACCTGAAGAAGGCCACCGCCGAAGCCAAGGATGCCCGCTCTGTGATGAGAGCTATAAAGGAGGAGCTACGTCAAGCCGGGGATATCGCGGCTGGAAAGCCCTTTCTGCTGCAGAGGAAGTTCAAGGATCTGAAGTATGCTTAGTTGGGCCAGCTGTGGGGTGCAAAGGATGCCAATCTGGATTTGGCGGCGAGTGCCGCAGACGCGGTCGCACACTTCCGAGGCCAAAAGGATCACGGGATGGAAGAGCTTTTTTGGTCGCAGTTCCATAGTCCAGAGCGTCCGCTTCCATTGACCGATCGTTTGGCCGAATGGGCTGAGCTGAATAGGTTGTCCGGACTTGCCTTGAAGGATGTCGTGGCTCATTTGTAGCCGAAAGGTCCCGAGCCGAAGAGTTATTTTGGCTTGGTGCAGCAGTTCCTTGGTGCGGTGCCGCATATCGATGCAATGAAGCGGTCGGCATGCATAGAGGGTGCGCGGATGGCTCTTGCCCGTGTCAAAACATACTGGGCAGAGATGAAGGCCACCGACGCCAGATCCCGAGATTCGACGACAGGTTTAGTACTTGCCGAGCACTATTTTGAGGAAGTCCTGCAGGGCGCTCATTTAATAGAGACGCAGTGCTCAAAGGATATTATGTTCAAATGACATGTATGATTTGTGAAATGATGTTTCAATATAATATAAGGGCATTTTATACTTGTGCGTTCAAGTATTGAGCTACCTTCTGTGCGGCCGTTAATGTATATGTGTATATAACCTGAAAGATGACAGTCTTCGGCTTTAGCCCCCACGCACATAGTGCGGGAGTGTTTGCAAAAAAAGCACATTTTCACACTTAATCCAACGTCTTGGTCCTGTGAAGGAGGTGATAGCGTAGCAAACTAGGCAACCGGACTATAATGCTTTATCACTTTCACTTAGCCATAGGGGTTCGATGGTGGGGCTACTATATAGCCCCTAAGGGCACCGCGCTCTCCGAATTCGGGGCGCGCATGTGCCTGACCGGGAAACGGTCCTTCTTTAATGCGGAGGAATTCTAAACATTCCGGTGGGTCATCGAGTGGTTGACTAGTCTCACGCTATATCATGACAGTCAGTTTTCAGCTTTCTCTACTGAGGTGCTCACCAGGCCGAACCGAGGCACAATCGCAGTAGTTCTCCTGGTGCCGCGTTAGCCGATAGAGCGGAACGTAAGGCAGCAAAACACAGGAGCCGGGCAAACCCAACATTTGACCAAAGACATGATTCGGAGCTGATGCATATAAGGCCTAACTCGAGACGCGGGACACTCCCTAAGGTATTCGGTCTTTATGAAAACGGGCAGAACAATGCCCTAAGCCCCTAGTGTCTAGGTACGCGCAAAAATTTCTGACGCGGCCGATGCCAAAACACCAGCCTCCTCCTCGGTTATAGAAAGAAACCGGGATGTGTAACAACAAGAGACAGTAAAAAAGGTTTACGCAGGGTCTTAATCTGAAAAGAATCCTTGCAATGGGTCCCTGCTGCACGTCTGCGCCTGTGTCTCCGTTATGCCGTATCCTGGACGGGTATATCACGACGTTCATATGTAAAAGAGAGGAACTTAGTTGGAAAAAAGATCGTGCGAAAAATGCATTTTAAAATAAACAGAGTATGATTCAAAAAATGAATAAAATTGAGCTTTATTGTCTCTTGTTGTACATGCGTGGAGCCTCTTGTAAGGGGGGTACGCGGCTAGTAAGCCCCTTGTTTATTTATGCCGGACTCGCCTAACCGTGTCCGGGGTCTGAATGACCTGTTTAGGTGCTTTGATCAGCAAAGCCGGATTAGTGCGTGGCTGTCAAGGCAGTCTTACGTTCTTCCGTATTCAAGGAACACTCGAAGTTTCCCTTTATTGAGATGATGCCGCGTGGACCGGGCATTTTAAGTGTGAGAGATGCGTAATGCGGTACTGCGTTAAAGCGGGCAAAAGCTTCGCGTCCCAATAGTGCTTGATAGCTACTTTTAAATGGGGCGATATGGAAGACATGGTTTTTCGCGACGGAAGTTGTCGGATGAGCCGAACACAACTTCTAGTAGTAGAGAGCCCGTACAATGGGCATATGGGCCTGGCGTCACTCCTTTAAAGGAAGTGTTGCTATGGCGAATTTTGGTTGGGTCTATACCCATTCTGCGGATTGTGTCCTGATATAGCAGGTTTAGATCACTGCCGCCGTCCATTAGGACTTGTGTAAATTGTAGTCCGTCGATTATAGTATCTAATATCAAAGCAGTCCATCCTGCATTCCGGATACTTCCGGAGTAATCCTGATGGTCGAAGGTGATTGGTTTTGATATCCAGTGTCGGGACTCCACTTGGGTGGACCGTGCGGTGCGTGTTTCAATGGGCGCCGCTCTATTTTTCCCTGTTGTCACTTGAAGTGAGTTTACTGTCTTGACCTCTTGTGGGAAATTCTTTTGTTTTCTGGTGCTCTGCTTGTGGGGTTCGTCATCATCCTCACTTGGTGTGTTGAGCCCCTTGTGTTCGGCGTTAAGTCGGCCGGACTGTTTGAAGACCCAACAATCTCTGTGGGTATGGTTTGCAGGCTTCCCGGGGGTACTGTGGATTTGGCATATATTGTCCAAGATTTTGTTTAGGTTGGATAGCTCGTCATTGTTGTCCTTAAGAGGCAGTTTTTGTTGTTCGCCGAGAGCTTTTGAATCCGGCGTTGATCGCCGTGCTTTTGGACTGTTTCCTTTGGACCGGCGCCGGTCCTTGTTGTGTCGTGGTTTCCCATTTCCATCCCCGATCTTGGATGTACTTGGGTCATCGGTGTCTTTGCATCTTGCCAGCCAGCTATCCTCTCCAGCAAAAGCGGGTCATGAGGCTTGTTAGTGCGGCCATTGTTCTCGGCTTTTCTTGGCCAAGGTGTCTGGCGAGCCATTCGTCTCGGACGTTGTGTTTGAAAGCTGCTAAGGCTTCAAGGCGTCGCACGATCGACTATTTGGTTCTTTTGGTGAGGAACCTGTTCGAATTTATGGATGACTCTCCGGCTGTTGAGTTATGTGACTTAAATCGTCTGCATCCGGAGGGTGGACATAAGTCCCATGAAAATTTGCCCGAAACGCATCCTCGAGCTCTTCCCAACTTCCAATAGTGTTTTCGGGGAGGCTTTTAAGCCAATGCCGGGCTGGCCCTTTGAGCTTGAGGGGTAAGTATTTTATGGCGTGGAGGTCATCTCCTCTAGCCATGTGTATGTGCAGGATGTAATCCTCAATCCGCACTCGTGGTCTGTTGTTCCGTCAGATGCCTCTATGTTTACGGGCTTGAATCACCGAAATTCATGATCCAAAGACCTCATCGGTGAAACATAGGGGGTGTGCAGCGCCCCTGTATTTGGGTGTGCCGTGATGTTCGAATACTCGACGTGTTTCATTGCTTTCTAGAGCTTGCTTTCTTGGCCCATAGATAGACCTGACTGGGCCGTCCTTTTGGTGCGGATCCTTATGCGGATCGCGTGCCGGCTTGTGTGCGGCGCCGCTTGCCGCTCTATGTTTGCCATGTGGTCATCTATCCGACCGGGCGGCCGCTTTGTTCTTTGATTGTGGGGGCCCTACGGCCTCCTCGTCAAATTCGGGCAGTAGTTTGTGCTTCGGGTAGCTCTTTGTTTGGCGACTATCGCCGTATTTATCTGCGGTGTTGAGTACGTTGCTCCATCTCATTCTCGTCTTCCGCTATTTTGAGCTTCCGCTTCTGCTTCTTCAGACTACGTGCAGCGGCGACGAGCCTTTTGTGGAGGTTCTTCTGCTCCAACGATGTGTCCGGCGTGAGATCGTCCGGACTGTTATCTTCGCCGGGGACGGATTGTTTATCCAAGTTATCCTGTTCGGATGGTTGCTCGAGGGCATGTTCGTCGTCCACCGGTTCGCTTGCTCTATGGCTGGGTCTGTATGGGTGCTGTCCTTGTCGAGGCGGGACTTTGAGCGGCGCTTACGTCGCCGTTTTGACTGCTTTTCGAGGGAATTATCCTTCGCAGCGTCCCGTTGTTGCCCGTTATCGCTTCCGTTAGGTGTATCCACCATATACACATCGTGAGTTGAGGTGGCCTTCCAGTGCCCTGTAGGCGCTGGTTCTTGGTCGTCTCCGGCATTGTCGTCCATACCGTCGATGTCTTCAGAGTCAAAGTCGAGCATGTCGGTTAAATCATCGACAGTGGCTACAAGGTGGGTGGTGGGTGGGCGTTGAATTTCTTCGTCGTCCGCATCCCATCCTACCTAAGCATAGTCCGGCCAGGGCTCTCCTGATAAAGAGAGAGACTTTAGTGAATTCAGGATGTCGCCAAAGGGCGAGTGTTGAAAGATGTCCGCAGCGGTGAACTCCATGATCGGCGCCTTGGAGTCCGGGGAGGAGTCCGGCACCTTGGAGTCACGAGCTTCACAAAGGATAGGGTCGGTATTCGGCTCTATCGCCGTAGAAGAAGCAGCCCCCGAGGCGGTGTCCAGCCACCCGTCCTCGATCGGCGCGGTCGGCTCCGAGCTAAGGGTCGGAGCGGATACTTGTGCGGCCTCCAGGGCACTGTCCGGCAGCAGAGCTAGATCATGCCCATCGTGACAGTGCGGCGCGCTTGGCTGTGGCTCGAACCCGACGAAGATCAAGTCTCCGCAGACGTCAGCCGTATAGTTCAAACTTCCAAATCTGACTTGATGGCCAGGGGCGTAGCTTTCAATCTGCTCCAGATGGCCAAACGAAGTTGGCCCGATGCAAAGCCGCCAAATCGAAGATCTGTCCGGGAGAAAAGTTTCACCTGGACCGCGTCGTTGTTGATGATCGAAGGAGCCATCGGGCCTAAAGGTGACGACAGAGGAACTCTCAATGAAAGCACCAATTTCGTGTCAAAACCGCGGATCTCGGTAGGGGGTCCCGAATCGCGCGCCTAGGCGGATGGTAACAGGAGACAAGGGACACGATGTTTTTACCCAGGTTCGGGCCCTTTCGGTGGAGGTAAAACCCTACTCTTGCTTGATTAATATTGATGATATGGGTAGTGCAAGAGTAGATCTGCCACGAGATCAAGGAGGCTAAACCCTAGAAGCTAGCCTATGGTATGATTGTTGTTCGTCCTACGGACTAAAACCCTCCGGCTTATATAGACACCGGAGAGGGTTAGGGTTACACAGAGTCGGTTACAATGGTAGGAGATCTACATATCCGTATTGCCAAGCTTGCCTTCCACGCCAAGGAAAGTCCCATCCGGACACGGGACGGAGTCTTCAATCTTGTATCTTCATAGTCCAGGAGTCCGGCCAAAGATGATAGTTCGGCTATCCAGACACCCCCTAGTCCAGGACTCCCTCACTTGTCCCTTCCTTTCCTTTTTGAACTAGTACTTTCGCCCCTTCCTTTCCTCTTTGCACCACGTCCTAGGTTTATGCGATACAACTTTCCCCACTACTTTCCCCCATTCCTTTCCTCTTTGAACCACGTCCTAGATTCATGCTATACAACTTTCCCCCTTCATTTCCTCTTTGAACCACGTCCTAGATTCATGCTATATACAAATTTTCCCACTACTTTCCCCCACTCCTTTCCTCTTTGAATCACGTCCTAGATTCATGGTATACATGCAGCTAGAGCAATGCATGTGGAGTAAGTAAAATATACCTTAAGGTTCTTGGGGTGTGGTTCGGTGGGCGACGGGACGGCGGCGAAGAAGAAGGGGTCGGAGGCCCTCCCGCGCCGCCGCTGGGTGGAAAGTGAACAGCATCGCCAGTAGTGGATTCCCTCCCTCGCCAACGGCGACAGTGTTAAGCCTCCTTCCCTTCCCGGCGGACGGATCCGGCCGGCTCTTTGAGCAGCATTGAGGGGAGAGAGAGGCCAACGAAGTCTTGTTTAGATCCGGAGAGGGCGAGAGAATGTGAAGAGAGCAACTACAAGCGCTGAGGCTCTAGCGGGAGAGGCGAGAGAGTGTGAAGAGAGCAACTACAAGCGCTGAGGCTCTAGCGTGTATATATATAGGAGAGAGAGTGTGAAGCGTGCAAACCCTAGAAAACATTTTGACCAGTCAAAGAATCCTCCTGGCAAAAATTATGCTCAAGTGTAGTTATCGAACCCGAGACCTCAAGTTTGACGAGCGAACAGGCTAACCAGCTACACAACCCTCCCTTTATGTTAAACGAGAGGAAAATAACCTTTTATACATTCCTGCATTCGTCTGATAGGCATGCCATATTTTTGTGTGTGTGTGTGTGTGTGGGAGTCATTAGGATTTCAATCATAATCGTGTCATGTGGCTTTGGTGGTAAGACTATCCACATTGGTGCAGAAATAATGCAGCCTTAGTCACCTTACCTCTCTCCACGTAGTACATTGGGTCCCACCAGTCAGAGGGTGAAACAAACAAATTAATAAGAAAAATTAAAAGTGCCGGCGGTGTATCTTACTACCTCACACATCTCGCTACTGCTCAGGAACACTGTCCCAATTGATCCCTCTGTTCGCTCACGTACTATTTCAAGTGAATCCTTATTATAACATGCACACAAATTTTGGGCACTTGTATTCGACTTAAGTCAGTGTGCCACCGTATCTCATATACTTACTACTCCCTCCGTCTAGGTGTAATAAGTCACGTTAGAAGGTGCAACGGGACCAAGGTGCGTGTGTGTGCGTGTGCGTGTTTAACATCATGTGTGTGTTAGAGAGTGCGACAGATCGACCTACTCCTACAGAGATATGGTGTGTAGTGTATGATTTTAGCCGCGAGAGTCGGTGCATCATCTCGTTTCCGGGCGTGTCCGGTAGGGACATGCAGACAGCTGCCACGCCCGCTCCTGACCAGCCCGACCCACCCAAAGCCCTCCACCGCCCGCGCGTGCTTCCCGCCCGAAATGGTCAGCGCCGCTCCAAAGAATTGGTGCCACATTCATGCCCGGGCAGAGCGGACGCGACCTCTCACTGGCGCAAGAGTGATGGTCGCTTTGTCCGTCCAACTTACTGCTGGGTCTATGTGATTTGACGGCTCATTGGTCTTTATTACTGAGGTGGTAGGACTGCTGGATGTCCCACGCTTTCGGCGAAAGGAGGTAGTAGATTACAATTTTCTCCATTCTTACAGCGAAGGAGTGCAAGAGTAGTGAAAACACGCAGTCTTAGTGATTACATGGCCCACCTCACACTATCACTGTGCGACACCTAACTCTTTACATAGTACTCCCTCCGTGCCTAAATATTACTAGATGAGTCCCCGCTCGTTGCCGCGGAACAGCGGTATATCTCTCTGCGCAAAATTATCGATTTCATAGAACTAAAAAAGAAAATCTATAACCGCATGACAAATGTGGTAGCCAAACTAAATAAACTCCCATCATCATTTAGATCATCCCACGTAAGGAAAAAAGATCAGCCAACTCCTACTGCATAATGGGATTATATTTTTCTTTTTGACATGTTAATGGGACTTAAAAGCTCACTTACATGCATGCTACCGGTGCATGCTTGCATGCAGACATGTTGATCTGATTTAAAACCCACTCACATGCATGTGCCACAGTATTTCTGCATGCTTGCATGTGGCTTAGTGCAGAGCCTCTCAACGTCTAGATCAGACCGCTATTATGACTGGTTTACTTCATCTAACGGCTACGTCAATTTTGATGATGTGGCTCAAGGAGAGGATAGAGAATTCCTAGTAGTGGGGCTAGCTATTACTAGTAGATAAGTCTTTGTAGAGATTCCACTAGGTGAACTACATACGAAACAAAATGAATGAATCTACACTTAAAATGCATCTATATACATCCGCATGTGGTTAATGGTGAAATCCCTACAAAGACTTATATTTAGGAACGGAGGAAGTACTAGTATAGTACTAGTACGTACTGTAATTTATCAGCGAGATAAATTTGTACAATGCTATGAAGCTTCCAGCTCCTGTTACATGTATCTTGCGTCCAAGGTTGCCCGTTGCAACATTTAATCAAATACCAAGGAGACTAACATGCATGCTATTGCATCTCAATGATTGATGATCATAGCAAATATGTACTCCTCCGCTCCAAAATAAGTGTCTCAACTTTGTGCAAACTTTAGTACAAAGTTGTACTACTACTAAAGTTGACACTTATTTTGGAACAGAGGCAGCTAAAGAAAAAAGATCCATGCAGTCCCTAGCCCTTGAACCATGAACCCTGACCAGGCTTCAATTTGCTGGAAACGTTCGAGCTTCCTAATAAATGAAGTTTGCAACCTTTTGACCATCGGATCATTTTGTGCAGTTTCACCAAAATCGAGATGAGCATCCCTGTGGCAAAGAAATTGAAGAAGCGTGATTAGAATAAGATTACTAGGACTAGTTGATGAGACATAAACTCAACACAAATACAGTACGTAGAAGCCAGTAGAGGTATCAGGTATGTGCGGGGCAAAGAAGTAGAGAAATATCCATAGGGAGTGATGTGGGCAGCTGGAGTAGTGGTGCAAGCCGGCTGTAAAGGGAGTTGTACCTGAGGTACGTAGCTCAACCTTGAGGAGGGCGGCGGGAGGCGGCAACTGCCCACGTCGCGGCAGTGAGCAAGGGAAGAAGGCAACCTCACCGGCTTTGTGAGAGAGAACGATGGGACCCCTGATCGGGACGTGCGGACAGTGGGTTTTCACCGTCGGTGACGGCCACCGCATCTACACTAAGCATCCACCCCTTCCCCAAGCGCACGTGATCCGCCGGGATGTTAGAGATGTGGCCACAGTCGTTTTGTGCGAGAGAGTGTGAAGAGAGCAACCCCAGCAAGCAACCGTGTAGGCTGGCCCGTCCTGACTATGTATATAGTGGAGCGGTTTCCTTTTCTCTCCATATGAACCTATCATATTGCGTACGTGCCATTGAAGAAAAATATATATTTATAAATGACGCGACACCTACTACTCGTTCTCCTATAACCTTGCGCTTGGCATCTTGAAAATATTAACCTTGCGATTGGCTCTTCACCTCTTTGGGAAGTCGAGCAATAATGGTAGTGCAGTATATATCGTTCAGGCTATATGAGACCGAATGAATTGCTGCACGCCCACCACGTATGCGAGGGTCGAGGGCGAGGAGAGTGCTACTACATACGGAGCAAAATGAGTGAATGTACACTCTAAAATATGTCTATATACATCAGTGTTTGGAGTATGTACTAGTAGTTCATATTGAAATCTACTAAAGGTCATATATATTCGAAACAATATGATATAATCTCTATAACCAAGGTAGTAGGGACGAGGAGTAATCAGAGGGAGTAGTAAATTTTTCTCCTCGCCCATGTCTCCTCGTCCTGCGAGCCACCGCGCGCATGGGCGAGGGAGGAGCAAGCTTCACCTCATCCTGCGAGCCACTGCGCCCGTGGGCGGGGGAGATGGCGTACTAAGAAAGCTTCTCCTCGTTCTGCGAGTTGACGGGACACATCAAAAGTACTCCAGTGTATAGAGCCTTGCCTCTAAGGTAGGCCCCACATGGTTTGCCCCTTTTTTTAATTTAACATAACGCGTCAAGTCGCAATTTGTTTGTTCACCCGTGGTAGACGATGCTCCCTCCACCAAGTGGACAACTAGTACACGTGCCAAATTACCACATGGGCTGCCTTTTTCGTACAGAAACGAGCTCCACCGTGTACCCGCGCGGGTGCGGTTGGGAAAGAGACGGGAGTACGTGCGCCGTGCATGCACCTCTTCTCTTCGTGCACATCCCCCACCTATGTGGGTGTGTGTGAGAGAAACAAACCGTGTTCGTGAGTGTTTTTTGTTTTGTGGTGGGGGTGGGGTGGGGTGGGGGTTGATTTCATGAATTATTTGTGGGAATATGTGTCGATGACATCTCAAACAAAATTTTGCATGCAATGTGTGTGAAATGGAGGCCTATCCATATCATACATAGAGGGTCGGGCAATCCACGAGAAGAGAGGGAGGGGTCATAGCTATCGATAGAGTCGAAGAGAGGATCAAGTACGGGTGGGTGCGAGATCGATGAAGAGAGCCATCGAAATTGTGTGTGTGTGTGCAAGTCAAAGATATAGGGCGACTGGCCTACCGGAACGTTAGAGGGCACATGTCAAGTTTGTGTGTGGTAGGGAGACATGACTAGAGCGCTTGATGTATCGGTGTGTGTGGCGGGGGGAGGGGTGGGGGGAGGGGGTAGGCAGAGGCCTAATTATAGAGGTAGAACGACTCGTATATGTGTTGAGAAGGAGAGACCCAGCTATGTCTTGATGGATATCGGTCGACATCCATACATAACTGAAGGACGGGAAATATGATGGGACAAACAGAGAGAGGAGAGAGAGGGAGGGAGAGGGGTAGAGTGCTGGATGGGTGATGGAGTTGCTTCTCGGAGATGTTGGGAGAGGCCTACTAGACAAACTGAGGGTGGAACTGCAATGTTATCAATATGAGTGGGGATGTGTTTACGTGTGTGCTCATGCGTGATAGATCTGTCGGGACGCATCCATGGATGATGAAGGGGAACCATGTGTTTGGTAAGCAAACCTAACTAGATCGGTAGATCAATTGTTGTGTGTCGGAGGAAGGGAGAGACACAACTAATGAGGTAGATCGATCGATGTGTGGGTAAAAACGAGTTATAAGGACCTAGCTGGCTATATGTATAGCGAGAGATCGGTCGGTGTACGTCCATTTGTTAGAGGCAAATAAGGCCCAGCGAGACGAATAGACAAAGAGAATGGGGCTAGGAGGTGGTGCGAGAGGCCCAACTACTAGCTAGATAGGGGGGGGAGTGTGCGGTTGTGAGATCGATTAAAAGAGGGGTGAGAGTTTACACGTGTGTCTGACCATATGAGAGACACAAGGCAAGGACACATAAAGGAGGAGATTGAAGCGGTGTGTATATGCTGTAGGCAGGCATCGCTGGAGAGGTTTATCGATCGTTGTGTGTCGAAAAGGAGTTGTGGAGACTCTGGGAGAACGACCTAAAGAAAAAAATGAATGTGCCCGGTGGATAGAATGCCGAGGGAGGGGGAGGGCGAGGAGGGCGTGTGCATGCACGAGAGAAAGTTAGTGGTAGCTGCAAAGGTCAGATGATTGTGTGGGTGTAAGAGACTAACAAAGATCATACTTTGATATGAAAGCGGATTCATATATTTGAATAGGAGATCATAGTGTTTTAAACATTGCATGCATGAATATAGTGGTGATACACATGCTGTGCACATGTTATACCATAATGTGATAATGCATGGCGTTTGCAACTCACAGCTAAATGCCGAACAATCCAAACCATACTATACATCAAACAATCTCACATTTTATTTGAATTTGTGATAATGTGCGGCATTTGCAGCTCACAATTAAATATCGAGCAATCTAAACAATAATATATATCGAACATTCTCACATTTTATTTGAATTTGTGGTAATGTGTGGTGTTTGCAACTCACATCTAAATACTTGTAGGCGTAGGGGGCGGGGCACCATACATAATGTGATAAACACATTATACATATGAGACATGGTTTAGATTATGAAGATCTAGCTAGAGCTAGAAATGTAATGTGATTTGAAATCAAAATAAAGTGGATTCAAAAAATCTAGTTCGAGTTCATATAGTACACATAGTTCATATGTAACTCGATACTGATCATGTGGTGTGCTGTGAAGATAATACACAAATGATGGTTTAACTTGACAATAATGATGATTGTAGATCTTATTAAAACAGAGAAACAAATTCAAATGCTTTGACTTCACAACAATCATTACTGTACATCTTATTCAAATTTAGTTCATATTGAAGCGGTAGTATATACGTTTGGAATGCACTAAAACGTTCATTTGAGTAGTAGGTTACATGCATTATACACGTAGCGAAATATTTTAATTGAACATAACATGAATTCAAAGTTTTGAATGACATTTGTAGTGCACATTGATTTGGTACAGTACACGTTAGGCTTGTACAGAAATTTCAACCCACGCCTTGTTAGCCCAAAATATTTAAGATATATCTTTGTCTCGTTGTGCTCCGACAACTCCCTCCATCTCAACCCGTGCCTTGCTATTCCGAAATTACAACGTGCGCGAAAACTCCCACCTCCTGCGAAATCCCGACACGCGAAATGCCCGTGGTACCCCTGAACCGAAAGAACCGCCTCAAATCGGTGGGGGATACTTTCGTAACTTACCCCACATTTCAGACAAGCGCATCTCTAAGCCATGGTTCCCCACTGCCACCCCATCCGCCCACCCATTCGTACACCGAGGCCGCGAAAATCCGCGACGAAACCCCACACCCTGCTCCGTCCGCCACCCAGCCGGAGCCTCTTCCCCGACAACGTCATCCACAGCAACACCTCGACGTCCCTCATCCACCATACCAGATGAGGATCCATCATCGATCTCATCGTCCCGCCGGTTCAGCCACACCGTCCTCCACTTCCAAGGAGCTGCCCAGACGTTCCCCTTGTCTTTCACGCCACCTCCATTCCCACACCACCATCTTCACCTGCACCACCGGAAGAGCATCATCATCACCGTTTCCTCGGATGAAGCTGCGGCCTAATCGGCGCCACCAAAGAGGTTGTACACTAATCGCCGCATTTTCTTCTTGATACGATCTCACGGTGCTGCCGACGCTCGGTCCCGACCCGACACGACACGGATCCATCCACGGCGGCGTCGCCGGCCACTTCCTCCACGGCGTCGCTCCCTCGGCGGCGATGTCCACATCAGTAGGAGCTGCTGCTGCTTTAGCTCTCGCTCGCGCTGCTGCTCTGCTCTTGCTCTCGGTCCCCTGCCTGGTCTGCTCTTGCTATTGCTCTTGCTCACGCTGCTGCTCTCGCTCTTGCTCTTGCTTGCGATGCTGCTCCGATTTGGCTACACTTTTATCGACTGAATCGACTTTTGGGTCAGTCGATTTCCAAGGGGTGGGCTCGCCGGGGTGAAGGAAGAACCAGCCGCAGCGGGGAGGGGGGCTCGCCGGAGAGGTACCCCACTATCTATCTTAGGGTTCAGGAAGGGGGCGGTGGTTGCCGGCGGTGGCAGGGCGTTGGCGGGGCAGTGGCGTGGGGATCGCCAGAGAAAAAGCTTGACACGGGGGCCTAGAGGGATGGCCGGGGCATCGGCGGACCAGCGGTGGGGAGTGTTTTCGGCGGGCGGGTGGCGGCGCACCCGCCATGGGCGGCGGGGGCTGCTGTTTGGCGGTGGTGGTGGCGGCTCGAGGGGTGGAGGTTGAAGATAAACCGCAGGCCCTTGATTTCGTATCCAACGGCTGCAAAATTGACTGACGAGATGAAAAATTAGTCGACCGACGTAGCCTCACCTTGCTAGTGCGTTCGGTTTAACGCAAAGAAAATTCAGTTTCGACAAAGAAAATTCAGTTTAACGCTTAGGTTCAGTTTTGACAGCTTAAGTTCGGTTTAACGCTTAAGTTCAGTTTCAACAGTTAAGTTCAGAGATGAGCGGCTGATGTATTTTACATCTAGCACTTTGTGGTTATGTATTTTACGTCATGTATTGGAGATGCTAATAGAATTCCACTCAGGTTAACATTGTTCGTTGTCTCTCTTGTCCTACTTCAGCCTCGGCGTCGTACAACTCACCGGAGCTGCTCCAACGACAAAACCCTCCATCACAGCGGAGCAATACTCGGGCTCCATCTCCGACGCCTAAGATCTTCTTCCCCTCCTCCGACAGCAAAGTCAGCCGGAGCATCCTCACCGGCCAACCCAATCACGCTGAGATCGACCTGGCTTCGCTAAAGAGGTTGTAAACTTGTTGCATCTCTTTTTTACTCTACATGTTATATATATTGTCCACTGAGCACATGGATTTGTTTCTTTAGTGTTTCCCTGAAAGAAAAAACGTAGGAATTTTAATTTTCACTTGTCCTCCTTTCAAATTCCTATTCATGAAGCACAAGACTAAGAGATAGTAGCATAATAGCATTATAACCGTACATTTTCTTGTGGTTTGACTTAATCTCACCATGCTTCTTTGCATCCTGTGATCTTCCAATTGTTGTGAATCAAACACCCAGTTAGCGTAAATCTGTGTTTTTAAATTCTCTGCTTTTGCACGTGCATTCCTATCCTATTCTGTCTATTTCCTATCCTGCATTGTTGGAATCCTCCAATTCAAACGAGCCCTTCTCAATTACTTCTCTTACGAGATAGTTGTCAAAGAAAACCTTGCGTGGTTTGTCCCGCTCTGCTGCACCATCGTCCACCCCAACTCACCGCTCCAACGATGAAGGGTCCAACACAGCAGGATCCGACCTCCGATCGTCTTTCGCCGCATCGATCTTCTTCCCTTGTTGGCGGCCATGAAAACTGCATTACCATCATCAACCAAGCAGATGACCTCGAGGACTACACGGGTCCGCAAGAGAGGTCGCACTCTTCGTGTTCCGCTTCGTTATGCATCGCTAATATTACATGCTACTTTATCGTCCTGTTCACCGATTAGACTCGAGTCACTCCAAACTAATGGTCAAACTTGAGTTTTAAATGGTTGTGGGGTACATATCGGGCCGCTATCAATAGTATCTATCTACTATCCGTTAATCTCCGGTGTCTACTATGAGTTTCATGTTGGGTGGGAAACAAACAAGAAAGAAGCCATTATCTGTATTTATTAACCAAGCCATTATCTCGCTCGCTATTATTGGTTTTGGGTCTATCCACAGTTGCTACCATCACTCTGGATTTCTGCATTCACTCCTTACATAATCTCACTATGTTTTATTCCTATGCATGACAGTTATTGTAAACAATGGAACTGAACATGTAGAGCAAAAGAGACGAGCCTTGCATGGCAATATAATTTCATGCAGACGTTGCTCCATGGTAGGCGCAAAGGCAGCCCCCCTCCACGCATTTCGGATTGTAATCGAGAGGAAGATATCTGTTCTGAGGGGGATTCAGAAGGAGAAGATAACTCCTATTTACCCCTTGAGGTCTTTGCTCTAACTTGGCATGCTGATGTTGGTTATATCATGCATATGGTGTCTTGCATTGCTTACTTTATACATCAAATATGTCATCTGCTTAGTTTAGACATCCTTTGTGCGAATGCCATCTATTTAGTTTATTCATCGTTTATGTGAATTATGCAACGCCACCTTGTTTAGCCAGGCATCATATATGTGAATTTTGCAATGCCATCCTGCTTAGCCAGTCATCTTATATGTAAATTATATCAGGCCATCCTTTTTTTCGTTACATATTACATTCACCAACAATGTCAGTACATTCAACTGCTCTTCGTGTGCATCGGCCATTTGACATGGTGATGGCAAATTCTGGAGTGAAAACAAGGTCTTCTGAGTAGACTATGCTATCTGACGAAGCGCATATCTCGCTGGCTATGGATAGCTCCTCAGAGGAGGATTCAGAGACAGATGACCAGTCCTATCCCCCCCCCCTCGAGGTGTATGCTCTAACTTGGCAGGGTTATGTTGCTCATATCGTGCGTATGGTGTCTCGCATTGCTATGCCATTTGATTAGTTTAGACATGCTTTGTGTGAATGCCACCTGTTCAGTGTCTAATTACCATATATGTGAATTATGCATTGCCATCTTGTTGCAAGACATTATATATGTAAATTATACAATGCTATCTTGTTGCAAAGGCATTATATATGTGAATTATGCAATGCCATGCTGTTTAGCCAATCATCATGTATGTGAATTATATCATGCTATCATTTTTTTGTATTACGTGTTCCATTTGTCGACAACATTTGTATATTCAACTACTCTTCTTGTGCATCAGCCATTTGAAGCGGTGATGGAAGTATCTGGAGTGAAAACAAGGTATTCAGAGCAGACAATGCTACCTGCTGAAGCAGACATCTTGCTGGCTACAGAGAGCTCCTCAGAGGAGGATTCAGAGACTGATGACCAATCCTATTTCCCCCCTAAGGTCTATGCTCAAACTTGGCAGGGTTATATTACCCATGTCATGCATGTTGTCTTGCATTGCTTAGTTTTTACATCATATATAGATTGCCATCTGCTTACTTGCTTACTATATAAATCAGATATTTGAATTATATCATGCCATCATGTTTACATAGTACATACACATCATCTTTCTGAATTATGGCATGGCAACCCATTTAATAAAGAGATCATATAGTTATATCATCTCATCTTGTTTAGTGTTTACAGTCATCATATTTAGAATTATGGCATTCTATCCATGAATGTATGTGAATTATGGCATGCCAACCTATTTAATAAACACATTATATAGTTATGTCATGTCATCCTGCTTACATAGTCTCATATTTTGAACTATGTCTTTCCATCTTTTTTAGTTAGCCATCATAATGTGAAATTGTGTCATGCTATCCTGTTTAGTTAGCCATCATATATGTGAAATTGTGTCATGCTATCCTGTTTGGTTAGACAACATAAATATGAATTATTTGATGCCCTCTTTTATTCCCCACTATCCATTGCACCTGTCTATCATACAATGTCTATACTTTCAATTACTTTTCTTGTTTATCAGCCATTTGAATTGGAGAGCATGATGGCAGTATCTAAGGGAGTAACAACATGGTCTTCAGAAAAGATAGTGCCACCAGTTGATGCAGATAGAACCACGGTTGTACTTGCCCAAGGACCAGATCCACCACACATAACCCAGACTCTCGCAGATTGTACCCCTACCCAGTTGGACAGAGAGCCAGCTACACCCTGATACGTCCCAACGTATCTATAATTTTTGATTGCTCCATGCTACTTTATCTACTGTTTTAGGCAATATTGGGCTTTATTATCCACTTTTATATTATTTTTGGGACTAACCTATTAACCGGAGGCCCAGCCCAGATTTGCTGTTTTATGCCTATTTCAGTGTTTCGAGGAAAAGGTATATCAGACAGAGTCAAAACAGAATGAAATCAACTGGAGAAGTTAATTTTGGAAGGAAACCAATCAGATGGGCTTGGAGTGCACGTCAGGGGACTCCCGGGCTACCCACGAGGGTGGGGGGCGCGGCCCCCTGGGCGTGCCCCCTACCTCGTGAGCCCCCCGGAGGTCCATCGACGTACCCCCTGCACCCATATATACCTACGTACCCTAAAACTTCCAAAACAGAAGATAGATCGGGAGTTCCGCCGCAAGCCTCAGAGCCACCAAAATCCAATCGGGACCCTATTCCGCGCTGCCGGGGGGGATCCCATCACCGAGGCCATCTTCATCATCCCGGTGCTATCCATGACGAGGAGGGAGTAGTTCACCCTCGGGGCTGAGGGTATGTACCAGTAGCTATGTGTTTGATCTCTCTCTCTCTCTCTCTCTCTCTCTCTCGTGTTCTCTCTCGTGTTCCTCTATGGCACGATCTTGATGTATCCCGAGCTTTTCTATTGTAGTTGGATCTTATGATGTTTCTCCCCCTCTACTCTCTTGTGATGAATTGAGTTTCCCCTTTGAAGTTTTCTTATCGGATTGAGTCTTTTATGAGAACACTCTATGTATGTCTTGCCGTGATTATCTGTGGTGACAATGGGATATCATGTGCCACTTGATATATGTTTTGGTGATCAACTTGCGGGTTTCTTGACATTGGGAACCTATGCATAGGGGTTGGCACACGTTCTTGACTCTCTGGTAGAAACTTTGGGGCACTCTTTGAAGTACTTTTATGTTGGTTGGATGAATCTGAGATTGTGGGATGCATATCGTATAATCATGCCCACGGATACTTGAGGTGACAATGGAGTATCTAGGTGACATTAGGGTTTTGGTTGATTTGTGTCTTAAGGTGTTATTCTAGTACGAACTCTTTTATAGATTGATCCGAAAGAATAACTTTGAGGTGGTTTCGTACCCTACCATAATCTCTACGTTTGTTCTCTGCTATTAGTGGCTTTGGAGTGACTCTTTGTTGCATGTTGAGGGCTTGTCATTTGTTCTATCTATGTTATTATTGTTGAGAGAACTTGCACTAGTGAAAGTATGAACCCTAGCCCTTGTTTCCTATCATTGCAATACCGTTTACGCTCACTTTTACCACTTGTTACCTTGCTGTTTTTATATTTTCAGATTACAAAAACCTATATCTACTATCCATATTGCACTTGTATCACCATCTCTTCGCCGAACTAGTGCACCTATACAATTTACCATTGTATTGGGTGTGTTGGGGACACAAGAAACTCATTGTCATTTGGTTGCAGGGTTGCTTGAGAGAGACCATCTTCATCCTACGCCTCCTACGGATTGATAAACCTTAGGTCATCCACTTGAGGGAAATTTGCTACTGTCCTACAAACCTGTGCACTTGCAGGCCCAACAACGTCTACAAGAAGAAGGTTGTGTAGTAGACATCAAGCTCTTTTCTGGCGCCGTTGCCGGGAAGGCTAGGTAAGTGAAGGTATATCTTTAGATCTTGCAATCGAATCTTTTTGTTTCTTGTTTTAGCACTAGTCTAGTTTATAAAAGAAAACTAAAAAATGGAGTTAAGTTTGTCTCATACACTTCACCTTTTTAATATCTTTCATGAGAATGATGGAAAGGAAAATTGTGCTCAAGTGCTAGAAGAAGAATTACATAGAATGCTTGGCATGAAATATGTGAATGATGAGCATGATTGCAATGTTGTTAGTATGAATTCCTTGAATATCCATGATGCTAATGATATGCAAAGCCACAAGCTTGGGGAAGCTATGTTTGATGAAGATGATATTTTTTGTCCCCCAAGCTTTGATGAGCAAATTTATTATGATGAAAGCATGCCTCCTATCTATGATGATTATTGTGATGACACGTATGCTTTAAAGAATAATGATAACCATGAAACTTGTCATCTTGATCTTAATTTTCAATCACATGATAGTTATTTTTTTGAGTTTGCTCCCACTACTATTCATGAGAAGAATTTTTCTTATGTAGAGAGTAGTAAATTTTCTATGCTTGTAGATCATGAAAAGAATGCTTTAGGTGCTGGTTATATTGTTGAATTCATTCATGATGCTACTGAAAATTATTATGAGGGGGGAACATATGCTTGTAGGAATTGCAATAATATCAAGTTTCCTCTCTATGTACTTAAAATCTTGAAGCTATGCTTGTTTTACCTTCCTATGCTTGTTGATTATTGTTCCCATAAGTTGTTTGATCACAAAATCCCTATGCATAGGAAGTGTGTTAGACTTAAAGGTGCTAGTCATATGCTTCATGATGCTCCCGTTATGTTTCAATTCTTATCTTTTATGTGAGCATCATTGTCATCATCATGCCTAGCTAGAAAGGCATTAAAGAAAAACGCTTGTTGGGAGACAACCCAATACTTATCTTTAATGTTTTTGTTTCCACATGATTATTCTACTGTAGTAATCATGTTTTATAGCTTTTGTTTCAATAAAGTGCTAAGTAAGACCTTTAGGATAGCTTACGGTGATAGTTGTGTTGATTCTGCTGAAAATCAGAAACTTTTGCACCCAGTAAGTTAGTTTTGTTAATTCACAGAAACGTGATTCTGATCTTATTCTTCTTGATCCGGATTGGCACACAAATTTCTCAGGTCGTCCTATTTTGGTAGAATTTTTGGATTTCCAGAAGTATACGTTTGATACAGATTACTACAGACTGTTCTGTTTTTGACAGATTATGTTTTCTATGTGTTGTTTGCTTATTTTGATGAATCTATGAGTAGTATCGGAGGGTATGAACCATAGATAAGTTGAAGTACAGTAGATATTACACCAATATGAATTTAGAATGAGTTAATTACAGTACCTAAGTGGTGGTTTTATTTTCTTATACTAACGGAGCTTACGAGTTTTCTGTTGAATTTTGTGTAGTGAAGTTTTCAAGTTTTGGGTAAGGATTCGATGGACTATGGAACAAGGAGTGGCAAGAGCCTAAGCTTGGTGATTCCGAAGGCACCCAAAGTTAATATTCAATAATAGCCAAAAGCCTAAGCTTGGGGATGCCCCGGAAGGCATCCCCTCTTTCGTCTTCGTTCATCGGTAAACTTTACTTGGAGCTATATTTTTATTCGCCACATGATATGTTTGGAGCGTCATTTTATTTTGTTAGTATTTTCTTGATGTTATTTAGAATAATTTTTTGCATCTTTAGTTTCAATAAAGAAGTCAAGGATAGCCTTTGCCATGCTTATTTTGCTTGTATACATGTTGCTGTTTGAAAACAGAAAGTTTACCGTTGTTGCAAAAATTCCCTAGAAAAGTCAGAGAGTGGTATAATGTTGAATCTTTTTGAATATTGAGCTCTGATAAATTTATCACAGTGGGAATTTTAGTTCAGAATTTTTGGAGTCAGGGAAGTATTGATACTCTTGCATTCTTTACAGACTGTACTGTTTTGGCAGATTGCTGTTATGGTTGCACTCTTTGCATATGCTTGCTTGATTAATGATTCTATTTGAGGATAGGAGTATTAAATATGCAGAGGCATTTAGTATTCAATGTGGAATAACAATTTTAGTGATTTGTTACAGTAGAAAATGATAAGGTTTTGCATTGGTTTATACTAACCTATCTCACGAGTTCTTGTTGAGTTTGTTGTGAATGAAGCTTTTGATAAAAAGAAACCATGATATGAGAGGAATTAAGGAGACACAAAAGCTCAAGCTTGGGTATGCCCAAGGCACACCAAGATAATATCACAAGAAGTCTCAAGCATCTAAGCTTGGGGATGGCCCGGTAGGCATCCCACCTTTCTTCTTCAACAACTATCGGTTAGTATCGGTTGAGCCTAAGTTTTTTGCTTCTTCACATGAGTTGTGCTATCCTTGCAATGTAGTTTTCTTTAGCTTTGCTTGTTGTTTGAATAAAGTATCAAGATCTGAAATTATTATATGAGAGAGAGTCTTCGCATAGTTGCATAATTATTTAGCTACTCATTGATCTTCACTTATATCTTTCGGAGTAGTTTGTTTTTGCTCTAATGCTTCACTTATATCTTTTAGAGTATGGTGGTAGTTTTATTTTGAAGAAATAGATGAACTCTCATGCTTCACTTACATTATTTTGAGAGTTGTTAATAGCATGGTAATTTGCTTAATATTAATACACTTGGTATTCAAGATATGTGAAACTTTCTTATGAGTGTGTTGAATACTAAGATAAGTTTGATGCTTGATAATTGTTTTGAGATGTAGAGGTGATAATATCAAAGTCGTGCTAGTTGGGTGATTATGAATTTGAGAAATACTTGTGTTGAAGTATGCAAGTCCCATAGCATGCACGTATGGTTAAAGTTGTGTAACAAATTTGAAACATGAAGTGTACCTGGCTTGTGCATCCTTATGAGTGGCGGTCGGGGACGAGCGATGGTCTTTTCCTACCAGTTATCCCCCTAGGAGCATGCGCGTAGTACTTGATTTTTGATTACTTCTAAATTTTTGCAATAAGTATATGAGTTCTTTTGACTAATATTGAGTCCATGGATTATACGCACTCTCACCTCTCCGCCTTTGCTAGCCTCTTCGGTACCGTGCATTGCCCTTTCTCACCTTGAGAGTTGGTGCAAACTTCGCCGGTGCATCCAAACCCCGTGATACGATACGCTCTATCACACATAAACCTCCTTATATCTTCCTAAAAACAGCCACCATACCTACCTATCATGGCATTTCCATAGCCATTCCGAGATATATTGCCATGCAACTTCCATCATCATATTCATGACATACATTACTTTTGTCATATTGCCATTGCATGATCATGTAGTTGACATCGTATTTGTGGCAAAGCCACCATGCTTTATTTTTCATACATGTCACTCTTGATTCATTGCACCATCCCGGTACACCGCCGGAGGCATTCATATAGAGTCATATCTTGTTCTAAGTTTCGAGTTGTAATCCTTATGTTGTAATCAATAGAAGTGTGATGATCATCATTATTAGAGCATTGCCCAAAAAAAAGAAGAAAGAAAGGCCAAAAAAAGAGAAAGGCCCAAAAAAAGAAAAAAAAGAAAAGGGCAACGCTACTATCTCTTTTTCCACACTTGTGCTTCAAAGTAGCACCTTGTTCCTCATATAGTGAGTCTCATATATTGTGCTTTAAAGTAGCACCTTGTTCTTCATGTAGTGAGTCTCATAAAGTTGTCCTTTTTATACTAGTGGGAATTTTTCATTATAGAACTTGGCTTGTATATTCCTACGATGGGCTTCCTCAAATGCCCTAGGTCTTCATGAGCAAGCGAGTTGGATGCACACCCATTAATTTTCTTTTGTTGAGCATTCATAGCTCTAGTGCATCTGTTGCATGGCAATCCCTACTCCTCATGTTGACATCAATTGATGGGCATCTCCGTAGCCCGTTGATTAGCCTCGTCAATGTGAGACTTTGTCCTTTTTTGTCTTCTCCACACAATCCCCATCATCATATTCTATTCCACCCATAGTGCTATATCCATGGCTCACGCTCATGTATTGTGTGAAGGTTGAAAAAGTTTGAGATTATTTAAGTATGAAACAATTGCTTGGCTTGTCATCGGGGGTATAGAAGTTGGGAACATCTTTGTGTGACGAAAATGAAGCATAGCCTAACTATATGATTTTGTAGGGATGAACTTTCTTTTGCCATGTTATTTTGAGAAGACATGATTGCTTTGATTAGTATGCTTGAAGTATTATTATTTTTGTGTCAATATGAACTTTTGTCTTGAATCTTTCGGATCTGAATATTCATATCACAATTAAGAAGAATTACATGGAAATTATGCCAAAGTATCACTTCGCATCAAAAATTCTTTTTTATCATTTACCTACTCGAGGACAAGCAGGAATTAAGCTTGGGGATGCTTGATACGTCTCCAACGTATCTATAATTTTTGATTGCTCCATGCTACTTTATCTACTATTTTAGGCAATATTGGGCTTTATTATCCACTTTTATATTATTTTTGGGACTAACCTATTAACCGGAGGCCCAGCCCAGATTTGCTGTTTTATGGCTATTTCAGTGTTTCGAGGAAAAGGAATATCAGACGGAGTCAAAACGGAACGAAATCAACGGAAGAAGTTAATTTTGGAAGGAAACCAATCAGATGGGCTTGGAGTACACGTCAGTGGACTCCCGGGCTGCCCACAAGGGTGGGGGGCGCGCCCCCTAGGCACGCCCCCTACCTCGTGAGCCCCCCGGAGGTCCACCGACGTACCCCCTGCACCCATATATACCTACGTACCCTAAAACTTCCAAAACAGAAGATAGATCGGGAGTTCCGCCGCAGCAAGCCTCTGTAGCCACCAAAAACCAATCTGGACCCTGTTCCGGCGCCCTGCCGGAGGGGGATCCCATCACCGGAGGCCATCTTCATCATCCCGGCGCTATCCAAGACGAGGAGAGAGTAGTTCACCCTCGGGGCTGAGGGTATGTACCAGTAGCTATGTGTTTGATCTCTCTCTCTCGTGTTCTCTCTCGTGTTCCTCTATGGCACGATCTTGATGTATCCCGAGCTTTGCTATTGTAGTTGGATCTTATGATGTTTCTCCCCCTCTACTCTCTTGTGATGAATTGAGTTTCCCCTTTCAAGTTTTCTTATCGGATTGAGTCTTTTATGAGAACACTTGATGTATGTCTTGCCATGATTATCTGTGGTGACAATGGGATATCATGTGCCACTTGATGTATGTTTTGGTGATAAACTTGCGGGTTTCGTGACATTGGGAACCTATGCATAGGGGTTGGCACATGTTCTTGACTCTCCAGTAGAAACTTTGGGGCACTCTTTGAAGTACTTTTATGTTGGTTGGATGAATCTGAGATTGTGTGATGCATATCGTATAATCATGCCCACAGATACTTGAGGTGACAATGGAGTATCTAGGTGACATTAGGGTTTTGGTTGATTTGTGTCTTAAGGTGTTATTCTAGTATGAACTCTTTTATAGATTGATCCGAAAGAATAACTTTGAGGTGGTTTCCTACCCTACCATAATCTCTATGTTTGTTCTCCGCTATTAGTGGCTTTGGAGTGACTCTTTGTTGCATGTTGAGGGCTTGTCATATGTTCTATCCTTGTTATTATTGTTGAGAGAACTTGCACTAGTGAAAGTATGAACCCTAGGCCTTGTTTCCTATCATTGCAATACCGTTTACGCTCACTTTTACCACTTGTTACCTTGCTGTTTTTATATTTTCAGATTACAAAAACCTATATCTACTATCCATATTGCACTTGTATCACCATCTCTTCGCCAAACTAGTGCACCTATACAATTTACCATTGTATTGGGTGTGTTGGGGACACAAGAGACTCTTTGTCATTTGGTTGCAGGGTTGCTTGAGAGAGACTATCTTCATCCTACGCCTCCTACGGATTGATAAACCTTAGGTCATCCACTTGAGGGAAACTTGCTCTCGTCCTACAAACTGTGCACTTGCAGCCCAACAACGTCTACAAGAAGAAGGTTGTGTAGTAGACATCACACCCTTCTAACCCCAGCCCGACAGATAGTAACCCAGCATAGCTTGACACAAAGACCGTCTCCACCACAGAGCACCCAAACACGAAGCGGTTAGTAAGGGAACTGCAGTGCCCAAAGCACGAGGACCACCACTCTGAATCCCAACTCAACGCTTAAAGGAGAAGAAGATTTGTTCTCAGGTCAGGTTCTGTAGCTATGGTTCATACTCCTTTGCTCTTGCATTACTGTATTTACTCATACCAACTATTTTCAAATTTGAAGGATGGAACTGAAACTCCAATGGCGCAAGTTTTAAACCTGTTTCTTTAACTGGTTTGCTATTGTAACCTGCTCTATGTTGATTTCAGTTTCAATTGAATAAAAAGTTATGTTCTCATGTCATGCACATTACAAGTGTTGTTACTGCTCTATAGTTACCCACACTTATATTCTGTCTATTCTGCTTTGTCTTGAACAAATATTATTTGAACTGTGTCTCTATCTTGATTTGGCAACAAAAACTAGAATGATATAGAGCATAAAGTGACCATGGCACATAGATATATGTTTGTTTCATGCTGTTATCCTGTCCACTTTACTACTGAACTCATTTACCAAAATGAGTTTCATATACAACATGGTAAACATGTGATGTGTCTGCTTGTTTTTCTTTTAGAATGTGGACAAACTATTGGAGAACAGTACCGCGTTATCCAATGGTAAAGGAAGTAATGCAGATAAAGTTCAAGATAGTGAGACATCCTTGTTGGTCTCCAAGAAAGCTGATAAAAACTATCTTGACGATAGTGAGGGAACCCAAAAGTCCTGTCTTGATGTAGTGTTCGAGTTCTCGGCCACTAATGCTTTGGCACAAGCTCTTGAACTCGCTTGCTGAATCAGTTCGTCTTCTTGAGTCTCAACTTCAAGTTGAAAGACATCAATCGATGTGTCTTTGACAGAAGTCAAGGACCGAGGAAGTCACCGCAGAATTCAGATGCATATTTTTTGGTGCAACAAAAGTTACTGGAGGATTTAAGCGCCAAACAAGAGAAAGTTAATAAGCTTGCTAAGCATCTTGCCGCATTATGGGTACCTGTGATATTGTTTCTTGAGATCTTCAAGTGGTTTCAGTTACGGATTTGTTTTGTTGCGGCGTTTATTTGCGCTGGTCGCCAACTTTGACAACCAAAGTATATGATATGCTGCTTTGTTCCCTATATTTGCACCGGTGGCGAACTTTGATGCCCAAAGGATGTAGTATGTGTAACAGCCATGATAGCCTAGCATAAGTTGCTTGCTTATTTATTTCCTTGTTATCGGTTTATTTGTTTGCTTGTAGTCGATTGCAATTCTTTTTAAAACTAGGCCACAATAACCATGGGCTAATATTTATCAGTAGTGACACGGGCCTCCTACGGGTCAGAAACAATGGGCCTTCTACGGTCAGTAAAACGATGAGGCCTTCTACGGGCCTTAGAAACAATGGGCCTTCTACGGGCCATATCATCAATGGGCCTTATACGGGCCATATGACCATAACGGGCCATCGTTATTACGCCGTATTTGATGACGCTATGAAAACGCCCAACGATTAACGGACCACAAACGGGCCGATGTAACCACGGGCTGAATTTGGCCCACAAGCGTAAAATGACAATGTGGGCCGTAAGTAAACGAATCGCCGAAATGAGCCCAAGAATAAATGGGCTCGAGAAGGCGAAGATAACATTTGCCGAAATGGCCCAACTGAATAACGGGCCCTTAATGGGTATAAAGTGATACATCGTTCATTACGGGCCGCCACCACGGTCCGTTAGTGGGTGTAAAGTGATACACTGTTCATTGCGGGCCGCTTTCACCACGGGCCGTTAATAGGCCAAGAGTTACATAGGGCCTCATATGGGCCGAAGACGCCATGGGCCATACATGGGCCGGTGAAAATGGGCTGAATCATATTGATGGCCCAGATCACGCCATCGGGCCTAATTCGAGATAGGGCGAACGGGCCTTGGGTTAGCGGGCTATAAATGGGCTATATGCGAACAGGCCGTTAACAGGCTTTCCATGGGCCGGCCTGTCACCTTTTGACCAAGTCAAACGGGCCGGCCTTTTCACAAGAATGGGCCTCTGTTGGGCCGTGCCACGTGTCGATGTATCATAGGCGCCTTATGTCCAATGAGTGGATGACGTCTGTCCCAACGGTGAGCCGACACATGTTTCCTCCAGCCAATGATGATTTTACACGTGGAAAATCCCCATTGGTCGGGGCTGTTAACGGGTTATCGGATCCAAAACCCGACCCGATAGCTTAACGGCGTTCCGTTATGGTGGATGCCACGTGTCGGTCACCCTTGACGAAAGCGCTTACGTGGACGCGCGATTTATCGTCATGGAAGTGGACACTTTCGTGATGATAATTTTGGTAATGTCATGGAACACTTCTACGATAGCACAGGTATGACTATCTTGATTCTGTCATAAATTTTTCATGGATGTACATGCATGACAAAAAACGCGACCTACTGTGACAAACACGTATCATCACAGAAGTGTATTTTTTTTGTAGTGTGTCCAGCTCGTCCAGAGCTCAACTAGCAATTCGGCCTCCGTCCCAGTCCCAATCAAGCGGTGAAATTTGTGTTGCACGTACATAATTACGCACTCAAAGTACCATGGGCAGGGACAGAGGCACAGCTAGACCGCAGTCCACAATGCGGCTCAACCGCCTCTGGATCCGCATTCCTTCACTCTTTCTCTTTCTTTCAGGTTTTTCTCTTCTCGAGGCATTTTCCGATAACATGATCATTGGACCCACCACGAGACGGATACACCAAGAAGGCAAGGGGCTTTGACGTACAAGGGAATTCCCAGGTGGTCTCTGCTAATGATCGTTATACCTATTTTAAATACCCGCAAGCAGCTCGCCCTTGGTCATGGCATGTTAAATAGCCTTACTTGCTTATCGCTTTATTTGTACAAGTACGCCTCGACGTATCAATCAAATTACAATGGAAAATAGTTTGCGGCTCAATATTTGTGGCGTCATCTTATTAAGTGATTCTTTCCTTGTCTTTGTATTTATTACTTATTGCACCCGTACACTCTGGTACGTATTACTTGGCCAGGGGCTCCATCGTGCCCCGCAATACGGCAATAAAGTCCGAACACTTTTACAGTACAGTTCGGCACCCCGAACTTATAGCATTATATGCATCGACTCCGAATCATGTCTTTGGTCAATAGTTGGGTTGCCCGGCTCCTGTGCTTACTACCTTACGTTCCCCTATATCGGCTAGGGTAGTAAAGGTAGAACTACTACGATTGTGTCCCGGTTCTTCCGGACGAGCACCTCAGTAGAGAAAGCCGAAAACTGACTGTCATGATGCGGCGAGAGCTGGTCAGCTGTTTGAGAGGTTTTAAAATCCTTAGAGATTTTTTCCGCTTTATGCGAGGAATCAGTTTTTATTCGATTAGGCGTGTATAGCGCCCAACTTCGGTCTTCCAAATACCAGGAGTTGCGCCAAAATTTTCATTGTCAAACCCCTATGGCTAAGTGAGGGTGATAAAGCCGTATGGTCCGATTGCCTTGTTTGTTGCACTAAACACCTCCTTTAAGGATGAAAAAGTGGAGTAAAGAGTGTTTAGATTTATCCTGAACACCCCCGTACAATCTACGTGGGGGCAGAAGCCGACGACTTGCCAACTCTCAGATTTTCATAAACGGCCGCACAGGAGGTAAAATTTTAAAACTAACAGACATTATATTACATAACGGATCTATTTAATATTACAGGGCAGGATAACATGAATGTTTTCATGGGAATATAACATCCTTTGCACATTGCTCCGCCACAAGGCGGATCCCTCCAGGACACTGTCAAAATACATCTCGGGACAGCGGTGCTCCTTGCCCTCAGGCGGGCCCTCGGTCATCAGCTTCTTGGCATCCATCTTCGCCCAGTGCACCTTGGCGCGGGCAAAGGCCATCCGCGCACCTTCAATGCAGACCGACCACTTTATAACTTCAAGCCGTGGGCAGGCACTCACAAGCCGCTTCACGAGACTGAAGTAGCTGTTGGGCATGGGCTCGGCAGGCCATAGCCGGACTATTAGGTCCTTCATGGATAGTTCGGCCGCCTTGTGCAGCTCGACTAGCTGCTTCAGCTGATCGCTAAAGGGCACCAGAAGTTCTGGTCCAAGGTATTGAGACCAGAACAGCTTCTCTGTAGAGCTCCCTTCTTCGGCTCGATAAAATTCTGCAGCATCTGATATGCTGCGCGACAGATCCGTAAACACCCCTGGAGAGCTCCAAATCCGGGTAAGTAACAGGAACGTTTCCTTCACATATCTGCTTTGCATAATGAAAGCCTTACCCGCTGTAATATTCTTGGATGCCTGGATCTCCTGGAGGGCGCCCTGGGCTTCAGCTCGGGCGTCTAGTGCACTCTGGCGGGCCTTGGCAAGTTCAGACTCTTGAGTCTTAGAATCACGCTCCAAGGACTCGTACTTCTTGACGGCGTCCTGGACCTCTTGTTGGACCTCGCTGACCCTGGCCTCATGCTTCTCGCACGCGGCACGTTCCTTGGCCGCTTTGTCCTTGGCCTCGGCTAACGCCTTCTTGAGGGCCGCCACCTCAGTCGTGGCCCCTAATGAAGTTCATGACACTTTAGTCAGCATGAACCATTCATCCTTCCTAAAATATACACGCAGGTTACTACATACCTTTGCTTTCCTCCAGCTGCTTCTTCAAGAGGCCGAGCTCTTGCTCAGCCCGCTCCAGATTCCGCTTCAGTCCAGAGACTTCTGCAGTATGAGCGGCAGCAGCTAGCAGCGACGCCTGCTTGTTCACATAGACATATTATATTAGACTCCTGTGAAAATTGGTTGATCCTCTGTTCGGCTTTTCTTTCCGAACACCGAACAGAGCATCAGAGGCTATTGTCTATATTGTGATATTACTTACTTCAAAGCCTGTTAAAAGGCTAGTGTAGGCTTAGGCTAGTCCATTTTTGGCAGACTGGACCTTCTCAATCACCGTACTCATAAGAGTACGGTGTTCTTCCACAATGGAAGCGCCTTGCAGCGCTTCCAGTAATCTATCCGGTGCCTCTAGATGGAAAGAGGGCACCAGTGGAGTCGGCTCGCCCCCTCCTTCGAAAGAGGCGTCCTGACTAAATCCGGAGCCACTTGGGTCTCCGGAGCGGTATTCGGCTGGGGGCCGAATTGGATACGACCCCCTTCATCGGTGACCATAGGAGTGCCCCCCCCACGTGTTCGGCAACCGGGGTTTTACCCTCCGGCACCATCGGGATGGCCTCCTGATCCTCTCCCTGGCTGGGGATCCTTCGAGACAACACCTCGGTGTTGTCCGCGGCCTTGGGGGAGGAGGCCGTCGGAAGGGACTCGTTGTTCATCGCCGACGGGTCCAGTGATCCCTTCGAAGAGGAGGACAGCGTGATGTTGGATTGGATCAGGATGCAAGTGCATGATCCAGCACATTAAAAACAATAAAGCAAAAATGTCGGATATATTACTGTGTCTGAACACTTACGAGTTGGCTAGGGGCTTGACCTTGGGCTCCCACTCCCCGCCGCTGTTGGTGGCCGCTGCGGAGTTGTCCGGAAGGGAAGTTTTCCCCTTCTTGGATGCTTCAGCCTCCCCATGTGCGGAGGCCTTCCTCTTCTTTCTACCCCCAGCAGGGGGAAGGGATTTCTTCCTCCTCCTCCTCTTCCTCGTCGTCTTCGGTGGAGGAGTGCGTCTTGGCGTCTTCGGACGTCACGTCCGAGGTGCCCTTACAACGGAGACCACTTCTGGTCCCCGGGGCCTTCTTCTCCGGCACCTCGTAAGGCGCCGGAAATAGCATCTTCATCAAAAGAGGCATTTCTGGATCTTCGGGCAGCGGAGACGGATAGTTAACCCGCTCCGCTATCTCTTCCCAGGCCTGAAAAATTGGTATGGAGGCTTAGATTCCTCCCTCAGTCATGCCAGTAAAGGATATACCTTGAAAACACAAAAGAACTTACTGGATTAGCCCAGCGTTTTGAGCTAAGCCCACGATCCTCGGTCGTGGGCGGTGGTAGCTCGCCGGCCTTGAAGAGCACCCTCCAGATGTCTTCGTGCGTCGTGCCGAAGAGCTCCAGCAGCATCTGGTGCTTGGCTGGGTCAAACTCCCACAAATTGCAAGTCCGACGCTGGCACGGAAGGATCTGGCAGAAGAGCATAACCTGGACCACGTTGACAAGCTTGACTCTCTTGCTTATCATGTTCTTGACACACGTCTGGAGCCCCGTCAACTCGTCTGAAGAGCCCCATGCTAGGCCCTTCTCTTGCCAGGAGGTGAGCCGCATTGGGACTCCGGATCAGAATTCGGGGGCCGCCACCCAGTTGGTGCCGCGTGGCTCGGTGATGTAGAACCACCCCGATTGCCACTCCTTCAAGGTCTCCACAAAGGAGCCTTCGGGCCAGACGACATTGGGCATTTTGCCCACCATGGCGCCTCCGCACTCTGCTTGTTGGCCGCTCACCACCTTTGGCTTCATATTGAAAGTCTTCAGCCATAGGCCGAAGTGAGGTGGGATGCGGAGGAAGGCCTCGCACACGACAATAAATGCCGAGATGTTGAGGATGGAGTTGGGAGCCAAGTCATGGAAGTCTAGCCCGTAGTAAAACATCAGTCCACGGACGAACGGGTGTAGGGGGATCCCAGCACACGGGCGAAGTGGGTGAGAAACACCACCCTTTCCTGGGGCTCCGGGGTGGGGACAATCTGTCCCTTGGCTGGAAGTCGATGAGTGATGTCCTTGCCCAGGTACCCGGCCTCCTGGAGCTTCTTAATGTCCTCCTTCTTGACGGAGGAGGCCATCCACTTGCCTCCACCTCCAGATCCGGACATGATTGGAGTGCTTTTTTGGGCGGAGAAGGCAAGAACTTGGGCGTTGGAGCTTGAGAATGGACGGGCAGAGGAAGGAGAAGGCGTGGGTGAACGAGGATGAATCGTTATCCCTTTATAAAGGCAGTAAAAGTTATACGCCTCCCTGCTCGCCTTAAAATCCGCCTATTCCCCAAGCGCCATGCAGATGGCACAGTTGGGTTACCCATGCCCATATTGATGAGAATCCCGTGATAAGGGGACACGATCTCTGCCTCGACAAGACGTGCCAGTGAAACCACACCTCAAAATACGGAGCGGCAGGCTAAAGGATGGTTTGAATAATGGCCAGGCAGTGGCGTGATGTCACGCAACAAAAAGTTGTCAGCGGATTGGACTCGTGAAATATTATACTCTCTACGGTTGTGTGCGGTACTTGTTTTCCACAGCCGGACACGTTTTCTATGTTCGGAAGACTATGTTGGAGTATTCGGAGAAGGAAACCGCCTTGCAATGCCGAAGACAAACTGCGCGCTGGACTCATCGTCATTGAAGCCTGGTTCAGGGGCTTCTGAGAGAGTCCTGGACTAAGGGGTCATCGAACAGTCGGACTATATACTTTGGCTGAATTGTTGGACTATGAAGATACAAGATAGAAGACTTCGTCCCATGTCCGGATGGGACTCTCCTTTGCATGGAAGGCAAGCTTGGCGGTTTGGATATGTAGATTCCTTTCTCTGTAACCGACTTTGTACAATCCTAGTCCACCTCCCCGCCGGTGTCTATATAAACCGGAGGGTTTAGACTTCTAGGGAGAGATATAATCATCATAACCTCATAGGCTAGACTTCTAGGGTTTATCCATTACGATCTCGTGGTAGATCAACTCTTGTAACATTCATATTTCATCAATATCACTCAAGCAGGAAGTAGGATATTACCGCCATAGAGAGGGCCCAAACCTGGGTAAACATTGTGTCCCCTGCCTCCTGTTACCATTAGCCTGAGACGCATAGTTCGGGACCCCCTACCCGAGATCCGCCGGTTTTGACACCAAGAGGGGGAGGACATGCTGCAATACGGTGCCGTGAACTCGTGATTTATTGACGGCGCCTACGTGAAGTGGCATGCGTGCATGTACCGTCGGGGCCGCCGCCGCCACCCAGCGCGACCGCCACAACTTGAGAAGGGCCACTCGATGGGAGAACGCTAGTGTGCTACTACACATTGGGCCGATCGAGAAGGACCGCATACGTTGGTGGGAGGTTGGGGGCGAGAGAAGGAGATCTGACGGCTAAGAGGATCTCCAGCCGTTCGGCACCACAGGGGCTTGAAATAGCACCGCCTGGGGGTGAGCCAGTGATAAATTTGGCCTGGGGGTGTTAGGTTTTCTAGCCGCCGCCCCAAGGTTGTCCTAGACGCCTTTTTTAAAACCATACTCGGCCAAAATTCGGCCAAACACGACACATAATTGGGCAAAATTTAGGTGTTCCATTGATTTTTGTACGTATTTAAAACATAACTAAAAAAAGACTACTAGTACTACTACACCGCCGCCACTGCCACCCGCCGCCGCCGCCTTGAGCCTACACACCAAAGAGGTTGCAGAAGGCGCTGTAGTTGCCGCCGTTGCTGCCGTCGTCGTCCTCCTTCTTCACACCGCTGCCGACCTTGCTACACCCCTTCCTTGGGTCGCCTTGGCGGACATGTTTGGTGGGCGGCGGTGCCTCGTCGTTGTTGTCTTCCAGGATGATGAGACCGCCCTCGTCGCGACCGTGGCGCCTGGCGGCGATCTCTTTGAGGGTGCGGCGCTGGCACTCCATTTCCAGCCGAACGTAGCCCTCCCGCGCCCACATGAGGGAGGCCGCATCCTCATCGGCCATGTTCTCATGCTCCTTCTTCATGGCGACAAGCCCAAGCTCTGTCTTCGGTTTGATGAGGCGAGATGAGGGAGCAGAGGGGCCACGGCCGCCCTCGTTGGTGACGAGGGTGCCGCTACGGGTGCGCTACAAGAGCGGCGTCTCCACGGGCTCGGTCTTGACGCTGGCAAGCGCCGACGACCCAAAAGAGTGGGAGGAGGAGGAGGAAGAGGACCCGCCCGCCATGCACGTCGGCAGCCAAGAGCTGCCGCTCCGGCGAGGGACCGGGGCCGAGGCCGCTGGGTACTCGAGCGGCGGCTTGTTGCCGCCCTCGAGGTACTCGAGGACGGCGTGGAGCATGCACCCGGGGATGCCCCACCACATGCGGCGGCCGTCGGTGTTGTGACGGCCCCTCACCGGCACGTTGTTGGTGGAGGCGCGCTGCTCCTTGTGGCGGCGTTGGAAGTACGCCGTCCAGAACGCGTGGTTGCTGGCGGTGTACTTTGGAAGGTCCCACACCTCCTCCGGTAGAGACAACCGAACACGCTCGATCTCGGCGGGACGACGGTCGTCCTCGGCGGCGGGGGGATGGGGATGCCTCCGGCGCTGAGCCTCCACGAGCCCGGCAGGCGCATGTCAGGCGGCGCCGGGTAGTTCGCCTCGTGGAGGAGGTAGGCCTCCCACTCATGCAGGTGGCGGCAGGCAAAGTCGTTGGCCGCCACTCCATCACCGAGGAATCAGCTCTCCGATCGGCCGTTGTAGAGGAGATGGTTGTGGAGAGAGAGAGAGAGAGAGAGAGAGAGAGAGAGAGAGACGAGAGACGAGAGAGAGAGAGAGAGACGAGATGGGGGCACATCGGCGGCGAGAGAGGGACTATGGGCGAAGGAGAGTGCGTCCACCGGCAAGGAAGGGACGGCTTTTATAGCGGCTGGTGGTGGCGAGCGGGGTGGTAGACATGTTTACGCGTGGCGCACGTCATCGCATCTTCACTGCACCGTCCGTGAGGAATCAATGGAAGGCTGACAGGCGGCAACCTTGGCATTGATTCCCGACGGGAAGACGAGGCGGTGAGGATGACGTAACGCGACTGGTCGCTGACTGGGCAGGTCCACTCGGCTTTCGCATCAAAATTGTTTCCCCCGGCACCCCCGGGCGCCCCCTAGCGTGCCGAGTTTGGCTTGGGTCCGCCGGCGCAAAATTCGACCCTAACAAGCAAAAGGTGGGTTTCTGGGGGCGTGACTGGGCTGCTTTTTTATGCTGGAGATAAAAAAAGGGCCTTGGGGGGGGGCAGTGGAGATGCTCTAAGTGTGGCCAAATCAGACGGGCAGGGTGCGACTGCCCCCGGCGCGCCGACGCCTAGCACTGGCCTTTTCTGTAAGGTCTTTGGCCTGTGCGTAATAGCTTACTCAAAATTGAAGAAAAATATAGGACTAGATATATGGTGTGTAGATTTTCAATTTTTGTAAAGAAATTAGAGATGCAATGCTTGATTGCTCGTTGCCTAGACCGCCGGCCGGCCGCTGCTCCTGGTTGGCTGTTGAACCTCTGGTGGCCTGGTCGGTGCCCATACTGCAAGTCGCAACCCCCTTCTGGTTGTGTACGCGAGATCTACACGAGAAGCTGCGGGGCCGCAGCTACTCCATGATGTGTGCGGTGTGCCTCAGTGCCTGTGCTGCCTGATGTGGGCTTCTGCCCGTGCTAAACGTACCTAAGACGGGTTGTTGCAGCCTCATCTCGAGTGATGGTGGAGAAGGACTCTAGCCCCTAGGAAGGTACTACGCCTCATCAGACGCTGCTCACTACTGCTTGCTGGTTCGTTAGATCTACATCTGGGCGCCTCAAATCGGTCTTAAATTGCCCGTCCGGCCACATGACCGATCATGAATATGGGAAACTAATAAACGAGCACTCATTCGGGAGCCTCACAACAATCAGCGCCACTTGGCGCGCTCAGCCATTCATCACGTGTCGCGCTTTGGACGCTCCTTTCAGATTTTGTTTTTTTATTTTTCCGCACGCGTTTTCGGCTTTTTAAACAGTTTTTTCAATGTTTTGGTTTTCCCCTGGTCTTCCTTAGCTTTTTGATCAAAAAAATTCGAGAAATTCTTTTGCGTGAAAAACCGTGTTTTTTTCCTTCGCGAGAGGCACGGTTTTGCTTCCGCGAGAGACACGGCCGTGCCTCTCCGAAACGGAAAAAAGGCGTTTTCTATTTTTTTTCCTTTCGCGAGAGCCACGGTTTTGCTTCCGGGAGAGGCATGTTTGTGCTTTCGCGAGAGTCACGGCCGTGCCTGTCAAAAACGAAAAAAATGTGTTTTCTGTTTTTTTTTCTTTCTTTCGCGAGTGTCATGGTTTTGCTTTTGCGAGAGGCACGATTGTGCTTTCGCGAGAGTCACGGCCATGCCTCCCAGAAACAACAAAAATGTGTTTCTGTTTTTTTTTGCGAGAGTCACGATTTTGCTTCCACGAGAGGCACGGTTGTGCTTTCGCGAGAGTCATGGCCGTGCCTCCTCGGAAAGGAAAAAAATCTCTTGTTGGACTAATACTTTTATCTAGTGTATTTCAAATAAGTCCAGCAGTGGAGTGGCATGGACAGAAGGATGTGGAACCCCTTCATGATGCTAAGGACAAAGGATTGGCTCAAGCTCTAAAGCTCAGGACTCCACATTCTCTATTTCAATGATCCAAGATCACATTAAGCCCATAGGAAATCCAATACTATTAAAAGGGGATGAGGTGTTGCTTAATGGCTTGCTTGCTCAAAGTGCTTGGTGATATGCTCCAAAGCCCTCAACTGCTTTCTCACTTCCACATATGTCCCAAACCTAAAGTCAAACTCGGCTCCACCGATTTGATCTATCTGGCGCCACCGAGTTCATTTGACATAGCCACTGCCAGAAACCCTAGTCAATTTGGTCTCATCGATGGGATCTCGGTCTCACCGAGATGGGCTTGCAAACTCCCTATTGTCTATTGCAATATTTTCGGTCTCACCAAGAAGATGTAATCGGCCACACCAAGTTTTCCTGACCAACTCTCTGTTTTGCTTATTACCAGATCGGTCCCACCGAGCTTGTGTAATTCGTCAAACCGAGATGAGGTTTTACCCTAACCCTTGCACATCGGTTCCACCAAGTTGATCATATCGGTCCCATTGAAATGCCTAACGGTCACATTATGAACTAAATCGGTCCAACCGGGTTTTCTGATTCGGTCCCACCGAGTTTGGTGAATTGTGTGTAACGGTTAGATTTTGTGTGGAGGCTCTATATACCCCTCCACCCTCTACTCATTCGTGAGGAAAGCCATCAGAACGTGCCTACGCTTCCAGTATTCATTTTCTGAGAGAGAACCACCTACTCATGTGTTGAGACCAAGATATTCCAATCCAACCATATGAATCTTGATCTCTAGCCTTCCCCAAGTTGCTTTCCACTCAAATCATCTTTCCACCAAATCCAATCCTATGAGAGAGAGAGATGAGTGTTGGGGAGACTATCATTTGAAGCACAAGAGCAAGGAGTTCATCAACAAAACACCATCTATTACCTTCTGGAGAGTGGTGTCTCCTAGTTAGGTGTCACTTGGGAGCCTCTGACAAGATTGTGGAGTTGAACCAAGGAGTTTGTATGGGCAAGGAGATCGCCTACTTCGTGAAGATCTACCCTAGTGAGGCAAGTCCTTCGTGGGCGATGGCCATGGTGGGATAGACAAGGTTGCTTCTTCGTGGACCCTTCGTGGGTGGAGCCCTCCGTGGATTCATGCAACCGTTACCCTTCGTGGTTTGAAGTCTCCATCAACGTGGATGTACGATAGCACCACCTATCGGAACCACGCCAAAAATCTCCGTGTCTCCAATTGCGTTTGCACACTCCAATCCCATCCATTTACTTTATTGCAAGTTGCATGCTTTACTTTCCGCTGTCCATATACTCTTTGCATGCTTGCTTGATATGTATTGTGAATGGTTAAACTTGTGCTTAAACTGCACCTCAACTTGAAAAACTTAAAAACTGCCAACTTTGTGTGTTGATGGTCTATTCATCCCCCTCTAGACACCTCTTCTCGATCCTTTCACAAAAACAATTCCTGAGCTTTTCGCGATGCTGAAATTGGCAATGGTAGAAATCAAGAAAGAGCATCAAGTGTTGATGGTTAACACGACCACTAGTTTCAAGAAAAAAGGCAAGGGAAAGAAAGGGAACTTCAAGAAGAATGGCAAGCAAGTTGTCACTCCCGTGAAGAAGCCCAAAGCTAGACCTAAGCATGAAACTGAGTGCTTCTACTGCAAAGGAAATGGTCACTAGAAGTGGAACTACCCCAAATATTTGGCGGATAAGAAGGATGGCAAAGTGAACAAAGGTATATTTGATACACATGTTATTTATGCGTACCTTAATAGTGCTCGTAGTAGCCTCTGGGTGTCCGGTTGCTAAGATTAGTAACTCAAAGCAGGAGTTGCAGAATAAATGGAGACTAGTTGAGGGTGAAGTAATGATGTGTGTTGGAAGTGGTTCCAAGATTTATATGATCATCATCGCACCCTCCCTATACTTTTGGGATTAGTGTTGAAATTAAATAAATGTTATTTGGTGTTTGCGTTGAGCATAAACAAGATATGATCGTGTTTATTGCAATATGATTATTCATTTAAGACAAAAAATAATTGTTATTCTATTTACATGAATAAAACCTTCCATGTTCATACACCCAATGTTAATGGTTTGTTGAATCTCGATCATAGTGATACACATATTCATAATATTGATGCCAAAAGATGCAAAGTTGATAATGATAGTGCAACATACTTGTGGCACTGCCGTTTAGGTCATATTGGTGTAAAGCGCATGAAGAAACTCCATGCTGATGGGCTTTTGGAATCACTTGATTATGAATCATTTGATACTTGCGAACCGTGCCTCTTGGGCAACATGACTAAAACTTCGTTCTCCGAAACAATGGAGCAAGCCAATGACTTATTGGAAATAATACATACTGATGTATGCAGTCCGATGAGTGTTGTGGCACGCGGTGGGTATTGTTATTTTCTAACCTTCACAAATGATTTGAGGAGATATGGGTATATCTACTTAATGAAACACAAGTCTGAAACATTTGAAAAGTTCAAAGAATTTCAGAGAGAAGTGGAGAATCATCGTAAAAAGAAAATAAAGTTTTTACGATCTGATCACGGAGGAGAATATTTCAGTTACGAGTTTAACCTTCATTGAAAACAATGTGGAATAGTTTCACAACTTACGCCACCTAGAACACCATAGCGTAATGGTGTGTCTGAACGTTGTAACCGCACTTCATTAGATATGGTGCGATATATGATGTCTCTTACTGATTTACCACTATCATTTTGGGGTTATGCATTAGAGACAGACGCATTCATGTTAAATATGGCACCGTCTAAATCCGTTGACACGACACTGTATGAATTGTGGTTTGGTAAGAAACCTAAGTTGTCGTTTCTCGAAATTTGGGGTTGCGACACTTATGTCAAAAGGCTTCAGCCTGATAACCTCAAACCCAAATCGGAGAAGTGCGTCTTCATAGGATATCCTAAGCAAACTATTGGGTACACCTTCTACCACAGATCTGAAGGCAAGATCTTTGTTGCTAAGAATGGAACCTTTCTAGAGAAGGAGTTTCTCTCGAAAGAAGTGGAGGAAAGTAGAACTTGATGAGGTAAATGTACCTTCTCTCAATTTGGAAAGTAGTACATCAGAGAAAACTGTTCTCGTGATACCTACACCAACTAGAGAGGAGGCTAATGGTGATGATCATGAAACTTCAGATCAAGTTACTACAGAATTTCGTAGGTCCGCCAGAGCATGATCTGCACCAAAGTGGTATGGTAATCCTGTCTTGGAAATCATGTTACTGGACCATGGCGAACCTACAAACTATGAAAAGCTATGATGAGCCCAGATTCCGACAGATGACTTGAGGCCATGAAATCTGAGATAGGATCCATATATGAGAACGAAGTGTGGACTTTGGTGGATTTGCCCGATGATTGGCAAACCATAGAGAATAAATGGATCTTCAAGAAGAAGACTGATGTTGATGATAATATTATTGTCTGCAAAGCTCGAATTATAGCAAAAGGTTTTTGACAAGTTCAAGGAGTTAACTACGATGTGACTTTCTCACCCGTAGCGATGCTTAAGTCTTTCGGAATCATGTTAATAATTGCCGCATTTTATGAAATCTGGCAAATGGATGTCATAAGTGCAATCCTTAATGGATTTCTTAAAGAAGAGTTGTATATGATGCAACTAGAAGGTTTTGTCGATCCTAAAGGTGCTAACAAGGTGTGCAAGCTCCAACGATCCATGTATGGAACCTCTCAATTCTTGCCAAAATTATTTTGCTGAATCTTCTAAGGAAAGATCAATTTGCCGTCCTAGTGAAGATGCCGCTACTCATCTAAATAATTTTGTTGATTTGTGTGATATGCAAAAGAAGAAAGATATGGATAACGATATTGTCAAATTGAAGTTATTTCCGTTTTCACTTAGAGATCGTTCTAAAGTTTGGTTCTCGTCTTTGCCTAAAAATAGTATTGATTCTTGGAACAAGTGCAAAGATGCTTTTTATCTCTAAGTATTTTGCTCCCGCTAAGATCATCACTCTTAGGAACGATATTATGAATTTTAAACAACTTGATCATGAGCATGTTGCCCAAACTTGGGAAAGAATGAAATTGATGCTTCACAATTGCCCTACTCATGGTTTGAATTTATGGATGATCATACAAAATTTTTATGCCGGTTTGAACTTTGCTTCTAGAAATCTCTTAGACTCGGCCGCGGGAGGCGCCTTTATGGAAATCACGTTAGGAGATGCTACAAAATTTCTTGATAATATTATGGCTAATTATTCTCAATGGCACACCGAAAGATCTTCTAGTAAAAAAGTGCATGCTATAGAAGAAATTAATGTTTTGAGCGGAAAGATGGATGAATTTATGAAGATGTTTGCTACTGAAAATACTCCTCTTGATCCCAATGATATGCCTTTGTCTTCCTTGATTGAGAATAATAATGAATCTATGGATGTGAATTTTGTTGGTAGGAATAGTTTTGGAAACAATGCTTATAGAGGAAATTTTAATGCTAGACCATTCCCTAGTAATCCCTCCAATAATTATGGAAATTCCTACCATAATTCTTATGGTAATTTTAATAAGTTGCCCTCTGATTTTGAGAATAGTGTGAAAGAATTTATGATTTCTCAAAAGAATTTTAATGCTTTGCTTGAAGAAAAATTGCTCAAAGTTGATGATTTGGCTAGGAACGTTGATAGACTTTCGCTTTATGTTAATTCTCTTAAACTTGGATCTTCTTCTCCTAAGCATGATATCACTGAGTCTCTCAAAGTAATGATAATTTCCATTGACGAGTGCAAGGAAAGAACCGCTAGATTGCATGCTAAAAAAGAAAGCTTTATAAAATCGTATTCTTCTAGTCTTCATGAAAATAATGATGAGGATCTTAAAGTTATTGATGCGGCTCCGATTAGATCTATGTTTTGCACTATGAATTTTGATGATTATGGGAGTGATGATGAATCAACTTTGCCTAGGAGGTGTCCCAAAAATTCGGAGTCTTTAGATCTTGATGTTAAATTTGGTAAAAGTGAGGTTGGAGAATCTTCAACTTCTAATAATATTGAACCTACTATCTCGGATTTCAAGGAATTTGATTATGATAATTGCTCTGTAAAAGGTTGTATTTCCTTGTTGCAATCCGTTATTATTTCTCCTCATGCTTATAGTCAAAACAAAGCTTTTACCAAACATATTGTTGATGCCATGATGCAATCTTTGAAAAACTTAATTTGGAAGTTTCTATACCTAGAAAACTTAATGATGAGTGGGAACCTACTATAAAGATTAGAATTAAAGATTTTGAGTGTTTTGCTTTGTGCGATTTGGGTGCTAGTGTTTCCACGATTCCAAAAACTTTATGTGATATTCTAGGTTTCCATGATCTTGATGATTGCTCTTTAAACTTGCACCTTGCGGATTCCACCATTAAAAAGCCTATAGGAAGGATCAATGATGTTCTTATTGTTGCAAATAGAAATTTTGTGCCCATAGATTTTATCGTTCTTGATATAGATTGCAATCTTTCTTGCCCTATTATTCTTGCTAGACCTTTCCTTAGAATGATTGGTGCGATTATTGATATGAAGGAAGGGAATATTAGATTCCAATTTCCATTAAAGAAAGGCATGGAGCACTTTCCAAGAAAGAAAGTCAAATTACCTTATGAATCTATCATGCGTGCTACTTACGAATTTAGTGCCAAAGATGGCACTCGTTGGATCTATCCTTGCTTTTATGCCTAGCTAGGGGCGTAAAACGATAGCGCTAGTTGGGAGGCAACCCAATTTTCTTTATTTTTTTGTTTTTGCTCCTGTTTAGTAATAAATCTTGTATCTACCTTCTGTTTAGATGTGTTTTTATCTTTTACTTAGTGTTTGTGCCAAGTAGAACCTATAGGATAACCTACAATGATAGTTGATTTGATTCTGCTGAAAAAACAGAAACTTTGCACGCACGAATATAATTTTGTTAAATCACAGGAACATGATTTTGCGTTTATTATCTTTTCAGATGTTCAATAGACAAATTTTCCAGGACTTCCTATTTTTGTAGGATTTTTAGAGTTCCAGAAGTTTGCGTTAGTTACAGATTTCTACAGACTGTTCTGTTTTTGACAGATTCTATTTTTCGTGTGTTGTTTGCTTATTTCAATGCATCTATGGCTAGTAAATTAGTTTATAAACCATAAAGAAGTTGGAATAAAGTAGATTTAACACCAATATAAATAAAGAATGAGTTCATTGCAGTACCTTATGTGGTGGTTTTGTTTTCTTTCACTAACGGAGCTTATAAGATTTCATGTTGAGTTTTGTGTTGTGAAGTTTTCAAGTTTTGGGTAAAGCTTTTATGGACTATGGAATAAGGAGTGGCAAGAGCCTAAGCTTGGGTATGCCCATGGCACCCCAAGATATTTAAAGATAGTCAAAAGCCTAAGCTTGGGGATGCCCCAGGAAGGCATCCCCTCTTTTGTCTTCGTTCATTGGTAACTTTAATTGGAGCTATATTTTTATTCACCACATGATATGTGTTTTGCTTGGAGCGTCGTGTATTATATTAGTCTTTGCTTTTTAGTTTACCACAATCATCCTTGCTGTACACACCTTTTGGGAGAAGCCTATTGGATTAGAATTAGCTAGAATACTCTATGTGCTTCACTTTTATCTTTTGAGCTTAATAGTTTTGGCTCTAGTGCTTCACTTATATCTTTTAGAGCACGGTTGTGTCTTAATTTTGAAGAAATTGCTAGTCTCTCATGCTTCATTTATATTATTTTGAGAGTCTTTTAGAACAGCATGGTATTTGCTATGATCATAAAGTTGGTCCAAGAATGATGAGCATCCAAGTTGGGTATAATAAAAACTATCATAGAAAGTGAATTGGATGCTATGATCAATTTGATGCTTGATAATTGTTTTGAGATATGGAGGTAGTGATATTAAAGTCATGCTAGTTGGGTGATTATGAATTTAAAGAATGCTTGTGTTGAAGTTTGTGATTCCCGTAGCATGCACGTATGGTGAACCGTTTTGTGATGAAGTTGGAGCACAATTTTATTTATTGATTGTCTTCCTTATGAGTGGCGGTCGGGGACGAGCGATGGTCTTTTCCTACCAATATATCCCCCTAGGAGCATGCGCGTAGTACTTTGGTTTTTGATGACTTCTAAATTTTTGCAACAAGTATATGAGTTCTTTTGATTAATGTTGAGTCCACGGATTATACGCACTCTTTCGCCCTTCCACCATTGCTAGCCTCTCTTGTACCGCGCAACTTTCGCCGGTACCATACACCCACCATTTACCTTCCTCAAAAGAGCCACCATACCTACCTATTATGGCATTTCTATATCCATTCCGAGATATATTGCCATGCAACTTTCAACCGTTCCATTCATATGACACGCATTACTTTTGTCATATTGCTTTTTGCATGATCATGTAGTTGACATTGTATTAGTAGCAAGGCCACCTTCATAATTTTCATACATGTCGCTCTTGATTCATTGCATATCCCGGTACACCGCCGGAGGCATTCATATAGAGTCATATCTTGTTCTAGCTTTGAGTTGTAAATCCATAAAAGTGTGATTATCTTCATTATTAGAGCATTGTCCTAGTGAGGAAAGGATGATGAAGACTATGATTCCCCCACAAGTCGGGATGAGACTTCAGACTTTATAAAAAGAAAAAAAAGAAAAAAAAGAGAAAGGCCAAAAAGAAAAAAGATAGGCCAAAGAAAAAAAAAGAAAGAAAGGAAAAATAAAATGAGAGAAAAAGAGAGAAGGGACAATGCTACTATCTCTTTTCCACACTTGTGCTTCAAAATAGCACCATGATCTTCATGATAGAGAGTCTCATATGTTGTCACTTTCATATACTAGTGGGAATTTTTCATTATAGAACTTGGCTTGTATATTTCAATGATGGGCTTCCTCAAAGTGCCCTAGGTCTTCGTGAGCAAGCAAGTTGGATGCACCCCACTTAGTTTCTTTTATTGAGCTTTCATATATTTATAGCTCTAGTGCATCCGTTGCATGGCAATCCCTACTCACTCACATTGATATCTATTAATGGGCATCTCCATAGCCCGTTGATACGCCTAGTTGATGTGAGACTATCTTCTCCTTTTTGTCTTCTCCACAACCACCATTCTATTCCACATATAGTGTTATGTCCATGTCTCATGCTCATGTATTGCGTGAAAGTTGAAATTTTTTGAGATTATTAAAGTATGAAACAATTGCTTGGCTTGTCATCGGGGTTGTGCATGATTAAATACTTTGTGTAATGAAGATAGAGCATAGCCAGACTATATGATTTTGTAGGGATAACTTTCTTTAGCCATGTTATTTTGAGAAGACATGATTACTTTGATTAGTATGCTTGAAGTATTACTATTTCTTATGTCAATATGAACTTTTATTTTGTATTCATTTGGATCTGAACATTCATGCCACAATAAAGAAAATTACATTATGAATTATGCTACATAGCATTCCACATCAAAAATTCTCTTTTTATCATTTACCTACTCGAGGACGAGCAGGAATTAAGCTTGGGGATGCTTGATACGTCTCCAACGTATCTATAATTTTTGATTGTTCCATGCTATTATATTACCCCTTTTGGATGTTTATGGGCTTTATTTTACACATCTATATCATTTTTGGGACTAACCTACTAACCGGAGGCCCAGCCCATATTGCTGCTTTTTTTGCCTATTTCAGTATTTCGAAGAAAAGGAATATCAAATGGAGTCCAAACGGAATGAAACCTTCGGGAGCGTGATTTTTGGAACAAACATGATCCGGAGAGCTTGAAGTGCACGTCAAGAAGCCTCCGAGGGCCCCACGAGATAGGAGGGCGACCCCCCTGTCGGGCGCGCCCCCCTGTCTCGTGGGCCCCTCGGGCGGCCACCGACGTACTTCTTCCTCCTATATATACCTCGTGCACTCAAAAACATCCAGGAGCACCACGAAACACAATTTCCACCGCCGTAACCTTCTGTATCCGCGAGATCCCATCTTGGAGCCTTCACCGACACTCTGTCGGAGGGGGAATCAACCATGGAGGGCCTCTACATCAACATCCTTGCCCCTCTGATGAGTTGTGAGTAGTTTACCACAAACCTACGGGTCCATAGTTATTAGCTAGATGGCTTGTTCTCTCTTTTTGGATCTCAATACAATGTTCTCCCCCTCTCTTGTGGAGATCTATTCGATGTAAACTCTTTTTGTGGTGTGCTTGTCGAGATCCGATGAATTGTGGGTTTATGATCAAGTTTATCTATGAATAATATTTGAATCTTCTCTGAATTCTTTTATGTATGATTGAGTTATCTTTGCAAGTCTCTTCGAATTACCAGTTTGGTTTGGCCTACTAGATTGGTCTTTCTTGCCATGGGAGAAGTGCTTAGCTTTGGGTTCAATCTTGCGGTGTTCTTAGCCAGTGACAGAAAGGGTTGCAAGACACATATTGTATTGTTGCCATCGAGGATAACAAGATGGGGTTTATATCATATTGCATGTGTTTATCCCTCTACATCATGTCATCTTGCTTAATGCGTTACTCTGTTCTTATGAACTCAATACTCTAGATGCAGGCAGGAGTCGGTCGATGTGTGGAGTAATAGTAGTAGATGCAGGCAGGAGTCGGTCTACTTGTTATAGACGTGATGCCTGTATACATGATCATGCCTAGATAATCTCATAACTATGCGCTTTTCTATCAATTGCTCGACAGTAATTTGTTCACCCACCGTAATACTTATGCTATCTTGAGAGAAGCCTCTAGTGAAACCTATGGCCCTCAGGTCTATCTCTTATCATATTTGCTTTCAATTTACTTTTATTTGCATCTTTACTTTTTGCATCTATCTTATAAAATACCAAAAATATATTTATCTTATCATACTATCTTTATTAGATCTCACTTTCTCAAGTGGCCGTGAAGGGATTGACAACCCCTTTATTGCGTTGGTTGTGAGTTCTCAGTTCGTTTGTGTAGGTGCATGGGACTTTTGAGGAGCCTCCTACTGGATTGATACCTTGGTTCTCAAAACTGAGGGAAATACTTACGCTACACTTTGCTGCATCACCCTCTCCTCTTCGAGGAAAACCAACGCAAGCTCAAGACGTAGCAAATTCACCTCATGCTTATAGTCAAAATAAAGATTTTACCAAACATATTGTTGATGCCTTAATGCAATCTTATGAAGAAAAACTAAATTTGGAAGTTTCTATACTTTGAAAACTTTATGATGAGTGGGAACCTACTATAAAGATTAAAATTAAAGGTCATGAGTGCTATGCTTTGTGTGATTTGGGTGCTAGTGTTTCCACGATTCCAAAAACTTTATGTGATATTCTAGGTTTCCATGATTTGGATGATTGCTCTTTAAATTAGCACCTTGCGGATTCCACCATTAAGAAACCTATGGGAAGGATCAATGATGTTCTCATTGTTGCAAATAGGAATTATGTGCCCGTAAATTTTATCGTTCTTGATATAGATTGCAATCTTTCATGTCCTATTATTCTTGGTAGACCTTTCCTTAGAACGATTGGTGCAATTATTGATATGAAGGAAGGGAATATTAGATTCCGATTTCCATTAAGGAAAGACACGGAGCACTTTCCAAGAAAGAAATTCAAATTACCATATGAATCTATCATGCGTGCTACTTATGAATTGGGTGCCAAAGATGGCACTACTTAGATCTATCCTCGCTTTTATGCCAAGCTAGGGGCGTTAAACGATAGCGCTAGTTGGGAGGCAACCCAATTTTATTTTTTATTTTTTTTGTTTTTGCTTCTGTTTAGTAATAAATATTTTATCTACCTTCTGTTTAGATGTGTTTTCATGTTTTTAGTGTTTGTGCCAAGTAGAACCTATAGGATAACCTATGGTGATAGTTAATTTGATTCTGCTGAAAAACAGAAACTTTGCACGCACGAAAATAATTTTAGTAATTCACAGAAATGTGCTTTTGTGTTGATTATTTTTGTTGTAGATCAATAGACAAATTGACCAGGACTTCCTATTTTGGTAGGATTTTTAGAGTTCCATAAGTATTCTAGAGTTACAGATTGCTACAGACTGTTCTGTTTTTGACAGATTCTGTTTTTCGTGTGTTGTTTGCTTTTTTTGATGCATCTATGGCTAGTATCGGTGGGTATGAACCATAGAGAAGTTGGAATACAGTAGGTTTAACACCAATATAAATAAAGAATGAGTTCACTACAGTACCTTATGTGGTGGTTTTTCTTTCTTGCGCTAACAGAGCTTATGAGATTTCCTGTTGAGTTTTGTGTTGTGAAGTTTTCAAGTTTTGGGTAAAGATTTGATGGACTATGGAATAAGGAGTGGCAAGATCCTAAGCTTGGGGATGCCCATGGCATCCCAAGATATTCAAGGATAACCAAAAGCCTAATCTTGGGGATGTCCGGAAGGCATCCCCTCTTTCGTCTTCGTCTATCGGTAACTTTACTTGGAGCTATATTTTTATTCGCCACATGATATGTGTTTTGCTTGGAGAGTCATGTATGATATTAGTATTTGCTTTTTATATTACCACAATCATCCTAGATGTACACACATTTTGGGAAAAACCCACATGATTTAGAAAACTATTAGAATACTCTATGTGCTTCACTTATATCTTTTGAGCTAGATAGTTTTGCTCTAGCGCTTCACTTAAATCTTTTAGAGCACGGCAGTGGCTTGATTTTGTAGAAATTGTTAATCTCTCATGCTTCACTTATATTATTTTGAGAGTCTCTTAGAACAGCATGGTATTTTCTATGGTTATGAAATTGGTCCTAGAATGATGGGCATCCAAGTTGGGTATAATAAAAACTATCATAGGAAGTGAACTGGATGTTATGATCAATTTGATACTTGATAATTGTTTCGAGATAAGGAGGTGGTGATATTAGAGTCATAATAGTTGGGTAATTGTGAATTTAAAGAATGCTTGTGTTGAAGTTGGCAAGTCCCGTAGCATGCACGTATGATAAAAGTTATGTAACAAATTTAAAACATGAGGTGTTCTTAGATTGTCATCCTTATGAGTGGCGGTCGGGGATGAGCGATGGTCTTTTCCTAACAATCTATCCCCCTAGGAGCATGCACGTAGTGCTTGGTTTTTGATGACTTGTAGATTTTTGCAATAAGTATATGAGTTCTTTATGACTAATGTTGAGTCCATGGATTATACGCAGTCTTACCCTTCCATCATTGCTAGCCTCTTCGGTACCGTGCATTGCCCTTTCTCACCTTGAGAGTTGGTGCAAACTTCGCCGGTGCATCCAAACCCAGTGATACGATACGCTCTATCACACATAAACCTCCTTATATCTTCTCAAAATAGCCACCATACCTACCTATTATGGCATTTTCATAGCCATTCTGAGATATATTGCCATGCAACTTTCCACCGTTCCGTTTATCATGACACGCATCATCATTGTCATATTGCCTTGCATGATCATGTAGTTGACATCGTATTTGTGGCAAAGCCACCATGCATAAATTTTCATACATGTCACTCTTGATTCATTGCCCATCCCGGTACACTGCCGGAGGCATTCATATAGAGTCATATCTTGTTTTGAGTTGTAATTCATGAGTTGTAAATAAATAGAAGTGTGATGATCATCATTATTAGAGCATTGTCCCCAAATAAAAAGAAAAAAAGAAAGGCTAAAAGAAGAAAGGAAAAAAAGGGAAGGCCCTAAAAGAAAAAAAAGAAAAAAGAAAATAAAAGGGGGCAATGTTACTATCCTTTTCCACACTTGTGCTTCAAAGTAGCACCATGTTCTTCATATAGAAAGTCTTTTATGTTGTCACTTTCATATACTAGTGGGAATTTTTCATTATACAACTTGGCTTGTATATTCCTACGATGGGCTTCCTCAAAATGCCCTAGGTCTTCGTGAGCAAGCAAGTTGGATGCACACCCACTTAGTTTCTTTTGTTGAGCTTTCATACATTTATAGCTCTAGTGCATCCGTTGCATGGCAATCCCTACTCCTCATGTTGACATAAATTGATGGGCATCTCCATAGCCCGTTGATTATCCTCGTCAATGTGAGACTTTCTCCTTTTTTGTCTTCTCCTCACAACCTCCATCATCATATTCTATTCCACCCATAGTGCTATATCCATGGCTCACGCTCATGTATTGCGTGAAAGTTGAAAAAAGTTTGAGATTACTAAAGTATGAAACAATTGCTTGGCTTTTCATCGGGGGTGTGCAAGATGAGAGCATTTTTGTGTGACGAAAATGAAGCATGACCAAACTATATGATTTTGTAGGGATGAACTTTCTTTAGCCATGTTATTTTAGGAAGACATGATTGCTTTGTTAGTATGCTTGAAGTATTACTATTTCTTATGTCAATATGAACTTTTATTTTGAATCATTTGGATCTGAACATTCATGCCACAATAAAGAAAATTACATTGAGAATTATGCTAGGTAGCATTCCACATCAAAAATTCTGTTTTTACCATTTACCTACTTGAGGACGAGCAGGAATTAAGCTTGGGATGCTTGATACGTCTCCAACGTATCTATAATTTTTGATTGTTCCATGCTATTATATTACCCGTTTTGGATGTTTATGGGCTTTACTTTACACTTTTATATCATGTTTTGGGACTAACCTACTAACCGGAGGCCCAGCCCGAACTGCTATTTTTTTCCTATTTCAGTGTTTCGAAGAAAAGGAATATCAAACGGAGTCCAAACGGAATGAAACCTTCGGGAGCGATCTTTTTCGAACAAACGCGATCCACGGGACTTGGAGTGGACGTCAAGCAACAGAGGAGGCGGCCACGAGGGTGCCCGGCGCGCCCCCCACCCTCGTGGGCCCCTCGAGCGTCCACCGACCTACTTCTTCCTCCTATATATACCCACGTACCTCGAAAACATCCAGGAGCACCATGAAAAACTATTTCCACTGCCGCAACCTTCTGTATCCGTGAGATCCCATCTTGGAGCTTTCGTCGGCGCTCCGCCGGAGGGGGAATCGACCACGGAGGGCCTCTACATCATCTCCAAGGCCTCTCCAATGAGTTGTGAGTAGTTTAACACAGACCTTCGGGTCCATAGTTATTAGCTAGATGGCTTTTTCTCTCTCTTTGAATCTCAATACAAAGTTCTCCTCGATCTTCTTGCAGATCTATTCGATGTAACTCTTTTTGCGGTGTGTTTGTCGAGATCCGATGAATTGTGGGTTTATTATCAAGTTTATCTATGAGAAATATTTGAATCTCCTCTAAATTCTTTTATGTGTGGTTAAGTTATCTTTGCAAGTCTCTTCGAATTATCAGTTTGGTTTGGCCTACTAGATTGATCTTTCTTGCAATGGGAGAAGTGCTTAGCTTTGGGTTCAATCATGCGGTGTCCTTTCCTAGTGATAGCAGGGGCAGCAAGGCACGTATTGTATTGTTGCCATCGAGGATAAAAAGATGGGGTTTATATCATATTGCATGAGTTTATCCCTCTACATCATGTCATCTTTCTTAATGCGTTACTCTGTTCTTATGAACTTAATACTCTAGATGCTGGCAGGAGTCGGTCGATGTGTGGAGTAATAGTAGTAGATGCAGGCAGGAGTCGGTCTACTTGTCACGGACGTGATACCTATATACATGATCATGCCTAGATAATCTCATAACTATGCGCTTTTCTATCAATTGCTCGACAGTAATTTGTTCACCCACCGTAATACTTATGCTATCTTGAGAGAAGCCACTAGTAAAACCTATGGCCCCTGGGTCTATCTTTTATCATATAGGTTTACCATCTACTTTTATTTGCATCTTTACTTTTCCAATCTATATCATAAAAATACCAAAAATATTTATCTTATCATATAATCTCTATCAGATCTCACTTTTGCAAGTGGCCATGAAGGGATTGACAACCCCCTTTATTGCGTTGGTTGCGAGGTTCTTGTTTGTTTGTGTGGGTGCGTGGGACTTTTGAGGAGCCTCCTACTAGCTTGATACCTTGGTTCTCAAAAACTGAGGGAAATACTTACGCTACTTTGCTGCATCACCCTTTCCTCTTCAAGGAAAACCAACACAAGCTCAAGACATAGCAGGGTGTTAATCACATGGTGATGTGAACTAGATTATTGACTCTAGTAAACCCTTTGGGTGTTGGTCACATGGCAATGTGAACTATGGGTGTTAATCACATGACGATGTGAACTATTGGTGTTAAATCACATGGCAATGTGAACTAGATTATTGACTCTAGTGCAAGTGGGAGACTGAAGGAAATATGCCCTAGAGGCAATAATAAAGTTGTTATTTTATATTTCCTTATTTCATAATATATGTTTATTATTCATGCTAGAATTGTATTAACTGGAAACTTGATACATGTATGGATACATAGACAAAATACCGTGTCCCTACTAAGCCTCTACTAGATTTGCTTATTAATCAAAGATGGTTAAGTTTCCTAACCATAGACATGTGTTGTCATTTCATGAACGGGATCACATCATTAGGAGAATGATGTGATGGTCAAGACCCATTCATTAGCTTACCATTATGATCGTTCAGTTTTTATTGCTATTGCTTTCTTCATGTCAAATACATATTCCTCCGACTACGAGATTATGCAACTCCTGGATACCGGAGGAATGCCTTGTGTGCTATCAAACGTCACAATGTAACCGGGTGATTGTAAAGATGCTCTACAGGAATCTCCGAAGGTGTTTGTTGGGTTGGCGTAGATCGAGATTAGTATTTGTCACTCCGAGTATCAGAGAGGTATCTCTGGGCCCTCTCGGTAATGCACATCATAAGAACCTTGCAAGCAAAGTGAATAATGAGTTAGTTGCAGGATGATGCATTAGGAACGAGTAAAGAGACTTGCCGATAACGAGATTGAACTAGGTATGAAGATACCGACGATCGAATCTCGGGCAAGTAACATACCGATGGACAAAGGGAATAACATATGTTGTCATAACGGTTCGATCGATAAAGATCTTCATAGAATATGTGGAAGCCAATATGAGCATCCAGGTTCCGCTATTGGTTATTAACCAGAGAGGTGTCTCGGTCATGTCTACGTAGTTCTCGAACCCGTAGGGTCCGCACGCTTAACGTTCGATGACGATATTGTATTATATGAGTTATGTGATTTGGTGACCAAATGTTGTTCAGAGTCTCGGATGAGATCATGTACATGACGAGGAGTCTTGAAATGGTTGAGAGGTAAAGACTAATATATAGGACGGTGGTATTCAGACACCAGAAGTGTTTCGGGAAGCACCGGGTACTTATCGGGCCACCGGAAGGGGTTCCGGGCACCCCCGGCAAAAGATATGGGCCTTATGGGCCAAGAGGGGAAATACACTAGCCACAAAGGGGCTGGTGCGCCCCCCCCCCCCCCATATGGACTGGCCAAATTGGAGAAGTAAAGAGGAAGGAGAAAAGGAAAAAGGGAATAGGATTCCCCCATCCCCCTCTTCCCTTCCTACTCCGAATAGGAATAGGAGAGGGGGGTTGGCCGAATTGGGACAGGACCCCAAGTAGGATTCCTCCTACTTGGGGCGCCCCCTTGGCTGCCTCTCCTCCCCTCCAACTGAAAGTGCAACTATCCCTGGGTGGTTTTGGTAATTATTAACAACATATAGCTCATTAAACTAATGCTATTTCAAGATGAATATTTCAGGAAAGTTCAATGATTGGCATGTCATGGATTAGGAATGTGGAACCCTCAAAATGCTAAGGACAAAGGATTGGCTCAAGCTCTAAAGCTCAAGACTCTACATTTTACTTTTAGTGATCCAAGATCACATTGAGTCCATAAGAAAAGCCAATACTATTAAAAGGGGATGAGGTGCTGCTTAATGGCTTGCTTGCTCAAGATGCTTAGTGATATGCTCCAAAAACCATGAACCACTTTCTCATATCCACATATGTCCCAAACTAAAAGTCAAACTCGGCCCCATCGATTTGATCTATCCGGCGCCACCGAGTACATTTGACATAGCCACTGCCAGAAACCCTAGCCACTTCGGTCTCACCGATAGGGATCTCGGTCTCACCGAGATGGGATTGCAAACTCTCTGTTTCCCTTCATAACGTTTCGGTCTAACCGAGATGAGCGATCGGTCCCACCTAGTTCGCAATGCAAACTCTCTGTTTCCCCTTCGTAATGTTTCGGTCTCACCAAGATGAGCGAATCAGTCCCACTGAGTTTGCCTCACCAACTCTCTGGTTAGCTTATTACCAAAGTCGGTCCCACCGAGTTTGTGTAATCGGTCTCACTGAGATTACGTTATGCCCTAACCCTAAAGAAATCGGTCCCACCGAGTTGACATGTCGGTCCCACCGAAATGCCTGATAGTCACATTATGAACTAAATCGGTCTGACCGAGTTTCATGATTCGGTCTCATCGAGTTTGGTAAATTGTGTGTAACGGTTAGATTTTGTGTGGCGGCTATATATACCCCTCCACCCTCTCTTCTTTTGTGGAGAAAGCCATCAGAACATGCCTACACTTCCAGCATTCATTTTCTAAGAGATAACCACCTACTCATGTGTTGAGGTCAAGATATTCCATTCCAACCACATAAATCTTGATCTCTAGCCTTCCCCAAGTTGCTTTCCACTCAAAACATATTTCCACCAAATCCAATCGTATGAGAGAGAGTTGAGTGTTGGGGAGACTTTCATTTGAAGCACAAGAGCATGGAGTTCATCATAAACACACCATCTATTACCTTTTGGAGAGTGGTGTCTCCTAGATTGGTTAGGTGTCACTTGGGAGCCCCTATCAAGATTGTGGAGTTGAACCAAGGAGTTTGTACGGGAAAGGAGATCGCCTACTTCGTGAAGATCTACCCTAGTGAGGCAAGTCCTTCATGGGCGATGGCCATGGTGGGATAGACAAGGTTGCTTCTTTGTGGACCCTTTGTGGGTGGAGCCCTCCGTGGACTCGCACAGTCGTTACCTTTTCGTGGGTTTAAGTCTCCATCAATGTGGATGTACGATAGCACCACCTATCGGAACCACGGATAAAAAATCTCCATGTCTACATTGCCTTTGCTCCCTCAAACTCCTCCATTTACCGTCATGTGCAGTGTCTTACATTCTGGTACTATACTCTTAGAATTGCATGTGTAGGGTGATTGCTTGACTTGTGTAAAGTTGCTAAAATCTGCCAAGACTTAAATTTGGGAAAAGGCTAGATTTTTATTTGGTCAAGTAGTCTAATCACCCCCCCCCCTCTAGACATACTTTCGATCCTAAAAGTGGTATCAGAGCTACGGTCTCCATTTGCCTTGATTTCCATAGCTTTTGTTGATCATAGCCTTGGTTTCACAACCTAGGAGAGTATGGCATCTAGCGAGGGAAATTACCATCGTAGAGGTCCTTTGATGGTACTAATTTTGCTAGTTGGAAGCATAATATGAAAATGCATATTCTGGGACATAACCCCGCCATTTGGGCTATTGTGTATATTGGCTTGCAAGGTGAGTTTTTTGATGGGAGAGAACTGAATTGTGAAGCTACCGCAGAAGAGTTGGAGATGCTGCAATACAACGCTCAAGCTTGTGATATTCTCTTCAACGGATTGTGCCCCGAAGAATTCAACAAAATCAGCCGTCTTGAGAATGCAAAGGAAATTTGGGATACTTTGATTGATATGCACGAAGGTACTGACTCCGTCAAGGAATCCAAATTGGATGTGCTTCAAAGTCAGCTTGACAAGTTCAAAATGAAGGATGGTGAAGGTGTCGCTGAAATGTACTCTAGGCTTGCTCTCATCACAAATGAGATTGTGATACGTCTCCATCGTATCTACTTTTCCAAACACTTTTGCCCTTGTTTTGGACTCTAACTTGCATGATTTAAATGGAACTAACCCGGAGTGACGGTGTTTTTAGCAGAACTGCCATGGTGTTATTTTTGTGCAGAAATAAAAGTTCTCAGAATGACCTGAAACTCCACGGAGAATATTTTTGGAATTAATAAAAAAATACTGGCAAAAGAATCAAGGCCAGGGGTCCCACACCCTACCCATGAGGGTGGGAGCGCGCCCTACCCCTCTAGACACGCCTCCCTACCTCGTGGGCCCCCTGATGCTCCACCAACCTCAACTCCAACTCTATATATTCACGTCGGGGAGAAAAAAATCAGAGAGAAGGATTCATCGCGTTTTACGATATGGAGCCGCCGCCAAGCCCTAATCTCTCTCGGGGCGGCTGATCTGGAGTCCGTTCGGGGCTCCGGAGAGGGGAATCCGTTGTTGTCGTCATCATCAACTATCCTCCATCACCAATTTCATGATGCTCACCACTGTTCCTGAGTAATTCCATCGTAGGCTTGCTGGACGGTGATGGGTTGGATGATATTTACCATGTAATCGAGTTAGTTTTGTTAGGGTTTGATCCCTAGTATCCATTATGTTCTAAGATTGATGTTGCTATGACTTTGCTATGCTTAATGCTTCTCACTAGGGCCCGAATGCCATGATTTCAGATCTGAACCTATTATGTTTTCATGAATATATGTGAGTTCTTGATTCTATCTTGCAAGTCAATAGTCACCTACTATGTGTTATGATCCAGCAACCCCGAAGTGACAATAATCAGGACCACTCCCGGTGATGACCGTAGTTTGAGGAGTTCATGTATTCACTAAGTGTTAATGCTTTGGTCCGGTACTCTATTAAAAGGAGCCCTTAATATCCCTTAGTTTCCAATAGGACCCCGCTGCCACGGGAGGGTAGGACAAAAGATGGCATGCAAGTTCTTTTCCATAAGCACGTATTACTATATTCGGAATACATGCCTACATTACATTGATGAACTGGAGCTAGTTCTGTGTCACTCTATGTTATAACTATTGCATGAGGAATCACATCTAACGTAATTATCCATCACTGATCCAATGCCTACGAGCTTTTCACATATTGCTCTTTGCTTAGTTACTTTACCGTTGCTACTCTTACAATTACTACAAAACTGCTACTGTTACTTTTGCTACCATTATCGTTACTTCCATACTACTTTGCTACTAAATACTTTGCTCTAGATATTAAGTTATCCTGGTGTGGTTGAATTGACAACTCAACTGCTAATACCTGCTAATACTTGAGAATATTCTTTGGCTCCCCTTGTGTCAAATCAATAAATTTGGGTTGAATACTCTCCCTCGAAAACTGTTGCGATCCCCTATATTTGTGGGTTATCAAGACTGTTTTCTGACGCCGTTGCCGGGGAGCATAGCTTTATTCTTTGAGTCACTTGGGATTTATATCTGCTGATCACTATGAGGAACTTGAAAGACGAGAAAACCAAGATTTATCCCTCAACTACGAGGGGAGGTAAGGAACTGCCATCTAGCTCTGCACTTGATTCACCATCTGTTTTGAGTAAACTTGCGACACCTAAACAAGCTTCTGCTATTAATTCTGATATGTCGCATGTTATTGATGATGCCACTTCTGCTATGCATGATACTTATGATGAAACTACTTCTATGCTTGATACTATTGTGCCATTAGGTGAATTTCTTGATGAACAACTTGCTAGGGCTAGAGAGAATGAAATTATTGAAACTGATAATACTGATGAAAGTGATGATGAAGATTCTCCCCCTAGATATGAATTTCATGTTGTGCCTGAGGGTTATGTTATGGATGAAGAAACTGCTAGAGATATTCTTGCTTGCAGTGATAGATCTGATCTTAAGAAATTATTAGCTAAGCTGAAAGAAAAGTCTCTAAATGCTAGAATGAAATATGACCCTGCTTTTGATACTTCACCTATCTGTGTTACTGATAAGGATTGTGATTTCTCTCTCGACCCTGAGATAATTACTTTGGTTGAATCTGATCCATTTTATGGCTATGAATCTGAAACTGCTGTGGCACATCTTACTAAGTTAAATGATATAGCCACCCTATTCACTAATGATGAGAAAACTCATTACTATTATATCCTTAAATTATTTCCATTCTCATTAAAAGGTGATGCTAAAACCTGGTTTAATTCTCTTGATCCTGGTTGTGTGCGTAGTCCCCAGGATATGATTTATTACTTTTCTGGTAAATATTTCCCCGCTCATAAGAAACAAGCTGCTTTAAGGGAAATATATAATTTTGTGCAAATTGAAGAAGAGAGTCTCCCACAAGCTTGGGGGAGGCTTCTCCAATTACTTAATGCTTTGCGTGATCATCCTCTCAAGAAAAATGAAATACTTGATATCTTTTATAATGGACTAACCGATGCTTCCAGAGACCACCTGGATAGTTGTGCTGGTTGTGTTTTCAGGGAAAGTTGATCAAGCTGAATTGTTATTGAATAGTATGTTGACTATTGAAAACAATTGGACACTTCCTGAACCAACTCCTAAGCCAACCCAGAAGAAAAGGGGTGTTCTATTTCTCAGTCCTGAAGATATGCAAGAGGCAAAGAAATCTATGAAAGAAAAGGGTATTAAAGCTGGAGATGTTAAGAATTTACCTCCTGTTGAAGAAATACATGGCCTTAGTATACCACCTATTAAAGAAATACATGGTCTTGATAACTCGACACATGTAGTAAAGGTAAATTCTCTCTATAGATATGATAAAGTTGAAATCCCGTCTACTAAGTTTGCTAGCCAATGCTTGGATGAGTTTGATGACTTTATGGCTAAACAAGAAAACTCCAATGCTTATGTTGGTAGACAATTGAAATGTAATGCTTATATGATTGAACACTTGAGTGATTATATGTCTAGAGTAAAAGGTGAACTTAAACTTATTAGTAAACATGCTTCTATGGTTACCACTCAAGTAGAACAAGTGCTTAAAGCTCAAATAATTTGCTCAATGAATTAAATAATAAGAAAAATGATAATGATGTTAGAGTTATGACTAGAGGTGGTAAAATGACTCGGGAACCTTTGTATCGTGAGGGCCACCCTAAGAGAGTTGAGCAAGATTCTCAGAGAAATAATGTCGAAGCACCTAGTCCTTCTAAAAAAAGAAAAAGAAAAATGATAGGACTTTGCATGCTTCTAGTGAACCTGTTGTAGACACACCTGAGAATCCCAATGATATTTCTATTTCTGATGCTCAAACACAATCTGGTGATGAACATGAACCTAGTGATAATATTAATGATGATGTTCATGTTGATGCTCAACCTAGCAATAATAATGATGTAGAGGTTGAACCTGCTATTGATCTTGATAACCCACAATCAAAGAATCAACGTTATGGTAAGAGAGACTTTATTGATAGGAAGCACGGTAAAGAAAGAGAACCATGGGTTCAGAAACCCATGCCTTTTCCTCCTAAACCATCCAAGAAAAAGGATGATGAGGATTTTGAGCGCTTTGCTGAAATGATTAGACCTATCTTTTTGCGTATGCATTTGACTGATATGCTTAAAATGAATCATTATGCTAAGTACATGAAAGATATTGTTACAAATAAAACAAAGATACCGGAAACTGAAATTTCCACCATGCTTGATAATTATACTTTTAAGGGTGGAATACCTAAGAAACTTGGAGATCCAGGAGTACCAACTATACTATGCTCCATTAAAAGAAACTATGTTAAAACTGCTTTATGTGATCTTGGAGCCGGTGTTAGTGTTATGCCTCTCTCTTTATATCGTAGACTTGAATTGAATAATTTGACACCTACTAAAATATCTTTGCAAATGGCCGATAAATCAACCGCTATACCCGTCGGTATTTGTGAGGATGTGCCTGTTGTGGTTGCAAACGTTACTATCTCAACGGACTTTGTTATTCTTGATATTCCCGAGGACGATAGTATGTCGATTATCCTTGGTAGACCCTTTTTGAATACTGTAGGGGTTGTTATTGATTGCAACAAAGGCAATCTCACTTTTCATGTTAATGGTAATGAGCATATGGTACACTTTCCGAGGAAACAACCTCAAGTCCACGGTATCAATTCTATTGGAAAAAATTCCATCGATTATTATTGGAGGTTTTGGATTTCCTCTTCCTACTGTCAAGAAGAAATATGATATTCTTATTATTGGGGACGTACATATCCCCGTTGAGGTAGCCTAGTGCTCTTCAAAAATTCTCCGGTTTCATGCAATTCGGAATGAGGTTGTTAACAAGACTTGATCAACCTTGTTAGTGGATTCCTTTTGATGAGCATGAGATGGATGAAGCTAGAAAGCACAACTCTCTATACCCTCCTTTTACTTTCTATTATTTAGATTAAATAAAGAAAAAATAGTATTTTTTGTCTGTTTTCTGAATTATCCTTGCAATAAAAAATACCCCGAAAATAAAAGTTCTCCAAAATGCCCTGAAAATGAAATATGGTTTTTTTTCTAGAATATTTGAGAATATCTGGCACTGAGAACACATCAGGGGGAGCCAGCACCTGGCCACGAGGGTCCAGGGTGCGCCCCCTGCCTCATGGGCCCCTGGTGGCCCCCCTCCACTTATTCCAGGACCCACACACTCCTTCCTCCCAAAAAATCACCAACCAGCTCAAGCACGAGTTCTAGCTCATCTTGCTACCATTTTCGATCTCCTTGCTCAAAGCTCCATTCACAAAACTGCTTTGGGGGATTGTTCTTTGGTATGTGACTCCTCCAATGGTCCAATTAGTTTTTGTTCTAGTGCTTTATTCATTGCAAATTTTTACTGCCTAGGTGACCCTTTTCTTGAGCTTGCATGTCAAATTTATTTGGTCCCAAGTAGTTCTAATGCATGATATAGTCTCTAGGCACTTATGGGAGTACTTGCTATCAATTTTGTTGAGTTTGGTTCACTTTTATTTTGAGTTACTAAAAAATTTCAGTAATTTTTTCAAAGGAAGAAATATGTTTAGGAAAATGTACCAAGGTTGTTCTTCAAGGAAGCAAGGACCCAGGCCCGCAATATGTGAGCAGGACGATGAACCACTGAGGTAAGCTCAAGTGCGGCCTTGTGAATGGCCGTCAGAGGAGCTTATGGTCCAAGCAGGCATCAAGGATGAATTTGACGCATATGTGCGTAATGCTGAATTCGAGGGCTTCATGCTAGATGAGTGCCCTCAGTATTACCACTTAACTGATTCCTTTGTGAGAAGGTTCAAATTCACATCTTCACGCAATTCTCACAATGTCCTATTTGATCTTTATGATAAATCTTATACCATGGACTTTGAAGATTTTAATACTACTTGTAAACTCCCGTAATGGGGTAGTGCTAGTGAACCTCGCAAATCTGAATTTAAAAATTTTCTTGCTAGTATCACTGTGGGGGAATCTAGAGAAATAGCACAAGCTACCATAGGGAGCATTCATTTTCCTGTTATACATTATTTTGCTCTCTTTATAGGTAGATGCATAAATGGTAAGGATGAGGCATGTCACATGTGTGTTCCAGACCTTAGTGTTCTCAAGAGTGTTGTGCTAGGAGATAAACAATATAACTTGGGGGGCCATTGTTGCACGTAGGTTGCATAATAATAGTTCAAATGGAGACTTGTTTGGTGGGATTTATGCAACCCATGTGGCTAATTTTCTTGAGATACCCATACATGAAAATGATATGGTGTTGCCTCCCGCTTATTTAGATTATGATGCTATGGTTCATCATCAGTTTGTTGAGAGGAATGAGCAGCTCCTCCAATACCGACTAATCTTTGACAAACGTCGCACTGTCCATGTTGCTCTCCCTGCTCCTGGTTTCTTTGACATTCAGGTAAAAAGGAGATATATTATAACCAGGGAGGAGGCGAACGAGTACAAGAGGAGGACGGAGGCAGCCCGCCTCCAAGCTGCAGCTCGCGAGGCAATGGTTGTTGCATCTCAGTACGACCCCGGCTACAACTTTGATCCATGGGCATAGACCAACTTAGTCCAAAAGCCTAAGCTTGGGGGGGTACGTATTTCTCGCCGACATTACATTCATGTTCACACACTCATTCTAGTTGTCGGTGCTCAGACTTTTTCATTGTACTATCCATGCTAGTTTATTTTGTTTTTCTTGCTTTCTTCTTGTGTGTTTGAATAACCTTAAGAAAAAACAAAAAAATTAGTTATAGCCTTTAGCTAGTTTACTTTCCATGCCTTTAGTAGTAGTAATTAAAAGAAAACTCAAAAAGATTTCTCGTTCTTCTTTTGCTTGTTGGGAACTTTCCCATGTAAATAGTTTTATTTCTTTTCTTTTCTTTGGGGGTTGAGAGGAGAAGACCACAATGAAAATGTTAAAGTGGCTCTTTTATGAATTATTGTTGATTTAACCAAGAGCCCATATTACCTTGTCTTCTCCCTTGAATTGAACGCTTGCAGATTCCAGCTTAGTCCAATGCACGTGCACTATTATTATTATCCACATCGTTTGGTCGTACAAGTGAAAGGCAATAATGACGATATATGATGGACTGATTGAGATGAGAGAAGCTAGTATGAACTCGACATATCTTGTTTTTGTAAATATGATTAGTTCATCGTTCCCGATTCAGCCTATTATGAATAAACATGTTTGCAATGATAATTAGAGATTATAGTTGCTTATGCCATGCTTAATTAGCTAGGAGTTTATAATGGTTTACCTTGCGTGCCAACATGTTATTAAAATGGTTGTGATGTGGTATGATAGGGTGGTATCCTCCTTTGAATGATTCGAGTGGCTTGGCTTGGCACATGTTCACGCATGTAGTTGAAACAAAATCAACATAGCCTCCACGATATTTATGTTGATGGTGGATTATATCCTACTCATGCTTGCACTCAATGTCTATTGATTTTAATGCATGTTCATGACTATTGTCGCTCTCTAGTTGGTCGCTTCCCAGTCTCTTTCTAGCCTTCACTTGTACTAAGCGGGAATACTGCTTGTGCATCCAAAATCCATAAACCCCAAAGTTATTCCATATGAGTCCACCATACCTTCCTATATGCGTTATTTACCTGTCGTTCCAAGTAAATTTTTATGTGCCAAACTCCAAACCTTCAAATGAAATTTTATTTTGCATGCTCGAACAGCTCATGTTACAACTAGGGTTGTCTGTATCTTCCATGTTAGGTGGGTTATTCTCAAGAGGAGTGGACTCCGCTCCTCATTCACGACAAAATGGCTGGTAACCGGGATGCCCAGTCCCATGCTCAAATCAAATCAAAATAAATGCAAACAAAACTCCCCCAGGATTGTTGTTAGTTGGAGGCACCCGTTGTTTCGGGCAAGCCATGGATTGATGCTTGTTGGTGGTGGGGGAGTGTAAACTTTACCATTCTGTTTGGGAATCGCCTATAATGTGTGTAGCATGGAAGATATCGAGATCTCTTAGTTGTTATGTTGACAATGAAAGTATGCCACCCAAAATATTATTTATCTGTATTTCAAAATCGAGCTCTGGCACCTCTACAAATCCCTGCTTCCCTCTGTGAAGGTCCTATCTATTTACTTTTATGTTGAGTCATCATCCTCTTATTAAAAGGCACCAGTTGGAGAGCACCGCTGTCATTTGCATGCATTACTATTAATTTATATTGAGTATGACTATGACTGGATCTCTTTTACCATGAATTACAATGTTTAGTCAGTCCTTGATCTTCAGAGGTGCTCTGCATTTATGTTTTGCGGTCTTAGAAAGGGCTAGTGAGATACCATCTTGTTATGTCATATTATGATTGTTTTGAGAAAGTGTTGTCATCTGAGATTTATTATTATTGCTCGCTAGCTGATTATGCCATTGATATGAGTAAACATGAGACCTAAGTGTTATTGTGAATATGGTTAGTTCATAATCTTTGCTCAAAACTCGAATGCTGGCTTTATATATTTACAACAACAAGAGCAAATAGAGTTTGTAAAAGTTTTTCTTTATCACTTTCAGTTTGTCAACTGAATTGCTTGAGGACAAACAAAGGTTTAAGCTTGGGGGAGTTGATACGTCTCCATCATATCTACTTTTGCAAACACTTTGCCCTTGTTTTGGACTCTAACTTGCATGATTTGAATGGAACTAACACGGACTGACGCTGTTTTCAGCAAAACTGCCATGGTGTTATTTTTGTGCAGAAATAAAAGTTCTCGGAATGACCTGAAACTCCACGGAGAATATTTTTGGAATTAATAAAAAATACTGGCGAAAGAATCAAGGCCAGGGGGCCCACACCCTGCCCAGGAGGGTGGAGGCACGCCATACCCCTGGGCGCACCTCCTTGCCTCGTGGGCCCCCTGATGCTCCACCAACATCAACTCCACCTCTATATATTCACGTTCGGGGAGAGAAAAATCAGAGAGAAGGATTCATCGCGTTTTACGATACGGAGCCGCCGCCAAGCCCTAATCTCTCTCGGGACGGCTGATCTGGAGTCCGTTTGGGGCTTCGGAGAGGGGAATCCGTCGCTGTCGTCATCATCAACCATCCTCCATCACCAATTTCATGATGCTCGCCGCTGTGCCTAAGTAATTCCATCGCAGGCTTGCTGGACGATGATGGGTTGGATGATATTTACCATGTAATCGAGTTAGTTTTGTTAGGGTTTGATCCCTAGTATCCATTATGTTCTAAGATTGATGTTGCTATGACTTTTCTATGCTTAATGCTTCTCACTAGGGCCCGAGTGCCATGATTTCAGATCTGAACCTATTATGTTTTCATGAATATATGTGAGTTCTTGATTCTATCTTGCAAGTCAATAGTCACCTACTATGTGTTATGATCGAGCAACCCCGAAGTGACAATAATCGGGACCACTCCTGGTGATGACCGTAGTTTGAGGAGTTCATGTATTCACTGAGTGTTGATGCTTTGGTCCGGTACTCTATTAAAAGGAGGCCTTAATATCCCTTAGTTTCCAATAGGACCCCGCTGCCATGGGAGGGGAGGACAAAAGATGTCATGCAAGTTCTTTTCCATAAGCACGCATGACTATATTCGGAATACATGCCTACATTACATTGATGAACTGGAGCTAGTTCTTTGTCACCCTATGTTATAACTATTGCATGAGGAATCACATATGACATAATTATCCATCACTGATCCAATGCCTACGAGCTTTTCACATATTGCTCTTTGCTTAGTTACTTTACCGTTGCCACTGTTACAATTACTGCAACACTGCTACTGTTACTTTTGCTACCATTACCGTTACTTCCATACTACTTTGCTAATAAATACTTTGCTACGGATATTAAGTTATCCAGGTGTGGTTGAATTGACAACTCAACTGCTAATACTTGAGAATATTCTTTGGCTCCCCTTGTGTCGAATCAATAAATTTGGGTTGAATACTCTACCCTCGAAAACTGTTGTGATCCCCTATACTTGTGGGTTATCAGATTGCCGGCTTAGGAAGGGAAGAGATGACCGATAGATTCATCATCAAGAAGATCCTAAGAGACTTGGATGGAAAATACGATACCATGTGCACATTGATCCAAATGATGCCCACTTACAAAGATCTCAAGCCAACGGAAGTCATTGGAAGAATTGTTGCTCATGAGATGCCACTCAAGGATAAAGAAGAGCTTCACAACAAGTCAAGTGGTGCTTACAAAGCCTCATGTGATGCTCCTACATCATCAAGTGAGAAACAAACCTTCAATGAAGAATTGAGCCTAATGGTGAAGAACTTCAACGAGTTCTACAAGAGTAGAAGCAAGGAAAGAAGTTCCAAGTCAAGGTCCTACAATGACAAAAGATCTTTGAGTCATGAACGTAATTGCTACAATTGTGGAAGACCCGGACACTACTCCAATGAGTGTACGGCTCCCTACAAAAGAATAGAAGATTCACCTAAAAGAAGAAGTATAAGAGAAGAATCACCACCAAGAGAGAGAAGGAGTAGATATGATCGTTATGAACGAAGAACCTCCCGGAGAAGCAAGGATTCGGAAAGGAAGGACAAATCATCAAAGAGCTACACAAAACAAAGACATCAAGCTCACGTTGGTGAATGGGTATCCGGCTCCGATTCCGACCATCACTCCGAAAGAAGTTATCACTCCGACTCCGAATATACTCAAGATGAAGGTGTTGCCGGTCTAGCACTTGTGTCAACCAACTCCTATGACATATTTGACTCACCAAATGAAGGAACTGGAAGATGCTTCATGGCTAAGGGCCCGAAGGTATCTCACGCCGAGTATGTTGATTTCAATAGTGATGAAGATGATTTGCTAGGTGATGATGATTTACTTGTTGATAAATCTAGTTATGAAAACTATGATAAATTTGCTATTAATCACGCTAATCAAGATAAAACGAATGACGATGATAAGAAGGAGATTGATCGTCTAACTAAAGAATAAATACTCTTAAGTTAGCTCATGAAACTACCTTGGAAGATCATTGAGAACTTTTAAAGACTCATGAGAAGCTACGCTTTGAAAAGCTCAACATAGAGCAAGAGCATCAGTTTTTAAAGGCAATCAATGATGATCTTCGCAAGAAAAGTTCTTCTTACATTGTCAAGTGTTTACTCTTGTCTACTTACATGCCACAAGTTAAATCTAGCAACAAAAGTAAGAAAGATTCTTCTTCTAGTAGTAACAATAATCATGCTAAATCCAATGTTTTGTTTCTAGTAGTTCTCTTGATTCCACTAATGATTCTCTTAGCCAAGTTACGCTTGAGAAATAAAATAGCTTATTGAAGGGAATTATAGAGAAAGGTGTTTACAAGAGCCTTGTCGGAAGTAAGCAATTTGAGGAAATTGTACGCAAGCAAGGAAGGCACCGGAAGAACCAAGGTGTTGGTTTTGAACGAAAGTTCAATGCCAATGGAGTTGAATGGGAAGAAGATCAATACCCCAAGACAAAGTTTGTTCCTCATCAAGAGAAGTATGATCCTACTTCTTTCCAAGGGACACAAGCTCAAGATGATCTTCCACCACAAGACCACAAGCTAAAAGGCAAGGATAAGCTTCAAGAGAAGATTGATGCATTGGAAGAAGCTCCCAAGGCCTTGGTCAAGTGGGTTCCCAAGACTACATCAAGTTCTACTTCATCAAGTACGACTACAACCCCAAGGATTCCCATCAAGATGATGTGGATTCTGAACAAGAAGAACTAGATAGTTCTTGAGGGTGACTCCGTCAACACACTTCACTCATATCATTTTGGCAAGAACAAGTGCAAACAACTTCCATATCTTGCACTCGTTCAAGGAGTCACAAACCCTCTTGTTGGTAAGACAAGGGACAAGGTAACCTAATGCTTTCATGGACATCATCTTGTGTGTACATCATTCTATGTCTATGGATATCCTTGCTTGTTCCTTGTGGGACTAACCCGTGTAGGTATTGAAAGTGCAACTCACTCCAATGGATTGCTCCGAATGATCCACATCAACATTGAGTGTCCACATCTTCAACACCTACATGAAGTCATCATCGACAAAACCCATGGTTATTTCATCCCTCTTAGGGGGGATATCACATCTAGGGGGAACTTTACTCTAAGAATTAAGCTAAAGCAACTCTAACGGTGTGAACACAACAATGCTTTATGTAAAAGTGGTAACCCCACTTGTGCTTAAACGATGAGTATGATCAAATGTTCTCATTTGGATCCTAAGTCAATATACTCATATATAAATGACCTAGTCATCGCGAATTGCTTGATATATGCTAGAGTGTTTGTGCATGCTTTGCCACATATTTCATTTTCCATTTTATTGTGTGAGCATGTTGGTGCATATTTTACTCATTCGAGGACATCCACTTGTTGCTTTGATTGTTTGTCTCTTTCTTTTTTGCCAAGTGGATGGACAAGAATGCCTAAGAAGCTTCTCTAGCTATCTATGCTTTTCTCGTCTCAAACTCTATTCATGCTACATCACAAAGTCCGATCAAGTCAGATTCGAACCACTCTGTGTGAGGAGCACTTGGAGTCCCCGATTTGTCATAGACTTAAACTTCCAAATCCTCTTTGTGCATTTCGGTATGACCGAGTCATCCATTTCGGTCACATCGAGTTCACTAAGTTGATCTAGGTTTTCATCTCGGTGCAACCGATTTGAACAGTTCGATCACACTGAGTTGCAGTAATCTCTTGCGATTCTGCATCTCGGTGCCACCGAGTTGTTCCACTCGGTCACACCGGCAGGGTCGGGATATATATCTCCACGGGTGAGATTTTGGAAATTTCTTCAAAATTCCTCAGCCCGCGCGTATCCTACTCTACCTCCTTGGGTCTCCGGATCATCTCCTCGCCGCCAGCGACCTCCCGCTGCTAGTTTCTGTCGCTATTAACGGGAATCTGCTCCACCGTTGCCACCTTAGGGAACTCCCGCCAAACTAGGGTATGAGTTCGACCCCTTGTGCTCTCTTTTTTACCTTCGATTCTAAGCACGGGATCAATGCCATGATCTTTGCCATGTATGAAATCAATCTATCCAGAGAAAACTTCCTTTAGGTTAAGTTTGATTTGAAAATTTAGGGTTAGGTCTCCGCTGAACTCATCTAGGACCGACTGAATTGTAGAAATCGGTCTCACCGATTTGGCTTAGGCCATTGCACATGCGCTTTTCGATCTGACCGAAAACTACAAATCAGTGTGACCGAGTTCAATTCTCTGTGAAACCCTAGCAATCTTGGTGCCACTGAACTGTGACTCGGTCTGACTGAGTTCACTAGTTTAGGTTCCAAATGTTGCTTCGGTATCACCGAGTTTATCAATTCGGTAGCTCCGAAATCATTTCAGTAGAGAACTAAAACTAAGTTTTTGACTCATTTGTTTTGCAAAAATCTCTGCACTTTGTGATGCTCATCTACTCTACCTCATCTATATCTATTCACAGGGTTTGCTGTCAGTTTGCCTGCCAAGATGTCTGACCAGAGTGATAGCCAGAATAAATCTAAAGAGCAAGTGCAAATGAGTGAGGCCACTAGTCCCTCAAGCAGTTATGACGATGGCAGTAGGAGCACTCCAAGAAACTTGCCAAAGGCAGCCACCAGGACAAGAAAAAAGAGAACCTCAGACTCTGAGGATGAGGACTATGTGACTGTTGAGGATGAGGCCACCTCAAAGAAGAAAGTGCTGAAGAAAGACTATGGCACTGCTGCTGCAACAAAGCCTGGTATGCATAAGAAAGCACCTGCCAAGAGACTGCCAACATCCAAGCCTAGGAAAGGTGATGTAGAGGAAACTATGGTGTTCACTCTTGAACCCAAAGAGACAGGAGAAGGCAAGAAGAGAAAGGAGAGGGTCAGGAAGACCATTGCCAGAGTCATTGGCAAGCCCTCCATGATGAAAGATCCATATGATGATGAAGAGGAAGAGGATGCTGCATCAACACCTAAGTCATAAAAGCTTATGGGAGATGCAATCAAGTCAGGGGCTGCTACTTATAAGCCCAAACCTGCTCCCAAAGCTGCTGCTCAAACCATCAAGTCTGCACCCAAGAGAAGCACCAGAAATATTCCTGCTGAGGAGAAGAATAAGGCCCAGTGCCTGAGATGGATGAAGAAGAAGATGCTGAAGCCCAAGTGCTCAGAAAGCTTAAACCAAAGATTCCATACCATAGTGACACTCATCCAGCGGCAGGGGACATGAACATCAGAAAGGATGCAGGATTGAGACTTTGGAGACAGTCTAATCCATATGTTGTGAGAAGGAGAACTGTTGTGGACTATACATTCCACACCAAAGGACATCAAGATTTCTATGAGACCATTCTGCTTGACAAGAAGCCAATTGTCTGTGATATGAGATGGGTTGATTGGGAATATATTAAAGAGAATGAAGATCACTTTCTAGGTGTACATGACAGCTTCAAAGCTTGTGGAGTTGACAAGTTCGTTGGATAGAAGCTCACCAAAAGGAATGATGAGCTAATCATGCAATTCTACTCCACTGCTCATTTCTATCCAGATGGAAGGATAGTGTGGATGTCTGAAGGTACAAGGTACCACTCAACTGTCGAAGAATGGGCAAAGTTGATCAATGCCCCAGAAGACCATGAGCATGATTTGGATGTGTATGCCAAGAAGAAGAAAGACCTCAACTCCATAGCAAATATGTATAAGGAAATTTTTGATAAAGCCCTGGAAACTCATATGTTGGGCTCAGTGAAATATTTGTTGTCTGGTCTACCTACTATCAATACCATCTTAAGGCATACTCTGTTGCCCAAATCTGGAGATCATAGGATGATAAGAGGACATTCAATCAAATTGCTGCACATTTTTGATGTGCCTCAAAAATTCAAGGTCATGAGTCTGATTGTAGAGACAATCAAGAGGACAGTTGCTGACCAAAAAAGATCTTGTGGGTATGCTCCACACATTCAGGTGCTCATCAACTCAAAGATGGGCACAGGCACTTACTTGTTGGACAAGGAGCATTTACCTCTCTACCCAGAATTTGAAGACAACATAGTTGTAATGAATGAGGATGAACCTTCATCAGTGCAAGCACAAGAGAAGAGAGCTAAGGCAAAGACAGAAAAAGCTGCAAAGATGCCAAGTGCTGAAGAGGCATCTCAAGTGTTCTTGAAGAGCAAACAAGATCAACTAGGATATCTGATCCAATCAACTTTGAGGATTGAGAAGGGCTTGGCCACCCTGACTCAGAATCAGGAGAGCTTGGAAAGGATCATTGAACAAAAATTCTATGATCTTGATCTGAAAGTGACTGAGATGCAGACGGCAGTTGAGCAACTCGAGGAGGAAGCAGAAGAGAAGAAAGGGAAGGCAACTACAGACGCTTTTCAGCGAATGCCAAGAGGTCAGAGGTCAGCTACAGCTTCAGTGCCACCTCCAGCATCCACTCCACTAGCTCCAGCTACATCGACTGATGCCTTCATCCTTGGAGTTCTCTCTACACCACCTCCTGAAGACCAAGCCTGAGAGACGCATAGCACTATGCATATTTGAACTTTTTGGTAAGTTGTTGCCAAAGGGGGAGAAATATGTATAGATCATAGGCTTCGAGAGAGAGTGTTGCCTTTTGTCTCTCTTGCTATTTGTTTGGTTGAACTTTATTGTGTGCTTGTTTGATACCTTATGTCCTTGTGTGAGATACTTGTATGATCATGTGTTTGTTCATATGCTACTTAATGTTTGCTAGGATGATATTATCTCTTATATCCATATATGATCATTCACCTTGCTTGGTGATGAGTGCATGCTTTTAATTGCTATCATTTTGAGTGCTCCACCAAGATGTATGTGACATGGAAGAGTAACCCATGATACTAATTGATTGTGCATTTCCATTCAAAAGCAAGTCTTAAATAATGCACAAATTTAGGGGGAGCTCTTGCTTAACACATACTTCCCAAAGCGACGATGTATTTCAATCTTATTATCATTTGTCGAAGCTTTGATCTATATGTTGTCATCAATTACCTAAAAGGGGGAGATTGAAAGTGCAACTATCCCTGGGTGGTTTTGGTAATTATTAACAACATATAGCTCATTGAACTAATGCTATTTCAAGATGAATATTTCAGGAAAGTTCAATGATTGGCATGGCATGGATTAGGTATGTGGACCCCTCAAAATGCTAAGGACAAAGGATTAGCTCAAGCTCTAAAGCTCAAGACTCTACATTTTACTTTTAGTGATCCAAGATCACATTGAGTCCATAGGAAAAGCCAATACTATTAAAAGGGGATGAGGTGTTGCTTAATGGCTTGCTTGCTCCAGATGCTTAGTGATATGCTCCAAAAACCCTCAACCATTTTCTCATATCCACATATGTCCCAAACTAAAAGTCAAACTCGGCCCCACCGATTTGATCTATCCGGCGCCATCGAGTTCATTTGACATAGCCACTGCCAGAAACCCTAGTCACTTCGGTCTCACCGATGATCTCGGTCTCACCGAGATGGGATTGCAAACTCTCTGTTTCCCTTTGTAACGTTTCGGTCTAACCAAGATGAGCGATCGGTCCCACCGAGTTCGCAATGCAACTGTTTCCCCTTCGTAATGTTTCAGTCTCACCGAGATGAGCGAATTGGTCCCATCGAGTTTGCCTGACCAACTCTCTGGTTAGCTTATTACCAAAGTCGGTCCCACCGAGTTTGTGTAATCGGTCTCACCGAGATTACATTGTGCCCTAACCCTAAAGAAATTGGTCCCACCAAGTTGACATGTCGGTCCCACCGACATGACTAACAGACACATTATGAACTAAATCGGTCTGACCGAGTTTCATGATTCGGTCTCACCGAGTTTGGTAAATTGTGTGTAACGGTTAGATTTTGTGTGGAGGCTATATATACCCCTCCACCCTCTCTTCATTTGTGGATAAAGCCATCAGAACATGCCTACACTTCCAGCATTCATTTTCTGAGAGAGAACCACCTACTCATGTGTTGAGGTCAAGATATTCCATTCGAACCACATATATCTTGATCTCTAGCCTTCCCCAAGTTGCTTTCCACTCAAAACATATTTCCACCAAATCCAATCCTATGAGAGAGAGTTGAGTGTTGGAGAGACTATCATTTGAAGCACAAGAGCGAGGAGTTCATCATCAACACACCATCTATTACCTTTTGGAGAGTGGTGTCTCCTAGATTGGTTAGGTGGCACTTGGGAGCCTCCGTCAAGATTGTGGAGTTGAACCAAGGAGTTTGTACGGACAAGGAGATCGCCTACTTCGTGAAGATCTACCCTAGTGAGGAAAGTCCTTCGTGGGCGATGGCCATGGTGGGATAGACAAGGTTGCTTCTTCGTGGACCCTTCGTGGGTGGAGCCCTCCGTGGATTCATGCAACCGTTACCCTTCGTGGGTTGAAGTCTCCATCAACGTGGATGTACGATAGCACCACCTATCGGAACCACGGATAAAAAATCTCTGTGTCTACATTGCGTTTGCTCCCTCAAACTCCTCCCTTTACCTTCATGTGCAATATCTTACATTCCGCTGCTATATTCTTAGAATTGCATGTGTAGGTTGATTGCTTGACTTGTGTAAAGTTGCTAAAATCTGCCAAGACTTAAAATTGGGAAAAGACTAGATTTTTATTTGGTCAAGTAGTCTAATCACCCGCCCCCTCTAGACATACTTTTGATCCTACACCAACCTATATATATGTGGGAAGGGGGGGCGCCTACAACATAGAACAACAACTGTTAGCCGTGTGCGGCGCCCCCCTCCACAATTTACACCCCTGGTCATATTGTCGTGGTGCTTAGGCGAAGCCTTGCGCAGATCACTTCACATCACCGTCACCACACCATCGTGCTGACGGAACTCATCTACTTCCTCGACACCTTTCTGGATCAAGAGGGCGAGGAACGTCATCGAGCTGAACGTGTGCAGAACTCAGAGGTGCCGTACATTCGGTACTTGATCGGCCGGAGCTAGAAGAAGTTTGACTACATCAACCGTGTTGTCTAATACTCCCGCTTTCGATCGACGAGGGTATGTAGACACACTCTCCCCCTCTCGTTACTATGCATCTCCTAGATAGATCTTGCGTGGGCGTAGGATTTTTTTTTGAAATTGCATGCTATGTTCCCCAACAGCACCACCCTTTCCACCCTCTGGTACACCGCCCACCTCCATCACCCTCTGGTCCGGAAGTGGTACCTGCCCACCATCGGTCCTCGTGCTCGCGCGGGGGTCGGCGTGCACGAGGACGCCCGAGTCCGAGGCACATGTAACCCGGCGGGAGCGACAGCGGGCGAGGGAGAGGGAGAAGGTGATGTCCGCGCGTCGGTCGATCCCAAGGCCGCGCTTCTCGTGTCGGTCCTCCGGCGCTCTCCCACGACGGCGGAGACGCATGCGCGGCGTCTTCGCCGCAAGAATGCCAAGGCGCTCCGACTTGCCATCGAGTTGTCAGGCATGAGGTGCGGCTGTGACTTTGACCTGACGGGCGGCTCCACTTCCAGCTCGAGCTCCGACGACGACGCACGTCCGCACGCCGACGCTTACACGGAGGAGGGGCACAGCCACGCCGACGATCGGACGGGAAAGGGACCAGCGAGGAATTGATGATTTCCTCTGCCCTTCCCCATTCTGGTTATATTTTAAGTATGTTTTAAGTTGTTTGCAGTGTGCTACAAAGCATATAAGTACTAAAAAGTTCTCCAAAATCCTAGGCGGGCCATGGCCCAGGTCGGCCCCAACAAAGCTCCGCCCCTGGCGATTTCTTCTTTTTTTTTTTTTTTGAAACGGACCCTGGCGACGTTGGACACGCACGCGCACGGCGGCCTGGCGCACCCGGCGACGTGGTCACGGCTACGCAGCAGCAAGTGGACGGCGTGGTCCAGAGCGGGAAAAGGAAAAGACACAGTTGATTAATTTTTTTTCGTTGTTTCGCGTGCTCGTCAGCTTATCCTGGGCCTTTTCCACGCAACTTGTGTGTGTGTGTGTGACGGCTACGGCACTGGACTGGACTAATTAGCCGGATTTATGACTTGCTTGTTGTGTCCGGCTGCGCGGGTAAAGGAGAAGAGATAGCCCACGGAGAAACTGCAGGTCCCGCCGGAACGCCCCTTGATTCTCCGTAGTGTACAGCGATTCCGGCCTGTCCGGGGCCGGGAAACAGGAAGGATTTGTTGTGGTGAGCTCCACCATGGCAACCATGCCGTTTTTTCTTTCTCTTTTGCGAGGGCAGCCGTGCCGTCTTTGCTTCGGGTATGGCACAAGATCGAGGTAGACGTTTACGAGTAATGCTACAATTGGAGGCTTAGAGCAAGACTAATATTATAGTCAGTTGATGGCTATATGATGCTGTCATGCTCATACAAATCAACATTTATAGCCTCTCATATAATAATAAGATTGGCTATTAGATTAATTTTGTTTTCACCTTCTCTCTTTCCATTTTTCTATATTTATTGTATTTGCCTAAGAGCATGTGTGAAAGTGAGCTCTTGCATGATAGCACAGTCCCCATATTTTCCATGTCTCTCCACTTCATATAGAAAAAGGTAAAAACACGCATCACGTAAGCGGCTATAAGCTCCCTAATATACTTGCTCTTATGGGCTGGTCTTGCATATCAAGACTTACATACTGTTGTGGTACTAGCACAATGCCCGTGCATTGGTACGAAATTATAGAATGCGAGGAGTTAGGTCACTGGCTTAAGAACTTGTAAAAATTTGATGTCATGTCGTGTTTGTGCACAATTCACGATTAAAAAGAGCAAAGATGCAACCAAAACATGCAATAGATATTGGAGAATCTTAACCGATCATAGTAGGTCCTTTGATGGACACAACATCTAGAGTGTCGTAACACATGAGAGTAGACATCAGTAAGTTTTTTCTTGAAAACCACCCCCATATAGTATTAATTAATCTAAAGAAATATTCTTACAATCATTCGTTACAGCATACACCACGCCGGGCAGAACAAAATTAAAAAGAACCCCATAGTCTCATCTGCCACTCCATTGGCAATCCGAATTATCTTTGAAATATTAAAATTTTGGATCATCCTGAAGATATTCAGAGCCTCATTCATCAGGTCAGCCAGAGGGGACCTGTCAAGCTTCTAATTTGCAAGAATGTATGAAAGCACAGTTAGTCTCTAAAGTAATAGATTGGTGAAGGGTGATATATATATAAAGTCCCGCAAGGAAGGCGCGGAGCTCAGCTTCATTCACACTGGTACACCGATCAATTAAATCCCACGAAGAAATAATAATTTCTCCAGAAGAATTACAAGCTACAACCCCCACACTGGTTGCATTAGTACTCTCCACAATACTGGCGCCAACATTGATCTTGATACGGTCATTAGAGGGAGGTGAGACCACATGATCTTTTAATGGTGCATAATCAGCTACAACTCCACTCACCATTTCCTCACCTTTGTTGCTAGCGTCCGATTGAACGGTGTCGTGATTGGACGTGAAAGTGGCCCGGTACTTGTCCACAAAACATGCAGAGGCATTAACAGATTCTTTCCCCTCTCAAAAATTAAATCATTTCTCAAATGCCATGCTCGCCAGAAAAGGAACAAGATTTGTTTTCTCTGCTGCAAGCTCAATTGCGCCAGCAAAATCAATAATCAATCTGGTCCCGAGCACTTGAAGAACTCTTCATCCGGAATATTCCACAACTCTATCAAAGTATCAAGCCCAGTCGTAGAGCACGAGCTTTAGAACAACTTACGAGAACATGAAAACTGTCTTCATCTTCTACACCACGAACAGAACACATACCCGAATCAGTCTGCTGGTGGTAAACTCTATTCATCTGGGCCGCCAAGCTATTGGTTGCAGCTTGCCACGCAAAAAGCTTGATCTTCTGAGGGATATTAGCCTTTCAGATTAACTCCCAAATCCCTCTTTCCGCCTCTAGTTCGCCACTAGATTGACCAACTATCCTTCAATTTAAGCGCAAAATTGCACCCACTTTTAATAGAAAACATACCATTCTTCTCATGGTGCCACGCAACAAAATCCCCATCCCTAGAGGCCTGAATACGAATTTCAAGAATTTCCTCCGCTTCATGTGGATAGAAAAGGTACTTAATCAGATTTTCATCCCAACACTTACGCCCGCTCATGAATAAATTGGATACCCACTTCGACCTGGTATTATGCCTTGAGTTGACCGCACGAGGTCGTGCATCGGATAAAAGAACAAGGTCTATCGTCACTTTGTAATTACAATTTTTTCACTCTCTTGTTCTCTGATTGGAAATTTTGGTTGGAAAGAGAAAGTGAGAAAGAAGAGCATAATTTTGAATTGGAGTCACAATTTTGTATTTGTTACTGTGTATTCTATAAGTATTTCTTTTACTTGCATTCTATAGGTGTTGGTCTCATATGAAAATAGTAGTGTATTTGTTATTTATGTTTGGTTCCACTTCCATATGTGAGTAAACTATTTGTTTATTTATATCCCTTGGAAGGTTGCTAATCCCACATGTGGGTAGGCATGTAGTTGTTTATTGATGGACATAACTCCACCAACTTCAACTTTTATAAGTAGAAGAAAAAATCAACTGATTGAAAATCATGGGGTTCACACGGTGAAATTCAACGTGGATTAGTAGGAAAAGGACGTATGGCCCATAACTCCACCCAATAAGACTCTCTCCGTGACTTCACTGCATAACTCATATTTGTTTCCATTTTTCATTTTTCGCTTGGCTTATTTTGTAGGGTCAGGTGTGGACGACCGACATATTGCAAAGGAAAGGGTAACCAAATTGTGGCTTGTGTCAGCTTTACAAGAGGGAGACGGAGGCAACATCACACCTTATGTTCAAGTGTCACTTCTCCATGCCGTTTTTGGGAGGACGTCAAAGCTTGGCTTGGGCTTCCCAACATCCTACTAAATATTGGTTTCTTCTCCAATCGTTATGAAGTGATGGGATTTGTTGGTCATGACTAATGGCCGCACTCGGAAAGGAATTGCTTACCTCGTTATGCTTGTCTCATGGAAAATTTGGAATGAGTGGAATGCAAGACCGGTTCATTTCCCGTTTCAGTGTTGACCACCGCCACAATGGTCGACATGGAGGGCTCCTTTTGTGTGTTCCATAATATATACACCTATTTTAGTTCTTCCCATTCCACATATTCTAAGTGATCAATGAGGAAATCGAAGACCAATCTTTTTATTTGAGTAAAATGGGTTACCCCCAATATCTATTAATAGAAACCATTAGGAGTTCACAACATCTAAAATAAACCTACATCCAACACCAACATGCAAGACTACCTGAAGACAAACGCTATAGGAGCCAGTGGTCCGAAGAGTAAGGACACAACCCCTCTACAATCCCAGAACATCCAAAAGACCGATCAAACAAAGAGAAAGACTAAATTCTGGTAATTAGCAATGACTCCATTACATCAGCTAATATAAGAGGAGTATCAGCAACACAGAAACAAGACTTGACTAAAGATAAAACAGCTCAGAAACGACAACAAGAAGATCTTCACAACAACACCTTGGATATCAACGACACAAGATCCCCTATATAGTCTTTCCTTTCTTCCTTCAGCCACTTGTCATCTGAAGAACTCCAGAGCGCCAACCTCTAGTTGCATTGAAGATTTCACTTGCTACTCGTTCGAGTAGTTTTACCCCCCATATCAGCTCCCTTTTGTCTTTCCTGGTTTGTCTGCAAGATTGACTAAGAGTTAAGAAGAGCACAAGATCTGTGCAGAATCACAAAAAGATCCAGTATTCTCTTGCATTCAAAACATATTTTATTTCCGCAACTCCAGATAGACCATATCACAATAGATATGCCAACTAAAAGATTCATTTTTTTTCTTGACCATATTGAGCAAGCCAGAGGGTAAACAAAGTTTTCGTATCATTAGGAGGTTGTTTCAGATTAGAAGTGCATCTTAACAAGCACAACTACTAAACAATGAAGAAATGAATGCTCAATCCTGACCACAAAAATTAAACAGATCTATTGTTCCCAGACCAACCTCTTTTCAGTAAGTTATCTCTGGTAAGGATACCGTTTCTCAAAGTAAGGCATAGAAACACTTTGATTTCAGGTGGAGTTTTAGCTTTCAACAAAAACTTAAAAGGAAATTGCATCTCATTCAGGATTAACTGATTATAAAAGGATTTCACCGTAAATTTGCCATCATTGGTCAATGACCAAGTAATGATATCTTTGTTCTCATTTAAACTAATATCAAAACATGCATGCTTAATCTCATTCAATTGTATTAGAGTGTCACCTCATAGAGTCCTAAAACTAAAATGATCCCAGCTTTGTTCAAATACTTCAGCCACAACAAGTCCTTTTGGTGAAGCAAAGATTATACAATCTAGAATAAGACACATTTAAAAGTTTATCATCTATTCACCAATCTTCCCAGAAATGGGTGTTGGCACCATTACCTATGTTTTTCTTATAACATACTCCCTCCAATCCAAATTACTCGTCGCTGAAATGGATGTATCTAGAATTAAATTACATCTAGATACATCCATACGCGTGACAAGTAATTCGGAACGGAGGGAGTACTTATAAAACAAGGATTTCACAAACAAGATGCCAGACCAAAATTGAGAATCACCATGCTTATGTTTTATACCAGAAAGAGAAGCACCTTTAGCATATTTATTTAACAACGTGGATTGTCAGGGTCCTTCCTCTCTTTCCAGTTTCCAAAATTCATTTGGCTAATAAGGCTTTATTGAAGATATCAAGATTAATTATCCCCAAGCCTCCTTGTTCCTTGGGCTGGCACACCTCACCCCATTTGACAAGATGATACTTCTTCTTATCTTTATCTCATTGCCAAGTAATCCTAGCTCTGAAAAATCAGCCCTTTTCTCACTCTTTCTCAAACTAGATTGCACTAAAGCAATTCCGGCAGCAATATTGAGCATCCTGCTTTGCCAACAGGCACATCTATTTTCAATTATTATTTTCTCAACAGACTTACAATCTTTATTTCTAATCGAAGACCAATATGTGATGTCGATAATTAAAAAAAAGGCACCCGTCTCACACATCTCGAGGTGGTCGCACTTGTTTTCAAAGACGTAAAACAACAAGAATTAGTTAGTTACGCTAGGGCAAGCGAGGGCATCGGTTAGGTCTTGTGTGTTGTGATCTCACCTGGGTTTCGTGGAGTTTTCGACACCTCTATACTCCCTCTGTTCCTAAATATAAATCTTTTTAGAGATTCTAATGAAGCAAAATGAGTGAATATACGTCTTAAAATATATCTATATACATGCGTACGTACTCCCTCCGTTTCTTTTTAGTCTGGATATAAGATTTGGTCAAAGTCAAAATTTGTAAAGTTTGACCAATTTTGTAGAAAAAAAAACATCTACAATACTAAAGCTACATGGCATGAAATTATTTTCATGATGCATCTACCAATATTGATTTAAAATTGTGAATCTTGATATTTTTTTATAAACTTAGTCAAAGTTAACAAAGTTTGACTTTGACCAAATCTTATATGCAGACTAAAAAGAAACGGAGGGAGTAGTTCGTAAAGTTCGTATTGAAATATCTGAAAAGACTTATATTTAGAGAAACGGAGGAAGCATGTCACTCTTTTTGGTCTAATATATGAAAGTGCAGTGCTCCTGCCGTTTTCTTGATAAAAGAAAAAAATAAAGAAAAGGGGCAGCTCATCGCCAAAGCTCACACGAGATCTATACGTGACCGAGGTGCGCACCCCCACCGCACCGCCCCCAGAGAGCTGGATTTCATACGGCGCCAGAAGATCGCATCACCAGGCCACCACCCTGGAAAGATCCCAACTTGCACCGGAAGAATTCAGGGATGACTAACATTGCACGTGCGCCGGGAGGCAAAACCAAAGTTAATAAGTGAGTAGTATTTTGATCACTGCACCGCACTGCAGCCTGCCTGCGGGTCAGATAAAATGCTTGTTAACTGACGGACTGAGAGTAGAGTTCCAGGGAAATTCAAGATGCCGGTCAGATATCTGGCCCCTCTCCGCAGCTGCATGATTGATTTGATTCGATCCGGCCATCGACTTCCCGGCCAGGCAGCCAACGGGTTCCCTCACACTCCTCTCCTACCACCCATGGTTTCGTCACCGAGCACAACCAACGGCACGCATGCAAACAGACAAACAAAAGCGGGCTGGCTTCCGTGCCCTCCGTCGTATATAACCCCGGCCCGGTCACCTCCGTCCGCCAAACAAACAAGCAAGCGTGCCGAGGTACACCACCCGAGCACGCACGCACGCACGCACGCATCACTCTCCTCTCCGGAGCAACGGCGGCCGTGCCTGCCACGCGCGCGCGAGCGTACGTACACATGGGAGAAGAGGTCGCCTCCACCGCTACGGCGGCGGCGCTCTCGTCGGCGTCGATGATGGCTAAGGCGGCCGTGAAGGGGGACGAGGAGCGGTTCGTCATGGTGGCGTCGAGGTTCTTCCGGGTGAAGCCGGGCGCTGCTGCCCGCCGCCACCACTTCCTCGACTCGTGCTTCCTCTGCAAGAGGAGCATCTCCCGCGACCGCGACATCTTCATGTACAAGTACGAGCAAGCTAAATTTATCTTTTATCTCCACGGGGAGAAGATCACAACTTCAGAAGTGATGATTCTTGGTGCTGATGCGGGCGTTGGTTAATGGTCTGTGCAGGGGTGACGCGGCGTTCTGCGGCGAGGAGTGCAGGCAGGACCAGATGGCCATGGACGAGGCGCTCCACGCGGCGGCGCGCCGGCACCGCAAGCAGGCCGCGGCCGAGCAGGCTGCCGGCACCGCGCGCCGCGAGGCGGCCGGCGCGACGACGGCGTCGACGATGCACCGCAGGCCGACCATCGCCAACCTCGGCGCGGTGGCGCGCACTCCCGTGGCCGCCAGCTAGCAAAATATGCTTGACGGCTCGGCGCGCCGGCAGCTGCGCATGCACCATGGATCGATCTTCCTTAGCTAGATCGGCAGGTGGCTAAGAAGTAAAAACGGACTGATCATAACGGCGGTTCGACCGAATGCTAGCGATCAAGAGGGGAGAGATGTATAGTTAAGAAGACATGGATCTCAAAATGTTTTCCTGCGTGTTATTGCTGCGTACGCTAAAGTAAAGTGGATCATCAGCTCTTCTACATACTACTAGCTGGAGTTCATCGATCTAGCTTAGCTTTCGGGTCTTCTTCGGGACACGTTAATCTGAGCGTGTGCTCTTCTTCTCAATGATATGATATCCTGCTTCCTCCTGTGTAAACTAATCTTCTGCATCAGCACTAGACGTATCCTTTTCCGAGCTTATGTTACAAGAAGAACCCTACAGGACCGGATCCATAGTAGCAATTGGCACCACTGCGTTTTTCTAATAATTTTCTTAAAGAACTTCAGAGTGCCTCTAGCGACTTTTCTTAAGATAAAACTGCATAAATATTTACATAAGAGCGCCCATCATGTCGCTCTCTGGGCCGTAGATTCTTCACAAGATATTTGCAGAAATTTGGTTCTTAGGAAGAAAGCTTCCTACCAGGAGAAATGTGCAAACAAATTCCTGTAAATCAATCATTTCCATCTACTTTGGTTGAAAGTTGTTTCTTTGTTGCGCCTTTACTGTGTCCTATACTCCTATCCAAATGGCGACTCTATAACTTTGTTGTGTGTTGCGCTTCATTGCTGTCAAGCTCATGGCCAGGGAACATCTTACATGAGTTAGCAACTCCGATCGCAACGATCAGATCACCGAAACAACAGATCTTTCCATCTCGCTTTCAGTTCTTATTACAAAGGAAAATCCTGAGGTGGAACTTTTTTTCTTGATTTGCGCCTGTCAGCTTCTCTATTGGAAAACAGACATGAATGACCGCCCTACTTGGAGGCCCTTTTATACAGGAGGGCAACAGGAACAAGTGGCAGTAACTATCGGCGACACCCCAGCGCGCCTATTGGCAAACTTTTTCCGTGGGACAAAAATTTAAAATTCGCAAACCAATCATGCAACATCCAGAATCAGCCACTTAACATATTCCTGGAACCAGTGGCCGGAGAGAATGAGAACACACAGAAAAATAATGAACTACCAAGACATAAATAAAGGCCATGATGGTTGATTCAATTCTACTTTAAGATATGGTGTATGGTGTATGGTTCCAGGTTTAAAATCAACGGAGCCATCAACAATTGCACACGCGACCGAATAAATAATAATCAGTAGTGACATGCCACTGGAGATATTCCAAGAGCTGGAGTGTGACAGCAAGTAAAGAGCAAAGTCGTAGGCCCTCCAAGGCATCAAGCTCACGCCTGAGAAGGACAGGAGAGCCTATGAATGTTGGAACAAGTGCTTGCAAAGGAGAGGGGCGACCGGTGAGAGCGCCACGACGGTAGAGAGCGATGGAATTCTACTTGACAGCAAATTGCACTTTATTCTATGCTACCTTCTCTTATGCAGCAGCAGCAGCTGATCTTATCACCCCTAAGAGAGGGACTTGCCACTTGTGAGTGACCTCCATTTGGCGGCAAGACCCGGTCTTCCAGTACTACGTGGAAGAGCTACAGGTTTTCGACTCCGGGACTCAATGACACCTTATGCAGACAGATTTCGATGATCCTACCATACCAGTAGTTTCTCAACTTCCGGCGGCATGTGTATAACTCTTTTTGTTAGAGCACTTGCAAATAATACAAATGTGCAAGATGTTCAAAACCATATGCAGCTAGAAACACAATGGTAACAGAGAAAGGAGGAAACAAATAAGTACAAAGCATGGCAATCATGTCGATTCAGGATCATGACAGGGCATAAAAGAAAAAAGAGAAACGGAAAGAGCACAACAATCTCCAGCCCGGAAGGAAAGATGATAAGGCACAATCTGTTCAGTCATAATCGTCCACTTCAGATCTGTTCAAATGTGCAATTAATCTAATCATAAAACTTTCTATTATTCAAGCACATGGAAGATTGCTCCACAAAATGGTTATTTTCTTGGATGTTTGTATGAATATAGACTGAAGTGAATAAGCAATATGTACCTCAGTAGATCTTATAACCCAAAGGCCAGGTCAAGATGCTTCCTTGTTCAAGCTGGTTTCAAGCAGGTTCGAAAAATTGGCATGGAAGAATTACACTACTCCCTCCGATCCAAATTAACTGTCGCAGCTCCAGCAAAGTTGTACTGGAGCTGCGACAGTTAATTTGGATCGGAGGGAGTATTAGTTCTGCAACTTTGCGTCCTATGCCTGGCCCGTGAGGTTTCATTAGAAAAGATAGCTTGGATATGACAATGCTTGAATGGGCATGGTGTCTTTTCCTCTTACCTTCCAGTCGACCAGCTGCTAACATGCATCCTACAACATGTCTAATTCGCTAAAGCAAGAATATGCATAACAGGTCAGAAATTAGATGCCAAAAGGTACTTCAGAATGGAACTTCAAAGCTCTACCAGCTACAAAGACAGCTGGCTTGCAAGAATGAATTATAGTGCTGAGAGTGACATATGCACTGTAAAGAGCTCATCGCACATAGAAAAGGACTACAGATATTTCAAAAATATCTCTCAGTGTACAGAAGGTTCATATCAAAATCATCCCTGTGCAGGTGGTCACGCGCAAATGGAAAGTCAAGGAAATGAAAACATACCATATAAGACTATTTTCTTTTAGTTTTTCAGACTATTCGAACCAGGAGTTCAATAATTTCATCGCATGCAAATCTGATCATAGTCAGCAGTAGAACGCATCACTAACTCTGGCAGGAGATGGATAGATCGACCTATGGGCGAATTGTTGAAGAGACCAAGGGTTTGATTAAGCAGATTTCGATGATCCTACCATACCAATAGTTTCTCAACTTCCGGCGGCATGTATATAACTCTTTTTGTTAGAGCACTTGCAAATAATACACATGTGCAAGATGTTCAAAACCATATGGTAAATGAACTAGAAACACAATGGTAACAGAGAAAGGAGGAAACAAGTACAGAGCATGGCAATCATGTTGATTCAGGATCATGACAGGGCATGAAAGAAAAAAGGGAAACAGAAACAATCTATCCAATTGTGAGCCTGTCTTGTGCCTCTCCAGCCCAGAATGAAAGATGACAAGACACAATCTGTTCAGTCATAATCGTCCACTTCAGATTTGTTCAAAAGTGCATCTAATCTAATCATAAAACTTTCTATTATTCAAGCACATGGAAGATTGCTGCACAAAATGGTTATTTTCTTGGATGTTTGTACGAATATAGACTGAAGTGAATAAGCAATATGTACATCAGTAGACCTTATTATAACTCAAAGGCCAGGTGAAGATGCTTCCTTGTTCAAGCTAGTTTCAAGCAGGTTCAAAAAAAACTGGCACGGAAGAATTATACTATTAACAACTGCACTAGTTCTGCAACTTTGTGTCCTATGCTAGTACAAGTAGCATTGACAAAGGTTCTCAATTCCATGTTTGAAATGCCTATGGCCCGTGAGGTTTCATTCGAAAAGATAGCTCAGATATGACAATGCTTGAATGGACATGGTGTCTTTTCCTCTTACCTCCTAGTCGACCAGCTGCTAACATGCATCCTACAACATGTCTAATTCGCTAGAGCAAGAATATGCATAACAGGTCAGAAAATTAGATGCCAAAAGATACTTAAGAATGGAACCCCAAAGCTCTACCAGCTACAAAGACAACTGGCTTGCAAGAATGAATTATAGTGCTGAGAGCGACATATGCACTGTAAAGAGCTCATGAAACATAGAAAAGGACTGCAGATATTTCAAAAATATCACTCAGCATACAGAAGGTTCATATCAAAATCATCCGTGTGCAGGTGGTCACACGCAAATGGAACATCAAGGAAATGAAAACATACCATATAAGACAATTTTCTTCCAGGTTTTCAGACTATTCGAACCAGGAGTTCAATAATTTCCTCGCATGCAAATCTGATCATAGTCAGCAGTAGAACGCATCACTAACTATGGCAGGAGATGGATAGATTGGCCTATGGGCGAATTGTTGAAGAGACCAAGGGTTTGATGAAGCAGACTGAGGAGTTTAAAGTGAGTTGGGTTCGGCTACTGCAAACGGAGCGGCTCATAATCTTTCCAGGGATGGCTGCACTCATAAACTTTGTAAAACGTGGTTGCATGTACCTCCAGGGTCTATTTTGGACTTGGTTATCTAGTACTCCCTCCGGTCCTTTTTACTCTGTGTATTAGATTGTGTCAAGTCAAACTTAGCAAACTTTGACCAAATTTATATTAAAAAATATCAACATCTACAATACCAAATATATATACTATGAAACTACATTACATAATGAATCTAACAACATTGATTGGCTATGTGAATGTTGATACTTTTTTCTATAAATTTGGTCAAAGTAAAAATACTTTGGCTTCGAACAAAACTTATATGCAGAGTAAAAAGGACCGGAGGGAGTAGTTTGCCAAGCGTGATGAATAAATAAATGCAGCGAGTTTTCCCTAAAAAACACTCTTGTGCACCAACAGCGGATGTACAACACTGTTATACAAGGCAAGAAAAGGTATTGATGACCAAATCAAACTGTAGAAAAATTAGTTTGCGTAAAACTATAGAATAGTTGACAGCAAAGTGAACTTTATTCTACCCTCTCTTATGCAGTAGTAGTTGAACTTATCACTAACAGAGGGACTTCTGATGAGTAATCTCCATTGGTGGTTAACCCATTCTACTATGGAAGAGCTACAAGTTTTAGACTCCAGTTCGCTGAACCCTTTTTCGCAGAAACTTAAATGGCCCAACTCGCTCTTTGTTAGATCACTTGCAAATAATGCATCTCGGAAGTATAATTAGTCAACCATGAACCATATGGCAAAATATTACATAGAATGAACAAAACATACCACGGTAGAAGAGAAAGGAGCAAACAAATAAGTATAGCGCATGACAATCATGTAGATTCAGGATAATTGTGAGCCTGTTGTGTGCCTCTCCAACCCAGAATGAAAGATGACAAGACACAATCTTTTCAGTCATAATCGTCCACTTCAGATATGTCCAGCTCTTTTGATTTTTCCAAAAAGTGTGTCTAATCTAATCATAAAATTTACTGTTATTCATGCACATGGAAGATTGCTGCACAAAATGTTTATATTCTTGGATGTTTGTATGAATATAGACTAAAGTGAAAAATCAATGTGTACTTCACTCCATTTTACAGTAGATCTTATAACCCAAAGGCCAGGTTTGGAGGAAGGAACTTCGAGTGAACAAGATGATTCCTCCTTCAAGCTGGTTTCAAGCAGGTTCAAAAAGCTGGCATGGAAGAATTCTAGTATTAACAATTGCACTAGTTCTGCAACTTTGTGTCTATGCTAGTACAAGTAGCATTGGCATGGGTTCTCAATTCCATGTTTGAACATGCCTATGGCTCATGCAGTTTCATTAGAAAAGATAGCTCACATATGAAGGTGCTTGAATGGACATGGTGTGCCTTCTCCTCTTACATCCTAGTCGACCAGCTGCTAACATGCATCATACAACATGTCTTAACTCATTCGTGCTAAAGCAAAAATGTGCAGCACCAGTCAAGAAGATATTTCTGAATGGAACATGTGCAGCACCGGTCAAGAAGATATTTCTGAATGGAACTTCAAAGCTCCACCAGCTAGACAGAAAACTGGCTTGCAAGAATGAATTATTGCGCTGAGAGTGATACGTGCATTTTAAAGGGCTCATATCACACAGAAAAGGGCTACAGATAACTTTAAATAATCTCTCGACGTATAGACAGTTCATATCAAAATCATCCATGTGACACTGAGGAAATGAAAACAGACCATAAGAATATTTTCTTCCATGTTTTCTAGAATATTCAAACCAGGTGTTCAATAATCTCATGGCATGAAAACCTGATCACGGTCATCAGTAAAATGCATCACTTATTCTGGTGCGGTGGAAATGGATTGGATAGTGCTCTTCCCACTTCTGTTTTCATATTTTAAAAACAAATATGAATGTGAATACGGATGTTATCAGATATGAATGCAGAGCGGATGTTACTCAAATACGGATACATATCGAGTGTTTACTCGATTCGGAACATGTACTACTAATAGCGACATGTTAGTTGAGGAGAATAAGTCAATAGCTATGTGACACAAAATAATCAACTTGCAACATACAATAAGACATTGATAGAGAGTTTTATGAATAAATACTACTATAATGCATAACAATTTCCAAGTTTAATCGCAGAAAAGGTAAAATGTGACCACTTCTTAGGCTTTTTATGTTGGACAATTGGCATATTCGAGCTAGAACTGCCACAATTAGCTCATGTAATTTTATTCGGCTACGGATATATCCACTTCCATATCCATATTTGTGTCAAAAATCTCATACTACCATATTTGTATTTGTATTTGTAATAAAATAAATCCGGATACCTTCCATTTCCATTTTAGTTCGGGTGCGGATATTTCAGATACGGATAGGCATTTTCTCGCATACAGATATCGGATATTTCGGATTATCCACTGCCACTTTCCAGCTTAGGTGCGCCACGAGAGCGAATGTACACCATTGTTATACAGTGGAAGAATTGATGACCAAATCACACTGTATCAAAATTTGTTTGCATAAGAAAAGCACAAAAGGAAACCTGCTAAACATAGGTCTACTAATTGCTTAGATCTTCATCTGAAAATGTTTCTTTTTACCAGAACTGCTTGGCAACTCTTCTAATACTCACCTCCTTGACACTGTAGAGCAGGATCTGTAAACATCATAAGAATGCTCGATCAGTCTTTTCTGTGCAGTTAACTTGATTACTAGTTGTACCACTTCATTATAGAAGAACTATGGTGTAAGGCTCCACCAAACATAATTAAACAAACTATTTACAAGCTTTAGACCTCAGACTCAGAGTACAATCCATAGTGAGTGCAAGAACGCAGATAACGACCATTGGCTTTGTTCAAGCTTTTAACCCTCCTTGTACATTCTTAATAGTTGCCCTGAACAACACTCTTATACCATATTGACAAGGAAATTACACGATGAACAGAAGCCAGCCAATTGGTTAGTGTTTTATTCGATGAGGCACCATTGCAGGGAATATTGCGACCATGGCTCAAGACAAACGAAGGGATAACCAAAACCGGTCCATCGCAGACATCAACAGACATGCCAAAAATTACCATCTCCCCTTTCTTTCAAAATAGCACCATAAACCAATGTATTTACAACTTTACATCTAAGCAACTTACTGACTACTATGATTTAAGCACATTGGCTGCATCATCGTCTTGTTTTTCAGTCGAGCATTCTAAGCAGATCTGGAAAAAGAAGGAAGGGAAATAGCATTACCACACTATGGTTTGGGGTGAGCGTGTGAGTCGGAGGAGGGCGCGGCAGAGGTGGCCGTGGAGCCGCTGCGAAGGTCGTCGATGATGCCACCAAGCTCGCGCCGCGCAGACTCCCTCCCGAACATGAAGCCGTACCTGCGGAACAAGGGAGGTCCAAACCCTTAGGAACATGGATTTGGCTGGCTAGGGGGATGCTAGAACTGCACCGGATTGCAGGTTACCAGAAGGAGACGGCTGAGAAGACTCCGGCGGCAGCCACCGTCTGCAGCAGCGTCAGCTTCTTGGCCTGCATCTTCCGCTGGGATTTGGGGCTGGTGGGAGTTCTTCGTCAGCGGATAAGCAGCAGTGCGGAAAACCGTTGCTCAGACAGGCCTCGGCTAACCCCGGCTTCGGTGGTTGGACCCCTGGCCGGTACGTGTCGGCGGCGGCGGCGGCGGCGGAGGGAGTGGAAGGAGGAGAGGAAAGGAGAACCGGCGGCGCCTGGAGGAGAGAGAGGAGGAGGGGGATCCGCTACAGCGCCGTGCGTTCCGTGCCGTCCGATCGAAGTCCAGATCAGGCTCTTCCACTTTTTCATTTTTATGAAACTAGAGACCAAAAGAGAATAGAGAATTGACCGGTTAATTAACTGAAAACCAAACAAAAACATGTCGGTAAAACAGGACACCCAACCAAACTGGCTATCCACAAAGGCATACACACATCATCGAAGAGAGGACCTTCGTTGAGGTTGTCACTACACTGTCATTGCTTCTCCCCGATCAAGCGACTTCGACTTCACCGCACACGACCAACCAACTCTTCCACTTTCACCTGCACGAGTGTTATGTTACCCTCACATTTCATTCCATAGAGAAGATGAGAGGTGCACGTCGATGGTGATGGACATCCAACAAGTGGATGTGAAAGCGGTGAGAGGAAACAAGAGGTAGTCGTGATGGATTTTTTCATGTAAATAATAAGAAGCGTAAGAGGTAGTTTAGGCTACGTGTAGCTGCTCTGGGCTGTGGATTGACAACGGATCCAGTTTAGCTATTTGTTCCAACACTAAAATATTCTCATCAAAAGTTGGTTCCTAAAGACCAAACAAGCGCAACATAAGCCAGCCCAACGGTATGGAGCCTGTGGGGAAGTTGTTATGCAATATGTGCATGTTGAAGACATATTTTACAGGTTCATAAAAGGATTTGAAACTAATTGAGTATGTAGGCATACCATGCACCTAACATGTCGCAAAATTTCAAAAATTCAACTCACGACTTGGGGAACAAAAATAACAAATTCAACAATGGTATGCTATGTATAAAAAACAGTTGTATGTTGGAAATGAAAACACTACGTTAATGGGCCTAATTCATAGCTCGATCCGAATTCATTATTGTTCGTAACATGATTTGTCATTTTCGTTTCTCGAACCGTGAGTTGTCTCGTAACCAAAAAATTGCGGCATGAAAGATGATTATTGTTTCAATCTACTCGACTATGTCCATAATTCTCAATGCATTCTTCATAGATTTTCAGTTTACAGTGCACCGGTTGCCCAAAAAAACGTGAAAAGGGTCAAAGCCATACATTAAGTAGTACGATGATGGTTCGGTGAGTGACGACAGACCATGACGATATCAAATAGGTGGTGTTCTTCGAGTGCATGGGTTCGAGCTACAAGGATGAAAACTCTACGTCCAACTTTCATTAGTTAAACCAGGCATGGCGTTGTTCACGCGGTGCTTTTTTTTGTTGAAGGCATTACATGGAGCTTACTCATACCCCTCTCCATGGGTGAAAACTCATGATTTGGCCTCAGCGGTTGGGTCTAGCGACGACGGTGCTCACGCATCATTCCCTTCTTCGAGGCATCGTTATTGGAGCACCTAATTAACCGGTGTTGCCATCATGGATGGTTCTTGTTTGCTGCAGTAACTCAGTTGGTCATTTTTTCAACATTTTTAATTATTTGGTTGTATGCATCCTTGATGTATTGATAGCTCTTGAGACTGTGCTCATGCAGAGACCGCATGTACTCCCTCTGTAAACTAATATAAGAGCGTTTAGATAACTAAAATAGTGATCTAAATGCTCTTATATTAGTTTACGGAAGGAGTAATTGATATTCTCAATATTAATATAATCCCTTTGTTAGAAAAAAGCTAACCCTTAAGAAACACCCTTACATGAATTAGAAGGTACATCCAAATACTTGGGATGTTGAAGTCATTTTCCTCCTACATCCACTGGCCTGCGTGCAAAACGTGTTGCCGCATCTAGGCCTCCGTATTAGTAGATTAAATTTGTTGAAACCCATGAGCTTGTAAAAGTAGCTACCGAGAAGTCATCAATGTAGACTAGAAGATACTGGCAACCCTGATCCATATAGCAAATCGTCGTCCCTGAGAAGAAAACAAAAAAGAATGTCTAGATAAGGCCCTAGATATGGCCGTCGAAACTGAAGCTGGAGAGAAGCACAACTGTGTCATCCGCTATGTAAGACAATGCCACCGAGCCAAACATTAAAAAAAAAACTACGATCCAGAGAACCAGATATGGGGACACACCGCTCTCCACACGTCACTCAACGATGCTAAGAAGCACCGCCAAAATGAGGACGAGACTTATTCATGCTAACGGCGATGCCATCGTCTCACCAACTATGCGGTGAAATCTATCTATATATGTACCTAATAATAAAAGGGCTATTGTTTTTGGCGATACGTTACTGAAATTACCCCGAAAGTTGCAAAATATTACCCACCAATGCCACCTATAAGTGATAAAAAAAGTTTTACATAGGGGAATCCCCGCCTGGGTTGGCCCATGCAGTAGGGACCTTCTATACTGCGCTCTATGCACTGGGAGAAGATGCAGCACGCCCATTTGGGTCTGCCCATGTCCGGGCGGGCTGTTTTTTAAATTTTAAATTTTATTTTTCTTTTTCATTTCATTTTTTATACTTAAATAATTTAGGACATTAAAAAATCCAAGAATGAGAATTTTGTAATAAATTTTTTAATAAATCATAAAATGTTCGCCGATTTAAAAAATATTTGATTATTCAAAAAATGTTCGAAATTTTGAAAACAAATTACTGGGAAATAAAAAGGTTCATGATTTTTTGAAAAAAATATGTATTAACAAATATTAGTGAAATTTAACAAATTTTCGCCAATTCAAAAAATGTTCATGAATGAAAAAATATCCTAAAAATTCAAAAACTTTTCATGACTTACAAAATAGTTTATTCATTCAAAAAATGTTCGCTGAATCAAAAAATGATCATGCATTTCAAAAAATGTTTTTTAAATAAAAAATGTTCGTCAATTAAAAAAAGTGTTCCACCAATTCCCAAAAAACATTCGCCGTTTCAAGAAAATTATTAAAAAAATATTCACATTTTTTAAGAAAATGCTTGCAAATAGTATGATATGTTCATGGATTCAAAAAATGTGTATGTTTTAGAAAATGTTATAAGAATTGTAAAAGTGTTCACGAATTTGAAAAATGTTCATGATTTCATGAAAGTGAGAGTGATAGTGTATCTCGGTGATGCGGCAAAATGTGATCATAACCTAAAATCCTATGATTTATTAATTTTCGTTGAAACGCACGGAGCTTTTTGCTAGTCTAACCTAAAATCCTCATCCTGGGCGGTGGATGGAGAGAGGGGTCGTGATCTCACCGGAGGAGGTAGGCCCTAGCTCGTGGGGTTTCACAGGAGGGAGGGAGGGAGGCTAGAATTCAGGTGCATGAAACCGCATTCGCCTTGATCGTGGGTAGCGGCAATTGTGCATAACCGAATGCAATGACACCTTAATTGGTCGCACCAATACACCTTCGTGTCTCGTGATATCTCTACAGTCTATACAACTCTCACTTGGTCAGCATCCAATCCAGACATCCAGTACACTTGCGGATGCAGCGGAGAAACCGCGACTCCTCATCACTGATTCAGTGATCCTGACTACTACCAGTCTGCGTGCAGTGGTGCAGCTCACAGCCGTCGATCGGATGATCGATCGGTCACCTCTTGGGCGTCGCCGGGGCCGGCTCCATCTGCAGCACCCGCTCGAGCTCCTCCACGACCTCCGCCATCGCCGGCCGCTCCTTGGGGTTCTTGCCGAGGCACCGGTCCGCCAGCCTCGCCGCCTCGCGCGCGGCGGCCAGCGGGTACCGCCCGCCCAGCCGCGGGTCCATGATGGTCCTGAAGCTGTCCCCTCCGGGCGGGTGCCGCCGCACCCACCCCAGCAGCTTCTGCTCCTCCGCCGGCCGGCTGCGCTCCACCGACCGCCGCCCCGTCAGGATCTCGTACAGCACCACCCCGAACCCCCACACGTCGCTCTTCACCGTGAGGTGCCCCGTCTCGATGTAGTCCGGCGCCGCGTAGCCGTGCGTGCCCACCACCGCCGTCGAGACGTGCGTCCGCCCCTCCGTCGGCCCCTCCCTCGCCAGCCCGAAGTCCGACAGCTTCGGCCGGAACTCGCCGTCCAGGAGCACGTTCGACGCCTTGAAGTCCCTGTATATCACCTGCCACACTAAAACGCCGCCGGATCAGCCTCGCCGGACCGACCAAGAACCATCGAAGAACTCGACTGGCCGGCGCTGTCGACGGCGAAATTAACCTGGACTTCCGGGAGGCCACGGTGGAGGTAGTCGAGGCCGCGCGCGGCGCCGGCCATGATCTGCAGCCTCGTCCTCCAGGGGAGCGGCGGGTGGGCTCGGCTGAAGAGGTGGTCGTCCAGGGTCTTGTTGGGCATGAACTCGTACACCAGCAGCCTGTGCTTGCCCGCCTCCGAGTCCACCGCGCAGTAGCCCACGAGCTTCACCAGGTTCGGGTGCTCCAGGACGCCCAGGAACTGCACCTCAGCAAGCCACTGCTTGTGCCCCTGAAATCATCATCAGAAATCCCCATAAAAGATTACAAGATGGTTGATTAACGATTATGAATGAATGAATTCTGCTGCGATTTAATATGAGTAGTGTGATGCTGTCCCGATCGAGTGTGGAGCCTGGAGCGAAGTTCACGTGGTGGTTGAGCTCCGCGAATTCTCATTGAAGGTGACATGAGTGGGCGTCCTTGTCCCCCGTGGATACGTTTATTGCCATGCTAAGATTCTGAGCTCATCATGGAGCTCAAGATTTCTACTGGGAGCGATTCTCAAAAGAATCTAGGTTTCTGACCTGCAGGCTGCGCTGGTTGAGGCGCTTGACGGCGAGGACGACGCGGCCGCCGGCGGCGGAGCGGAAGAAGGCGCGGTAGACGGAGCCGAAGCCGCCCTCGCCGATCTTGAGCGCGCGGCTGAAGCCGTTGGTGGCGCTGCCGAGCTCCTCCAGCCCGAACACGCGCAGCCGCGCCGCGCCACGCTCCTCCGACAGCTCCTGGATGCTCCTCGTCGGCGTTGACGCCGACGACGACGCCTTGCTCCGCTTCGGCCCGTCCGGCTTAGGCTCCGCCGGAGGCTTGCCGCCGCCAGCCGGGCGCCGACGGCTCTTGCCGCTCTTGAACGCGAAGCACCCCATCAATTCAATCCGCAGGGTTCTCAAGACAGGACAAGCTAGCTGTCCACGGAGGCGAAGCAGTCCAAGAAGAGGGTCAGAAGGAACTGAGGAAGACCAAACCGAATAATTCCGGCACGGCGACACAGAGGGAGACGAAGGAGGTTAGTGGGCTGAATCAAGAGGAAGCGGATTTAGCTTTGGCAAAGACAAGCGGGTGTGCGTGGAAACGCGCGGCATGGGACGGGAGACGCATCGGCATATATAAAAACCGCCATGGATCATGCGGGGAATCGAGAGGAGATACGGACGTCGACGGTCAACGGACCCGGCCGCCCTCGCCCTCGTGGTGACGCACTGCCAGCGGTTGGTGTGCGGTTGCGCCGCGAACGCCGTCCAAGATATATATGCCCACAGCGCCACGTCAGACACACACGGCTAGCTGCTGCCCGGCCGTTTCTTTTTTCAGTTTTGCTAGAACTCATCTAGATGAGATATAATTTGGTCTCATTCACCTTTTATAGCCATTGAATGTGATGCTATAAGATGCGTGTATGCTGACGTGGATTGTATTTGTTCTTGTTTTCAAAGTGAATGAGACCAAATTATATCTCATCTAGATGAGTTCTAGGTACTCCCTTCTTTTTTCACCCAAATATGGGAGATCGGACATGCATAAAAACTTTTTCTTTTGAAATGGTCACGGGGGAAAGGCTCCCCACCTGAATATATTTCAAAAGGAGTGAAAGTTTACAAGAGTCACGTATTACGTGAGGAGAGGAAATCACGCCACAGACCGGCATGTTCCTTAAGTGCTTCCGTCTTAAGACGGTGAGACCACAGAATAAGGTCGTCTAGGATAGCCAAAATAGAACCTCTCGCATCAATCTCAACGTCCTGGAAAACCTTTTTGTTCCTCGCATCCCAAATTCTCCAGAGAATGATGAGGATTACAAAGGGGCGAATCGAAGGGGGCAAGGCATCTGGCAAGCTTGTGGTAAAGATCTCAGTGATCGGACTGAAGCGAGGTCGAATGCCAGTGCGGCGCCATATTCTGCGAGCCGCCGGGCACATGAAGAACAGGTGCTCCCGGTCTTCGACGGAGCTGTTGCATCTAGGGCAAGTGTCGTAAGAAAGAACATGCTTCTTGCGAAGGTTTTGGCGGGTGTTCAGACGGTCCAAGACCAAGAGCCAGCCAAAGATCATGACCCGCTTTGGCACCCTTGAGTCCCAAATCAGAGCAAGCGACGGGGTCGGAGAGGTGCTCATTTAGGGCTGCATAAGCCCCACGCGTGGTGAAGCTGTCACCATTCAACAGCCTCCTCGTGTCCGGGTCCTGGGAGGTTGTGACATCCAGCAACAAAGAGGTAAGAGAAGCAAGTTCTGCGGCAGCAATAGTGGTTAGTCGATTGCGAAGAGCAAGCTCGATCCCTTCCTGTAATATGGTGGCTACCAATGCATTTTGATTTGTGTGGTGAGAGAAGAGAGCAGGGAAGACTACTGCCAGCGGTTCTGGCAGGAGCCACCGATCTAACCAGAAGAAAGTGGACATACCATTACCAATGGTGCAGTGTGAGATCTCTCTAAGACTCTGAAGATGTTTAAAAATAGTTTTTGCAAGGAAAGAACTATTTTTGCCATGTCCAATGTGGAGAGGGGAGTGGTTTAGAATCCAGTCCTTCCAAGGAAGGTTATCAGAGTGTAAAAATTTGAAGGAAAATTTCAGCAGTAGACAAAAATTTTGTGCTCGCACGTTTTTGACACCTAGACCACCGGCATCTTTAGGCGTACAGACCTTGTCCCAAGCTACCAGGCATTTTTCCCCTGAGCACACCTCGCTGTTAGACCAGAAGAAGGAGCGTCTACGTTTGTCAATGGCCTCTATAACTTGGATGGGAAGAGAGAAGCAAAGCATGAAGTAGGTTGGGAGGCTATCTAAAACGGCCGACATAAGAACTAGTTTACCTTCGCGGGGGAGAAGGAGTGCTGCCCAGCCCGAAAGGTAAACGTCGCACCTATCGATAAGTGGTTGGAACACGGATGGTGGCAATTTGTGGGGAGAGAGAGGGAGACGCAGATATGTCTGCGGGAAGGAGGAAATGTTGGTGGCCAGATCAGAGGCGAACTTAGTAGCCTGATCGTGGTCAACATTTAGGGGGATGAAAGTGGTTTTGTTGAAATTAATTTGCAAACCAGTGGCGTTAGCAAAGTCGTCAAGAATCCTTTTGAGGTGAGCGGCGGAGTCCGGAGTGGCTTTGACTATTATGAGAGTGTCGTCAGCGTATTGAAGGACGGGACAAGGTAAGGTGGGACTAAGAGGGTGAAGGAGGATTCCATCCAAGTTTGCCTTGATAACCAGTTGTTGCAGAATGTCGGCGATGATAATGAAGAGGTAGGGGGAGAGAGGGTCTCCTTGTCGGAGGCCATTTTTACATTTGATCCATCTGCACGGAATGCCGTTTAGCATGACTGCCATGGAGCAAGTGTCGAGCACCGAGCTTATCCAATCACACCATCGAGTGGGGAAGCCACGGGCGCGAAGAGTGTGTAGGAGGGAGGGCCAGCATACCGAGTCAAAGGCCTTACGAAAGTCGAGCTTAACAACTAAGGTGGGAGCTTTGCGTTTTGCACAACAGTGGAGGATATCTGTTGCATAAAGGAAGTTTCAGGGATGTTCCGCGCAAAGAGGAAGCTTGTTTGATCAGCGTGGACGAGCAGCGGGATAAGAGGTTTGAGTCTGTCGGTGAGAAGTTTGGCTACTCCTTTGATTGGGCCGTTTTGAAGCGAGATGGGGCGAAAATCAGAGGGGGATCGAGCGTCTTGCAATTTTGGGAGTAGGATGATGAGGGCTCTATTAAGGCAGGAAATGTCACTAGAAAGGTGTTAGAATTCTAGAAAGAAATCTTTGATCTTATGTTTAAGGATGTGCCAGAATTTGCGGTAGAACCCAGGACCGAAACCATCCGGGCCAGGACTGGCCGATTGGTTCATGGAAAAGAAGGCAGTGGCTATTTCTGTTGGAAATATGCCCCAGAGGCAATAATAAAATGGTTATTATTATATTTCCTTGTTCATGATAATTGTCCATTGTTCATGCTATAATTGTATTAACTGGAAACCGTAATACATGTGTGAATACATAGACCACAACATGTCCCTAGTGAGCCTCTAGTTGACTAGCTCGTTGATCAATAGATGGTTATGGTTTCTTGACCATGGACATTGGATGTCATTGATAACGGGATCACATCATTAGGAGAATGATGTGATGGACAAGACCCAATCCTAAGCATAGCACAAGATCGTGTAGTTCGTTTGCTAAAAGCTTTTCTAATGTCAAGTATCATTTCCTTAGACCATGAGATTGTGCAACTCCCGGATACCGTAGAAATGCTTTGGGTGTGCCAAACGTCACAACGTAACTGGGTGGCTATAAAGGTGCACTACGGGTATCTCCGAAAGTGTCTGTTGGGTTGGCACGAATCGAGACTGGGATTTGTCACTCCGTGTGACGGAGAGGTATATCTGGGCCCACTCGGTAATGCATCATCATAATGATCTCAATGTGACTAAGTAGTTAGTCACGGGATCATGCATTACAGAACGAGTAAAGTGACTTGCCGGTAACGAGATTGAACGAGGTATTGCGATACCGACGATCGAATCTCAGGCAAGTAATGTATCGATTGACAAAGGGAATTGTATACGGGATTGCTTGAATCCTTGACATCGTGGTTCATCCGATGAGATCATCGTGAAACATGTGGGAGCCAACATGGGTATCCAGATCCTGCTGTTGGTTATTGGCCAGAGAGCTATCTCGGTCATGTCTGCATGATTCCCGAACCTGTAGGGTCTACACACTTAAGGTTCAGTGACGCTAGAGTTGTTATGGGAATTAGTGTGCAGTTACTGAATGTTGTTCGGAGTCCGGATGAGATCCCGGACATCACTAGGAGTTCTGGAATGGTCTGGAGGTAAAGATTTATATATGGGAAGTCCTATTTTGGCCATCGGAAAATGTTCGGGATTTTTCGGTATTGTACCGGGAAGGTTCTAGAAGGTTTTGGAGTGGGGCCCACCTGCTTGGGAGGACCCACATGAACGTGGGTAGTGGGGGCAAGGCCCCACACCCCTGGTCAAGGCGCACTAAGATCCCCCCTTAGAAGGAATAAGATCATATCCCGAAGAGATAAGATCAAGATCCCTAAAAAAGGGGGATAACAATCGGTGGGGAAGGAAATGATTGGATTTCTTTCCTCCCACCTTTGCCAACGCCCCAATGGACTTGGAGGACAAGAAAACAGCCCCCTCCACCCCTATATATAGTGGGGAGGCGCATGGGAGCTTCACCCTTCCCCTGGCGCAGCCCTCTCCCTCCCCAACACCTCCTCCTCCTCCGTAGTGCTTGGCGAAGCTCTGGCGGAGAACTGCAAGCTCCACCACCACGCCATCATGCTGCCGGAGCTCTCCCTCAACTTCTCCTCTCCCCTTGCTGGATCAAGAAGGAGGAGACGTCCCCGGGTTTTACGTGTGTTGAACGCGGAGGCACCGTTGTTCGGTGCTTAGATCGGATTCGGCCGCGATCTGAATCGCTTAGTGAACGACTCCACCGACCGCGTTCTTGCAATGCTTCCACATCACAATCTTCAAGGGTATGAAAATGCACTCCCCTCTGTCTCGTTGCTAGTTACTCCATAGATTGATCTTGGTGATGCGTAGAAAGTTTTGAATTTCTGCTATGTTCCCCAACAGTGGTATCAGAGCTAGGTCTATTGCGTAGATTCTATGCATGAGTAGAACACAAATAGTTGTGGGCGTTGGTTTGTTCAATTTGCTTATCGTTACTAGTCCTATCTTGATTCGGCGGCATCATGGGATGAAGCGGCCTGGACCGACCTTACACGTACGCTTACGTGAGACAGGTTCCACCGACTGGCATGCACTTGTTGCATAAAGGTGGCTAGCGGGTGCCGGTCTCTCCCACTTTAGTCGGATCGGATTCGATGAAAAGGGTCCTTATGAAGGGTAAATAGCAATTGGCATATCACTGTTGTGGCTTTTGCGTAGGTAAGAAACGTTCTTGCTATAAACCCATAGCAGGCACGTAAAACATGCAACAACAATTAGAGGACGTCTAACTTGTTTTCGCAGGGTATGCTATGTGATGTGATATGGCCAAAAGAATGTGATGTATGATATATGTGATGTATGAGATTGATCATGTTCTTGTAATAGGAATCACGACTTGCATGTCGATGACTATGACAACCGGCAGGAGCCATAGGAGTTGTCTTAATTTATTGTATGACCTGTGTGTCATTGAAAACGCCATGTAATTACTTTACTTTATTGCTAAACTGTTAGCCATAGTAGTAGAAGTAATAGTTGGTGAGACAACTTCATGAAGACACGATGATGGAGATCATGGTGTCATGCCGGTGACGAAGGTGATCATGTCATGCCTCAAGATGGAGATCAAAGGCGCAAGATGATATTGGACATATCATGTCACTTTATGATTTGCATATGATGTTTGTCATGTTTACATCTTATTTGCTTAGAACGACGGTAGCATAAATAAGATGATCCCTCATGAAAATTTTAAGAAAGTGTTCCCCCTAACTGTGCACCGTTGCGAAAGTTCGTTGTTTCGAAGCACCACGTGATGATTGGGTGTGATAGATTTTAACGTTCACATACAACGTGTGTAAGCCAGATTTACACACGCAAAATACTTAGGTTGACTTGACGAGCCTAGCATGTATAGACATGGCCTTGGAACACAAGAGACCGAAAGGTCGAACATGAGTCGTATAATACATACGATCAACATGGAGATGTTCACCGATGATGACTAGTCCGTCTCACGTGATGATCGGACACGGCCTAGTTGACTCGGATCATGTATCAATTAGATGACTAGAGGGATGTCTATCTGAGTGGGAGTTCATTAGATGAACTTAATTATCATGAACATAGTCAAAAGGACTTTGCAAATTATATTGTAGCTTGCGCTTTAGTTCTACTATTTAAGATATGTTCCTAGAGAAAATTTTAGTTGAAAGTTGATAGTAGCAATTATGCGGACTGGGTCCGTATACTAAGGATTGCCCTCATTGCTGCACAGAAGGCTTATGTCCTTAATGCACCGCTCGGTGTGCTGAACCTCGAGCATCATTTGTGGATGTTGCGAACATCTGACATACACGTTTTGATGACTACGTGATAGTTCACTGCGTAATGTTAAACGGTTTAGAATTGAGGCAGCGAAGACATTTTTTGAAACGTCGCAAAACATATGAGATGTTCCAAGAGCTGAAATTAGGATTTCAGGCTCGTGCCCACGTCAAGAGGTATGAGACCTCCTATAAGTTTCTTAACCTACAAACTAAGGGAGAAAAGCTCAATCATTGAGCATGTGCTCAGATTGTCTGAGTACTACAATCACTTGAATCGAGTGGGAGTTAATCTTCCAGATGAGATAGTGATGGTTCTCCATAGTCACTGCCACCAAGCTAGTAGAGCTTCGTGATGAACTATAACATATCAGGGATAAACATGATGATCCTTGAGCAATTCGTGATGTTTGACACCGCGAAAGTAGAAATCGAGTAGGAGCATCAATTGTTCATGGTTAGTAAAACCACTAGTTTCAAGAAGGGCAAGGGCAAGAAGGGATACTTCATGAGACGACAAAGCGATTCTTTGCTCTAGTGAAGAAACCGTGGTTGAACCCAAACCCGAGACTAAGTGCTTCGTAATTAGGAACCGTCATCGGGCGTAACTACCCTAGATACTTGGTAGATGAGAAGGTGGCAAGGTTGATAGAAGTATATTGGATATACATTGTATTAAATGTGTACTTTACTAGTACTCCTAGTAGCACCAGGGTATTAAGATATCGGCTTGATTGCTAAGTGTTAGTAACTCGAAATAAAAGAGCTACGGAATAAACGGAGACTAGCTAAAGGTGAGATGACGATGTGTGTTGGAAGTGTTTCCAAGGTTGATGTGATCAAGCATCGCCTACTCCCTCTACCATCGAGATTGGTGTTAAACCTAAATAATTGTTATTTGGTGTTTGCGTTGAGCATAAACATGATTGGATTATGTTTATCGCAATACGGTTATTCATTTGAGGAGAATAATGGTTACTCTGTTTATTTGAATAATACCTTCAACGGTCTTGCACCTAAACTGAATGGTTTATTGAATCTCGATCGTAGTGATACACATGTTCGTGCCAAAAGATATAAGATAGTAATGATAGTACCACATACTTGTGGCACTGCCACTTAAGTCATATTGGTATAAAACGCATGAAGAAGCTCCATATTGATGGATCTTTGGACTCACTCGTTTTCGAAAAGATTGAGACATGCGAACCACGTCTATTGGTATATACGCATGAAGGAACTCCATGCAGATGGATCGTTTGGACTCACTTGTTTTTGAATCACTTGAGACATGCAAATCATACCACATGGGCAAGATGAATGAAAGGCCTTGTTTTCAGTGAGATGGAACAAGAGAGCAACTTGTTGAAGTAATACATTTGATGTGTGCAATACAATGAGTGCTGAGGCACGCAGTGAATATCGTTATGCCCTTACTTCACAGATGATTTGAGTAGATTCTTAGTATATTTACTTGATGAAACACAAATCTGAATTATTGAAAGGTTCAAGTAATTTCAGAGTGAAGTTGAAGATCGTCGTGACAAGAGGATAAAATGTCTATGATATGATCATAGAGATAAATATCTAAGTTACGAGTTTGGCACACAATTAAGACATTGTGGAAATTGTTTCACAACTAATACCGCCTGGAACACCATAGTGTGACGGTGTGTCCGAACATCGTAACTGCGCCCTATTGGATATGGTGCATACCATGATGTCTCTTATCGAATTAACACTATCGTTTATGGGTTAGGCATTAGACACAACCGCATTCACTTTAATAGGGCACCACACAATTCCATTAAGATGACACCGTATGAACTATGGTTTAGAGAAACCTAAGCTGTCATTTCTTATAAAGTTTGGGGCTGCGACGCTTATGTGAAAAAGTTTTAGGATGATAAGCTTGAACCCAAAGCGGATAAATGCATCTTCATAGGACACCCAAAAATAGTTGGGTATACCTCCTGTCTCAGATCCGGAAGCAAAAGGGATTGTTTCTAGAATCGGGTCCTTTCTCGAGGAAAAGTTTCTCTCGAAAGAATTGAGTGGGAGTATGGAGGAGACTTGATGAGGTTATTGAATCGTCACTTCAACTAGTGTGTAGCAGGGCACAGGAAGTTGTTCTTGTGGCGCCTACACCAGTTGAAGTGGAAGCTGATGATAGTGATCATGAAATTTAGGATCAAGTCACTACCAAACCTCATAGGTCGACAAGGACGCGTACTGCTTCAGAGTGGTGCGGTCATCCTGTCTTGAAGGTCATGTTGCTAGACAACAATGAACCTACGAGCTATGGAGAAGCGATGGTGGGCCCGGATTCCGACGAATGGCTCGAGGCCATAAAATCCGAGAGAGGATCCATGTATGAAAACAAAGTATAGACTTTGGAAGAACTACTCGATGGTCGTAAGGCTTTTGAGTACAAATGGATTTTAAAAGGAAGATGGACAATGATGGTAAGTATCACCATTAAGAAAGCTCGACTTGTCATTAAGATGTTTTCCGACAAGTTCAAGGAGTTGACTATGATGAGACTTTCTCACTCGTAGCGATGCTAAGAGTCTGTTGGGATTATGTTAGCAGTTGATGCATTATTTATGAAATCTTGTAGATAGGATGTCAAAACATTGTTTCCTCGACGATTTTCTTGAGGAAAGGTTGCATGTGATACAACCAGAAGGTTTTGTCAATCCTGAAAGATGCTAACAATTATGCAAAGCTCCAGTAATCCTTCTAAGGATTGGAGTAAGCATCTCGGAGATGGAATATACGCTTTGATGAGATGATCAAAGATTTTGGGTTTATACAAAGTTTATGAGAAACTTGTATTTCCAAAGAAGTGAGTGGGAGCACTATAGAATTTCTGATGAGTATATGTTGTTGACATATTGTTGATCGGAAATGATGTAGAATTTATGGAAAGCATATAGGGTTGTTTGAAAGGTGTTTTTCAATGGAAAACCTGGATTAAGCTACTTGAATGTTGAGCATCAGGATCTATAAGGATAGATCAAAATCGCTTGATAGTACTTTCAAATGAGTACGCACTGTGACAAGATTTTGAAGGAGTTCAAAATAGATCGGCAAAGAAGGAGTTCTTGGTTGTGTTATAAGGTGTGAGTATTGAGTAAGACTCAAGACCTAACCATAGCAGAAGAGAGAGAAAGGACGAAGGTCGTCCCCTATGCTTTAGACGTAGGCTCTATAGTATGTTGTGCTGTGTACCGCACCCGAAGTGTGCCTTGCCATGAAGTCAATCAAGGGGTACAAGAGCGATCCAGGAATGGATCACATGATAGCGGTCAAACTTATCCTTAGTAACTAGTGGACTAAGGAATTTTCTCGATTATGGAGGTGGTAAAAGAGTTTGTCGTAAAGGGTTACGTCGATGCAAACTTTGACACTAATCCGGATAACTCTGAGTAGTAAACCGGATTCGTATAGTAGAGCAGTTATTTGGAATAGTTCCAAATAGCGCGTGGTAGCTGCATCTAGGAGATGGCATAGAGATTTGTTAAGCACACATGGATCTAAAAGATTCAGACCCGTTGACTAATAACCTCTCTCACAAGCGAGATATGATCAAACCCAATGGGTGTTGAATTCATTGCAATCACATAGTGATGTGAACTAGATTATTGACTCTAGTGCAAGTGGGAGACTGTTGGAAATATGCCCTAGAGGCAATAATAAAATGATTATTATTATATTTCCTTGTTCATGATAATTGTCTATTGTTCATGCTATAATTGTATTAACTGGAAACCGTAATACATCTGTGAATACATAGACCACAACATGTCCCTAGTGAGCCTCTAGTTGACTAGCTCGTTGATCAAAAGATGGTTATGGTTTCTTGACCATGGACATTGGATGTCATTGATAACGGGATCACATCATTAGGAGAATGATGTGATGGACAAGACCCAATCATAAGCATAGCACAAGATCGTGTAGTTCGTTTGCTAAAAGCTTTTCTAATGTCAAGTATCATTTCCTTAGACCATGAGATTGTGCAACTCCCGGATACCGTAGGAATGCTTTGGGTGTGCCAAACGTCACAACGTAACTGGGTGGCTATAAAGGTGCACTACGGGTATCTCCGGAAGTGTCTGTTGGGTTGGCACGAATCGAGACTGGGATTTGTCACTCCGTGTGACGGAGAGGTATCTCTGGGCCCACTTGGTAATGCATCATCATAATGAGCTCAATGTGACTAAGTAGTTAGTCACGGGATCATGCATTACGGAACGAGTAAAGTGACTTGCCGGTAACGAGATTGAACGAGGTATTGCGATACCGACGATCGAATCTCGGGCAAGTAATGTACCGATTGACAAAGGGAATTGTATACGGGATTGCTTGAATCCTTGACATCGTGGTTCATCCGATGAGATCATCGTGAAACATGTGGGAGCCAACATGGGTATCCAGATCCCGCTGTTGGTTATTGGCCAGAAAGCTGTCTCGGTCATGTCTGCATGATTCGCGAACCCGTAGGGTCTACACACTTAAGGTTCGGTGACGCTAGAGTTGTTATGGGAATTAGTGTGCAGTTACTGAATGTTGTTCGGAGTCCGGATGAGATCCCGTACGTCACTAGGAGTTCCGAAATGGTTCGGAGGTAAAGATTTATATATGGGAAGTCCTATTTTGGCCACCAGAAAATGTTCGAGATTTTTCGGTATTGTACCGGGAAGGTTCTAGAAGGTTCTGGAGTGGGGCCCACCTGCTTGGGGGGACCCACATGAACGTGGGTAGTGGGGGCAAGGCCCCACACCCCTGGTCAAGGCGCACCAAGATCCCCCTTAGAAGGAATAAGATCATATCTGAAGGGATAAGATCAAGATCCCTAAAAAGGGGATAACAATCGATGGGGAAGGAAATGATGGGATTTCTTTCCTCCCACCTTTGCCAACGCCCCAATGGACTTGGAGGGAAAGAAAACAGCCCCCTCCACCCCTATATATAGAGGGGAGGCGCATGGGAGCTTCACCCTTCCCCTGGCGCAGCGCTCTCCCTCCCCAACACCTCCTCCTCCTCCGTAGTGCTTGGCGAAGCTCTGGCGGAGAACTGCAAGCTCCACCACCACGCCGTCGTGCTGCCGGAGCTCTCCCTCAACTTCTCCTCTCCCATTGCTGGATCAAGGAGGAGACGTCCCCGGGCTGTACGTGTGTTGAACGCGGAGGCACCGTTGTTCGGTGCTTAGATCGGATTCGGCCGTGATTTGAATCGCTTAGTGAACGACTCCACCGACCGCGTTCTTGCAACGCTTCCGCATTGCGATCTTCAAGGGTATGAAGATGCCCTCCCCTCTGTCTCGTTGCTAGTTACTCCATAGATTGATCTTGGTGATGCGTAGAAATTTTTGAATTTCTGCTACGTTCCCCAACAATTTCGTCGTCAGAGAAGGGGTCAGCAAGATGCCGGAGCTGAGGAAGGGGAGAAGGGTATAGGTCGTCAAGGTCGAAATCCCAGGAGGGGTTGAAAGATGTACCCAGGAGTCTAGACTAGAAGTCAGAGAGAATGTTTGATTTTATCAGCGTGGGAAAAAAATTCCGAGCCATTAGAGACAAGGGCGGAAATTTTATTCTTACGAAGTCGAGCCGAGGCAGAGGCATGGAAGAAGCGGGAATTTTCGTCTCTGTCAATAGTTGAGCGGATTTCCCCCCGTTGGATCCAATAGAGTGCTTTTTCACGGATAGTGTGCTGGAGAACTTTAATAACAACCCGTCTAAGAGAGATTTCCGGGAGGGAGAGGAATCTGAATTCCTCGATAGGTCCAGGACAGAGATAATGGTTTTATAGTTACTTTCACGAGTGGAGAGGGGGACAGCGAGACGTTTCCATTTTTTCAACGCCGAGCGAGAGCGTTTGAAAGCGGCTGCCAGAGCGAGAGCGCGAGTAGGCCGGTTAGGGACAGAAGCCCAGGCATTCTGGATAATGGAGCGGCAGCTGGGTCTTAGGGCCCATCTATTTTTGAAACGAAAGAGCGCTGGGCGGGGAATGTTAGTGTAGATAGAGATGAGCAAGGGGACATGGTCGGAAACGAAACGGGTTAAGGAAGCTAGGGTGGTATTTGGGAAGAGAAGATCTCAGTCTGTATTAATGAAAACGCGGTCAATCCTCTCGAGAGTAGGCTTATCTCTTTTGCTAGACCAGGTAAAGCTACGGTCGAGAAGCGGGAGTTCGATAAGAGCGTTAGAGTGGATGAAAGCATTGAACAAGTCCGCCTCAGACTGCCTGAAGTTGTCCGTGTTTTTATCGGAAGGGTGGCGCAGCAGGTTGAAATCACCAGGGATAATCCAGGGAGTATTAGGAGGAGGGGTGTGGCTAGCGAGTTCGAGCAGGAAGTCGGGTTTTTGAGCATGATCAGTGGGAGCATAAACATTGGTGACAGCCAAAGGGTGAGGGGAGGCCAGGGAAGTGATCATTGAGGTCTAGGTGAAGAGGCCAGCATCTGTGTGAAGAAGAGTGAGGTGATCGGAGGAGAAAGAGGAGATCATTCCACCGGCCGAGCCAATGGAGGGGAGCGTGTGGATAAGGTCGAGGTGACGGGGGAGAAAACTCTTCTGCTTAAGGTGAGGGATCGCGTTTAACTTGGTTTCTTGAAGAAAGCAGGCATTGGGGTTAATAGCAATGAGCTCAGATAGAACATCGGAACATTTTTGGGACTGGCCAAGGCCACGAACGTTCCAACAACAGAAGCTTAACTTGACATTACTCATGGAAAAGGTTTTGGCACCCCCATGCATGCATGGGAAGAACATGAAACCCGCGATTACAATTAGCAAAAGGGACGGCGAGGCACGCACCCGGAGCCTCCTTGGGTGCAACTAACTGAAATAAAACGGAGCCATAAGGGCAGATAATGCCTAAGCAAGAGAAGATAGGGCGGCCTTGGCGAGGGGCCGTCGTCTTGGAGACTCGTCTAGTGATCATGGAGCAGCCGAAGACACCTCTGGAATTTCCTCCGGCTCAGCACCGCAAAGAGCAGCAATGCTAGCCAGGGGAGCGGTGTCGAGCACCGGCACCTCCGGCACGCTGGTGAGACCAGAGACATCGAGGGCAGTGACGAGGTCGGCGGAGGCAAGCTTGAGGTCGAAGTGACGAGCTTTGACGTTCATGGCCTTGGTGGTCATGTCGACAAAGGTCGCTCCTTCCTTCTCAGCCAGGCGGCGGCTGCGGCGAGTCTTGGCCGCATCCGTGGTTCTCTTCTCAGCCCCACGTGCGCGACGGAGGGTGGCCTCGTGGTCCTGGGCTGCGAAAGGGGGCAGGGGTTCAACAGGGGTGTTAGCAGCAGAAGGAGATCGTGGAGAGGGCGCCGGGGAAGTGGGGATCAACTCGTTACCAGAGACTGCAGAGCCGGCGTCGAGAAGCTCAAGCAAGGAGAAGGAGTTGGACACCTCCACAGTGGGCGAGACAGCAGAGGTGTCGTTCTCCTGATTTGGCAGGTCGTAGGAGCCGGAGTGATGGTCATTATCGGAGGGGAGGACGCTGATGTCGGGGAAGAGGGGGTCGTTGGCGTGTGCTACTGCCGGAGGGAGCAGCGGACCACCGACCGGGCTGGAGGAAGTTGGTGCGGGTGGTAGGGGGCGAGGCGTCGCACGACAGTGGAGGGGGCATGTGGCCGGAGGAGTGGGAGCCGTTGCAGGGGCTACCCAGCCCGCAGGTCCACCTCCAAGCGCCATGGACGTGGGGGCCACGGGTGCTGTCATCGTCGGCGTCGTCTCCGAGAGGGACGGAGAGGTCCTTGAAAATGGCCCACGTCTTTATCCTCCGGAGCTTGACATCCATGATTTGGGAGGGAGGCAGGCGGAGGATGCAACCGTCCGGGGTGGCGTTGTCGCTCTCGACACGGACGACCGTGAAGTCGCCGGCGACGAGCGTGTTTTGGTCGACGCAGCACAGGACCCCGAAGTGGCCGAAGACGAAGTTGGCGCCTTGAGGGTGCCACAACTCTAGGGGAAAGTTGGAGGCCTCGATCTCCACCAGGTGATCGTAACGCGTGGTGGCGCGGTTGTCGGCCTCCTCCGAACGGAAGAGGGTGACGGTGACCCCGGCGAAGACAGCAAGGAAGAACGCCATAGCAGCCTCCCTGACCTCATGGGAGTCGAAGACGATGAGGGCCGCGCAGCCAGTAGTGGCGGCAAAGTGGAAGGTGGGGAAGTTGGCGTGGTGGTCGATGGCGCGCCAGATGAGCTCGTAGGGCTCAACCATGACCGCGTCGAGGTGCACAAAGAAGAAATTCCCGACGTCATGGATGAGCCCCGAGGGGACGAAAATGTCGGGGTGGGTTGAATGGGCGCAGCTTGGGGAGGAGGCTGATGACGAGGATGGCGAGGCTGAGCAGACAGGCCCGTGGATGCCGGAGGCCGCATCTGAGGGCACCACCGAGCCCTTCCCGGAGGAGGAGTCAACGGGGCACTGAGAAAGCGGTGCGGAATCCCCATCCGAGGAGGTGAGGGAGGTCACCGGAGAGGGGGGGAGGGGGGACGGGCAGTGGGTGGATGGAGACAAGGTGGGAGCCGATGCAGATGGTGTTGGGTTCGTCGACTGGGCCCTTGGAAGCCGAGATGTTGGCGGAGCTGGCCGTGGTGGGGGGTGGCTAGGGTAGCGGAGGTGTTGGAGAGCGGGAGGAAGGTAGGATGAACAGTTGAAGCTACGGTGGCCGGAGCAGCCGCACCGCAAGCAGCGCACGGGGTCGCGGCACGCGTGGACGAGGTGGTCACGAGCTAAGCAGCGAAAGCAGAGGGGACGGGAGCGAATGCGGGAAGGAAAGGCTAGGTTTGCGTGCTTAAAAAGGGCAAGAGGGCTCCGGCGGGTAGAGGGCGTGGGAGCGGAGCGGTAATGGCGAGTCTGCAGCTTTTGGGGGGAGAGGAGCACGTCGCGGTAGGAGGGCACAAAGGCTGAGGCCACGGCGATGGGACTGGGCTCGGTAACCGTGAGCGGCGCTGCAGGCGCGAGCGGCGAGCTCTCAAGAGCGGTGGAGGTAGGCGGGACGTAGGCTGTACCGTTCTGCTCGCATGGGTTCACGACATGCAAAACATGGACCCGCGAAGTAGGGGGGGTGGTGTATGCGTTGAGTCTATGGAGGCGGGGTCGGGTGTTAGGTATGCATTAACTGCAGATGGAGATGGGGTACGGGCCGAGGGGGAAAGGTGAGGCGGAGTGGTGGCTCGAACCGGGGAAGGAGAGCGAGAAAGATGACCGGTCCTGTCCGCGCCGCTCGCCGGTGATGGCGAGATTGTCGAGGTGTCCGCTTCATGGTGCACAGTGTCTCGGGGGAGGTTAAATAAGTTTAAAAGGAAGGAGGCTGGGGGAGGTGGTGGCAGGACGGGAGGTTTGCCAAGCAGAGAGCCAGGCTGTCTATCGCTGGCATCCCGGGAAGGAGCGGCGAGCGGGTCCGTGGCTGCCAAGTTAGCTTGTTGAAGAGATTCAAAAGTTTGAAGGGAAGCTGACTTGGCATCCTGAAGCGATTTGGAGAGGACGAACGTGATACCAGGAGTGCTGAGCGGCGACCGTTGTACTATCGAATTCAAAATGTCCGCAGACGAGACGAGCGCAAGGAAAAAATTATCCTGGTAGGGCAGGACGACGAAGCTAGAACGACCAGAGAAAAAGTGATCCAGGGCCAACTTAACTAGACCAGTACTGGGTTTGGCTACTGCTGAAATTTGACTTATCCAAAGTAAAGAGTGGCGATTAGGGTCAGGTGGTGCATTGGCAGGGGGAACAACACCTACATTGAAACTACGCAGGATGAGGGAACGAAACTTGAACCCAAGACGTAATGGACGAACCTGAACTGCATGCCGAGACGAGCAATCCCCAGCTCGAAGTTGCAGGCGCACGGCCCTCCCGAGAGACGGCGACGGAGAAGGCGTGGCAGGCGCGGCCGGCTTGGTGAGCGAGAAGCGGACATCAACCCCGGGTCTTCTTAGGTCGCCGAACGAGATGACAAGGTCGGCGACCCCTCTGTTGGCGACGAAGGAGAACTCTTCTTCGGTGACCATGGTGGAATGGAACTGATTCGGGTTGCCGCCGAACAGGCAGTGAAGGAAGAGATCACAGAGCACTGGGGTGATAGGCAGGTGGAATTGGAAGAAGGTTGCCGTAAGTTGGCAGCAAGGCGGCGATGGAGCCGTAGGGGCAGTGACAAACGATTTGAGCCTGGCCCAAGCAACGTTTTCGAACTTGAGGCCAGTTGAGTGGTGAAGAAAGAGCGTGTCCGACAGGGAGCGGCATGACTGGAGGTCGCTCGAGCCCGATAGCGGGGAGGAGGACGGCTGGAAGGGAAGGAAACACATCGAGAAGAGCCGATGGTGAAAAGGTTTAAGGTTAAGGATCGTGCGCACGAGAGCAGCGTGCGGGACAGAGAACAGGAAAGTTTGGTTGTGGAGCAGACGGACATTGAAGCACCGAGCTACTCCACCGATGACTGCCTGAAGGAGTGCACCGGCGAGCAGCTCATCGAAGGAGAGCTTAGGGGAAGAGATGCGGAGGCAGACGAAGTGGGCGGATGGAGCAAAGGCGGAGTCCGGCAGGACAGGAGGAAGGAGGCCGTCCCCATCTCCGAGGCCAAGGAAGAGGCGGAGGGAGGCCTGCGCCAGGCGGACGTAGAGGGGGGAGGCAGCCGGCGGCGGCCGCCCAGAGGCGGCGGAGGTGGGAGGTGGGAGAGGAGAGGCCATTTTGAGGAGAGCAGAAGTTGATCACGATGGTAAAAATTTAAATCATCAGTAATGGTAAAAATTCAAAGTCGGATTTTTAAGCATGGTAAATTGAACGTTTTGTATGGCAAATTTGGTTATGTGAGGATGATAAAGTTAGTTAACGAGCACAACAATTTTCTGGCAAAAAATTGAACTGAGCCGGATATGCCATGCTTGCCAACTAAACTTGCCATCCTCAACAAACACAAATCGCCATAAAAAAGTCCGGCTTGCTATGTTAAAAAATCTAGCATTAGATTTGTAGTGACGTGCTAAAAATTAGAGCCGGTGTCAAATATGTAAGGTTTCTATACAAGAAAAAAAATAGAAACACAATTTAATCTATTGGCAAATAAGGAATTCCCCCTTACATATTTACATGTTGGGAGCTTCACTTAGAAGAACACGCCTCTTCGGTTCATAGATTTTATTTTTGTACAAAAATGAGTATGGCGTTCATCAATCCTAGATGTTGAACCGTCGAGAACGCTGGTGCCACATACAGAGGATTGATTCTTTGTTTCCCTTATTTCCACCACTTCTGTTTTGAAACCGATTCTAATCCGTTGGAAGAGGTCCAGACAGTGAAGTCATCATGAAATGATCCGGCCGAGACTGAGAGGGAGGTGTTTTTCTTCCACACAAGTCACCGTCTGCCCATGACCCGCTGAACCCAACGTCCTAACCTCTATCTCAGCCAGAGCCAAGTCACCGTCAGAGTGCACATTGCAGACCCCACAGGCTGACCACGGTGCTCTCTTCTTGGCGACAAGTATGAATGCGGTTGCACCGGCCCGGCAGCAAGACCCCTCTCGTCGATGGCCATTACTGCTGTATAATCTAGTGCAAAGATGCTCCGGTATATGTAGAAGAAAATGCGGTCAAAGACGAGGAGCTCGGAGAGGCGGTCCGTGTCTGTTTCCGACGGCGGAGCAAACCAACAAACAAACGTGCCAACCTGGTGAAAGAAACTTGTGAGCTGCCAGCCTTTGGCAATCTTGTTAGGCCATCACTCATCTCATGGATCTACGCCAATGGATGGCGGCCGAGCACCGGCGCGCGGCGGCTGGCAATTTTGAAAAAAAAAAAAACGGAGCCCTTAGGGCCCAATCCATTGATCAAGAAGAAGAGAACGAAAAATCGGGTGAAAATCGACACATCATGCCCACGGAAACAGGGTTCCTGGCCAATCTGGCTTCCCATATAGACCCCATACACAATTCCGAAGAGAGGAACACCGGCAAGGGCGTCAGCAAAATGTGATCGCCCGTCACTTCTTCCCGGGCAAGCGACTCCGGCTTCACCGCACCAATCAAGAACCCTCGCCGCAAGCAACACACGAGAATTCATCCAACGAGCGTTTGCGCGTTACTTTACGTTTCTCGTAGCAATGCACGGCCACTGTGCCGGTGGAGAGTCACGGTGATCAAGTGGGCGGGGAGACATACGCGGCACGTTCCAACGAGGACAAAGACCAGCGGAGCATGCCATGCACGGCGACGATCAATCATCTTGTTTTCAAGGGTTGGCGGGCTGGCAATTTCTCCTCGTCCTGCCCATTATTTTCTCCGAATCTTTGTGCTAGACGATTTTCTAATCTGTGGGTCGTTTTCGGGTTACAGTAAATGACTAGTGTGAAAGATGCACCCTCCGGAGCTAGTGCAGAACGGCGTTGAAAACACCATGGATCAACTGATCTTTTGACGGCCTCTCAACACCTTTTGACCGGAAAGGGTTCGAAAATCGGGCAGCTTGAACTGGGAAAAGGCAGCCTCAGGTGCCATAAAATTCCTTGCAAGATCAAAGACTCAAAGCATCTCTGATCCTCAGTCAGAGTCCCACTTGCAAGAGACTCAGTACCCACTACACATCAGCAACAGCTCAATCTGGAATTATATTTGCAAAGTTCAAGTATGTGGGTCTCATTCCCAGGATCCATAAGTCGATATGCAGCGGATGTCACTCGGTCTGTGTAAAGTACACAGATGTGAATGTTCACAGGGAACATGGTTCTTGCCAAAAAACAAACCTTCCTGCTTGTCAAGAGAATAAGAACATACAATTTTACAGTGGTTTGGCAAGCTTTGGTTTTGCGCACGGATCCCATGGGTGGAATATAGCAGCATTACAAGTGTACAACAGTATGCGCAGCATGATTCAAGGAACTTCCAAACGACCGCACAAGGCGCCTCATCGATATTTTACACTTGTGTTGTGTGGATACTCACTTGCCCTCTACAATGGACAACAGCCTTCTGCTGACCGGTGGAGCGAGCCCGGGGAGGTCAGGAATATCCTTGTTGTGTGGGTTCACAATCTGCAATGAAATCATCAGAAGGGCACAGTAAAACCAGAACATGGTGGACATAAAAGACACATTAATGTAATACTACAAATTAGTTCTCGGTTTTTTCATGTCCACAAATGTTCGATGCACTCCCCACTAAGGCAGTGTAACAGAATCCTGAAAACACGTAAATATCGATGCACCAACAGCTGTCTGGCTGTCTTACCCTGTCATCTATCCTTACGGTGTTTATGTGTATGAACAGCGAACTAGTGTTCGGAAATATTTTAGTCCACAAAGAACGGTCATGGAAGACATGGTATGGGCAGTTTACCCAATTAATGGGTAAATCAGCAAATTAATGGTTGCCTGATCTTTATCTTCTAGCCATGTGGTCTTTACGTTTAGTGAGCTAGTGTGGAAGCATCTGACCCACGCCACCAAACAGCACAGTGATGATAACCATGAACCACTAATAATAAAGTATTGCTTGAGAAAGGGTGCATTCCCACCAACTTGTGTAAACCTCACATCAAACCATAAGGCCAATAGGGCACAGGCAAGGAAGTAGCCAAATCGAGTTATGTATAGTTTCCAACATATTTATCCTACTTGGCTGGGTGTGTGTAATACACCAAGTAATGTGACTAAGTAGGTCACTCAAGAAGCTAAGCACTCACCTTAACAATTATTACAGCTATGACTCCAGCGACAATGAGAAAAAGCAATCCCATGATGCAGCGATCAGTTGCAACCTGCATCATTTAAAGTGGAAATAAATAACAATTGAGTTGACAGCGAAAATGAAAGGATTTTCAGAGACAAGTACTTGCCTGTCTACCAATTTCTTTCACCAATTTTGATGCCTTTTTCATGGAGAAATGAATGGAATCCAGCTCATTAACAACCCTGCTCATTTGCTCTGTCTGGTAAGAAATAGCCAAAAGTTAACTCTGGTATGGTGCGTCCCTCTTAGACAGCATAATACTAAGACAGGCTGCTTCTGAGAATCAGAAAGAATGTCTTGCCTGTGCTTTGAGAGCAGCTGCAGTTTCTGTACCCACATTGATCGTCTCTTGGACAGTCTACAAAAGACGACAGGAAATCAGTATCTGGGAGCAATAATAAAGCACTGAAGCACATTATTATGGAAGCAAGAGCACTGCAGTTTGTGTAAGAACTTGAGGTTCTGCCCCAACAAATTGAATATTTATCAGTTAAAGGCTTGAAACAACTAAAAAAATACAAATGGTAAGGACTCGGCCAATAGTCTCATTCCCACACTTGGAACAGAAATGTCCAATGGGTGACCAAGCATTTGCTAATAACTTTGTCTGTATTGAGATGAATATCTGACTGCGTGGGAAAAACGAACTTGCCACTGAAACCTATATGAACACTTGCAAGAAGACAAGGATAGATAAAGAGGAGCAAGCCCAACCACCTAGTTGTACAACCAGGAACAACTTTTTTATAAGATCAAACAACACAATAGTTCTCTTTGTGAGCAGAAACTTCAAACAATTTTGATAAATGGGTTTTCCTTGGGAGATGCCCCCGCAAGCTCAGTTATACTCCCTCCGTCGCAAAATAAGTGTCTCAACTTTGTACTAACTAACTTTAGTACAAAGTTGTACTCCCTCCGTCCCAAAATAAGTGTCTCAACCTTAGTACAACTTTGTACTGAAGTTAATACAAAGTTGAGACACTTATTTTGGGACGGAGGGAGTACTAAGCTTGAGCCACTTATTTTGGGACGGAGGGAGTAGGTCATACCAGCAGAAATAAGTTTTGCATATACACGAGGGAAAACAAAGTACACGTGCATAGATTTCTACAAACAGTTATAACAAATAAATGCAAGAAAAGCAGAGAATCATTTACACATTTCTTACAAAGATATCAACTCGCTCCAAGAAAGTAAATTAGCAGAGTTAAATATATACTGTATGATAAACTCATTTGCAATAAAAAAGAACATATCAAACATGTCATCATGCACATTACAGGATAAAAATAACGATGCAGGTGAAACACACAGACAAGCAACTTCCAGTTAACTAAGGTACAATGCAAACAACCAAGCCAAATATCAAAATAATATGGCAGTACTGTATAGACAGAGTAATTCACTCAATCCAAATATCAAAATAATATGGCAATACTGTATACAGAGAGATGTGAGTGGTTCACTACATTTTCTTATATAAACAAGTTATGGCATAGGGTCATGACGCCTGACAAGAATATACAAGAGTTTTCACATTTGATAGCTCATAATGGAACACAAATGGTTAACTATTCAATTGCACACATAATCCAACAGACGATCATTTTATGAAATATTGACGTGTAACGCAAATTTACAGCCCCAACATGAACACATACCAACAAGGCTGAACTACTGGACCTACCACGAAAAGGTACACTGCAGGAGAAAGCTAACCTGTTTAGATCGTGCGAGAGCTTGATCAGTCTCATCCATTAGATTGTCTCCATGCTGCATTAGCTGCTGGTTTGACATATCTACAGAAGAAAAAACATGCTGAGATCAATAATCTGTCTAAGAGATACACAAATCCACACTGGACATGTCACAGACGTTTATTTTCTTTCAGTGCATTTGTCAACCATTTTTAGCGTAGAAAAGAAGGAATATTTGTAGTCCTTGAGCCTGAAAGGAATGATGCTATCACATTATTTCACTTACTGGGACTGGAATAGTGCTACTTACTTGATGCTAACAGGACATTTTCTTCACCAAAGGCATCTTCACCACTTGGAGCATCAAAAAGATCAACTCGCTTATTATCACTGGCATGTCTGAAATCCAAACAATATTTATATGATCATGGGATGTTACCAGAACTGATGAAATATATTCCTTCAAGTTTATGAGCGATTATAGTGCACAAATTAAATTAGCAACACAATGACAAATCCTTGTGGGTGAGCATAGCCAAATGACATTATGAGATAAGTACAAACTCACTGTTTCTTCAGAGCAACATAAGAGTTCAATTCCTTGATCTGCAAAATAGGACAAACTCAGATTTAGTAGAAGTTGAAGAATCACAATAGCAAGGTTTATAAATAAATTATCGGGGATCGATGAGTTTCCATGACAGTACCAGTGACTGCTTTCTCTCGTTCAGAAATTTAGCAGTGTTGGGATCAACACTGCTTGCCTCATCTTTGACAACTCGTTCAAAGTCTTTGATAAGCCTGTACAGGGGGGGGGGAGGCAAAATGACTACTGTCAACTGTTATGACTTACAAGGACGCTCATGCAACATCAAAATTCAGTAAACCAGCTAGCTGTTTGTCCTACAAGCTACTGGTTAATCACATGGCCAAGAAATCCAAAGCTGGCATTGCAGGTGGTATGCACTGCAACGTATTTGGCAGTATAAGGGCATTTCTAACCAATCCCTTATAACCGGTTAGAGGAGTAAAATTTCTGTTTTACTCCTCTAACCGGCACCTAGCTGATCCCTTATCCGCCGTAAGGGAATAAAGTTTTACTCCTCTCCCCAATCCTCTCCCTAAATTTACTTCGCCGATTGGCGGCTGAGTAAAAGCCAAGCCACTCCCTCGCGTCGCCCCCCGCGCCTGCACTTTCTCCGGCGCGAGCCCCCGCCGCTGCCTCGTTGCCTCCCCTGCTCTCCGCCGCCCTTCTGCCCGACGTCCAGCCCTTTCGGCCACCGTCCCGTCACCGGAATCAGGTGAACCGCCGCCGTCATCACCATTGTTGTTGATTCGTCGGATTGCTTCTTTTCTTCTTCTTTTTCTATCGGCCGCCGCATCTCACGTTGATTGCACACTGCTGTAGGTCATTCTCTCTCATCACCACCGGCCTGTTTGGTCAGAACGACACCGGCCGGCCGGTGCACCACCACGACACTGCAAGTGTTCGACGAATTGGCTAGGTGAGTTTTTTTTACCGTTTCTTTGTGAACCAAGCCGTTTGAATTGTAGATGAAGAGACTAAGGGAGATGGCTTTGGAGGACTCGTCATCATTCGAAGAGGAAGAAGACGACGATGACTTTGACACTGTTTTAGGCATGATTTTCAATGATGATGTTCGGCGGCCGAGGAGAGGATCACAGTTTGGCCACATACACATCAACCGTGGTAGAGCGGAGGGTCATGTGAAGATCATGAGAGACTACTTTGCCACAAAGCCAACCTTTTGGAGAAGTACTTTTGCCGGCGCTTTCGGACGCACACAAGTCTTTTTCTCACCATTGCAAAAGCCGTTGAGAGATGCGATGATTGGTTCAAGCTTCGGAGAAATGCATGTGGAGAGATAAGTGCAAGCCCTCTGATGAAATGCATTACGGTTGTTCGAGTCTTGGCATATGGGTGTTCAGCCGATGCAATCGATGACTATGTCCGCATTGTTGAAGACACAATCTTGGGAGTTTGTTCAAAGATTCACTAAAGCAGTGATCCCTATCTTTGGCCCGGAGTACTTGAGGGCACCAACCGAGGAAGACACCTAGAGGTTGATGACTGAGAGTGAAGCAAGAGGATGGCCAAGGATGCTTGGATCACTTGACTGTATGCACTGGACATGGAAGAATTGTCCTGCAGGGTGGAAGGGTCGGTACAAAGGCCACTGCAACGATCCAACGATCATTCTTGAGGCAGTTGCATCGAAGGATCTTTGGACATGGCATTCATTCTTTGGTTTGCCTGGTTCTCGCAATGACTTGAATGTGTTGTCGAGCTCACCTCTGTTTTCTAGGCTTATTAAAGATGAAGCTCCTACTTGTGACTACTCAGTCAATGGGCACAACTACTCGATGGGTTACTACCTTGCGGATGGCATCTATCCACCATGGGCCACCCTGGTCAGAACAATTCCGCGTCCAAAAGGTAACACAAACATTCACTTTGCCCAATGTCAAGAAGCTGCTAGGTAAGATGTTGAGAGAGCTTTCGATGTGCTTCAGAAGAGCTTTGCAATTGTTCGTGACCCTGCCGAGTACTGGAACTCCAAGGTTCTATGGCGGATCATGACTTGTTGCATCATATTGCATAAGACGAGAGAGATATGCTTGAGAACTTTCGGTACATCACCAACGAAACTCCGGTTGAGCCAGAGTATGATATGAACAGAATCTTGGCATTCCTCGAGGAGCATCGCAAGATCGAAAACCGTCAAGTTCATTCTTAGCTCCAACAAGATCTAGTTGAGCATCATTGGGAGCGTCTTAGCGAGTCCTAGTTGTTCTATCACATGCTACTTTGCTACATTTGAACCATTTGACGTGTTTAAATTTGAATAATTCGGATTGTAATCTTTGAATTTGGTTTGCAAACTATGTTGGTGATTTGCGTGAACATTCAAATTTATGTTTAGTTTCTATATGTGCGCTAATATGTAGTTGAATTTATACTAGAATTGCAAAGTTAAGAAAAACAAAATTTTACTCCGTTAAATATAGGAGATCAGCTAGGTCCGGCCAAAACTTAGTGGGGTATATATACTCCACTAAGCTTTTACTCCACCGGATACTCCACTATTTTTAGGGGATCGGTTAGAGTTTCCCTAAGACAGTAGAGTAATTGCAGTGGCAAATGGATAAATTAACATGAGCCAAACAGGGGCCACATATGCACTCTTGCCAAATGTTGCATCCATACAGTACTTATGAACTTCAAACACATTCGTAATACTGAGTATATGCGTGCCAACGGTACATCAATGAGGGAATAACCTTTTGCAATCTCGCATCTTGTCAGTAAGCTCTTCGAGCTGCCTGCTCCGGCGGTTGGCATCCTTGATCTTGTCGAGCTTCTGGAACCCATTTCTGCAGACAGATCAACCAAGGCATCAATCCACCAATCAACTCACCCCCAATTTCTTAGTCGCATTATACTACTACCATTTCTGCGGAGACTACAACAAATACACGCGCTTCTCTACGGGGCAACAATCCGACATCCATACGCGAAATCAACAGCGATACCGAGGAGATCTACCGGCCGCTTCATCAAGGCATGACAAAATTCAAACATACTAGAAAAGAAAAGAAAAAAGGAAATCAGCCGAGCTTACTGCAATGCCCGGAAGATGTCGGCGATCTGCCCGTCGATCTCGGCGAGCTCCTCGTTGACCGACGCCAAATCCATCCCCTCCCCCGGCGCAGCCGCAGCGGGAATCTAGTAGCCCCGCGGAGGGACCCGGGAATCCAACTAAAAATGGATCCTTGGGGAGGGACCAACCCAGCCCAAACCCAACCAAACCCCACGCGGCGGCCGGATCGGCGGGACCCCAGTCAGCGCAGATGCAGCGGGCACAACTACCGGGCGCGCGGGCGCGAGTTCGGGGGCAGGGATCGATCCCCACGCGCGCGCGCCGAGGGTGGTGGTGCCGGCGGTGGTGGACGCGGCGCTCTTGGTCTGGCCTGCTTGTCTGGCTTCGCTCTTTTTTCTTTTTTTCTTTTTGGCTTCGCTTTTGCTTTACGGGTTCGGTATCTTCCTCGTTGGATTCGACCTTTTTTCCGGTGGAACCACCGCGGCGCGTGACCGTCTGATGTGCATCCGACGCCGCTCAGGACAATGACAAATATGTTCATTAATCAAATGAATGGGAATTGGTGTGAATTCGGTCGTGTTTGACTTGACAATGTCCTAGGACTAGGATGAACGTGCATGGTTGTTGGGAGGTGCCGATCCAACCCAGCATGAGCCCACATGAAGGTACACGAAACTCAGCCATTTTGTTGGCATAAAAAAAGTGTTGAATAGCTACACATGACAAGTTAGCAAAGACTAGCTTGATTTTTTAATGTTATTTTCAACTGAAATGATCTTTTATAGTACGTGCTTGTTATTTTTCATTCATAGGGAACTTTATAATCTCGGTGAAATTTCTAACCATGAGATTCTAACCCCCATTGTTCATTTTAGCATCTTCCTTATTAGCACCAACCTATGTTTTGTGTGTGGCACCACCTATTAGAAAATCATCTTAACTAATTAGTGTTTTGAGTCCTGGTGCTTGTCGTACCATGAGCTCGACATGAATATGTCTTGGTGGCGTGCAGTGGCGGTGTCAGCCCGCTCATAGAGCCTACAGAAAGCATTGAGATAGCCCACGAGCATTGATTTCAACATGGATTCTTGGGGAGAGCTGGGCAGCTGCCCAGAGTCGTTGGGAAGGTGTCTTCGCCATTGGAGGTGCGGAAGCTATAACCAAGCACATAGCTAAGTATTTTAAGTCCATGTACACAGGGGCGGAGCCAGAAAAAAATAGCCATTGGGTTCACTCATTGACTCTTTAAGGATTTGTTACAAATTAATTAATGTGAAGTCTAATTTTACACCGTCTTACGGCACCAAAAAATAACATAGAAATAGAAATATGATATCACTTATCCCAAATTTTTACATTAAAACCCGAAGAATGAAAACACTTACCGGTTGGATAAAATTAGAAAACCACTTGTTTAGATATTATAAATAAAGTAGTAGCAAAATCCATTCATAGCTTGGGTGTAGGTTCTAATTTTCCTGAAGACATTGAAAAAAAAAAGTTAGTTTGTCAAGTTTAAAATAAGTACCATTGACCAAAAAAATGTTGACGCTCATATAGTCTCCCCCTTTTAATTTGTCAGCATATTGAGAAGATCAAATATTGGGTCAATACTAATGGTAGAAAACATATATTTCTTCATATAGCAAATCAGAAAATCACTCATGAACTGATCACCCGTTTTGTTGCAACTTTTCTTGTCAACATTAAGTCTCCATTGAGTATCTTCAAATTTCTCTCCGTGGATAATAAAAAATAGCCAGTCCCTTCCGATCAGCCATATCATAAGGCAACTGATCTAAATTAATTTATCCAAGTCTAGTGACTGATTACGTCTAGTGGGAGACCTCGACGTACCTGCACCGTTGTGTGGATGTGGTGACTGGTTTCTCTCTCAAGAATATCGTTCCAAGTCTGGATCAATCAAAATCCATGAAAGAGCAATAAGCAAACTAGGGCAAAACAGTTGCCATGCTAGACTATTATGCTAGACAGAACACACAAGAGGGGAAGATGTGACGATGTGATCTCACGGGTCAGTACCTTAAATTTGGAATTCAATCGATGGCTTTCCGTCGTTGTCTACCTGCTCCAGGGTCCAACCACGAAAGGCATGGGCGAAAAACGGAGATGAGAAGAGAGACCCCAGATGTGAATTCGGGAACCAAGGAGTAGCGGCGGCTGCGTACGAATCGTACGAGTACAATTCAGCATTGAGAGACCTACATGCTGGGGCACCAACGCAATTTGCATATGGGCCTTTCGGCCTTTTTAGCCTATCCACGTTAGATTATTCATTCGATGGGGTCAGCCTAATTATTTTACTGGGTTCAGGCCTAATAACACCTACCTATACGTGCGTAACCAACAGCTTTCGTTGGGTTCAACTGCACCCAACGCTACAACGGTGGCTCCGCCCCTGCATGTACATGAGGTTTATCCATGGTTTTTGAGTAACTTATGGCATGTTCATGTAAGTGTGCATATAAAGATAAATGACACTCTTATTTATTGTGAGAACAGTAATAAAGAGAATCAAATTATGTGAGGTGTGTTTGGCAACAAAATGTGATAGTTTTTTGTGTTGTGTCCATGAGCTACTTCATACTAAGGGGTATGGTCATTGGTACGTTAGCGAGGGCGTTGAGACGGTCTTGTAGCGAAGGTGGGTTTACACACGACAAGAGTGACCCAACGATGTTTTTTTGAATAAGTTCAACGGACTCGATGGAATGCAACCTAGTCCCATAATAGGAGGCCTCGGGTGGGGTTGAACAATCGCAAGGTTTGAGTCATGCGCAATCCTACCAACCCTCTCCTGAAATCCTTGTTGAGGTCGATCTGAGTCATATGCAGCAACTGGGACTCGACTCTATAGTGCCCTGGCAGTATTGAGGGTCCCAAAAGCAACATCACTCTCCCCTTTGAGTTTATTCCAATGAGGGAGAATTAGTTACATGCAAATGGGGCCTTATATATGGGGTCGTGCCTTGACAGATGACCAAGGCTACACATGGCGGTGGTGACTAGGGGTAGTAGTATGGTGAACCTAGGTTGGGCGTAAACACTAGTCAATAGTTGGGGGGGGGGGGTCATAGTCCATGGTGCACCACTCCCCTATATCCATGCATGAATGGGCTTTTGGCAAGTTTGGTCTAATTTAGACTTTGGCTCATTTTCTTTTATTTTGGTCTTCCTTGTTGACCTTGGCCTTTTATTTGCCTTCTTCTTTAACTTGTTGACCATGGCAACTTGCTTGGACTCTCGTTGACCGGCTAGAAACTTGTTGACGGGCTTGGGCTTTTGTTCACCACCTTGGACCTTGTTGACTAGTTTGGTCTTTTGTTGACCGGACATGTAGGATTAGGGACCCCCAAATGGGATTCTTTCTTTTCTCTCGGCACCTTTCTTTTGTCACTGTGTGGATATGTATGCATGATTAGTTGAAGAGCAATACATGACACATGTGATGTTATTTTGAAGTGTTGCAGAGTGTGTTGGGTCGGGTGGAGAGAGAAGGGAATTGATTTTTTTGCACTTACAATAACTAGATGATGTCTTGTGCGATGTTGTAGGAATCACTTGTAATATATTTTAATGAGATTTGGTTCTAAGAAACATGAATACTTGGATTATTGTATAGTTAAAATACATTGTGCTCCCTCTATAAAGAAATAAAGATCTTTTAGATCACTAACATAGTGATCTAAAAGATCATATATTTCTTTATAGAGAGAATATTTGATTAATATAATAGAGTAATTTCCATACGGATCCACAACGAGTTTGGAGATTACAACGAGATGGATGAGAGATTCGATGATGATGACGTAGATGACAATGAAGGCAGGGGATCTCGATGTCGCGGCCTCTGTGCGTGAGTCAATGATGTGGTTGATGCCCTCTCTGGATCCCTTCTATATTTTATACCTCTATAAGGGATCCTCATGGAGCTCAGCACTTGGGAACCTTATGGAGCTCCCCATGTCCAAAAACTCGCCCTCAGAGTTTTGGAGCTACCCTCGATTTCAGATTTTTTTTGGATTTACGAATCCAAGAAAAAAAACTATGATGGAAGTCATATTTCAGCGTCCAGAGTCAACCCCCTTGAGAGTCAGATGCAATCGCGGGGAGGCTCTCATGCTCCGCAATCATGGCCACCAAAAACCATAGGAGGAACCCTTCTCCCACCTAGGGGAGTCAAGGAAGAAGGAGGAGGGAGGTTTTATCTCCCTCTCTCCTGGTGATGTGGGAACGCCACCAAAGAAATCATCGTCACTGCCATCCCCTCCGACGACTTCATCGTCATCTCCATCACCATCTTCTGTCTTTGACTAGAGACTTCAACATCCATAAACTTCTTTGTAATCCATAATGACTTTCCGACCACTGTTTTTACAAGCTTCCTTGTCTAGTGTCATCGGAGGGCGTGTGGAGGTGTTTCTCCTATGGATCTCATGGGATATGATTTGTTGTTGGTCTTCGGTGGATCTCCATAGATCTAGCCTTCGTTTGCGTGTCTACATGTTGGATCCTCCGATTCACGCTTCTTTTCTTCGGAGGAGGTTGGTGTTCCGGTGCATTGGTCCTATGGGATCTTAGCACGACGACTTCCCAACTGTCTATTACAATAAATCCTGCTTGACTTCGATGAGGGAGGGACAATGAAAACGACAACGACATGCATTCGACTCGCTCCAATGTTTGTAGTTGTTGCTAGACAGTCTACGAACCTAAATGTGATTTTGTTGTTGTTAGGTAGTTTAGGAACCTATATGCGATTTCAGTTATTTCTGATGTTCATTATAGTGCCATGGAAGATGATGAGTAAGATCGGAAGTTTTGTCATGTCTTCTTAATTTGGAAGGCTACCAATTATGAATTTTTTTCTGGACACATCCCCGTCCATCAACTTCACTTCAGGAGGGTAATTGGTCTTGTGTCTGTCGTGGTAAAGTTGAGTCGTGTTGCTCCATGATGAAGAAGTTCAACGCCCTTAAAGAGTTGAGTGTATTTTCCAATTTATAAAAGAAAGTTTTTAAGCGGTTGCTCCATGACGAAGAAGACTTCGGCACCCTTAAAGAGTTTGTGTATTTCCTAATTTATAAAGGAAAGTTTTTAAGGGTTGCTCCATGACGAAGAAGACTTCAGCGCCCTTAAAGAGTTGAGTGTCTTTCCCAATTTATAAAAAGAAAGTTTTTAAGGGGTTGCTCCATGACAAGAGTTGAGTGTATTTATCAATTTATAAAAGAAGGTTTTTAAGGGGTTGCTTGTCTGTCTTCGCTCTTTTTTTCTTTTTGGCTTCGCTTTTGCTTTACGGGTTCGGTATCTTCCTCGTTGGATTCGACCTTTTCTTCCGGTGGAACCACCGCGGTGCGTGACCGTCTGATGTGCATCCGACGCCGCTCAGGACAATGACAAATATGTTCATTAATCAAATGAATGAGAATTGGTGTGAATTCGGTCGTGTTTGACTTGACGATGTCCTAGGAGGATGAACGTGCATGGTTGTTGGGAGGTGCCGATCCAACCTAGCATGAGCCCACATGAAGTTCAGCCATTTTGTTGGCATAAAAAAGAGTTGAATAGGTACACATGGCAAGTTAGCAAAGACTAGCTTACTTCTTTTTAATGTTATTTTTCAATTGAAATGATCTTTTATATTTTTTGTTGTTTTTCATTCATAGGGAACTTTATAATCTCGGGGAAATTTCTAACCATGAGGTTCTATCCCCTACTGTTCATTTATCACTTTCCATAGTAGCACCAACCTCTGTTTTGTGTGTGGCACCACCTGTTAGAAAATCATCTTAACTACTCCATGAGTTCTGGTGCTTGTCGTACCACGAGTTCAACAAGAATATGTCTTGGTGGCGTGCAGTGGCGGTGCCAGCCCGCTCATAGAGCCTACAGAAAGCACTGAGATACGTTGGCCCACGAGCATTAATTTCAACAGGGTGTTGGAAATATGCCCTAGAGGCAATAATAAAAGTATTATTATATTTCCTTGTTCATGATAATTGTCTTTTATTCATGCTATAACTGTATTATCCGGAAATCGTAATACACGTGTGAATACATAGACCACAATAAGTCCCTAGTGAGCCTCTAGTTGACTAGCTCGTTGTGATCAACAGATAGTCATGGTTTCCTGGCTATGGACATTGGATGTCGTTGATAACGGGATCACATCATTAGGTGAATGATGTGATGGACAAGACCCAATCCTAAGCATAGCACAAAGATCGTGTAGTTCGTTTGCTAGAGCTTTTCCAATGTCAAGTATCTCTTCCTTAGACCATGAGATCGTGTAACTCCCGGATACCGTAGGAGTGCTTTGGGTGTATCAAACGTCACAACGTAACTAGGTGACTATAAAGGTGCACTACGGTATCTCCGAAAGTGTCTTGGGTTGACACGGATCGAGATCGATTTGTCACTCCGTAAACGGAGAGGTATCTCTGGGCCCACTCGGTAGGACATCATCATAATGTGCACAGTGTGACCAAGGGGTTGATCACGGATGATGTGTTACGGAACGAGTAAAGAGACTTGCCGTGCGAGATTGAACAAGGTATCGGTATACCGACGATCGAATCTCGGGCAAGTACAATATCGTTAGACAAAGGGAATTGTATACGGGATCGATTGAGTCCTTGACATCGTGGTTCATCCGATGAGATCATCGTGGAACATGTGGGAGACAAGATGGGTATCCAGATCCCGCTGTTGGTTATTGACCGGAGAACGTCTCGGTCATGTCTACATGTCTCCCGAACCCGTAGGGTCTACACACTTAAGGTTCGATGACGCTAGGGTTATAAAGGAAGTTTGTATGTGGTTACCGAATGTTGTTCGGAGTCCCGGATGAGATCCCGGACGTCACTAGGAGTTCCGGAATGGTCCGGAGGTAAAGATTCATATATGGGAAGTCCTATTTTGGCCACCGGAAAATGTTCGGGATTTTTGGTATTGTACCGGAAGGTTCTAGAAGGTTCGGAGTGGGGCCCACCTGCATGGGGACCCACATGAACGTGGGTAGTGGGGTCAAGGCCCCACACCCCTGGTCAAGGCGCACCAAGATCCCCCTTAGAAGGAATAAGATCATATCCCGAAGGATAAGATCGAGATCCCTAAAAAGGGGATAACAATCGTGGGGAAGGAAATGATGGGATTTCTTTCCTCCCACCTTTGCCAACGCCCCAATGGACTTGGAGGGCAAGAAACCAGCCCCTCCACCCCTATATATAGTGGGGAGGCGATGGGAGCTATCGCTTCCTGGCGCAGCCCTCCCCTCCCCAAGCACTCCTCCTCTCCCGGTGCTTGGCGAAGCCTGCTGCAGATTGCCACGCCTCCATCACCACCACGCCGTCGTCTGCTGCTGGACGGACTCTTCCCAACCTCTCCCTCTCACCTTGCTGGATCAAGGCATGGGAGACGTCCACCGGGCTGTACGTGTGTTGAACGCGGAGGTGCCGTCCGTTCGGCACTAGGATCTCCGGTGATTTGGATCACGACGAGTACGACTCCTTCAACCCCGTTCTCTTGAACGCTTCCGCTTAGCGATCTACAAGGGTATGTAGATGCACTCTCCTTCCCCTCGTTGCTGGTTTCTCCATAGATAGATCTTGGTGACTCGTAGGAAAATTTTGAATTTCTGCTACGTTCCCCAACACAGGGATCCTTGGGGAAAGCTAGGGCGGCTGCCTGGAGTCGCTGGGAAGGTGTCTTCGCCATTGTAGGTGCGCAAGCTATAAGCAAGCACATAACTAAGTATTTTAAGTCAATGTCCATGAGGTTTATCCAAGGTTTTTTAGTAAATTTATGACATGTTCGTGTAAGTGTGCATACAAAGATAAATGACACTGTTATTTATTGTGAGAATAGTAATAAAGAGAATCAAATCATGTGAGGTGTGTTTGGAAACAAAATGTGATAGTCTTGTGTGTTGTGTTCATGAGCTACTTCATACTAAGGGGTATGGTAGCGAAGGTGGGTTTACACACGACAAGAATGACCTAATGATGTTTTTTTGAATAAGTTCAACCGACATGATGGAATGCGACCTAGTCCCATATCAGGAGGGCCTCGGGTAGGGTTGGACAATTGCAAGCTTTAAGTCATGCACAACTCCTCCAATCCCTCTCCCTAAATCCTTGTTGAGGTTGATCCGATCATATGCGGCAACTGGGACTCGACTCTATAGTGACCTGACAATATTGAGGGTCCCAAAAGCAATATCACTCTCCCCTTTGAGTTTATTCCAATGAGAGAGAATTAGTTACATGCAAATGGGGCCTTATATAGGGGTCATGCCTTGACAAATGACCAAGGCTACACATGGTGGTGGTGAGTAGGGGTAGTGGTACGGTGAGCCTAAGTTGGGCGTAAACACTAGCCAATAGTTGGGGGTGAGATGGGTGTAGAGAGATGTTTTGCAATAAAATAATCGTTGTATTGATTGGGGTGCTGGCGCACGCATATATAATACAAGGGAAGGCCTCTACCTCAACTATACAAGACTAGGAGGTGGGCCACAACTCCAATATACGTGCAGTACAAAATACATACTCAACACCCCCCCGGCAGTCGAAGCGTCGCCGGAGACACAGAGACTGGACCGAAACTCCTCAAAGACGGGAGTAGGCAATCCCTTAGTCATCATATCAGCAAGTTGTTGCATCGTGGTGCACCGGGTTGGCGGAGAGGTAGACCGTGCTGACGTTATCGCAGTAGACAAGAGTGTCCTTGTGAACATCACAAAGCAACTCCTGGAGCAGCTGACGTATCCAAGAGCACTCAGCCACTGCGTTGGCCACGACGCGATACTCTGCCTCGGTGCTGGAGCAGGAGACCGTGGGCTGCCGCTTTCATGACCAAGAGATCAACAAGGGCCCAAGGTAGACGCAATAGCCTGACGTAGAGCGTCGCGTGTTGGGGCAGCCAACCCAGTCAGCATCCGAGTACGCCACGAGGTCGGTGGAGGCAGAGGCCGTCAGGGTGAGTCCCAAGGACATGGTGCCGCGTATGTAACGAAGAATACGCTTCACCAGAGTCCAGTGAGAGTCACGCGGGGCGTGCATATGGAGGCACACCTGCTGAACAGCGTACTGTAGGTCGGGGCGAGTCAGCGTCAAGTATTGTAAAGCATCGACAATAGAGCAATAAAACGCCCCATCGGACGCAAGATACCCCTCCAGAGTAGAGACCTTCACCTTCGTGTCGACGGGGGTGGGCGCTGGCTTGCAGTCGGCACACTCAAGGAGCTCGTGGGCGTACTTCCGCTGATGCAGAAAGAAACCGTCAGCCCGGTGGATCACCTCGATGCCGAGAAAGTAGTGCAGGGGCCCCAAGTCCTTGAGGGTGAACTCATCACGAAGACAAGCAGTCAGCCGCTGAAGGAGATCGGTGATGGATGCCATGAGGATGATGTCATCGATGTAGAGAAGCAGATATGCAGTGTCAGCTCCCTGATGATACACAAAGAGTGAGGCATCGGAGCGAGTGGACCGAAAGCCCAGAGACTGCAGGAAGGCTGCGATAAGCTGGTACCAAGCCCGAGGCGCCTGCTTCAACCGTATAGAGAGCGGGAGAGCAAGCATACGTAGTCGGGGTGCTCGGCGTCGACGAAACCAGTAGGCTGCTCGCAGAACACCTGCTCGGCAAGATGACCGTGCAAGAAGGTGTTGGAAACGTCCAACTGATGCACAGGCCAGGCGCACGAGACGCCCAGCTCAAGGACGGGGCAGATCGTGCCCAGTTTCACAACCGGGGTGAAGGTGTCGGTGAAGTCCACGCCCGCGCGCTGCCGAAAACCACGAACCACCCATCGAGCCTTGTAGCGCTCGAGAGAACCGTCCGGGCGAGTCTTGTGGCGAAACACCCACTTGCCAGAGATGATGTTGGCACGGTGGGGTCGCGGAACAAGTTGCCACGTGCGGTTGCTGAAGGAAATATGCCCTAGAGGCAATAATAAAGTTATTATTTAGTTCCTTATTCCATGATAAATGTTTATTATTCATGCTAGAATTGTATTAACCGGAAACATAATACATGTGTGAATACATAGACAAACATAGTGTCACTAGTATGCCTCTACTTGACTAGCTCGTTAATCAAAGATGGTTACGTTTCCTATCCATAGACATGAGTTGTCATTTGATTAACGGGATCACATCATTAGAAGAATGATGTGGTTGACTTGACCCATTCCGTTAGCTTAGCACTTGATCGTTTAGTATATTGCTATTGCTTTCTTCATGACTTATACATGTTCCTATGACTATGAGATTATGCAACTCCTGTTTACCGGAGGAGCACCAAACGTCACAACGTAACTGGGTGATTATAAAGGAGCTCTACAGGTGTCTCCAAAGGTACATGTTGGGTTGGCGTATTTCGAGATTAGGATCATCACTCCATTTGCCGAGAGGTATCTCTGGGCCCTCTCGGTAATGCACATCACTATAAGCCTTGCAAGCAATGTAGCTAATGAGTTAGTTACGGAATGATGCATTAAGTAACGAGTAAAGAGACTTGCCGGTAACGAGATTGAACTAGGTATTGGATATCGACGATCGAATCTCCGGCAAGTAACATACCAATGACAAAGGGAACAACGTATGTTGTTATGCGGTTTGACCAATAAAGATCTTCGTATAATATGTAGGAGCCAATATGAGCATCCAGGTTCCGCTATTGGTTATTGACCGGAAACGTGTCTCGGTCATGTCTACATAGTTCTCGAACCCGTAGGGTCCGCACGCTTAAGGTTTCGATGACAGTTTTATTATGAGTTTATGAGTTTTGATGTACCGAAGGAGTTCGGAGTCCCAGATGAGATCGGGGACATGACGAGGAGTCTCAAAATGGTCGAGACGTAAAGATCGATATATTGGACGACTATATTTGGACTTCGAAAAGGTTTCGAGTGATTCGGGTATTTTTCGGAGTACCGGAGAGTTACGGGAATTCGCCGGGGAGTATATGGGCCTTATTGGGCTATACGGGAATAGAGGAGAGAGGCCAAAAGGAAGGAGGCCTGCGCCCCCCTCAGGTCCGGATTGGACAAGGGGTGCAGCCCCCTTTTCCTTTTCCCTCTCCTCCTCTTTCCTTCTCTCCTACTCCAACAAGAAAAGGAGGAGTCCTACTCCCGAGTAGGACTCCCCCCTTGGTGCGCCCTCCTCTTGGCCGGCCGCCTCCCCCCTTGCTCCTTTATATACGGGGGCAGGGGGCACCTCAAGACACACAAGTTGATCATCGTGATCGTTCCTTAGCCGTGTGCGGTGCCCCCCTCCACCATATTCCACCTCGGTCATATTGTTGCGGCGCTTAGGCGAAGCCTTGCGTCGGTAGAACATCATCATCGTCACCATGCCGTCGTGCTGACGGAACTCATCCCCGACACCCTGCTGGATCGGAGTCCGGGGATCGTCATCGAGCTGAACATGTGCTGAACTCGGAGGTACCGTACGTTCGGTACTTGGATCGGTCGCATCGTGAAGACGTACGACTACATCAACCGCGTTGTCATAACGCTTCCACTTACGGTATACGAGGGTACATGGACAACACTCTCCCCTCTCGTTGCTATGCATCACCATGATCTTGCATGTGCGTAGATTTTTTTTTGAAATTACTACGTTCCCCAACAGTGGCATCCGAGCTTAGGTTTTATGCGTTGATGTTATATGCACGAGTAGAACACAAGTGAGTTGTGGGCGATACAAGTCATACTGCTTACCAGCATGTCATACTTTGGTTCAGCGGTATTGTTGGATGAAGCAGCCCGGACCGACATTACGCGTACGCTTATGCGAGACTGGTTTTACCGCCGTGCTTTGCACACAGGTGACTAGCGGGTGTCTGTTTCTCCAACTTTAGTTGAACCGAGTGTGGCTATGTCCGGTCCTTGCGAAGGTTAAAACATCACTAACTTGACAAACTATCGTTGTGGTTTTGATGCGTAGGTAAGAACGGTTCTTGCTCAGCCCGTAGCAGCCACGTAAAATTTGCAACAACAAAGTAGAGGACGTCTAACTTGTTTTTGCAGGGCATATTGTGATGTGATATGGTCAAGACGTGATGCTATATTTTATTGTATGAGATGATCATGTTTTGTAACCGAAGTTATCGGCAATTGACAGGAGCCATATGGTGGTCGCTTTATTGTATGAAATGCAAACGCCCTGTAATTGCTTTACTTTATCACTAAGCGGTAGCGATAGTCGTAGAAGCAATAGATGGCGTAACGACAACGATGCTACGATGGAGATCAAGGTGTCGCGCTGGTGACGATGGTGATCACGACGGTGCTTCGGAGATGGAGATCACAAGCACAAGATGATGATGGCCATATCATATCACTTATATTGATTGCAAGTGATGTTTATCCTTTATGCATCTTATCTTGCTTTGATTGACGATAGCTGTCGGTGTCAAAACCGGCGGATCTCGGGTAGGGGGTCTCGAACTATGCATCTAGGCGGATGGTAACAGGAGACGAGGGACACAATGTTTTTACCTAGGTTCAGGCCCTCTCGATGGAGGTAATACCCTACGTCTTGCTTGATTAATATTGATGATATGGGTAGTACAAGAGTAGATCTACCACGAGATCAAGGAGGCTAAACCCTAGAAGCTAGCCTATGGTATGATTGTTGAGATGTAATGTTGTGTCCTACGGACTAAAGTCCTCCGGTTTATATAGACACCGGAGAGGCTAGGGTTACAGTCGGTTACAATGGTAGGAGATCTACATATCCGTATCGCCAAGCTTGCCTTCCACGCCAAGGAAAGTACCTTCCGGACACGAGCCGAGTCTTCAATCTTCTATCTTCGTGTCTGGGAGTCCGCGGATATTGATAGTCCGGCTGTCCGGACACCCCCTAGTCCAGGACTCCCTCAGTAGCCCCTGAACCAGTCTTCAATGACGATAAGTCCGGCGTGCATAATGTTCGGCATTGCAAGGCGGGTTCCTACCTTGAATAATCCGGAGAAGATAATGAACACCAGGATAGTGTCCGGCTCTGCAAAATAATTTCCACATTCCAAACGTAGAGAGAATAAAACACATATACCGATCCAATCTGCTGACGTATTTATGCGGCGTGACATCACACCGGCACCAAGCCCCTTTGTTTGAATTACTGTACCACCTCGGACGCTTTAGCGGCGGTTTCCTTGGCACGCCCCGTCAAGCGTAGATCGTGTTCCCCCTTATTCCTGGATTCTCATCAATACGTGCGTGGGTAACCCAACCGCGCCATTGATGGTGGCGCTTGGGAGATAAGCGAGTTTTACCAGGCCGGTGAGGGACGCATAGCTTTGTCCGCCTATATATAAGGGATAAGGATTTACCTTCTCACCTACGCCTTCTTCCTCCTTTGCTTATCCATCCCTGCGAACTCAAGCTCCAACGCCCAAGCTCGCGCATCTCACCTCAACCCTTCTCCAAATATGTCCGGAGGGGGAGGCAAATGGATGGCCTCCACCGCGAAGGAGGAGGACATCACCAAGCTGCGCGACGCCGAATACCTTTCCAGCGACATCGCGTACCGGCTGCCCGACGCGGGGCAGCTCATCCCCACCCCAGGGCCTCATGAGAGGGTCGTCTTCCTTCCCCACTTCCTCCGCGGACTGGGTTTCCGCTCCATCCATTCATCCGGGGGCTCATGTTTTACTACGGCCTGGATTTCCACGATCTGGCACCGAACTTCGTCCTCAACATCTCGGCGTTTATCGTCATGTGCGAGGCCTTTCTCTGCATCCGACCCCACTTCGGCCTGTGGCTCAAGACCTTCAATGTCAAGCCAAAGATTGTGAAGGGGACGCAGGCGGAATGCGGAGGCGCTATGTTGGGCAAGTTGCCCAACGTCCCTTGGCTAGAAGGGACCTTCGTGGACTCCGTCAAGGGGTGGCAATCGGGGTGGTTCTATATCACCGAGCCGCGCAAGCCCGTATGGGCGGCGACCCCCGAATTTAGATCTGGAATCCCCACGCAGCTCACCTCCTGGAAAGAGAAGGGCTTGCAGTGGGGTGATCCGGTGGAGGTGACGGGACTTCGAGCCTGCATCAAGAAGCTAGTGAGAAATGGGCTCCGGCTCGTCGATGTGGTCCAGGTCATGCTCCTCCGTCGGATTCTCCCATGCCAAGAAAGGGCATTTAATCTGTGGAGTTTAATCCGGACAGCACCAGACGCTGGCGGGCTCTTCGATCGACATACAAAGGTGCACGGAGGGTGCTGTTCAAGAGCGCGATGCGCCAAGATCCGCGACCAAGACCGCTGATTCAGCTTGCGATCTCCGTCGACGGGTAAGTGATTCGACCCCATTACGGGACACTTGTAGTAATTAGATTGACTCTAGCGAGGTTTTTAATCTGCCTCTTCCTTTGACAGAATGGATGGAGAAGGCCGAGCTGCTCATCAGCCCGGCTCCCATGCCAAGAACCAATGAATGCCCATTTAGCAAGGCTGCTGGTTCGGCACCATCGTGGTGCTTGGGAGAAGAAGGCCAAGAAGGTGGCCGCAGGGACTCGAAGAGTTCCATAATCAAAGCGTCGATGATGACGACGAGGACTCCTCCCGAAGACGAGGAGGAGGAGGAGGAGTACTCTCTCCGGAGGAGGGAGAGAAGAGAGGAAGGCCTCCCAATCGGGCGGCGAAGGGTCAAGAGGGGGAGAACTATCCCCCCGGACAGTTTCGCCAACATCAATGTTGGCGAGGAAGAGTGGCCTCCAAGGGCCCGACGTCCGGCAGGATCGTAAGTATCCGGTTCACTCATATGCCATATATTGTGTGTCACGTAATGTCCTTCTAATGCCGCATTGTTCCTTTAGTCCGGCCGGTGACGACTTTCCCGACTCGATGAGCGGGTCGTTGGCGCCGTCGGATGTGAATTCCATCCCGACTGCCTCTACCCCACGCGCCAAAGACGACGAGGCGGAATCCCATAGGGGGACGCGCCAGGAGGAGGCTCCGGAGGCGCCGTCAGGCAGCCCCCCGGACTTTGTGCCGGACTCCACCTCGGAACCCGCAACGGTTCCGGAGTTCGGCAAGCGGCCCCTTCGAAAGAAGGGCAGGACCGTGGCGCCGGCGGCCCCGTCCAACCGGAGGCGCCGGATAACCTGCTGGAGGCGCTCAAAGGCGCCTCCATCGAGGAAGAACACCGCACTCTCATGAGTGCGGTGATTGAGAAGGTCCAGCTCGCGAAGGGCGGGCTAACAGAAGCCTGCAACAGCCTTCTAACAGGCTTTGAGGTAAGAAGGTTAAAATTAAGTAATATAATACCGCATAGACAGTAGCCTCGATGCTTAGTCCGGTGTTGGAAGGAAAAGCGGACCGAGGATCTAACAAGATATCTGTGAGGTTGTTAAAAATATGTCGATATGGGTTTGCAGGCTGCGCTGTTGACCTCTGCCGCATTAATGGCGGAGGTCGAGGCGCTGAAGAAAGATCTTGAGCGGTCGGAGCAAGAGCTTGGCCATGCCAATAGGCAGCTCAAGGAAAAAGAAGGTGAATAACACCCCTTTAAATAGGTACCTTACAGAAAAGGGTTTTGGTTGCAAACAAGATTAACCAGGATAATATATGTAATGCAGGGGCCACTAACGAGGTGGCAGCCCTGAAGGATGCCGTGTCCGTGGCCAAACGCAATGCGGCCACAGAACGGACTGAGCGAGAAAAGCAAGCGGCGCTGGTGGCGGAAGTTCGGCAAGAGCTCCAGGCTCTCATGAAAAAACATGAGAGTTTGGGCGTGACTCAAGACTCGAGTCCGAGCTTGCCTCGGCTCTCGATAGGGACGAGTCCGCCAAGGCCGAGGCCCGTAAGGCCCATATGGAAGTAGAGGACATGAAGAAGATAGCGGCGGGTAAGGCGTTTTTCATGCGAGCAAGCATGTTAATGTAAATTACGGATACTTACCCGATTCGAGCTCTCGAGGGCATTTGCAGATCTGCCGCGTAGTGCGTCGATGCCGCTGCTTTCTATCGTGGCGAGGAGGGAGCTCAACGGAGAAGGTCTTCGGTCTCGAGACTGCCGAGGCCGCCATCCAGTGCCCCCAAGCGACCAAATGAAGCAGGTGGTCGAACTCCTAAGGTAGCCGAGGAGGCCATGAAGGGCCTCACATCCGGCCAGGCTCAGGCGAGCCATGCCCAGCAGCTACTTTGGCCTAGTCTGGGCGGCTGGTGGATGCATGCCCCAGGCTGGATGTGATCAAGCTCTCCTTTGCATTGAGGCGCGCGTCGAGCCCTTGCCCGCATAAAGGTGCAATGGGGCAAGCTGGATGCGGAGAAGCTTCACGGATCCGCCGCCGCAAGGAGCATCATCGCGGGCGATATTATAAAGTTGTCTGAAGGGAGCCCGCGATATTGCGGATGAGTGTCCCTTAATGTAATCCTTGAGTGAACTCGCATTGTGTTTTTATCCCGTGCTGAAAACTTTGTTTTATATGCGCCATGAGCAACGCTTTGTTGAATTTAAAATATTACCTTCATGCGGCCGTTTGTTAAATCGAGAGATGGCAAGTCGTTGGCTTCACCCCCAAGCCACGAGTCTTTGGGGTGTTTGGTGACAAACTTGAGCACTCTTGTTCCCATCTTTGGGTCCATCTAGGAGGCGCTCAACACGACGAACCAGCGACGGACTTATAATGCTTGAACACTCTCACTTAGCCATAGAATTCTATAATTTTAAATTTCGGCGAAGCCCCTGGTATTCGGAAGACCGAATCCGGGGCGCTATCCACGCCTTCATCGGACATCATCCGGAACTTCGCTCGAAGCGGCATGAGCCTTTAGGGACCCGAAAAGACCTCTCGAACAACGACCAGTCTCTCGCCTTATCATGCCAGTCAGTTTTAGCTTTCTCCACTGAGGCGTTAACCCGGCTCAACAGGGGCGCAATCGCAGTGGTTCTCCCAGTGCTACCTTAGCCGACGGAACGGAACGTAAGGTACCAAAACATAGGAGCCGGGCAAACCCAACTATTGACCCAAGACATGATTCGGAGCTGATTCATATAATGCTATAAGTTCGGGGTGCCGCACTTGTGAAAGTGTTCGGACTTAATCACACCATAATATGGGAAACAGAAGCCCCTGGTGTATTCGGCCGTACCAAAGTATACAGGTGCAATATGTCATATAATCAACATATGTAAGAAATAACGCAATTGCAAATGAAAAGATAATGAAATTGCAAAAAGGAAATGCTGCGTTATTTTATGAAAGAAGGTCTGCTAACAAAGCGGACTGATACAAATAGTGCGGTAAGCAAGGTGTTTGGACTAAATTAACATGTCCCCCTCCAGGGATAAGCTGCGGACTTGGTGTATGTAATTGAATTTAATGCTCGTAACGGAGACCACCTGAATGTTCGTCGCAGCCTTCTCTAATCCCTGACCGTTTTATCGTGAGTTCGGCAAGTTCGCCGTCGGACAGGGCTTCTATTTGGTAGAGTCCTGTATATATAAAAAGAAAAGATAAGAAATAAAACCAAGGGGGGCGCTAGCACGAGCCCCTGGTGTGGTCGAGCCGCACTCTTTAATCCTTGAGGTTAAGCCCCTCCCCTGCGCCCATCGTATCTCTCAGCGTATCGAAGATTAACTCTTCGCTTCGGAAATTATCCGGGATCCGAAGACCACTTCGGTGTGGACGAACTGTCATAGCTTGGCTTCCACTCACAGGATGACACCTTTAAAGGTTGTCTTAGTAGGCTTGATCTGGATGGGTCTATGCCCATTTTGCGACCGTGTCCCGATAAAGCGAGTTCAAGCTGCTTGCCGCCGTCCATCGGGACTCTTGTGAGGTGAAATCCATCGACGATTGGGTCTAGGACCAATGCGGCGAATCCGCCATGGCGTATGCTAGTCGGATGGTCTCGTCGATCAAAAGTGATCGGACGGAGGACCATGGATTGAACTTCGGGCGATCGCTCCATCGCATAGGCGTCCGTGGTCGCGCTTCCTCTCCCTCTTGGGTATATGGGTCGCGTAAATCATATTCACCGTCCGCACTTGCGCGGGGAAACTCTTCATCCTCTGTTGTTTGGCGGCGGGTCTCTTCCTCGTCGTCGCTATGTAGCCCTTGTCATTGTGTTCGCAATTAGCTTGCCACCGCTGAACACCCAACAATCTCTATTGGTGTGATTAGCTGGCTTTTCGGGTGCCATGTATCCGGCATGGCGGTCGAGTATTCTGTCCAGCATTGGCGGGCCCGAGTTGTTCTTTTAAATGGCTTCTTCCGTTGACCGGTTTGGAGCCTCGGAATCCGGCATTGACCGTCAGATCCTCTTTGTCGCCGCCGTTAGTACGGAGTTTGTTTTTGATTCGACGTGACCTGCCGTGATTGTCCTTGGTGTCCGGACTGCCGAATTTTGCGGAGATTATTGCTGCGGGCTAGCCAGCTATCCTCTCCAGCATAAGCGGTCATTAACGATGTGAGGGCTGCCATGGATTTCGCTTCTCCCGCCCCTGTGCGGGCTAGCCATTCGTCCGGATGTTGTGTTTGAAGGCTGCAAGGGCCTCCGCATCCGGATAGTCGGCGATTTGATTTTTCTTCGTCAAGAACCGTGTCGTAATCGTCGGCTGATTCGTCGGCTGCTGAATAATGTGGCTTAGGTCATCGACGTCGGTGGTCGCATGCGTATGTACCTTGGAAGTTATCAAGGAACGCGGCCTCGTGTCTTCCCAACACCCAATTGACTCTGCGGGCAGGCTGTTAAGCCAATGCCGAGCTGGTCCTTTAAGCTTGAGTGGGAGATATTTGATGGCGTGCGGTTAAATGCCGCGGGCCATATGGATGTGGAGAAGATAATCTTGATCCACACCGCTGGGTCTGTTGTACCATCGTAAGATTCGATGTTCACGGGTTTGAACCCTTCGGGATCGATGATCCATTACTTCATCGATGAAGCATAACGGGTGTCGGCGCCAGATTGAGCAATATCGCGGCGCAGCTCGAGGGAGCACTTGTCTGCTGTGTTCGCCCGGCGGCGTTATGTCCGGCGCGACGGTATTCGTCGTGGGTCGTAGGGCGCCCACGTGATCCATAGATGGATCTGGATTGCCTTGCTTTGTCCTCCAAGATGTCTCGCAAGTCCGGCACGTTTCCTTTTGGCTTCATACTCTTGGATCGATGCCGGTGTACGGTCTTGGCTGGAGGCCTGAATGCCTCTCTGTCACGACCACGGGGTGGTCGGTCAGCCATATCGTCTTGCTGGTGATAAAGGTATGTATGCTTCCTCCTCTAATCGGGGAGCAACTTGCGTCTTAGGTAACTTTTGGAAGGAGTTCGAGTTTATACTCTTGACGCGAGGACCTCGGTCCATCGATCGGCTAGCAGATCTTGATCGACTGAAGCTGTTGCTGCTTTTTCTTTAGGCTATTTGCCGTGGCTATGAGCCTGCGCCTGAAGCGCTCTTGTTCGACGGGATCCTCGGGTATGACGAATTCATCATCGTTGAGGCTCGCTTCGTCTTTGGAGGGAGGCATATAGTTATCGTCTTCAACCCCTTAAATGCATACCTACATCGTGAGGGCTTGCTTCTGCGTCCTCCTGCGCTGAGTCTTGCAGGAGGGGATCGTCTTCGGCACTCTCCGGAGTGTTATTGTCTCCCGTGCCGGATTCTCCATTCTTGTTGTGGCGGGATTTAGGCGGCGCCACGACGCCGGCGTTTAGGCTGCTTCTTCAAAGAATCTTCCTCCGCCGCTTTTTCGCCATCCCTTCTTTTGGGGTATCCACCATGTAGACGTCGTATCACAAGGTGGCCTTCCAAAGGTCCGTGGTATGGGTCTTGATCGTCTCGGCATCATCATCCATAGCGTCGATGTCCTCGGAGTCGTAGTCTAGCATGTCGGTTAGATCCTCGGCGGTGGCTATAAAGTGGGTGGTGGGTGGGCTCAATTTCTTCGTCGTCCGAACTCCAACCGTCCCGCCATAGTCCGCCAGATTCTCTGATAGCGAGAGATGCCTCGAGAATTCGAGGATATCGCCAAAAGGAGAGTGTTGAAAGATGTCCGCAGCGGTGAATTCCATAACCGCGCCTAATCGGCTTGATTGGCGGGGCGCGGAGGCTCGGAGTCCGGCGAGTCCGGCGCCTCGGGATCACGAAGTTCGCAGGGACAAGATTGGTATTCGCTCCATCGCCGTAGATGTTGAAGCCCCTGTGGCGTCTATCCACCGCCCTCGTCATGGGCAATCGGCTCCGGGCTAATAGCCGGAGCGGATTAATCTGACCTCCAAAGCACCGTCCGTGGGCGAGCTAGATCATGCCCATCGTCCACGGTCTTGGCGGCGCTTGGCTGTGGCTCGAGTCCGTCGAAGATCAAATCTCCGCGATCGTCGGCCGTGAAGTTTAAGCTTCAAATCGACTGACGGCGAGGGCGTAGCTTCGATCTGCTCGGATGGCCAAGAGAATTGGCCCAGCATGCAAAGCTGCGAATCGAAGATCTGTCCGGGAGAAAAGTCTCACCACGGACAGCGTTGATGGTTGAAGATGCCATCGAGCCTATCGGTGACGACACGAGGAACTCTCAATGAAAGCACCAATGTCGGTGTCAAACTGGCGGATCTCGGGTAGGGGTCCCGAACTGTGCGTCTAGGCGGATGGTAACAGGAGACGAGGGACACAATGTTTTTACCCAGTGTTCGAGCCCTCACGATGGAGGTAATACCCTCGTCCCGCTTGATTAATATTGATGATATGGGTAGTACAAGAGTAGATCTACCACGAGATCACGGAGGCTAAACCCTAGAAGCTAGCCTATGGTATGATTGTTGAGATGTAATGTTGTGTCCTACGGACTAAAGTCCTCCGGTTTATATAGACACCGGAGAGGCTAGGGTTACACAGAGTTGGTTACAATGGTAGGAGATCTACATATCCGTATCGCCAAGCTTGCCTTCCACGCCAAGGAAAGTACCTTCCGGACACGAGCCGGAGTCTTCAATCTTCTATCTTCGTAATCTGGGAGTCCGGCGGATATTGATAGTCCGGCTGTCCGGACACCCCCTAGTCTAGGACTCCCTCAATAGCATTTTAAGATGATCTCTCACTAAATTATCACGAAGTGTTCTCCCTGAGTATGTGTTCGCACACGAACACATCACCGTGTACCTGCAACGCCGAGGGTGATGCACCGTAGCTCACGTCGAAGGAGACCCGTCTGGAAGCGCGGTACGCAGGCAATCCGGCGGTTGCTTTTCAGGACCCGAAACCCCAAGCGCTTGGGAGGGACCCCGTCTGGACGCGCGGCGGCTATGGGCTGCCCTAGGTCGATTCGCTCGCCCCTAGAGCCTCGAGGATCGCTGCCCTTCAACACGAAGAACGAATGAAGAACGAGAGAGAAAGAACAAGGGAGAGATGTAAAAACTAGGATAAAAAGTAGTATATTGATTTGTCGATCGTGTGTTGTTCAATCGGCCGTCACCTCTCATCTATTTATGAGGCGGCTGGACTTCCCGTACAACAAAAGCACTAAAAAGTCCATCCAAAACGTCAAAAACCCTAACCTAACTCGGACAGGAATCTTTGGCAATTTTCCAGATCAACTCGGTCTCACCGATTGGTCTGCTTCGGTCCCACCGAGTGAACGTAGTCAACTCTCTGTAAATTTCTGTAATTTCCCGAATCAACTCGGTCTCACCGATTAGTTTGCTTCGGTCCCACCGAGTGAGCGCTACCAACTTTCTGTAACTTTCTGTAATTTCTCGGATCAACTCGGTCTCACCGAGTCAACCAACTCGGTCCGTCCGAAATGACTCCGCAGCTTCAGTTTCTGTCCTTGTTTTGCCACCACAGGTTGCATACGACCTCGGATTAAGACGATTTTATATCAAAATCGACCGTTTCAACGAGGCGAAGACAACTTATGTAGAAAGTTTTTCCATTTGAGGTCGTCTTGGGGTCTTAATCCGCCAAACTGTACTCTGAATATAACATCTTAGTACTTTGAGCATAGTTTCGGCCATCGAGATGAAATTGGACGGCGATGGCCCAAACTTCAAAGACGTTCATATCAACAATACGGAACTCTCTCATGTAGATCTTCTCCATTTGATGTCATTTTAAATAAGGTCTTGACCATGCCAAAATCTGGTGTCAACACATGCCCCCTGTTTTTCGGCAAACTTGTGAGCCGAAAAATAACTTGCACAATGCTTTTTCTAAGGACGATGTCAACACTCCATCGGCCATTTATTTTTCTCAAGATGATAATTATGTATCGGCTATGTTTATGCTTAGGGCAATAATTTTATATCGGCCATTGATTTTAACTTCTGGTTCACATCATACCTTGTAACCGATTACCACCAATCGGCTTTAAAGTGATGGGAATGAAGCCGTTCCTTGTAGCACTAAGGAAATCAAACTCCGAGAGGTCACGTCCTGTTAAGCAAGTAACATCGGGATGATTCCAATCCACCGAGGCATCGGCCAAAGCAACACAAGCCGAATTATCCGCGTGAATGACTTCTACCTCATCATCGATCCATTGTATTAAAAATTGATGCATGGTAGATGGCACACATTGGTTAGCATGAACCCAATCACGACCTAATATAACATTATAGTTACCTTGCACCTCGGCGATGAAGAATGTGGTGGCCAAAGTTTTTCTTCCCACGGTGAGTTCCATGCACATCACACCTTTGGCCTCTGTCTTTTCTTTACCCTCGAATCCATTAAGTACCATATTGGTCTTCATCAATGCATCATCATCTAACCCCAACTTTTTGAAGACCGAGTAGGGCATAAGATTTACCACAGCACCACCATCAACGAGCATCCTATCAACCGGTGATCCGTTAATATGACCTTTGAGGTACAATGGCTTCAAGTGTTTCACCGGTTCTCTTGGCTTCTCGAAAATAGCATTCTTAGGACCAAAATCCAGCTGGGCTAGCTCCCCTTCTTCACCTTTAGCACGAAACTCGGCAGGTAAGTAATATACCATATTAATATCCATACCTTCCTGAACCGGCATAGATTCATAATCCACCATCTCATCTTCATCTCCCAATGTGTATATTGGGCTTAAAGTTTTCTCAATTGAAGGGGATGTTTCAGGTGGTATGGACGATGTAATAGAGGTCGCATCATCCTCTTTCGGTGGTGAAGGTATTGCTGCAGCTAATGTAGAAGCATCTGCGTTTTGTTTTCGTTTAGGCCTCCACACTTGTTTTGTGAGTGCCATGGGCCGAATTTTATTGAACAATTCGTCCCTTTGCCTCTCCTCATTATGCTCTACCTTCTCGTGGTTCCTCATGCGTTGTAATCTCCTTTTCATGGTCTTGGTTAAACCGGGAGGACACCACTTAGGTTGAGTATATTTGGGATCCCTTGGTTTGGTCTTGCTTGTGCTCGCCTCATGATCATTAACCATCGAACCCTGATGAACAATAACAATATCACCATTAGAAGTAGCCAGATTACCAACAACCGGCTTTTTGACCTCCTTTTGCTTGTCACATCCTGCAATTTCTGCATTAGGTGACTTAACACGCCACACTTTTTTGTTGGCCTTACTTGGAGAAATTTTTGTTGGCCGATTAGCACCATAGCTCAAACGGCCTTGTGTGGGATAATAAAGCCTCTCGCGAGCAGGCCTTGTAGGTGCTGCCCGCCCCATATGAAAAGCATAAGGAGCCATTGGGGGCTGCCCCCATCCTCCACTGAAGCCTCCCATGTAATATGGCGCATAGCAGGGTTGTGACATCCATGGTGTCGGTCCCCATGACCCATATGGCCTTGCATAGCGTCGAAACTCTTGCTTCAGAGGCAATCTTGAACGCTTTGAATGTGATGGCCGATTAGAGCTAGAACCGGCCGCTTGACTTGCATATTTGGATAGCAACATATCAAAAGTTGGCTTGATATTATTGTACTTAGTTTCATTCTTTTTCCACTTGCCAACTTCTGAATTCTTAGGCTTGATCAATTTAACATGAGTATCCTCTTGCACTTGTGGTTGCCCCCCGAGTGTAGCATTTTTTATAGTGATCTTCAACACTTCCTTGCCATCGGGTTGCTTCTCAAGCACAATCTTTCTTCCCAAGACCTTGTCGCCCTGCATGCTATTCCTGGGTTCACCAATAACAACATTATCTTTATTAGCGGATTCGGCTATGTTAGGCCGACTTAACATTTTCTTCCCTTCCAAGTCGATGGTGTTTATCGGGAAGGGTTGTTTATCAACTTGCATCTCAGCAAAATTCAATCATCCGTCATTAATGGCCGACTGTATCTGTCATCGAAAAACATTGCAATCATTAGTAGCATGAGAAAATGAATTATGGTACTTGCAATAAGCACGCCGTTTTAGCTCCTCAAACAGCGGTATGGTGTGTGATATTCTAATCATCTTGTCTTGCAAGAGAGCATCAAATATTTTATCACACTTTGATATATCAAAAGTAAACCTCATATCCTCATCACGATTCTTGCGAATTGGCTTAAGAGCATTGCACATATAGGGTTTGGCCTTTGAGGACCAAACGAATTCAGTAGTATACACATCAACCTCATCGTCCGAATTATCATCATTGTGTTCAATCATATGCATTCTACGACGACCGGTTGTAGACCTATGAACCTCTTTACTTCGACTCTCTTGAGCCAACGCCTTTTGCAAGACTTGGTTAATATTCAAAAACTCATAACTTTCCAACCTCTCTTTAATGTGAGTTTTTAAACCATTAAGAACAAGATCCGCCAAGTCTCTCTCAATTATCACTAAGCTATAACATCGGTTCTTTATATCTCTAAATCTCTTGACGTAATCGGTGACCGATTCATCATGTTTCTGCCTAACCGATGTAAGATGTGACAACTTTAGCTCATTATTGCCGCTATAAAAGTGATCATGAAACTTTTGCTCTAATTGCGACCATAAGAGAATTGAGCCATGTGGTAAAGCAGCAAACCATGAAAATGCGATACCAGTTAAAGACAAGGGAAATAAACGCACTTTCAACTCTTCTATGGAACCTGCTTCACCCAACTGCTAGATACTGACTCACATGCTCCCAAGTTGTTTTCGTACCCTCACCACTAAATTTAACAAAATCAGGAACCTTATAACCTTGAGGGTAAGAAATTGCATCGAAGTGTTTAGGATAAGGCTTTTGATACACACGACTCTTTACTTTCGGCTCGTTTCCGAAAGTTTCTAGAAACATCTTATGCAAATCCTCCCTCAATTTAGCTAAAATTGGATCCGAGGTAGATGAAGATGTTTGTGGCAATGACACAGGAGCAACCTGAGTACTAGCTATTGGTGCAACTTGTGGGATGGGCGCCGAACCATAATTCGACGGAAGATCAAACATACTTGCGCCTATGGGTGGTGTGACAAAATGATTCGGTGTTGACGCCGAATTGGGTACACTCATAATAGGATTAGGGTATGTAGGTGTAGTCACAAGCTGGTTGGTTTGACTAGGGTAAAAATTCAATGGCATACTATATTGTTGTTGTATAGGAGGCGTCGATGAAATAGGTAAAGTTGGACTAGCGTTTTCAGATACACCAACAGTACCACTAGATGACGGAGGCATATTTTTCTGAGCATTAGCACTAGCCACAAAAGAATTGTATGCCATCACATTACCCTTGCTAACAAGACTTTCAATCACAGCCACTTGCTCCGGAGAAAAAACTTTACTCACAGTGATTACATCTTGTTCGTCGATGAGGGAAGGAAAATTGACGTTTCCAACCGGAGTGATGTTGCCTTGACGGTCCTTCTTGAAACTTGAAAGAAACGCTTCCAAATCCTCCTCCTCGCGCTTCTTCTTGAGCGCCTCAAAAGCCTCTTCACGCTGCTTCTTGCGCGCTTCGTAGGCTTGGTGATGTTCATCCGATAGTTCATCAAGACCGGGCTTAATGATGTTATCGGCGTCAACTTCTGAGGGCTTGGGAAGATTAGACATGGTTGATAATGATTCTTGATCTTTCTTCCCAGCGGAGTCGCCAAAAAGTGTGTTCGCACACGAACACGTCACCGTGTACCTCCAATGTCGAGGGTGATGCACCGCAGCTCACGTCGAAGGAGACCCGTCTGGAAGCGCGGTACGCAAGCAATCAGGCGGGTGCTTTTCAGGACCCGAAACCCCAAGCCCCCGGGAGGGACCCCGTCTGGACGCGCGGCGGCTATGGGTTGCCCTAGGTTGATTCGCTCGCCCCTAGAGCCTCGAGGATCGCTGCCCTTCAACACGAAGAACGAACGAAGAACGAGAGAGAAAGAACAAGGGAGAGATGTAAAAACTAGGATAAAGTAGTATATTGATTTGTCGATTGTGTGTTGTTCAATCGGCCGTCACCTCTCATCTATTTATGAGGCGACTGGACTTCACGTACAAAAAAGGACTAAAAAGTCCATCCAAAATGTCAAAAATCCTAACCTAACTCGGACAGGAATCTTTGGCAATTTTCCGGATCAACTCGGTCTCACCGATTGGTCTGCCTCGGTCCCACCGAGTGAACGTAGCCAACTCTCTGTAAATTTCTGTAATTTCCCGGATCAACTCGGTCTCGCCGATTAGTTTGCTTAGGTCCCACCGAGTGAGTGCTGCCAACTTTCTGTAACTTTCTATAATTTCTCGGATCAACTCGGTCTCACCGAGTCAACCAACTCGGTTCGTCCGAAATGACTCTGCAGCTTCTGTTTCTGTCCTTGTTTTGCCTCTACAGGTTGCATACGACCTCGAATTAAGACGATTTTTATATCAAAATTGACCGTTTCGACGAGACGAAGACAACTTATGTAGAAAGTTTTTCCATTTGAGGTCATCTTGGGGTCTTAATACGCCAAACTGTACTCTGAATATAAGATCTTAGTACTTTGAGCATAGTTTCGGCCATCGAGATGAAATTGGACGGCGATGACCCAAACTTCAAAGACGTTCATATCAACAATATGGAACTCTCTCATGTAGATCTTCTCCATTTGATATCATTTAAATAAGGTCTTGACCGTGCCAAAATCTGGTGTCAACAGTATGCACCATTGCGAAAGTTCTTCGTGCTGAGACACCACGTGATGATCGGGCGTGATAGGCTCTACGTTCAAATACAACAGGTGCAAAACAGTTGCACACGCGGAATACTCAGGTTAAACTTGACGAGCCTAGCATATACAGATATGGCCTCGGAACACGGAGACCGAAAGGTCGAGCGTGAATCATATAGTAGATATGATCAACATAGTGATGTTCACCATTGAAAACTACTCCATCTCACGTGATGATCGGACATGGTTAAGTTGATTTGGATCACGTGATCACTTAGATGACTAGAGAGATGTCTTTCTAAGTGGGAGTTCTTAAGTAATATGATTAATTGAACTTAAATTTATGATGAACTTAGTCCTGGTAGTATTTTGCAAATTATGTTGTAGATCAATAGCTCGCGTTGTTGATTTCATATGTTTATTTTGATATGTTCCTAGAGAAAACTGAGTTGAAAGATGTTAGTAGCAATGATGCGGATTGGATCCGTGATCTGAGGTTTATCCTCATTGCTGCACAGAAGATTTATGTCCTTAATGCACCGCTAGGTGACAAACCTATTGCAGGAGCAGATGCAGACGTTATGAAAGTTTAGCTAGCTCAAAATGATGACTACTTGAGAGTTTAGTGCACCATGCTTAAACAGCTTAGAATCGGGACTTCAAAGACGTTTTGAACGTCATGGACCATATGAGATGTTCCAGGAGTTGAAGTTAATATTTCAAGCAAATACCCGAGTTGAGAGATATGAAGTCTCCAACAAGTTCTATGGCTAAAAGATGGAGGAGAATCGCTCAACTAGTGAGCATATGCTCAGATTGTCTGGGTACTACAATCGCTCGAATCAAGTGGGAGTTAATCTTCCAGATAAGATAGTGATTGACAGAATTCTCTAGTCACCATCACTAAGTTACTAGAACTTCGTGATGAACTATAGTATGCAAGGGATGACAAAAAACGATTCTCGAGCTCTTCGTGATGTTGAAATCGATGGAGGTAGAAATCAAGAAAGAGCATCAAGTGTTGATGATTGACAAGACCGCTAGTTTCAAGAGAAGGGCAAAGGGAAAGAAAGGGAACTTAGTGGAAAGACAAGCAAGTTGTCACTCCTGCAAAGAAGCCCAAAGCTGGACCATAGCCTGAAACTGAGTGCTTACACTGCAAAGGAAATGGTCACTGGAAGCGGAAATGCCCTGAATATTGGGTGGATAAGAAGGATGGCAAATTGAACAAGGGTATATTTGATATACAGGTTATTGATGTGTGCCTTACTAGTGTTTATAGTAGCCCCTGAGTATTTGATACTTGTTCGGTTGTTGTGATTAGTAACTCAAAGCAGGAGTTCTGAATAAGCAGAGACTAGTTGAAGGGAAGTGACGATGAGTGTTGGAAGTAGTTCCAAGATTGATATGATCATCATCACACACTCCCTATATTTTCGAGATTAGTGTTAAACCTAAATAAATGTTATTTGGTGTTTGCGTTGAGCATAAATATGAGAAGATCATGTTTATTGCGTACAATTATTCATCTAAGATAGAGAATAAATTGTTATTCTGTTTACATGAATAAAACCTTCTATGGTCATACACCCAATGGTGATGGTTTATTGAATCTTGATCATAGTGACACACATATTCATAATGTTGATGCCAAAAGATGCAAAGTTAATAATGATAGTGCAACTTATTTGTGGCACTGCCGTTTGGGTCATATCGGTGTAAAGCGCAAGAAGAAACTCCATAAAGATGGATTTTCGGAATCACTTGGTTATGAATCATTTGATGCCTGCGAACCGTGCCTTTTTGGCAAGATGACTAAAACTCCGTTCTCCGGAACAATGGAACGAGCTACTAACTTGTTGGAAATAATACATACCGATGTATGTGGTCCAATGAGTGTTGATGCTCGTGGCGGGTATCGTTATTTTCCGACCTTCACAGATGATTTGAGCAGATATGCGGATATCTACTTAATGAAGCACAAGTCTGAAACATTTGAAAAGTTCAAAGAATTTCAGAGTGAAGTGGAGAATCATCGTAACAAGAAAATAAAGTTTCTACAATCTGATCATAGAGAAGAATATTTGAGTTACGAGTTTGGCCTTCATTTTAAACAATGTAGAATAGTTTCACAGTTCACGCCACATGGAACACCATAGCGTAATGGTGTGTCCGAACGTCGTAACCGCACTTTATTGAATATGGTGCGATCTATGATGTATCTTACCGATTTAACCACTATCGTCTTGGGGTTATGCATTAGAGACAGTTGCATTCACTTTAAATAGGGCACCATCAAAATCCGTTTGAGACGACACTTTATGAACTGTGGTTTGGCAAGAAACCAAAGTTGTCATTTCTTGAAGTTTGGAGTTGCGATGCTTATATGAAAAAGGTTTTCAACCTGATAAGCTCGAACCCAAATCGGAGAAGTGCGTCTTCATAGAATACCCAAAGGAAACTATTGGGTACACCTTCTATCACAGATCGGAAGGCAAAACATTTGTTGCTAAGAATGGATCCTTTCTAGAGAAGGAGTTTCTCTCGAAAGAAGTGAGTGGGAGGAAAGTAGAACTTGATGAGGTAACTATACCTACTCCCTTGTTGGAAAGTAGTTTATCACAGAAATCAGTTCCAGTGATTCCTACACCAATTAGTGAGGAAGTTAATGATGATGGTCATGAAACTTCAGATCAAGTTGCTACCAAACCTCGTAGGTCTTCCAGAGTAAGATCCGCACCAGAGTGGTGCAGTAATCATGTTCTGGAAGTCATGTTACTAGACCATGATGAACCTACGAACTATGAGGAAGCGATGATGAGCCTAAATTCTGCGAAATGGCTTGAGGCCATAAAATTTGAGATATGATCCATGTATGAGAACAAAGTATGGACTTTGATTTACTTGCTCGATGATCAGCAAGCCATGTTAAATAAATGGATCTTCAAGAGGAAGACGAACACTGATAGTAGTGTTACTATCTACTAAGCTCGACTTGTTGCGAAAGGTTTTCAACAAGTTCAAGGTGTTGAATACGATGAGATTTCCTCACTCGTATCGATGCTTAAGTCTGTCTGAATGTTAGCAATTGCCACATTTTATGAAATCTGGTAAATGGATGTCAAAACTGCATTTCTTAATGGATTTCTTAAAGAAGAGTTGTATATGATGCAACCAGAAGGTTTTGTCAATCCTAAAGATGCTAACAAAGTGTGCAAGCTCCAGCAATCCATCAATGGACTGGTGCAAGCATCTCAGAGTTGGAATATACGCTTTGATGAGTTGATCAAAGCATTTGGTTTTGTACAGACTTTTGGAGAAGCCTGTATTTACAAGAAAGTGAGTGGGAGCACCACAACCTTTCTGATAAGTATATGTGAATGACATATTTTTGATCGAAAATAATGTAGAATTTTCTGGAAAGCATAAAGGAGTGTTTGAAAGGTGTTTTTCAAAGAAAGACCTTAGTAAAGCTACTTACATATTGAGCATCAAGATCTATTGAGATAGATCGAGACGCTTGATAAGATTTTCAATGAGTACATACCTTGACAAGATTTTGAAGTAGTTCAAAATGGAACAGTCAAAGAAGGAGTTCTTGCCTGTGATGCTAAGGTGTGAAATTGAGTAAGACTCAAGACCCGACCATGGCAGAAAATAAAAAGAGAATGAAAAGTCATTCCCTATGCCTCAGTCATAGGTTCTATAAAGTATGCTATGATGTGAACCAGACCTATTGTATACCTTGCTCTGAGTTTGAAAAAGGAATACAATTTTGATCTAAGAGTAGGTCACTGGACAGCGGTCAAGAATATCCTTAGTGAGGACTAAGGAGATGTTTCTCGATTATGGAGGTGATAAAAGAGCCCGTCGTAAAAAGTTACAACGATGCACACTTTTACACCAATCCAGATGACTCTAAGTCTCAAATCTGGATACATATTGAAAGTGGGAGCAATTAGTTAGAGTAGCTCCGTGCAGAGCATTGTGGACATAGAATATTTGCAAAATACATATGGCTCTGAATATTGTTGGGGAACGTAGCAGAAATTCAAAATTTTCCTACGTGTCACCAAGATCTATCTATGGAGAGACCAGCAACGAGGGGAAGGAGAGTGCATCTACATACCCTTGTAGATCGCTAAGCGGAAGCGTTCAAGAGAACGGGGTTGAAGGAGTCGTACTTGTCGTGATCCAAATCACCGGAGATCCTAGTGCGAGCAGACGGCACCTCCGCGTTCAACACACGTACATCCGGTGGCGTCTCCCATGCCTTGATCCAGCAAGGTGAGAGGAGAGGTTGGGAAGACTCCGTCCAGCAGCAGCTGACGGCGTGGTGGTGGTGGAGGAGCGTGGCAATCTGCGCAGGCTTCGCCAAGCACCGCAGAGAGGAGGAGTACTAGGGAGAGGGGAGGGCTGCGCCGAACTCGTGGTGAGCTCCCATCGTCTCCCACTTTATATAGGGGTGGAGGGCGGTTTCTTGCCCTCCAAGTCCATTGGGGCGTTGGCCAAGGTGGGAGGAAAGAAATCCCATCATTTCCTTCCCCATCGATTGTTATCCCCCTTTTAGGATCTTGATCTTATCCTTTGGGATATGATCTTATTCCTTCTAAGGGGGATCTTGGTCTTGCTTGACCAGGGGTGTGGGGCCTTTCCCCACTACCCACGTTCATGTGGGTCCCCCATGCAGGTGGGCCCCACTCCGGAACCTTCTAGAACCTTCCGGTACAATATCGAAAAATCCCGAACATTTTCCGGTGGCCAAAATAGGACTTCCCATATATAAATCTTTACCTCCGGACCATTCCGGAACTCCTCGTGACGTCCGGGATCTCATCCGGGACTCCGAACAACATTCGGTAACCACATACAAACTTCCTTTGTAACCCTAGCGTCATCGAACCTTAAGTGTGTAGACCCTACGGGTTCAGGAGACATGTAGACATGACCGAGACGTTCTCCGGCCAATAACCAACAGCGGGATCTGGATATCCATGTTGGCTCCCACATGTTCCACGATGATCTCATCGGATGAACCACGATGTCAAGGACTCGATCGATCCGTATTCAATTCCCTTTGTCTAGCGGTATTGTACTTGCCCGAGATTCAATCGTCGGTATACCGATACCTTGTTCAATCTCGTTACGGCAAGTCTCTTTACTCGTTCGTAACACATCATCCGTGATCAACCCCTTGGTCACATTGTGCACATTATGATGATGTCCTACCGAGTGGGCCCAGAGATACCTCTCCGTTTACGGAGTGACAAATCCCGCTCGATCCGTGTCAACCCAATGACACTTTCGAGATACCTGTAGTGCACCTTTATAGTCACCCGATTCGTTGTGACGTTTGATACACCAAAGCACTCCTACGGTATCCGGAGTTACACGATCTCATGGTCTAAGGAAGAGATACTTGACATTGGAAAAGCTCTAGCAAGCGAACTACACGATCTTTGTGCTATGCTTAGGATTGGGTCTTGTCCATCACATCATTCTCCTAATGATGTGATCCCGTTATCAACGACATCCAATGTCCATAGCGAGAAACCATGACTATCTGTTGATCACAACGAGCTAGTCAACTAGAGGCTTACTAGGGACATATTGTGGTCTATGTATTCACACGTGTATTACGCTTTCCGGATAATACGCTTATAGCATGAATAAAAGACAATTATCATGAACAATGAAATATAATAATACTTTTATTATTGCCTCTAGGGCATATTTCCAACAGTCTCCCACTTGCACTAGAGTCAATAATCTAGTTCACATCGCCATGTGATTAACATTGACAGTCACATCGCCATGTGACCAACATCATCAAATGAGTTACGGGGTTTGATCATGTTTTGCTTGTGAGAGAGGTTTTAGTCAATGGGTGCGAACCTTTCAGATCCGTGTGTGCTTTGCAAATTTCTAGGTCATATTGTAAATGTTGTTTCCATGCTCCACTTGGAGCTATTCCAAATGGTTGCTCCACTATACGTATCCGGTTTGCTACTCGAGTCACTCGGATAGGTGTTAAAGCTTGCATCGGCGTAACCCTTTACGCGAACTCTTTATCACCTCCATAATCGAGAAACATGTCCTTATTTACTCCAAGGACAATTTTGATCGCTGTCCAATGATCCATTCTGGATCATTCTTGTACCCTAGTGACTCATGGCAAGGCACACTTCCGTGCGGTACACATAGCATACTATAGAGCCGATGTACGAAACATAGGGGCGACCTTCGTCCTTTCTCTCTTTTCTGCCATGGTCGAGCTTTAAGTCTTGACTTCATACCTTACAACTCGGCAAGAACTCCTTCTTTGGTGATCCATCTTGAACACCTTCTAGATCATGTCAAGGTATGTGCTCATTTGAAAGTACTATTGAGCGTTTTGATCTATCCTCATAGATCTTGATGCTCAATGTTCAAGTAGTTTAAACCAGGTTTTATATTGAAAACACTTTTCAAATAACCATATATGCTTTCCAAAATTCTACATCATTTCGATCAACAATATGTCAACAACATATACTTATCGAAATTCTATAGTGCTCCCACTCACTTCTTTGGAAATACAAGTTTCTCATAAACTTTTGTATAAACCCAAAATCTTTGATCATCTCATCAAAACATACATTCCAACTCCGAGATGCTTACTCCGGTCCTTAGAAGGATCCTGGAGCTAGCATACCTTTAGCATCCTTAGGATCGACAAAACCTTTCTTATTGTATCACATACAAGCTTTCCTTCTGGCGGTAAGGAAACTCGTTTTGACATCCATCGCGATTTCATAAATGCAGCTAATCTAACATGATTCCGACGGACTTTAAGCATCGCTACGGATGAGAAAATCTCATCGTAGTCAACTCCTTGAACTTGTGAAAACTCTTCGCCACAAGTCGAGCTTCATAGACGGTGACATTACCGTCCGTCCGTCTTCTTCTTAAAGATCCATTTATCTCGGTTTCATGGCTTCTAACCATTTGTCGGAATTTGGGCCCACCATCGCTTCTCCATAGCTCGTAGGTTCATTGTTGTCTAGCAACATGACCTTCAAGACAGGATTACTGTACCACTCTAAAGTAGTCGCATCCTTGTCACCCTACGAGGTACTGGCGGTGACTTGATCCAAGTTTCATGATCACTATCATAAGCTTCTACTACAATTTGTGTAGGTGCCACAGAACAACTTCACGTGCCTGCTGCTACACACTAGTTGAAGTGATGGTTCAATAACCTCATCAAGTCTCCACCATCCTCCCACTCAACTTTTCGAGACAAACTTTTCCTCGAGAAAGGACCCGATTCAAGAAACAATCCCTATTGCTTTCGGATCTGAATTTGGAGGTATACCCAACTGTTTTGGGTGTCCTATGAAGATGCATTTTATCCGCTTTGGGTTCGAGCTTATCAACTTTGAAACTTTTCCATACAAGCGTCGCAGCCCCAAACCTTTAAGAAATGGCAGCTTAGGTTTCTCTAAACCATAGTTCATACGGTGTCATCTCAGCGGAATTACGTGGTGTCCTATTTAAAGTGAATGTGGTTGTTTCTAATGCCTAACCCATAAGCGATAGTTGGTAATTCGATAAGAGACATCATGGCACGCACCATATCCAATAGGGTGCTACTATGATGTTCGGACACACCATCAAACAATGGTGTTCGGTAGGTATTAATTGTGAAACAATTTCCACAATGTCTTAATTGCGTGCCAAAGCTCGTAACTCAGATACTCATCTCTATGATCATATCATAGACATTTCATCCTCTTGTCACGATGATCTTCAACTTCACTCTGAAATTACTTGAACCATTCAATAATTCAGACTTGTGTTTCATCAAGTAAATATACTCAACATTTACTCGAATCATCGTGTGAAGTAAGAACATAACGATATTCATTTGCATGCCTCGGCACTCATTGGAATGCACACATCAAAATGTGTTACTTCCTACAAGTTGCTATCTTGTTCCATCTTCTTTGAAACCGAGGCTTTTCAGGTCATCTGTGGTATGATTTGCATGTCTCAAGTGATTCAAAATCAAGTGAGTCCAAGCGATCCATCTGCATGGAGTTTCTTCATGCATATACACCAATAGACATGGTTAGCATGTCTCAAACTTTTCAAAACGAGTGAGTCAAAGATCCATCAACATGGAGCTTCTTCATGTGTTTTATACCAATATGACTTACATGGCGATTGCCACAAGTGAGTGGTACTATCATTACTATCTTATATCTTTTGGCATGAAAATGTGTATCACTACGATCGAGATTCAATAAACCATTCCTTTAGGTGCAAGACCATTAAAGGTGTTATTCAAATAAATAGAGTAACCATTATTCTCCTTAAATGAATAACCGTATTGCGATAGACATAATCCAATCATGTCTATGCTCAGCGCAAACACAAAATCTCGATGGTAGAGGGAGCGTGCGATGCTTGATCACATCAACCTTGGAAACACTTCCAACACATATCATCGACTCACCTTTAGCTAGTCTCCGTTTATTCCGTAGCTTTTATTTGAGTTACTAGCACTTAGCAACCGAACCGTATCTAATACCCTGGTGCTACTAGGAGTACTAGTAAAGTACACATTAACATAATGTATATCAATATACTTCTATCGACCTTGCCACCTTCTCATCTACCAAGTATCTAGGGTAATTCCGCTCTAGTGACTATTCCCTTATAACGAAGCACTTAGTCTCGGGTTTGGGTTCAACCTTGGGTTTCTTCACTGGAGCGGCAAATGATTTGCTTGTTTCATGAAGTATCCTTCTTGCCCTTGCCCATCTTGAAACTAGTGGTTTCACCAACCATCAACAATCGATGCTTCTTCTTGATTTCTACTTTCGCGGTGTCAAACATCGTGAATACCTCAAGGATCATCATATCTATCCTCGATATGTTATAGTTCATCACGAAGCTCTAGCAGCTTGGTGGCAATGACTTTGGAGAAACATCACTATCTCATCCGGAAGATCGACTCCCTCGATTCAAGTGATTGTTGCACTCGGACAATCGAGCACAAGCTCAACGATTGAGCTTTTCTCCCTTAGTTTGCAGGCTAAGAAGATCGTCGGAGGTCTCATTCCTCTTGGCGTGGGCACGAGCCTGAAATCTCAATTTCAGCCCTCGAAACATCTCATATGTTCATGACGTTTGAAAAACATCTTTGGTGCCTTAATTCTAAACCGTTTATCCGAACTATCACGTAGTTATCAAAACGTGTATGTCCGATGTTGAACATTCACAAACGACGTTTGGGGTTCAGCACACCGGCGGTGCATTAAGGACATGAGCTTTCTCTCGTCCGCATAATCGCTCTCATCAACTTTCAACTATATTTTCTCTAGGAACATATCTAAGCAGTGGAACTAAAGCGCGAGCTTCGACATAATTTGCAAAGATCTTTTGACTATGTTCAGGATAATTAAGTTCATCTTATGAACTCCCACTCGATAGACATCCCTCGGTCATCTAAGTGACTACATGATCCAAGTCAACTAGGCCGTGTCCGATCATCACGTGAGACGGACTAGTCATCATCGGTGAACATCTTCATGTTGATCGTATCTACTATCGACTCATGCTCGACCTTTCGGTCTCCGTGTTCCGAGGCCATGTCCGTACATGCTAGGCTCGTCAAGTTAACCCTAAGTGTTTTCGCTGTGTAAAACTGTCTTACACCCGTTGTATGTGAACGTAAGAATCCATCACACCCGATCATCACGTGGTGCTTAGAAGCGACGAACTGTAGCAACGGTGCACAGTTAGGGGAGAACACTTCTTGAAATTTTGTAAGGGATCATCTTATTTACTACCGTCGTCCTAAGTAAACAAGATGCATAAACATGATAAACATCACATGCAATCAAATAGTGACATGATATGGCCAATATCATTTTGCTCCTTTTGATCTCCATCTTCGGGGCTCCATGATCATCATCGTCACCGGCATGACACCATGATCTCCATCATCATGATCTCCATCATCGTGTCTTCATGAAGTTGTCTCGCCAACTATTACTTCTACTACTATGGCTACCGGTTAGCAATAAAGTAAAGTAATTACATGGCGTTGTTCAATGACACGCAGGTCATACAATAAATTAAGACAACTCCTATGGCTCCTGCCGGTTGTCATACTCATCGACATGCAAGTCGTGATTCCTATTACAAGAACACGATCAATCTCATACATCACATATCATTCATCACATTCTTCTTGGCCATATCACATCACATAGCATACCCTACAAAAACAAGTTAGACGTCCTCTAATTGTTGTTGCATGTTTTATGTGGCTGCTATGGGTTTCTAGCAAAACGTTTCTTACCTCGCAAAACCACAACGTGATATGCCAATTGCTATTTACCCTTCATAAGGACCCTTTTCATCGAATCCGTTCCGACTAAAGTGGGAGAGCGGCACCGCTAGCCACCTTATCCACGAAGTGCATGTCAATCGGTGGAACTGTCTCACGTGGAGTGCGTGTAAGGTCGGTCCGGCCGCTTCATCCCACAATACCGTCAAAACAAGATTGGACTAGTAACGGTAAGCATATTGAACAAAATCAACGCCCACAACTACTTTGTGTTCTACTCGTGCAAAGAATCTACGCAATAGACCTAGCTCATGATGCCATTGTTGGGGAGCGTGGCGAAATTCAAAATTTTCCTCGTGTCACCAAGATCTATCTATGGAGAGACCAGCAACGAGGGAAGGAGAGTGCATCTACATACCCTTGTAGATCGCTAAGCGAAGCGTTCAAGAGAACGGGGTTGAAGGAGTCGTGCTCGTCGTGATCCAAATCACCGGAGATCCTAGTGCGAGCAGACGGCACCTCCGCGTTCAACACACGTACAGCCGGTGGCGTCTCCCATGCCTTGATCCAGCAAGGTGAGAGGAGAGGTTGGGAAGACTCCGTCCAGCAGCAGCACGACAGGCGTGGTGGTGGTGGAGGCGTGGCAATCTGCAGGCTTCGCCAAGCACCGCAGAGAGGAGGAGTACTTGGGAGAGGGAGGCTGCGCCAGAACTTCGTGGTGAGCTCCCATCGTCTCCCCACTTTATATAGGGGTGGAGGGCTGGTTTCTTGCCCTCCAAGTCCATTGGGGCGTTGGCCAAGGTGGGAGGAAAGAAATCCCATCATTTCCTTCCCCATCGATTGTTATCCCCCTTTTAGGGATCTTGATCTTATCCCTTGGGATATGATCTTATTCCTTCTAAGGGGGATCTTGGTCGCTTTGACCAGGGGTGTGGGGCCTTTCCCCACTACCCACGTTCATGTGGGTCCCCCACGCAGGTGGGCCCCACTCCGAACCTTCTAGAACCTTCCGGTACAATACCGAAAAATCCGAACATTTTCCGGTGGCCAAAATAGGACTTCCGATATATAAATCTTTACCTCCGGACCATTCCGGAACTCCTCGTGACGTCCGGGATCTCATCCGGACTCGAACAACATTCGGTAACCACATACAAACTTCCTTTGTAACCCTAGCGTCATCGAACCTTAAGTGTGTAGACCCTACGGGTTCGGAGACATGTAGACATGACCGAGGCGTTCTCGGTCAATAACCAACAGCGGGATCTGGATACCCATGTTGGCTCCCACATGTTCCACGATGATCTCATCGGATGAACCACGATGTCAAGGACTCGATCGATCCGTATTCAATTCCCTTTGTCTAGCGGTATTGTACTTGCCCGAGATTCGATCGTCGGTATACCGATACCTTGTTCAATCTCGTTACGGCAAGTCTCTTTTCTCGTTCCGTAACACGTCATCCGTGATCAACCCCTTGGTCACATTGTGCACATTATGATGATGTCCTACCGAGTGGGCCCAGAGATACCTCTCCGTTTACGGAGTGACAAATCCCAGATCTCGATCCGTGTCAACCCAATGACACTTTCGGAGATACCGTAGTGCACCTTTATAGTCACCCGATTCGTTGTGACGTTTGATACACCCAAAGCACTCCTACGGTATCCGGGAGTTACGATCTCATAGTCTAAGGAAGAGATACTTGACATTGGAAAAGCTCTAGCAAGCGAACTACACGATCTTTGTGCTATGCTTAGGATTGGGTCTTGTCCATCACATCATTCTCCTAATGATGTGATCCGTTATCAACGACATCCAATGTCCATAGCCAGGAAACCATGACTATCTGTTGATCACAACGAGCTAGTCAACTAGAGGCTTACTAGGGACATATTGTGGTCTATGTATTCACACGTGTATTACGATTTCCGGATAATACTGTTATAGCATGAATAAAAGACAATTATCATGAACAATGAAATATAATAATACTTTTATTATTCCCTCTAGGGCATATTTCCAACAAATATGACAGACCCATTAACTAAACTTCTCTCACAAGAAAAACATGATCATACCTTAGTACTCTTTGGGTGTCAATGACATAGGGATGTGAACTAGATTATTGACTCTAGTAAACCCTTTGGGTGTTGATCACATGACGATGTGAACTATGGGTATTAATCACATACAGATGTGAATATTGGTGTTAAATCACATGGCGATGTAAACTAGATTATTGACTCTAGTGCAAGTGGAAGACTGAAGGAAATATGCCCTAGAGGCAATAATAAAGTCATTATTTATTTCCTTATTTCATGATAAATGTTTATTATTCATGCTAGAATTGTATTAACCGGAAACATAATACATGTGTGAATACATAGACAAACATAGTGTCACTAGTATGCCTCTACTTGACTAGCTCGTTAATCAAAGATGATTAAGTTTCCTAACCATAGACATGAGTTGTCATTTGATTAACGGGATCACATCATTAGAAGAATGATGTGATTGACTTGACCCATTCCGTTAGCTTAGCACTTGATCATTTAGTATGTTGCTATTGCTTTCTTCATGACTTATACATGTTCCTATGACTATGAGTGCAACTCCCGTTTACCGGAGGAACACTTTGTATGCTACCAAACGTCACAACGTAACTGGGTGATTATAAAGGAGCTCTACAGGGGTCTCCGAAGGTACATGTTGGGTTGGCGTATTTTGAGATTAGGATTTGTCACTCCGATTGTCGGAGATGTATCTCTGGGCCCTCTCGGTAACGCACATCACTATAAGCCTTGCAAGCAATGTAGCTAATGAGTTAGTTACGGAATGATGCATTACGTAACGAGTAAAGAGACTTGCCGGTAACGAGATTGAACTAGGTATTGGATACTGATGATCGAATCTCGGGCAAGTAACATACCAATGACAAAGGGAACAACGTATGTTGTTATGTGGTTTGACCGATAAAGATCTTCGTAGAATATGTAGGAGCCAATATGAGCATCCAGGTTCCGCTATTGGTTATTGACCGGAAACGTGTCTCGGTCATGTCTACATAGTTCTCGAACCCGTAGGGTCCGCACGCTTAAGGTTTCAATGACAGTTTTATTATGAGTTTATGAGTTTTGATGTACCGAAGGAGTTCGGAGTCCCGGATGAGATCGGGGACATGACGAGGAGTCTCGAAATGGTCGATATGTAAAGATCGATATATTGGACGACTATATTCGGACTTCGAAAGGTTCCGAGTGATTCGGTATTTTTCGAGTCTGGGAGAGTTACGGAATTCGCCGGGAGTACATGGGCCTTATTGGGCTATCTGAGAATAGAGGAGAGAGGCCAAAGGAAGGAGGCTGCGCCCCCCTCAGTCCGAATTGGACAAGGGGTGCAGCCCCTTTCCTTTCCCTCTCCTCCTCTTCCTTCTCTCCTACTCCAACAAGAAAGGAGGAGTCCTACCCCGGGGAGTAGGACTCCCCCCTTGGTGCGCCCTCCTCTTGGCCGGCCGCCTCCCCCCTTGCTCCTTTATATACGGGGCCAGGGGGGCACCTCAAGACACACAAGTTGATCATCGTGATCGTTCCTTAGCCGTGTGCGGTGCCCCCTCCACCATATTCCACCTCGGTCATATCGTTGTGGTGCTTAGCGAAGCCTGCGTCGATAGAACATCATCATCGCCATCTGCGTCGTCGTCTTGATGGAACTCATCCCGACACCTGCTTTGGATCGGAGTCCGGGATCGTCATCGAGCTGAGCGTGTGCTGAACTCGGGGTGCCGTCGTTCGGTACTTGGATCGGTCGGATCGTGAAGGCGTCGACTACATCAACAGCGTTGTCATAACGCTTCGCTTCGGTCTCACGAGTGCGTGGACAACACTCTCCCCTCTCGTTGCTATGCATCACCATTATCTTGCGTGTGCGTAGGAAATTTTTTGAAATTACTACGTTCCCCAACAGTTGCGCTGTAAGGCATCGAACTCCTCCTGCATCGCAGCTAGCCAGTGGGGATCCCGAAGGGCAGCGCGAGCGTAGGTGGGGACGGGTGATGGCATCGACGTCGAGGCAGCGCACACATACTCGTCGGCAGAGTAGCGCGTGCTGGGCCGAAGCACTCCTGCTCGGGCACGGGTAGTCACGCCAAGTGGCGGGGCAGCAGGGCCGACGAGTGCCTGGGCGGCGGCGAGCGGCGGCGGCGGTGGAGGTGGCAGCAGGGCACCGGCGGCGGCGGAGCCCAAGAACGGCGGCGAGCCAGCGGCAGAGGAGGTGACGGGCGAGGATGACGTCGAGCCCGTCGCAAGATGGGCGGGCGGGGTGCCGGGCTCAACCTCGTATGAGGGAGATGGGGACCCGGGGGCTCGCTCGGACTTGACACAGAAGTCACGGCCGTGGTGGTGGGGGCGAGGCGCCGTGCCGAGGGTCCACCGCCGCGCATTGATACATCTCCAATGTATCTATAATTTATGAAGCATTCATGCTATTATATTATCTGTTTTGAATGTTTATGGGCTTTATTATACACTTTTATATTATTTTTGGGACTAACCTATTAACCGGAGGCCTAGCCCATATTGCTGTTTTCTTGCCTATTTCAGTGTTTCGAAGAAAACGAATATCAAACGGAGTCCAAACGGAATGAAACCTTCGGGAAAGTTATTTTTGGAACAGGAGCAATCCAGGGAACTTGGAGTGCAATCCAGGGAAGCTTCGAGGAGGCCACGAGATAGGGGGCGGGCCCACCCCCCTAGGCGTGCCCTCCACCCTCGTGGGCCCCTTGTGGCTCCCTTGACCGACTTCTTTCACCTATATATTCCCATATACCCTAAAAACACCGAAGCGGACAATAGATCAGGAGTTCCGCCGCCGCAAGCCTCTGTAGCCACCAAAAACCTCTCGGGAGCCCGTTCCGGCACCCTGCCGGAGGGGGGATTGATGACCCACAAGTATAGGAGATCTATCGTAGTCCTTTCGATAAGTAAGAGTGTCGAACCCAACGAGGAGCAGAAGGAAATGATAAGCGGTTTTCAGCAAGGTATTCTCTGCAAGTACTGAAATAAGTGGTAACATATAGTTTTGTGATAAGATAAATTGTAACAAACAACAAGTAAGAAACATATGGATCCAAATTGGGTACTGCCCTTACTTGGACAAGCATCCCACTTATGATTAACCTCTATTGCAAGCATCCACAACTACAACAAAAGTATTAAGGTAAACCTAACCATAGCATGAAACATATGGATCCAAATCATCCCCTTACGAAGCAACGCATAAACTAGGGTTTAAGCTTCTGTCACTCTAGCAACCCATCATCTACTTATTACTTCCCAATGCCTTCCTCTAGGCCCAAATAATGGTGAAGTGTTATGTAGTCGACATTCACATAACACCACTAGAGGTTGGACAACATACATCTTATCAAAATATCAAACGGATACCAAATTCACATGACTACTAATAGCAAGACTTCTCCCTTGTCCTCAGGAACAACTCACAAAGCATATTCATGTTCATAATCAGAGGGGTAATAATATGCATATAGGATCTGAACATACGATCTTCCACCAAATAAACCAACTAGCATCAACTACAAGGAGTAATCAACACTACTAGCAACCTACTAGCACCAATCCCGGACTTGGAGACAAGAATTGGATACAAGAGATGAACTAGGGTTTGGAGATGAGATGGTGCTGGTGAAGATGTTGATGGAGATTGCCCTCTCCCGATGAGAGGAGCGTTGGTGATGATGATGACGATGATTTCCCCCTCCGGGGAAGTGTCCCTGGCGAAACAGCTCTGCGGAGCCCTAGATTGGTTCCACCAAGGTTACGCCTCGTGGCGGAGTCTCTCGTCCCAAAGGTTGCTTCCCATTTTTTCTCATCGAAAGACTTCATATAGGAGAAGATGGGCGTCGGAGAGCCACCAGGAGCCCACGAGGTAGGGGCGCGCCCGGGGAGGCACGCCCCACCCTCGTGAGCGGTGGTGTGGGCCCCTGGCCTTCATCTTTGGCGATGATTTTCTTTATTTATTTTAAGATATTCCGTGGAGTTTCAGGACTTTTGGAGTTCTTGCAGAATAGGTCTCCAATATTTGCTCCTTTTCGGCCGAATTCCATTTGCGGCATTCCCCTCTTCATGGTAAACCTTGTGAAATAAGAGAGAATAGCCATAAGTATTGTGACATATCGTGAAATAACAGCTCATAATCCGATAAATATCGATATAAAAGCATGATGCAAAATGGACGTATCAACTCCCCCAAGCTTAGACCTCGCTTGTCCTCAAGCGAAAAGCCGATAACAATAAATATGTCCTCATGTTTAGAAGTAGAGGCATCAATAAAAATAAAATACGGACATGAAGGCATCGTGATTATTTTCATAACAGCAACATATATATAGATTTGTCATATGATTACTTATGTTCAAGTGATGATCTTTTCACAAAGCCAAAGTATGAATCATAAACCTTATTGAGCTCCAACAAATTATACCCTCAGTCATTGAAGCAATTGGAATTTATCATAACATCGGAAAGAGTCTATGTCAGAGCTTAAAAGCTAGTCCACATACTCAACTATCACTTAGTCCTTCATAATTGCTAACACTCACGCAATACTTGTGGGTACGGAGTTTTAACCGGACACAGAGAAAGATAGGGGCTTGTAGTTTTGCCCCACAACCTTTTACCTCAAGGGTAATGTCAACAATAATAATTCATGCTCCCCCACATCCAATTATATATATATATATATATATATATATATATATATATATATATATATATATATATATATCATGTTCTTTCCAACATGCCGAGCTTGCCAAAGGATAAAATGAAAAGGAAAGGTGAAGATCACCGTGACTCTTGCATAAAGTAGAGGATAATAATAAAAGATAGGCCCTTCGCAGAGGGAAGGAGAGGTTGCCATGCGCTTTTATGGTTGGATGCACAAAATCTTAATGCAAAAGAACGTCACTTTATATTGCCCTTGTATGTGAACCTTTATTATGCAGTCAAATCGCTTTTATTAAGTCCCACAACAAGTTCGTACAAAGCTTATTTCTCTGCACTAATAAGTCATGCATATTTAAAGAGCAATTTTTATTGCTTGCACCGATGACAACTTACTTGAAGGATCTTACTCAATCCATAGGTAGATATGGTGGACTCTCATGGCTAAACTGGTTTAAGGGTATTTGGAAGCACAAGTAGTATCTCTACTTGGTGCTGAGAATTTGGCTAGCATGAGGGGGAAAGGCAAGCTCAACATGTTAGAGGAACCATGACAACATACTTTATCTCAGAAGTAAGAAAACATAACTCATTATGTTGTCTTCCTTGTCCAACATCAACTCTTTAGCATGTCATATTTTAATGAGTGCTCCCAATCATAAAAGATGTCAATGATAATATATCTATATGTGAAACCTCTATCTCCTTATTACTTCCTATTAATTGCAACGATGACCAAAGCTATATTTGCCAACTCCCAACAACTTTCAATCATCATACTCTTTTTATATGAAGTCATGACTCTCAATAAGATCAATATGAACTCTTTGTTTCTTTTTATTCTTTTCTTTATTCACCCAAGATCATGGCAAAGTAATCAAGCCCTTGACTCAATACTAATCTTTATTATATATAGCTTACGGACTCGATTGCATAGACGGATCATAAAGCAAAACTCAAAACTAGATCGTGCCATGACTTTATTCTACTAAATCAAGATACTACTAATAGGATCGAACTAAGAAAAACGGTAAAGATAGGAGTTGTGATGGTGATACGATATCGGGGCACCTCCCCCAAGCTTAGCAGTTGCCAAGGGGAGTGCCCATACCCATGTGATTATGTCTCCTTCTTTGTTGTTGGCGGTGGAGGTGTTGTTGATGATGGAAGCTTGTCGTCCACCTTCCATGGCATAGGCTCGCCCTCATAGAAGGATGATCGAGTCTCCGGAATCCTCAAATTTGCAACGGAAACAATTCGAAACAAAAACAGAGGATATTTGCGTGATACGGTCGTGAAAACATTCGGGAGAATATATAATGAATTTTTACTGACCAAAATACGTATCGTGCAAGAAAACAGAGTCCGGAGGGCACACGAGGTGCTCACGAGGTAGGGGGGCGCGCCCAGGGGGGTAGGGCGCGCCCTCCACCCTCGTGGAGGCCTCGTGTCCTCCCCGGACTGCTACTTATTTTTCTATTTTTCTAAATATTCCAAAACGGAGAAATATTGCTTTAAAAATTGTTTTGGGGCCGGTTTACTTACGGTACCACATACCTATTCCTTTTCGGGGCCTAGAACGTTCTGGAAAGTGTCCCTTATGTATTCCTCCGGGGTTACGGTTTCAATAATATTGGTTTCAACATTTATGGGATTACCTAAGATATAATGTTGATTCTTTGACCGTTTACCACCTTCGGATTTGTGCCTGTGAAGTTGTTGATTTTTATGGCACCGGAACGATAGACCTCCTCGATAACGTAAGGACCTTCCCATTTGGAGAGAAGTTTTCCTGCAAAAAATCTTAAACGAGAGTTGTATAGCAATACATAGTCACCTACATTAAACTCACGCTTTTGTATCCTTTTATCATGCCACCTTTTAACTTTTTCTTTAAACAACTTGGCATTTTCATAAGCTTGGGTTCTCCATTCATCAAGTGAGCTAATATCAAACAGCCTCTTCTCACCGACAAGTTTGAAGTCATAATTGAGCTCTTTGATAGCCCAATATGCCTTATGTTCTAATTCAAGAGGTAAATGACATGCTTTTCCATAAACCATTTTATACGGAGACATACCCATAGGATTTTTGTACACAGTTCTATAGGCCCATAATGCATCATTCAGTTTTTTGGACCAATTCTTTCTAGACCTATTGACAGTCTTTTGCAAAATTAATTTGAGCTCTCTATTGCTCAACTCTACCTGACCACTAGACTGCGGGTGATAAGGAGATGCAATTCTATGATTAACATCATATTTAGCAAGCATCTTACGGAAAGCACCATGAATAAAGTGTGAACCACCATTAGTCATTAAGTATCTAGGGACTCCAAACCTTGAAAAAATAACATCCTTAAACATTTTAATAGAAGTGTTATGATCAGCACTACTAGTTGGAATAGCTTCTACCCACTTAGTAACGTAATCAACAGCAACTAGAATATGAGTGTAACCATTAGAGGCAGGAAAAGGTCCCATATAATCAAAGCCCCAAACATCAAATGGCTCAATAACAAGTGAATAATTCATAGGCATTTCTTGACGTCTACTGATATTACCAATTCTTTGACATTCATGACAAGACAAAACAAACTTACGGGCATCCTTGAAGAGAGTAGGCCAATAAAAACCAGATTGCAATACCTTATGTGCAGTTTTATCTCCAGCGTGGTGTCCTCCATAAGCTTTGGAGTGACACTTGCGTAGGATCTGTTCCTATTCATGCTCAGGTACACAACGTCTAATAACACCATCTACTCCTTCTTTATAAAGATGTGGATCATCCCAAAAGTAATGTCTCAAATCATAAAAGAACTTTTTCTTTTGTTGGTATGTGAAGCTAGGTGGTATAAATTTAGCAACAATATAATTAGCATAATCATCATACCATGGAGTGCTACGAGAAGTGCTTATGAAATTTAATTGCTCATCAGGAAAGCTATCATCAATAGGTAGTGGGTCATCAAGAACATTCTCTAACCTAGATAAGTTGTCTACAACTGGGTTCTCAGCTCCTTTTCTATCAACAATATGCAAATCAAATTCTTGCAGCAAGAGAACCCATCTAATAAGTCTAGGTTTAGCATCTTTCTTTTCCATAAGATATTTAATAGCAGCATGATCGGTTTGAATAGTTACTTTAGAATCAACAATATAGGGTCTGAATTTATCATAGGCAAACACAACTGCTAAGAGTTCCTTTTCAGTAGTAGCATAATTTCTTTGAGCATTGTCTAGAGTCTTACTAGCATAATGGATAACATTTAATTTCTTATCAACTCTTTGCCCTAGAACAGCACCTACAGCATAATCACTAGCATCACACATAATTTCAAAGGGTAAATTCCAATCAGGTGGCTGAACAATAGGTGCAGAGACTAATGCTTTCTTAAGTATTTCAAATGCTTCTATACAATCATCATCAAAGACAAATGGTACATCTCTTTGTAATAAATTAGTCAGAGGACGAGAGATTTTTGAGAAGTCCTTAATGAACCTCCTATAAAATCCAGCATGACCAAGGAAACTTCTTATACCTTTGATGTCCTTGGGACATGGCATCTTTTCAATAGCATCAAACTTGGTTTTATCAACTTCAATACCTCTTTCAAAAACTTGGTGCCCCAAGACAATACCTTCATTAACCATAAAGTGGCACTTTTCCCAATTCAAGACAAGATTAGTTTCTTCACATCTCTGCAAAACTCGATCAAGATTGCTCAAGCAATCATCAAAAGAGGAACCATAGACGGAAAAGTCGTCCATGAAAACCTCACAAATCTTTTCACAAAAATCAGAGAATATAGCCATCATGCATCTTTGAAAGGTAGCAGGTGCATTACATAAACCAAAAGGCATACGTCTATAAGCAAAAGTACCAAAAGGGCATGTAAAAGTAGTCTTTGATTGATCTTTAGCCGACACAGGTATTTGAGAGAAACCAGAATAACCATCTAGAAAGCAATGTGTATGTTTGCATAACCTTTCGAGCATTTGATCAATAAAAGGTAAGGGGTAATGATCTTTCTTAGTAGCTTTATTTAATTTGTGGAAATCAATTACCATCCTATAACCTGTGATAATTCTTTGTGGGATCAACTCATCTTTATCATTAGGGACAACAGTAATACCTCCCTTCTTAGGGATACAATGGACAGGACTTACCCACTGACTATCAGCAACGGGGTAAATTATACCTGCCTCCAGAAGCTTGAGTATTTCCTTTCTTACTACTTCTTTCATTTTAGGATTCAAACGTCGTTGAGGATCACAAACTGGTTTGGCATCCGCTTCCAATTTTATTTTATGTTGACATAGAGTGGGACTAATGCCCTTAAGATCATCAAGAGTATATCCAATAGCGGCACGGTGCTTCTTCAGAGTTTTCAATAATCTTTCTTCTTCATGCTCTGAAAGGTTAGCACTAATAATAACAGAGTATATTTTTTTCATCAAGATAAGCATACTTAAGATTACCAGGCAACGGTTTAAGCTCGAACACGGGATCACCCTTGGGTGGAGGAGGATCCCCTAGGATCTCAACAGGCAAAATGTGTTTCAGAATTGGTTTCTGTTTAAAGAAAACTTCATCTATTTCCCTTCTTTCATTCATGAACATCTCATTTTCATGGTCTAGCAAATAGTGTTCTAAAGGATCACTAGGAGGTACGGCAATAGAAGCAAGACCAATAATTTCATCCTTACTAGGCAATTCTTCCTCACGATGTTGTTTACTAAATTTAGAGAAATTAAACTCATGAACCATATCATCCAAGCCAACAGTAACAACATTCTTTTTGCAGTCTATCGTAGCATTAACAGTATTCAAGAAGGGTCTACCTAAAATAATGGGACAAAAGCTATCTTGTGGAGAACCAAGAACAAGGAAATCAGCGGGATATTTGGTTTTTCCACACAAGACTTCAACATCTCTAACAATTCCCATTGCAGATATAGTATCTCTATTGGCAAGTTTAATTGTAACATCAATATCTTCTAACTCAGCAGGTGCGATATCATGCATAATTTCTTTATATAAGTCAGTGGGTATAACACTAGCACTAGCACCCATATCACATAAGCCATGATAACAATGATCTCCTATTTTAACAGAAATAACAGGCACGCCTACCACAGGTCTATGTTTATCTCTATCACAGGGTTTAGCAATTCTAGCAGTTTCACCAGAGAATTGAATAACATGCCCATCAATAATATCAGACAAGAGATCTTTAACAATAGCAATATTAGGTTCTACTTTGACTTGCTCAGGAGGTGTATAAGTTCTAATATTGCTTTTACGAACAACAGTTGAAGCTTTAGCATGATCCTTTACTCTAACAGGGAAAGGTGGTTTCTCAACATAAGAGGTGGGAACAATAGGATCATTATAAGTGACAGTCTCTTCTTCAACTTTAATAGGTGCAGCTACTTTTACTTCTATGGGAGGATGATATTTAAACCACTTCTCCTTGGGGAGATCAACATAAGTAGCAAAAGATTCACAAAAAGAAGCTACTATCTCATAGTCAAGTCCATATTTAGTGCTAAATTTACGGAAAATATCGGTATCCATAAAAGATTTAACACAATCAAACTTAGGTGTCATACCCGACTCCTTACCTTCGTCGAGGTCCCAATCTTCAGAGTTGCGTTTAATTCTATCCAATAAATTCCATCTGAATTCAATAGTCTTCATCATAAAAGAGCCAGCACAAGAAGTATCGAGCATGGTTTGATTATTATCAGAGAGCCGAGCATAAAAATTCTGAAGAATTGTCAATTTTGAGAGCTCATGATTGGGGCATGAATATAACATGGATTCAAGCCTCCCCCAAGCTTGAGCGATGCTTTCTCCTTCGCGAGGCCAAAAATTATATATATAATTGCGATCACGATGAACAAGATGCATAGGGTAATACTTTTGATGAAATTCCAATTTCACTCTTTTATAGTTCCATGATCTCGTATCATCACATAGCCTATACCATGTCGATGCGTCTCCCTTCAAAGATAAAGGGAAAGCCTTCTTCTTAACAACATCATCGGGTATACCTGCAAGCTTAAATAATCCACAAATATCATCCAAATAGGGTAGATGCTCGTCGGGATGCTTTGTCCCATCTCGTGTAAAAGTATTAGCCAACAGTTTTTCCATAATACCCGAAGGAAATTCAAAAGTAATTTCATTTTCAATAGGTTCAGTAGGTTGAGGAGCAACTCTTTGCTCTACTGGACGGGGTGAAGATACCCCGAACAAGCCCCTCAGAGATTCACTTTCCATAGTAACAAGTGACAGAAAATTTCAGCACACTATATAAATTTTTCCTTACCAAATTCCACTTACCAAAGGCGCTACACTCCTCGGCAACGGCGCCAGAAAAGAGTCTTGATGACCCACAAGTATAGGGTATCTATCGTAGTCCTTTCGATAAGTAAGAGTGTCGAACCCAACGAGGAGCAGAAGGAAATGATAAGCGGTTTTCAGCAAGGTATTCTCTGCAAGTACTGAAATAATTGGTAACAGATAGTTTTGTGATAAGATAAATTGTAACGAGCAACAAGTAACAAAAGTAAATAAAGTGCAGCAAGGTGGCCCAATCCTTTTTGTAGCAAAGGACAAGCCTGGACAAACTCTTATGATAGGAAAAGCGCTCCCGAGGACACATGGGAATATCGCCAAGCTAGTTTTCAGCACGCTCATATGATTCGCGTTCGGTACTTTGATAATTTGATATGTGGGTGGACTGGTGCTTGGGTACTGCCCTTACTTGGACAAGCATCCCACTTATGATTAACCTCTATTGCAAGCATCCGCAACTACAACAAAAGTATTAAGGTAAACCTAACCATAGCATGAAACATATGGATCCAAATCAGCCCCTTACGAAGCAACGCATAAACTAGGGTTTAAGCTTCTGTCACTCTAGCAACCCATCATCTAGTTATTACTTCCCAATGCCTTCCTCTAGGCCCAAATAATGGTGAAGTGTTATGTAGTCGACGTTCACATAACACCACTAGAGGTTGGACAACATACATCTTATCAAAATATCAAACGCATACCAAATTCACATGACTACTAATAGCAAGACTTCTCCCTTGTCCTCAGGAACAAACGTAATTACTCACAAAGCATATTCATGTTCATAATCAGAGGGGTAATAATATGCATATAGGATCTGAACATACGATCTTCCACCAAATAGACCAACTAGCATCAACTACAAGGAGTAATCAACACTACTAGCAACCTACTAGCACCAATCCCGGACTTGGAGACAAGAATTGGATACAAGAGATGAACTAGGGTTTGGAGATGAGATGGTGCTGGTGAAGATGTTGATGGAGATTGCCCTCCCCCGATGAGAGGAGCGTTGGTGATGATGATGACGATGCTTTCCCCCTCCCGGAGGGAAGTGTCCCCGGCAGAACAGCTCTGCCGGAGCCCTAGATTGGTTCCGCCTCGTGGCGGCGGAGTCTTGTCCCGAAAGGTTGCTTCCCATTTTTTTCTCATCGAAAGACTTCATATAGGAGAAGATGGGCGTCAGAGAGCCACCAGGGGGCCCACGAGGTAGGGGGGCGCGCCCAGGGGGGAGGGGCGCGCCCCCCACCCTCGTGAGCAGGGTGTGGGCCCACTGGCCTTCATCTTTGGCGATGATTTTTCTTTATTTATTTTAAGTTATTCCGTGGAGTCTCAGGACTTTTGGAGTTGCGCAGAATAGGTCTCCAATATTTGCTCCTTTTCCAGCGAGAATTCCATCTACCGGCATTCCCCCTCTTCATGGTAAACCTTGTAAAATAAGAGAGAATAGCCATAAGTATTGTGACATATCGTGAAACAACAGCCCATAATGCGATAAATATCGATATAAAAGCATGATGCAAAATGGACGTATCAGGGATCCCTCACCGGTGGCCATCTTCATCATCTCGGCGCTCTCCATGACGAGGAGGGAGTAGTTCACCCTCGGGGCTGAGGGTATGTACCAGTAGCTATGTGGTTGATCTCTCTCTCTCTCTCTCGTGTTCTCTCTAAGGCACGATCTTGATGTATCGCGAGCCTTGCTATTATAGTTGGATCTTATGATGTTTCTCCTCCTCTACTCTCTTGTGATGAATTGAGTTTTCCCCTTGAAGTTGTCTTGTCGGATTGAGTCTTTAAGGATTTGAGAACACTTGATGTATGTCTTGCCGTGCTTATCTGTGGTGACAATGGGATATTCACGTGACCCACTTGATGTATGTTTTGGTGGTTAACTTGCGGGTTCCGCCCATAAACCTATGCATAGGGGTTGGCACACGTTTTCGTCTTGACTCTCCGGTAGAAACTTTGGGGCACTCTTTGAAGTACTTTGTGCTGGTTGAATAGATGAATCTGGGATTGTGTGATGCATATCGTATAATCATGCCCACGGATACTTGAAGTGACAATGGAGTATCTAGGTGACATTAGGGTTTTGGTTGATTTGTGTCTTATGGTGTTATTCTAGTACGAACTCTATGATAGATTGAATGGAAATATTAACTTTGAGGTGGTTTCATACCCTACCATAATCTCTTCGTTTGTTATCCGCTATTAGTGGCTTTGGAGTGACTCTTTGTTGCATGTTGAGGGATAGTTATATGATCAAGTTATGTTATTATTATTGAGAGAACTTGCACTAGTGAAAGTATGAACCCTATGCCTTGTTTCCTAGCATTGCAATACCGTTTACGCTCACTTTTATCACTTGTTACCTTGCTGTTTTTATACTTTCAGATTACAAAAACCTATATCTACCATCCATATTGCACTTGTATCACCATCTCTTCATTAACTAGTGCACCTATACAATTTACCATTGTATTGGATGTGTTGGGGACACAAGAGACTCTTTGTTATTTGGTTGCAGGGTTGCTTGAGAGAGACCATCTTCATCCTACGCCTCCCACGGATTGATAAACCTTAGGTCATCCACTTGAGGGAAATTTGCTACTGTCCTACAAACCTCTGCACTTGGAGGTCCAACAATGTCTACAAGAAGAAGGTTGTGTAGTAGACATCAAGCTCTTTTCTGGCGCCATTGCCGGGGAGGTGAGTGCTTGAAGGTATATCTTTCGATCTTGCAATCAAATCTTTTTATTTCTTGTTTTATCACTAGTTTAGTTTATAAAAGAAAACTACAAAAAAATGGAATTGAGTTTGTCTCATACGCTTCATCTTTTTAATATCTTTCGCGAGAATGATGGAAAGGAAAATTGTGCTCAAGTGCTAGAAGAAGAATGCATTAAAATGTTTGGTACTAGAACTTTGTATTATGAGCATGATTGCAATGTTGTTAGTATGAATTCCTTGAATATCCATGATGCTAATGATATGCAAAGCCACAAGCTTGGGGAAGCTATGTTTGATGAATATGATATTTTTTGTTCCCCGAGTTTTGATGAGAATATTTATTATGATGAAAGCATGCCTCCTCTTTATGATGATTATATTGATGAAAGTAGATTTGGAGAGGTCATGACTTTATTTAGTGATGAATCCACTATTTCGGAAGAAGTTCCAATTGATTATGAGAACAAAGATGATATCTATGTTGATTATTGTGATGACTTGTATGCTATTAAGAATAACGGTAAATCCTTAAACCCAGTTTTTTCCATGAGTGTCCACCTAACCTACCTATATGCTATTTACCTGCCGTTCCAAGTAAATTTGCATGTGCCAAACTCTAAACCTTCAAATAATAATCTGTTTTGTATGCCCGAAGCACTCATGTAGCGACTAGGGGCTGTCAGTATCTTCCATGCTAGGTGGGTTACTCTCAAGATGAGTGGACTCCTGAAAGGATCGAGATGGACCTAGAGGGGGGGTGAATAGGTACAACTACAAATTTTAATTGTTACTTAGCAATTTTAGGCACTAATGCGGAATATGAAAGTGAGCCTGACAATTGTAAGTGCAGTACTAAGTGTTAAGCAAGATAAACAAGAAACCCAAGTATGTAAGTAAACAATCACAATATGATATAAGTAAGTGCTAAGAGACAAGTAACCACAAGTAGAGAGTTAGGGTTAGGAATAACCGCAACTCCGGGAGACGAGGATGTATGCCGATGTTCACTTCCTTGGAGGGAAGCTACGTCACCGTTAGAGAGGTGGGTGTTACCACGAAGGCACACCAACGCCACGAAGGCTCACCATATTCTCCCTTTGAGACAACACCACGAAGGCGTTTCCCAACCACTAGTGGTAGACCTTGGGGTGGTCTCCAAACCCTCACAAACTTATCCAGGGGTAATCACAAAAGTCGATTCCTCTCCGAAAGACTCCTACCGCCTAGGAGTCTCCAACCTCCAAGAGTAACAAGATCGATGGGGATTTGCTCAAGACTTGCTCAAATCACGAATTCCTTGGGTGCAAAGGAGGAGAAGTGGATCTATCACTTGATCGGACAACTTCTTTCCAAAGCTCTCAAATCCCTTGGGGATCTAAGATTTGGTGTGGAGGAATGAGAGAGAGTGTGAGAAGTGTTCTAGGGTTTGTTCAAAGTGAATGGTCAACCCTTTCCCGTGGGGAAGAAGAGCTATATATAGTGTGAGCACGAATGTGGCCATTATATCATAAGTAAATGGGCAGGCCGGACATCCGGGAAGGGTGGTCGGACATCCGGGCTGGCAAGATACTTAGAAGAACAGAGAAGAAACCAGGAGAGAAACAGAGAGGCCGGACATCCGGAGCCAGGCCCGGACATCCGGTGACATGGGAAGGCCCGGATATCCGGAGCAAGCCCCGGACATCCGGTCAACAACATGCAAACCTACTGGAGTCGAAGTGACAAGGAGCCGGACATCCGGAGAAATTACCGGACATCCGGCGTGGCTGGAAGACCCGGACATCCGGGGTGCAGCCCGGTCGTCTGGTCGCGAGCGTGCAAGCCTACTGGTGTCAAACCAACTCTGGCCCGGACATCTGGAGAAATTACCGGACATCCGGCGTGGCTGAGAGACCCGGACATCCGAGGTGCAGCCCGGACATCCGGCATGGAACAGAACAGAACATGTGCACATGGTTTTTCTTTCGTGTGACCCTAAGTTTCTATTGAAGCAAGGAATTATTGGAACCTGAGCAAGTCTTTAGCTAACCCTAACGATCCCCTCTTAATAGTGCGGGATCCTATACTCAAGAAACCAAATATAAAATCAATATTTATGCTTAATTCTTGAGTAAAAACACTTGTATGCCCTTGATCCACACACCTCGATGAGCCGAGGACTAACACCTGAGATTTACTTAACAACCATTGTTAGTCCCCTACATGTATATTGTCATCAACATCAAAACATGATGTAAAGGCATGATTGCACTTTCAATCTCCCCCTTTTTGTTTGTTGATGACAATCACACATGTAGTATCACAGTTGTAATAAATAGTCTTAGCATTGACAAATATGAGAGCAAGAGTACAAAATAGGTTGATGTAACTATTTGTATTGGGCTCCCCTCATTGTGAGCAAGAGATGAATATGTTAACACATGGACAAAACCAAAAACCATACCCACAAGGTAAACATCATAGGGACTCACATGATCAAGACAATAGCATAGGTAGCAACATAGTCTCAATTGATCAAGACAATAGCATAGGTAGTAGCAAAGCAACATGACAAGTTCGAATAGGGTGGACTAACACAAATAGCTAATACATCATATTAAGATACTACTTCTCCCCCTTTGACAGCAACAAGTAAAAAAGGGGCGAAGGACTAAATGCACTCGATCACTCCTGGCGAATGTCATCATGATCATCATTATCATCAAAGAACTCAGAAAACTCGTCACGAGATGGAAAACCGAAGGTAGAGGTGGACGGAGCCGCGGGAATAGGGTCATCATCACTCACTGGGCTCCCGTAGACACGGAGGCGCTGCTTGAGCTGATTCTTGGAGATGATGAGGCGCTTCTAAACATCATGATTTTGCTGACAGCTAAAAGTGATTGACTTCATGATAGCAGATTGAGCCTTGCTGAGGAACAAGGCAAGGCATCCACGAGGAGCTGACGACAAAGATGGAGAAGAGGAATCAGTGGGCTCAGTCCCACCAGTAGGCCTCTTTGACTGAGACCGAGCAGCAGTTTGAGCAGCAGGCACCACTCGCGTGTGAGAAGCAGGCTTCCAACTAGAATGAACAGTAGTCTTAACCACTTCAAATGGAGCAGTGTGATCAATTAGAGCCTGAATGAAAGGAGCATGAGGAAACTGGCGCGTCTAAATGAAACTGCAAAGATGGATCTCATGCCAAATGAAATGGGCTGTGTCCAGAGGCTCAGTGGGTTTGTCATGCATAATAACCATCAAGTCAATGCAATAGTTATAAGCCCTTGAGCGGTCTCCCTTCTTAGGATAGAGAGTGCGGAGCACACACTGATAGAGGATGTAGTAAGGGGCACAGAAGATAGATACCTCGTTGAGTGGGCATTCAAATTCTGCTTTAGAGAGCTGAGCGGTAGGTTTGACAAGTGGCAAGCAAGCTTCAGTCGTTTTGGGCTTGTGCTTAGGATCCATGCTGTGGATGCGATGGCTAACACCGGAGAGACCCAGAATCTGAACAAACCTGTCATAGGTGATGCTCATAGTAGTGTTATCAGTCATCCAGGTGAGAGTGTTGTCCGGACCGAAGAAACAGGTGGCATAGAACTGTAGAATGGCAGCTTCATTCCAATCACACCTGAAGGTCATTGCGGGACCAAGGGTCATATCATCAATGATCTTGACCGGATTGTTAGGGAACATGTCAGGATTCTCACGCAGAAAGTTGAGATCTAAGTATGAGTGAGGAGCAAGTCCACGCCCACTGTCGATGTCAAAACCGGCGGATCTCGGGTAGGGGGTCCCGAACTATGCGTCTAGGCGGATGGTAACAGGAGACAAGGGACACGATGTTTTTACCCAGGTTCGGGCCCTCACGATGGAGGTAAAACCCTACTCCTGCTTGATTGATATTGATGATATGGGTAGTACAAGAGTAGATCTACCACGAGATCAAGGAGGCTAAACCCTAGAAGCTAGCCTATGGTCTGATTGTTGTTCGTCCTACGGACTAAAACCCTCCGGTTTATATAGACACCGGAGAGGGCTAGGGTTACACAGAGTCGGTTACAATGGTAGGAGATCTAGATATCCGTATCGCCAAGTTTGCCTTCCACGCCAAGGAAAGTCCCATCCGGACACGGGACGAAGTCTTCAATCTTGTATCTTCATAGTCTTGGAGTCCGGCCAATGAAGATAGTTCGGCTATCCATACACCCCCTAGTCCAGGACTCCCTCAGTAGCCCCCGAACCAGGCTTCAATGACGACGAGTCCGGCGCGCATATTGTATTCGGCATTGCAAGGCGGGTTCTTCTCCAAATTCCATGTACTCACCGAATGGTGTCCGGCTTCTTATAAATGCGGCGCTCCTCTACTTCCACATTCAATAATGGCCATCTTCCACATGTCGTACGAATGCGAAAGGCCAGGGTATCTTTACATTTTACCCCCTAGCTACGCAAATAAGCTGCCTATAAAAAGAGGCAAGGATCTAGATCCGAATCACACCGTCCTCCTTCCGTGAGTATTCATTGGAGCGCCTCTGACCAAAAATCCATTTTATCATGGATAGTCGACGCGGCTCCTCCTCTCGCGCTCCCAGCCCTCAGCCAGGAGATTGGGGGAGATGCTCGGTCCCGCACAGTGAGCTGGTGACGCTCCAAACCGAGGGATCTCTTCCCCCGGCCTTCATGGTTCCGGTTCGAGCCGGACTCGCCACCTACAAGGGCGGGAAGCAGGCGGAGAGCGTCCCTAATCCTTCCAAAGGAGAGCGGGTATGCTTCGTCCCTTATCTGATAAGAGGACTCGGATTTCCCATACATCCGTTTCTCCGGGGGCTCCTGGAGTTCTATGGGCTCCAGCTTCATCATCTTACGCCTGCCTCTATCCTACATATCGCGGGCTTCGTGGCCCTTTGCAAGTTGTTCTTAGGCATCGAGGCCCATTTTGCGTTGTGGAAGAGATTATTCTGCCTCGTACCCCGTTCTCATGAGGGGTCGATATATCAAGTGGGCGGAGCCGAAATATGGCGCATCGTCGGGACCAAATATCCATTCGGAACCCCAAAGAAGGCGTCCGAAGACTGGCCTTCAGAATGGTTTTATATGGAGGACGTCCCGCTACCGGACCCAGTTCGGATCTGCCTCCCGGAGTTCAGCAACGCTCCTCTGAAGAAACGCCTGAGTTGGCACCCGCGGAGCCCTCAACGGGAGAATGACAGGGACGTCCAATATCTTATGGGCCGAATAAGGTTATTGGCTCATTCCGGATTGACCATGATCGTGGTCATGGCCACATGCATTATGCGAGGGGTGCGGCCGCTCCAGTATAGGGGCCACCCCATGTGGGATTTCAATGGGGAGGATGATGCCACCCGTCACGGCCGTAAGGGGCCGGGATCAGTAGACAAAGGGGAGAAGGAGGACTTCCTCCGTGCCAGTCCATCGAATGGATTTTCCATGCACAACCCTCGAAGCTGGGTAAGCGGACCTTTGTCTATCCGATCCATATTCCCAAAATTAAGTGTCTCACTTTGTGATTTTGACGCAGGAACTACGCCGGACCGTAGAGGATATACACAGCCTGGCCCCACAACCCGAGGATCCGGAGCGATCCCTCGATCCGGCCTCCGAAGAGGATCCGGACATAGAGGTGGAGCTGATCGACGGGGTGTTCCACCAACTTAGCATCGACAATGCTTTGGTCGCCATTACGGCCGACTACCCCGAAATATTTCTGGCTTCCCAGGTAACTGTGACCGGAGTCCTGACACCATTACTCATCCATGCTTATCTGACCACCGTACCAATGGTGTTCCGCAGGAGGTGCCTTCGAGGTGGGAAGCCGAGCCCGCGGCGGCCGGCCAACAAGGGGCAGCTCGGCCCAGCAGGCGAAAAAGAAGTGCGGTGCGGATCGAGACGTCGCCACAACGGTATGTCGCTCCACCACGTGTCCAGGAAAGATTCCTGAAAGGCATATTAACATTCGTGGTTTTTTCAGGAGAAAGAGCGTTCGCCGGACTGTGTGCGGAGAGATTGCCAATCAAGCCTCCGCCAGCCAGGCTCCAACGCCAGGTCCAAAGGGGGAGGCAAACGCAAAGCGCGCATCGGGTGCTCCTCCAACGGAGGACGCCGACCGGTTGTCCGCCACCAGATCTGAGGTGGAGAGCGCCATGAATCACAGGCGCCGCCGGACAGTTCTTCGTGACGCATGCTTTTCTCCGGAGGCGTTAAATGCCTTCAATTCGGGAGATGTGCACCTCCGTGCCGCTCAAGATGGTCTAGCTAGAGCCACGGAGCAGTATGTGAAAGACATACGGGTGAGAAATTTTGTGATTATATATGCCAAGAGTCTCCCGAGACTTAAAATAGTTAGAATAACTGATTTAAGGATCATTTGCTATGCAGGATCTTACGGAGAAGAATACCCACTTGTCCTAGGAGCTGCAAGAGTGCAAGGCCCAACTTGGGGACGCACTATCCGCCGCAGGGGGAGCCACAGAGAACCCCTCTGGTAATACATACTTCGAAAGATAAGTAGTTTGAGAAGTGCGACGTGTGTATAAGTCTGACAATAATATTGCAGATGGTGCCGGACTAGATCCGGACAGGCAGCAGGTACTACGCCAGCTAAAGGCCGGCAAGAAGGTGCTAACAAGGGTGCGGCAGGAGAAAAATAACCTCCAAGATGCCAACACTCAGCTGGGCGAGGAACTAAAAGATGTTCGGGTCCAGCTGTCTTACTCCGTGAAGGAGAATCTGCGGCTTCGTCGCGGCATTTATAGTAAGTGCTTGAACGAACTTTTGAAAACAAGAGTTCGGCGAGGAAGTCGATTAACCAGAATATGTCTGTAGGTATGCTCACAGGCCGTCTTGTAGAGGAAATGCCCGGTTCAACGCGTGACCAACTTCTCGAGCTATTGCAATTGCACGAACGAGTTCGGCAGGTGATGAGCGGCGTTGCCCAGGCCTTATGGCCATCCGTCTCCCTACCCGAGGGTCTTGGAGGGCTTGTGGAGAAGCTTCAGGGAGCTCGGCGGCGCTTCCATTTGTGGAAGATATCGGCCTGCCGTCAAGGCGCCAGGGAGGCCTGGGCCATGGTGAAGACGAGGTACACGAAGGCCTACCCGAACCACATGGCCGAGGTCGGGCCTGTATGGCCTGATGGGAAGGAGATCCCTGTGAGCTTAATGTACGGCCAAGTAGAGTTGGCCGCAAAGTATTCCCAGCGGGACTGTAAACTAGACAGCCTGTTGGATGGAATTGAAGAGGAATACAGTCAGTCAATTGGACTATGTAATTTAAGATGACATGAAAAATGCCTTCTAGCCGGATTGTAGATCGTTTGTCTTTGTGGACCTTTTCGCTTCAACCTCGGGACCCAACAGTCCGGAGTGTGTCCGAATACTACAGCGGTTATGTAAAAATCGGGCATGCATGGAGACCAAAGTAGGGGTCATTAGTGCTTTATCGCACAAGTGCCCAACTAGTTATGTTATATTACATGGTTAGTAAGAAACATCTTCCAGGGAGAATAGTTCCGTTAGGGGTTCCTTTCCCTGGGAGGCATGCCCTAAAGTGCATGTCCGGACTGCGAAAAGAGCAGAAAAGCATCTGGGGGCAGGTACATAAATAAGTAAGAAATCATCTTTCAAGTCACCGACCGAATATTCCCTTAAGAACGCTAGCTTTCAGCTTCACCCAGTCTGAGGTACACATCCGGCTGAACCGGTAGTAACAATCACAGAGGTGCTCCCTTTACCTCCTAGCCGAACAATCGGGAATGTAGGGGTAAGCACAGGAGCCAGGCAATCCAGCTTGGCCAAAACTTAAGTCATATCGATGCATATAATGGTGAATAAAAGGTACATGCGGAAGTGTGACACATGTGTTGGGCATGAAGCCCGTATAAATAAGCTTCTGTTAAAGAAGCCCCCAGGTATAATGAGTGCGTGCAGCACGTCAAGTGTGTGCGAACAATGCGCAGATCAGCCTTCAAAGGCTTTAAGAAAAAAGGAGGGATAAAGAGAGAAACAAAAGATAGATAAAGTATAAAATGTGGACGGAGGAAGGAGACGAACTCTGAGTCCGGCGCTAGGTGTAGAATCTTCGGAGACGGGCTGCGTTCCATGAGTTCGGCTCGAGTCGGTTGTCCGATGCGTTTCGCAGATGGTATGCTCCGCCGGTTAGGACTTGGTCGATGATGAAGGGACCTTCCCATTCGGGCTTGAGTTTGTCCTTTTTCTTGTCCGGCAGGCGTAGAACTAGTTCGCCAACACTGTAAGTGTTGGCCCGTACTTCTCTGCTTTGATCTTCGAGCCTGCTGTTGATAGAATGCGGAACGAGCTTTTGCCACGTCACGCTCCTCCTCTAAGTCGTCCAAACTATCCTGCTGATCCAGCTCAGCTTCTCTTTCTTCGTACATGCGCACGCGAGGTGAGTCATGAATTATGTCGCAGGGCAAAACTGCCTCTGCGCCGTACACCATGAAAAATGGTGTGAATCCGGTAGTGCGATTCGGCGTGGTCCGCAGCCCCCAGAGTACAGAGTCGAGCTCCTCTACCCAGTGCATGTTAGATTCCTTGAGGGACCGCACTAGTCTGGATTTAATGCCGCTCATGATTATACCATTTGCTCGCTCGACTTGACCGTTAGTTTGAGGGTGATAGACTGAAGCGTAGTCGAGCTTGATGCCCATGTTCTTGCACCAGAGTTTAACCTCGTCGTCCATGAAGTTTGTGCCATTATCAGTGATGATGCCGTGGGGGACACCGTAACGGTGTACTACCCCTGATATGAAGTCTATCACAGGTCCGGATTCGGCCGTCTTAACTGGCTTGGCCTCTATCCATTTGATGAATTTATCCACCATGACCAATAGGTATTTTTGCTTGTGGGTTCCTCCTTTAAGGGGTCCGACCATGTCAAGCCCCTGCACCGCAAACGCCGTAATGGGTATAGTTTTCGGGTGGTGGGTGGCATGTGGCTCGATTAGCAAAGAGCCGGCAACCGACGATCGTTGGACTAAATCTCGGCGTTCGTCCGGCCGTTGGCCAATAAAATCCTGTACGGAAGGCCTTGCTTACAAGGGCCCGTGCTGCGGCGTGGTGCCCACCAAGTCCGGCATGAATTTCAGCCAGAAGGTTTCGCCCTTCCTCTTCAGAGATACACCTTTGAAGGACTCCGGTTGTGCTTTTCTTATAGAGGTCTCCCTCATGGACCTTATAGGCTTTAGAGCGCCGTACTATGCAGCGGGCCTCGTTTTGGTCCTTGGGAAGTTCCTGCTTAGTTAGGTAAGCTAGGAATGGCTCGGTCCATGGGGCAATGACTGCCATTATTTCGTGGGCTGAAGGTGTTGTTTCATTGGCAGAACCGCCGATTGTGTCAGAATGTGCGGTGTCGGGTAGTGCGGTTGGGTTCGGATTGTTATGTTCGGACTCCCCTTCCCATAGTACGGATGGCTTGAAGAGCCATTCCAGGAAGATGTTGGGGGGAACTGCATCGCGCTTTGCGCTGATGCGTGCCAATACGTCCGCCGCTTGATTATTATCCTGGGCTATATGGTGAAATTCGAGCCCTTCAAACCAAGCTGACATTTTTAAAATGGCGTTACGATAAGCTGCCATTTTCGGATCCTTGGCGTCGAAATCTCCATTTATTTGGGATATTGCGAGGTTTGAATCCCCTCGCACCTCTAGGCGTTTAATGCCCATGGAGACCACCATCCGGAGGCCATGTAGAAGGGCCTTGTATTCGGCTGTGTTGTTTGGAGTCCGTGTACATTATCTGAAGTACGTATTGGACGGTGTCCCCGGTTGGGGACGTCAGGACGACGCCAACCCCTAGGCCGGCCAACATTTTGGTACCGTCGAAGTGCATGATCCAGTTAGAATATGCGCCGTACTCTTTAGGGAGTTCGGCTTCAGTCCATTCGGCGACGAAGTCAGCCAAAATTTGCGACTTGATAGCTCGCCGTGGTTTATATGTTATGTCAAATGGGAGGATTCGGTGCGCCGGAGGAGGCGATAAAGGGGTAATGCCTTTTCTCCTAAGCGGGAGATGAAACGGCTTAGAGGCGCCATGCATCCAGTCAATTTTTGTATTTGCTTGAGGTCTTTTGGGATATCCAATTGTGACAGAGCTCGGATCTTGGCTGGGTTTGCTTCAATTCCTCTACCAGATACAATGAAGACCAAGAGCTTTCCGGCTGGCACGCCGAAGACGCATTTTTCTGGGTTGAGCTTAATGTCATATGCTCGGAGATTGTCGAATGTGAGCCTCAAGTCGTCTACTAGAGTTTTGACGTGTTTGGATTTGACGACCACATCATCTACGTATGCCTCCACTATTTTGCCGATCTGGTTTGCCAGACATGTCTGAATCATGCGCTGGTATGTTGCGCCGGCGTTTTTGAGCCCAAAGGGCATTGTGTTGAAGCAGAATGGTCCGTATGGAGTAATAAATGCCGTTGCGGCTTGGTCTGGCTCTACCATCTTGATTTGATGGTAGCCGGAGTATGCGTCGAGGAAGCACAATGAATCGTGTCCTGCGGTAGCGTCGATAATTTGATCGATGAGGGGGAGGGGGAAGGGATCCTTTGGGCAAGCCTTGTTAAGGTCCTTGAAATCGACACACAGCGCCAGATTTGTCCTTCTTGGTACCATTACCAGTTTGCTAGCCATCCGGATGTTTTATGTCTCGATGAATCCGGCTTCTAATAGTTTGGCTAGCTCCTCTCCCATTGCTCGTCTTTTGGGTTCGAAAATCGCCAAGAGCCTGTTTGATGGCTTGAATCCTTTTAGGATGTTTAGGCTGTGCTCGCCACCGGCGTGGGATTCTGGCATGTCTCGAAGGGTGCCAGGCAAAAATATCCCAATTTTCCCATAGGAATTCTCGTAGTGCGACGTCTACATCAGGGTTTAATTGTGCCCCAATGGAGGCCATTTTTGTAGGGTCCGTTGGATGGACTTGGAATTTGACTATTTCGTCCGCTGGCTTAAAAGAGGTGGACTTGGATCTTTTGTCAAGTATCACGTCGTCCCTGTTCACCATGGAGCGCAGCGCTGTGAGTTCCTCGGCCGCTAGGGCATCAGATAGCGCCTCAAGGGCTAGTGCGGCTGTCTTATTTTCGGCGCGAAGTGCGACGTCCGGATCACTAGCAAGGGTGATGATTCCGTTGGGTCCGGGCATTTTAAGCTTCATGTACCCGTAATGGGGTATAGCTTGAAAAATTGTGAATGCCTCTCGTCCTAATAAAGCGTGATATCCGCTGCTGAACAGGGCCACATGGAACGTGATCTCCTCGGACCTGTAGTTGTCCGGCGAGCCGAATACCACATCTAGTGTGATTTTTCCTGTGCAGCATGCTTCCCGACTAGGGATTATTCCTCTGAAGGTTGTGTTGCTTCGCTCAATGCGGCTCCACTCTACTTCCATTTTTCGAAGGGTTTCCTCGTAGATGAGGTTTAATCCGCTGCCGCCATCCATGAGTACCTTAGTAAGGCGAAAGTCGTCCACTATTGGACTGAGGACCAATGCGGCTGGTGCTCGGGCTGTTCGGAATTTAGGTTCGTCACTGGCATTAAAGGTAATAGCCGTGTCACTCCATGGATTTATTGTTGCTATTTGGTAGACTTCGGCAAGGCTGCGGAGTGTTCGTTTTCGCATATTGTTTGATGCAAAAGTCTTGAAGACTGTTAATATCGTACCGGTACTGCTGGGGTGGTTCTCTGGGACTAGAAGCTCTTCGCCACTTTTGGCCACCTGTCGTAGTATCCAACATGCTCGAAGGCTATGCGTTGGAGTGGCGCCCTCTATGCTATGAATTTTGCAAGGTCCGTTGAGCCATCCCTCCAGTACGGTTCCATACCCTTTAGGGGGTTTTTGCTTTTTGGTTTTTAACCCAGGTGCATGAATATGATGCACCCTTTTATTTCGGACTAGGGTTGTGTTCGGAGCCGGATTGTCCCAAAATTTGGTTTCGGTTTTCAAGGCGCTCTCCATCGCACAAGATTTTTTTGTACTATGGACGCCAGGTCGGCGAAGCGTGTAATTTCGCGACGACTTATGGCGTTCATGATTCCCTTGTCCGTGCAATTATTGCAGAAAATTGAGATTGCGCTTTCCTCACGGCAGTCCTTTATCCTGTCCATAACCTGGAGGAATCTGGCCTAGTAGTGATGTACTGTTTCAGCGGGCTCTTGCCGGATTCGGGATAGATCACTTGTGTTTGGGTGGGCGGGTGGAATTAAATTCGGAACCCCGTCCAATCTAAGACTCGGGGGCCGGAAAGTTTCCGAACTTGGGAGTTTGGCTTGTTAGATGTTGTCCAACGAATCCGGCCCGCTGCCTGACTTTAAGTTCAGGGTTTGATCAACGTCCGTTCCTCCGTTGGGATCCGGCATGGAGGGGTCGTGAATTTGGACATAGCTTGTCCTTAATGTAGAAGAAGAGTCTCCGTGCTGTTCCTCTACCACAACAACGTGGTGGGTAGCCTGGGGAGGGTTGATCTCTCTCAGATCGGTTTTAGGCCCGATCTGATCGTAGTCTGTAGCGACTCCCAGGGCGGCGATGCGATCCAAGAGCTCGTTTACGGAAGAGAGCTCTATCGGATCTAGCTGCTCGGCGAGTTCCGAGTTGACGTGAAGATCGCTTTTGATGACCCGAGAGGTCATCGTCGGCGCGGCGGCCGAACAGGCGGTCATAAGAAAACCACCTAGCCGGATAGTTTGGCCGATGGCCAAAGCTCCTTTGGCAACGGTACTGTCTTTAAAGACGGGACGAGGCATCCTTCCTGATGGCGACGGCACATAGGAACTCTCAATGAAAGCACCAATGTCGGTGTCAAAACCGTCGGATCTCGGGTAGGGGGTCCTGAACTGTGCGTCTAGGCGGATGGTAACAGGAGACAAGGGACACAATGTTTTTACCCAGGTTCGGGCCCTCACGGTGGAGGTAAAACCCTACTCCTGCTTGATTGATATTGATGATATGGGTAGTACAAGAGTAGATCTACCACGAGATCAAGGAGGCTAAACCCTAGAAGCTAGCCTATGGTTTGATTGTTGTTTGTCCTACGGACTAAAACCCTCCGGTTTATATAGACACCGGAGAGGGCTAGGGTTACACAGAGTCGGTTACAATGGTAGGAGATCTACATATCCGTATCGCCAAGCTTGCCTTCCACGCCAAGGAAAGTCCCATCCAGACACGGGACGAAGTCTTCAATCTTGTATCTTCATAGTCTTGGAGTCCGGCCAATGATGATAGTTCGGCTATCTGGACACCCCGTAGTCCAGGACTCCCTCACCCACGGACAAAACTGGAATAGAGATCCTGCTGCATTCGAGTCCGAAATCGAGGATCCTCCGCATCAGCCACCATCTCATATAGATTGACATGCCGTCGAAATGTAAGATATTGAGCTGCCCCCACAGTTTTGAAGTCGTGTGGATAGCGATCTCCACTGTCCGGAAGCTGCATAGAGATGCGATGACCACGGACAGCGGGCATTGCAGAACCACGAACTTGAGGCACCGGCGCCCTCCTAGTGCCAGGCTTGGACTGACCTATGGAGAGTTTGGGTGCACGGACCTCCTCTTCCTCCCCAACATAGTCCACATCATCAGGATCCAAGTCCGACGGACTAGTGGATGGTGCCCGCTTCTTCTTCTTGGCGGTGGTGGCCTTCTTCTTCTTAGGCCGAGCATGCTCATCGGAGTCAGTTGAGCCTTGCCGGCGAACAACCCTGGAAGAAGGCTCGGGGCGATTGGGGCCGCAGTTCTTGGTTCGTACCATGAGAAACTCTGGCAGTGAATCCAATGAAACACGGGTCCCTCCCGAGGGATTCTCACAACAACCCAAGAAATGGATTGGATAGAATCGTAGATCGGGAGGAGAAGTGTCCGTGAGCAGGATATCGGGGCCGGAGGTCGGTGGAGATGGCCGGGGAAGCACCGGAGTGATGGCCTGGCGGCGGCGGCTGTGAGGGGAGATGAGGAGAGGAACGAAAAAATGGAGGAACTGCCCCCAAACCCCACACCCCTCCCAGATATACGCGACTGCGGGCGATGGGCCGGACATCTGGGGCAAGGCCCGGATATCCGGCGAGTGGAAACAGAGAACAAAATAAGCAGCATCCGGATGTCCGGCTGAGGCCCGGATGTCCGGCCACTGTAGGTGGTTGATGATCGGTCTGATGGGCAAGGAATTTTTCCCACGGCCCGGATGTCCGGCGAGAGACCCGGATGTCCGGTCACTGGACAGAAGACAAGCGCGAGGGAAAGATGTGAAGGAGGGGGCCAACAAGAGTAATTTGATATAGACACCACCAAGGAGTTTACATGAGATTAATAAGGAAGACAACTTGAGACATCTAAGGCCATGCTAAGATGCATAAATAATCCAAACATTATTAAGAAGAAGGGTCCATATAAGCATTGTACAAGCGGTGACCGAGGTCACCATGTTTGAGCATATGGAACATAGTACCACAAAGATATAAACTTTGAGCACATGGTCACGCCTCCATCATATTAAAGTACCCTAGTTTGAAAACTATGATAACTTTGAGAGTGTTTGTTCAATTTATGCATTATGTAAGGTGAGAGAACTCATGGATTGAGTGTCTCCCCCTAAATATATGCCTACATCAAGACAAGACATTAAGTTTATGCATGGATGAGTACTAGATTTCACATAATGTTGTCAAGCTCCAAGATACCAAGTTCACGCCTAAGTCGACAAAACCTTGCTTCATCCAATGGTTTGGTGAAAATATCTGCCAGTTGCAAATCTGTACCAATGTGATCAATGTGAATATCATCCTTCTCAACATGATCTCTCAAGAAGTGATACCGTATATAAATGTGCTTGGTGCGGAGATGATCCTTGGGGTTCTCAGCAATGTTGGTGGCACTTTCATTATCACATAGAAGAGGCACATGTCTATAGGTATACCGTAATCCTTCAAAGTTTGTCTCATCCATAATAACTGAGTTGCACAACTGGCGGCAGCAATGTATTCAACTTCTGCGGTAGAGAGGGCAATACAATTTTGTTTCTTCGATGACCAACATACCAAGGAGCGTCCAAGAAATTGACATGCACCAGAAGTGGACTTACAATCCACTTTGTCTCTGGCCCAATCCGCATCCGTGTACCCAATGAGATCAAACTTAGCATCCTTGGGATACCATAGACCCAACTTTGGGGTGTGAACAAGGTATCTAAGAATATGCTTAACCGCCTTATGATGACTTTCCCTAGGGGAAGCTTGAAATCTAGCACACATGCATACACTAAACATGATGTCTGGTCTATATGCACAAAGATAAAGCAATGAACCAATCATAGAGCGGTATTTAGATGGGTCGAAAGGGATACCGTTTGTGTCTTTAGTGAGTGTTATTTTGGTTGGCATTGGTGTCTTGCATGGACTAGCATCAGACATACCAAACTTCTCTAGGATATCCTTGAGGTATTTTGCTTGAGACAAGAAAATTCCTTCTTGAAATTGTTGAATTTGAAATCCGAGGAAGAACTTCAAATCCGCATTGAGTGACATTTCAAAATTCTTGGTCATTGAATCCGCAAACTTCTTGCACAAATGAATGTTAGGAGAACCAAAAATGATATCATCTACATAGATTTGGCATAAGATCAAATCACCCTTATCCCTCTTAGTAAAAAGAGTGGGATCGATCACCCCTCTCACAAAACCATCATCGAGTAAAAACTTCTTAAGATGATCATACCAAGCACGAGGTGCTTGTTTGAGGCCATACAAAGCCTTATGAAGTTTATACACATAGTCTTTGTGATCGGGATCAACGAACCCAGGTGGTTGTGATACATATACTTCTTCTTGTAGAGGACAGTTAAGGAAAGCACTCTTCACATCCATTTGATGTAATGTAAAACCATTGAAAGCAGCATAAGCAAGTAAGATGTGAATGGATTCAAGACGGGCAACGGGGCAAAGGTCTCACCAAAGTCCAAACCTTCAACTTGTGAGTACCCTTGTGCCACTAACCTTGCCCTATTTCGGATGATTACACCATTCTCATCTTGTTTGTTCTTGAAAATCCATTTTGTTCCAATGACGTTGTGTTCAGTAGGTGGCCTCTTGACTAATAACCACACTTGGTTGCGTTCAAAATTGTTAAACTCTTCTTGCATAGCAACTAGCCAATCGTTGTCCATCAAAGCATCTTGTACCTTGATGGGCTCAATACTAGACACAAACGAGAAGTGAGCACAAAAGTTGGTCAAATGTTTACGAGTGACTCTACCTTCCGATATGCCGGTGAGTATTTTGTCAACAACAACACGACCGGCCACTCGTGGCATGATAGAGGTAAGGGTTTCACGAGGTTCAACTTCATGTCCATCATCCACATCCTCAACATATGGATCATTAATGTGTGGAGGAAGATCTTCTTGTTCATATTGCATTTGTTGAGGTTCATCATCAATGATTGGGCTTTCTTGTTCTTGTTCTTGAAGATTGTCATGAGGAGGAACTTGATCATCCTCTTCAACTTGGGCTAAGGGTATCGGTTGAACAATAGGAGCTTGTGGTGGTATGGATGTTGAAGTAGTTTGATGATGTGTGAGACTTCCATCTTCTTCTTCATCATCATGAGGTTATTGTTCCATAGGAAGAAGTGCACCAACACCCATGGTCAAAATGTCTTGAGAAGAATCTTGAAGCCATTAAATTCATCAAACACCACGTCACAAGTTTCTACAACACATCCATTGGATTTGTTGTAGACTCCATGAGAGTTTGATCCATAGCCAACAAATATACCCTCAATCATTTTGGATTGAAATTTTCCTAATCGTTCTCTTTTGTTGAGGATGAAACATTTGCACCCAAATACACGAAAGTACTTGACATTTGGCTTGTTTCCAGTTAGAAGCTCATATGGAGTCTTTTCCAATATAGTGCGGAGGAAGAGCCGGTTTGATGCATGGCATGCGGTGTTGACAGCTTCGGCCCAAAAACTATGTGGTGACTTGTATTCATCCAACATGGACCTTGCCATCTCCACAAGGGTGCGGTTCTTCCTTTCGGCTACACCATTTTGCTGAGGAGTGTATGGAGCTGAATATTGATGCTCAATCCCTTCATCACTAAGGAATTCTTCCAAGGTATAGTTTTTGAACTCAGATCCATTGTCACTTCTTACTGCCAAGATTTCTTTGTCAAACTTGCGTTGTGCTTTCTTGGCAAAGTCAATGAAAGTGATATTCGTCTCGTCCTTGGACTTGAGGAAAAACACCCATGTATATCTTGAGTAATCATCAACAATGACAAGTCCATACTTTTTCCCACCAAGACTATCCCATGAAGGAGGCCCAAAGAGATCCACATGAAGGAGCTCCAAAGGCATTGAAGTAGACACAATATTCTTGGGTGGGTGCTTAGATTGATGTTGCTTCCCGGCTATGCATGCACTACACACACGATCTTTATCAAAAGAGACATTTGTTAGTCCAAGGATGTGATTACCCTTTAAGAGATCTTGAAGATTCCTCATGCCGACATGGGCTAGCCGGCGGTGCCATAGCCACCCCTTGTCGGCCTTGGCCATTAGATAAGTTGCATGGAATGTGCTCTCTTTTGAGAAATCAACCGTGTAAAGGTTGCCATCCAACTCTCCAACAAAGGCCACTTCGAGTGTATCTCTCTTAAAGACTTTCACATCCGTTAGTCCAAATAGTGTATCATAACCAACAGAAGCCAATTGACGAACAGAAAGCAAATGATATTTAAGGGATTGGACAAGCATGACATTTGCAAGAGACATGTCATTTGTGATGGCCACCTTCCCCAACCCAAGTACCTGTCCTTTTGGTCCTCCACCAAACATAATGCTCATAAATGGTTGAATAGCTTCCATGAAATCGTAGAGCAATTTGCTGTCTCCGGTCATATGATTGGTACATCCACTATCAATCACCCATTTTACTCCAACGGAGAAGGCAACCTACACACAATTATTACTTGGTTAGAGGCACCCATTTTGCAATGGGGCCTCTCAAGTTAGTCACAAGGGTCTTAGGGACCCAAATAGCATAAAACCGAAATGCATTTCGAGGACCAACAAACTTTGCATAAACTTCTCCATCCTTAGTCTTATGAAGTACATAGGATGGAGGCATGAACTCTTTTGGCTTGTTGAGAGTGGGCATGCCCCTTGTGGCCTTCCCACTAGCAACCTTACCTTTCTCCTTGTGTCCTTCTCGTACAAAAGTTTCTTTTAAAGGGGTGGTGCACTTTTGAGAGGACGACTTCTTCTTGCTTGTGCTTGGGTCAAACCCGAGTCCCTATTTGGCGAACACTTCATTGTGTTGGCTCAACACCTCATCAAGGTTCTTTTGCCCTTGATCACATGTCATGAGCCCTTTCTCGATTTGAGCCTTGAGAAAATGATTCTCCTCAAGAATAGATGCTAGATCACTACTAGAGTTAGTAGAACAAGCATCAATATTGATAATAGGAGACGAGTAAGCCTTAGCTAGAGTTTCAAGATAAGTAAGTTTGAGCGTCTCAAAACTCTTTGTAAGAAGGGTGAGCTCTTCTTCCTTAGTCTTGAGGGACACGGATAGAAGCTCACAATCCTTAGAGAGAGAAGCATGAGACTTCACAAGCTTACTTTTATCATTCATCAACTCTTCACAAGAGCCAATAGCCTTTTTCAAGGAGGCAAGATCTTTAGTATGAACATCAATATTTGCACCAATTTTTAAGCATAGTTCATCATTTCATGTTTCCTCATATTGGACTTTCCGCTCAAGGATTTCACATTTTTCCTTTTCCTCGGTGACGAGGGTTTCGAGTTCCTTAATGGTGATGGTGTGCTTACTCACCATCTCCATAAGCATACGAAACATAGTGAGCTTCTTTCCTTTGAGGGAGCACATGAACTTATTAAGTTTAGCAAGCATAGGATCATTTAGATCATCATCCTCATAACTATCCTCCGCATCAAGATACTCATCACTAGGAGTAGGGGGAGTGAAAAGAGGAGGGTTTGATCATGGGGTTACCTTGACCTTGTCAGGAGAGTGTTGGTCCTCTCCATCTTCTACCACGGCCTTCGCCATGAGGCACGGCTTTGCCCTTGTAATCCTTCATGTAGTTGTAGGTGACAACTTCACCACTCTTATTGACTAGCCTCAATGTGTTTTGAGAATCTTGAGCAACTCCAGCAACACCACTAACATCATCCGGATCGGATTCTTCTTGAGCAACCATTGCTTTCCCATCTCTCTTCTTGAGCTTGGGGTTCAAAGGATTTGGCAATTTCTTCTTAGGAAAGGTCTTGGGAAACCTTGGTTTATCTTCTCTCTTCTCATAAGGGCACTCATTGGAAAAGTGGTTGGTTTCCTCACAGTTGTAGCATTTTCTTACTTTCTTCTTTTGAAATCTTCCCTTGAATTTTCCCGCGCTAAACTTCTTGACAAAGAGAGCCATGTCTTCATATGAAGGGCCCTCGTCGGATTCAATCTCATCACCATCTTCATCATCATCATCATCTTATTTTTCTTCACTTTGCTCATCTTCACATACATGCTTGGCCTTCAATGCAAGATTGACCTTTGATGATGGGGAACCATGCATGGCAAGATGTTTTGTGGCATTAGCCTTTGACTTTTCAAATAGTTGAAAGGTGGATATGATGTCATCTGTAGTCATTTCCTTGAAGGTATGGTGTTGTCTTATGTCCCACGCCATTTGATGGTGATATGGAGCAAGAGCATGAAGCAACTTATCCACAAGGAATCTCTTAGTCATGCTGAATCCATCTTGTGTCTTCTCACACTCACATGACTCAATATCGGCAGTGAGAGTCATGAGGCGCTCATGGAGTTTATTGGGGGTTTCACCTTTCTCCATACAAAAGTTTTGCAATTGCCCCTTGGCAATTTCATATTGAGCACTCCGGAGGGTAGAGGTGCCAGTCTTGGATCGTATAACACTTTCCCGTAGTTCCTTGGCACTTGTGATGTGTATGAACGGTCTCCTTTGCTTTTCATCCATACCTCTCCTTATACACATGATTGCAGTGTCATTGAGGTTCTTGTCATATATTTCTCTTGGTGTGGGGTTCTTTGGATCAACCACATGATAGCCATACTCCAAGATCTCTAGCATCTCATCGTTTCCATGTCGAAGATGATCCTGCATAGCAACTCTCCACAAAGCAAAATCGGAAGTGGCACTAAGTAAAGGAGGTTTGCCTTGAGGGTTATATCTTGGTTTCTCAACCTGAGGTCTTGCATAAAGCCAAGGAACACTGGCGTGTTCATTGCTAGAAGGTTGTTGACCAAGTGATGGAGTAGGCACAGTTGGCCTCGAAGCAGCACCACCCGAGAGTGGTGCAAGCACTGTGGACAACATGGCTAATCTCATTTGGAGCAAGGCCTCAAGAGAAGCATCATTCTCCTCTTTTTGCTTAGCAACGGCCCGTTCTAGATCCTCCAACGTAAAGGACTTGACTTCAGAGGAAGCCTCGCCTTTATCCTTAGGATCTACAACCAGGGGAGTCCCATGCGGGTTCATCTCGCTCTAGGGCGGTTAAGCCACAAGAATAGAGCACGAGGCTCTGATACCAATTGAAAGGATCGAGATGGACCTAGAGGGGGGGTGAATAGGTACAACGACAAATTTTAATTGTTACTTAGCAATTTTAGGCACTAATGCGGAATATGAAAGTGAGCCTGACAATTGTAAGTGCAGTACTAAGTGTTAAGCAAGATAAACAAGAAACCCAAGTATGTAAGTAAACAAGCACAATATGATATAAGTAAGTGCTAAGAAACAAGTAACCACAAGTAGAGAGTTAGGGTTAGGAATAACCGCAACTCCGGGAGACGAGGATGTATGCCGATGTTCACTTCCTTGGAGGGAAGCTACGTCACCGTTAGAGAGGTGGGTGTTACCACGAAGGCACACCAACGCCATGAAGGCTCACCCTATTCTCCCTTTGAGACAACACCACGAAGGCGTTTCTCAACCACTAGTGGTAGACCTTGGGGTGGTCCCCAAACCCTCACAAACTTATCCAGGGGTAATCACAAAAGTCGATTCCTCTCCGAAAGACTCCTACCGCCTAGGAGTCTCCAACCTCCAAGAGTAACAAGATCGATGGGGATTTGCTCAAGACTTGCTCAAATCACAAATTCCTTGGGTGCAAAGAAGGAGGAGAAGTGGATCTATCACTTGATCGGACAACTTCTTTCCAAAGCTCTCAAATCCCTTGGGGATCTAAGATTTGGTGTGGAGGAATGAGAGAGAGTGTGAGAAGTGTTCTAGGGTTTGTTCAAAGTGAATGGTCAACCCTTTCCCGTGGGGAAGAAGAGCTATATATAGTGTGAGCACAAATGTGGCCGTTATATCATAAGTAAATGGGCAAGCCGGACATCCGGGAGGGTGGCCGGACATCCGGGCTGGCAAGATACTTAGAAGAACAGAGAAGAAACCAGGAGATAAACTGAGAGGCCGGACATCCGGAGCCAGGCCCGGACATCCGGTGACATGGGAAGGCCCAGACATCCGGAGCGAGCCCCAGACATCCGGTCAACAACGTGCAAACCTACTGGAGTCGAAGTGACAAGGAGCCGGACATCCGGAGAAATTACCGGACATCCGGCGTGGCTGGAAGACCCGGACATCCGGGGTGCAGCCCGGTCGTCTGGTCGTGAGCGTGCAAGCCTACTGGTGTCAAACCAACTCTGGCCCGGACATCCGGAGAAATTACCGGACATCCGGCGTGGCTGAGAGACCCGGACATCCGGGGTGCAGCCCGGACATCCGGCATGGAACAGAACAGAACATGTGCACATGGTTTTTCTTTCGTGTGACCCTAAGTTTCTATTGAAGCAAGGAATTATTGGAACCTGAGCAAGTCTTTAGCTAACCCTAATGATCCCCTCTTAATAGTGCGGGATCCTATACTCAAGAAACCAAATATCAAATCAATATTTATGCTTAATTCTTGAGTAAAAACACTTGTATGCCCTTGATCCACACACCTCGATGAGCCGAGGACTAACACCTAAGATTTACTTAACAACCATTGTTAGTCCCCTACATGTATATTGTCATCAACATCAAAACATGATGTAAAGGCATGACTGCACTTTCAACTCCGCTCATCATTCACGAGAAAAATGGCTGGTAACCGGGATGCCCAGTCCCATGATCAAAAAGATCAAAGCAAAACAAAATAATTAAAACAAAACTCCCCCAGGAATGTTGTTCGTATGGACGGTACCCTGTTGTTTCGGATGGCCGTGGAGTGTGATTGTTGGTGGAGGGGGAGTAAAAACTTTACCATTCTGTTTGGGAACCACCTATAATGTATGTAGTATGGAAGATATTGGGAACTATTGGTTGTTATGTGTACAATGAAAACATACCTCTCAAAATTATTTTCGTCTCTATTTCAAAATCGAGCTCTGGCACCTCTGCAAATCCCTGCTTCCCTCTGCGAAGGGCCTCTCTTTTACTTTATGCAAGAGTCAAGGTGATCTTCACATTTCCCTTTTTCATTTTATCCTTTGGCAAGCACCTCGTGTTGAGAAGATCCTGATATATATATCCAATTGGATGTAAGTTAGCATGAACTATTATTGTTGACATCACCCAAAGGTGAAAATGTTGGGAGGCGAAATTATAAGCCCCTATCTTTGTCAGTGTCCGATTAAAACTCCATAACCACAAGTATTGCTTGAGTGTTCGCAATCATGGAAGACTATATGATAGTTGAGTATGTGTAGTTTGCTAAATCAAAGCTCTGACATAGATCCTTCCTGAAAATAAGATGAATTGTAATTGTTTGATGACTGAGAATGAAGTTTGCTAGTTTTCAAGAAAGTTTATGGTCTATGCTTTAACATGTGAATAGCTTGTTACTTAATCTTGAGAAGTTTTATGAGATGAACTACTATTATGACATATAATCATGCTAGAAAAGGTGATTGAAATTATCATTGATCAAACTTGTGCACCTGCTAGCATTCACACTTCATAAATTCTTTCTTTTACCATTTACCTACTCGAGGACGAGCAGGAATTAAGCTTGGGGATGCTGATACGTCTCCAACGTATCTATAATTTATGAAGCATTCATGCTATTATATTATCTGTTTAGAAGGTTTATGGGCTTTATTATACACTTTTATATTATTTTTGGGACTAACCTATTAACCGGAGGCCCAGCCCATATTGATGTTTTCTTGCCTATTTTAGTGTTTCAAAGAAAAGGAATATCAAACGAGTCCAAACGGAATGAAACCTTCGGGAAAGTTATTTTTGGAACAGAAGCAATCCAGGGAACTTGGAGTGCAAGCCAGGGAAGCTTCAAGGAGGCCACGAGATAGGGGGCGCGCCCTCCACCCTCGTGGGCCCCTCCTGGCTCCCCTGATCGACTTCTTTCGCCTATATATTCCCATATACACTAAAAACATCGAAGCGGACAATAGATTGGGAGTTTCGCACATAAAGCCTCTGAGCCACCAAAACCTCTCGGGAGCCCGCTCAAGCACCTACGGGAGGGGGGTTCTCACCGTGGCCATCTTCATCATCCCGGCGCTATCCATGACGAGGAGGGAGTAGTTCACCCTCGGGGCTGAGGGTATGTACCACTAGTTATGTGTTTGATCTCTCTCTCTCTCTCGTGTTCTCTCTATGGCACGATCTTGATGTATCGCGAGCTTTGCTATTATAGTTGGATCTTATGATGTTTCTCCCCCTCTACTCTCTTGTGATGAATTGAGTTTTCCCCTTGAAGTTGTCTTGTCAGATTGAATCTTTAAGGATTTGAGAACACTTGATGTATGTCTTGACGTGCTTATCTGTGGTGACAATGGGATATTCACGTGATCCACTTGATGTATGTTTTGGTGATCAACTTGTGGGTTCTGCCCATGAACCTATGCATAGGGGTTGGCACACGTTTTCGTCTTGACTCTCCGGTAGAAACTTTGGGGCACTCTTTGAAGTACTTTGTGCTGGTTGAATAGATGAATCTGGGATTGTGTGATGCATATCGTATAATCATGCCCACGGATACTTGAGGTGACAATGGAGTATCTAGTTGACATTAGGGTTTTGGTTGATTTGTGTCTTAAGGTGTTATTCTAGTACGAACTCTATGATAGGTTGAACGGAAAAAATAACTTTGAGGTGGTTTCGTACCCTACCATAATCTCTTCGTTTGTTCTCCGCTATTAGTGGCTTTGGAGTGACTCTTTGTTGCATGTTGAGGGATAGTTATATGATCCAGTTATGTTATTATGTCGAGAGAACTTGCACTAGTGAAAGTATGAACCCTATGCCTTGTTTCCTAGCATTGCAATACCGTTTACGCTCACTTTTATCACTTGTTACCTTGCTGTTTTTATATTTTCAGATTACAAAAACCTATATCTACCATCCATATTGCACTTGTATCACCATCTCTTCGCTGAACTAGTGCACCTATACAATTTACCATTGTATTGGTTGTGTTGGGGACACAAGAGACTCTTTGTTATTTGGTTGCAGGGTTGCTTGAGAGAGACCATCTTCATCCTACTACTCCCACGGATTGATAAACCTTAGGTCATCCACTTGAGGGAAATTTGCTACTGTCCTACAAACCTCTGCACTTGGAGACCCAACAACGTCTACAAGAAGAAGGTTGTGTAGTAGACATCACGCATCGCTCCACAAGGGAGGCGCGGGGGCCGGCGCCGAAGGGGCCGAAGCCAGAGGAACCTGGAAAAAAGGGAAGACCGTCTCGACGAAGTACACATGCCTCGAGGTGTACACACGGTGAGTGACAAGATCATAGCACCTGTAACCTTTGGTGTTAGGAGGGTATCCAAGGAAGACGCATGGGACGGATCATGGTGCGAGCTTGTGTGGCGTGGTGGACGCGGTGCTAGGATAACAGAGACACCCGAAGATCCGGAGACCATCATAGTATAGTGGTGTGCCGAAGAGAAGGTGGTGTGGGGCGTAGTTCCACCGAGGGCGACAGGACGAATGTTAACTAAGAGAGTGGCGGTAGCGAGGGTATCAGGCCAAAACCGAGCGGGCACGTTAGAGTGAAAGAGTAACGTGCGAACGCAGTCATTCAGAGTGCGGAGAATGCGCTCGGCGCGGCCGTTCTGCTGAGAAGTGTAGGGGCAAGTCAGACGGAAGGTGGTGCCGTGAGAGGTGAGAAGTGTGCGAAGAGCGACGTTGTCAAACTCTTTTCCGTTATCAGTTTGGAGTGCGAGTATGGGGCAACCGAACTGGATGGTGACATAGGAATAAAAGGCGGCGAGTGTGGCTAAAGCATCGGATTTACGACGAAGAGGAAAATTCCACAGATAATGAGAATAATCATCTAGGATCACCAAGTAGTATAGATAGTCCGTGTTACTCGCAACGGGAGACGTCCAAGCATCACTATGAAGCAATTGAAACGGAAAAGTGGAAACTGAGGTAGATGCACTAAAGGGAAGACGAACGTGTTTGCCTAAGCGGCAGGCCTCACAAGAGTGCTCGTCGAGCTTGTTACATGAGAAAGAGAAACTCCTAAGAATTTGACGTAATACTGTGGGGTTGGGGTGGCCCAAGCGAGCATGCCAGAGGTCAACGCCGGCGGCAAGGGCGACTGGTGTGGAGGTGGAGGCGCCGGCGTGCACGGGGTAGAGCTGATCGGGACTATCACATCGGTGAAGGATCATCCGGATACGGGCGTCTTTCACAGAAAAACCAACACCATCGAATTCAACAGTAAGTGGGTTCTCACTAGTAAGACGATGAACGAAAAGTAGGTTTGTGACTAATTTAGGGGAAACAAGAACATTAGACATAGTAATGGGTGTGGAAGTGGAGGGAAACTAGTGCTACCGATGTGAGTGATAGGTAAGGAGGAGCCGTTGCCGACGGTGATACGAGTGGGTGTGCGAACAGGAGTGGAGGAGGTTAGGTTACCCGGATGAGCTGTCATGTGCGCAGTAGCACCTGAGTCCATGTACCAGTCGCCTCCACCGACAGAGCTACTCGACGACGACGCGGAGTGCTGGGCGGCGAGGAGGGTGGGGTCCCATGACACAGGTACCGGCGGCGGCGGGAGGCCCTCGTAGGGCGGCGCCAGGGCGGCCGGGCCATAACCACCGAGGGAAGGCGGCATCGGGAGGCCCCCATAGGGCGGCACCGGGACGGGTGGACCATAACAGCCGACGGGCTGCGGCGCAAGGAGGGCGCTGTAGCCGGCGCCATTCGGCTGATAAGGCGGCAACGGGTAACACCAGCCCGGAGAAGCCATCGATGGGGCGGGCGAAGCATGGCTGCTGGCCATTGGCGGGGCCGACTGCATGTGGGTGACGCCGGGCGCGCCGTAGGCGGCGGCAGCACGCCAGACGGCGACGGGCCGCGCGAGGGCGCTAGCTCATGCGGGTGACGCAGGCGCGCCAGTAGGCGGCGGACGCGCCATACGGCGCGGGCTGCACCAGAGGGTCCGACGGCAGCGGCCGGCAGAGGCGATGGCGACGGGCGGTGGACGCCATCGCGGGTTCGACGACGGCGGTTGGATAGCGACGCCGGCGCGGAGGAGCGCGCGGGCGGCGGCGGGATGGCGGCGGCGACGGGAGGAGTCGCATGGCGGCGGCGGGGCGGCCGGGTAGCGGCGGCGGCGCGCGGAGCGCGCGCGGCGGCGGGCGCGGCGGCGAACGGGAGGAGTCGCGAACGGCCGGGGGTGGCGGCGGCGCGGAGGAGCGGCGGGCGGGCGGTGGTAGCGGCGACGGCGCGAGGATTCAAGCGGCGGCGGCGGCGGGCGGCTGGGTCACGGCAAGGCGGCGACGAGGGAGGAGTCGCATGGGCGGCGGCATAGGAGGGGCGCGTGGCGGCGGCGGAAGACGAGGATTAAAACCTAAAAACTGATACCATGTAGAGAGATGTTTTGTAATACAATAATCGTTGTATTGATTGGGGTGCAGGCGCACGCATATATAATACTACAAGGAAAGGCCACTACCTCAATTATTCAAGACTAGGAGGTGGGCCACAACTTCAATACATGTGCAGTACAAAATACATACTCAATAATAGGGTTCATAGTCCATGGTGCACCACTCCCCTATATCCATACATGAATGGGCTTTTGGCAAGTTTGGTCTAATTTAGACTCTGGCTCCTTTTCTTTTATTTTGGTCTTCCTTGTTGACCGTGGCCTTCTATTTGCCGCCTTCTCCGCCTTCTTTAACTTGTTGACCATGACAACTTGCTTGGACTTTCGTTGACCGGCTAGAAACTTGTTAACAGGCTTGGTCTTTTGTTCACCACCTTGGACCTTGTTGACTAGTTTGGTTTTTTGTTGACCGAACATGTAGGATTAGGGACCCCAAATGGGATTCTTTTCTTTCCCTCGACACCTTTCTTTTGTCACTGTGTGCATATGTATGATTAGTTGAAGAACAATACATGACACGTGTGATGTTATTTTGAAGTGTTGCAGAGTGTGTTGGACCGGGTGGAGAGAGAAGGGAATTGATTTTTTGCACTCACAGTAACTAGATGATGGCGTGTGCGATGTTGCAGGAATCACTTGTAATATATTGTAATGAGATTTGGTTCTAAGAAAAATGAATGCTTGGATTATTGTATAGTTAAAACACATTATGCTCCTCTATAAAGAAATAAAGATCTTTTAGAGCACTAACATAGTGATCTAAAAGATCATATATTTCTTTATAGAGAGAATATTTGATTAATATACCCAAAATCTAAAAAGTGACCGCGCGCTATTTGGTGTTTCTGAGCGGCCGCTCTGCCACACACATGCATGTGTATTTTTTTGTCTCGTAGCGCATGTGGGTCTGGCATTAAATGTGTTCACACTAGTCTCATCAGTTAGAGAAAACTGATCCACGTACTTTTATTTTGGGATTTCAAATTCTTTTAAAGCCATATCTTTTAAATCGCGCGTCGGAATTTAGTTTCATTTTCACCGTTGGATTCATCGCGACGAGATCTTTAAAACTAGATTACGCATGGATATGTTTCGACGAAATCTTTTTGATGCCAATTTTGGTGCTATATGATGCAACTAAAGTACTGCATTGTGCAACTTTATTACTACATGGTGCAACTTTTTTAAAAATCAGTTGGCTTCTAATTTAGTCTAGTTGTACACACATTAATATTTAGTTGGCTTATAATGTAGTCTAGTTGCACACACAAATTGATATTTAACTGCCAGAAGGACTAGTTACACACGCATATGCTCAGTTGGCTTTTAATTTAGTCTAGTTGCACACATATTGATGTTTAGTTGGCAGGATAATAGTTGCACACACATATGCGCAATTGATGCGGCAATGTAGTCTAGTTGCACACATATTGATATTTAGTTGACAGGACTAGTTAGACACATATATGCTCAGTTGATGCGGCAATATAGTCTAGTTGCACACACATTGATGTTTAGTTGGTAGGACTATTGGCACATACATATGCTCAGTTGGCGCGGGAATGTAGTCTAGTTGCACACACATTGATGTTTAGTTGGCAGAAGGACTATTGGCACACACATATACTCAGTTGGCGCAGCATGTACTCTAGTTGCACACATATTGATGTTTAGTTGGCAGGAAGATTAGTTCGTCGAAACATCCCCATGCGGGATTTACTTTTGAAGGGCACGTCGCGAGGGTTTCAACGGTGAAAACGGATCTGAATTTCGACAGGCGGTTTAGAAGATATGTCTTTTATAATTTTGAAAACCAAAAATTAATGCACAAGAGGCAAACGTTAGGAACATTAATGCATTGGCATGCAAGCACTAAACGCATGCATGCAGCGGCTGCCCAAATGGTGGGACAGATGGTCGTTTCCTTCGTTTCCTTTTTTTGAACGTGAAACGGACATGTACTTACCTTATTTGACTGGTCGCTGGATTGCCCTACTGGGCAGCCGGCCACCCAGCAGACGCGCCCATTAATATAATAGAGTAATTTGCATACGAATCCACAGTTTGGGTATTACAGCGAGATGGATGAGATATTCGATAGTGATGACGTAGATAACAATGAAGGCAGGGAATCTCGATGTCGTGGCCTCTGTGCGTGAGTCAATGATGTGGTGGATGCCCTCTCTGGATCCCTTCTATATTTTATACCTCTATAAGGGATCCTTATGGAGCTCAGCACTTGGGAACCTTATGGAGCTCCTCATGTCCACAAACTTGCCCCCGGAGTTTTGTAGCTACCCTAGATTTAAGATTTTTTCTGGATTTACGAATCCAAGAAAAAACAATGATGAAAGTCAGATTTCAGAGTCCAGAATCAAGCTCCTTGAGAGTCAGATGCAATCACGGGGAGGCTCTTGTGCTCCGAAACCATGGCCACCAAAAACCATAGCAGGAACCCTTCTCCCACCTAGGGGGAAGGCCAAGGAAGAAGGATGAGGGAGGTTTTATCCCCCTCTCTTCTGGTGACGTGGGAACGCCACCAAAGGAACCGTCATCACTGCCAGCTCCTCCAACGACTTCACCGTCATCTCCATCGCCATCTTCTGTCTTTGACTAGAGCCATAAACCTCTGTAATCCATAATGACTTTTCGACCACTGTTTTTACAAGCTTATTGGTCTAGTGTCATCGGAGGGCGTGTGGAGGTGTTTCTCCTACGGATCTCATGGGATTTGATTCGATGTTCGTCTTCGGTGCATCTCCGTAGATCTAGCCTTCATTTGCGTGTCTACATGTTAAATCCTCTGATTCACGCTTCTTTTCTTCGGCGGCGGGGTGTTCTGGTGCAGTGGTGCATTGGTCCTATAAAAGCTTAGCATGACGACTTCCCGACTGTCTATTACAACAAATTATGCTTGACTTCGATAAGGGAGGGACGATAACAACGACATGTGTTCGACTCGCTCCAATGCTTGTAGTTGTTGCTAGATAGTCTACGAACCTAAATGTGATTTTGTTGTTGCTAGGTAGTCTACGAGCCTAGATGTGATTTCAGTTATTTCTGATGTTCATTATGGTGCCATGGAAGATGATGAATTTGATCGGAAGTTTATCCTTGAAAAAAATGACATGTCTCTTTAATTTGGAAGGCTACCAATTCTGGAATTTTTTCTCAACACATCCCCCTCCACCAACTTCATTTCAGAAGGGTAATTGGTCTTTGTGGGAGATAATGTGTCGGTCGTGGTAGAAGTTGAGTACTTCCTTGTGGTGAGAAGTTGAGGGCATGTTTGGTTCATAAGTCCTATGACTTTTTCTAGTCCCAATTAAAAAGTCCTTAGTCCCTAAAAAGTCCTTTCTTGTTTGTTTTCAGGGACTAAAAAGTCCATAGTCCCTCCATAGAGGTTATTAAATGACTATGTTACCCCTAGTATGCAGAAAAATAACAACCAAACAACACCATAGGGGCGGCGGGGCAATGGGAACAGGGAGGGCATTGTCGGAAAAGTCCCAAAAAAGACTCTCCTTGAGAGTCGTCTTCATTTAGTCCCAAAAATCAACTTTTAGTCCCTAATAGTCCCTCCTGTTTGGTTAAGGAGTCTTTAAGAGGGATTTTTTCTAGTCCCTACATCAAAAAGTCCCTGAAAACAAACACCCCCTGAGTCCCTGAGTCGTGTTGCTCCATGACAATCCATGACGAAGAAGACTTCGGCGCCCTTAAAGAGTTGGAGTGTATTTCCCAATTTATAAAAGAAAGTTTTTAAGGGATTGCTCCATGACAATGAAGACTTGGCACCCTTAAAGAGTTGTGTATTTCCCAATTTATAAAAGGAAGTTTTGTAATGTGTTAATATATTGCCTATGGCCTTTTCAGAAGAAGAAAAATGGTCACACCTCTAGCACAGATAAAGTATCCATGCTTCAGCGTAGCATTACCAATTAGCCAGGAGCATAACATGTCTTTATTAAACTGGTCTCAACACTCGGAAGTTTTAACTGACACAGTACGGCAGGAGACACACGCTGTACAATACATCCATAGTTCTTCATAACACGAGTTATTTTCGACAGATTTAAGGCCCAATAGGCACCAAGAGCGTTTGAACCTGCAGTATATGTTCATGCCCTCTTGAACAGAACAACTAGAATGACCGCCATGGCAAGAGCCATGAAAGATCCACCAGCCGCCATCTCCGCGAACGAAGGCTTCTTAGAGGATGAACCCGCTCCGGCCTCGGCTTCTGCCGGGTTGTGGAACAGGTCTTGGAAAAAGTTGGTTATGTTGTCAACCATCTCCATCATCGTCTTCTTCGCATTGTCCACAAAGTCCGACAAAGGTGAGGCAGTGGGCAGTGCATATTCTGGGGATGCCTCTTCAAATTTCTCCGGTGACTCTACAGAGTCAGTAGAGTCGGTGCCCTCAGGAAAGGTATTGACCAGAGCTGTATCACAAGACAAGATAGTAATTGTCATACAATACCCTCAAAACAGAAAAATAATGGCGGTAGTGCGGTACAGTTCGCAAGAAATAATAAACGCAAGATGTAATTGTTGAGATTAGGACAAGGTTAAACATACTTTGCTGGTGACTCTTGTAAAATTCCATAACCCTCTCGTTCTTCAACACCGCGTCCCACACATTTTTATCTGATGCAAGCGAGGCAACAACGCTCTGGAGATCAAGATGAAAAAACATAAGTGACAGAAACGGGATATCCCGGCTCAACTAAATCTTGCTATGCTACATATAATTAATCACTTGACATATGACAAGGTGCCGTGCCTCTGGAAAGTATGCAACTAAAAGATGAAAATGATTCATTAACACCGTGAATTAAATGTTGGTATATTACATACAAATTCACGTGGCACCAATGATCTAAGGACAAGGTGCCATGCTTCTGGAAACGACACAGCTAAAAGATGGAAATCCATTCCATACAGAAATCATGAACAACAAATTCATATACAAACTAGAAGTACACAAGCTACCAAAATGGAAATTCATTCCATGCAGAAATGATGAACACTACACTACAACACAATCATATACAAACTTAAAAGTACACAACCTACCAAAATTATCAAGGAAACATCATAAAGCAACAATAACAAGCTATAAGCTGATTGATGACTACCACGGTATGACGCCAACACAACAAATCCTCAGTGGTAACAGGTGCATTGAATTTGACTTAAGTGTCTCTTTTCAAAAGCAACTTCACTAACATTTTAAGAGTATACAAAGCCAACAACAGAGAAATAACAGTGCAATCCATATAGGTGATAGTAACAACTGATTGAAGCAATGCAGTTACAGACCTGAGCCTCCGGGCTTGATTTTAACAATGTAAAAGCCTGCACTACATGTCCCGGCATAGCAGGAATTAATGCATCGGCTCCCAGCTTGCTAAGCTCTTGGTCATGTTCCTTAACTTCTACCAGAGTCTCTTTAAAATAAACCCTACAAACAATCATTTTGCAAGGCTTCAGAACATTTGGATATGATAATATAATATGTAGATGAAGAAAAGGCAATACGTGCAAATGCAACAAATTCTAAAACATAAAGGTAGCATAAACTTGAATGTAAACAACCACAACATTTGTACTTGATGCACAGAGGGTTTTCTCCTGCAATATACAAGAGAAGTGAAGGGACAGAGTTGTACAGATGTGACGATATCATAGCCTGTTCAAGGTTAGCTTGTTGAATGAACCAACATGAATTGGTCAACTGGAGTAACGTACAGGAAACAAACTGGAGTCGCCTTCATTTATTTACTACTCCCTCTGTAAAGAAATATAAGAGCGTTTAGATCACTACTTTAGTGTTCTAAACACTCTTATATTTCTTTACGGAGAGAGTACTACTCACTAATATAATGGGGAAGTGATGTCTTGAGTACTTAGTCATAAGTGAAGAATGGAGTAGCAAGTTTAAAACACAAACGGTCCTTCAAACTTCCTGACATATTTATTTTCCTTTTCACAGTGATAAAACTAGTTTTGATTTGATACTTCTCGAGTGAAAATGGAACAATCCCCTCAACTGCACCATAATTGACCCATCACATACAAGATGAACATAAATTTCACGTCGTAGAAGAGATTCTTCTCTTTATCCTGAAGTACTGAAGTAGATACAGTTACAGTGTAGGCGTTGGAAACAAGAGCTCTTAGTGTAAGCACTTTCTAACTTGGCACAGCATCCCTATAAGCGCGCAGGCAAATTTAAGCAGTATATGAATCCAAAACCTAACCCTCACAGACTAATTTGACACCATCAAATCAGAACGGGCATATTATCAAGAGAGCATAAAGCTTCTTAATATTCCATACCATCGCCCGGAGCAATCAGAGAAAAATAATTGTCCCCGAGAAAACCCAGAGCAATTTGTTCTCCAATTCGACAAATCCCGAGAAGAAATGCATCCAAGTCACCTGTCAATAGCTTCCCGGAGCTCGGCGGTGGCCTCCTCGGCCTCCTCCCGCGACGGCGGGGCGAACACCAGCCTCGGCCCCCCGACCACCGCCACGTCCGCCTCGGACGCCGACTCGGACCTCCAGTCCGCGAACTCCCAGTCGTCCACCTCCCAGGACGCCCACTGCGACCCGGCCGGCGCCACCGCGGGGATCTCCCCGGCCGCGGACAGCAGCGGCGCCGCCGCGGCGGCCTCGGCGGCGGGGGCCGTCGCGAAGGACGGGGCGACGTTGCTGAAGCGGCCGGCCGCCGCCGCGGCGCCCCCGGCGAGGCCGACCTTCGCGGCGGTGCGCATGACGCCTCCTCCCATGGCTGATGGCTCTCTCCTCTTTCGGTGGCGTCTCGCCTCTCCTCTCCTCTCCTCTGCGCTCTCCCCCTTTCGTTTCTACCGTCCGAAAAAATCGGGGGGCAATTGCAAAAGAGACCTTGTGCTTTTCTAAGCTGGCTCGTATGAGCCTTCTCTCGTGTCAGACAAGTGTAGGAAGGTGCGTGTTATGAAATAAAATATTGTTTGGGGTGTTTCGTGCGAGTGTACTGTGAAGGGAGGGAGGCGGTAGGGTGAGAAAGTGGATAAGACGGAGGTTCTCTCAGATTAAAGAAAATGAAAAAAAAGGTAACAGTGCTTGACTTCGATACGAAGTTATCCAGACGCGAATAGATAACTTCGTATCAGTGCGAATGACACGCGGGGCCACGTGTAAGAACACAGCTGCCGACCTTTTCTTGTCCTTTTCTTCTTCACTGCTCGTTTGATTTGCGCCTGTAGGCATATTCGTAAGTTTTATTTTTCATTTTTTTCGCTGCATCTACGCTACTATATTAAAATAACAAACATAAATCCACACAACAAACTGTTCACGGAATGATCAGGGCCCTCCGATCAAATTAAATTAAACACATCCTGCCGTCCATATTACTTGAACGAAATATGTATTTGGCACACCAGATGTTTTTTGCAAAATCGTCGAACGACCTGAGTGTCGTCAGATCTGTATCGCTTGGCTGCTTTCCTTCGTCCTCCTTCGTGAATCGCCGGGGGAGTGATTTGTGATAACATTGTGTGCCCATCTTCCCCGCTGCTAGTGTAGTCGGCATCCGGGACACGACCGGCGGGAGCCGCGGCGCACGAGTGCGCCATCTGCCTGGCCGATTCGCGGGACGGCGATGTCGTGCGTTCCATGCCGGCTTGTGGCCAGGACTTGCACGCGCGCTGCATCGAGCGCTGGCTTGCCGTCCCTGCCACCCCTCCTGCCCGGCCAGACGCACGCCGGCGGCAACGCCCCCTGATGTAATAGCATCTCCACCGTTTAGCCTCCTAACGCACCCGAAAAGCGCTTTGCCATTTTGCCCGGCGGTTTTACTACCTCGGGCGATCGAGTTCCCACCAGCGCCTGTGTTTCGGCGTCCTAACGCATCAAAATTCAAAGTTCACTTTCCCGCTACCAAAAAGCGACACAGTTTGGCGATCGTCGTGCCACAGGTCGGCGATCGAACATAGCCAAAGTCCGGCGATCAAAAGGGTAGGAACAATAGACATGGAGCTCATCAAATGGCAGGCTCCTCTGCCGTAGGGCTGGCCGAGGTCAGCGTCGGCGTGGGCACAACTTCATTCCTCGGGCTCGGCGTAGGCGTGGGTACAGCTTCAGTGCTCGGGCTTGGCATCGGCGAGGGTACAACTTCAGTGCTCGGGCTCGGCGTCGGCGTTGGCGTAGTCGTGGGTGTAGGGGCGGTGGTCGCCGCCAGTCCCGACGTCTGGTTCAAGATGAGGCCGTGCTCCACCAGGTACCATGCCTTCACCTACTCGTCCATCGTCGATGTGTCTGCCCCCATCAAGAACGCCAGGTCGGTGTTCCTCTTCTTCACGGCGATGTTGGTCCTCGGAAGGCCGAACTTGACGTCCTACTTCGTCATCAACGCCGACCACCTCACATCAGATTTCTCCTCCCTCTTGGTGGCGTTGCTCTTGGCGTCGGCGATGCACTGCTCGATCGACGATTGCAGTCGTTCGGCAGCGGGTGTCACGTCCCTCGTCGCCTTGGCTCTTTTGTTGCCATCAAGGCGCCCTTCTGCCGGCACCGGGGCAGGTGCGGCCGGGTTGTATGCGTCCTTGGCCTTGGCGAGAGCGAGCCGGCACTCTGTCCATTTCTCGCACGACTCGATCCTGGTGAATACATGAAGGAGCTTGAACTCTTGGTCGTTGTTGTCCTAGTGAAACATGTTGAACGTCTGAACCATCTGCACGGGTGAAGACAAAAAGTGTCGGCGAAGAACTGGGCCATCTGCACAGGTGAACCTGACCCTCAACATTGGCGCCGCTTTCTGGGCGAGTCGCGACCTCCTCTTGAATCCCATGCCACTTGTTGCAGGCTGTCTAGATGGTCACCCAATGGTTCGCCATGGCCTTCTCGTCATGATCCATGTGGATGTTGGCGAAGTCGGGCTCGACCCACTTGCGCTCGTCGAATGCCATCTTGATCCTTCTCCAGTACGTGTTGGCGCTCTGATTCGAGTCGGTGATCGGGTCGATGCTGACAGTCTTCCATGCTTCGACGAGGCACTCGTCTTCCTTGGACGTCCACTTGACGCGAGGCTCGCCCGGCCTGGCATTAGCCACCCGCTTCTTATTTCTCCCTTTGGACGCCGGCTCCGCCTTCGCCGGTTCTTCCTCCTCCACCCCATCCTCGGTGTCATCGAGCTCGTCCTCGATGTCGACAGCGGCGTCCAGCGTTTCGTCTTGCGTGTGGAACCTAGGCATGAGGCGCCGGTGACTAAGCCACTCATGCTGATCACGTCCATGTCGGCATCAGTGGTGTTGAACTGTGTCATCGAGCCGTGTGCGAAGGGAAGGGCGCCACGGCACATAGGAGGCGCAGGCGAGCCTGAGTAGGTCGGCGGCGAGTAGTTGTACTAGGTTTTGAGGTCGGCGACGAACGCGGGGGAGGGAGTGCGCGGGTCGGGGTTGAAGTCAGAGGGGGATGTACGAGGCGCCACACCATGCGGGAAGGTGATGTTGGGGTTGAAGCCGCCATGTGCGTCGCTATTGGCGTAGCCAGGCGAGGGCGCGTACCCCACAGTGGTGGCAAGAAGTTGGCCGGTGACGTGATGCTCTGCAAGCTCCCTCATGCGGCTTGTGGGCATTGTTGAGGTGGAAGGTTCGCCATCCGCGCGCGATACGCCTCCTCCTGCTCTACCGTCGTCGCCGCCGCTTCCTTGGCCTTCTTCATGATGAGCTTGTTCTGCGGATCGGCGGTGACCGTCTCCTACTAATCAATGTCGGCCTTCCACTGGGCATTCGACATGCCTGGGGGCCTTGCCATCGGCGCCCTCGGCTTCCTCTGTTTTGGCTGGACGGAGTCGGTGGCTAGGCAAGAGGGTACATACTTCTTTGGCGGCATGGCAGGCAGATCTAGGGAGAGAATGGCGGGAGCGATGGGAGAAAAGGGGGGCAACACTGGGGAAATGGAGGGAAAAGTGAGAAAACAGCGAGAAATCGGCCAGTGTCACCGACACTGCCGACCCACGCGCCTTTTCGCTTCAGCCGGCGCCCCCGGTGCACTAGGTCTAGCTTGTGAAAGGATCGAGAAGAGGGGTCTAGAGGGGGTGATTAGACCCTCAACAAGTAAAATTAGCAATTTTTAAGTTCTTCATGTTGAGGTGGAGTTTTAGCACAATTTTAAGCATTCACAATACATTTCAAGCAAGCATGCCAAAGCCGGGAGGTTGTTTAACATACAGCTCCTCCTCAATTTCTCCATTGAGAGAAGCACGTTTACTGTTCATTTGGTATAAAGTGATATCATGATGATTAGCATAAGCAAGTAAAATGCATATGGACTCAAGTCTAGCAACGGGGGCATATGTCTCGCCATAGTCCATACCTTCGACTTGAGTGTAGCCTTGAGCGACGAGACGGGCCTTGTTGCGTACAACTTGTCCATCCTCATCTTGCTTATTCCGAAACACCCATTTCGTTCCAATGACATTGTGGTTGTCATTGGGCTTCTCAACCAATGTCCACACTTGATTCCTCTTGAAGTTGTGTAGCTCTTCGTGCATAGCGTTCACCCAATCTCGATCCTCAAGAGCTTCTTCTACCTTCATAGGTTCAACGCTAGAAATGAATGAGTAGTGTTCACAAAAGTTAGCCAAACGAGTTTTAGAGCAAGTAATTCTCCCAGTTTGAATATCATTGAAGATTTGTTCGACGGTATGATCTGTTGTGACTCTTGCTCTAACTCGTGAGAGCTTTTGTTTGGGTCGAGGTGGAACATCCTCTTCATTATCTTCTTCTTCTCCTTCTTCATTGTTGTTGGCGTTGTCATTCTCTTGTGGAGGTGGAGAGGGAGGTCAAGGTGGTTCATCTTGTTGCACTTCCTCATTTCCTTCGTTTTGACGTGTTCCACTTGTGGATGCCTCCAAGTCAACTTGTGGTTCACCTTGATGTGAAGTTGAGGCTTCCACTTGAATGGACGAAGTACTCTCCTTCACCTCCCTTGGACGAATCTTGCCAATCGACAAGTCTTGAATTACTTCCGAAGGATCTTTGTCTCCTACATCAATTGGCAATTCCTCTACTTGCGAGCCGTTTGATTCATCAAACTTCACATCTACCATCTCTTCAACCTCTCGGCTAAAATTGTTGTAGACACGGTAAGTGTGATAGTTTGGGCCATAACCGAGTAGGAAACCTTCATGAGATTTAGGAGCAAATTTCGAACGACGATGCTTATAAAGAATGTAGCACTTTGAGCCAAATACTCGAAAGTATCCAACTTGGGTTTGTTACCGGTGAGAAGCTCGTCTGCTGTCTTGCCAAGAAACTTGTGAAGATATAGTCGATTTGTAGCATGACAAGCTGTCTCAACTGTTTCTGCCCAAAAGTGTCTTGGTGTCTTGTATTCATATCGTTCTTGCCATCTCAGTAAGTGTCTGTTCTTGTTCTCAACAACTCCATTTTGTTGAGGAGTGTACGTAGCCGAGAACTGATGTGAAATCCCTTCTTCATCAAGAAAGGTGTCCACATTTGTGTTCTTGAACTCCGTTCCATTGTCGCTTCAAACCTTCTTGATCTTCACTTGGAATTGATTTTGGGCCTTCCTAGCGAAGTTCTTGAAGATCTTTTGGACCTGCGATTTGTCATCAAGAAAGAACACCCACGTAAATCTTGAAAAATTGTCAACAATGACCAAACTGAACGAGTTACCACTGAGACTCTTGTAGGTGTTGGGACCAAAAAGATCCATATGAAGTAGCTCAAGCGATCTTCTTGTGGTCCTGATGTTCTTCACGGGATGACTTCCTCCAACTTCTTTTCCTGCTTGACAAGCACTACAAAGTCTATCCTGGTCAAATATGACATCTTTAACACCAAGGATATGATCACCTCTAATAAGCTTATTAAGATTTCGCATGCTCACATGACCTAGCCTTCTATGCCATAACCAACCTTTAGAGGATTTAGCAATTAAACAAGTACGAGGTTGAGCTCTCTTAATGAAATCAACAATGTATAGATCACCTCTACAAATACCGGTAAAGACCATATTATGATTATCTCTTCAAAACACTTGGCAATCTATTTCAGTAAATAGAACATTGAAACCAAAGTCAGCTAGTCTAGATATGGAAAGTAGGTTATAACCTAGGGATTCAACGAGCATAACATTTCGGATAGAGTTGTCATGGGAGATGGCCACGTTACCAAGGCCAACTACTTTACCCTTGCAGTTGTCACCAAAAGTGACATACTTGTGGGGACCATCGTTCTCAGCAAGCTCATGGAAGATGTCCTTATCTCCGGTCATATGATCAGTACACCCACTATCAAGTGAAGGAAATATGCCCTAGAGGCAATAATAAAGTTGTTATTTAAATTTCCTTATATCATGATAAATGTTTATTATTCATGCTAGAATTGTATTAACAGGAAACTTAGCACATGTGTGAATACATAGACAATAAAGAGTGTCCCTAGTATGCCTCTACTTGACTAGCTCATTAATCAAAGATGGTTATGTTTCATAACCATAGACATGTGTTGTCATTTGATAAATGACATCACATCATTAGGAGAATGATGTGATGGACAAGAACCATCCGTTAGCTTAGCATTATGATCGTGGCAGTTTTATTGCTACTGCTTTCTTCATGACTTATACATGTTCCTCAGACTATGAGATTATGCAACTCCCGAATACCGAAAGAACACCTTGTGTGCTATCAAACGTCACAAGGTAACTGGGTGGTTATAAAGATGCTCTACAGGTGTCTCCGAAGGTGTTTGTTGGGTTGGCATAGATCGAGATTAGGATTTGTCACTCCGTGTATCGGAGAGGTATCTCTGGGCTCTCTCGGTAATGCTCATCACTATAAGCCTTGCAAGCAATGTGACTAATGAGTTAGTTATGGGATAAAGCATTATGGAACGGGTAAAGAGACTTGCCGGTAACGAGATTGAACTAGGTATGATGATACCGACGATCAAATCTCGGGCAAGTAACATACCGATGACAAAGGGAACAACGTATGTTGTTGTACGGTTTGACCAATAAAGATCTTCGTAGAATATGTAGGAACCAATATGAGCATCCAGGTTCCGTTATTGGTTATTGGTCGGAGATGTGTCTTGATCATGTCTACATAGTTCTCGAAGCCGTAGGGTCTGCACGCTTAACGTTTGATGACGCTTTGTATTATGAGTTATGTGATTTGATGACCGAAGTTTGTTCGGAGTCCCGGATGAGATCATGGACATGACGAGGAGTCTCGAAATGGTCTAGACATAAAGATTGATATATTGGACGATGTTATTCGGACACCAGAAGAGTTCTGAGAGGTACCGGGTAAAAACAGAGTGCCGGAGGGGTTACCGAAACCCCCCAGGGAAGCAATGGGCCATCATGGGCCATAGGGGAGAGAGAGGACAGCCCACATAGGGGAGGCGCCCCCCCATGGGGAGTCCGAATAGGACTAGGGGAGGGGGCGCGGCCCCCTTTCCCTCTCCCTCTCCCTTCCTTCCCCTCTTCCACCAGGTGGAATGCTACCAGGACCTGGAGTCCTAGTAGGACTCCCTTCTCCTGGCACACCCTACAAGGGCCGGCCGGCCTCCCCCTCTCCTCCTTTATATACGGGGGTAGGGGTCACCCCAAAGCACATCAAGATTTCTCTTAGCCGTGTGTGGTGCCCCCCTCCATAGTTTACACACCTCGGACATATCGTCGTAGTGCTTAGGCGAAGCCATGCGCCGGTAACTTCATCATCACCATCGCCACGCCGTTGTGCTGACGAAACTCACTGTCGTCCTCAACTGGATCAAGAGCACGAGGGACGTAATCGAGTTGAACGTGTGCTGAACGCGGAGGTGCCGTACGTTTGGTACTTGAATCGGTTGGATCGTGAAGGCGCTCGACTACATCAACCACGTTACTAAACACTTCCGCTTTCGGTCTACAAGGGTACGTGGACACACTCCTCCGTCTCATTGCTATGCATCTCCTAGGTAGATCTTGCGTGATCATAGGATTATTTTTTTAATTACTACGTTCCCCAACATCAAGAACACATTCCTTTCCTCCTGCCATGTAACCACGAAGGTTAGCCATAAGACCAAAGTGCCTCATCGACTCATCAAGATCAAAGTCACTATCATCATCCTCATCATAATATCCATGTTCAACATCATCATGTGAGTGATCCTCACCTAGAGACAGTGATTCATTAGATTTATGACCACGACAATGTGCATCTTTATGAATCCTAATAACTTGTGAGATGATGCTACTAATGACTCCAACATCTCCTTTAGCACGCATAAGATCACGGAACTCAAATAGACAATCATCAAATTTAGGATCACTAGGATTCATTCTATGAAAAGCAATGGACTTTTGACGAATCTCATCTAGATTTTCCAGGGAATAGTTTGGAAAGCGCTCTTCAAGGTATCTCCATATAGTATAAGCGCAATAAAATGTAGGCAAGCATATAAGCAAATTTCTAGGCAAACCTCTAATGATAAGATCAATATTTCTTAGGTTGCGGGTCATGTCAAGATGCTCATTGGGGGTAGGATGCAAGGGATCAATGGGAGGTGCACAAGGACTAGTAATATACTTGTTCAAATTATATTCATTGAAAATCTCAAGCATATCATTCTTCCAGGAATTATAGAGCTCTTCGTCAAGCATAGGCACTCTACGTCTAATACTCCTAATCGTAGACTCATCCATCTTCCTCCAATGGTGATTAAACCAAAGCAATGGGGACCAATACTCTGATACCAATTGAAAGGATCGAGAAGAGGGGTCTAGAGGGGGTGATTAGACCCTCAACAAGTGAAAGTAGCAATTTTTAAGTTCTTCACGTTGAGGTGGAGTTTTAGCACAAGTTTAAGCATTCACAATACATTTCAAGCAAGCATGCCAAGAGTATGAGCAGTGAAAAGAGTAAAGCATGCTAATTGCAAGAAAGTAAAGGGATGGGATTGGAGTTGGCAAACACAATGAAGACATGGAGATTTTTGGCGTGATTCCGATAGGTGGTGCTATTGTACATCCACGTTCATGGAGACTTCAACCCACGAAGGGTAACGGTTGCGCGAGTCCACGGAGGGCTCCACCCATGAAGGGTCCACGAAGAAGCAACCTTGTCTATCCCACCATGGCCATCGCCCACGAAGCACTTGCCTCACTCGGGTAGATCTTCACGAAATAGGCAATCTCCTTGCCCTTACAAACTTCTTGGTTCAACTCCACAATCTTGTCAGAGACTCCCAAGCGACACCTAACCAATATAGGAGACACCACTCTCCACACTACAAAAAGAAGACACATCCATCACATTTTGGGCCAAACGATTTTTTTTGTCATGCTTATGACACTTCTATGACGATAATTGTGACAAAACCCGGTATCATCATAGATGTGGTGGGCTCCTACTTCTATGGCAAAAAATCATGACAGAAAATGGGTTTTTCGTCCTGGGCAGGCCGGAGACGCGGCTGCATGACATTCTTTGGGCCGTCCATGACGGAAAAAACCGTGGTAGAAGTGAGGGTGAGGAAAATATCGGGGAGTTCCTGGTTACGGTGGTTGGTCGGGGCCGAGCGATGCACGGAGGGAGTGCACGTTTCTCTCTTACACATACACGCACGGGTGCGAGTCGTTGGGATCTAACTGAAACCGAGCGAGGCGTTCACCTACTAAACCCGAGTGATTGCACTGGCTACACGTTACTGGACCTGAGTGATTGATCGACCCCTGGCTATTAACTGAACCCGATCGAGCGATTCCTGCTACTGCTGCTAACTGAAGCCGATCGAACCTGCTGCCTCTTGATGAATAGTGAGCATTGTTGGGGGTTGGATGAACAGTTCCCGGTGGGGGTTGGATGAACATCGCCCCGTGGTAGTAGAGGCAGTTGCCAATGGATGAAAAGGACCCCGATTGAGCCGGTTGGGGGTGGATGAACAGTAGCCGGTGGAGGGCTGGATGAACAGTAGCCTATGGAGGGCTGGTTGAACAGTAGCCAGTGAAGGCTGGATGAACAGGAGCCCGTGGATGAACAGTAGCTGGTGGAGGCAGGAGGGAGACGTTGTGGATGAACAGTCGCAGGTGGAGGCTGGAGGAGGTCGACGGTGGATGAACAGTAGCCCATGGAGGCTGGAGTGAGGCAGCAGACGGTGGATGAATAGTAGCCCGTGGAGTTGAAAGTGCAACTAATCCCCGGGTGGTTTTGGTAATTAATAACAACATATATATCATTGAACTAATTGTTTCTTGAGAATATTTCAGAAAGTTCGATTGATATGGGTATGGCAATGATTGATGATGTGGACCCTCAAAATGCTAAGGAAAACATTGGCAAAAGCTCAAGACTCTATTTTTGGTTTAGTGATCCATGATCACATTGAGTCCATAGGAAAGCCAATACTATTAAAAGGGATGAGGTTATGATGATGATCTGTTTGCTCAAAGTGCTTAGTGATTTATCTCCCAAACTATCGGCAATCTTTCATTCCAACATATACTCATAAGTAATCTCGGTCCCACCGATTCCAGAAACTCACCACACCGAGATGAACCACCTCACCATATACCCAAACCCTAGAATTTTCGGATTTTCCGATTCCAAACTCGGTCTTACGAAACTAGTGTTGCCAACCTTCAGAACCTTCAGACTCAAATCGGTGTCACCGAGATGATAAAGTCGGTCCCACCGAGAATGGCAAACCCTAGTCTTTGGAAGAATCGGACTAACCGAGATTGTATTTTCGGTCCCACTGAAAATCCCAACGCTCACAAGATTTGAACTTTCGGTCTCACCGAGTTGTCAACTTCGGTCCGACCGAGATTGGTCAAATGTGTGTAACGGTTGGATTTTGTGTGGAGGCTATAAATACCCTCCACCTCCTCTTCATTCGTGGAGAGAGCCATCGAAAAGAACTACCACTCCTACCTTACATTTCGAGAAGAAAACTACCTACCCTTGTGTTGAGATCAAGTTGCTCCACTCCCACCATATGAAACTTGATTTCTAGCCTTCCCAAGTTGCTTTCCACTCAATCCTTTCTTCCACCACAGCCATATCGGTGAGGAGAGTTGAGTGTTGGGGAGATTATCATTTGAAGCACAAGAGCAAGGAGTTCATCATCACCAACACCATCTATTACCTTTTGGAGGGTGGTGCCTCCTAGATTGGTTAGGTGTCGCTTGGGAGCTTCCACAAGATGTGGAGTTGAACCAAGAAGTTTGTAAGGGCAAGGAGATCGCCTACTTCGTGAAGATCTACCCCAGTAAGGCTAGTCCTCCGTGGGCGTATGCCATGATGGCATAGACAAGGTTGCTTCTTCGTGGACCCTTCGTGGGTGGAGCCCTCCGTGGACTCTCGCAGCCGTTACCCTCCGTGGGTTGAAGTCTCCATCAACGTGGATTGACGATAGCACCACCTATCGGAACCACGAGAAAAAATCTCCGTGTCTCCAAATTGCGTTTGCTCTTCTCCACCTCTATTTACTACATGTGCAATTTACTTTCCGCTGCCATCACTCTAGAATTGCATGTGTAGGGTGATACTTGACTTGGTCATCATTGTGAACTTGCTAAAAACTTGTCCTAATCAAAAGGCTAAACTTTTAAATTGTCAAGTAGTCTAATCACCCCCCCTCTAGACATACTTCCGATCCTACAAGTGGTATCAGAGCTTTGGTCTCCATTGTATTGGTTTCCATTGCATTGGACTCCATAAGCTTGGTTTCACAACCTAGGAGAGTATGGCGTCTAGTGAGGGTAATTTTCGTAGAGGTCCTTACTTTGATGGTTCAAATTTTGCTAGTTGGAAGCATAAAATGAAAATGCATATTCTTGGACATAACCCTGCCACATGGGGCATTATTTGTGTTGACTTGCTTGGTGAAGATGAGCTTTTACATGACAAATCTAGTGAGCTTGGTAATGATGAACATGCTAGTAGTCTTTATAGTCGAGAAGAGTCGAATGACAATGCTATGAAGGAGATTGAGCGTCTAACTAAAGAACTAAACACTCTTAAGTTAGCTCATGAAACAACTCAAGAAGATCATAGAGAGCTCCTAAGATCTCATGAGAAGCTACGCTTCGAGAAGCTCAATCTAGAGCAAGAACATGAGTTTCTAAAAGCTATCAATGACGATCTTCGAAAGAAGAGTTCTTCATATCTTGCCAAACGACTTCTCTTGTCTAATTTCTTGCCACCTATCAAAACTAAGCATGACAAGCATAAGAAAAATTCTTCATCTAGTAGTAACAATAACCATGCTAAATCAAATGTTGTTACTTATAGTAATTCTCTTGATTCCACTAACAATGTTTCAAGCCAAGTTTCACTTGAGCAAGAAAATAGTTTATTGAAAGGGATTATAGAGAAAGGTGTCTACAAGAGCCTTGCGGAAGCAAGAACTTTGAGGAAATTGTTCGCAAGCAAGGAAGACACTGGAAGAATCAAGGAATTGGTTTTGAGCGAAAGTTCAACGCCGAGGGTGTTGAATGGGAAGAAGGTCAATATCCCACTCCAAAGTTTGTTTCTCAAAAGGAGAAGTATGATCCTACTTCTTCCAATGTGGAACAAGCTCAAGATGATCTTCCACCACAAGACCACAAGCTAAAAGGCAAGGACAAGCTTCAAGAGGAGATTGATGCGTTCATTGAAGCACCCAAGGCCATGGTCAAGTGGGTTCCCAAGGAAACTTCAAGTTCTACTTCGTCAAGCTCAACTACTACCCCAAGGATTCCCATCAAGATGATGTGGATCCCGAAGAAGAAGAACTAGAGAGTTCTTGAGGGTGACTCCGCCAACCTACTTCACTCACATTCATTTTGGCAAGAACTTGTGCAATCAACTTCCACATCTTGCACTAGTTCATGGAGTCACAAACCCTCTTGTTGGTAAGTCAAGGGACAAGGTAATCATTGCTTTCATGGACATCATCTATTGTGTACTTCAATCTATGTCCATGGATATCCTTGTTTGTTCCTTGTGGGACTAACCCATGTAGGTATTGAAAGTGCCCAATCCAAAGGATTGCTCCCAACTCTTGATGATCTTCATCAACATTGAGCATCCACATCTTCAACATCTACATGAAGTCTTCTCGACAACCCAAGGTTAGTTTGACCCTTTAAAGGGGTTCTCACATCAAGGGGGAGCTTTGCTCTTAAGAATTGAGCTAAAGCATCTTCAAATGATGTGAACACATTAATGCTTTATGTAAAAGTGGTAACCCCACTTGTGCTTAAACGATGAGTATGACCTATGATCAAATGTTCTCATTTGATTCCTAAGTCAATATACTCATATATAGATGACCTAGTCATCGCCAAATTGTGTGCTAGTTGCTAGAGTTTTGTCTGTGCATGTTTGACACATATTTCATTTGCTATCTTATTGTGTGAGCATGTTGGATGCATGATTTTATCCATTCGAGGACATCCATTTGTTGCTTTGGTCTTTTGGATTTTTCTTTTTGACCAAATGGATGGACAAGAATGCCTAAGTTCCTCCCCTAGCTATCTATGCTTTCTTGTCTCAAATTCTATTCATGCTTATATCACAAACTTTGAACAAGTTTTTTTCGGACAGACCGAGTGAGGAGCACTCGGAGCCACCGATCCGTCAAAAGCTTAACTTCCAAAACCTTCTAAGTATTTTCGGTCAAACCAATATACTCAAATCGGACAGACCGAAATCACTTGGATTGATCTAAGTTTTCACCTCGGTGAAACCGAGTTGCAAATTTCGGCGTGATCAAGTGAGTAATCGCTTGCGATTAACCATCTCGGTGCCACCGAAGTTTTCCAACTCGGTCCCACCGATAGTGAAGGGTATATATACGAGGGCAGCGCGTGATTCTTTCTTCAAAACGCCTCGCCCCAAACCCTTAGCTGCCGTCGCCGTGGTCTCCGGATCGTCTCCGCCGTCGCTTTGCAGGCCCTCGCCGCAGGTCTCCGCCGCCGTCAACGGTCGATCTCATCGCGCCGTTGCCAGAGAGAAACTCCACCAAGTTAGGGTGAGTTTCGATCCTCTCGTCTTCAACCTCGATTCAATGCACGATAGGTTTGCCTAGCTTCTTGCCAAGTTTGAAATCTTCCTATCCAGCAGATTAGTTCTTAGAATGAAATTGAGTGAAAATTTTAGGGTTAGGTTTCCGCGAACACATCTCGGTGTGACCGATTCTACATTCTCGGATCGACCGATTTGGCCTCTGCCATTGCATCAAGCACTTTTCGGTCCAACCGAAGTTGTGCAAATCGGTAAGACCGAAATGAGGATTTAGTGAAACCCTAGTGTTCTCGGCTAGACCGAAACCCATTTCGTCCAACCGAAAGTGGTGTGAATGGTTCGCTAAGACACTTGGATTCACCGAATTTTAGACTCGGTCGACCAAATGTATTCTGTGAAAACCTAAAACTGAAGTTTGAACTCATTCTTTTTGCAAAATCTTCTGCAGTTTGTGATAACTCTTCTATTCTGCCTATACCTATTCTATTCATAGGTTGTCAGCCATGTCAGATGCAAGTGACAGCCAGAACAGGTCTGAATCACCAGTTGAGATTCCAGAGGCAGGCACTAGTCCTGAAGCCAGCAGTTTTTCTGATGAGGAAGCACCCCAGCCTCCTCAGAAGCCTAAGTTGATGGGAGATGCCATCAGGGCAGGAGCACCTACTAAATCTAAGCCATCAGCTCCAGCAAAGGCAGCTCAAGCCAAGCCTCTTGCCAAGCCCAAGAAAACAGAAGAAACATTCACCTTGAGAGAAGAAGAAGGACAAGTGTGCCACCAAATGAATCGGATGAAGAGGCACATGTGTTCTTTGAAACTCGCATGTAAACCGCCACCCACAATGATGCTCATCCTCGAGCTGAAAACATGAAGGAAAGGAAGGACAAAGGTCTCGAGCTATGGAGGCAAGTTGATCCATATGCCACCAGGAGAAGGACAGCTGTTGATCCAAGGTTCCACACCGAGAGCAACAAGATTTCTATGAGAGTGCTCATGGACAAGAAGCCCATTGTTCTTGACACAAGATATGTTGATTGGGCATACATCGACAAAGTGAAGAGCACAGAGACTACTTCCCACATGTGCATGAGAGCTTCACTTGCATGTGGTGTTGCAGAGTTCGTTGGTCGAAACTGACTGCATGGAATGATGAGATGATCATGCGCTTCTATGCCACAAAGACACTTCTATCCAGATGGCAGAATTGTATGGATGACTGAAGGCCAGAGATTCTCTTCAAAAGTTGAAGAGTGGGCTGCACTACTGAATGCTCCAGTATCAAGAGATGATGATGTTGATGTCTATGGAATCCCCAAGAAAAATCATGAGTCTATGAAGAACATGTACAATGAGGTACCAGCCAAGGATGTAGAGATATGGAAGCTCGGTTCAGTGTATCATCTTCAGGCAGGTCTCCCAACCACTAACACTATTCTGAGGCATACATTGATGCCCAAGTCAGGAGATCATCGCATGATAAGAGGCTATTCTATCAACATGCTGCATATTCTAGATCAGAAGGCACCTTTCAAGGTGATGGACACGATAGTTGAGACTATCAAGAGGACAAAGAAGAGACTGTAAGAGGTCATGTGGGTTTGCCCGCACATTCAGATGCTCATCAATGCCAAGTTTGGCACGGGCACCTACTTGTTGGATAGACCCCACTTGCCACCGCAGCCTTTGAACATGAAGATAATGAAGTTGTGATGACCGAGGATGATCCCACATCTGTTGAAGGACAAGCTAAGTCTGAAGCTGCCAAACAAGCCAAAGTCGAAAAGGAAGCAAAGCAAGAAGAAGAAAGCCCAAGAGCGTTGGAGAACAGCTTCTTGAAGCTACCCGGAGGATTGAACTACGCCCGCCAAATAGTGCAGTCTCGGGAGGGTCTTGAGAGGATAGTTGAAGACAAGTTCCATGCTCGGATGTCAAGTCGATCAAGTGCAAGTCACCGTCAACAAGCTTGAGGCAGATATTGAGGAAGCCAAGAGGGAGAAGGCGAGCTCATGAAGGAGATGCAGGAGGACCTTGTCGAGATGACTATGAGCAGCTGCTCCGGTCCCCACAAAGCCCAGATCACCTGCTATTCCAAAGGATGACCCTGTATACAAAGATCAAGCACCTCCCACAGCTCCATCAGTTCCAGCTCCAGCTCCAGTGTCCACTCCTCCAGCTCCACAGACTTCAGCAGAAGCCTTTGCAGATGCAGCTATCTCCACTCCATCAACGCAGACAGGAGCCGCCAGCAGAGTCCCTAGTGACGTTTAGCTCTATACCTTTTGAACTTTTTGGTAACTTGTTGCCAAAGGGGGAGAAATTGTATAGATCATAGGACTTCGAGAGAGAGAGTGCTCGTTTTTGCTCTTTCGTTTGCGGTTTTCTTTGAGATACTTTTGAGTTCTTCGAGACATTTCGTGTGTTTGATACTACGTTTGCTCTACTTTGATGAGTGCTTGATCATACTATGCCTTAATGTGTGCTTAATGCTTATCATATGCTATTCATATCTTGTATGATCATTTACTCATGTCTTGGTGATTGGGTGCATGCTATTCATTCTTATCATTTTGTGCGCTCCACCAAGATGTATGTGACATGGAAGAGTGACCCATGATCCTAATCGATTGTGCATTTGCATTCAAACGCAAATCTTAAATAATGCACAAATTTAGGGGAGCTCTTGCTTATCACATACTTCTCAAAGCGATTTATATCATTCATTGATTATATCATTTGTCGAAGCTTTGATCTATATGTTGTCATCAATTACCAAAAAGGGGGAGATTGAAAGTGCAACTAATCCCCGGGTGGTTTTGGTAATTAATAACAATATATATATCATTGAACTAATTGTTTCTTGAGAATATTTCAGAAAGTTCCGTGATATGGGTATGGCAATGACTGATGATGTGGACCCCTCAAAATGCTAAGGAAAACATTGGCAAAAGCTCAAGACTCTATTTTTGGTTTAGTGATCCATGATCACATTGAGTCCATAGGAAAGCCAATACTATTAAAAGGGGATGAGGTTATGATGATGATCTGGTTGCTCAAAGTGCTTAGTGATTTATCTCCCAAACTATCAGCAATCTTTCATTCCAACATATACTCATAAGTAATCTCGGTCCCACCGATTCCGTAAACTCAGTCACACCAAGATGAACCACCTCAGCCATATACCCAAACCCTAGAATTTTCGGATTTTCCGATTCCAAACTCGGTCTTACCGAAACTAGTGTTGCCAACCTTCTGTAACCTTCTGTACTCAAATCGGTGTCACCGAGATGATAAAGTCGGTCCCACCGAGAATGGCAAACCCTAGTCTTTGGAAGAATCGGACTAACCGAGATTGTATTTTCGGTCCCACGAAAATCCCAACGCTCACAAGATTTGAACTTTCGGTCTCACCGAGTTGTCAACTTCGTCCGACCGAGATTGGTCAAATGTGTGTAACGGTTGGATTTTGTGTGGAGGCTATAAATACCCTCCACCTCCTCTTCATTCGTGGAGAGAGCCATCGAAAGAACTACCACTCCTACCTTACATTTCGAGAAGAAAACTACCTACCCTTGTGTTGAGATCAAGTTGCTCCACTCCCACCATATGAAACTTGATTTCTAGCCTTCCCAAGTTGCTTTCCACTCAATCCTTTCTTCCACCACAGCCATATCGGTGAGGAGAGTTGAGTGTTGGGGAGATTATCATTTGAAGCACAAGAGCAAGGAGTTCATCATCACCAACACCATCTATTACCTTTTGGAGGGTGGTGCCTCCTAGATTGGTTAGGTGTCGCTTGGGAGCCTCCGTCAAGATGTGGAGTTGAACCAAGAAGTTTGTAAGGGCAAGGAGATCGCCTACTTCGTGAAGATCTACCCCAGTAAGGCTAGTCCTCCGTGGGCGTATGCCATGATGGCATAGACAAGGTTGCTTCTTCGTGGACCCTTCGTGGGTGGAGCCTCCGTGGACTCTCGCAGCCGTTACCCTCCGTGGGTTGAAGTCTCCATCAACGTGGATTGACAATAGCACCACCTATCGGAACCACGAGAAAAAATCTCCGTGTCTCCAAATTGCGTTTGCTCTTCTCCACCTCTATTTACTACATGTGCAATTTACTTTCCGCTGCCATCACTCTAGAATTGCATGTGTAGGGTGATACTTGACTTGGTCATCATTGTGAACTTGCTAAAAACTTGTCCTAATCAAAAGCCTAAACTTTTAAATTGTCAAGTAGTCTAATCACCCCCCCTCTAGACATACTTCCGATCCTACAGGAGTTCCGTTTTGCGGTATGCCACACCCCTCCCGATGGACATGACCTCCGTTTCGACCGTAGGAGGTCGAAGAGAAGTCCGTTACCTCCATTTTTCAGTACGCCATGATGTCTACTACACAACCTTCTTCTTGTAGACGTTGTTGGGCCTCCAAGTGCAGAGGTTTGTAGGACAATAGCAAATTTCCCTCAAGTGGATGACCTAAGGTTTATCAATCCGTGGGAGGTGTAGGATGAAGATGGTCTTTCTCAAACAACCCTGTAACCAAATAAAAAAGAGTCTCTTGTGTCCCCAACACACCCAATACAATGGTAAATTGTATAGGTGCACAAGTTCGGCGAAGAGGTGGTGATACAAGTGCAATATGGATGGTAGATATGGGTATTTGTAATCTGAAAATATAAAAATAGCAAGGTAACTAATGATAAAAGTGAGCGTAAACGGTATTGCAATGCTAGGAAACAAGACCTAAGGTTCATACTTTCACTAGTGCAAGTTCTCTCAACAATAATAACATAATTAGATCATATAACAATCCCTCAACATGCAACAAAGAGTCACTCCAAAGTCACTAATAGCGGAGAACAAACGAAGAGATTATGGTAGGGTACGAAACCACATCCAAGTTATCCTTTCTGATCGATCTATTCAAGAGTCCGTAGTAAAATAACACGAAGCTATTCTTTCCGTTCGATCTATCATAGAGTTCATACTAGAATAACACCTTAATACACAAATCAACCAAAACCCTAATGTCACCTAGATAATCCAATGTCACCTCAAGTGTCCGTGGGCATGATTATACGATATGCATCACACAATCTCAGATTCATCTATTCAACCAACACAAAGTACTTCAAAGAGTGCCCAAAAGTTTCTACCGAAGAGTCAAGACGAAAACGTGTGCCAACCCCTATGCATAAGTTCATTGAACCCGCAAGTTGATCACCAAAACATACATCAAGTAGATCACGTGAATATCCCATTGTCACCACAGATAAGCACGGCAAGACATACATCAAGTGTTCTCAAATCCTTAAAGACTCAATCCGATAAGATAACTTCAAAGGGAAAACTCAATCCATTACAAGAGAGTAGAGGGGGAGAAACATCATAAGATCCAACTATAATAGCAAAGCTCGTGATACATCAAGATCGTAACACCTCAAGAACACGAGAGAGAGAGAGAGATCAAACACATAGCTACTGGTACATACCCTTAGCCCCGAGGGTGAACTACTCCCTCCTCGTCATGGAGAGTGACACGTCTCCAACATATCTATAATTTTTTATTGTTCCATGCTATTATATTACCTCTTTTGGATGTTTATGGGCTTTATTTTACACATTTATATCATTTTTGGGACTAACCTACTAACCGGAGGCCCAAATTTATGTTGCTTTTTTTTGCCTATTTCAAGATTTCGAAGAAAAGGAATATCAAACGGAGTCCAAACGGAATGAAACCTTTGGGAGCGTTATTTTTGGAACAAATCTGATCCGGAGAGCTTGGAGTGCAAGTCAAGAAGCCTCTGAGGGCCCCACGAGATAGGAGGGCACCCCCCCCTGTAGGGCGCGCCCCTGTCTCGTGGGCCCCTCGGGCGGCCACCGACGTACTTCTTCCTCCTATATATACCTACTTACCCCGAAAAACATCCAGGAGCACCAGGAAACACAATTTCCACCGCCGTAACCTTCTGTATCTGCGAGATCCCATCTTGGAGCCCTTGCCGGCACTCTGCTGGAGGGGGAAGCAACCACGGAGGGCCTCTACATCAACATCCTTGCCCCTCCGATGAGTTGTGAGTAGTTTACCATAGACCTACGAGTCCATAGTTATTAGCTAGATGGCTGCTTCTCTATTTTTGGATCTCAATACAATGTTCTCCCCCTCTCTTGTGGAGATCTATTCGATGTAATCTCTTTTTGCGGTGTGTTTGTCGAGATCCGATGAATTGTGGGTTTATGATCAAGTTTATCTAGGAATAATATTTGAATCTTCTCTGAATTCTTTTATGTATGATTGAGTTATCTTTGCAAGTCTCTTTGAATTATCAGTTTGGTTTTGCCTACTAGATTGGTCTTTCTTGCAATGGGAGAAGTGCTTAGCTTTGGGTTCAATCTTGCGGTGTTCTTACCCAGTGACAGAAAGGGTTGCAAGCAAAGTTTCAGATCGCGGGCTAAGGCATTTAGCGGCTGGCTCGTTAACGCTTCTGACCGCTTCTCGCCACTATAGCGGCCGCTAAGCCATTTCATGCTCTGATAAGACTGCATGTATATCACACATATATACTAATACATGTGCATATTTTTCTCGTAAAACAGCATATTTTCAAGGAAAAAGAGGATTCTCAATATAAATTCGAACATAACAAGTACGAAGAGATCATGGCAGTTCAACGGATAAATAGAAACATAAATTCAAGATCGCATCAAGCTTCAAGCATAGCATCGCAGCTTCGACACTTAAGTTCAAGAATAAACAATGAAGATGTCCATAGTCCATTACATGCATCACAAAGTCTTCGAAATTCATTTGTCAAAAGCACACAAGAAAGGATAGAATCATGAGCGCCAAAATGAAGTTCATAGAGAAACCGACAAGCTCACATGTCGTAACCGTAACTCATGTCGGTGTCCTCGTCGTCGTCGCCGTCGGTCGCAGCGAGGAGCAGCGAAGAGCAGATCTTCTTGAGGAGTAACAGGATCATCATCATCTTCTTCTTACCATAGACACCCTCTTCCTTTTAAGTGGATTAATAGCGAAGTTCTGGTCCAAAGATGCGAGCTTGCATACGGAATTTCTTGATCTTGATCTTCACCTTGTTCTTCATCACCGTTTGGCACTACACCAGTGATCCATTCATTCTCATCATCTTCTAAAACATCTACCACCTGCTTCTCAATGGGGTCCTTGCGTTTGTTTATTTTCTTGTCCTTCAGTTTGGAGTTGAACTTGATGAAAACAAGGTCACTCATCTTGTCATGCAGCATCCTGCTGCGTCTCTTTGTGCGAACCTACAAAATGAACAAATCAATATGTCAAGGGCTGCAGCAAGCATAACATCACCAGATAAATAGAAGAAGTATAATCAAGACCACCAGTTCTGCACTTAAGTTCATAGAGAAATTGACAACATCACAAAGTCTTCAAAATGGACTGAACAATGCATTTAAGTGGAAAGGAGGAACAATATACTTACTTGATCAAATACACTCCAGTTCCTCTCACAAGCAGAGGAACTACATGTCAAACCAAGAATCCTTGCAGCCAAGATCCTTAGTTTTGGAGCACTTGTCCCATGGTTCATCCACCATTTAGCTTGAACATAAACAAGTGGGACATGTTAGGAAACTTTGGGCAGGATAACAAAATAAGAAACAACAATATCAGGCAACCAATTACCTGGATCAAACTTCTTGGTTTTCCTTTGCCGTACAGCAATGTCCCTTCCAAAAGACCCTATCCCCTCTTGATAGTGGTCAATCTCATCGATTTTTTCTTCTTGCATGATAGGATCTTCAACCATCTTTGAAATACAAGTTATCAGCCCTTCTTTGAAACTACCATCGATCTCAATATCAAGCTTGTTTGGATAATAATAGTATGGGTTCAAATAGTATCCAGCCATATGTAATGCAGTCTTCAACTTGCTGTCCCATCTCTTGTCAATGATGTCCCACACTTCCAGAAAGCGAGACTTGTCATTGTCAAACTTCACGGAGATCTCTTTCTTTGCATCCAACATACAACCATGAATAAAGCCCATTGCCGGAACATCACTATCCATCCTCCTCAAAAGATTTTCCATTGGCTCAAAGAAATTGACAGCGGTATCTACTGCTTTTGAGAAAGTTTCAGAGCGAACGATTTTAGCTGCGTTCTTCCCCTTTGCCTTTTTTAGGTGGTCCATTTCATTGAGTTCATCGGACCTGAACAACTTTTGTAGCTCTTTTTTGTTGTCCTGCAAGCTCTTCAAGTTCAAATTGAAGGAAATATGCCCTAGAGGCAATAATAAAGTTATTATTTATTTCCTTATTTCATGATAAATGTTTATCATTCATGCTAGAATTGTATTAACCGGAAACATGATACATGTGTGAATGCATAGACAAACAATATGTCACTAGTATGCCTCTACTAGACTAGCTTGTTAATCAAAGATGGTTATGTTTCCTAACCATGAACAAAGAGTTGTTATTTGATTAACAAGGTCACATCATTAGTTGAATGATCGATTGACATGACCCATTCCATTAGCTTAGCACACGATCGTTTAGTATGTTGCTACTGCTTTTATCCATGACTTATACATGTTCCTATAACTATGAGATTATGCAACTCCGTTTACGGAGGAACACTTTGGTACTACCAAACGTCACAACGTAATCGGGTGATTATAAAGGAGTACTACAGGTGTCTACAAAGGCGGATGTTGGGTTGGCGATTTCGAGATTGGGTTTTGTCACTCCGATTGTCGGAGAGGTATCTCTGGGCCCTCTCGGTAATACACATCACTTAAGCCTTGCAAGCATTACAACTAATGAGTTAGCTGTGAGATGATGTATTACGGAACGAGTAAAGAGACTTGCCGGTAACGAGATTGAACTAGGTATTGGATACCGACGATCGAATCTCGGGCAAGTAACATACCGATGACAAAGGGAACAACGTATGTTGTTATGCGGTCTGACCGATAAAGATCTTCGTAGAATATGTAGGAGCCAATATGGGCATCCAGGTCCCGCTATTGGTTATTGACCGGAGACGTGTCTCGGTCATGTCTACATTGTTCTCGAACCGTAGGGTCCGCACGCTTAAGGTTTCGATGACGGTTATATTATGAGTTTGTGTATTTTGATGTACCGAAGAAGTTCGAAGTCCCGGATGTGATCACGGACATGACGAGGAGTCTCGAAATGGTCGAGACATAAAGATTGATATATTGGAAGCCTATATTTGGAGTTCGAATGGTTCCGGTGAAATCGGATTTTCTTGGAACACCGGGGTTACTGGAACCCTCCCGGGGTTATTGGACCTTAGTGGGCCATGAGGGAGAAGAGGAAGGGCGGCCAGGGGCAGGCCGCGCCCTCCCCTAGTCCGAATAGGACAAGGAGAGGGGGGCGGCGCCCCCTTCCCTCTTTCCCTCCCCCCAATCCTAATCCAACTAGGAAGGGGGAGTCCTACTCCCGGTGGGAGTAGGACTCCTCCGGCGCGCCTCCTCCAAGGGCCGGCCGCACCCCTTGCTCCTTTATATACGGGGGCAGGGGGGCACCCTAGAACACACAAGTTGATCTACGGATCGTTCCTTAGCCGTGTGCGGTGCCCCCCTCCACCATATTCCACCTCGGTCATATCGTCGCAAAGCTTAGGCGAAGCCCTGCGCGCGGTAGAACATCAAGATCGTCACCACGCCGTCGTCTTGTGAAACTCTTCCTCCGGCTCTCTTGGATTGGAGCCCGAGGAGCGCCATCGAGCTGTACGTGTGTCAAGAACTCGGGCGCCGGAGTAACGGCGCTAGGATCGGTTGGATCGCGAGGAGATCGTCGACTACTTCTTCTCGTTGTGATCGCTTCGCTTCGGTCTCGAGGGTGCGTAGACAACACTCTCCCCTCTCGTTGCTATGCATCACCATGATCTTGCGTGTGTGTAGGAATTTTTTGAAATTACTCGTTCCCCAACAAAGGGCATCCGAGCCTAGGTTTTTATGGTTTGATGTTTTGCACGAGTAGAACACAAGTGAGTTGTGGGCGATACAAGTCATACTACCTACCAAAGATGTCATACTTTGGTTCAGCGGTATTGTGAGATGAAGCGGCCGGACCGACATTACGCGTGACGCTTACGCGAGACTGGTTTCACCGCCACGAGCACTCGTTGCTTAAAGGTGACCGGCGGTGTCTGTCTCTCTCACTTTAGTTGAACTGAGTGTGGCTACGCCCGGTCCTTGAGAAGGTTAAACGAGTCTATTTGACGAAATATCGTTGTGGTTTTGATGCGTGGGTGAGATTGGTTCTTGCTTAAGCCCGTAGCAGCCACGTAAAATTTGCAACAACAAAGTAGAGGACGTCTAACTTGTTTTTGCAGGCATGTTGTGATGTGATATGGTCAAGACGTGATGCTATATTTTGTATGAGATGATCATGTTTTGTAACCGGTTATCGGCAATCGGCTGGAGCCATATGGTTGTCGCTTTATTGTATGAAATGCAACGCATCATAATTGCTTTACTTTATCACTAAGCGGTAGCGATAGTCGAGAAGCAATAGGTGGCGTAGATGACAACGATGCTACGATGGAGATCAAGGTGTCGCGCCGGTGACGATGGTGATCACAACGGTGCTTCGGAGATGGAGATCACAAGCACAAGATGATGATGGCCATATCATATCACTTATATTGATTGCATGTGATGTTTATCCTTTATGCATCTTATCTTGCTTTGATTGACGGTAGCATTTTAAGATGATCTCTCACTAAAAATTATCAAGTAGTGTTCTCCCGAGTATGCACCGTTGCCAAAGTTCGTCGTGTCGAGACACCACGTGATGATCGGGTGTGATAAGCTCTCGTCCATCTACAACGGGTGCAAGCCAGTTTTGCACACGCAGAATACTCAGTTATACTTGACGAGCCTAGCATATGCGAGATATGGCCTCGGAACACGGAGACCGAAAGGTCGGCGTGAATCATATAGTAGATATGATCAACATAAGATGTTCACCATTGAAAACTACTCCATCTCACGTGATGATCGGTTATGGTTTAGTTGATTTGGATCACGTGATCACTTAGATGACTAGAGAGATGTCTGTCTAAGTGGGAGTTCTTTACTAATATGATTAATTGAACTTAAATTTATCATGAACTTAGTACCTGATAGTATCTTGCTTGTCTATGTTTGATTGTAGATAGATGGCTCGTCTTTGTTGTTCCGTTGAATTTTAATGCGTTCCTTGAGAAAGCAAAGTTGAAAGATGATGGTAGCAATTACACGGATCGGGTCCGTAACTCGAGGATTATCCTCATTGCTGCCTGAAGAGTTACGTCTGGATGCACCGCTAGGTGCCAGAACTCTTCTTGATGCTAACCGACGGCGTTAAGAACGTCTGCGAGCAAAGCGATGACTACTCTATAGTTCGATGTGCCATGCTTTACGGCTTAGAACCAGGACTTCAACGACGTTTTGAGCGTCATGGAGCATATGAGATGTTCCAGAGTTGAAGTTGATATTCCAACAGAATGCCCGGATTGAGAGATATGAAGTCTCCAATAAGTTCTATAGCTGCAAGATGGAGGAGAATAGTTCGTCGGTGAGCACATACTCAAAATGTGCGGGTATTACAATCACTTGACTCAACCGGGAGTTAATCTTCCGGATGATTGTGTCATTGATGAAATTCTTCAATCAACGCCACCAAGCTACAAAGGCTTCGTGATGAACTATAATATGCAAGGGTTAGTAAAGACTATACCGAGCTCTTCGCAATGCTAAAGGCTGCGGAGGTAGAAATCAAGAAGGAGCATCAAGTGTTGATGGTCAATAAGACCACTAGTTTCAAGAAGAAAGGCAAAGGGAAGAAGAAGGGAACTTCAAGAAGAACAGCAAGCAAGTTCTCGCTCAGAGAAGAAACCCAAGTCTGGACCTAAACCTGAAACCGAGTGTTTCTCTTTAAGCGGTAGTCCTTTGAGCGGAACTGCCCCAAGTATTTGGCGGATAAGAAGGATGGCAAGGTGAACAAAGGTATATGTGATATACATGTTATTGATGTGTACCTTACTAGAGCTCGCAGAGCACTGGTATTTGATACTGGTTACATTGCTAATATTTGCAACTCAAAGCAGGACTACGGATTGCGAACACCGGCAAAGGACGAGGTGACGATCGCGTGGGAAATGGTTCCAAAGTCGATGTGATCGCGGTCGGCACGCTACCTCTACATCTACCTTCGGATTAGTTTTAGACCTAAATAATTGTTATTTGGTGCTGCGTTGAGCATGAACATTATATCTGGATCTTGTTTGATGCAAGACGGTTATTCATTTAAATCGAGAATAATGGTTGTTCTATTTATATGAGTAATATCTTTTATGGTCATGCACCCTTGAAGAGTGGTCTATTTTGATGAATCTCGATAGTAGTGATACACATATTCATAATGTTGAAGCCAAAAGATGCAGAGTTGATAATGATAGTGCAACTTATTTGTGGCACTTGCCGTTTAGGTCATATCGGTGTAAAGCGCATGAAGAAACTCCATCTTGATGGACTTTTGGAGTCACTTGATTATGAATCACTTGGCACTTATGAACCGTGCCTCATGGGCAAGATGACTAAAACCCGTTCTCGGCACTATGGAGAGAGCAACAGATTTGTTGGAAATCATACATACAGATGTATGTGGTCCGATGAATGTTGAGGCTCGTGGCGGATATCGTTATTTTCTCACCTTCACAGATGATTTAAGCGGATATGGGTATATCTACTTAATGAAACATAAGTCCAAACATTTGAAAAGTTCAAAGAATTTGAGTGAAGTTGAAAATCATCGTAATAAGAAAATTAAGTTTCTACGATCTGATCGTGGAGGTGAATATTTGAGTTACGAGTTTGGTCTACATTTGAAACAATGCGGAATAGTTTAGCAACTCACGCCACCCGAACACCACAGCAGTAATGGTGTGTCCGAACGTCGAATCGCACTTTACTAGATATGGTGCGATCTATGATGTCTCTTACAGATTTACCGCTATCGGTTTGGGGTTATGCACTTGAGACGGCCGCATTCACACTGAATAGAACACCGTCAAAATCCTTTGAGACGACACCTTATGAACTATGGTTTAGCAAGAAACCAAAGTTGTTGTTTCTTAAAGTTTGGGGATGCGATGCTTATGTGAAAAAACTTCAACCTGATAAGCTCGAACCCAAATCGAAGAAATGTGTCTTCATAGGATACCCAAAGGAAACAGTTGGGTACACCTTCTATCACAGATCCGAAGGCAAGACATTTGTTGCCAAGAATGGATCCTTTCTAGAAAAGGAGTTTCTCTCGAAAGAAGTGAGTGGGAGGAAAGTAGAACTTGATGAGGTAATTGTACCTTCTCCTTACTTGAAAGTAGTTTGTCGCAGAAACCGGTTTCGAGACATCTACACCAAATAGTGAGGAAGTTGATGATGTTGATCATGAAACTTCGATCAAGATACTCTGAGAACCTCGTAGATCAACCAGAGTAAGATCCGCACTGAGTGATACGGTAATCCTGTTCGGAAATCATGCTACTAGATCATGATGAACCTCGAACTATGAAGAAGCGATGGTGAGCCCAGATTCATAAAATGGCTTGAGGCCATGAAATCTGAGATGGGATCCATGTATGAAAACAAAGTATGGACTTTGGTTGACTTGCCCGAGGGTCGGCAAGCAATAGAAAACAAGTGGATCTTCAAGAAGAAGACCGACGCCGACGGTAATGTTATCGTTTCTACAAAGCTCGACTTGTCGCAAAGGGTTTTCGACAAGTTCAAGGGATTGACTACGATGAGACCTTCTCACCCGTGGCGATGCTTAAGTCTGTCCGAATCATGTTAGCAATTGCCGCATTTTATGATTATGAAATTTGGCAAATGGATGTAAAGACGCATTCTGAATGGATTTACGGAAGAAGAGTTGTATATGATGCAACGAGAAGGTTTTATCGATCCAAAGGAGCTAACAAAGTATGCAAGCTCCAGCGATCCATTTATGGACTGGTGCAAGCATCTCGGAGTTGGAATAAGCGCTTTGATAGTGTGATCAAAGCATTTGGGTTCATCTGAGACTTTTGGAGAAGCTTTGTATTTACAAGAAAGTGAGTGGGAGCTCAGTAGCATTTACGATATTATATGTAGATGACATATTACTGATCGGAAATGATATAGAATTCTGGATAGCATAAAGGGATAGTTGAATAAGAGTTTTTCAATGAAAGACCTCGGTGAAGCTGCTTACATATTGGGCATCAAAATCTATAGAGATAGATCAAGGCGCTTAATTGGACTTTCACAAAGCACATACCTTGACAAAATTTTGAAGAAGTTCAAAATGGATCAAGCAAAGAAAAGGGTTCTTGCACGTGTTACAAGGTGTGAAGTTGAGTAAGACTCAATGCCCGACCACTGCAGAAGATAGAGAGAAATGAAAGATGTTCCTATGCTTGACCATAGGCTCTATCATGTATGCAATGTTTGTGTACTGACTGATGTGTGCCTTGCTATAAGCTTAGCAGGAGGTACCAAAGTAATCCAGAGTGGATCATCGGACAATGTCAAGAACATCCTAAAATACCCGAAAAGGACTAAGGATATGTTTCTCGATATGGGGTGACAAAGAGCTCATCGTAAACAGTTACGTTGATGCAAGCTTTGACACCGATCCGACGATTCTAAATCACGCACCGGATACGTATTTACACTAAGCGGAGGAGCTGTTAGTTGGTGCGTTCTAAACAAAGCGTCGTGGCGGGATCTACATGTGAAGCGTAGTACATAGCAGCTTCGGAGCAGCTAATGAAGGAGTGCGGATGAAGGAGTTCATATCCGATCTAGGTGTCATACCTAGTGCATCGGGTCCAATGAAAATCTTCGTGACAATCTCGAGCAATTGCCTTAGCAAAGGAATCCAGATTTCACAAGAGGACCAAGCACATCAAGAGACGCTTCAATTCCATCCGGATTTAGTCCGGTGGGAGACATAGAGATTTGCAAGATACATACGGATCTGAATGTAGCGACCCGTTGACTAAGCCTCTTCCACGAGCAAAACATGATCAACACCAAGACTCCATGGGTGTTAGAATCATTACTATGTAATCTAGATTATTGACTCTAGTGCAAGTGGGAGATCAAGGAAATATGCCCTAGAGGCAATAATAAAGTTATTATTTATTTCCTTATTTCATGATAAATGTTTATCATTCATGCTAGAATTGTATTAACCGGAAACATGATACATGTGTGAATGCATAGACAAACAATATGTCACTAGTATGCCTCTACTAGACTAGCTTGTTAATCAAAGATGGTTATGTTTCCTAACCATGAACAAAGAGTTGTTATTTGATTAACAAGGTCACATCATTAGTTGAATGATCGATTGACATGACCCATTCCATTAGCTTAGCACACGATCGTTTAGTATGTTGCTACCGCTTTTATCCATGACTTATACATGTTCCTATAACTATGAGATTATGCAACTCCGTTTATCGGAGGAACACTTTGGTACTACCAAACGTCACAACGAATCGGGTGATTATAAAGGAGTACTACAGGTGTCTACAAAGGCGATGTTGGGTTGGCGTATTTGAGATTAGGTTTTGTCACTCCGATTGTCGGAGAGGTATCTCTGGGCCCTCTCGGTAATACACATCACTTAAGCCTTGCAAGCATTACAACTAATGAGTTAGCTGTGAGATGATGTATTACGGAACGAGTAAAGAGACTTGCCGGTAACGAGATTGAACTAGGTATTGGATACCGACGATCGAATCTCGGGCAAGTAACATACCGATGACAAAGGGAACAACGTATGTTGTTATGCGGTCCGACCGATAAAGATCTTCGTAGAATATGTAGGAGCCAATATGGGCATCCAGGTCCCGCTATTGGTTATTGACCGGAGACGTGTCTCGGTCATGTCTACATTGTTCTCGAACCGTAGGGTCCGCACGCTTAAGGTTTCGATGACGGTTATATTATGAGTTTGTGTATTTTGATGTACCAAGAAGTTGAGTCCGGATGTGATCACGGACATGACGAGGAGTCTCGAAATGGTCGAGACATAAAGATTGATATATTGGAAGCCTATATTTGGAGTTCGGAATGGTTCCGGGTGAAATCGGGATTTTACCGGAACACCGGGGGGTTACCGGAACCCTCCCGGGGGTTATTGGGCCTTAGTGGGCCATGAGGGAGAAGAGGAAGGGCCGGCCAGGGCAGGCGCGCCCCCCCCCCTAGTCCGAATAGGACAAGGAGAGGCGGCGCCCTCTTCCCTCTTTCCTCCCCCAATCCTAATCCAACTAGGAAGGGGGGAGTCCTACTCGGTGGGAGTAGGACTCCTCCAGCAACGCCTCCTCAAGGGCCGGCCGCACCCCCTTGCTCCTTTATATCTGGGCAGGGGCACCCTAGAACACACAAGTTGATCTACGGATCGTTCCTTAGCCGTGTCGGTGCCCCCTCCACCATATTCCACCTCGGTCATATCGTCGCAAAGCTTAGGCGAAGCCTGCGCGATAGAACATCAAGATCGTCACCACGCCGTCGTCTTCGACGAAACTCTTCCTCCCAGCTCTACTAGATTGGAGCCCGAGGAGCGTCATCGAGCTGTCGTGTGTCAAGAACTTCGGGCGCCGAGTATGCTGGCGCTAGGATCGGTTGGATCGCGAGGAGATCGTCGACTACTTCATCTATGTTGTGATCGCTTCCGCTTCGGTCTACGAGGGTACGTAGACAACACTCTCCCCTCTCGTTGCTATGCATCACCATGATCTTGCGTGTGCGTAGGATTTTTTTTGAAATTACTACGTTCCCCAACACAAATATGCTGTTGCAAACCTAGTAATACCAGAGCGGACTAGGTCTTTTCCAAGAAATTTTCTCATCAATGCCAAAAATCTTGTATGCGCATAAAGGAACACCGTCATAGCCTTTCCTATGGCAATTGTTTGTTCGATTGCAGGAAGCTTCCCTATGTCCTCCAACATCAAATCAATTGTGTGGGCTGCACAACCATTCCAAAATAGGGAGGGACGCTTCACTTTCATCATTGTTGCTGCTGCTATATTGACTAAGGCATTATCCGTTACAATTTGAACGACATTCTTCTCCCCAATTTCTTCTATGCATCTATCAACAAGATCAAATACCATCTTGCCATCTTTTCTCACATCTGAACAGTCCACAGAATCAACAAAAACAACACCATAGGCACTATGAACTATCAAATTCATCACTCCCCTTCCTCTTTTGTCTGTCCATGCATCTGTCATGATGGTACATCCAGTGAGCTTCCATGCTTCTTTATGTCCAGCAAATCCTTCCTCGACTTTCTTCTTGCTCTTCTGTAAGTAAGGGCCACCCATTTCATAAGGAGTGGGGCCTTTCATGTCTGTCCCGAACGCTCCAACCGCTTCAAGCATAAGTTCAAAGCTTGGAAGCAAGACTGCATTGTGGGCGATTCCGGCTTCATAGAAGAACTGACAAACATACTCACAAGCACGGACACTCCTCTCTTCCCTTCTTTGAGTGGACAACTTGGTTTGCAACTTTGTAGAAAAGCCTTCCCCCTTCCTTGCGGCCACAACCTCTTCTGTTGACTTGGTGCAAAACTTATCCATAGAACCATATGTGTTGCCCTTACTCTGTCGTTTCCGTGATAATACAAGCAGACCACCCCCACTACCACCACCCAAGATGTCATCTTCATCAGCAGCCTTAGCATCATTTCCATCCAAATTGACGTCACTTCTGCGTATTGCTGATTCCCTGGCCTTCTTTTAATTTGCTTCATCTTTCCTTGAGATCAGCTCCCTCATCTCTTGCTTCACATCAGCTGGAACTTGTTGGCACAAAACGACATTTTGAACCTTGACATTTGCAAGGTGGTACTTCATTCGAGTAATACCACCAATGTAAACACCATGGCAGAAGTTGCATTCCACAGAGGCCTTCTTGGTCATGTCCGGAATCGTGCAATGCTTCCATGCTGGGTCATCTGAGTGCACTTGAGCTACATGAGGTGCTGGGATTATTGGTGAAGTGCTTGACCCAGCCAAGCCTACAAAAATCAAATAGACATATCTAGAAAAATTAGATGTGAAATGGAGTTCTTGAGAGCATTCTACACACACTAAATTAAAGCAATGACCCAGCCAACCCTCTCATTCTATTTACACAGGTTATGGAAGTAGCACAATGCACAACAATATCTTTATTCTTTACACAAGTTCTTGAGCTGTGATTTGCTTTACTGGCAATGAAAAAACGGGTTCTGGTTGTACTATTTTTTCCTAGAGAAATAGCAGTTTTATTATGTAGCAATATGGTAAATAGAAAGTGATATCCCTTGCCTTGAAGTGAATGCAAATTTTGGGGTATGTTGCAAGCATCACTAAGCACATCTTCCATGACTTGGATATAATCAAAACAATACAGGAAAAATATGAATGACGTTCATTGTTTTCGGTTCAGTTTTCTACATGCTCATACCTTTCGCACCACAAGAGCCTATTCAGTTTTTCTCTGTTTTAGCATGCCTATCTATTTTTCTAACATCGGTAACTTTAGCTGCTATGCTAGAAGCAATATTTATCGCTGCTTTCTACTCTCCCCATCCATCTGTGAGAGGAATAAGTAAACCAAACACACATACACGCTCAACGCCACCCTCCACAATCCAAGTAGGTATCAAATCCTGAATCAACAAACAAGTCTAAATCTACCAATGAGCTATGGAATCGGAGGACTCTTGTACCTCCCCGGCGATGTGCTTGCCCATTCTTTGGAGACCGAGATGTCATCGTGGTCGCAGAGGCGGCATCATTCAAATGCCCTCGTCACGGTCGCCTTTCCACCACCCCCGAATCAATCGGCTTCAATGAAGTAGCAATCGGCATTCTGGGAAGAGCAGCCAGCCGCCGCAAGTTTTTGGTGAGAGGGGAGAAGGGAATGAGGGGACACGACCTAGGTTTTCCGGAGGAGGTCTTATATACCATCACGATATCTGGGCTGTTTCTGGTCTGTTTGGGGCCTTTGGGCCCTTGTGTTTCAGTTTTCGGCCCAATCCCGCGATTTTGCAGCGACAACGAAGCAATATAGCGCCGTTTCGCGCGCAATCGCGCGGTTAGTGGCAGATTGCGTAAAAAACGAGATTGCCTCGCGGGAAGGCTTCCAGCACGCGATCGTGCCGCGATCGCGCTCGTTTCGCCCGCGATCTGAAACTTTGGTTGCAAGACACGTATTGTATTGTTGCCATCGAGGATAACAAGATGGGGTTTATATCATATTGCATGTGTTTATCCCTCTACATCATGTCATCTTGCTTAATGTGTTGCTCTGTTCTTATGAACTTAATACACTAGATGCATGCTGGATAGCGGTCGATGTGTGGAGTAATAGTAGTAGGTGCAGACAGGAGTCGGTCTACTTGTTATGGACGTGATGCTTATATACATGATCATGCCTAGATAATCTCATAACTATGTGCTTTTCTATCAATTGCTCGACAGTAATTTGTTCACCCACCGTAATACTTATGCTATCTTGAGAGAAGCATCTAGTGAAACCTATGGCCCCCGGGTCTATCTCTTATCATATTTTCTTTCCATCTACGTTTATTTGCCTCTTTACTTTTTGCATCTATATCAAAAGTACCAAAAAATATATTTATCTTATCATACTATCTTTATTAGATCTCACTTTCGCAAGTGGCCGTGAAGGGATTGACAACCCCTTTATTGCGTTGGTTGCGAGTTCTCAGTTTGTTTGTGTAGGTGCATGGGACTTTTGAGGAGACTCCTACTGGATTGATACATTGGTTCTCAAAACTGAGGGAAATACTTACGCTACACTTTGCTGCATCACCCTCTCCTGTTCGAGGAAAACCAACGCAAGCTCAAGACATAGCAAGAAGGATTTCTGGCACCGTTGCCGGGTAGGTCTTCGCTCAAGTCAAGACATACCAAGTACCCATCACAAACCCATCTCCCTCACATTTACATTATTTGCCATTTGCCTCTCGTTTTCCTCTCCCCCACTTCACCCTTGCCGTTTTATTCGCCCGCTCTTTCCCAATATCCTCCTCTCTTTTCGCTTGCCGTTTTTCTGTTTGCTTGTGTGTTGGATTACTTGTTGCCATGGCGCAAGATAATACCAAGTTGTGTGACTTCTCAAATACCAATAATAATGATTTCCTTAGTACTCCGATTGCTCCTCTTAACGATGTTGAGTCTTGTGAAATCAATACCACTTTGTTGAATCTTGTTATGAAAGATCAATTCGCCGGCCTTCCTAGTGAAGATGCCGCTACTCATCTAAACAATTTTGTTGATTTGTGTGACATGCAAAAGAAGAAAGATACGGATAACAATATTGTCAAATTGAAGTTATTTCCGTTTTCACTTAGAGATCGTGCTAAAGTTTGGTTTTCGTCTTTGCCTAAAAATAGTATTGATTCTTGGAACAAGTGCAAAGATGCTTTTATCTCTAAGGATTTTCCTCCCGCTAAGATCATCACTCTTAGGAACGATATTATGAATTTTAAACAACTTGATCATGAGCATGTTGCCCAATCTTGGGAAATAATGAAATTGATGCTTCGCAATTACCCTACTCATGGTTTGAATTTATGGATGATCATACAAAAATTTTATGCCGGTTTGAACTTTGCTTCTAGAAATCTCTTAGATTCAGCCGCGGGAGGCACCTTTATGGAAATCACGTTAGGAGATGTGATACGTCTCCAACGTATCTATAATTTTTGATTGCTCCATGCTACTTTATCTACTGTTTTGGACTATAATGGGCTTTATTTTCCACTTTTATATTATTTTTGGGACTAACCTATTAACCGGAGGCCCAACCCAGAATTGTTGTTTTTGCCTTTTTCAGTATTTCGAAGAAACAGAATATCAAACGGAGTCCAAACGGAATGAAACCTTCGAGAACGGGATTTTCTCATCAGATAAGATCCAGGAGACTTGGACCCTCCGTCAAGAAATCCACGAGGCGGTCACGAGGGTGGAGGGCGTGCCCTCCCCCCTGGGCGCGCCCCCTACGTCGTGGGCCCCTCGGAGCTCCACCGACGTACTCCTTCCTCCTATATATACCTACGTATCCCCGTATGATCAGAACAGGAGCCAAAAACCTAATTCCACCGCTCCAACCTTACAGATCCACGAGATCCCATCTTGGGGCCTGTTAGGAGCTCCGCGGGGGGGCATCCACCATGGAGGGCTTCTACATCATCACCATAGCCCCTCCGATGAAGTGTGAGTAGTTTACTTCAGACCTTCGGATCCATAGCTAGTAGCTAGATGGCTTCTTCTATCTTTTTGGAACTCAATACAATGTTCTCCCCCTCTCTCGTGGAGATCTATTCGATGTAATCTTCTTTTTGCGGTGTGTTTGTTGAGACCGATGAATTGTGGGTTTATGATCCAGTATTATCTATGGAAAATATTTGATTCTTCTCTGAATTCTTTTATGTATGATTGAGTTATCTTTGCAAGTCTCTTCGAATTATCCGTTTGGTTTGGCCAACTAGATTGGTAGTTGTTGCAATGGGAGAAGTGCATGGCTTTGGGTTCAATCTTGCGGTGTTCTTACTCAGTGACAGAAAGAGTTGCAAGGCACGTATTGTATTGTTGCCATCGAGGATAACGAGATGGGGTTTTTATCATATTGCATGAATTTATCCCTCTACATCATGTCATCTTGCTTAAGGCGTTACTCTGTTTTTAACTTAATACTCTAGATGCATGCTAGATAGCGGTCGATGAGTGGAGTAATAGTAGTAGATGCAGAATCATTTCGATCTACTTGTCACGGACGTGATGCCTATATACATGATCATTGCCTAGATATACTCATAACTATGCTCAATTCTGTCAATTGCTCAACAGTAATTTGTTCACCCACCGTAGAATACTTATGCTCTTGAGAGAAGCCACTAGTGAAACCTATGGCCCCCGGGTCTGTTCTCATCATATCAATCTATATCACTTTATTTACTTGCTTTGTTTTTACTTTGCCTTTACTTTTTACTTTGCATCTATCTATCAAAAATACCAAAAATATTATCTCTATCAGATCTCACTCTCGTAAGTGACCGTGAAGGGATTGACAACCCCTAAGCGTTGGTTGCGAGTTGCTATCGTGTTGTGCAGGTACGAGGGACTTGCGCGTGACCTCCTACTGGATTGATACCTTGGTTCTAAAAAACTGAGGGAAATACTTACGCTATTGTGCTGCATCATCCTCTCCTCTTCGGGGAAAACCAACACAAGCTCGAGACGTAGCAAGAAGGATTTCTGGCGCCGTTGCCGGGGAGGCTTACGCAAAAGTCAACATAGCAAGTACCCATACACAATCCCTATCTCTCGCATTACATTATTTGCCATTTACCTCTCGTTTTCCTCTCCCCCACTTAACCCTTGCCGTTTTATTCGCCTTCTCTTTCCCAATGTCCTCCTCTCTTTCCTTTGCCTTTTCCTCGTCCTTTTGATTGCTCGTGTGTTAGTTTGCTTGCTTGTCATCATGTCTAATTCCTTATCCGCTCCTATGTCTCCCGAGTTTGAAGTTCTACACTTCAAGCAAAGGCAAGGAGAAAACTTAAAATATGCTTGGTATAGGATGATGGAATCTTATCATAAGTGCACCCTAGAGGTGAACTTTAGAATTCTTCTTCGAAATTTTTATGTTGGGTTAAATATGACGCATAGACAACTCTTGGATTGCATTGCCAAGGGAAATTTCATTGAGATTGATCCCAATATTGCACATGAAATTATAGAGGGAATAGTGGGAACACTACCCCAAGAGGGAGGATCTCATCCTACCCAAGGAGAAACCCAAGTGTTTGAGAAGATTTGCGAAGTAACAATTTTTTTACAAAAGTCTCTTGAGCCTCTTAAAAGTGTTAGCGGAAATCTTCACCGCATGAATATGTTGATTACTCTTTGCAATAAGCGGTTGGATTCTTTAGATCTAAAAATTTCCGAGTATGAAGGGAAGAGGAAAGAACCTCCTGGATTCGAGCATGACTCCACCAAAAAACTGAAAATTAAAGATGACACTACCTAGATCTATCCTTGCTTTTATGCCTAGCTAGGGGCGTTAAACGATAGCGCTTGTTGGGAGGCAACCCAATTTTATTTTGTGTTTTTTGTTTTTGGTTCTGTTTATGAATAAATAATCCATCTACATTCTGTTTGGATGTGGTTTTATGTTTTAATTAGTGTTTGTGCCAAGTAAGACCTATAGGATAACCTACGATGATAGTTGATTTGATTCTGCTGAAAAACAGAAACTTTAGCGCTCACGAGATTAGCTTCCATTTTTTACTGGAGAGTGCTTTTGCGTTGATTCTTTTTGCTTCTGATCAATAAACAAATTGTCCAGGACTTCCTATTTTGGTAGAATTTTTAGAGTTCCAGAAGTTTGCGTTAGTTACAGATTACTACAGACTGTTCTGTTTTTGACAGATTCTGTTTTTTGTGTGTTGTTTGCTTATTTTGATGAATCTATGGCTAGTAAATTAGTTTATAACCCATAGAGAAGTTGGAATACAGTAGGTTTAACACCAATATAAATAAAGAATGAGTTCATTACAGTACCTTGAAGTAGTCTTTTGTTTTCTTTCTCTAACGGAGCTCACAAGATTTCTGTTGAGTTTTGTGTTGTGAAGTTTTCAAGTTTTGGGTGAATTCTTTTGATGGATTATGGAACAAGGAGTGGCAAGAACCTAAGATTGGGGATGCCCATGGAACCCCCAAGATAATCCAAGGACACCAAAAAGTCAAAGCTTGGGGATGCCCCGGAAGGCATCCCCTCTTTCGTCCACCTCCATCGGTAATTTACTTGGAACTATATTTTTATTCACCAACATGATATGTGTTTTGCTTGGAGCGTCTTGTATTATTTGTGTCTTTGCTTGTTAGTCCACCACAATCATCCTTGCTGTACACACCTTTTGAGAGAGCCATACATGATTTGGAATTTGTTAGAATACTCTATGTGCTTCACTTATATCTTTTGAGCTTGATAGTTTTGCTCATAGTGCTTCACTTATATCTATTTGAGCATGATAATTTTTTGCTCTAGTGCTTCACTTAGATCTTTTAGAGCACGGTGGTGGATTTGTTTTAAAGAAACTTGATCTCTCATGCTTCACTTAGATTATTGTGAGAGTCATTAATAGCATGGTAATTTGCTTAATGTCAATATACTTGGTATTCAAGATATGTGAAACTTTCTTTTGAGTGCGTTGAATACTAAGATAAGTTTGATGCTTGATAATTGTTTTGAGATATGGAGGTGATAATATCAAAGTTGTGCTAGTTGGGTGATTATGAATTTGAGAAATACTTGTGTTGAAGTTAGCAAATCCCGTAGCATGCACGTATGGTTAAAGTTATGTAACAAATTTGAAACATGAAGTGTACATGGGTTGTGCATCTTTATGAGTGGCGGTCGGGGATGAGCGATGGTCTTTTCCTACCAATCTATCCCCCTAGGAGCATGCGTGTAGTACTTGATTTTTGATGACTTCTAAATTTTTGCAATAAGTATATGAGTTCTTTTTGACTAATGTTGAGTCCATGGATTATACGCACTCTCACCTTTCCTCCATTGCTAGCCTCTTGATGCCTGCATTGCCCTTTCTCACCTTGAGAGTTGGTGCAAACTTCACGGTGCATCAAACCCGTGATACGATCGCTCTATCACACGAAACCTCCTTATATCTTCCTCAAAACAGCCACCATACCTACCTATCATGGCATTTCCATAGCCATTCCGAGATATATTGCCATGCAACTTCCACCATCATCATCGTGACATGCATTACTTTTGTCATATTGCCATTGCATGATCATGTAGTTGACATCGTATTTGTGGAAAAGCCACCATGCATTATTTTTCATACATGTCACTCTTGATTCATTGCACCATCTCAGTACACCGCCGGAAGCATTCATATAGAGTCATATCTTGTTCTAGTTTCGAGTTGTAATTCATATGTTGTAATGAAAGTGTGATGATCATCATTATTAGAGCATTGCCCAAATAAAAAAAAAGGCCAAAAAAAAGGGAAAGGCCCAAAAAAGGGGGCAATGCTACTATCTCTTTTCCACACTTGTGCTTCAAAGTAGCACCTTGTTCTTCAAGTAGTGAGTCTCATATATTGTAGCACCATGTTTTTCAGATAATGAGTCTCTTAAGTTGTCTTGTTCATACTAGTGGGAATTTTTCATTATAGAATTTGGCTTGTATATTCCTATGATGGGCTTCCTCAAATGCCCTAGGTCTTCGTGAGCAAGCAAGTTGGATGCACACCCACTAGTTTTCTTTTGTTGAGCACTCATAGCTCTAGTGCATCCGTTGCATGGCAATCCCTACTCCTTGCATTAACATCAATCGATGGGCATCTCCATAGCTCATTGATTAGCCTCGTTGATGTGACACTTTCTCCTTTTTTGTCTTCTCCACACCATCCCCATCATCATATTCTATTCCACCCATAGTGCTATATCCATGGCTCACGCTCATGTATTGCGTGAAGGTTGAAAAAGTTTGAGACTATTTAAGTATGAAACAATTGCTTGGCTTGTCATCGGGGGCATAGAAGTTGGGAACATCTTTGTGTGTCGAAAATGAAGCATAGTCTAACTATATGATTTTGTAGGGATGAACTTTCTTTTGCCATGTTATTTTGAGAAGACATGATTGCTTTGATTAGTATGCTTGAAGTATTATTATTTTTGTGTCAATATGAACTTTTTGTCTTGAATCTTTCGGATCTGAATATTCATATCACAATTAAGAAGATTTACATTGAAATTATGCCAAAGTATCACTCATCAAAAATTCTTTTTTATCATTTACCTACTCGAGGACGAGCAGGAATTAAGCTTGGGGATGCGTGATACGTCTCCAACGTATCTATAATTTTTGATTGCTCCATGCTACTTTATCTACTGTTTTGGACTATAATGGGCTTTATTTTCCACTTTTATATTATTTTGGGACTAACCTATTAACCAAAGGCCCAGCCTGTAATTGTTGTTTTTGCCTTTTTCAATATTTCAAGAAATGAATATCAAACGGAGTCCAAACGGAATGAAACCTTCGAGAACGGGATTTTCTCATCAGATAAGATCCAGGAGACTTGGACCCTCCGTCAAGAAAGCCACGAGGTGGTCACGAGGGTGGAGGGCGCGCCCTCCCCCCGGGCGCGCCCCCTACCTCGTGGGCCCCTCGGAGCTCCACCGATGTACTCCTTCCTCCTATATATACCTCGTATCCCGTATGATCGAACAGGAGCCAAAACCTAATTCCACCGCCGCAACCTTCTCAGATCCACGAGATCCCATCTTGGGGCCTGTTAGGAGCTCACCGGGGGGCATCCACCACGGAGGGCTTCTACATCATCACCATAGCCCCTCCGATGAAGTGTGAGTAGTTTACTTGCACCTTGGGTCCATAGCTAGTAGCTAGATGGCTTCTTCTCTCTTTTGGATCTCAATACAATGTTCTCCCCTCTCTTGTGGAGATATATTCGATGTAATCTTCTTTTTGCGGTGTGTTTGTTGAGACCGATGAATTGTGGGTTTATGATCCAGTATTATCTATGGAAAATATTTGATTCTTCTCTGAATTCTTTTATGTATGATTGAGTTATCTTTGCAAGTCTCTTCGAACTATCCGTTTGGTTTGGCCAACTAGATTGGTAGTTCTTGCAATGGGAGAAGTGCATGGCTTTGGGTTCAATCTTGCGGTGTCCTTACTCGGATGTAAAGAGTTGCAAGGCACGTATTGTATTGTTGCCATCGAGGATAACAAGATGGGTTTTTTATCATATTGCATGAATTTATACCTCTACATCATGTCATCTTGCTTAAGGCGTTACTCTGTTTTTAACTTAATACTCTAGATGCATGCTGGATAGCGGTCGATGGGTGGAGTAATAGTAGTAGATGTAGAATCGTTTCGATCTACTTGTCACGGACGTGATGCCATTATACATGATCATTGCTTAGATATACTCATAACTATGCTCAATTCTGTCAATTTCTCAACAGTAATTTGTTCACCCACCGTAGAATACTTATGCTCTTGAGAGAAGCCACTAGTGAAACCTATGGCCCCCGGGTCTATTCTCATCATATCAATCTATATCACTTTATTTACTTGCTTTGTTTTTACTTTGCCTTTACTTTTTACTTTGCATCTATCTATCAAAAATACCAAAAATATTATCTCTATCAGATCTCACTCTCGTAAGTGACCATGAAGGCATTGACAACCCCTAAGCGTTGGTTGCGAGTTGCTATCGTGTTGTGCAGGTACGAGGGACTTGCGCGTGACCTCCTACTGGATTGATACCTTGGTTCTCAAAAACTGAGGGAAATACTTACGCTACTGTGCTGCATCATCCTCTCCTCTTCGGGGAAAACCAACGCAAGCTCGAGACGTAGCAAGATGCTACAAAATTGCTTGATAATATTATGGCTAATTATTCTCAATGGCACACCGAAAGATCTTCTAGTAAAAAAGTGCATGCTATAGAAGAAATCAATGTTTTGAGTGGAAAGATGGATCAACTTATGAAGATGTTTGCCACTAAAAATACTCCGATTGATCCCAATGATATGCCTTTGTCTTCCTTGATTGAGAATAATAATGAATCTATGGATGTGAATTTGTTTGGTAGGAATAGTTTTGGAAATAATGCTTATAGAGGAAATTTTAATACTAGACTGTTCCCTAGTAATCCCTCTAATAATTATGGAAATTCCTACAATAATTCTTATGGTAATTTTAATAAGATGCCCTCTGATTTTGAGAATAGCGTGAAAGAATTTATGATTTCTCAGAAGAATTTTAATGCTTTGCTTGAAGAAAAATTGCTCAAAGTTGATGATTTGGCTAGGAACGTTGATAGACTTTCGCTTGATGTTAATTCTCTTAAACTTGGATCTTCTTCTCCTAAGCATGATATCAATGAGTCTCTCAAAGTAATGAGAATTTCCATTGATGAGTGCAAGGAAAGAACCGCTAGATTGCATGCTAAAAAAGAAAGCTTTATAAAAGCGTGTTCTTCTAGTGTTCATGAAAATAATGATGAGGATCTTAAAGTTATTGATACGTCTCCGATTAGATCTATGTTTTGCAATATGAATTTTGATGATTATGGGAGTGATGATGAATCAACTTTGCCTAGAAGGCGTCCCAAAAAATCGGAGTCTTTAGATCTTGATGTTAAATTTGGTAAAAGTGAGATTGGAGAATCCTCAAATTCTAATAATATTGAACTTACTATCTCGGATTTCAAGGAATTTGATTATGATAATTGTTCTTTAAAAGGGTGTATTTCCTTGTTGCAATCCCTTGTTAATTCTCCTCATGCTTATAGTCAAATCAAAGCTTTTACCAAACATATTGTTGATGCCTTGATGCAATCGTATGATGAAAAACTTAATTTGGAAGTTTCTATACCTAGAAAACTTAATGATGAGTGGGAACCTACTATAAAGATTAAAATTAAAGATTATGAGTGTTTTGCTTTGTGTGATTTGGGTGCTAGTGTTTCCATGATTCCGAAAACTTTATGTGATATTCTAGGTTTCCATGATCTTGATGATTGCTCTTTAAATTTGTACCTTGCGGATTCCACCATTAAAAAGCCTATGGGAAGGATCAATAATGTTCTTATTGTTGCAAATAGAAATTTGGTGCCCGTAGATTTTATCGTTCTTGATATAGATTGCAATCTTTCTTGCCCTATTATTCTTGGTAGACCTTTCCTTAGAACGATTGGTCTGACTATTGATATGAAGGAAGGGAATATTAGATTCCAATTTCCATTAAAGAAAGGCATGGAGCACTTTCCAAGAAAGAAAGTCAAATTACCTTATGAATCTATCATGCGTGCTACTTATGAATTTAGTGCCAAAGATGGCACTCGTTACATCTATCTTTGTTTTTATGCCTAGCTAGGGGCGTTAAACAATAGCGCTAGTTGGGAGGCAACCCAATTTTCTTTATGTTTTTTGTTTTTGCTCCTGTTTAGTAATAAATCTTGCATCTACCTTATGGTTAGATGTGTTTTTATCTTTTAATTAGTGTTTGTGCCAAGTAGAACCTATAGGATAACCTAGGATGATAGTTGATTTGATTCTGCTGAAAAACAGAAACTTTGCGTGCACAAATATAATTTTGTTAAATCACGAACGTGATTTTGCGTTGATTCTTTTTGCTGCTGTTTAATAGACAAATTTTCCAGGACTTCCTATTTTGGTAGGATTTTTAGAGTTCCAGAAGTTTGCGTTAGTTACAGATTGCTACAGACTGTTCTGTTTTTGACAGATTCTGCTTTTCGTGTGTTGTTTGCTTATTTCAATGCATCTATGGCTAGTAAATTAGTTTATAAACCATAAAGAAGTTGGAATACAGTAGGTTTAACACCAAATTAAATAAAGAATGAGTTCATGGCAGTACCTTATGTGGTGGTTTTGTTTTCTTTCACTAACGGAGCTTATAAGATTTCCTGTTGAGTTTTGTGTTGTGAAGTTTTCAAGTTTTGGGTAAAGCTTTTATGGACTACGGAATAAGGAGTGGCAAGAGACTAAGCTTGGGGATGCCCATGGCACCCCAAGATATTCAAGAATAGACAAAAGCCTAAGCTTGGGGATGCCCCGGGAAGGCATCCCCTCTTTCGTATTCGTTCATTGGTAACTTTACTTGGAGCTATATTTTTATTCGCCCCATGATATGTGTTTTGCTTGGAGCGTTGTGTATTATATTAGTCTTTGCTTTTTAGTTTACCACAATCATCCTTGCTGTACACACCTTTTGGGAGAATCCTATTTGATTAGAATTTGCTAGAACACTCTATGTGCTTCACTTATATCTTTTGAGCTTGATAGTTTTTGCTCTAGTGCTTCACTTATATCTTTTAGAGCACGGTGGTGTCTTAATTTTGAAGAAATTGCTAGTCTCTCATGCTTCACTTATATTATTTTGAGAGTCTTTTAGAACAGCATGGTATTTGCTATGATCATAAAGTTGGTCCTAGAATGATGAGCATCCAAGTTAGGTATATTAAAAACTATCATAGAAAAGTGAATTGGATGCTATGATCAATTTGATGCTTGATAATTGTTTTGAGATATGAAGGTAGTGATATTAAATTCATGCTAGTTGGGTGATTATGAATTTAAAGAATGCTTGTGTTGAAGTTTGTGATTCCCGTAGCATGCACGTATGGTGAACCGCTTCGTGATGAAGTTGGAGCACAATTTTATTTATTGATTGTCTTCCTTATGAGTGGCGGTCGGGGACGAGCGATGGTCTTTTCCTACTAATCTATCCCCCTAGGAGCATGCGTGTAGTACTTTGGTTTTTGATGACTTCTAAATTTTTGCAACAAGTATATGAGTTCCTTTGATTAATGTTGAGTCCATGGATTATACGCACTCTTTCACCCTTCCATTATTGCTAGCCTCTCTTGTATCGTGCAATTTTCGCTGGTACCATACACCCACCATATTCCTTCCTCAAAACAACCACCATACCTACCTATTATAGCATTTCCATAGCCATTCCGAGATATATTGCCATGCAACTTTCCACTGCTCTGTTCATATGACACGCATTACTTTTGTCATATTGCTTTTTGCATGATCATGTAGTTGACATTGTATTTGTGGCAATGCCACTTTCATAATTTTCATACATGTCGCTCCTGATTCATTGCATATCCTGCACATCACGGAGGCATTCATATAGAGTCATATCTTGTTCTAGCTTTGAGTTGTAAATCCATAAAAGTGTGATGATCTTCATTATTAGAGCATTGTCCTAGTGAGGAAAGGATGATGAAGACTATGATTCCCCCACAAGTCGGGATGAGACTTCGGACTTTACAAAAAGAAAAAGAAAAGAGAAAGGCCAAAAAGAAAAAAAAGGCCAACGAAAAAAAAGAAGAAAAAAGAAAAAAAAAGAAGAAAAAAAAGAAAAAAATAAAAATGAGAGAAAGAGAGAGAAGGGACAATGCTACTATCTCTTTTTCCACACTTGTGCTTCAAAATTGCACTATGATCTTCATGATAGAGAGTCTCATATATTGTCACTTTCATATACTAGTGGGAATTTTTCATTATAGAACTTGGCTTGTATATTCCAATGATGGGCTTCCTCAAAAGTGCCCTAGGTCTTCGTGAGCAAGCGAGTTGGATGCACCCCACTTAGTTTCTTTTGTTGAGCTTTCATATATTTATAGCTCTAGTGCATCCGTTGCATGGCAATCCCTACTCACTCACATTGATATCTATTAATGGGCATCTCCATAGCCCGTTGATACGCCTAGTTGATGTGATACTATCTTCTCCTTTTTGTCTTCTCCACAACCACCATTCTATTCCACATATAGTGCTATGTCCATGGCTCACGCTCATGTATTGCGTGAAAGTTGAAAAAGTTTGAGATTATTAAAGTATGAAACAATTGCTTGGCTTGTCATCGGGGTTGTGCATGATTAAATACTTTGTGTGATGAAGATAGAGCATAACCAGACTATATGATTTTGTAGGGATAACTTTCTTTAGCCATGTTATTTTGAGAAGACATGATTACTTTGATTAGTATGCTTGAAGTATTACTATTTCTTTTGTCAATATGAACTTTTATTTTGTATTCATTTGGATCTGAACATTCATGCCACAATAAATAAAATTACATTACGAATTATGCTAGGTAGCATTCCACATCAAAAATTCTCTTTTTATCATTTACCTACTCGAGGACGAGCAGGAATTAAGCTTGGGGATGCTTGATTCATCTCCAACGTATCTATAATTTTTGATTGTTCCATGCTATTATATTACCTCTTTTGGATGTTTATGGGCTTTATTTTACACATTTATATCATTTTTGGGACTAACCTACTAACCGGAGGCCCAACCCATATTGCTGTTTTTTTGCCTATTTCAGTGTTTCGAAGAAAAGGAATATCAAACGGAGTCCAAACGGAATGAAACCTTCGGGAGCGTTATTTTTGGAACAAATCTGATCCGGAGAGCGTGGAGTGCAAGTCAAGAAGCCTCCGAGGGACCCACGAGATAGCAGGGCGCGCCCCCTGTAGGATGCCCCCTGTCTCGTGGGCCCCTCGGGCGGCCACCGACGTACTTCTTCCTCCTATATATACCTCACGCCCTCAAAAACATCCAGAGCACCACGAAACACAATTTCCACCGCCAGAACCTTCAGATCCGCGAGATCCCATCTTGGAGCCCTTGCCGGCACTCTACCGGAGGGGGAAGCAACCACAGAGGGCCTCTACATCAACATCCTTGCCCCTCCGATGAGTTGTGAGTAGTTTACCACAGACCTACAGCTCCATAGTTATTAGCTAGATGGCTTATTCTCTATTTTTGGATCTCAATACAATGTTCTTCCCCTCTCTTGTGGAGATCTATTCGATGTAATCTCTTTTTGCGGTGTGTTTGTCGAGATCCGATGAATTGTGGGTTTATGATCAAGTTTATCTATGAATAATATTTGAATCTTCTCTGAATTCTTTTATGTATGATTGAGTTATCTTTGCAAGTCTCTTCGAATTATCAGTTTGGTTTGGCCTACTAGATTGGTCTTTCTTGCCATGGGAGAAGTGCTTAGCTTTGGGTTCAATCTTGTGGTGTTCTTACCCGTGTGATGTAAAGGGTTGCAAGACACGTATTGTATTGTTGCCATCGAGGATAACAAGATGTGGTTTATATCATATTGCATGTGTTTATCCTCTACATCATGTCATCTTGCTTAATGCGTTGCTCTGTTCTTATGAACTTAATACACTAGATGCATGGATAGCGGTCGATGTGTGGAGTAATAGTAGTAGATGCAGGCGAGTCGGTCTACTTGTTATGGACGTGATGCCTATATACATGATCATGCCTAGATAATCTCATAACTATGCGCTTTTCTATCAATTGCTCGACAGTAATTTGTTCACCCACCGTAATACTTATGCTATCTTGAGAGAAGCCTCTAGTGAAACCTATGGCCCCCGGGTCTATCTCTTATCATATTTTCTTTCCATCTACCTTTATTTGCATCTATATCAAAATACCAAAAGTATATTTATCTTATCATACTATCTTTATTAGATCTCACTTTCGCAAGTGGCCGTGAAGGGATTGACAACCCCTTTATTGCGTTGGTTGCGAGTTCTCGCTTGTTTGTGTAGGTGCGTGGGACTTTTGAGGAGACTCCTCTTTGGATTGATACCTTGGTTCTCAAAACGGGGAAATACTTACGCTACACTTTGTCGCATCACGCTCTCCTCTTGAGGAAAACCAACGCATAGCTCAAGGCGTGGCAGAGAGCACCGGGATGATGAAGATGGCCACTGTGAGGATCCCCCCCATAGTGAGTCTTGGACAGGTCCCGAGAGGTTTTTGGTCGCTATAGAGGCTTGCAGCGGCGGAACTCCTGATCTATGTTGCTCCTCGATGTTTTTAGGGTATATGGACATATATAGGCGAAAGAAGTGGGTCAGGGGAGCCACAAGGGGCCCACAAGGGTGGGGGGCGCGCCCAGGGGGGTAGGGCACGCCTCACTGCCTCGTGGCTTCCTCGTTTCTTCCCTTACATGCACTCCAAGTCTCCTGGATTGCTTCCGTTCCAAAATTAACTCTCCCGAAGGTTTCATTCCATTTGGACTCCGTTTGATATTCCTTTTCTTCGAAACACTAAAATAGGCAAGAAAACAACAATTTGGGCTGGGCCTCCAGTTAATAGGTTAGTCCCAAAAATAATATAAAAGCATATAATAAAGCCCATAAACATCCAAAACAGATACTATAATAGCATGAATGCTTCATAAATTATAGATACATTGAAGACTTATCACGCCACACCCCTCCCGATCAATAGGACCCCATTTCGACTATAGGAGGTCGAAGAGAAGTCCATTTCCTCCGTTTTGCGATACGCCAGACCCCTCCCGGTGAACAAGATCTCGTTTCGACCGTAGGCGGTCGAACAGAAGGCTGTTTCCTCCGTTCTGCGGTACGCCAGGCCTCGTTTCGGCTATTCCGTCCAAGCCGGTTGGATCCCGATGAACAGGACACATTTCGTTGCCTCCCGATGATAACAACGCAGTTTTTCCGTTCCGACCCAGCCGGTTGGCTGCCGATGAACAGGACGCTGTCGCTGCTCTCCATTGCCTCTTCATGTACATGAGCCTTGGTCGTACGTATGCACGAGTAGGCGTTCGAGACCCGGACATATGTATGTATGCGGCCGTATTTACTTTATTGCACCCTGGCTGTACATACATGTACACGATAAAGACGGGACTACGTGACATTCTACGTCTGCGCCTCTACTACGACACGTGCCCTTCCTTACTCGGCCACGGTTCATCGCTGCAGCCTGCAGACAGACCGATCGACCAGTATGTACGTACACGTTCGTGACCAGACAGACAACACTACGTATGGTTCGACCGGGTGGGTCCCAGCTGTCAGGGAGGTAAGCAGGCACTTCCTTGCGTACGAAGATATAGCTGGTGGGTCCCAGATGTCAGGGGAGAATCCTATTTTTTGCCCGTAATATGGACACACTTCCTTGCGTGTGAAGATGTAGCTGGTGGGTCCCAGCAGTCAGGGGGGAAACATTTTTTTTCACGAAATACGGTAGCCCATCCGGTGGATCCCTGCTGTCAGGTGGAGGAATCATTATTTTGCGCGTAATAAGGAGGCACTTCCTTGCTGCGGCCTTGGACCCAACTGTCAGCCTCTCCATGTACAGTCCTCTTTCGATAGAAGTCGTTCCTTTACCACATTGACCACGTCACGCCGAGTGCACCAAGGTGGTGGACGATGGTGGGCCAAGTAAGGGGACGACGCAGAGCCGGGGAAGAGGCGGCAGTGGATGCTCATGCGGAGAGTAGTATGAGGGTTGACTAGTTAGGTTGCGATGTGAGGTTGCCGTCGCCGCAGAATAACAGGGGTGAGTAGAGGGATGGCCTGGCCAGAAGTTGGAGTAGGGTGGAGCGGTGAGGCCTGCGCGACAGCAGAGCCGGCCAAGGGAGGCAGGAGCAGGCGGCACGACCGACGCTAGTTTGGGCGGCTGGAGCAAGAAGACCAGAGGTTGAAGAAGCACTACGGCCGTTGGATGGACATTGTACGGTCACTGGAGCTAGAATCATTGATATTGACTAAGTTGACAAAGCCCTCCGTCCGCATCAACTTGGTAGGCCCACAAGTCAGCCTCCCACTATGGTGGGTCCCAGCTAGCAGGGGCAGTGGAAATGGCTAGTCCAGTTATTTTTGGAGAATACCCAACCGAGGTCTACTTGTTTTTCTCAGCCCTGCTAGGCTGCAAATCTTACAAGACGAGGAGGGATGTAAGTAGTAAGAAATGGGCTTCCCCGGACAATGGGCTGTAAGTAGTAAGAAATGGGTTGTAAATTTTTAAACCAAAGCCAACCGGCAATTACATTCAAATATCATTTTTTCTGGACTTATCTACTCTTATAAAAATCAAAGTTGGTGATGATGGTGTGCCTGCCATCCTGCAATATAGGTCGTTCGATCTATATCTAACGGATAGGAAGGAAACTATGACAATTTACCTGCACTCCTCTCCACATTGGCAGATAAGGCCTTCCCTCATTCATCCTTTTCTCCCACAAGATAAAAAACTCATACAAATGCATCTTAATGTTCCATGCAACACACGAGCATCTTGCTAGTCAAGATTTAAATTTTCATTCTTTTTTTGTGAAGTTATTTTTTTGAATTTTATTTTGATATAAGTTTTTAAAAATTATTTTTAACGGCAGCCTCACACCGCAGCCGAACCAGTCAACTGAAAGCATCGAGATGGACCTAGAGGGGGGGGGTGAATAGGTACAATTACAAATTTTAATTGTTACTTAGAAATTTTAGGCACTAATGCAGAATATGAAGTTGAGCCTAACAATTGCAAGTGTGTGCTAAGCAAGGTAAACAAGTAACACAAGTAGGAGTGTAAGTAAACACAATATGATATGAGTAAAGACTAAGAGACAAGTAACCACAAGTAGGGAGTTAGGGTTAGGGATAAACGCAACTCCGGGAGACGAGGATGTATGCCGATGTTCACTTCCTTGGAGGGAAGTTACGTCACCGTTAGAGAGGTGGGTGTTACCATGAAGGCACACCAACGCCACGAAGGCTCATCCTATTCTCCCTTTGAGACAACACCACGAAGGCGTTTCTCAACCACTAGTGGTAGACCTTGAGGTGGTCTCCAAACCCTCACAAACTTTCCGGGGGTAATCACAAAGAACGATTCCTCTCCGAATGACTCCTACCGCCTAGGAGTCTCCAACCTCCAAGAGTAACAAGAACGATGGGGAAAAGCTCAAGACTTGCTCAAATCACGAATTACTTTGGTGCAAAGAAGGGGAAGGAGTGGATCTATCACTTGGGTGGACAACTTCTCTCAAATGATCTCAAATCCCTTAGGGATCTAAGATTTGGTGTTGGAGATATATATATATATATATATATATATATATATATAGAGAGAGAGAGAGAGAGAGAGTGAAAATGTGTTCTTGAGGATGCTGGAAGTGAATGGTCAATCCTCTCACGGGATAGGAGAGGGATATTTATAGTATGCTTCAATAAGTGGCCGTTGGAGCCCAAAACAGCATAGAAATGTCGGACGTCCGATGCACAATGGACGACCGAGAGTGAGGGAGTCCTGGACTAGGGGGTGTCCGGATAGCCGGACTATCGTCATCGGCCGGACTCCAAGACTATGAAGATACAAGATTGAAGACTTCGTCCCGTGTCCGGATGGGACTTTCCTTGGCGTGGAAGGCAAGCTTGGCGATACGGATATGTAGGTCTCCTACCATTGTAACCGACTCTGTGTAACCCTAGCCCTCTCCGGTGTCTATATAAACCGGAGGGTTTTAGTCCGTAGGACGAACAGCCATTACAACAATCATACCATAGGCTAGCTTCTAGGGTTTAGCCTCCTTGATCTCGTGGTAGATCCACTCTTGTACTACCCATATCATCAATATCAATCAAGCAGGAGTAGGGTTTTACCTCCATCGAGAGGGCCCGAACACAGGTAAAACATCGTGTCCCTTGTCTCCTGTTACCATCCGCCTAGACGCACAGCTCGGGACCCCCTACCGAGATCCGCGGTTTTGACACCGACATTGGTGCTTTCATTGAGAGTTCCTCGTGCCGTCACCAATAGGCTTGATGGCTTCTTCAATCAACAACAACGCAGATCCGGGTGAAATTTTCTCCCCGGACAGATCTTCGTGTTCGGCGGCTTTGCACTGTGGGCCAATTCACTTGGCCACCTGGAGCAGATCGAAAGCTACACCCTTGGCCATCAGGTCAGATTTGGAAGCCTAAACTTCACCCTGACATCCGCGGAGACTTGATCTTCAATGGATTCGAGCCACAGCCGAGCGTGCCGCACTGTCACGATGGGCATGATCTAGCTCTGCCGCCGGACAGTACCTTGGAGGCCGCACACGAATACGCTCCGACCCATAGTTCGGAGCCGACCGCGCAGATCAAGGACCGGTGGCTGGACACCGCCTCGGGAGCTGCAACTGCTACGACGATGGAGCCGAATACCGACCTTGTCCTTTGCAAAGCTCGTGACTCCGAGGTGCCGGACGCCTTGCCGGACTCCAAACCTCCTGCGCCCCTGCCAACCAAATCCGATTGGGCGCCGATCATGGAGTTCACCGCTGCAGACATCTTTCAGCACTCTCCCTTTGGCGACATCATGAACTCGCTAAAGTATCTCTCGTTATCAGGAGAACCCTGGCCGGACTGCGGTCAGGATGGTTGGGATGCGGACGATGAAGAAATTCAAAACCCACCCACCACCCACTTTGTAGCCACTATCGACGATCTAACCGACATGCTAGACTACGACTCCGAAGACATCGATGGTATGGACGACGATGCCGGAGACGATCAAGAACAAGCGCCTATAGGGCACTGGAAGACCACCTCGTCATACGATATATACATGGTGTACACCCCAAAGGATGGGGACGGCGAAGAAGCAGCGGAGGCAGATTCCTCTAAGAAACAGCCCAAGCGCCGACGTCAGCAGCACCGCTCTAAATCCCGCCACAGCAAGAATGGAGATTCCGGCACCAGAGATAATAACACCCCAGAGAGTGCCGAAGACAACCCCCTCCAGCAAGATTCAGCACAGGAGGACGGGGAAGCCAGCCCTCAAGAGAGAGTGGCAGACGAGGAGGATGAAAATTACATGCCTCCCTCCGAAGACGAGGCAAGCCTCAACGACGACGAATTCGTTGTGCCCGAGGATCCCGTCGAACAAGAGCGTTTTAAACGCAGGCTAATAGCCACGGCGAACAGCCTAAAGAAAAAGCAGCAACAACTTCGAGCTGATTAAGACCTGCTGGCCGACAGATGGACCGAGGTCCTCGCGGCCGAAGAGTATGAACTCGAACGCCCCTCCAAAAGCTAACGCAAGTTGCTCCCCCAACTAGAGGAGGAAGCATACAAACCTTCATCACCAACAAGACACACGCGGACCGACCACCTCGTGGCGCGCGACGAGAGAGGCATCTAGGCCCTCCGCCAGAACCGTACCCCGGCACCGCTCGAAAAGCGTGAAGCCATGGGGGAATGCGCTGGACTTGCGGGGTATATTGGAGGACAAGGCAAGACAATCAAGATCTATCTACGGATCACGTGGGCGCCCCACGACCCACGACGACTATCATCGCGCCGGATACAGCAACTCCGGCCGGGCCGAACACAGCAGACAAAGCTCCCTTGAGCTACGTCGTGATATTGCTCAATATAGAGGCGCCACACCCACTATGCTTCACGACGAAGTAATGGATCATCAAATCCTCAAGGGTTTAAACACATGAACATCGAATCCTCACGATGGCACAACAGACCCGCAGTTTGGATCAAGATTATCTCCTTCATATCCATATGGCCCGCGGTGACGATCTCCACGCCATCAAGTATCTCCCACTCAAGCTTAAAGGACCAGCTCAGATTGGCTTAACAGCTTGCCGCCAGAGTCAATTGGGTGTTGGGAGGACACGAAGCCGCATTTCGACAACTTCGGGGCACATATGTGCGACCACCGACGCCGATGACCTAAGCCATATAATTCAGCAGCCAGACGAATCGGCCGATAGTTACGACACGGTTCTTAACAAAGAAAAATCAAATCGCCGATTGTCCGGATGCGAGAGGCACTCGCAGCCTTCAAACATAACATCCGCGACGAGTGGCTGGCCCAAACCTAGGACAGAAAAGCGAAATCCATGGCAGCCCTCACATCACTCATGACCCGCTTCAGGCCGGAGAGGACAGGTGGCTAGCCCGCATAAATAACCTCGGCAAAAATTCGGCAGTCCGGACAGCAAGGACCGCAATGGCGGTCGCGTCATAACAAAAACAAACGCCGCGTTAACGGCGATAACACCGAGGATACAGCGGTCAATGCCGGATTCAGAGGCTCTAAACCCGTCGTGGAAAAATCCATTCAAAAGAACTACTCCGGTCCGTCCAATTTGGACCGAATACTCGACCGCTCTTGCGGATACATGGCACTTCAAAAGCCAGCTAACCACACCAACAGGATTGTTGGGTATTCAAGCGAGCAGAGCAAGTTAATTGCGAAAACAATGACAAGGGCTGCATAGCGATGACGAGGAGGAGACCCGCCACGAACGAGAGAGGATGAAGGGTTTCCCCACAAGTGCGGACGATAAACATGATATACGCAACCAACATACCCAAGAGGGAGCGGCGCGCACTTAGGGACGTATATGCGATGGAGCCATCGCCCAGTTCAACCCATGGTCCTCCCGCCCGATCACTTTCGATCGAAGGACCACCCACCAAGATCCGCCATGGCGGATTCGCGCATTGGTTTTAGACCCAATCGTCGATGGATTTCACCTCACTAGAGTCCCGATGGACGGCGGCGGCAACTGAACCTGCTTTATCGGGATACAAGGTCGCAAGATGGGCATAGACCCTCAAAATTAAACCTACAAATCGACCTTCAAAGGCGTCATACCAGTGTTGAGGCCAATTATGCAGCTCACCACACTGAAGTGGTCTTGGATCCCGGATAATTTCGAAGCGAGGAGTTAATCTTCGACATAGTCCCGTTCATGATGGCTATCACGCTCGCTTTCGGACGAACCGCGTTTGCAAAGTTCAACACGGTGCCGCATTATGCATACCTCAAGCTCAAGATGCCAGCCCTCGTGGAGTCATCACGGTCAATGGAAACACCAATGCTCCCCGAGGAGTCCTCGACTAGGGGTGTCCGGACAGCGGACTATCAATATCCGCGGACACCTGGACTACGAAGATGGAAGATTGAAGACTCGGCTCGTGTCCGGAAGGTACTTTCCTTGGCGTGGAAGGCAAGCTTGGCGATCACGGATATGTAGATCTCCTACCATTGTAACCGACTCTGTGTAACCCTAGCCTCTCCGGTGTCTATATAAACCGGAGGGCCTTAGTCCGTGGGGCGAACATACATTACAACAATCATACCATAGGCTAGCTTCTAGGGTTTAGCCTCCTTGATCTCGTGGTAGATCTACTCTTGTACTACCCACATCATCAATATTAATCAAGCGGGGCGTGGATTTTACCTCCATCGAGAGGGCCCAACTCGGTAAAACATCTTGTCCCTTGTCTCTGTTACCATCCGCCTAGACGCACAGTTTCGGGACCCCCTACCGAGATCCGCGGTGTTGACACCGACATTGGTGCTTTCATTGAGAGTTCCTCTGTGCGTCGCCGACAGAGCGGATGCCTCCACCCGTCTTCAAAGACGGCGTTTTCGCCGGAGGGGCCTTGGCCGCCGGCCAAACTATCCGGCTTGGTGGTTTTCATGATCGCCTATCCGGCGCTGCTTCGCAATGACTTCTCAAGTCGTCGGAAGCAATCTTCGCGTCAGCCCTAAAGCTGCCGAGCAGTTAGATCCAATCGAGCTCTAAATGCATTAATGAGCTCTTGGATCGCATCGCGCTTCCTTAGGAGTCGCTACGGACTATAACCAGATTGGGCTTAAACCGATCCGAGAGATCAACTCTCCCGGGCCACCCACCACGCCTCTCGTGGTGGAGGAACAATCTGCAACTCTTTGCCAATGTTGAAGACAATTCATGTCGGATTCCCGAACCCTCCATGCGGATCCCATGAGGGACGGACGTCAATCGAGCATTGAACTTAAAATCATGCATCGCCTCGACTCATTGGATTCGTCCCATCAAGCCAAATTTCCGTGTTGGAAACTCCTTGGCCTTTGAGCCTTAAGATGGGCAGGGATCCGGATCTTGTTCCACCCACCCGCCCGGACATATGCGATCTATCTCTAATACGGCAAGAGCCCATCAAACAAAGACATCACTCTCGGGCGATTCCTCCGGTCATGGATGTGATAAAGGACTGCCAAGAGGAAAACGCAATATCAATCTTCGCAATAACGCACGGACAAGGAATACTAAACGCCATTGATCGTCGCAAAATTACGTGTTTCACCGATCCGCATCCATTATGCGAAAAGTCTTGTGCGATGGAGAGTTTCCTAAGACCGAAAATCAATTTTGGGATAATCCGCCCCAAACCCAATCCATGCATAAAAGGCGCCCGTACAATCGGGCCCCGGATGCAAAAACCAAAAACAAAAACCTAATAAGGAAGCGAAACCGTCTTTGGAGGATGGCTCAATGGACCTGTAAACTTCATAATACGAGAGGAGCCGTCCCAACACATAGCCTTCGAGCATGTTGGATACTACGGCGGTGGCCAAAAGTGGCGAAGAGCTTCTAGCTCCGGAAAACCACTCCAACAATACCAGCCGCGGTATCATCGGTCTTGAGACTTTCGCATCAAATAATATGCAAAACGAACAGTCCATGAGCTCGCCAAGTCTACCAAGTAGCAACAACAAATCCATGGAGTACACAGCTATTACCTTCAATGCCAGCGGCGAGCCCACGTCTCGAACAACGAGCCCGGCCAGACCGGTACTCGATCCCATAGTGGGCGGCTTTCGGTGACAAAAGTCCTCATGGATGGCGGCAGCGACTAAACCTCATTTACGAGGAAACTCTGCGAAAAATGGAAATCGATTGGAGCCGCATTGAGCGAAGCAAAGACGACCTTTAGAGGAATAATCCCTAGCCGGAAGCGCCTTTGCCGGAAAAATCACACTCGATGTGGTGTTCGGCTCTCCGGACAATTACAGATCCGAAGAGGTCACGTTCCAGGTGGCCCCGTTCAGCAGTGGCTATCACGCCATATTAGGACGAGAGGCATTCACAATCTTTCAAGCAATACCCCATTACGGGTACATGAAGCTCAAAATGCCTGGGCCCAGTGGAGTAATCACTCTCGCTAGTGATCCGGACATAGCACTCCGTGCCGAAAATAAGACAGCCGCACTAGCCCTCGAGGCACTATCTGAAGCCTTAGCGGCAGAGGAACTCACACGCTGCGCTCTATGGTGAACAGGGGCGATGTGATACTTGATAAAAGATCCAAGTCCACTTCCTTCAAACCAGCGAGATGAGATAATAAAATTTCAGGTCCACCCAATGGACCCAACAAAGACGGCCTCCATCAAGACAGTTGAACCGAAGTTGGCGCCAGCCTTTGCGAATTACTTCGGGAAAATTGGGATATCTTCGCTTTGGCATCCCTCGGACATGCCCTAATCCCTCGCAGTTGGCGAACACAGCCTAAACATCCTAAAAGGATTTAAGCTACCAAACAGGCTCTTCGACGATTTTCCGAGCCCAAAAGACAGGCAATGGGAGAAGAGCTAGCCAAGTTATTGGAAGCGGATTCATTAGAGATATCAAACATCCGGACTGGCTAGCAAATCTGGTGATGGTACCAAAGAAGGATAAATCTGGCGCCTCGTATCGACTTTAAAGACCTCAATAAGGCCTGCCCAAAGGATCCCTTCCCTCCCCGCATCGATCAAATTATCGATGCCACAAAACACGATTATTTGTGCTTCACGGGCGCATACTCGCTATCATCAAATCAAGATGGCGGAAGCGAATCAAGCCATAGCGGCATTCATCACTCCATACGGACCATTACGCTTCAATACGATGCTCTTGGACTCAAAAATGCCGGCGCAACATATCGGCGCATGATTCAAACATGTCGGCTACCCAGATCGGCAAAACAGTCGAGGCATACGTAAGACGATGTAGTCGTCAAAACAAAACACGTCGAAACTTTAGTAGCCGATTTGAGGCTCACATTCGACAACCTCGAGCATATGACATCAAGTTGAATCCGGAAAAATGCGTTTTGGCGCACCAGTAGGAAAGCTGCTGGGCTTCATCGTATCCGTAGAGGAATTGAAGCAAATCCGGCCAAAATCCGGGCTCTGTCACAGTTGGATATTCCAAAGGACCTCAAGCAAATACAAAAATTAACAGGATGCGTGGCAGCTTTAAGCCGCTTCATCTCCCATTTAGGAGAAAAGGCGTTGCCCCTCTATCGCCTCCTAAGGCGCACCGAACACTTCGAGTGGACGGATGCCGCCACTGCCGGACTCGAAGAAATAAATGCCATACTGGCAACAAATCCGGTCCTGGCTGCGCCCACCCTGGGCGAACCAATGTTGTTATACATCGCAGCAACGCATCAAGTTGTTAGTGCGGTCCTCGTCGTCGAACGAGCGACAGAAGGGCATAAATTCCCTCTTCAAAAACCAGTGTATTATGTATCCACTGTGTTAACCCCCTGCAAATCCCGTTACCCGCACTATCAGAAGATAGCATATGCGGTGTTCATGGCGTCTCGGAAGCTTCGACACTACTTTCAAGAGTGTTCGATAACAGTGGCCTCAGAAGTGCCACTCAATGACATTATAAATAACCGCGACGCAACGGGCAGGATCGCAAAATGGGCAATTGAGCTCTTACCATTCGACATCACTTACAAACCTCGACGAGCCATAAAGTCACAAGTTTTGGCTGACTTCATCGCCGAATGGACTGAAGCCGAACTCCCTAAAGAATACGGCGCATACTCCAATTGGACTATGCATTTCGACGGCTCCAAAATGTTGGCGGATCGGGGTCAAGCGTCGTCTTGGCGTCCCCACGGAGATCTGATCGATATGTACTTCAAATAATGTACAGACTCCAACAATGCAGCCGAATACGAGGCCCTATTACATGGTCTCTGGATGGCGGTCTCCATGGGCATCCAACGCCTCGAGGTGCGCGGGGACTCAAACCTCGCAATATCCCAAATAAACGGAGATTTCGACGCCAAGGATCCGAAAATGGCAGCATATCGTAACGCTGTCCTAAAAATGTCAGCCCGGTTTGAAGGACTCGAATTCCATCACATAGCCCGAGATAATAACCAAGCGGCCGACATCCTGGCACGCATCGGTGCGAAATGTGATACTGTCCCTCCAAATATCTTCCTGGAGCGGCTTTTTCAAGCCATCCGTACTATGGGAAGCGGAGTTCGGCAGCGACAAACCGGAGAAAACCGCACCAATCGGTGAGTCGGCAGATGACATAACACCCTCCGCCCACGACATAATGGCAGTAATCGCCGCGTGGACAGAACCTTTCCTCGCCTACTTACTTAGGCAGGAACTTCCCGAAGACCAAAATGAGGCCCGCTGCATAGTGCGGCGATCGAAGGCCTACAAGGTCCATGAGGGAGAACTTCATAAGAAAAGTACTACCGGAGTCCTTCAAAGGTGTATCTCCGAAGAAGAGGCGAAACCTCTGGCTGAAATTCATGCGGACTAGGCGGACACCATGCAGCAGCCCGGCCCCGGTAGGAAAGGCATTCCGTCAGATTCTATTGGCCGATGGCTCGGGCGGATGCACAGACTTGGTCCAGCGATGCATCGGTTGTCGACTCTTTGCTAATCGAGCCATATGCCACCCACCGCCTCAAAACCATACCCATTACCCGGCGTTCATGTGCAGGGGCTTGACATGGTTGGACCCCTAAAGGGGAGCCCACAAGAAAAAGTACCTATTGGTCATGGTGGATAAGTTCACCAAATGGATAGAGGCCAAACCGGTTAAAACGGCAGAGTCCCACCAAAGTGATAGACTTCATATCGGAGGTGGTACACCGTTACGAGTCCCCACAAAATCATCACCGACAACGGCACGAATTTCACGGCCGATGAGGTTAAGTCATGGTGCAAAAATATGGGCATCAAGCTCGACTATGTGCCAGTCTATCACCCTCAAACCAACGGTCAAGTGGAAAGAGCAAACGGTCTAATAATGAGCGGCATTAAACCCAGACTAGTGAGGTCACTCACTAAATCCGACACCCAATGGGTTGAGGAGCTCGACTCCGTACTCTGGGGGCTGCGGACAACGCCTAACCGCACTACCGGATTCACACCATTTTTTATGGTATACGGCGCAGAGGCAGTCTTGCCCTGCGACATTATTCATGACTCACCTCGAGTGCGCATGTATGAGGAGAGAGAGGCCGAGCTGGATCGGCAGGACAGCTTGGACACATTGGAGGAAGAACGCGACATCGCGAAGGCTCGTTCCGCATTCTATCAACAACAGGCCCGAAGATATCAAAGCGAAAATGCGGGCCAAGACTTACAACGTTGGCGAACTAGTTCTCGCTGCGGACAACAAAAGGACAAGCTCAAGCCGGATGGGAAGGCCCTTCATTATTGATCAAGTATTGATGGCGGAGCATACCGTCTCACTTAAATCGTTGGACAACCGACTCGAGCCGAACCCATGGAACGCAGCCCGACTCCGACGATTCTATGCCTAGCACCGGACTAAGAGTTCGTCCCCTTCCCCCGTCCAACCTTTTATACTGCGGCTGTCTTTTGTTTCTCTTCTTATCCTTTTAACTTAAAAGCCCTTCGGGGCCTATTTTAGCATTCTTTGCATACGCATGATGTGCCATCCGCACTCGTTATTCCTGGGGGCTTCTTTTACAGAAGCTCAACTATACGGGTTTCATACCCAACACATGTGTCAAGCTTCCACATGTACCTTTTAATCACCATTATATGCATCGATATGACTTAAGTTTTGGCCAAGCTGGGTTGCTCGGCTCTGTGCTTACCCCTCGTTCCCGATTGTTCGGCTAGGAGGTAAAGGAGCACCTCTGCGATTATTCTTGCCGGGTCGGCGGGATGTGTACCTCGACCGGTGAAGCCGAAAGCTAAGCGTTCTTAAGGGAATATTCGGTCGGTGATTTAAAAGATGACTTTTACTATTTTTTCCATCTGCCCCGGATGTTGTATCGCTTTCTTTGCAGTCCGCAATGCACTTTAGGGCATGCCTCCCAAATAAAGGAACCCTTAACGGAACTATTCTCCTGGAAGATGTTTCTTACTAACCATGTAATATAACATAACTAGTTGGGCACTTATGCGATAAAGCACTAATGACCCCTACGCTGGTCTCCATGCATACCACGGTTGTTTCTTAACCAAAAGGTATTCGGACACACTCCGGAATCTAGGGTCCCGAGGTCGAAGCGAAAAGGTCGGCAAAGACAAGCGATCTACAATCCGGCTAGAAGGCATTTCACATGTCATTTCAAAGGATAACATACATTGTCAAACTTATTGATTGTATTCCTCCTCAATCCCGTCTAACGAGTCTGTCCGATTCTGATCCCGTTGGGAAAATTTAGCAGCCAACTCTACTTGGCTGTACACTAAACTCACAGGATCTCCTTCCGTCGGGCCCCACCGGTCCAACTTGCCATATGGTTAGGGTCCGCCTTCTTGTACCGCGTCTTCACCATGGCCCAAGCCTCCACGCACCTTGACGGCAAGCTGAAATCTTCCATACACGGAAGCGCCGCACTCCTGCAGCTTCTCCATAAGCTCCCGAGGCTCTCGGGCGGTGAGGGTCGCCATAAAGCCCGAACGGCGCCACTCATTACTGCCGAACTTCGTTCGAGTAGTTGCAACAGTTCGGGAAGCTGATCACATATCGATATGGGCATCTCCTCTGCAGGACGGCCCGTGAGTATACCTACAAGACATATCATGTCAAATTACTTCCTCGCCGAACTCTTCTTTTCAAAAGAGTTCGCTCAAGAACTTACTATATATGCCGCGACGAAGTCGTTGATTCTCCTTGACGGAGCCGGACAGCTCGGCTCAGGCGCCTTTCAGCTCTTCTCCGAGCTTGGCGTTGGCATCTTGGAGCTTGTTCCTTTCTGCTGAACCCTATTCAAGACACTTCGCCGACCTTTAGTTGGCGCGCAAGGCTTGCTGTCCGGATCTTGTCCGCGGTACACGCAATGTCATTATTAGACTCATGCGCGCGCCGCACAGCGCTTATATTTGTTAATAAAAATGTGTTACCAGGGGGGTGTTTCCGTCCCCTCCTGCGGCAGCAAGAGCGGCCTCAAGTTGGGCCTTTAAATCTTGCAGCTCCCGAGACTGCTGGGCGTTCTTCTCGTTAAGTGCCTGAAATCTACAATGATCTTTAAATCAGTCAACAAAACTAATTTAAGTCTCGGGGGCTACTGGTGTATACAACCATTAAAATTCCCTTACCCGTATGTCCTTAACATACTGCTCCGTAGCTCTGGTAAAACCATTTTGAGCAGCACGGAGATGCGCGTCCCCTGCGTTAAAGGCATCCAATGCCTCAGGGGAAAAGCATGCTTCTTGAAATACTGTCCGGCGGCGTCTATGATTCATAGCGCTCTCCACCTCGGACTTGGTGGCGGACAGTCTGTCGGTATCCTCCGTTGGAGCAGGATCCGGTTCGCGTCTTGCGCTTGCCTCCCCGGGCGCTGGAGCCTGGCCGGTGTGGATTGGATCAACAATTCCTGCGCTCGCAGTCTGGCGAGCGCTTTTTCTCCTGTAGAGATCATGAGCACTCAGGCGTTTCCTCGGAACGTTGCTCTAAAAATTCGAATACGAGCTATACCTTTGCGGCGACGTTTCCGTCCTCACTGCGCTCCTTTTCCGCCTGTTAGACCGGACTGGCCTCTGTTGGTCAGCCGTTGCGGGCTCGGCTTCCTGCCGTAAAGGTGCTTCCTGCGAAATACCATCGTTCGCGAGGGTCAGAAAGGGGCAGGGAAGAGATACGGGTGTCCGGACTTCGGTCGCAGTCACCTGTGAAGCCAAATTCAGTCCGGGGTAGTCCGCCGTAATGGCGACCAAAGCATTGTCCATGCTGAGCTGGTGATACACCCCGGCGATCAGCTCCACCTCGATGTCCGGATCCTCCTTGGAGGCCGGACCCAGTGATCCTTCCGGATCCTCGGGTTGTGGAGCAGGACACACCATGTCCTCCACAGTCCGGCGTAGACCCTGCGCCGAAGACATAATGTAAGAAGCTTAAACTTCGAAGACACGGGTAAAGCCCTTTGAGGTGTTCGCTTACCCATCCTCTGGGGTTGACCATGGAAAACCCCTCCAAAGGGTTCGAGCGAAGAAGTCCTCCTTCTCCCCTTGTATAGACCGGACGGGATCTTCACGGATCCTCGGTCGATTCCGCCCTTCTGGCCGTGCGGTAGTGTCGTCTTCCCCGTTGAAATCCCACATGGGGTGGCCTCTGTATTGCAGTGGCTGCACCCCTCGCTTGATACACGTCGCCATGACTCCGATCATGGTCAAGCCGGAATGAGCCATTAACCTTATCCGGCCCATCAAGTAATGGACGCTCTTGTCTTCCTCCAAGCGGGGCTCCGGGCGCCACTGGGCGTTTCTTCAAGGGAGCAGCATTAAACTCCGGGAGGCCGATCCGAACTGGATCCGGCAGCGGGGCGTCCCCAATGTAAAACCACTCCGAGGGCCAGCCTTCGGACGCCTTCTTGGGAGTGCCGGATAGGTATCCGGTCCTGGCGATGCGCCATATTTCGGTGCCGCCCACTTGATATACGTACCCCGCGATATGCAGCACAGAGGCGGGCGTGAGGTGGTGGAGCTGGAGTCCGTAGAACTTCAGGAGCCCGCGGAGGAACGGATGTATTAAATCCAAGCCCCCTTATTGGATAGGGGACGAAGCACACTCGCTCCCCCTTGTTAGGGCTTGGAGTGTCCTCCGCCTGCCTCCCACCTTGATAAATAACCAGTCCGGCTCGGACTGGGACCATGAAGGCCGGAGGAAGAAACCCCTCCATTTGGAGCTTCACTAGCTCATTGTGCGAAATAGAGCACCTCCTCCAATTCCCTGGCGATGGGGTGGGGCGCGTGAGGAAGAGCGCGTTGACGATCCATGGTGGAATGGATTTTAGGTCAGAGGCGCTTCGATGGGGTATGCGCGGGAGGAAGACGGTGCGGTTTGGATCTGGATCCTTGCCTCTTTTATAGGTGGATGACTCGCACAATTAGGGGGTAAAATGTAAAAGACACCCTGGCTTTTCGCATTAAATGCGGCGCGTGGAAGAGGGTCATAATTTGGCGTAGAAGCCGAGGAGCACAGCGTTCAAGATGAAGCGGACACTATCCGGCGGTACATGGGATTTGAAGAGAGAACCCGCCTTGCAACGCCAAGACTACAAGCACGCTGGACTTATCGTCATTGAAGCTTGGTTAAAGGCTCTTGAGGAGTCTGGACTAGGGGTGTCGGACAGCCGACTATCAATATCCACCGACACCCGGACTACGAAGATGGAAGATTGAAGACTCCGGCTCGTGTCCCAAGGTACTTTCCTTGGCGTGGAAGGCAAGCTTGGCGTCTGGATATGTAGATCTCCTACCATTGTAACCGACTCTGTGTAACCCTAGCCTCTCCGGTGTCTATATAAACCGGAGGGCCTTAGTCCGTAGGGCGAACATACATTACAACAATCATACCATAGGCTAGCTTCTAGGGTTTAGCCTCCTTGATCTCGTGGTAGATCTACTCTTGTACTACCCACATCATCAATATTAATCAAGCGGGGCGTGGGTTTTACCTCCATCGAGAGGGCCCGAACTGGTAAAACACTCGTGTCCCTTGTCTCCTGTTACCATCCGCCTAGACGCACAGCCTCGGGACCCCTACCGAGATCCGCCGGTTTTGACACCGACACTCCCTCGAGCGGAGGAACACACAATGCTCTCGGCGGAAATCTGAGCAGCCTCTTAAGGCAATTCTCGAGTCCGGCCGTTAAACGACCGGACATGACTAAACGCGCCCTGAGTAACATACATCAAGACCACCTGGCACGTTCCGAGCACACGTAGCAATGCGGCCCCAACCCCAGCCCTTGCATGATTGCAAGACGAGCTCTTTGTGTACATCATTACGCTCTGAAGATACCATGGGCATAGGGGGAGGGGCACGACCACGATAGGCCCAGAGTGCGGCTCAACCACACCAGGGGCTCCCACGTGTGTCACTTTCTTTTTTTTCTTTTTTTTCCACAGGACTCCGTTTAAAAGAGGCCCTGTCCGGCAGTAGATCTGCTGAACTCACGATGCAACAGCCAGGGAGGGATAATGGCTACGACGAATGCTCAGGTGGTCTCCATTATGAGCATTAAATCTGTTTAATACACCATTCCGCAGCCTACCCCTAGAGGGGGACATGTCTAATAGTCCAAACCCTTGCTTACCGCACTATTTGTATCGTTCTGCACTCATAGCAGAATTCCTTGAATATACATCACTTTCTGTTTATAATTGCATTCCTTTTTTTATTATATGTTTATTTATGACATCTTGCATCTGTACACTTTGGTACGGCCGAATACACCAGGGGCTTATGTTCCCCGCATTATGGTGTGATAAGTCCAACACTTTCACAAGTCGGCACCCGAACTTATAGCTTATATGCATCGGCTCGAATCATGTCTTGGGTCAATAGTTGGGTTTGCCCGGCTCCCATGTTTTGGTACCTTACGTTCCGTTCTATCGGCTAAGGTAGCCTGGGAGAACCATCTGCGATTGCGCCCGGTTGAGCTGGGCGGCGCCTCGATGGAAAAGCTAAAACTGACCGTCATGATAAGGCGAGAGCTGGTCGCTGTTCGAGAGGTCTTTTCGAGTCCCTAAAGACTTATGCCGCTTAGAGCGAGGAACCGGTGTGTCCGCCCAGCGTGATAGCGCCCAATTCGGTCTTCGAACACTAGGGGCTTCGCCGAAATTTAAAATTATAGAATTCTATGGCTAAGTGAGAGTGTTCAAGCATTATAAGTCCGGTTGCCTTGTTCGTTGTGTTGGCGCCTCCTAGATGGACCCTAAAATGGGAACAAGAGCGCTCAAGTTTATCCCAACACCCCAAAGACTGTGGCATGGGGGCTGAAGCCGACGACTTGCCATCTCTCGATTTGATAAGCGGCCGCCTGAAGGTAATATTTTAAATTAATAAGCGTTGCTTAGCGATATGAACAAAGTTTTCAGCGCACAGGATAACACATTGCGAGTCTACTAAACAATTACATCTTTGGGGCACTCATCCGCAATCTTGCGGGCACCCTTCAGGACACTCTTATAGTACATTTTGGGCGTACGATACTCCTTGCCCGCCGCAGCAAGCGTCCGTTATAAGCCTCTCGAAGATCTAGCCTGCCCCGTGCACCTTTATGCGGGCAAGGCCAACGGGCACCTTCAATGCAAAGGGAGCGCTTGATGACTTCCACCGAGACACGCATCCACCAGCCGCCACACGAGGCAAGTAGCTCCTGTGCATGGCCTCTTGATCCACAACCGGACTATGAGGCCCTTCATGGCCTGCTCGGCTACCTTGTGGAGCTCGACCAGCTGCTTCAGCTGGTCGCTAAGGGGCACCGGATGTCCGGCCTCAGCATACTGAGACCAGAAGACCTTCTCCGTCGAACTCCCCTCCTTGGCCCGGTAGAATGCGGCGGCATTGGACACGCTGCGAGGAAGATCTGCAATCACTCCTAGAGAGCTCCGAATTCGGGTAAGTAACAGGTAATTCACATTCACATGCTTGCTTTGCATGAAAAATGCCTTACCCGCTGCTATTTTCTTCACCGCCTCAATCTCCTGGAGGGCCTTATGGGCCTTGGCCTTAGCGGCTTTAGCACTCTCAAGAGCCGAGGCAAGCTCGGACTCTCGAGTCTTCGAGTCGCGCTCCAAACTCTCATGCTTTTCCACGAGAGCCTGGACCTCTTGCCGCACCTCCGCCACCCGCGCCTCCTGTTTCTTTCGCTCCGCTCATTCCGCGCCCGCATTACGTTCGGCCACGGACACGGCCTCCTTCAAGGTCGCCACCTCGTTCGTGGCCCCTGCAGTGCCCACGTTATCCTGGTCATTTCTATTGCAACCAAAATCCTTTTCTGTAAGGTACAAATTTAATACGGTGTTACTCACCTTCTTTGTCCTCGAGCTGCTTCTTGGCAGGGCCGAGCTCGTTCTTGGACCGCTTGAGGTTCTGCTTCAAAGCACCAACCTCCGCAGTCAGTGCGGCAGAGGTCAGCAGCGCAGCCTGCAAACCCATATTGACATAATTTTTAGAACTCCTGCGTATATCTTTTTTAGATCCTCAGTCCGGTTTTTCTTTCCGAACACCGAACCGAGCATCAGGGGCTACTGTCTATGCGGTATTACATTACATATTTTAAAACTTCTTACCTCAAAGCCTGTTAGAAGGCTGCTGCAAGCTTCAGTCAGCCCGCTCTTGGCGAGCTGAACCTTGAATCACCGCACTCATGATAGTGCGGTGTTCTTCCTGATGGAAGCGCCGTTGGCGCCTCCAACAAGTTGTCCGCGCCTCTGGTTGGGCGGAGGCTTCGGTGTCACGGTCTTGCCCTTCTTCTGAAGGGCGCTGCCGGACTCGGAACCACTGCGGGTTCGGTCAAGGAGTCCGCGCGAAGTCCAGAGGTTGCCTGTGGCACCTCCGGAGCCTCCCCTCTTGGCGGGTCCCTCACGGGATCCCACCTCGGTGTCCTCAAGATCGCGAGGGGTGGAGGCGGTCGAAATGGAATCTACATCCGACGGAGCCAAGGACCCGCTTGATGAAGCGGGAAGATCATCCTCGGCGGACTACGGTAGTGTGCGGCATTAGAAGGACACTATGTGGCACAAAAGAGAAATTATAAATCATTCAGGAATCCGGATACTTACGATCTTGCCGGAGGCTTGGCCATTGAGGGCCACCCTTCGTCGCCAACGTTGGCGTTGGCGGAGCTGTCCGAAGGAAGGGTCCTTCCCCTCTTGGACCCTTCGGCCTCCCCTGTTGGGGAAGCCTTCCTCTTCCTCTCTCCCCCCTCCTGGGGAGAGTCCTCTTTCTCCTCCTCGTCTTCGGGGGAGGAGTCCGCCTCGGAGCCATCGGACGATGAGTCCGATACCACCTGGCGCCGGGAACTCCTTCGGGTTCCCATGGCCTTCTTCTTGACCTTCTTCTCCGGCACCACATAAAGTGCCAGGACTAGTAGCCCTGTTAAATGGGTATCCGCTGGGTCTTCGGGGAGGGGAGCCGGACAGTTAACCTGTCCGGACGTCCTCTGCCAGTCCTGTTAAAGGCATTGGGAATTTCAGATCCCTCAGTAGAGTCAAACTATGAAATAAATAAGTGTCCCATAAAGGATAACATATCTTACCACACCGGCCGGGCGTTTCGTGCTGAATCCGTGATCTTCAGTTGCGGATGCGGGGGCTTCTCCGCCCTTGAACAGCACCCTCCGTGCAGCTTCAGACGTTGTGTCAAGAGCCCGCTAAGGGTCGGTCTTTGCGGATCAAACTCCCACAGATTGAAGGCCCGTTGTTGGAGGGGAGAATCCGGCGGACGAGCATGACTTGGATCCCATTGACAAGCTTGAGCTTCTTGTTTACCAGTGGTCTGAGACGGGGTGGAGTCCGGTCGGCTCCTCGAACTGCCCCATAGCAAGCCCTTCTCTTTCCGGAGGTGAGCTGCATGGGGTACCAGATCTGAACTTCGGGGCCGCAGCCCATTTAGGGTCGCATGTTCGGTGATATAGAACCACCCGATTGCCACCCTTTGATGGTTTCCACAAAGGTGCCCTCGAGCTGAGGGATGTTGGGCATTTGCCCACCATGGCGCCTCCGACTCGCTTGGGCGCCCTTCACTACCTTGACTTGACGTTGAAGGTTTTTAGCCACAAGCCGAAGTGGGGCTGGATGCAGAGGAAGGCCTCACACACGACGATAAACGCCGAGATGTTGAGGATGAAGTTTGGCGCCAGATCGTGGAAGTCTAGGCCGTAGTAGTACATGAGCCCCGGATGAAGGGATGAAGTGGGAAGCCCGATCCATGGAGGAAGTGGGGAAGGAATCGACCCTCTCATGGGGCCTGGTGGTGGGGATGAGCTGCCTTGTCGGGCAGCGGTGCGCGAGGTCGCTGGATGTATCCGGCGCCAAGCTTTTTCGATCGCCCTCCGTAATGAGGAGGCCATCCACTTGCCTCCGCCTCGGACATGGCTGGAGAAGGTTGAGGCGAGATGTCTGGTTATGGGCGCTGGAGCTCGAGTGCACGGAGATGGATAAGCAAAGGAGGAAGAAGGCGTGGGTAAAAAAGGTGGATCCTTATCCCCTTATATATGGGCGGACGAAGACTATGCGTCCCCACCGGCCTGGTAAAACTCGCTTATCTCCCAAGCGCCACCATCAATGGCGCGGTTGGGTTACCCACGTCCGTATTGATGGGAATCCCGGAATATCGGGAACACGATCCCTGCTTCGACAAGACGTGACAAGGAAACCGCTTCGCTAAACGCGCTGAGGTGGTATAATAAAAAACGAAGGCTTGGTGGTGGTGTGACATCATGCCACAAAATACGTCAGCAGATCGAACTTGTGTGCATATTATTCTCTCTACGGTGGAATGTGGAATTTATTTTGCAGAGTCGGACACTATCCTGGTGTTCACAATCTTCTATGAATTATTCGAAGGAGGAACCCGCCTTGCAATGCCGAACAATATCTTGCCACGGACTCATCGTCATTGAAGCTTGGTTCGAGGGCTATTGAGGAGTCTGGACTAGGGGTGTCCGGATAGCGGACTATCGCCATCGGCGGACTCCAAGACTATGAAGATACAAGATTGAAGACTTCGTCCCGTGTCCGGATGGGACTTTCCTTGGCGTGGAAGGCAAGCTTGGCGATACGGATATGTAGATCTCCTACCATTGTAACCGACTCTGTGTAACCCTAGCCCTCTCCTGTGTCTATATAAACCGGAGGGTTTTAGTCCGTAGGACAACACAACCATTACAACAATCATACCATAGGCTAGCTTCTAGGGTTTAGCCTCCTTGATCTCGTGGTAGATCCACTCTTGTACTACCCATATCATCAATATCAATCAAGCAGGAGTAGGGTTTTACCTCCATCGAGAGGGCCCGAACCTGGGTAAAAACATCGTGTCCCTTGTCTCCTGTTACCATCCGCCTAGACGCACAGTTCGGGACCCCCTACCCGAGATCCGCCGGTTTTGACACCGACAGAGAGCATGATAGACACCGGACTTCCGACAGGGACTGGACGTCCGATGTTTTGCCACGGTCTAGTGGGTATCAGACGACCGGAGGATCCGGACGACCAATGTTTCGATTCTGTGGAGAAGGTACCGGATGTCCGAGGAATATCGGTTGACCGAGGGCTCAGCAGACAACAGACGTCCGACAAGGATTGGACGGCCGATGTTTTGGTTCTGGATTGGATTTACCGGACGTCCGGTGCACACCGGACGACCGATGTTTTGGCTCTGTATGGAAATGGTCGGACGTCCGGTGAGTACCGGTACTTTGAAGAAGTTGTTTGAGCAAGACTTTAGCAATAACCCATGTTCCCCTCTTAATAGTGCGGGATCCTATACTCAAGAATAAACATAAGATAGTCTTGTTTCTTCGTTCTATATGAGGTTAAACATTTCCGAAGTCATAATCCACACACATAATTGATTCCGAGGGGACAAAAACCTGAGATATACTTGACAAACTTTGTAGCCCCCTATGAGTATATTGTCATCAACATCAAAATAATATTTAGGGCATGATTGCACTTTCATCAACCCTCGTACTCCTCTCCGCATGGGCATCCACTGCCGCATCTTCCCCGGCTCTGCATCATCCCCTTCCTAGGCCTCGCCGTCGTCCACCGCCTTGGTACTCTCGATGCGGCATGGTCAATATGGTCAAGGAACGGCTTCCATCGGAAGAGTACTGTACATGGAGAGGCTGACAGGTGGGTCCACGGCCGCAGCAAGGAAGTGCCTCCTTGTTACGCGCAAAATAATGATTCCTCCACCTGACAGCAGGGACCCATCGGACGGACCACCTTATTTTGCGAAAAAACGTTTCCCCTGACTGCTGGGACCCACCAGCTATATCTTCGCACGCAAGGAAGTGCGTCCACATTACGGGCAAAAAAATTGATTCTCCCCCTAATAGCTGGGACCCACCAACTATATCTTCACATGCAAGGAAGTGCCTCCTTACCTCCTTGACAGCTGGGACCCATCCGGTCGAACCGTACGTAGGGTTGTTTGTCTAGTCGCGAACGTGTACGTATATACTGGTCTATCGGGTCTGGCTGCAGGCTGCAGCGATGAACCATCGCTGAGTAAGGAAGGGCACATGTCATAGTAGAGGCGCGGACGTAGCATGTCACACAGTCCCGTCTATATCGTGTACACGTACGTACAGCCAGGATGCAAGAAAGTAAATACGGCCACGTACATACATACGGGCGGGGTCTCGAATGCCTCCTCGCGCATACGTACAGCCAGGGCTCGTGTACATGGAGAGGCAGCGGAGAGCAGCGACGACGTCCTGTTCATCGGCAACCAACCGACTGGGTCGGAACGAAGAAACTACATCGTGTTCATTGGGAGGCAACGAAATGCATCCTGTTCATCGGGAGCCAACCAACTTGGATGGAACAGCCGAAACGAGGCCTGGCGTACCACAGAACGGAGGAAACAGCCTTTTGTTCGACCGCCTACGGTCAAACAGGATCTTGTTCACCGGGAGAGGTCTGGCGTACCGCAAAATGGAGGAAACGGACTTATCTTCAACCTCCTACGATCGAAACGGGGTCCTGTTGATCTGGAGGGGTGTGGCGTACTGCAAAACGGAGGAAATAGACTTCTCTTCAACCTCCCACGGTCGAAACGGGGGTCCTGTTCATCGAGACGGGTGTGGCGTACCACAAAACGGGACTCCACGGGCTACTGTTCATCCACCGTCTACTGCCTCGCTCTAGCCTCCACGGGCTACTGTTCATCCACGGCATCTCCCTCCTGCCTCCACTGGCTACTATTCAACCAGCCCTCCACAGGCTACTGTTCATCCAGCCCTCCATCGTCTGCTGTTCAACCAGCCCTCCACGGGGTCCTGTTCATCCACCCCCAACCGGCTAGATCGGGGTCCTATTCATCCAGCAGCAATGGCCTCTACTACCACAGGGTCCTGTTCATCCAACCCCCAACAACGCTCACTGTTCATCAAGAGGCAGCATGTTCGATCAAGTTTAGTTAGCAGCAGTAGTGAAGGAATCGCTCTTTCGGGTTCAGTTAATAGCGAGGGATCAATCGATCACTCAGGTTCAGTAACGCGTAGCCAGTACAATCGCTCGTGTTCAGTAGGTGAATGCCTCGCTCGGGTTCAGTTAGAGCCCAACGCCTCGTGATACGTCTCCAATGTATCTATAATTTTTGATTGCTCCATGCTACTTTATCTATTGTTTTGGACTATATTGGGCTTTATTTTCCACTTTTATATTACTTTTGGGACAAACCAATTAACCGGAGGCCTAGCCCAGAATTGCTGTTTTTTTTTGCCTTTTTCAGTATTTCGAAGATACAGAATATCAAACGGAGTCCAAACGGAATGAAACCTTCGGGATCGTGATTTTCCAACCGAACGTGATCCAGGAGACCTGGACCCTACTCCAAGCAGTGCCCGAGGAGGTCACGAGGGTGGAGGGCGCGCCCTCCCTGGGCGCGCCCCCTACCTCATGGGCCCCTTGATGCTCCACCGACGTACTCCTTCCTCCTATATATACCTACGTATCCCCGAACGATCAGATGAGGATCCAAAAACCTAATTCCACCGTCGCAACCTTCTCAGATCCACGAGATCCCATCTTGGGGCCTGTTCGAGAGTTCACGGAGGGGGCATCCACCATGGAGGGCTTCTACATCATCACCATAGCCCCTCCGATGAAGTGTGAGTAGTTTACTTCAGACCTTCAGGTCCATAGCTAGTAGCTAGATGGCTTCTTCTCTCTTTTGGATCTCAATACAATGTTCTCCCCTCTCGTGGAGATCTATTCGATGTAATCTTCTTTTTGCGGTGTGTTTGTTGACATTGATGAATTGTGGGTTTATGATCCAAGATTATCTATGGAAAATATTTGATTCTTCTCTGAATTCTTTTATGTATGATTGAGTTATCTTTGCAAGTCTCTTCGAATTATCCTTTTTGGTTTGGCCAACTAGATTGGTAGTTCTTGCAATGGGAGAAGTGCTTAGCTTTGGGTTCAATCTTGCGGTGTCCTTACCCAAGGATGTATAAGCAGCAAGGCACGTATTGTATTGTTGCCATCGAGGATAACAAGATGGGGTTTTTATCATATTGCATGAATTTATCCCTCTACATCATGTCATCTTGCTTACGGCGTTACTCTGTTTTTAACTTAATACTCTAGATGCATGCTGGATAGCGGTCGATGAGTGGAGTAATAGTAGTAGATGCAGAATCATTTCGATCTACTTGTTTTGGACGTGATGCCTATATACATGATCATTTCCTAGATATACTCAAAACTATGCTCAATTCTGTCAATTGCTCAACAGTAATTTGTTCACCCACCGTAGAATACTTATGCTCTTGAGAGAAGCCACTAGTGAAACCTATGGCCCCCGAGTCTATTCTCATCATATCAATCTATATGACTTTATTTACTTGCTTTGTTTTACTTTGCCTTCTACTTTTTACTTTGCATCTATCTATCAAAAATACCAAAAATATTATCTCTATCAGATCTCACTCTCGTAAGTGACCGTGAAGGGATTGACAACCCCTAAGTGTTGGTTGCGAGTTGCTATCATTTTGTGTAGGTACGAGGGACTTGTGCGTGGTCTCCTACTGGATTGATACCTTGGTTCTCAAAAACTGAGGGAAATACTTACGCTACTTTGCTGCATCATCCTCTCCTCTTCGGGGAAATCCAACGCAGTGCTCAAGAGGTAGCAAGAAGAATTTCTGGCGCCGTTGCCGGGGAGGCTCACGCAAGCAAGTCAACCATACCAAGTACCCATCGCAATCCCTATCTCTCGCATTACATTATTTGCCATTTGCCTCTCGTTTTCCTCTCCCCCACTTCACCTTTGCCGTTTTATTTGCCCTCTCTTTCCCAATCTCCTCCTCTCTTTCCCGTTTGCCTTTTCTCGTTGCCTTTCTGCTTGCTTGTGTGTTAGTTTGCTTGTTTGTCATTATGACTAGTCTCTTATCTTCTCCGTTATCTCCCGAGAATGAAGTTCTAAATTTTAAGCAAAGGGAGGGAGAAAATCTAAAAGATGCTTGGTATAGAATTTGCAGTGCTCAAAATAAATCTACCAGGAAGCAATCTACTTCAGTTCTTCTTCACAATTTTTACGTAGGTGCTAATCTTTGGTCTAGATATATCCTTGATATTATCACCGGAGGAATTTTTTAGGTAGCCATACTTTTGATTCTTATAATGCTTTAATAGATATATTTGGCTCACCACCCCTTTTGATTAATGGAACTACGTTAACTTTGGAGCATGTTATGCAAAGTCTTGAAGCTATTGAAAATAAAGTTGCTACCATTGAATCAATTGAAAATCTTGATAAAAAGATACACAATCAAATTACCCAATATGGATCTAAGGTAGGAATGACTTTGAAAAATATTAAAGAAAAAGATCCCATAGTTAATGAAAAAATAAATCTAGACTCTACAAGAATCGATAAACTTGAGGGTATTATTACTAACTTGGGAACCACTTTTTCTTCCGTGCAAAATACTCCAAGTTCGTCTACCAAAAATACTAAGCTTATTTATGTTCCTAAGAATAAGGGTGAATCATCTAGTAAGGAAACTGCGGATCTTAAATCTATAAGCGTTCATCCCAATCTTTTTTCCATCATCAAGGAACCTTTTGCTATGAATGAATTTTTCGATGTTTTGCCAAAAAATTGACAATTACTAGAAAGAAAGAAAATTCCAAAGGAGGTAGATGCCTCATTGAAGAATTGCCTACCAAAGATGGCAATACCTAGATCTATCCTTGTTTTTATGCCTAGCTAGGGGCGTTAAACGATAACGCTTGTTGGGAGGCAACCCAATTTTATTTTGTGTTTTTTGTTTTTGCTTCTGTTTAGGAATAAATAATCCATCTACCTTCTTTTTGGATGTGGTTTTATGTTTTAATTAGTTTTTGTGCCAAGTAGAACCTATAGGATAACCTACGATGATAGTTGACTTGATTCTGCTGAAAAACAGAAACTTTGCGCGCACGAATTTAGTTATGATAAATCACAGGAACGTGATTTTGCGTTGATTCATTTTTCTGCTGTTCAATAAACAAATTTTCCAGGACTTCCTATTTTGGTAGAATTTTTAGAGTTCCAGAAGTTTGCGTTAGTTACAGATTGCTACAGACTGTTCTGTTTTTGACAGATTCTGTTTTTCGTGTGTTGTTTGCTTATTTTGATGAATCTATGACTAGTAAATTAGTTTATAAACCATAGAGAAGTTGGAATACAGTAGGTTTAACACCAATATAAATAAAGAATGAGTTCATTACAGTACCTTGAAGTAGTCTTTTGTTTTCTTTCTCTAACGGAGCTCACGAGATTTCTGTTGAGTTTTGTGTTGTGAAGTTTTCAAGTTTTTGGTGAATTCTTTTGATGGATTATGGAACAAGGAGTGGCAAGAGCCTAAGCTTGGGTATGCCCATGGCACCCCCAAGATAATCCAAGGATACCAAAAAGTCAAAGCTTGGAGATGCCCCGGAAGGCATCCCCTCTTTTCGTCCACTTCCATCGGTAATTTACTTGGAGTTATATTTTTATTCACCAACATGATATGTGTTTTGCTTGGAGCGTCTTGTATTATTTGTGTCTTTGCTTGTTAGTCTACCACAATCATCCTTGCTGTACACATCTTTTGAGAGAGCCATACATGATTTGGAATTTGTTAGAATACTCTATGTGGTTCACTTATATCTTTTGAGCTTGATAGTTTTGCTCATAGTACTTCACTTATATCTTTTGAGCGTGATAATTTTTGCTCTAGTGCTTCACTTAGATCTTTTAGAGCACGGTGGCGGATTTGTTTTAAAGAAACTATTGATCTCTCATGCTTCACTTAGATTATTTTGAGAGTCATTAATAGCATGGTAATTTGCTTAATGTTAATATACTTGGTGTTCAAGATATGTGAAACTTTCTTTTGAGTGAATTGAATACTAAGATAAGTTTGATGCTTGATAATTGTTTGAGATATGGAGGTGATAATATCAAAGTCGTGCTAGTTGGGTGATTATGAATTTGAGAAATACTTGTGTTGAAGTTTGCAAGTCCCGTGGCATGCACGTATGGTTAAAGTTGTGTAACAAATTTGAAACATGAAGTGTACCTGGCTTGTGCATCCTTATGAGTGGCGGTCGGGGACGAGCGATGGTCTTTTCCTACCAATCAATCCCCCTAGGAGCATGCACGTAGTACTTGATTTTTGATGACTTCTAAATTTTTGCAATAAGTATATGAGTTCTCTTGACTAATGTTGAGTCCATGGATTATACCCACTCTCACCTTTCCGCCTTTTCTAGCCTCTTCGGTACCGTGCATTGCCCTTCTCACCTTGAGAGTTGGTGCAAACTTCGCCGGTGCATCCAAACCCCGTGATACGATACGCTCTATCACACATAAACTCCTTATATCTTCCTCAAAACAGCCACCATACCTACCTACTATGGCATTTCCATAGCCATTCCGAGATATATTGCCATGCAACTTCCACCATCATCATCGTGACGTGCATTACTTTTGTCATATTGCCATTGCATGATCATGTAGTTGACATCGTATTTGTGGCAAAGCCACCATGCATTATTTTCCATACATGTCACTCTTGATTCATTGCACCATCCCGACACACACGGAGGCATTCATATAGAGTCATATCTTGTTCTAAGTTTCGAGTTGTAATCCTTATGTTGTAATCAATAGAAGTGTGATGATCATCATTATTAGAGCATTGCCCAAATAAAAAAAGGCCAAAAAAAGAAAGGCCCAAAAAAGGGCAATGCTACTATCTCTTTTTCCACACTTGTGCTTCAAAGTTGCACCTTGTTCTTCATGTAGTAAGTCTCATATATTGTGCTTCAAAGTAGCACCTTGTTCTTCATGTAGTGAGTCTCATATATTGTGCTTCAAAGTAGCACCTTGTTCCTCATGTAGTGAGTCTCATAAAGTTGTCCTTTTCATACTAGTGGGAATTTTTCATTATAGAACTTGGCTTGTATATTCCTACGATGGGCTTCCTCAAATGCCCTAGGTCTTCATGAGCAAGCGAGTTGGATGCACACCCACTAGTTTTCTTTTGTTGAGCATTCATAGCTCTAGTGCGCCGTTGCATGGCAATCCCTACTCCTCACGTTGACATCAATTGATGGGCATCTCCATAGCCCGTTGATTATCCTCGTCAATGTGAGACTTTCTCCTTTTTTGTCTTCTCCACACAATCCCCATCATCATATTCTATTCCACCCATAGTGCTATATCCATGGCTCACGCTCATGTATTGCGTGAAGGTTGAAAAAGTTTGAGATTATTTAAGTATGAAACAATTGCTTGGCTTGTCATCGGGGGTATAGAAGTTGGGAACATCTTTGTGTGACGAAAATGAAGCATAGCCTAACTATATGATTTTGTAGGGATGAACTTTCTTTTGCCATGTTATTTTGAGAAGACATGACTGCTTTGATTAGTATGCTTGAAGTATTATTATTTTTGTGTCAATATGAACTTTTGTCTTGAATCTTTCGGATCTGAATATTCATGTCACAATTAAGAAGATTTACATTGAAATTATACCAAAGTATCACTCCGCATCAAAAATTATTTTTTATCATTTACCTACTCGAGGACGAGCAGGAATTAAGCTTGGGGATGCCTGATACGTTTCCAACGTATCTATAATATTTGATTGCTCCATGCTACTTTATCTACTGTTTTGGACTATATTGGGCTTTATTTTCCACTTTTATATTACTTTTGGGACTAACCTATTAACCGGAGGCCCAGCCCAGAATTGCTGTTTTTTGCCTATTTCAGTATTTCGAAGAAACATAACATCAAACGGAGTCCAAACAGAATGAAACCTTCGGGATCGTGATTTTCCAACCGAATGTGATCCAGGAGACTTGGACCCTACTCCAAGCAGTGCCCGAGGAGGTCACGAGGGTGGAGGGCGCGCCCCCCTGGGCGCCCCCTACCTCGTGGGCCCCTCGACGCTCCACCGACGTACTCCTTCCTCCTATATATACCTACGTATCCCGAACGATTAGATGAGGAGCCAAAAACCTAATTCCACCGCCGCAACCTTCTGTATCGATGAGATCCCATCTTGGGGCCTATTCCGGAGCTCAGCCGGAGGGGGCATCCACCACAGAGGGCTTCTACATCATCACCATAGCCCCTCCGATGAAGTGTGAGTAGTTTACTTCAGACCTTCGGGTCCATAGCTAGTAGCTAGATGGCTTCTTCTCTCTTTTTGGATCTCAATACAATGTTCTCCCCCTCTCTTGTGGAGATCTATTCGATGTAATCTTCTTTCTACGGTGTGTTTGTTGAGACCGATGAATTGTGGGATTATGATCCAGTATTATCTATGGAAAATATTTGATTCTTCTCTGAATTCTTTTATGTATGATTGAGTTATCTTTGCAAGTCTCTTGAATTATCCTTTTGGTTTGGCCAACTAGATTGGTAGTTCTTGCAATGGGAGAAGTGCTTAGCTTTGGGTTCAATCTTGCGATTTCCTTACCCGATGATGAAGAGGCGCAAAGGCACGTATTGTATTATTGCCATCGAGGATAACAAGATGTTTTTTATCATATTGCATGAATTTATCCTCTACATCATGTCATCTTGCTTACGGCGTTACACTGTTTTTAACTTAATACTCTAGATGCATGCTGGATAGCGGTCGATGAGTGGAGTAATAGTAGTAGATGCAGAATCGCTTCGATCTACTTGTTTTGGACATGATGCCTATATACATGATCATTGCCTAGATATACTCATACCTATGCTCAATTCTGTCAATTGCTCAACAGTAATTTGTTCACCCACCGTAGAATACTTATGCTCTTGAGAGAAGCCACTAGTGAAACCTATGGCCCCCGGGTCTATTCTCATCATATCAATCTATATCACTTTATTTACTTGCTTTGTTTTACATTGCCTTTTACTTTTTACTTTGCATCTATCTATCAAAAATACCAAAAATATTATCTCTATCAGATCTCACTCTCGTAAGTGACCTTGAAGGGATTGACAACCCCTAAGCGTTGGTTGCGAGTTGCTATCGTTTTGTGTAGGTACGAGGGACTTGTGCGTGGTCTCCTACAGGATTGATACCTTGGTTCTCAAAAACTGAGGGAAATGCTTACACTACTTTGCTACATCATCCTATCCTCTTCGGGGAAATCCAACACACTGCTCAGGAGGTAGCACCTCGCACCCACGCGCATACGTGTACGAGAGAAATGCGCAATCCCTCCGTGCATCGCTCGGCCCCAACCACCCACCACCGGGAACTCCCCGATATTTTCCTCGCCCTCACTTTTACCACGGTTGTTTCCATCATGGACGGCCTAAAGAATGTCATGCAGCTGCGTCTCCGGCCCGCCCAGGATGAAAAACCCATTTTCTGTCATGATTTTTTGTCATAGAAGTAGGAGCCCACCACATCTATGATGATACCGGGTTTTGTCACAATTATCATCATAGAAGTGTCATAAGCGACAGGAAAAAAAATCCTTTGGCCCAAAATGTCACAGATGTGTCTTTTTTTTATAGTATCACTCGGCGATGGTAGCTCACCCTTTTACTGATGATGCTGACTCCCTTCATAATATTCGTTACAATTTGGTTTTCAGTGTGGATTCCCATGATGTTATCACGTTGCTTGCACCTGCTTTGTTTGATTATATTGCCAGGAATGGATACAGGGTCATGCCTGAGGACATTGTTGCTTACTGGAACAACCAAGTAGCAGCTGATGGGGAACCTCAGGAGTGGGACCCTCAGGTGCCCGCACCACAACACTATAACGTGGGACCGGATGGCTACTATGAGTGGTGATTACTAAGCTAGGCCAAAAGCCTAAGCTCGGGGGAGTACGTGTTTCCACCAACATTATATTCATATTCACTCATATCATTCCAGTTGTCAGCGTTCACACTTTTTCATTGTATTATCCGTGCTAGATTTATTTTCTTGCTTTCTTCTTGTGTGTTTGAAAAACTTTGAGAAAACCCAAAAATATTTCTTGCTTCTTTTCGGTTTTTATTTCTAGTTTAACCAGTTGTAGTACTAAAAAAGAAAACCCAAAAAGATTTCTCGATTCTTCTTTTTGATTGTTGGGAGCTTTCCCGTGTAAATAGTTTTTCTCATTTTTGTTTTTCTTTTCTTTAATTTGCTTTCTTCAAGAAAAACTAAAAACTCCAAAAATATTTCAGTGTGTTTCTCTGAAGTTCTTTTATTTTCATTGATTCATACCAAGGAGAAGACCACGATGAAAATGTTGAGTGGTTCTCATATGCATTACTGTTGATCTAACAAAGAGCCCATATTACCTTGTCTTCTCCTTTTTGAATAAAATGATTGCAGATTCCAGCTTAGTCCATGACACTTTTGCACTATTATTATTTTCATATCATCCAGTCATGCAAGTGAAAGGTAATAATGAAGATATTTGATGAACTGGCTGTGGTAGAGAGAAACGAGTATGAACTCAACTTGTTCTGTTTTTGTGAATATCTTTAACCTGGTATCCATGATTTAGCATGTTATGATCAAACATGTTTGCAATAATGATTAGATATTATAGTTTCTCATGCCATGCTTAAGTAGCTAGGAGTGGATAATGATTTATCTTGGATGTCAACATTATGTTAAAATGATTGTGATGTAGTATGATGATATGGTATCATCCTTTGAATGTTTCAAGTGGCTTGACTTGGCACATGTTCATGCATGTAGTTGAATCAAAACCAACATAGCCTCTACGATATTTATGTTCATGGTGTCCATATCCTACTCATGCTAGTATTCAATGTTCATTATTCATAATGCATGTTCATGACCATTTTCGCTCTCTAGCTGGCCGCTTCTCATGCTAGCCTTCACCTGTACTAAGCGGGAATACTGTTTGTGCATCCAAATCCTAAAACCCAAAGTTATTCTAGATGAGTCCACCATATCCACCTATATGCGGTATTACCCTGCCATTCCAAGTAAATTTGCATATGCCACCTCTAAAAATTCAAATGAACATCTATTTTTTGTGTACCTGAATTGTTCATAGAGCGACAGGGGGTAGTCAGTATCTTCCACGCTAAGCGGGTTATTCTCATGATGAGTGTTTATTCACTCATCCTTGCACGAGAGGGGCGGTAATAGGGATTCCCAGTCCTGAAATAAAAAATTGCAAATAATTAAACAAAACTCCCCCAGGATTGTTGTTGGTATAGATGGTATTTGTGGATTCGGCTAGCTGTGGAGTGTGTTTGTTGGTGGAGGGGGAGTAAACCTTTACTTTTATCGCTTGGGAACCGCCACTTATGTGTTTATCATGGAAGATATTGATAATTCTTGGTCGTGACGTAAACAGGAAGGGTGCATTTCCCAAAATTTCATTTATATCCAATTTAAGCTTCAAGCTCTGGCACCGCTACAAATCCCGCTTCCCTCCGTGAAGGGACTATCTATTTAATTTTATGTTGAGCCATCAACTTCTTAAACAAGCCCTAGATCCGAGAGCACCATTGTCATCCTCATGCATTGTGTATAGTTAATGTTGAATGCATCATGACTGGATCTTTTCTACCATGAATTACAATGTTTAGTCGTTACTTGAACTTTGGAGGCGCTCTGCAGTTATGTTTTCGGTCTCGGAAAGGGCTAGCGAGATACCACTGTTGTCATATTATATCATGATTGTTTTGACAAAGTGTTGGCATTTGAGATATCTAATTATTGCTCGCTAGTTGATTATGCCATTGGTATGAGTTAATATAATTTTTAAGAGTTATTACTGACATGGTTAGTCATGATCTTTGTTGAAAATCTGGGTGCTACTTAAGCTGATTTATGTAAACAAGAACAAAAGAGTTTGTAAAAGTTTTTCTTTATCACTTTCAGTTTATCAACTGAATTGCTTGAGGACAAGCAAAGGATTAAGTTTGGGGGAGTTGATACGTCTCCGTCGTATCTACTTTTCCTAACGCTTTTGCTCTTGTTTTGGAATCTAATTTGCATGGTGTGAATGAAACTAACCCGGACTGACGCTGTTTTCAGCAGAACTACCATGGTATTGTTTTTGTGTAGAAATAAAAGTTCTTGGAATGGAACGAAACTTTTTGGAGAATTATTTTACAATAAATAAAAAATACTGGAGCCAAGAACCACCGGAGGGGGCCCCCTGGTTGAGCACAAGACACCAGGGTGCCCTCCTCCAGGCGCGCCCTGGTGGGTTGTGGCCACCTCGTGGCCCCATTGACCCTAATTCCAACGCTATAAAATCTGATTTTTCTAGAAAAAGTTAGGGGAGGAAGTTTCATCGCGTTTCATGATACGTAGCCGCCGCCGTCTCCTGTTCTTCATCGGGAGGCCAGATCTGGAGCTCATTCGGGGCTCCAGAGAGGGGAATGTTCGGTCTTTGTCATCACCAACCCTCCTTCATCACCAATTTCATGATGCTCCCCACCATGAGTGAGTAATTTCTTCGTAGGCTCGCTGGTCGGTAAGGGTTGGATGAGATTCATCATGTAATCGAGTTAGTTTTGTTAAGGCTTGATCCCTAGTATCCACTATGTTCTGAGATTGATGTTACTATGACTTTGCTATGCTTAATGCTTGTCACTAGGGCCCGAGTGCCATGATTTCAGATATGAACCGTTTATGTTTTCACAATTATATCTATGTTCTAGATCCAGTCTTGCAAGTCATATGCACCTGCTATGTGTTATGATCCGTAAACCCCGGGTTGACAGTGATTGGGATACTTTTCGGTGATGACCGTAGTTTGAGGAGTTCATGTATTCACTATGTGTTAATGCTTTGTCCTGGTTCTCTATTAAAAGTAGGCCTTAATATCCCTTAGTTTCCTTATGGACCCCGCTGCCACGGGAGGGTAGGACAAAAGATGTCATGCAGGTTTTTTTCATAAGCACGTATGACTATTTACGAAATATATGCCTACATTATATTTATAAATTGGAGCTACTTTTATATCGCCCTAGGTTATGAATGTTATATGATGAATATCATCCAACGGTCGCACCGATCCAATGCCTACGAGTTTTCCACATATTGTTCTTGCTAAGTTACTATTGCTATTGCTATTGTGACAACTGCTACACAATCATCACTGATGTTACTGTTACTATTGCTACTGTTACCATTGCTATCACAATTATCATATTACTGTGCTGCTGATCACCTTGCTGCATATATTTAATCTGCAGGTGTGGTTGAATTGACAACTCAACTGCTAATACTTACAAATATTATTTGGCTCACCTTGTGTCGAATCTATAAATTTGGGTTGGATACTCTACCCTCGAAAACTGTTGCGATCCCCTATACTTGTGGGTTATCAAGCCTCTAGTGAAATCTATGCCCCCCGGGTCTATTTCTTATCATGTTGTTTTCAGATCTATTAATGCAAAAATCCGAAAATACCTTGTTGCATCCTTTTTTTACTTCTTTTATTTTGTATTTTTTGTTAGATATATTTATCCAATCTTATACAGTTTAATCTATCTCAATACCGAGGAGGGATTGACAACCCCTCTAACGCGTTGGGTTGCAAGTTATTGTTAGTTGTGTGAAGATACTGATTATATAGTTTGAGTGGATCCTCCTACTGGATTGATACCTTGGTTTCATAACTGAGGAAAAACTCTTACCGTTGTTGTGCTGCATCACCCTTTACGCCTGGAGGGAAAAACCAACGCATTAGCAGGAACCACTCATTCATTTGCAGTAGGACATGAATCAACAAACAGAGTTGTCAAGGTCCTAACAATTTAACAACCACATATCACCAAGGCGTGTTTGCTAATGTCCCAATGTCTCTAATTCTCGCATGTCCATACATATCTCTCCAATTCTTTTTTCGTTTGTCTACTCTATATGTAGTTTTCCGCATAACTGATGTGCTAATATATATGCCCAATAAGACACTGCTAGGAAGTGCACAATGAACGAACAACATATACTCAAACGGAGAGACGGACGGGGAACATTTACTCTAATGCCAGTGTTTTTTAGTTGCTCAGTGGTAGGGTTGGTGGAGTATCCATTCCCTTCACGAGGTGAATGTAAATGTACTATTGTACCATAAGGTTGGACTTTTAAACATCAAATGGCTTCACACACGACACCGACTGCACGATCTGCGAACGATACACAGTGTGCATGCATCAGCTAACATAAAAATCAACTGCCTCCTGTATGTACGTGCGCTGCTGATGCTGCCACATGGGATCGTGCACACGTCGGCTATAATTTTGTCGTGTGTATAGCATCGCTCTTTAAACATTGGTAAGTCTTCGTTTTCGGACAGGGGTTTAAAAATTTCATCAATAAAAAGAAAGTGACCTCACATTTTCAAAGGGTTGGAAAGTTTTTGATACTTTGGTGGGTACGCACAGTACTGTAACAACTATTTATTTTCTATATGTATAAATTTTTAATGGAAAAAATATTTTTTTATCCCAGATATAGACCCCCAACTTTAGTTTTAGTAGGCGGTCTGTGAGCATGCGCGTGCGTGTCTATGACTCTACCAAGGGTGAGCCAGCAAAATCTGGGGCCTTGTGCCAAACACTAAATGGGGCCTACCTACCAAGAACATAGAACTCGCCGGGTCTAGACTCCTTGAGCAATGGACGTCAAACTGCTAGAGATCGGCAATCACGTGGATGAAGACGAAGAGACAGGATTATGATGCGGACTACTCATACATTGACATATATGAATTTCTCCTAAAAATTGAAAATTCATGTTAATAAAATTCTCACATGGGACACTCTTCAAAGTCAAAACCCGAGCTATACAGTACGGGTCTTTGGAAAGCAAGAATTAAAAACAAATATAAGCACTTGAGAAAGAGTGGCGACTTGCCTTGTGGTATCTGTTTTCTCTCAAAATCTGTGCGAGTAGGCTATGGCGGCGGTGGCGCACCGTGATGCTCCCGCGCCAAGTGATGGGTGGGCGGCAGTTCGACAATTCAAATGTGACGTGAGGAGGCGAGAAACCAACAGGGCAACAGGCGAGAAGCCAACTGGCCGATATCCAGTGACCTTAGAGCATCTCCAGCTGCGTCCCCAACAGGCCCTTCCTAGGCGTTTTTTCCGCGCCGGCGCTGAAAAATCGCCCCAGTCTCACCACCAGGACGCCGAATTTCGCCGGCTCGGCCCATTTTTGCGCCTGGTGATCGCAGGACGAACCCGATGCAGGGGGCACTCGGGGGCTCTGGCGCAAGGGAAAAGCGTTCCTGGGGCCATATTATCAGGCGAAAAGTCAAGCCACCCGTCCAGATTCGCCTCTAATCCCCCGCGCTTGGCCGCCACCCTGCGCCACCGTGCCGATCGGCGCCATCCACCGCCCACTGCAGCTAGGTAGATCGTTTTCCGCCGGAAAAAAGAAGGGGTTTCGCCGAGGCAGCCTCTCCGCCGCCGTCTGGGCACCTTTTCCGACGTTCCAGCCGTGCAGGGCCTGTACACCGGCGGGTTTGCGCCCACCTCGCCCGCAAGGTGTTCGGTGATTTTCCCGGCCCGGCGATGGACTCCGAAGATGAGGAGGCGCTCGCGGCGTTGCTGGAGGAGGAAGCCGAAGCCGACGTCTAGGAGCAGGAGCGTCTCATGGTGCTCGCCGCCCTCGCTGGTCTGCTCACGAGCAGTGAAAACCCGCGGCGAGGTGGCTCGGCGCCTGGGCGGGTGAAAGCTAAGAACCGACATCGTCTGGAAGGCTACTGCATGCTCTACTCGGACTACTTCGCCGACGCTCCATTGCACGGTTAGAAAACATTTCGACACCGTTATCAGATGAGCCGAAAGCTTTTCCTCAGGATTGTGAATTCCATCTGGGAGTTCGACTGCTAATTCAAGTGCAAGATGGATTGCACCGGCACACTGGATTTACCTCAATCCAGAAGTGCACGATAGCTATGAGGATGCTTGCATACGGAGCTCCATGTGATTCACTCGACGACTATGGGCGCATGGCTGAGTCCACCACCATTGAGTGTTGCTACAAGTTTTGCAGGGCAGTGGTGGCAGTGTTTGGACCGTAGTACTAGCGAACACCCAATGCGGAAGACACTGCTCGGATCCTAGCACAGAATGCAGCAAGAGGATTTCCTGGGATGCTTGGAAGCATCGACTGCATGCATTGGAAATGGAAGAACTGTCCCTTTGCTTGGCAGAGGTTGTACAAAGGCGCCAAAGGCGGTTGCAGTGTGGTACTTGAGGCAGTGGCCACACAAGACCTCTGGGTTTGGCACTCTTTCTTTAGGATGCCAGGAACGCACAATGACATCAACATCCTGCAGTGCTCCCCAGTCTTTGCCAAGCTTGTTGAAGGTCATTCTCCTCTGGTGAACTTCGAGGTCTATGGGCGGCAGTACAACAAGGGGTACTATCTAGCTGATGGCATCTATCCGAGATGGTCGACATTTGTGAAGACCATCTCAAACCCTGTGCCAGGAGGCAAGAACGCCTGGTTTGCGAAGGTTCAGGAGGCTTGTAGGAAGGATGTCGACCAGGCATTTGGTGTGCTCCAATCTCGATTTGCTATTGTCCGATTCCCTGCTCAGGCCTGGTCGAAAGATCAAATGTGGGAGATCATGACTTGCTGTGTCATCTTGCAGAACATGATCATTGAGAGCGAGCAGGAAGAGCCAATGTTTGACACTGAACCATATTACATGCAGGGTCCTCTTGCCCAAGTTGCTCACCAGCTAACGGCAAACTGGACTGACTACCTCAATACGCGTCAGGAGATCCGAGACCCATAGGTGCATCAAGAACTCCAACACGATCTGGTGGAGCACCTATGGAGGCTCAAGGGCAAGGCCGGGGCGGCGCGGGAATGACGTGTGATGAAACTTGAGTTTTTATTTGTTAAACTATATAATTTGTATTGAACTATTTGTTGAACTATTTGATTTATGTGATGAAACACGCCGAAACACGCCGAACCATGCCGAACTATTTGATAAACTAATTGATTTTCTATTCGTATGCGAAAATTCACGCCGAAACACGCTGAATTGCGCCAAATATGGGCCGATTCACGTAGATATCGGGCCATTTTTTGACACAATTGGGCCGAACACTAGGCCAAAATTGGCACCTGGGGTGACCTAGGGGCGACGGCTGGGTGCCCAACCGCCCCCAGCGCCAAGTTTACCGCCGGCTCACCCCCAGGCCGCTCTTTTTCGACTCCCTGGTAGGCCGAACAACTGAAGATGCTCTTAGTTGGGTCTCTATGGGACCATTCCTATCTAGGCTAAACTATACCTAGCTAAATAATACCAGAAATTTGGGGCCCCTCTAAACTTGGGTCCTTGCCACACGCCTCAGACCTCAGCTGTACGTTGTACTGGACAGTTCTAAAAACACCTATACTTCTTGTAAAAATGTAGTATTAGTATAACACTATATGAGCACTAGGACAAATAAATTGAAGAAATAAATAATTAACGAAAACACTAACGCCCACACGCCTCGATCGTCGTCCAACACCTTTTACACGAATCTTGGTACGAAAAGGTTGATTTTGTGTGCCACTAGGACGGGGCTGGTGTGTGGGCGTTGGAGAGTTTGCCCACACGCTAGCACCATGCTGTTTGCCAGCTGCGCTGTGTGGGCGAACTAGTTTCTGCCCACACAACCAGCCACCTAGTTCATGCGCGTGTGGGTGAACTACTTTTCGCTCACACAACACTCCTACGTTGTGGATGTCAACTGCAGTTAGACGAACGTGGCAACTAGGTAAACACACATGGCAACTGTGATTTTTTGCTAGACGGCAACTGCAGTTGCGCGTGCGTGGCAACCAGATAAACACACATGGCAACTATGATTGGACCACACATGGCAACTAGGTAAACACACATGGCAACTACTGTTTGACCATATGTGGCAAGTAGTTAATCACACAAGGCAACTACGGTTTATTACACGCGGCAACTACCATAAATTAGACATGTCAACTATAGTTAACCAAAACAGATAGAGTTGCCATGCTTTTACAACTACACTTGCCATCCCGGATAACTACATCTGCCAACCAGGATGGCAACTACGCGGTGTACCTAACGTAGTTGCGTCAGGACGTGTGGGCATTTTTGCTTCGTGCCACACGCGCGGGGTGGAGATGAGTAGTACTTGTTGGCGTGTGGCACGAAGCAGCCGCGCCCACACGTGTGGGCAATTCTAATATTCGCCCACACACAGACTGTGTGGGCTGCCTCCTGCTCACACCACACACGGTGTGTGGGCGCATGTCGAATATACCACACGTGCGACAGTTATCGGCGTCCATAATTAAAACTACTTCTCTAACCCCCCCTACTTATGCTTTTTATGAAACATTTTATCCCGTTTACCAAACTATACTCCAAATTACCCCATTTAAGCAACGTTGTTCATGTCTACCTATTTTAATCATATCATTCTATTAGGTGGGATCCGCTATTAGAATGACTCGGGGGAACTGACTCAGCTCACAGGTGAGAGGCATAATCCTCATAAAGGCATCTAGCTAGGATCCAGGGGAGAAACTATATTTAGTGAGGAGAGAGGGAGCTAGGGAGAGAGGGTGAGGCGGAGGTAGGGAAAGAAGGGAGACGAGGAAGGAGTTTTGGTGGTAGTGGTGGGGTTGACCTCACCTAGGAGGCAAGTGACCTCACTAATGTCACATAGGTACCACTGACGGTCATTCTGGATGTGCCATTGGTGATAGTTTGCCCACAATCTCAACCGACCAAGAAATACAAGTGACGGTTAGCACTAATGGGCCTGAGTAGTACTCAACAAGCCACTGACGGTTGCAGTTGACACAACCATCACTGGTGGCTAGAACCAGCAAAGAACCATTAGAGAGCCTCCACACAACTTTTCAGTGATGGGCCATCCTTTGTCCGGCTAGTGGGAATTGTTACTAGTGCCCTCATCTTTGACACCACTGATGGGTAGAAGTCGTCCATCAATTGTGTTGAGTATAATGTTTATTAGGAAAGACGAGATAGATTAGGATTTGTTCTGGCTTGTCTTGTACTCCAAGTAGATGATTGTACTCCTATATATATATGCCCACAAGGCTCAAGCAATACAACGACTATTCCACCAATCCTCTCCCCCCCTCTCTCTCTTCTAACATGGTATCTATCCAAGTCGATCCTAAACCCTAGCAGCCACCGCTTCAAGACTCCAGCCGCCGCTTCGGCGGTCGGCCTCCATGACCGCCGCCGGGGCGCGCGCCGCCAGATTTAGGGTTCGTCCGCCGGCCGTGTTGACCGGCTGCCCTAGAGAATCTTTTTCCCGATCCTTTGATCCGGGTTTTTCTCTCTCTCGCCGGTCGCTTTGATCAGCGTCTACTTTTTGGTTTTTCGGTCTATGCGATCCGGTTTTGCGTCGCCCACCGCCGTCGACCCGTCGCGCTTACTCCAACACCGACGCGATTGGCGGCTTCTTCATCGACTCGGCGGCCTCGCGCGTCGTCACAAGATCGCCCGCCGGTCGCCCGACCCGCGGCCTCGCGTCGTCCGCGCAGATCGCCCGCCGGTCGCCCGACCACCGCGCCTCGCGTCATCGGCGGCCCTTCACCACCGCTGTTCGCGCGGCAGCCCGCCTGTCGATCTCGCCGCCGTCACCGTCGCTCCGACCGAACTCCTGCATCACCCGACCCGGCGGCCTCGCGCCATGCAATGCCAATCATAGCCGCTCGCCGCCGCCACCGCCGCTTCATCTCGGACTCCGCCGCCACCACGCCTCCATCGAGCGGCGTCCCGACCAAGACGCGATCGGCTTGATCACCCGCCCGCGCGATCCGCCTCATCTACGCCAAGCGACCGACCCGCCCGTTGGTTACGCGCCCCGCATGTCCCGTGAAGATAATCTCCGAGTTCAGCGCCTTTCTCCACCGATCGAGCATCGGGCTGCCGCTGCGTTGCCCCGTCGGGACGCAGCGCCGCCGCCCGTGGTTCTTCTCCCTGGCTGCACCGACCAGCGTCACCGCTGCGTCGCCCGCTTCGAACCGTAGTGCCACGGCCCGCGTCCCCGCCGCCCCGAGGGCGCCCGCTCTAGGCCGTCCCGTGGCTGCACTGACCCTCGCGCCACCGCTGCGTAGCCCCATCGGGCCGTAGCGAGCGTGGCCCGCGGTCCACGCCGCCGTCCCGAGGCCGTCCTCGCGGTTGCACCGACTCGCGAACCACCGTTCGCCGCTTCTTCGGGCGGAGCATCGCGCTCGCGGTCCTCGCCATCGCCCGAGGTCTTCCCGCCGTCGCCCGATTCGCTGGCGCTGCTGCCGCCCGTCGAAGTCAGAGCGCCGCGGCCAGCGGTCCACTCCGCCGCACCGCACGCCGACTTTCCGTGATATGCGCCGCGCCGCTCTCCTTGGCGCTGAACGCCACCGTCGCGCCGGTTCGCTCATGCTTGTCGTGGTTCTTCGCTTACTTCGAGCACCGCCGCAAGATTTTAATCTAGCGGCAAGCCGCCGCCGCAGCTGCCGCCGCCGCTCTTCTTTAGCGCCGCCGCTACCTTTTCAGAGCCGCCGCCGCCACCCGCCCACCCCCGTCTTCGCTCCACTAGCTAGCGTCGCCGCCATCGCCGCAATCTACCCCGACCGCTTCATCTACTCCGACAACCACGGGCGACATTGGCCCCGCGCCGATTGGCGCCGCAACCGTCATCGAGTTCTTCTCTGCTGGCCCCTCCGACTTCTCCGACATGGCGTACAGCTCCTGCAGGTCCCTCGTCTACGCATGCCCGGTGCTGGCAATACCGATGCATGCCTTCATCCACGACGTGTCCCCGGGCCTGGCAAGCCTGGTCTACGCTTCGTCAACTTCGTCTTCGTCCATCTACGCATGTCCGGTGCTAGCAACACCGGTGCGTGCCTTCGTCCACGATGTGTCCCCGGGCTTGGCAAACCCGCCGCAACGCGTCGTCAACAACATCTTCTTCCCGGCGCACCACTACTTCGACGCCACTGCGCCCATGACTAACTCGGCGCCACCTTGCGCCTGCGGCTCCACGGAGACTTCCTCGACACCGGCCACCCCGACTCGACATCGACCATGGCATTCTTCGCATGGCTACCTCGACCAGGTTCCACCACCCACGCTCTCGGCTACCTCGACAGCGGCACAAAGGGCTACCGCCTGCTTGAGCAACCTCGTCGGTTTTCACTCCAGCCATGACTCCGAGATGCGTCGACCATTCCGACTGTGGGGGGTGTCCGTCGGCTTGCCTTCGGATTCTTCTCCAGTCTCACCGTCTGCGTCTCTACCGTTGTGACTGCGGGGGGGGGGGGGTGTTGAGTATAATGTTTATTAGGAAAGACGAGATAGACTAGGATTTGTTCTGGCTTGTCTTGTACTCCAAGTAGATGATTGTACTCCTATATATATGCCCACGAGGCTCAAGCAATACAACGACTATTCCACCAATCCTGTCCCTCTCTCTCTTCTAACAAATTGGATGTTAGTGGAATATGAACATTAACCTAAACAAGGTACCTAGGCCACATCACCACCTCCGTGTTTCATTCTGCGGAAAGATTGTGAAGAGAGGTGGGCGATAGGGTATCACTTAGGGTGATGGACTGTGATCACCCGAAGATCACACACCATTTGATAGACATGCCCCCTTAGGCCTCATGTCCCACACGAAGCAACAGAGGAAACATTGTGGCGAGGGTGTGGCTATGTCCTGGCGGCTTTGCGCCTCTAAGCCGGGTAGGAAGGGAATAGGGTTCCCCATCCCATTGATAGCTTCACGGCAAGGACGCAGATGCCTTGGCCTCCTTCTACGGACACTGGAATGGTGTATGGTGCTTCCTTGCTTCTTCGTGGGCCTATGTAGCTTTCTTCTTCGACGATCCTCCCAGTGGCTTTCCTTCTGTTCTCAGTTGTTCAGGGACGATGGCGGTGCAGCTAATGTGTGTGTGCCTACGACATGGTGAGGTGTTACTTGTGAGCTGCGTTGAGATTTCCTCGAAGAGGAGAGGATGATGCAATACAATAGAGATAAGTATTTCCCTCAGTTAAGAACCAAGCTTATCAATCCAGTAGGAAAACCACACAAAACATCGTTAGCAACACCTACACACACAAAAACAAATACTTGCACCCAACGCAAACAAGAGGGTTGTCAACCCCCTTGGTGGTTATTTGCAAGGATCAAATCTTGTAGTGGTAGGCAGATAAAATAAAATATGAAACAAAATAAAATAAAAAATGCAACAAGGTATTTTTTGGATTTTATATATGATAAAAGTAGACCCGGGGGCCCATAGTTTTCACTAGAGGCTTCTCTCTTGAACACATAGCATACGGCGGGTAAATAAATTATTGTTGGGTAATTGATAGAAAAGAGCATAGTTATGATGATATTCAAGGAAATGATCATGTATATAGGCATCACGTCCAAGAAAAGTAGACCGACTCCTGCCTGCATCTACTAGTATTACTCCACCCGTCGACCGCTATCCAGCATACATCTAGGGTATTAAGTTAATAAACACGGATTGACGCCTTAAGTAAGATGACATTATGCAGACAAAGTAAATCAAAGAAATATGAATAAACCTCATCATTTTATCCTTAATGAAAATAATACAAATACGTGTCATTTCCCTTTTTGTCACTGGGATGGAGCACCGCAAGATCGAACCCATTACAAAGCACCTCTCCCATTGCAAGATTAATCAATCTAGTTGGCCAAACCAAACAGATAGATCGAAGAGAAATACAAATCCATAACAATCATGCATAAATAAGTTCAGAGAAGACTCAAATATTTCTCATGAATAATATGATCATAAACCGACAATTCATTGGATCCCAATGAACACACCACAAAAGAGAATTACATCGGATAAAACTCCAAGAAATCATGGAGAACATGGTATTGAAGATCAAAGAGAGAGAAAAAAGCCATCTAGATAATAGCTATGGACCCATAGGTCTGTGGCAAACTACTCGCGCAACATCGGAAGGGCAGTAAGGTTGATGTAGACGCCCTCTGTGATCGATTCCCTCTCTGGCAGAGTACCGAAAAAGGCCTCTAGATGGGATCGCAGAAGAACATAAACTTGCGGCGGCAGAAAAAGTGATTTGGATGGCTCTCTGGTATATTGGAAATATTTGAGAATTTATAGAAGTGGAATTAGGTCAAGAGGTGCCGCGAGGGGCCCACAAGCCTGGGGGACGCCCCCTTGTCGCTCCCTCGTGGCTCTTCTGGTCTTCTCCCGAAACTTCTAGGGTCTCCTGGGTCCAGAAAAATCGTCAAAAAGTTTCGTAATGTTTGGACTCCGTTTGGTATTGATTTTATGAAAAGCCAAAAACAAGTAAAAAACAACAGCTGGCACTGGGCACTCGATTAATAGGTTAGTCCCAAAAAAGATATATAATTACATATAAGAACATCCAAGGTTGATACTATAATAGCATGGAGCAATAAAGATATATAAATACGTTGGAGACGTATCATGATTGTCACAAGATTCTCCTGCGTTGGTGCTACCGCCGACGTCTGCTATAGCTCTCTGGTGAGCCACAATTGATCCGACGGTGCGGCGCCTTCGATCATAGGTGAGAGGATAGGGTGTCTGTTCGGCGTTGGAAGGCAGATGTTCGTTGTCTCTAATTTCATGGATCAGGCTAGTAACTATTCTCTCAGGCAAATGGCCGAGCTGCGATTCTTCTCTGCTTCTTGTCTTTACTTGGTGGCCTTATTTAATCTTGGTTAGTTGTCGGCTTCGTTAATTCAAAACTGAGCTCCTTTTTAGCCTTCATTCTAATAAAAAAACTATATTTGTGTGCCACTGGACTTGTGGCCCCAGTGCTTCATGGAGCACTGGAGTACTAGACAAGGAAGTTCACGATTCACATTTTGTTGAGGGAGTTCCAGAAATTTTCACTAAACGAAATTCAACACCCAAATAGTGGTATGTATGTGTGCCACTGACTTGTGGACTTGTGGCCCCAGTGCTCCATGCTTAGGCTCCCGTAGAATGGTACATTTTCTTTAATGTGCATATTTGCAATATTTTGGGCTAATTTTGTTATGGAAATGAACAACATTGTCGTATCTTTTGAATTAGCTTCCTTAGCTGCAAGGTATCAGCAAATAGAAGAGAAGCCGTCACACGAAGCTGTGACTAGACCTATAGTAGTGCGTGTTGGTCCAAATCATGGTCTTCACCAACTTGGTTTTGATTCTCTTGCAAAAATCACTTGTTGCATAGATGAGAACATGTAATCTTGAAAATACCGAAAATAAATACGGAAAGAATGTCACGTCTTTATCTTTTTGTTGCCCGTAGTCTCTAACCATATTTATTGCATTTCCATGAGGATTTATACATATGTGTTCGTACACTCGAGTATAACACTAGTCTCCTAATCAACCTGTCAGTGCATCAATCATTTCTTCACATAACCATTATATAGCGAACCACGTGGAATTTCTTTGCTAAAGAACCTCCCCGCCACGCTCTCCTCCAACACCATCATCGCTTCTTTTGATGAATGGCCGTTGGAGTCTTGTACTGGCCGGCCGATGCTCCTCTAGACACAAAGAAGTCCATCAGAGCGTCGAACGCACCCTGCTCAAGCACCCTTATCTCCAGCGCAGCGATGTCCGCGCACTGCCTGAGTTTGCAGTACATTTGGTCGAAGCATTCTTCAACTGTCGAGCAACAATTCTCCATGACAGTTTGACCAGGGATGTCGCCAATGACGTGGTTACTCCTTGCGCTGGTTATCTCCCAGAATAGGACGTAGTGGCCTGGTAAGTTGGATATGTCTGCAACCGCGGTGCTGCCACCGAGCATGTATCCAAGAGGGCTAAGATGGAGCTCAATAGCCCGTGAAATCGCCCTGAGTAGTTCCTCCTCGCTTATCTTCTCATAGTCTATGCTTAGGATGACATCGTGCCGTCCCGAGAAGAGGAACAACGGCGTTGCGTTGTAGAAGCCACTCACGGTGAGAAGGTCACCAACTCGGTACCTGTAAAGACCTGGTATGGTATGCACATGATATATATGAAATCAAACCATACTATTGAACTAAATAATCTTACACAAGTTGGACTAAGCATAATAATTCCTATTACTTTTCATCAATTATTATTACTTTACTAGTTCCGCTTCGGTACAACCCCCCTACAAAACGTCTAAAGGGCAATATAGCCATTTCACATACCGTACACAGCTTTGTATGTACGTGTATATATATATATGACGGACGTCAATATAGTTATTTGCACCTTTTTTTTTCAATCTTCAAAAAGAAAGGGCTGAACCATGTGGGACTCGAACCTGCATGCTGCTCCTTCAATACTCAAGGCGCTAACCACTAGGATAGCTTAACAGTATTACAAAAGTACTTGTTTCCTTCTCCTTATTGAACGATAACGCTATTAAAAAAGCATGCATCCCCAATCTGATTTTTCAGTTTGTCCGTTTTTCTTTGGGGTTTTCTCATTCTCCATTTTCTTTTTTTCCTTATTCCTTTTTCTTTCCTTTTCTTAATTTGCGGACCTTTTAAAAAGGAAAACAATATAGATCACCTGGAGGACCGCAGCTCCGCGTCCGCCGCCTTCTCTACACGTCACGTGTCTCATGGCCAGCAACACTAGGTTTTTACAACTGACCCGTTGTTGCAATCTCTCTCGTCGCAACAACGTCTGTTGCAGGATCTGGATCCTTGAGAGAAGTCGCCTCTCGTGTTTCTCCCAAGCTCTCGTCGTTGCCTCTACGCACGGGTCCAACTACCTTGAGCTCCATCGAGTCCCCTTCTCCATCTGCTGCTCCGACTGCAGCCACCGGGAGTTCGAGCTGGCCAGAAGGCTCCCTGTGAGAGCACGTTATTTTTCTCGACATCCTTCAAATGGCCAAAAAAAATTCCACCAGTTTCTATGACAAATTCAAGGCACCATGCAAAGTTGTTTGAGTTTTCAACAATTCTTGCATTTTCTAGAGTTTACCCGGTAAAAAATAGTCGATAAATAGCCAAACGTGACGCAACTTGCATATTGTGTCAGAATTCGTTCAAGCTAGATATGGATGCCCACCATGGGCATGCCCAGCTAATTGAAAAGTTGGGGTTATTTCATGCATGTCCAAAAATAGACCATGTTCAACGAAGGATTTCGGGTAGACTAGAAGGGTCTGTTTGAGAGCGTATTTATTTCAACAAAGGATTTCGGGTAGGCTAGGTGGGTCCTTTTGCAAAGTTGGGTCATTTGAAGGATGTTAAAAAATAGACCATTCGCAACCAAGGGTGTTTGTTAGGGCTAGAAGGGACCTTTTTAAAGCACATTCTTTTTCGACATCCGTCAAATGGCCCCAAAGTTTTTACATCAACTTATATTACAAATTCAAGGCATCCTGCCAAATTGTTTGGATTTTTGACAAGTTTTGCATTTTCTGGAATTCTCTCGTGAAAAAGGGCCGATAAATGGCTGGACATGCCGCAACGTGCAAACAGTATCGAAAATCGTTCAAACCTGGCATGGATGCCTCATATATCCATGTCAGACTGCTGCAAGAAGTTGGGGTCTTTTATCCATGTCAAAAAAATAACAGTTGAGAGGAGTGTGCTAAACTAGGCCAGACGGGTGCGCATCCGTGCGCATTTAGTTTTTTCTAATTATAAAGTTCAAAAGGGAGAAAAATGAATCAACCAAAAAAGAAAAGGAAAAAACTAGAAAATAAAAAATACACTTATGCCTTGCTTTAACTATGCGATGACATCGCTCCGGTCGGGTGCCTTTTGGGCCGACCCAAGCGTTCGCCGACTTAAAAAAAGTTCATCAATTTTGAAAGGAAATGTTGATGATTTGAAACAAAATTGCGGCCTTTGACAATTGTTCGTAAAAGTTAAAAATAATTTGTAGATTTGGAAAAAAGTTCATGGATTTGAAACAAAGATTGTAAACTTAAGAAAATATTCACAAATTTTAAAAGTTCACGGATTTTAGTAAAGGTTCACAATTTAAAAATAGTTCATGAATTTTAATAAAGAAAATAGAAAAAAAATAGAAGGAAAAGACGAAAATTAATAACCCAAAAAATAAAACCACAAAACTTTAAAACTTTTCATGTTTTGAAAGATGTTCGGAAATTGTTCATGTTTTGAAATTTTGTTCAAATTTCAAAATATGTTTTCTCAACTTTGTTCATAAACTCAATAACTATTGGGCATTTCAAATTGTTCACATTTTTCGGTTAAGATTTCGTATTTTTTCAGAAAATATTTCCGATATGTGAACACTGTTATGTTTTATTAAATATTTTGCGCTATAAAGTACCACAAGCAATTGTTGGGGGGTTGTACCGAAGCAGAAGTGTTACTTTTATTGGAATCCTTTATCGGTATAGGTAGACGATTACCGGTTGCAAGCTCAGGATTACCGGGCAGGAACATCTGACTTAAAGTTTCATATTTTCTTTATTTCTAGGGACTAGAAACTTATATAAATCCTTCTTTTACAAAGACAATGCCAATCAAAAAAGACTATCGAAAATAAAACACCTACTGAAGTAGGGCAATATACAAAAATCAAGATACCTAGGACTTGAGAGGGGTAATAACTAATGAGTAACAACAAGGTAGCTAACCTGCAAAGGTTGTGACAACCAGCTCATAGGCCCGACCAATTTCAACATCCACAAGATCCACAAGCTTCATCTCATCAACAGTAGCAGCTTCTTCATCACGAGGCTGGATCTCCGCAAACTCGAAGTAGGCGATGTTGGGAAGCAACGCATACGACGCACGACACGGCGGGTCGAGCGGCTTAGATTGACTCCGGCGGGGCACTCGGTAGACGCATACCAGGGCGAGACGAGCGGCAGCCGGCCACCGCAGTAGCTCCGGAGGATCGGAATGTACTGCGCCATCGAGCCGGTGACGACGGTGAGGGCACACCGTGCCCGCGGCCATAGCCTAGCCACAATCCCGTCCCAGGGCCTGGCGGCGCACTCCGACGCGACCTCGTCAGCCAGCGCCGGATCGGGCCCTCGCAGGTATCGCTGGATGACGGCGTCGCGCAGGGGCGCGTGCGTTATCCGGCCACTGAGGCTGCCGGTGCGGATGTCGGAGCACATCTCCTTCCAGTTGTGCTCCAGGAACTTGATGGCTCGGACGAGGCTGTTGGCGAAGGACGTGGCGATGTGGTCCACGGCCTCGCGGTGGAGCAGGCCGCAGAGCAGCTGGCAGTACATGCTCTGCTCGCCGTCCGGGCAGAGGATCGCCTCCATGGGGCTGGTGCACCGGTTGAACCCGCCCACGTCGTGGTCCTGGAACTGGCTGCTGCGGTAGTAGGCGCTGGTGGCCGCCTGGATTTGCAGGCCGGACGCCGTGTCCCCGACGGGGAAGGTGAAGGTGAGGCGCATCCCCATGCCGCGGATGCCCTCCTGGTCAGCATGCAGATGCCTAGATCGAACCACGGCACGGCACGCCACGCCACGCCGAATTGGTTAGTCTCTTGTTGAAATCACCCAATTACAATGTGCTTACACGTAATACTATAATACTATATGCTTAGACGTACATGTTCCTCACTAATGCCTGGACGCGATGAAAGTAGAGATTCCGGTCGAGCTCCTCCGCGGGACGGGAAGATCTTCTGCTTCCCCCCGGACGTGCCCGAGCTGCCCGCCATGACACGGAAGGAAGGTTCGTAAAAACGTGGCTGAAACCTGAGACGGCCGCACCGCACGGACACGGCTTAATTTACCTTCTGATGAGGTGGGTGATGGGCTCGGAGCCGAGGAGATTGGTGGACGACTCGCGGCTGGAGGACGCGATGCGATCCACGTACGGCTTGATGTCGTCGTAGCCGGAGACAGGCACAAGCTTCTTGAAGGCCTCCCGGAGATCGCCGTCCGGTGGCAAGCCGCCGTCCGGGCGGAGGAGGAAGGGGCGGAGGTACTCCGTGTGAGCGTTCCGCTTAAGGATCTCTGCGAGGAGCTCTTGTTGGAGCGCCGCGGCGTCGGTGGTGAGGCGCTCCACGAAGCCACGGCCGGCAACCGTGTCTGTCGGGTCGAATTCCGGCAGCCACGGCGCCATTGCTCGCATACAGGAGCTCGATCAGCTCGCTTGGTCAACAGGGTCGCTCAACTACTACACTGGAGTGGAGCCCCATACGTATAAATTAACTTATCGCTCAGTATATAAATTAACTTATCGCTCAGCTGTCTCTATTGGATAAGCAACTACTCAGTATATAAATTAACTTATCGCGAAAATCCAAATCTGAGCCCGAGCTCATTTGCACCTGCGCTCACCAAAAAAATCAAAATAAATACTAAAAAGACCCGGCCACTGAGGTCTGGTTTGTCTTTTTTGCTGAGAGCTGCACATAAGTCCAAATGTTTTGAAAATTAGGACGCACCTCAAGCATCAAATTGTCCACCACCTCAATTTTTTCGAAATTTTTTGAATTTTTCTGAATTTTTTACGAATTTTTTTTGAACAGGTGCAGATGCACCCGGGCACCGAAACGCCGCACTCTATCCAAGTCGCTCATATTTTAAGCTAGCTCTCACATCAAATTTCTTTTTTGAAAAGTAAAAAGACCCGGCCTCTGCATATGAAAGATACATGCAGTCACTTTATTAATTATTCATAAAGACCTTACAAAGTAGTATATCAGTAAGTCTGAAGTCACCATCTTGGCAACATACTTTTATCGACTTGATGAAGGGGTACCGATAGTCCGAGCCTAATACCAAATAGACCTCACACCTAAGCCAAACATCTAAAACCGGAGGCCCCAACCAAGTCATATACCTGGTCTGGGGCACACACTAGTCCAGCACACTCTCAGAGGCCAGCGCCGCCGTCTTCCACCAATCCATCTTCAGAGCAGATACTGAAGGCACGACCTTGCCAGGTCTGTCATCGACGCCACCACGACCCCAGACAGCGCCATCCTCCTGCGCGAGTCTGTCTACACACATCGAACACTGAGACTCCACTGCGCCACGCCGCCAAGATCCACAGTCGTTGATGCGTAAGATGAAACACCACTCCACCAAAGATGTTATCCGCTAGTCCCTCGAGCCCATGCACACCTCCAAGACTGATGCCCCCAAGGGGGAAAACGATGCAAGAGCACCGTCGTCATCAGATCTACCTGTTGTTGCACAACACGATCACCTATGGGACCATCGGCCCCTTTGTTGTTCGGCAAGGGGGAAGGGCACGTTGCACAAAGAGCGGAGGCCGTAGAACAACATAGCTGTGAAGACTGGCAGTTTTTACCAAGGTTCGGGCCGCCATGAGGCGTAAAACCCTACTCCTGCTTTGGTGGATTGATGAGAGGATCGTGGTGGAGACGCGACGCTCAAGCCCGGCAAGGTTGTCTTGGGACGAGGGCAGTTACACGCGTATGAGTGTACAAAGGTCCGAATCCTTTCTAAGGTTGCCTCGGTCCTCCTTTTATAGGTCAAGGGGTCACCAAAATGGCAAAGTGGTCATTGCGCACTGATCGGACAGCAAACGGTGCTATCATACCTAACTCTGCAGACAGGACATGGTGCATTAAATGCACCGCTTAGTGTCACGTTGTGGAAGTAGCCCGACAAGCCTTGCCATGCTACTTTAGTTGTCTCTCACCCTGTCTGCTCGGACGGGTGTCATGCAAGGTGGATCTTCTCCTCAAATGGCTTCCACGTGCCAGAGGACAACCACTTAATCACTTGGGGGCTCGACACCGCACTGATAAGTGACCTGAGTCGCTGTGCGGTGTAGCAGTGGTGCCTTGGCGGGGTTTGGTGTCCCCGGGGCCCCCAGCAAGCCTGCCGTGGGAGTCTTGAGACTTGTCTTCGGTGCGTCCTCGACCTGATCGGGCTCACCTGCCCGGCAAGGGAGGTTTTTCCTTAGTGATATCTTGCTCCTTTGGCTTGTCTTGGTCTTCCTGATCCACCCTTTGATTCCTCAAAGAGATATCTCTTCTACTTGGCCTTGTCTTGGATGCTGTGAACTTGCCCTCAAGCCTGTGTACCATTCGGGCAACATATGCCAGGGTTTGTTGCACCGACAGGAGCCCCCGGGCCTGGCCTGAACGCGCCGTTGAGCGTCGTCGGGGTAGGTGTTGGGGAATGTAGTAATTTCAAAATTTTCCTACGATCACGCAAGATCTATCTAGGTGATGCATAGCAACGAGAGGGGAGAGTGTGTCCACATACCCTAGTAGACCGAAAGCAGAAGCGTTAAGTAACGCGGTTGATGTAGTCGAACGTCTTCGCGATCCAATCGATCAAGTACTGAACGCACAGCACCTCCGCGATCTACACACGTTCAGCTCGGTGACGTCCCTCGAACTCTAGATCCAGCTGAGGCCGAGGGAGAGTTCCGTCGGCACGACGGCGTGGTGATGGTGAAGATGAAGTTACCGGCGCAGGGCTTCGCCTAAGCACTACGACGATATGACCGAGGTGGAAAACTGTGGAGGGGGGCACCGCACATGGCTAAAGATCAACTTGTGTGTCTATGGGGTGCCCCCTGCCCCCGTATATAAAGGAGCAAGGGGAGGCCGGCCGCCCCTCCTAGGCGCGCCCCCAAGAGGGGAATTCCTACTAGGACTCCAAGTCCTAGTAGGTTTCCACCAAGAGGGAGAGAGGGAAAAGGAAGGAGAGGGAGAGGGAGAAGGAAAGGGGGCGCCGCCCCCCTCCTAGTCCAATTCGGACCCAAGGAGGAGGGAGCGCGCGGCCTGCCCTGGCCGCCCCTCTCTCTCTCCACTAAGTCCCATCGAGGCCCATTAGTTCCCCCGGGAGTTCCGATAACCCTCCGGCACTCCGGTTTTACCCAAAACTTCTCCGGAATACTTCCGGTGTCGGAATATAGCCGTCCAATATATCAATCTTTATGTCTCGACCATTTTGAGACTCCTCGTCATGTCCATGATCTCATCCGGCACTCCGAACTATCTTCGGTACATCAAATCACATAAACTCATAATACCAATCGTCATCGAACGTTAAGCGTGCGGACCCTACGGGTTCGAGAAGTATGTAGACATGACCGAGACACGTCTCCGGTCAATAACCAATAGCGGAACCTGGATGCTCATATTGGTTCCTACATATTCTATGAAGATCTTTATCGGTCAAACCGCATAACAACATACATTGTTCCCTTTGTCATTGGTATTTTACTTGCCCGAGATTCGATCGTCGGTATCATCATACCTAGTTCAATCTCGTTACCGGCAAGTCTCTTTACTCGTTCCGTAATACTTCATCAGCAAAATAACATAAAAGGAACAAGCTTGGACGATACAAAACAGGAACTGAAATACACTACATTTCCAAAAGGATACTAACACTAAAGTCTGACGTGTTCTTCGCAGCAGATAATTTTGATTATTTCTTCTAAATCATACTTACTATGTTCTGAATTGTACTAAACTGAAGTATACTTATTAAATCTGGACTAACTACCCTCTTCTAATACATCATCAACCAGGAAATAGTTTCAGAATAACCAAATAAGATCATGCTTAGCAGTTTTATTAGTCACATCGGACACAAATTTCAAATTGTCTTCCAAGAAATTGCATCATATTGGTACATCTATGCCTCATGGTCAACTGTGTCGCTAATGGTCTAATACATTACACTTTACCTAGAAACTTGAGAACATCGGAGCAAATATTTTTAACGAGCTTGAACTTCAGACATAATTATCTTGACAAACAACTATCCAACTGTACCACCCTGCACAGAAGAGAAAAAGGCATCACAAATAATTTGGGAACAATTCCTACAAGCCTAGCACCAAGAGCAAAGATATGTGTATGACATAATGAGTAGAATTCTATTCTTTCTGAATATAAAGACAAAGTCACAAAGATGACTACGTTTTTCATTGCCATGTGAAGAATCAATAATGCTATCATAATTAACTCAAAAGCATCACCGCCATGTAAAATAGAGTCTTATGTACGATAGAAAATAGAGACTTATGTATGATACTATCCAAGAGCGTAATTGGTGGACAAACAAGTGACCAACTATGTTCTAGTTGCTAGCCCTTAAGTTGTCTTAAGATGTAAGAGAAGTAGTGGAAAACTGAAATGGAAAACCCACAACATTTTGCCGTCCAAAATGTAAAGGGCTGATTTGAGAGGCCAACCAAAAAGAAACATAAGAAAGTCTAGAACAAAAGATAGCAATCTCATAACCTGATATGCCTCAAGAGTATCATTGTCATGTAAAAATGAAACATGATTGAAACTTTTTCCTGTCAGAAACTTTGCCCATACTTGCAGCAAAGTCCACACATCAATGATCAACAAAGCAGTGTGCATTTCTTTGGTCTTGAACAATCAGAACTACAAAAGCACGGACAAAAAATGTCAGAGGGATAACAGAGAGGAGGATGATAACTGCTCAAAGAAAAATGACAGGCAGTACACACAGATCGTTTCTAAACCAACCATCGCCACATGTGGCCTCCAAGCTCCAATTCCTTTCCGTCGTCGTGAACCCCCTGGTACACATGTGCATCAATTATTTAAATAGAAGGACTATTTTCTCATTTATTGATTCCGTGTATGTAGAAAGAGAATTACAAAAAGAAATGTGTGTCTGTGCTATGCATTCATATTGCTGCCCAAAACCCACAAAGCATGCCTACGTAAACAGGAACTTAGCGGATCATTGAGGACACTATGTAAACTGGAACTTAGCTTCGATTATTGAGACACTGGTCAAAATCAAAAGTGATATTGTGTAATATCGAATCAGATAAGCAGGTGGTTAGCAGACATCACAATTCAACTTCCACCCCCCCCCCCCCATACACACCTAAAGATAACCCAAAAGGGAGGAGTACTAAATTGAAACTTTGTTAACTGAACTATTTTGACAAGAACATAATTATTATCACATAGGCTACGTATGACACATGATCGTCAGGCATGCTCAAGGCAATCGGAACTGGCAATACATATGGGCTTGTACCTTGATGGAGGTCATGTGAGTTCCCCAGACTGGTCGGCGGCTATGGGTTCATCGTTGGGACTGGATCGAGATGCAGGACCGCGTGCTGGCAGCAGCAGCAGGCGAGGAGGGTGGGTGGCCTGGCGATTGGAAACCATGGGATGGGTGGGGGCGGCCGCGAGGATCAGTAGCAGGGGTCCTCCGGTGGCATGCTCGGGTGGGGCCGCAACGCCTCAGCCTCCGGCGGCGTCGGCAGCTAGCGAGGAGGCAGACGGATCCCACATTGGTGCGTGAAATTCTGATCGCCAGGGAGGCGTCGGCGTCGGGCGGTGCAAGAGAGGCCCAGGGGAGCGCGCGTAGGTGGCGAGGGCCTGGGAGGCAGCGGGGATGGCGGGGAGTGCGATGGGTGGTGGAGGCGTGGGGAGGTTTTTTTTGGAGGCGCTAGAGATCGTGCGACAGTGCGAGGTGTTCTCTTCAGCAGCGATGGCAGGAGTTATTTTGGAGTAATTATTAGTGGTAACGTGGGTGCGGCCTGTGGAAAATGCCAACCATGTTTTAGTGCTAAACATTGGAGCCGCCTGGATCGTTGGATCAAGCAGTTGGAATGGATGATATGAATTGGCTCTCCGCCCTTTTGTGCTTTTATAAGGGTAGTAGATGATGTTATAGAGGAATTTAGGGACTTGACACTTGTAGAATCTAATGGCAGGAATATTCTAATTGAGCACTTGAGACTGATTAATGAGCAGCAGAGAATCTACTAGAAGCAGAGCTACCATCAGAAACATTAAAATGGGAGAGGCTAATACTAAATATTTCTAAGCTAAAGCAACCATCAAGCACAAATACAACCACACTGCTATGTTGAAAGATGAGGATGATCATGAACACTATGAGCACCAAGCCAAAGCTGCTACCTTATTCAGGGCTTTCAAAAGAAGAATATGGGCACAACTACTAAATTTGAGAACCCTCTGCTGTTACACACTCTACTTTCTCAACAAGCAGATCTATCTGAACTAGAAACACCTTTCTTCAAAGAGGAAATTGAGTAATACAAGTTTTATTTTGCGTAAAAAAGACTAGTAGAGTTAAATGGATGGTTCAGTTTTTTTAACTCCACGGAATTTCTATTGGGTACAAAATATATAGAATTTTCTTTTTTGCTTCCAGTGGCGGTTTAATCTGAGCCATTGAACTCTCCATCGGACCGTCGACGGACGGCGCAGTTGATCAGCCCCGCCCCTAGTGTATCCCCAGCCACCCAAACCCCATCATCAAACCGGCGCCAAGAAAACCAGACACCATCCGGCGACGCCATGAAGCACCTCCTCCTCCCCTCCCCGCTCCCTCTCCTCCTCCACGGCCCCGCCTCCAAGCCCCTCCTCCTCCACGTCCGCCAGCGCCACCGCCACGCCCTGAACGCCGCACCCGATGGCAACTCCGACGACACCTCCACGGCCGCGCCCGAGCCGCCTCCAACGAACACCCAGCCCAGCCCGCCACCATCCACACCTCCGTCCACCAACTCCGGCACCACCAGCGTCAAGACCCGCCTCCGGTCCAGGAACCAGGCCCGCCGCGTCCAGGAGCCGTACCTGCCCCCGGTGGAGGTGAAGATGATGCGGGGCAAGGGCAAGGCGAACGCTTCCGCGGCGCCAAGGAGGGAGAAGGAGAAGCGGAAGAAGACGTGGGACGAGATGAGCCTCGGCGAGAAGGCCTATGAGCTGTACGTCGGGGAGAAGGGCGCCCTCTTCTGGCTCAACAAGTTCGCCTACGCCTCCATCTTCATCATGGCCGGCGCCTGGATCCTGTTCCGCTTCGTCGGGCCCGCCACCGGGCTCTACCAGCTCGACGCGCCACCGCTGGCGCCCACGGACGTCCTGCGCGGCTCCTAGTGAGAGCGAGTGCCTAGGTTTCTTGATAGATAGCGCGGCGGGTAAGATAATAGATGGGTGGCCGGAAAAGAAGATTGATGAACAATTGTTGGTTACAATGGCTTCGATGAACTGCTCTTATGTTATTACTACGAAATTATCGTAGATGGATGCATATATTTGCCTGGGTAATTTTTTGAGCTAAAGTTTTCACCATAAATTCCTGAACAATTTCACACCATGGAACTCTGTTTCGTTTTGTTGTCATGTAAAATTCGATGTTAATGGACTCCGATAACTAAACTGATGCAACAATTTTTAATTCAAGACCATGATGTCAACAACAGATTAGCAAGCAAACAAAATTCCTAAGAAACTCCTCATCATAACACACATGTACACACTCTGAACTTCTCCATGACACAACAACACGGTTATCTCCCTACTGAGTAGCTAGTGACTGATCAGTTCATCGATGAGTTCGGCAATTCAGATGGACCACGAGTTGATCTACACAAACAGTCAGCTAGCAGTTAACAGGTTAGGATTCAGCAATCGATGAACCGATCAGGACGACAAGGACTGCGCGACGGAGGAAGTGGTGAGGAGGCCGGAGAGGAGGCCGACGATGAGGGCGCTGTTGTACGTGGTGGCCTCGTTCTGCATCACATTCTGCCGCTCGTCCACGAACGAGTCGTTCTTGAAGGGCCCCCCGACGAGCGCCCCCGTGGCCACGTTCGGGTTGGGGTCCGGCGACTCGAGCCACTTCTGGCCGCCGCAGCCCGTGTTGACGTCCGCCGGGATGGACGCGCCGCGGTGGTGCACCCGCTGCGGGTAGCCGTCGCCGTACCCGACCAGGTAGCTCAGCTTCATCGGGTTGTCCCCCAGCACGTAGTCCGCCTGACATTGCCAAAACATACATCGATCGCATTTGAGGTTCTGACAAAGTGACAATCTGACTGAAGAAGTGGAAGACAACCATTTCTCTGAACAGAGTACTGGTGTTACCTGAGACTGTGCGAACTTGCGCAGGTCGGCCGGCGAGAAGCTCTGCCCGCTGCAGGTGAGCTCCGTCTTCCCCGAGGTGAGCATGTAGTCGCCGTAAACGGCGGCGAGGAAGGCGGAGGCCACGGGGTGCTGGAGCGAGTTCCACTCGGCCACATACAGCAACCCACCTTCCGTTCTGAACGCGGCGGTTTCAGAGTCCGGCAGGAGGATGCACATGACGGCGTCGGCGGTCTGCTTGTACGACTCCAGGCCGCCGTTCTCCTCGGCGACGCCGGCCCCCTGCGACGCGAAGAAGCTCACCCTCGACAAGAGGACCTGGGTGCCCGGGCGCTTGTCGTCCCAGCTGAAGTACCGGGGGTTGCCGAGATCTGCGAAGTCCTCGCCGTTCTTGCCGGTGGCGTAGGCGAGGTAGCTGCCGTTGCCGGTGGCGTGGAAGAGCCAGCCGCTCGCCCACAGGAGCTCGTCCTGGTACGTGGTGGAGTTGTAGTACTTGGCGAGCTCCGGGAAGGTGCGCGTGTAGGCGGCCCTGTGCCGGTCCGCGAAGGAGAAGAGCTGCTCCGCGTGGCCCAGGAGGGACGACGAGTAGGAAGCGTCGATGGGCTTGTAGACCAGAGATGCTGCGGCCATCGCTGCCGCCGTCTCGGCCGCCACGTCGCTGCCCGGGGACTTGGCGGTGATCTTGGTCAGCGGCCGCTTCTCCGACATGGTCTCCGGCCGCTCCCAGCACTTGTGGTCCGCTTCAGGGTCGCCTACCTGGTCGATGATCACAACAAGTCAACAACACATGTGTATATCCCTCTTCAGAATCGGTTCTTCTGAAACTCAAATATGCATTCTGCAAGATTTCTCTCATCCACGTCAGTCCTAAACTATTTTGCACGACGGTCCAGTTCGAAAGGAACGCATTTTTGTCAGCTTAATTAATGAGCTTTTGAAACATAATATATTTGTAGGGCTTAAGCTCACTGCATAACATCAATTGGTCCTATGGTCTAGTGGTTAGGACATTGGACTCTGAATCCAGTAACCCGAGTTCAAGTCTCGGTAGGACCTTTTTTTTTTTTGCTTGGCTTTTTGTATCTTACTCTTTTCTGTCTTGTGTTTTTTTGTTTGGTTTCTGTATCTTACTCTTTTCCATCTGAAAATTAAGAACTTCGAAATGATATGGTCAGAGAAACAACTACTTTTATCAGAGAAACAACTACTTTTTTCTGTTTAAATATCAACAACTTCAAAATCATATATATCAAGAACTTCAAAATCATATGGTCAGAGAAACAACAACAACAAAAAAAGAGTTCGCTGAATCTGATTATCCAAGAAGATGTGCGATAACCTGAAATCCATCTCTTCTAAATTTTCTTTTCCGTCTAAAAATTAAGAATTTTAAAATGATATGGTTAGAGAAACAACTAAAATCAAGAGCTTCAAAATGATGTGGTCAGAGAAACAACAAAAAAAGAGTTCGCTGAATCTGATTATCAAGAAGATGTGCGGTAGCCTGAATTCCATCTCTTCTAAATTTTCTTTTCCCGTCTAAAAATTAAGAACTTTAAAATGATATGGTCAGAGAAACAACTACTTTTTCTGTCTAAAAATCAAGAGCTTCAAAATGATGTGGTCAGAGAAACAACAACAAAAAAAGAGTCCCCTGAATCTAATTATCCAAGAAGATGTGCGGTAGCCTGAATTCCATCTCTTCTAAATTCTGGTGGAGGGCAGCCGATAGCGAGCAGAAAGTTCATTGTATGGCCTTGGATTAAATCTGTAGAAGGAAGTGAGGTGGGGAATGGGTTTCGGAGATTTCAAGATATTTAATCAAGCCCTGCTCCCTAAACAAGTTTGACGTATTCTGATGGTTTCTAGTTCACTTTGTGCAAGAGTTCTTAAGGCTCACTATTTTGAGGACATGGACACGCGGCCGATGTCCCAAACAAGATGAAGATACGTGTGTAGTGAATGATTTGGAATAGTTTAGCTGTAGGAATTGAACTAAGGCGCATGATTAAACCGGGGACATTTTGTGTCACGTGTGGCAGAGAAGATGCCATTGTGCATCAATTCTGGGGCTGTCCGCATTCTGTTCATTTTTGGAAAGTGCTACGTGATGAGGTTGTGACGCCAGAGCATCCACAATGTGCAGTTTTGCTGCCTCTATAGTTCCTCTATGCCTTTGGAGGTTGCCTCCATACATTGCATGGAGGTGCCTCTAACAAAAATCCTTAGCATCGGCTCCAATCTTTTGTTTCAATTAAAGTATTCATTTGTCCCTATATGTCATCCCTTTTGTTCAACCTCCCAACTGAAAAGTGAATCACTAACAACTTGATTATTGTTTTTGTGGGACCGATATAGAGGCTGCACTAAAATACCATACATTGCATCGTTTTGGCTAACCTTAGAGGCAGCAATGTCGACCCCAGCTTAGAGGCAATGTTATCTCCAACCACTGTTGGTGCCCTTAGCTTGCCTGCTGAAGAACATGGAGACAGTCGAGTGCATGCGTGCATGGACACGCGGCCGATGTCCCAAACAAGATGAAGATACGTGTGTAGTGAATGATTTGGAATAGTTTAGCTGTAGGAATTGAACTAAGGCGCATGATTAAACCGGGGACATTTTGTGTCACGTGTGGCAGAGAAGATGCCATTGTGCATCAATTCTGGGGCTGTCTGCATTCTGTTCATTTTTGGAAACTGCTACGTGATGAGGTTGTGGCGCCAGAGCATCCACAATGTGCAGTTTTGCTGCCTCTATAGTTCCTCTATGCCTTTGGAGGTTGCCTCTATACATTGCATGGAGGTGCCTCTAACAAAAATCCTTAGCATCGACTCCAATCTTTTGTTTCAATTAAAGTATTCATCTGTCCCTATATGTCATCCCTTTTGTTCAACCTCCCAACTGAAAAGTGAATCACTAACAACTTGATTATTGTTTTTGTGGGACCGATATATAGGCTGCACTAAAATACCATACATTGCATCGTTTTGGCTAACCTTAGAGGCAGCAATGTCGACCCCAGCTTAGAGGCAATGTTATCTCCAACCACTATTGGTGCCCTTAGCTTGCCTGCTGAAGAACATGGAGACAGTTGAGTGCATGCGTGCATGGATAATGGAATGGCCGGGAAGAGAGAGATCGGAAGAGAAGAAGATGGTAATTCGGGCCTGGTATGAACTCTGGCTAGCTAGAAACAATGTAAGGGACGGAAACATATTGAAGACCTCTTGTGCATCAAGGACAGAGTGGTTCGGCTAGCTGGGAAGTGGAGCTTGCTCAGGGATGTGGCGGTCATGCAGCCGAAATGCTGGAGAAGACCAGAGGAGGGGTGTCTCAAGATCAACTCCGACGGCGCCCTAGCTAAACATCAAGGTTCTAGTGGGGGAGGTGTTGTCCTTTGGGACAACCATGGCAACTTCATAGCTGGGGCTTGCCATTTTTTTTTTTCACTCACCGCCGATTCAAAAACGGTGGAGCTGCTTGCATATCGCAGGTCCATCCACTCGGTGCAAGAACTCAACATCTAAAAGGTGATTCTCAAGACAGATTGACAAGAGGCGGTTCGAAAGATTAGAAGCAAGAAAAAGGATCTTTCAGCTAATGGGCAACTTGTTGAAGAGACTGAGGTTTTGCTTACAAAGTTTCAGGAGTTTAGAATTGATTGGGTGCGACGTTCGGCAAATAAAGTCACACACTCCCTACCTAAAGAAGGTTACCGTAATGCGTTATGTAAAATCTGACTCCATGTGCCTCCGTAGTGTGTGAGATTGGAGATCACCACTGAGTAGGCTATGAACTATGAACAGATAGGTAAATTTTGCCACTGGAAAAGCACATCAAATGGTCCTATGGTCTAGTGGTTAGGACATTGGACTCTGAATCCAGTAACCCGAGTTCAAGTCTCGGTAGGACCTTTTTTTTTTGGTGGCTTTTAATTGTTTTTCTTTCTTTCAAAAAATGTGTCTTGGTTTTTTGCGTCTATAGAAATCAAGAACTTCAAAATGTTCTGGTCAAAGAAACAAAAAAAATACTTTTTTTTGCATGATCACCTGGATGTAGAGGACGTCGTCGGCGGGGTGCGCATTGACGAGGTAGTCCATGATCCAGCGCAGCGCGTCGAGGGCGGAGTCCCGCTGCTTGGCGGCCTCCATGGCGCCGCCGTACTCGAGGACGGACCACGACAGCATGGTGGCCGTGAACGCCAGCGGGAAGCCGAACTTGATGTGGTCGCCGGCGTCGTACATCCCCCGGGAAAGGTCCAGCCCGGCCTCCTGCCCGTCGTCCACCGCCGAGTCCCCCCTCCACGGGATCTCGTTCTTCACCAGCTTCCCGGCTGAACCACCGATCGAACAACAGAAGAACAGCAAAAAAAATTCCGATTCAGATGCCACGCGGATTGCGAAGGATAATGCGTGCGTGTCGTGCGTGCGTACATTTCTGGACCTGGAAGAACTGCAGCGCGACGGCGAGGGCCTCGGCGTACTTGTGGTCGACGGAGCCGGGGACGGGGACGGGGCGGTCGCCGCCGCCGCCGCCGTTCCTGTTGCGGACGAACACGACGGCGGCCACGATGCCGAGCGCGACGAGCAGCAGCAACAGGACGCAGCAGCAGCACCGCACGCAGCGCGCCATTGCTGAATGGCCGCGCGGTGGCTCCTAGTTCCTGATCAGCAGCCCCGATCGACCCCGCGAAATTGTCGATCGATCTCCCGGCCGGCCGATCGGTTGCATCGACGAAGCAGAAGGGATTAAGACCACACGAGGAACTGCACGCGTCGCCAACTGATTAGGCGCGACGTCGGTCGAGGTAACCGACCGACAGCGCGCGCGGGCGGGCGGGCGGGCAGACGTGCCGGCGGCGACGGGAAGAAGGAGAGACGCGCGTGGGCGCGTGGGTGGGGAGTTAGAGGTTGGCCATTACCGTCTCCCCATGATCGGTTGCTGACAAGTGACACGTATGATCGATCCCTTCTTGCGGTTGCAGTTAGATGCTGGCAGGGTTCAAGATTTCAACCAAGTTTGACTGCTCTAAACAAGACAAGTTTCTGCTGGGTACTGAAATATTTGTTACCCCTAGGTTTGGTTAAAATCTAGGGAATTTTGATACATCGAGACATGCTTTAAAAAAATCGAGCTTGAACGAATTTCTAAACTATCAAAAAATTGGATATTTTGGTGAGGCCTGGAATTTCCGCGATACCAAAATTTAAAACCAAGAATTGGTCTAAGAAATTGGATGATGCACTTTGGGCCTATAGAACAACTTATAAAAATCCTATGGGTATGTCTCCGTATAAGATGGTTTATGAAAAAGCTTGTCATTTACCTCTTGAGTTAGAACATAAAACATACTGGGTGATAAAAGAACTCAACTATGACTTTAAACTTACCGCAGAAAAGAGGTTATTTTATATTAGCTCACTAGATGAATGGAGAACCCAAGCTTATGAAAATGCCAAATTGTTTAAAAAAGAGTTAAAAGATGACATGATAAAAGAATCCAAAAACGGAAATTCAAAGTTGGAGAACATGTTCTTTTGCACAACTCTCGTTTTAGATTCTTTGCAGGAAAACTTCTCTGTAAATAGGAAGGACCGTATGTTATTGAAGATGTTTATCGCTCTGGAGCTGTCAAAATAAATAATGCTGAAGGTACTAACCCGAAGGTGGTCAATGGGCAAAGAATTAAACATTATATTTCAGGTACACCTATTAATGTTGAAAGCAATATTGTCCAAACCATGACACATGAGGAACACATAAAAGAAACATTTCGGAACACTCCAGAATAACTGGAAAAAAAGGAGGTATGTGATACGGTAAGTAAACGGACTCCGAAAAATCCGCAAAAATATTTTCTGTCAGTTTTTGAATACTACAAGAATTAGTAAAATAAGAAACAACCAGGAAGGCAACCCTGGTGGGCACAAGACACCAGGGCTCCATTTTCCCCCGTTTGCTTGTTTTCCAAGATAAAAACTCTTTATATACCCCCCGAACGTATTAACCACCGTATCACGGAGAAATCTTCTGTTCTTCTTTCTTGCTGTTCTGGCAGATCTGAAAATATGTTGTCTCAAGACTCGGAGGGTGAGAGCTCTGTTGCTAATTTTATTGCAAACCCCGAGGTTTACGGAGATGTGGAACATTATGGTTGGACCAAGGAGGAAGAAGAAGACTATGATCCGAAAGAAAAAGAAGAGACAAGCTCAGATGAGGATGAAATTCCATTGCCTCAACCTCGGGACATGCACGTGGAATTCAAGAAGTCAAGTCTCCCCAATAAAGCAAAGAAACCTAAGATCCAGTTTATCCCTTTTCGTCTCTTACAGGAAAACAAGCAGGAGTTATGCAAAAAGATATTAAAGTTTGAGCAAGAGATCGATGATTTGAAGGAGGAAAATTCTATCCTCAAGCGTAAGCTGGGGAAGAAGAATACTCATACTACCTCATCACCATCACCGCCACCTTCTTCATTGCCAAAAGAGACTTGAGTTCATGGTATGCGCACTCCCCTTAGCTTGTGCCAAGCTTGAGGGAGGCGTCCCGGTATTGTATCACCATCACTATCTTTGCTTTCATCTATTTTAGTTCGATCTTTGGTTATGTTTTGATTTAGTTGAATAAAAGTTTAGTTACATCCTTTCTTTTCGAGGGTTTGCTTAGTGATCTATCTATCGATGTAATCGTGTGCGAGATATATAATAAAGAGTAGTTTGAGTTTTGTTTCTTTACTTTAATGTTTCAGTGAAAAGAAAGGAAAATAAATGAAAAGATCATATGTTAATCTTATGGTAAGTAATGGCATCACATAAGGAAAAGTATAAGTGGTAAAATTTATTGGAGATTGACAAACATAGCATTGGTCAATGATGCAATTCATGAATGAATTAAGAAGGGAAGAGAAGATTCACATGCAAATACACTATCTTGGACATCTTTTATGATTGTAAGCCCCCATTAAATATTTTGTGACAAAATAGTTGAGGTTGGACAAGGAAGACAACATAATGGTTTATGTTTGTTCATATTCACATAGAAGTTATATTGTCATATATCCTTTAACATGTGGTGCTTGCTCAATATCTTTTCTGGCCAAAAATTCTGCACTAAGTAGAGATACTACTTGTGAATCCAAAAACCCTTAACCCAAATCTTATTTTGAGAGTCCACCATACCTACCTATGGATTGAGTAAGATCCTTCAAGTAAGCTGTCATCGGTGCAATAAGGCAATAAAAATTGCTTCTAAAAGTGTTGGATCATTTAGTGCAAGAGAACATTGAGCATTGTACGAACTTGTGATGGCAAAGAATAAAAGCGACATACTACATAATAAAGGTTGCTATCATAAGGGGCAATATAACGTGATGTTCTTTTGCATTAAGGGATTTGACATACAAACAAATAAGCGCATGACAACCTTTGCTTCCCTCTGCGAAGGGCCTATATTTTACTTTTATGCATTTACTTTTATTTAAGAGTCAAAAGTTTTCTTCCCTACTCCTTTTTATTTTCTCTTTTTGCAAGCATCATGTGGTGAGGAAAGATCTAGGAACATATATCCAGTTGGATATGAGTAGGTATGAGCTATTATTGTTGACATCACGCTTGAGGTGAATACATTGGGAGGCGAAACTATAAGCCCCTATATTTCTATGTGTCCAGTTGAAAGTTTTTTGCTCATGGGTATGCTGTGAGTGTTAGCAATCATAGAAGATTAAATGATGGTTGAGTATGTGGACTTGCCTAAAGGCTCCGATACATGACCCTTCCTGAAAATATGATGAATTGTAGTTGCAAAGTTGACTGAGAACATAGTTTGTTGGTTTTCAATAAGGTTTATGCTTTATACTTCAATATTGTGATGAATTGTTACTTGTTCATGAGAAGTTATATGATAAAAGTTGTTTGATAAAGTTTATGTTAAAGTTCTTTGCTGTCATAATAATATGCATGATGCTTCTATGTCTGTATTTTGTTTTTATCGACACCTCTCTCTCTAAGCATGTGGACATGTTTTTCGATTTTGGTTTTCGTTTGAGGACAAGCGAGATCTAAGCTTGGGGGAGTTGATATGTCCATTTTGCATCATGTTTTCATACTGTTATTTATAATGGTTTTATGCATAATAGTACTTTTGGGATTAATTGTAATGGCTTTTGCTCATAATATGCAAGGTTTACACAAAGTGGGAGAATGCCGGCAGCTGGAATTCTGGACCTGAAAAAGCTACGTCGGAGTTACCTATTCTGCACATATCCAAATGAGCTGAAAATTTAGGGAGATTTTTTTTGCAATATATGAAGTGAAGGAAATATGCCCTAGAGGCAATAATAAAGTTATTATTTATTTCCTTATTTCATGATAAATGTTTATCATTCATGCTAGAATTGTATTAACCGGAAACATGATACATGTGTGAATGCATAGACAAACAAGATGTCACTAGTATGCCTCTACTAGACTAGCTTGTTAATCAAAGATGGTTATGTTTCCTGACCATGAACAAGGAGTTGTTATTTGATTAACAAGGTCACATCATTAGTAGAATGATCTGATTGACATGACCCATTCCATTAGCTTAGCACACGATCGTTTAGTATGTTGCTACTGCTTTTATCCATGACATATACATGTTCCTGTAACTATGAGATTATGCAACTCCCGTTTACCGGAGGAACACTTTGGGTGCTACCAAACGTCACAACGTAACTGGGTGATTTAAAGGAGTACTACAGGTGTCTCCAAAGATAGATGTTGGGTTGGCGTATTTCGAGATTAGGTTTTGTCACTCCGATTGTCGGAGAGGTATCTCTGGGCCCTCTCGGTAATACACATCACTGAAGCCTTGCAAGCATTACAACTAATGAGTTAGCTGTGAGATGATGTATTACGGAACGAGTAAAGAGACTTGCCAAGAATGAGATTGAACTAGGTATTGGATACCGACGATCGAATCTCGGCAAGTAACATACCGATGACAAAGGGAACAACGATATGTTGTTATGCGGTCGACCGATAAAGATCTTCGTAGAATATGTAGGAGCCAATATGGGCATCCAGGTCCCGCTATTGGTTATTGACCGGAGGCGTGTCTCGGTCATGTCTACATTGTTCTCGAACCGTAGGGTCCGCACGCTTAAGGTTTCGATGATGTTATATTATGAGTTTATGTATTTTGATGTACCGAAGAAGTTCGAGTCCGGATGTGATCACGGACATGACGAGGAGTCTCAAATGGTCGAGACATAAAGATTGATATATTGGAAGCCTATATTTGAGTCCGAATGGTTCCGTGAAATCGGATTTTACCGGAACACCGGGGTTACCGAACCCTCCGGGGTTAATGGGCCTTAGTGGGCCATGAGGGAAAGGAAGAGGGCCGGCCAGGGGCAGGCCGCGCCCCCCCCCTAGTCCGAATAGGACAAGGAGGCGGCGCCCCTTTCCTCTTTCCTCCCCCAATCCTACTCCAACTAGGAAGGGGGGAGTCCTACTCGGTGGGAGTAGGACTCCTCCGCCCCCTCCCTTGGGTCGGCCACACTCCCCCTCCCTCCTTTATATACGGGGCAGGGGTGTTGGGGAACGTAGTAATTTCAAAAATTTCCTACGCACACGCAAGATCATGGTGATGCATAACAACGAGAGGGAAGAGTGTTGTCTACGTGCCCTCGTGAGACCGGCGAAGCGATCACAACGTAGAGGAAGCGATCGTCGTTCTCCTCGCGATCCGACCGATCCGGCGCCGTTACTCGACGCCCCGAGTTCTTGACACACGTACAGCTCGATGGCGTCCCTCGTACTCGATCCAGCCGAGTGTCGAGGGAGAGTTCGTCGACGACGGCGTGGTGGCGATCTTGATGTTCTACGGCGCAGAGCTTCGCCTAAGCTTCACGACGATATGACCGAGGTGGAATATGGTGGAGGGGCACCACACACGGCTAAGGAACGATCTGTAGATCAAACTTGTGTGTTCATGGGTGCCCCCCGCCTCAGTATATAAAGGAGGGAGGGAGGAGGAGGCCGCCCTCTCTATGGCGCGCCATGGGGAGTCCTACTCCCACCGGGAGTAGGATTCCCCCTTTCCTAGTCCAACTAGTAGTCCTTCCATGTATTAGGAGCAGGAGAGAAGGAAAGGAAAAAGAGAAGGAGAAGGAAGGAAGGGTGCGCCCCCCCTCCCTAGTCCAATTCGGACTAGACCAAGGGGAGGGCGGCGGCCACCCTTTTGGCCCTTTTTCTCCTTTCCCGTATGGCCCATTAAGGCCCAATACGAATTCCCGTAACTCTCCGGTACTCCGAAAAATACCCGAATCACTAGGAACCTTTCCAAACTCCGAATATAGTCGTCCAATATATCGATCTTTACGTCTCGACCATTTCGAGACTCCTCGTCATGTCCCCGATCTCATCCGGGACTCCGAACTCCTTCGGTACATCAAAACTCATAAACTCATAATATAACATCATCGAAACCTTAAGCGTCATGGACCCTACGGTTCGAGAACAATGTAGACATGACCGAGACACGTCTCTGGTCAATAACCAATAGCGGGACCTGGATGCCCATATTGGTTCCTACATATTCTACGAAGATCTTTATCGGTTAGACCGCATAACAACATACGTCGTTCTCTTTGTCATCGGTATGTTACTTGCCCGAGATTCGATCGTCGGTATCCAATACCTAGTTCAATCTCGTTACGCAAGTCTCTTTACTCGTTCGTAATACATCATCTCACAGCTAACTCATTAGTTGTAATGCTTGCAAGGCTTAAGTGATGTGTATTACCGAGAGGGCCCAGAGATACCTCTCCGACTATCGGAGTGACAAAACCTAATCTCGAAATACGCCAACCCAACATCTGCCTTTGGAGACACCTATAGTACTCCTTTATAATCACCCAGTTATGTTGTGACGTTTCGTAGTACCCAAAGTGTTCCTCCGGTAAACAGGAGTTGCATAATCTCATAGTTATAGGAACATGTATAAGTCATGGATAAAAGCAGTAGCAACATACTAAACGATCGTGTGCTAAGCTAATTGAATGGGTCATGTCAATCAGATCATTCAACTAATGATGTGACCTTGTTAATCAAATAACAACTCCTTGTTCATGGTTAGGAAACATAACCATCTTTGATTAACAAGCTAGTCTAGTAGAGGCATACTAGTGATACTCTGTTTGTCTATGTATTCACACATGTATTATGTTTCCGGTTAATACAATTCTAGCATGAATAATAAACATTTATCATGATATAAGGAAATAAATAATAACTTTATTATTGCCTCTAGGGCATATTTCCTTCAGTCTCCCACTTGCACTAGAGTCAATAATCTAGATCACATCACCATGTGATTAACATCGATAATTCACATCATCATGTGATTAACACCCATAGTTCACATCGCCATGTGACCAGCACCCAAAGGGTTTACTAGATTCAGTAATCTAGTTCACATTGCTATGTGATTAATACTAAAGTGTGATCATGTTTTGCTTGTGAGAGAATCTTAGTCAACGGGTCTTTCACATTTAGATCCGTTATGTATTTTGCAATTTTTCTATGTCTACAATGCTCTGCACGAAGCTACTCTAGCTAATTGCTCCCACTTTCAATATGTATCTAGATCGAGACTTAGAGTCATCGGATCGGTGTCAAAACTTGCATCGACGTAACCCTTCGACGAACCTTTTGTCACTTCCATAATCGAGAAACATATCCTTATTCCACTAAGGATAATTTTGACCGCTGTCCGATGATCTACTCCTAGATCACTATTGTACTCCTTGCCAAACTCGGTCAGGGGTATACAATAGATCTGGTACACACATGGCATACTTTATAGAACCTATGGCCAAGGCATAGGGAATGACTTTCTTTCTCTTTCTATCTTCTGCCGTGGTCGGGTTTTGAGTCTTACTCAATTTCACACCTTGTAACACAGGCAAGAACTCTTTCTTTGATCTGTTCCATTTTGAACTACTTCAAAATCTTGTCAAGGTATGTACTCATTGAAAAAACTTATCAAGCATCTTGATCTATCTCTATAGATCTTGATGCTCAATGTAAGCAGCTTCACCGAGGTCTTTCTTTGAAAAACTTCTTTCAAACACTCCTTTATGCTTTGCGAATAATTCTACATTATTTCCGATCTACAATATGTCATTCACATATACTTATCGAAATGTTGTAGTGCTCCCACTCACTTTCTAGTAAATACAGGCTTCACCATAAGTCTGTACAAAACTATATGCTTTGATCAACTCATCAAAGCGTATATTCCAACTCGAGATGCTTGCATCAGTCCATAGATGGATCATTGGAGCTTGCACACTTTGTTAGCTCCTTTGGATCGAAAAAACCTTCTGGTTGCATCATATACAACTCTTCCTCCGAAAAACCATTTAGGAATGCAGTTTTACATCCATTTGCCAAATTTCATAAATTGTGGCAATTGCTAACATGATTCGGACAGACTTAAGCATCGCTACTGATTGAGAAAATCTCATTGTAGTCAACATCTTGAACTTTGTCGAAAACCTTTTTGCAACAAGTCGAGCTTTGTAGACAGTAACACTACTATCAACGTCCGTCTTCCTCTTGAAGATCCATTTATTTTCTATGGTTTGCCGATCATCGGGCAAATCCATCAAAGTCCATACTTTGTTCTCATACATGGATCATATCTCAGATTTCATGGCCTCAAGCCATTTTGCGGAATCTGGGCTCACCATCGCTTCTTCATAGTTTGTAGGTTCATCATGATCTAGTAGCATGATTTCCAGAACAGGATTACCGTACCACTCTGGTGCGGATCTTACTCTGGCTGATCTACGAGGTTCTGTAGTATCTTGATCTGAAGTTTCATGATCATCATCATCAACTTCCTCACTATTTGGTGTAGATATCTCAGAAACCGGTTTCTGCGACAAACTACCTTCAAGTAAGGGAGAAGGTACAATTACCTCATCAAGTTCTACTTTCCACCCACTCACTTCTTTCGAGAGAAACTCCTTCTCTAGAAAGGATCCATTTTCAGCAACGAAAATCTTGCTTTAGGATCTGTGATAGAAGGTGTACCCAACAGTTTCCTTTGGGTATTCTATGAAGACATATTTCTCCGATTTGGGTTTGAGCTTATTAGGATGAAACCTTTTTCATATAAGCATCACAATCCCAAACTTTAAGAAACGACAACTTTGGTTTCTTGCCAAACCACATTTCATATTGTGTCGTCTCAACGGACTTTAGATGGTGCCCCTTTTTAACGTGAATGCAGCTGTCTCTAATGCATATCCCCAAAACTATAGTGCCAAATCGGTAAGAAACATCAGAGATTATATCCAATAAAGTACGGTTATGACGTTCGGACACACCATTACACTGTGGTGTTCCAGATGGCGTGAGTAGTGAAACTATTTCACATTGTTTTAACTGAAGGCCAAACTCGTAACTCAAATATTTTACCTCTGCGATCATATCGTAGAAACTTTTATTTTCTTGTTACGATGATTCTCTACTTCACTCTGAAATTCTTTGAACTTTTCAAACGTTTCAGACTTATGTTTCATCAAGTAGATATACCCATATCTGCTCAAATCATCTGTGAAGGTCAGAAAATAATGATACTTGTCGCGAGCCTTAATATTCATCGGACCACATACATCAGTATGTATGATTTCCAACAAATCTGTTGCTCGCTCCAATGTTCCGGAGAACGGCGTTTTAGTCATCTTGCCCAAGAGGCATGATTCGCAAGCATCAAGTGATTCATAATCAAGTGATTCCAAAATCCCATCAGCATGGAGTTTCTTCTTGCGCTTTACACCAATATGACTTAAACAGCGATTACCACAAATAAGTTGCACTATCATTATTAACTTTGCATCTTTTGGTTTCAATATTATGAATATGTGTATCACTACGATCAAGATCCAATGAACCATTTTCATTGGGTGTGTAACCATATAAGGTTTTATTCATGTAAACAGAATAACAATTTATTCTATATCTTTAAATGAATAACCGTATCGCAATAAACATGATCGAATCATATTCATGCTCAACGCAAACGCCAAACAACATTTATTTAGGTTCAACACTAATCCCAAAAGTATAGGGAGTGTGCGATGATGATCATATCAATCTTGAAACTACTTTCAACACACATCGTCACTTCACCCTTAACTAGTTTACATTTTATTCGCAACTCCGTTTTGAGTTACTACTCTTAGCAACTGAACCAGTACCAAATACCGAGGGGTTGCTATAAACACTAGTAAAGTACACATAAATAACATGTATATCAAATATACCTTTGTTCACTTTGCCATCTTTCTTATCCGCCAAATACTTGGGGTAGTTCGCTTCCGATGACCAGTCCTTTGCGGTAGAAGCACTTAGTCTCGTGCTTAGGTCTAGACTTGGGCTTCTTCACTTGAGCAACAACTTGCTTGCCGTTCTTCTTGAAGTTCCCTTCCATCCCTTTGCCCTTTTCTTGAAACTAGTGGTTTTGTTAACCATCAACACTTGATGTTCTTTCTTGATTTCTACCTTCATCGATTTCATCATCATGAAAAACTCGGGAATCATTTTTATCATCCCTTGTATACTATAGTTCATCACAAAGTTCTACTAACTTGGTGATGGTGACTAGAGAATTCATCAATCACTATCTTATCTCGGAAGATTAACTCCCACTTGATTCAAGCGATTGTAGTACCCGACAATCTGAGCACATGCTCACTAGTTGAGCAATTCTCCTCCATCTTTTAACTATAGAACTTGTTGGAGACTTCATATCTCTCAACTCGGGTATTTGCTTGAAATATTAACTTCAATTCCTGGAACATCTCATATGGTCCATGATGTTCAAAACATCTTTGAAGTCTCGATTCTAAGCTGTTAAGCATGGTGCACTAAACTATCAAGTAGTCATCATTGAGCTAGCCAAACGTTCATAACGTTTGCATCTGCTCCTGCAATAGGTCTGTCACCTAGCGGTGCATTAAGGACATAATTCTTCTGTGCAGCAATGAGGATAAACCTCCGATCACGGATCGAATCCGCATCATTGCTACCAACATTTTTCAACATAATTTTCTCTAGGAACATATCAAAAACAAACATATGAAAGCAACAACGTGAGATATTGATCTACAACATAATTTGCAAAATACTACCAGGACTAAGTTCATGATAAATTTAAGTTCAATTAATCATATTACTTAAGAACTCCCACTTAGATAGACATCCTCTAATCCTCTAAGTGATCACGTGATCCAAATCAACTAAACCATAACCGATCATCACGTGAGATGGAGTAGTTTTCAATGGTGAACATCTTATGTTGATCATATCTACTATATGATTCACGCTCGACCTTTCGGTCTCCGTGTTCGAGGCCATATCTGCATATGCTAGGCTCGTCAAGTATAACTGAGTATTCTCGTGTGCAAAACTGGCTTGCACCCGTTGTAGATGGACGTAGAGCTTATCACACCCGATCATCACGTGGTGTCTGGGCACGACGAACTTTGGCAACGGTGCATACTCAGGGAGAACACTACTTGATAATTTTTAGTGAGAGATCATCTTAAAATGCTACCGTCAATCAAAGCAAGATAAGATGCATAAAGGATAAACATCACATGCAATCAATATAAGTGATATGATATGGCCATCATCATCTTGTGCTTGTGATCTCCATCTCCGAAGCACCATCGTGATCACCATCGTCACCGGTAGCGACACCTTGATCTCCATCGTAGCATCGTTGTCGTCTCGCCACCTATTGCTTCTCGACTATCGCTCTGCTTAGTGATAAAGTAAAGCAATTACAGAATGCGTTGCATTTCATACAATAAAGCGACAACCATATGGCTCCAGCCGATTGCCGATAACCGGTTACAAAACATGATCATCTCATACAAAATATAGCATCACGTCTTGACCATATCACATCACAACATGCCCTGCAAAAACAAGTTAGGCGTCCTCTACTTTGTTGTTGCAAATTTTACGTGGCTGCTACGGGCTTAAGCAAGAACCAGTCTCACCTCGCATCAAAACCACAGCGATACTTCGTCAAATAGACTCGTTTTAACCTTCTCAAGGACCGGGCGTAGCCTTTCACTCGTTCAACTAAAGTGAGAGAGACAGACACCGCCGGTCACCTTTAAGCAACGAGTGCTCGTGGCGGTGAAACCAGTCTCGCATAAGCGTCACGCGTAATGTCGGTCCGGGCCGCTTCATCTCACAATACCGCTGAACCAAAGTATGACATGCTGGTAGGTAGTATGACTTGTATCGCCCACAACTCACTTGTGTTCTACTCGTGCAAAACATCAAACCATAAAACCTAGGCTCGGATGCCACTGTTGGGGAACGTAGTAATTTCAAAAATTTCCTCGCACATGCAAGATCATGGTGATGCATAGCAACGAGAGGGAAGAGTGTTGTCTACATACCCTCGTGAACCGAAGCGAAGCGATCTGCGTCATGGAAGTAGTCGTCGTTCTCCTCGCGATCCGACCGATCCGGCGCCGTTACTCCGGCGCCCCGAGTTCTTGACACACGTACAGCTCGATGGCGTCCCTCGTACTCTGATCCAGCCGAGTGTCGAGGAGAGTTCCGTCGACCGCGACGGCGTGGTGGCGATCTTGATGTTCTACGGCAGAGAGCTTCGCCTAAGCTTGACGATATGACCGAGGTGGAATATGGTGGAGGGGGGCACCACACACGGCTAAGGAACGATCCGTAGATCAAACTTGTGTGTTCATGGGGTGCTCCCTGCCCCCGTATATAAAGGAGGGAGGGAGGAGGAGGCCGGCCCTCTCTATGGCGCGCCATGGGGAGTCCTACTCCCACCGGAGTAGGATTCCCCTTTCTAGTCCAACTAGTAGTCCTTCCATGTATTAGGAGCAGGAGAGAAGGAAAGGAAAAGAGAAGGAGAAGGAAGGAAGGGTGCGCCCCCCTAGTCAATTCGGACTAGACCAAGGGAGGCGGCGGCCACCCTTTGCCCCTTTTTCTCCTTTCCCGTATGGCCCATTAAGGCCCAATACGAATTCCCGTAACTCTCCGGTACTCGAAAAATACCGAATCACTCGGAACCTTTCCAAACTCGAATATAGTCGTCCAATATATCGATCTTTACGTCTCGACCATTTCGAGACTCCTCGTCATGTCCCCGATCTCATCCGGGACTCCGAACTCCTTCGGTACATCAAAACTCATAAACTCATAATATAAGCATCATCGAAACCTTAAGCGTCACGGACCCTACGGTTCGAGAACAATGTAGACATGACCGAGACACGTCTCCGGTCAATAACCAATAGCGGGACCTGGATGCCCATATTGGTTCCTACATATTCTCGAAGATCTTTAACGGTCGACCGCATAACAACATACGTCGTTCTCTTTGTCATCGGTATGTTACTTGCCGAGATTCGATCGTCGGTATCCAATACCTAGTTCAATCTCGTTACGGCAAGTCTCTTTACTCGTTCCGTAATACATCATCTCACAGCTAACTCATTAGTTGTAATGCTTGCAAGGCTTAAGTGATGTGTATTACCGAGAGGGCCCAGAGATACCTCTCCGACTATCGGAGTGACAAAACCTAATCTCGAAATCGCCAACCCAACATCTGCCTTTGGAGACACCTGTAGTACTCCTTTATAATCACCCGATTCGTTGTGGCGTTTGGTAGTACCAAAGTGTTCCTCCGTAAACAGGAGTTGCATAATCTCATAGTTATAGGAACATGTATAAGTCATGGATAAAAGCAGTAGCAACATACTAAGCGATCGTGTGCTAAGCTAATTGAATGGGTCATGTCAATCAGATCATTCAACTAATGATGTGACCTTGTTAATCAAATAACAACTCCTTGTTCATGGTTAGGAAACATAACCATCTTTGATTAACAAGCTAGTCTAGTAGAGGCATACTAGTGACACTCTGTTTGTCTATGTATTCACACATGTATTATGTTTCCGGTTAATACAATTCTAGCATGAATAATAAACATTTATCATGATATAAGGAAATAAATAATAACTTTATTATTGCCTCTAGGGCATATTTCCTTCAGGGGGCACCCTAGAACACACAAGTTTGATCTACGGATCGTTCCTTAGCCGTGTGCGGTGCCCCCCTCCACCATATTCCACCTCGGTCATATCGTCGCGAAGCTTAGGCGAAGCCCTGCGCCGGTAGAACATCAAGATCGTCACCACGCCGTCGTGCTGACGGAACTCTCCCTCGACACTCGGCTGGATCGGAGTACGAGGGACATCATCAAGCTGTACGTGTGTCAAGAACTCGGGGGCGCCGGAGTAACGGCGCCGGGATCGGTCGGATCGCGAGGAGAACGTACGACTACTTCCTCTACGTTGTGATCGCTTTCGCTTCGGTCTATGAGGGTACGTAGACAACACTCTCCCCTCTCGTTGCTATACATCACCATGATCTTGCGTGTGCGTAGGAAAATTTTGAAATTACTCGTTCCCCAACAAAGTGGCATCCGAGCCTAGGTTTTTATGGTTTGATGTTTTGCACGAGTAGAACACAAGTGAGTTGTGGGCGATACAAGTCATACTACCTACCAGCATGTCATACTTTGGTTCAGCGGTATTGTGAGATGAAGCGGCCGGACCGACATTACGCGTGCGCTTACGCGAGACTGGTTTCACCGCTCTGAGCACTCGTTGCTTAAAGGTGACCGGCGGGTGTCTGTCTCTCTCACTTTAGTTGAACCGAGTGTGGCTACGCCGGTCCTTGAGAAGGTTAAACGGAGTCTATTTGACGAAATATCGTTGTGGTTTTGATGCGTGGGTGAGATTGGTTCTTGCTTAAGCCCGTAGCAGCCACGTAAAATTTGCAACAACAAAGTAGAGGACGTCTAACTTGTTTTTGCAGGGCATGTTGTGATGTGATATGGTCAAGACATGATGCTATATTTTATTGTATGAGATGATCATGTTTTGTAACCGAAGTTATCGGCAACTGGCTGGAGCCATATGGTTGTCGCTTTATTGTATGAAATGCAATGCATACTGTAATGCTTTACTTTATCACTAAGCGGTAGCGATAGTCGTAGAAGCATAAGATTGGCGAGACGACAACGATGCTACGATGGAGATCAAGGTGTCGCGCCGGTGACGATGGTGATCATGGTGGTGCTGCAAAGATGGAGATCACGAAGCACAAGATGATGATGACCATATCATATCACTTATATTGATTTGCATGTGATGTTTATCTTTTATGCATCTTATCTTGCTTTGATTGACGGTAGCATTATAAGATGATCTCTCACTAAATTATCAAGAAGTGTTCTCCCTGAGTATGCACCGTTGCCAAAGTTCGTCGTGCCCAGACACCACGTGATGATCGGGTGTGATAAGCTCTACGTCCATCTACAACGGGTGCAAGCCAGTTTTGCACACGCAGAATACTCGGGTTATGCTTGACGAGCCTAGCATATGCAGATATGGCCTCGAACACGGAGACCGAAAGGTCGGCGTGAATCATATAGTAGATATGATCAACATAAGATGTTCACCATTGAAAACTACTCCATTTCACGTGATGATCGGTTATGGTTTAGTTGATTTGGCTCACGTGATCACTTAGATGACTAGAGATGTGTCTGTCTAAGTGGGAGTTCTTAAGTAATATGATTAATTGAACTTAAATTTATCATGAACTTAGTACTGATAGTATCTTGCTTGTTTATGTTTGATTGTAGATAGATGGCTCGTCTTTGTTGTTCCGTTGAATTTTAATGCGTTCCTTGAGAAAGCAAAGTTGAAAGATGATGGTAGCAATTACACGGATCGGGTCCGTAACTTGAGGATTATCCTCATTGTTGCACGTAAGAGCTACGTCTGGATGCACCGCTAGGTGCCGAACTCTTCGCAGAGCAACACGGATGTTGTGAACGTCTGGCGAGCAAAGCTGATGACTACTCTATAGTTCAGTGTGCCATGCTTTACGGCTTAGAACCGGGACTTCAACGACGTTTTGAGCGTCATGGAGCATATGAGATGTTCCAGAGTTGAAGTTAATATTCCAACAGAATGCCCGGATTGAGAGATATGAAGTCTCCAATAAGTTCTATAGCTGCAAGATGGAGGAGAATAGTTACATTAGTGAGCACATACTCGTAATGTCCGGGTACTACAATCACTTGACACAATTGGGAGTTAATCTTCCGGATGATTGTGTCATTGATGAATTCTTCAATCACGCCACCAAGCTACAAAGGCTTCGTGATGAACTACAATATGCAAGGGTTAGTAAAGACTATACAGGCTCTTCGCAATGCTAAAGGCTGCGGAGGTAGAAATCAAGAAGGAGCATCAAGTGTTGATGGTCAATAAGACCACTAGTTTCAAGAAGAAAGGCAAAGGGAAGAAGAAGGGAACTTCAAGAAGAACAGCAAGCAAGTTGCTTTGCTCAGAGAAGAAACCCAAGTCTGGACCCAAACCTGAAACCGAGTGCTTCTACCGCAAGCGATCCTTTGAAGCGGAACTGCCCCAAGTATTTGGCGGATAAGAAGGATGGCAAGGTGAACAAAGGTATATGAAATATACATGTTATTGATGTGTACCTTACTAGAGCTCGCAGAGCACCGGGTATTTGATCTTGGTTACATTGCTAATATTTGCAACTCGAAATAGGGACTACGGATTAAGCGAACAACGGCAAAGGACGAGGTGACGATCGCGTGGGAAATGGTTCCAAAGTCGATGTGATCACGGTCGGCACACTGTCTCTACATCTACCTTCGGGATTAGTTTTAGACCTAAATAATTGTTATTTGGTGCTGCGTTGAGCATGAACATTATATCTGGATCTTGTTTGATGCGAGACGGTTATTCATTTAAATCGAGAGAATAATGGTTGTTCTATTTATATGAGTAATATCTTTTATGGTCATGCACCCTTGAAGAGTGGTCTATTTTGATGAATCTCGATAGTAGTGATACACATATTCATAATGTTGAAACCAAAAGATGCAGAGTTGATAATGATAGTGCAACTTATTTGTGGCACTTGCCGTTTAGGTCATATCGGTGTAAAGCGCATGAAGAAACTCCATCTTGATGGACTTTTGGAGTCACTTGATTATGAATCACTTGGCACTTATGAACCGTGCCTCATGGGCAAGATGACTAGAACCCGTTCTCGGTACTATGGAGAGAGCAACAGATTTGTTGGAAATCATACATACGAGATGTATGTGGTCCGATGAATGTTGAGGCTCGTGGCGGATATCGTTATTTTCTCACCTTCACGGATGATTTAAGCGAGATATGGGTATGTCTACTTAATGAAACATAAGTCTGAAACATTTGAAAAGTTCAAAGAATTTCAGAGTGAAGTTGAAAATCATCATAATAAGAAAATTAAATTTCTACGATCGATCGTGGAGGTGAATATTTGAGTTACGAGTTTGGTCTACATTTGAAACAATGCGGAATAGTTTAGCAACTCACGCCACCGGAACACCACAACAGTAATGGTGTGTCCGAACGTCGTGTCGTACTTTACTAGATATGGTGCGATCTATGATGTCTCTTACAGATTTACCGCTATCGTTTTGGGGTTATGCTCTAGAGACGGCCGCATTCACACTGAATAGAACACCGTCGAAATCCGTTGAGACGACACCTTATGAACTGTGGTTTAGCAAGAAACCAAAGTTGTCGTTTCTTAATGTTTGGGGATGCGATGCTTATGTGAAAAAGCTTCAACCTGATAAGCTCGAACCCAAATCGGAGAAGTGTGTCTTCATAGGATACCCAAAGGAGACAGTTGGGTACACCTTCTATCACAGATCCGAAGGCAAGACATTCGTTGCTAAAAATGGATCCTTTCTAGAGAAGGAGTTTCTCTCGAAAGAAGTGAGTGGGAGGAAAGTAGAACTTGATGAGGTAATTGTACCTTCTCCCTTACTTGAAAGTAGTTTGTCGCAGAAACCGGTTTCTGAGACATCTACACCAAGTAGTGAGGAAGTTGATGATATTGATCATCAAACTTCAGATCAAGTTACTCTGTAACCTCGTAGATCAACCAGTAAGATCCGCACAGAGTGGTATGGTAATCCTGTTCGGAAATCATGCTACTAGATCATGATGAACCTACGAACTATGAAGAAGCGATGGTGAGCCCAGATTCATAAAATGGCTTGAGGCCATGAAATCGAGATGGGATCCATGTATGAAAACAAAGTATGGACTTTGGTTGACTTGCCCGAGGGTAGGCAAGCAATAGAAAACAAGTGGATCTTCAAGAAGAAGACCGACGGACGGTAATGTTCTCGTCTACAAAGCTCGACTTATCGCAAAGGGTTTTCGACAAGTTCAAGGGATTGACTACGATGAGACCTTCTCACCCGTGGCGATGCTTAAGTCTGTCCGAATCATGTTAGCGATTGCCGCATTTTATGATTATGAAATTTGGCAAATGGATGTAAAGACTGCATTCTGAATGGATTTACGGAAGAAGAGTTTTATATGATGCAACCGAAGGTTTTATCGATCCAAAGGAGCTAACAAAGTGTGCAAGCTCCAGCGATCCATTTATGGACTGGTGCAAGCATCTCGGAGTTGGAATAAGCGCTTTGATAGTGTGATCAAAGCATTTGGGTTCATCTGACTTTTGGAGAAGCTTTGTATTTACAAGAAAGTGAGTGGGAGCTCTATAGCATTTCGATATTATATGTAGATGACATATTGCTGATCGGAAATGATATAGAATTTCTGATAGCATAAAGGGATACTTGAATAAGAGTTTTTCAATGAAAGACCTTGGTGAAGCTGCTTACATATTGGGCATTAAGATCTATAGAGATAGATCAAGACGCTTAATTGGACTTTCACAAAGCACATACCTTGACAAAATTTTGAAGAAGTTCAAAATGGATCAAGCAAAGAAAGGGTTCTTGCACTGTGTTACAAGGTGTGAAGTTGAGTAAGACTCAATGCCCGACCACTGCAGAAGATAGAGAAAATGAAAGATGTTCCTATGCTTCAGCCATAGGCTCTATCATGTATGCAATCTTGTGTACCAGACCTGATGTGTGCCTTGCTATAAGTTTAGCAGGAGGTACCAAAGTAATCCAGAGTGGATCATCGGACAGCGGTCAAGAACATCTGAAATACGAAAAGGACTAAGGATATGTTTCTCGATATGGAGGTGACAAAGAGCTCATCGTGGCAGTTACGTTGATGCAAGCTTTGACACCGATCCGACGATTCTAAATCGCAGACCGGATACGTATTTACACTAAGCGGAGGAGCTGTCGGTTGGTGCGAGTTCTAAACAAAGCGTCGTGAAGGGATCTACATGTGAAGCGGAGTACATAGCAGCCGGAAGCAGCTAATGAAGGAGTCGGATGAAGGAGTTCATATCCGATCTAGGTGTCATACCTAGTGCATCGGGTCCAATGAAAATCTTCGTGACAATCTTGAGCAATTGCCTTAGCGAAGGAATCCAGATTTCACAAGAGGACCAAGCACATCAAGAGACGCTTCAATTCCATCCGGGACTTAGTCCGTGGGAGACATAGAGATTTGCAAGATACATACGGATCTGAATGTTGCGCACCGTTAACTAAGCCTCTTCCACGAGCAAAACATGATCAGCACCAAGACTCCATGGGTGTTAGAATCATTACTATGTAATCTAGATTATTAACTCTAGTGCAAGTGGGAGATCAAGGAAATATGCCCTAGAGGCAATAATAAAGTTATTATTTATTTCCTTATTTCATGATAAATGTTTATCATTCATGCTAGAATTGTATTAACCGGAAACATGATACATGTGTGAATGCATAGACAAACAAGATGTCACTAGTATGCCTCTACTAGACTAGCTTGTTAATCAAAGATGGTTATGTTTCCGACCATGAACAAGGAGTTGTTATTTGATTAACAAGGTCACATCATTAGTAGAATGATCTGATTGACATGACCCATTCCATTAGCTTAGCACACGATCGTTTAGTATGTTGCTACTGCTTTTATCCATGACATATACATGTTCCTGTAACTATGAGATTATGCAACTCCGTTTACGGAGGAACACTTTGGTGCTACCAAACGTCACAACGAATCGGGTGATTATAAAGGAGTACTACAGGTGTCTCCAAAGATAGATGTTGGGTTGGCGTATTTCGAGATTAGGTTTTGTCACTCCGATTGTCGGAGAGGTATCTCTGGGCCCTCTCGGTAATACACATCACTGAAGCCTTGCAAGCATTAAAACTAATGAGTTAGCTGTGAGATGATGTATTACGGAACGAGTAAAGAGACTTGCCGGTAACGAGATTGAACTAGGTATTGGATACCGACGATCGAATCTCGAGCAAGTAACATACCGATGACAAAGGGAACAACGTATGTTGTTATGCGGTCGACCGATAAAGATCTTCGTAGAATATGTAGGAGCCAATATGGGCATCCAGGTCCCACTATTGGTTATTGACCGAGACGTGTCTCGGTCATGTCTACATTGTTCTCGAACCGTAGGGTCCGCACGCTTAAGGTTTCGATGATGTTATATTATGAGTTTATGTATTTTGATGTACCAAGAAGTTCGAGTCCCGGATGTGATCACGGACATGACGAGGAGTCTCGAAATGGTCGAGACATAAAGATTGATATATTGGAAGCCTATATTTGGAGTCCGAATGGTTCCGAGTGAAATCGGGATTTCTTAGAACACCGAGGTTACTGAACCCTCCCGGGGTTAATGGGCCTTAGTGGGCCATGAGGGAAAGGAAGAGGGCGGCCAGGGCAGGCACGCGCCCCCCCCTAGTCCGAATAGGACAGGAGGGGGCGCGCCTCTTTCCTCTTTCCTCCCCCAATCCTACTCCAACTAGGAAGGGGGAGTCCTACTCCCGATGGGAGTAGGACTCCTCCCAGCCCTCCCTTGGGCGGCCGCACTCCCCCTCCCTCCTTTATATACGGGGCAGGGGGCACCCTAGAACACACAAGTTTGATCTACGGATCGTTCCTTAGCCGTGTGCGGTGCCGCCTCCACCATATTCCACCTCGGTCATATCGTCGCAAGCTTAGGCGGTTACTGCGCCGATAGAACATCAAGATCGTCCCACGCCGTCGTCTTGTGGAACTCTCCTCGACACTCGGCTGGATCGGAGTACGAGGGACGTCATCGAGCTGTCGTGTGTCAAGAACTCGGGCGCCGAGTAACGGCGCCGGATCGGTCGGATCGCGAGGAGAACGTCGACTACTTCCTCTATGTTGTGATCGCTTCCGCTTCGGTCTACGAGGGTACGTAGACAACACTCTCCCCTCTCGTTGCTATACATCACCATGATCTTGCGTGTGCGTAGGAAATTTTTTGAAATTTCTACGTTCCCCAACATGAAGAATATTGGAGCAAATAACTACCAGAGGGGACCCACCAGGTGGGCACAATCACCTGGGCGCGCTAGGGAGCCCATGCGCGCCCTGGTGGGTTGTGCCCTCCTCGGCCCACCTCCGCTGCCCCTCTTATGGTATACAAGTCATTTTTACCTAGAAAAAATAAGGGGAGGACTTTCGGGATGAAGCACCGCCGTCTCGAGGCGGAACTTGGGCAGGAGCACATTTGCCCTTCGGCGGAGCAATTCCGCCGGGGGAACATCCCTCCCAAAGGGGCAAATCATCGTCATCATCATCACCAACAACTCTCCCATCTTTGGGAGGGCAATCTCCATCAAAATCTTCAACAACACCATCTCTTCTCAAACCCTAGTTCATCTCTTGTGTTTATTCTTTGTACCGAAACATCAGATTGGTACTTGTGGGTGACTAGTAGTGTTGATTGCATCAAGTAGTTGATCACTATATGGTTTATTTGGTGCAAGATTATATGTTCAGATCCATTATCCTATTTAATACCCCTTTGATCTTGAGCATGATTATCATTTGTGAGTAGTTAAGTCATGTTGCAAATAATCACGTGAACTTGATATGTGTTCGATATTTTGATGATATGTATGTTGCGATTCCCTTATAGAGGTGTCATGTGAACATCGACTACATGGCACTTCACCATCTTTGGGCCTAAGGGAATGCATTATGGAGTAGTTATTAGATGATGGGTTGCTAGAGTGACACAAGCTTAAACCCTAGTTTATGCGCTACTTCGTAAGGGACCGATTTGGATCCAAAAGTTTAATGCTATGGTTAGATTTCATCTTAATACTTTTCTCGTAGTTGCGGATGCTTGCGAGGGGGTTAATCATAAGTAGGAGGTTTGTTCAAGTAAGAATAACACCTAAGCACCGATCCATCCACATATCAAATTATCAAAGTAGCGAACACGAATCAAGCCAACATGACGAAAGTGATATGGTGAAATTCTTGTGTACCCTCAAGAATGCTTTGCTTATTATTAGAGACCGTTTTGGCCAGTTCTTTGCCTCAAAAGGATTGGGCTACCTTGTTGCACTTTATGTACCGTTACCGTTACTTTCTTGTTACAAATTACCTTGCTATCAAATAACTTCTTACCAACAATTTTAGTGCTTGCAGACATTACCTTGCTGAAAACCACTTGTCATTTCCTTCTGCTCCTCGTTGGGTTCGACCCTCATACTTATCGAAAGGACTATGATTGATCCCCTACTAGTAAGATGCCTGTGCAAATGCACGGAACACTGAAATGCATTGATCCAAGAGTTGTTTATTTGACAAAAGTATGTGGGGGTAATCTCATGTGTAACAAATATCAATAAGTTTCTTCGGATATTATTTCTTCTCTAGAGCTCACAAGCATCCGAGTGAATAGTAAATGTAGGCAAAATAGATAAAAAAAATCTTTTGCAAACAAAAGCATTCAAGTGTTCAACCTGCATCCAAAACTTTTGAAGAAATAACACTTATTGTGTTTTGCAAAAATGATCTTTATGAATAATTTTTGGAGTGTCGATTTTGTTTATTTTTTCTAGACCACCATGAATCTAACTCAGGATGACTTGGAAGGGGCAGAGGAGATGGCGAGAAGGAGGGGGTCATGGTGGTGGTCGGCAATGCAGCATGAGAGAAGGGATGAGAGGAGTTGAGGCGGGCCGGGCGCCGAAAGCAGCGACCCCTCTAGATCCTTCTTATTTTTTCCTGAGATGGCTAGATGAGGTGAGTGGGAGAGATGGCTGAACGTGAGAGGCAGGGGGTTATCTACAAACGAGGAGTGGAGTACGGGGGTCTTTTTGCAAAACTGGCATAGTTTGTCTCAGATGCGTTGGATGTAAATCGAACGGTTGTAAATGAAGGATGGCAGGCACAACATCATCACCAACTCAGTTTTTTATAGGAGTAGAGATACTTGTGGGTCATCAAGTACCAGGAAGAATTTCTGGCGCCGTTGTTGGGGAGGTTCTATATCAAGCCTACCAAGTACCTATCATAAACTCTCATCTCTTGCATTACATTATTTTTCATTTGCCTCTCGTTTTTGTCTCCCCCACTTCTAAAACATTTTCAGAAAAACACAAAATTATTTGCCTTTTTATTCTTCTTCTTTCGTTAGTATTTTCGTTTGCTTTTTGTTTGCTTGTGTGCTAGATTGCTTGCTTTGTCACGATGTCTCAAAAAATACCAAGTTGTGTGACTTTTCCAACACTAATAATAATGATCTTATTAGTACTCTGATTGCTCCCGCCACTAGTGCAGAATCTTATGAAATTAACGCCGCTTTGTTGAATCTTGTTATGAAAGAACAACTTTCTGGTAGTCCTAATGAAGATGTTGCATCCCATCTAAATACTTTCATTGAATTGTGTGATATGCAAAAGAAAAAAGATGTTGATAATGATATTGTTAAATTGAAGCTATTTCTGTTCTCACTACCAGATCGTGCTAAAACTTGGTTTTCATCTTTGCCTAAAAATAGTATTGATTCATGGAACAAGTGTAAAGATGCTTTTATTACCAAGTATTTTTCCTCCCGCTAAGATCATCTCCCTTACGAATGATATAATGAATTTTAAGCAACTTGATCATGAACATGTTACACAATCTTGGGATAGGATGAAATTGATAATAAGAAATTGCCCTACTCATGGTTTAAGTTTATGGATGATCATACAAAAATGTTACGCTGGATTAAATTTTGCATCTAGAAATATTTTAGATTCCGCCGCGGGAGGTACTTTTGTGGAAATCACATTAGGAGAGGCTACCATACTCCTAGATAATATTATGGCAAATTACTCTCAATGGCATACCGGGAAATCTTCTACTAGTAAAAAGTGCATGCGGTTGAAGAAATTAATACCTTGAGTGGAAAGATGGATGAACATATGAAATTGATTGCTAGTAAGAGTGATCCTATTGATCTGAATGATATGACTTTGTATTCTTTGATTTATAATAATAATGAATCTATGGATGTGAATTTTGTTGGTAGGAACAATTTTGGTAATAACGCGTATAGAGGTAATTTCAACCCTAGGTAGTCTCCTAGTAATTCTATAATAATTATGGCAATTCCTACAACAGTTCTTATGGAACTTATAATAAGATACCTTATGATATTGAGAGTAATATTAAAGATTTTATAAATTCCCAAAAGGTTTTCAATGCTATGGTAGAAGAAAAATTGCTTAAGATTGATGATTTGGCTACAAAAGTTGATAAGATTTCTCTTGAGATTGATTCTTTGAAGATGAGATGTATGCCATCCAAGCAAGATATTAATGAATCTCGAAAAGCTATTAGAATTTCTATGAATGAAAGTAAAGAAAGAACCGCTAGGATGGGTGCTAAGAGAGATTGGTTTGTAAAAGTATGTTCATCTAGTTTTTATGAAAATAATGATGAAGATCTTAAAGTGATTGGTGTGACTCCTATTGAATCTTTGTTTTCTAATATAAATCTTGATAAATATGGGACTGGAGATGAGTCAACTTTAGCTATAAGGCGTCCCAATAATTTGGAGTTTAAAGATCTTACTGAAAAAATTGATAAAAAGTGGGATTGGTGAGGTCAAAACTTTAAGTAGTGATGAATCCACTCTTTTGGATTTCAAGGACTTTAATTAGATAATTGTTATTTGATTGATTGTATTTCCTTGTTGCAATCCATGCTTAATTCACCTCATGCTTATAGTCAAAATAAAGCTTTTACTAAACATATTGTTGATGCTATGATGAAATCTTTTTAAGAAAAACTTGAGTTGGAAGTTTCCATCCCTAGAAAGCTTTATGATGAGTGGGAACCTACTATAAAAATTAATATTAAATATTATGAGTCCTATGCTTTATGTGATTTGGGTGGTAGCGTTTTAACTATTCCAAAAACTTTGTGCGATGTGTTTGGTTTCCATGAATTTGATGATTGTTCTTTAATTTTGCATCTAGCAGATTCCTCTATTAAGAAACCCATTGGAAGGATTAATGATGTTCTTATTGTTGCAAATAGGAATTATGTGCCTATAGATTTCATTGTGCTTGATATAGATTGCAATCCTACATGACCTATTATTCTTGGTAGACCTTTCTTTAGAACGATTGGTGCAATTATTGATATGAAAGAAGGAAACATTAGATTTCAATTTCCATTGAAGAAGGACATGGAACACTTTCCAGAAAGAAAATTAAGTTGTCATATGAATCTGTTATGAGGCTACTTATGGATTAAATACCAAAGATGACAATACCTAATCTATTGCAATATGCCTAGCTAGGGGCGTTAAACAATAGCGCTTGTTGGGAGGCAACCCAATTTTATTTTGTGTTTTTTATTTTTGCTTCTACTTTCCAATAAATACACAAGGTAATATTCAAAACCAAGCATCTAAGCTTGGGGGTGCCCCGGATGCATCCCCTCTTTTGTCTTCATCCATCGGTAAATTTACTTGAGGCTATATTTTTATTCACCACATGATATGTGTTTTGCTTGGAGCGTCTTGTATGATACGAGTCTTTGCTTTTTAGTTTGGCACAATCATCCTTGATGTACACACCTTTTGAGAGGCACACACATTAATCATGAATTTATTAGAATACTCTATGTGCTTCACTTATATCTTTTGAGCTAGGCAGTTGTTCTACTGCTTCACTTATATCTTTTCAGAGCATGGCAGCGGTTTTATTTTATAGAAATTTATGAACTCTCATGCTTCACTTATATTATTTTGAGAGTCCTCAAACAGTGGTAATTTGCTTAGGTTATGAATTTAGTCCTAATATGATGGGCATCCAAGAGGGATATAACAAAAACTTCCATAAAGTGCATTGAATATATGAGCAGTTTGATTCCTTGCATTTGTTTTGAGATATAAAGATGGCGATATTAGATTCATGCTAGTGAGTAATTGTGTATTGGTAGAAATACTTGTGTTAAAGTTTGTGATTCCCGAAGCATGCACGTATGGTGAGCCGTTATGTGATGAAGTCAGAGCATGATTTACTTTTTGATTGTCTTTCTTATGAGTGGCGAGCGGGGATGAGTGATGGTCTTTTCCTATCAGTCTATCCCCCTAAGAGTGTGCGTATTAGTACTTTGCTTTGATGGCTAATAAACTTACGCAATAAGTATGTGAGTTCTCTATGACTAATGTTGAGTCCATGAATTATACGCACTCTCCCCTTCCACCATTGCTAGCCTCTCTAGTACGTGCAACTTTCGCCGGTGCATTAAACCCACCATATACCCTTCCTCAAAACAGCCACCATACCTACCTATTATGGCATTTCCATAGCCATTCTAATATATATTTCCATGCAACTTCCACCGTTCCGTTTATTATGACACATACCATCATTGTCATATTGCTTTACATGATCATGTAGTTGACATAGTATTTGTGGCAAGGCCACCGTTCATATTTTTATACGTGTCACTCTTGATCATTGCACATACCGGTACACTGCCGGAGGAATTCATATAGAGTCATATCTTGTTCTAGTATCGAGTTGTAATTCTTGAGTTATAAGTAAATAAAAGTGTGATGATCATCATTATTAGAGCATTGTCCCATGTGAGGAAAGGATGATGGAGGCAATGATTCCCTCACAAGTCGGGATGAGACTCCGGATGAAAAAGAGAGGCCAAAGAGCCCCCCCCCCCAAAAAAAAGAGGCCAAAGAGCCCAAACCAAAAAATGAGAGAAAAGAGAGAAGGGACAATGTTAATATCCTTTTCCACACTTGTGCTTCAAAGTAGCACCATGTTCTTCATATAGAAAGTCTCCTAGTTTGTCATTTTCATATATTACTAGTGGGAATTTTCATTATTGAACTTGGCTTGAATATTAGAATGATGGGCTTCCTCAAATTGCCCTAGGTATTCATGATCAAGCAAGTTGGATGCACACCCACTTAGTTTTCTTTTGAGCTTTCATACACTTATAGCTCTAGTGCATCTGTTGCATGACAATCCCTACTCACTTGCATTGATGTCAAATATCAATTGATGGGCATCTCCATAGACCGTTAATTTGCGTAGTTGATGTGAGACTTTCTCCTTTTTGTCTTCTCCTCACAACATCCACCATATTCTTTTCCACCTATAGTGTTATATCCATGGCTCACGCTCAGGTATTGCGTGAAAGTTGAAAAAGCTTGAGAACTTTAGAAGTATGAAACAATTGCTTGGCTTGTCAATGGGGTTGTGCATGATGAAATATTTTGTGTGATGAAGATAGAGCATAGCCAAACTATATGATTTTGTAGGGATAACTTTCTTTGGCCATGATATTTTGAGAAGACATGATTGCTTTATTAGTATGCTTGAAGTATAATTTTTTATGTCAATATTAAACTATTTCTTTGAATCTTGTCGATCTAAACATTCATGCCACAATAAAGAAAATTGCATTGATAAATATGTTAGATAGCATTCCACATCAAAAATTCTGTTTTTATCATTTACTTACTCGAGGACGAGCAGGAATTAAGCTTGGGGATGCTTGATACGTCTCCAATGTATCTATAATTTTTTATTGTTCCATGCTATTATATTATCTATTTTGGATGTTTATATGCATTAATATGCTATTTTATATTATTTTTGGGACTAACTTATTAACCTAGTGCACAATGCCAGTTTTTGTTTTTTCCTTGTTTTGACTTTTACATAAAAGGAATATTAAATGGAGTCCAAACGGAATAAAACTTCACGTTGATTTTTCTTGGACCAGAAGAAACCCACGAGACTTGGAGAGGAGGCCAGAAGACCCATGAGGAGGCCACAAGCCATAGGGGCGCGCCCTGGGGGGCAGCGCACCTCCAGGGCTTGTGGGCCCCCCGTAGACCTTCCAAAAATACTCAAATATTCCCCATATACCAGAAGCGTCCACAAAAATACTTTTCCGCCGCCGCAAGCTTCTGTTCTTGTGAGATCCCATCTTGGGGCCTTTTTTGGCACTCCGCCCGAGGGGGATTCGATCACGGAGGGCCTCTACACCGACCTTGTTGCCCTTTCGATGATGTTTGAGTAGTTTACCACAGACCTACAGGTCCATAGCTAGTAGCTACATGGCTTCTTCTCTCTCTTTGACCTTCAATACAATGTTCTCCTCAATGTTCTTGGAGATCTATCTGATGTAATCTTCTTTCATGGTGCGTTTGTTGAGATCCTATGAATTGTGGATTTATGATCAGATTATCTATGAATTTTATTTGAGTCTTCTCTGAACTCTTTTATGCACATTTGAGATAGCTTTGTATTTCCCTTCAAATTATCACTTTGGCTTGGCCAACTAGATTGATTTTTCTTGCAATGGGAGAGGTGCTTTGTGATGGGTTCAATCTTGCGGTGTCCTCACCCAGTGACAGAAGGGGTAGCGAGGCACGTATTGTATTGTAGCCATTAAGGATAAAAGGACGGGGTTTATATCATATTGCTTGAATGTATCCCTCTACATCATGGCATCTTACTTAAAGCGTTGCTCTGTTCTTATGAACTTCATACTCTAGATGCAAGCAGGAGTCGGTCGATGTGTGGAGTAATAGTAGTAGATGCAGAATCGTTTCGGTCTACTTCTCCCGGGCGTGATGTTATATCATGATCATTGCCTTAGATATCGTCATAACTCTTTTCTACCAATTGCTCAGCAGTAATTTGTTTACCCACCGTATGTTTTCTTCAAGAGAGAAGACTCTAGTGAAAACTATGCCTCCCGGGTCTATTTTCCATCATATATTTTCAGATCTATAAAACCAAAAATACCTTGCTGCACTATAGTTATATTTACTTTAGTTTGCTCTTTTATTTATCTTTTATACCTATCTCTTTTAGATCTCAGTCTTGTTCGTGACTGTGAAGGGATTGATAACCCACAAGTATAGGGGATCAGTTGTAACCTCTTTAGATAAGTAAAGAGTGTCGAACCCAACGAGGAGCTAAAGGTAGAACAAATATTCCCTCAAGTTCTATCGACCACCAATACAACTCTACGCACGCTTAATGTTTGCTTTACCTAGAACAAGTATGAAAATAGAAGTACTTTGTAGGTGTTGTTGGATAGGTTTGCAAGATAATAAAGAGCGCTTAAATAAAAAGTAGGGGCTGTTTAGATAAAGAAGCAACTAAATTAGTTTTAGTAGAGAGATTTTTGACACGAGAAAGTTATTTGTCCCTAGGCAATCGATAACTAGACCAGTAATCATTATTGCAATTTTATATGAGGGAGAGGCATAGGCTAACATACTTTATCTTCTTGGATCATATGCACTTATGATTGGAACTCTAGCAAGCATCTGCAGCTACTAAAGATCATTAAGGTAAAACCCAACCATAGTATTAAAGTATTAAGTCCTCTTTATTCCCATACGCAAACAACCTACTTACTCGGGTTTGTGCTTCTGTCACTCATGCGACCCACCATAAGCAAATCATGAACATATTGCAAACCCTACAGTGGGGATCCCTCATGCTTGCGCGACACGGAAGAGCACCATAGGACAACACCGATAATAAAACATGCAACTCAAACCAATCACGATCATCAATCAACCCATAGGACAAAATGGATCTACTCGAACATCATAGGATAGCAATACATCATTGGGAAATAATATATAGCATTGAGCACCATGTTCAAGTAGGATTACAGCGGGGAGAGGAGGTGTTACACCACTGCATAGAGGGGGAGAGAGTTGGTGATGACGGCGGTGAAGTTGTTGGTGTAGATCTCCGTCACGACGATAGCCCGGTGGTGTTCCGGCGCCACCGGGAGAAACGGGGAGAGAGCCCCCTCCTTCTTCTTCTTCCTTGACCTCCCCCCAGATGGGAGGAGGGTTTCCCCTCTGGTCCTTGGCCTCCATGGTGGTGGAGGGGCGGGAGCTGATACGTCTCCATCGTATCTATAATTTTTGATTGTTCCATGCCAATATTATTCAACTTTCATATACTTTCGGCAACTTTTTATACTATTTTTGGGACTAACATATTGATCCAGTGCCTAGTGTCAGTTCTTGTTTGTTGCATGTTTTATGTTTCACAGAAACTCCATATCAAACGGAGTCCAAACGGGATAAAAACGGTCGGAGAATATTTTTGGAATATTTGTGATTTTCTGGAAGAAAAATCAACGCGAGACGGTACCCGAGGGGGCCACGAGGCAGGGGGCGCCCCCCTGACCCTCGTGGGCAACCCGTAAGGCAGTTGATGCTCTTCTTTTGCAGCAAGAAAGCTAATTTTCGGAGAAAACTCTGGGCGAAGGTTTCAACCCAATCGGAGTTACGGATCTCCGGATATATAAGAAACGGTGAAAGGGCAGAATCTGAGAACGCAGAAACACAGAGAGACAGATCCAATCTCGGAGGGGCTCTCGCCCCTCCCACGCCATGGAGACCATGGACCAGAGGGGAAACCCTTCTCCCATCTAGGGAGAAGGTCAAGGAAGAAGAAGAATGAGGGGGGCTCTCTCCCCCTCGCTTCCGGTGGCGCCGGAACGCCGCCGGGGGCCATCATCATCACCGCGATCTACACCAACACCTCCACCATCTTCATCAACATCTCCATCACCTTCCCCCATCTATATTCAGCGGTCAACTCTCCCGCAACCCGCTATACCCTCTACTTGTACATGGTGCTTTATGCTTCATATTATTATTCAATGATGTGTGGCCATCCTATGATGTCTGAGTAGATTTTCGTTGTCCTATCGGTGACTAATGAATTGCTATGATTGGTTTAATTTCCTTGTGGTTATGTTGCTGTCCTATTGTGCCCTCCGTGTCGCGCAAGCGTGAGGGATTCCCGATGTAGGGTGTTGCAGTATGTTCATGATTCGCTTATAGTGGGTTGCTTGAGTGACATAAGCATAAACCCGAGTAAGGGGGTTGTGGCATATGGGATAAAGGGGACTTGATGCTTTAATGCTATGGTTGGGTTTTACCTCAATGATCGTTAGTAGTCGCGGATGCTTGCTAGAGTTCCAATCATAAGTGCATATGATCCAATAAGAGAAAGTATGTTAGCTTATGCCTCTCCCACATAAAACTTGCTATCGGTCTAGTAACGTAGTCAATTGCTTAGGGACAATTTCACAACTCCTACCACCACTTTCCACACTCGCTATATTTACTTTATTGCTTCTTTACTAAACAACCCCTAGCTTTTATTTACGTGCTCTTTATTATCCTGCAAACCTATCCGACAACACCTACAAAGTACTTCTAGTTTCATACTTGTTCTAGGTAAAGCGAATGCTAAGTGTGCGTAGAGTTGTATCGGTGGTCGATAGAACTTGAGGGAATATTTTTTCTACCTTTAGCTCCTCATTGGGTTCGACACTCTTACTTATCGAAAGAGGCTACAATTGATCCCCTACACTTGTGGGTTATCAAGACCTTTTTCTGGTGCCGTTGCCGGGGAGTCATAGTGTGGGGTGAATATTCTCGTGTGTGCTTGTTTGCTTTATCACTAAGTAATTTTATTTGTTGTTCTTAGTTGTTTTCTATCTTTAGTTATGGGTAGGAAACGCAAAATACCAAAAAAATTAGTTGTACCTACCACACCAATGGTTGAAGAACCACTCAAAATCTATCACACTCCTGAAGCTTTTTACTTGGATCATCTTTGATCCCTTTGTGCTCGTGCTGAAACCCCAACTAGCTTAGTTGAGGGAAAATCTTTAGAAAAGCATGCTTGTTATGTGTGACACCGTATATCTAAAAAAGGGAAACTTTTACTGGATCAAATACATCATTTGCAATGCTATGCTTGGAGTTTCTGAAAACCCTAAGAAACACCTTCCCTACCAATGTGAGTTTATTGATAATGGGATCGTATCTTCGTATGCTATGGGTGTTTATAATTACTATGATGTTCAACAAATTGAAGAATTTGTTGCTTTTAAGGGTGCTTATGAAATTACTTCTTTGATTGAGACGTATGATGCTACTCTTTACAAATCTGAAAATTTTGCCATACTTAATTATTGCTATGATAATTATGCTTCTAATGCCTATGTTAAACCATATATTGAGGACTCCTCCGCTGTCCAAGAAGAGACTAATATTTTGCAGGAGTCTATGGAAGAAGGAATTGATGAAACTGTGAGCTCATTGGATGAAAAAGATGATGAGGAGAGCAAAGAACAGAAGGAGGAAGAGCGGATTAGCTACCCGTGCCCACCTTCTAATGAGAGTAACTCTTCAACTCATACATTGTTTAATTTCCCTTCATGCTTACCGAAGGATGATTGCTATGATGATTGTTATGATCCCGTTGATTCTCTTGAAATAGCCCTTTTTGATGATGCTTGCTATGCTTGTGGCCAAGATGCCAATATGAATGATGCTTATGGAGATGGACTTTCTATAGTTCCTTATGTTAAACATGAAATTGTTTCTATTGTACCCACGCATGACAGTCCTATTATCTTTTTGAATTCTCGAAACTACACTATATCGAAGAAGTTTGCCCTTATTTAGGATTATATTGATGGTTTGTGTTTTACTACTACACATGATGATTTTTATAGATATAATATGCATGTGCTTGCTGCTACTACTTGCAATTGTTATGAGAGAGGAACTATATCTCCACCTCTCTATGTTTCCAATATGATAAAATTGCAAGAAACTGCTTATACTATGCATTGGCCTTTACTTGGTGTGCATGAATTGTTCTTTTATGACATACCGATGCATAGGAAGAGAGTTAGGCTTTGTTATTGCATGATATATGTTACTTTGTGCTCACTACTAAATTACAAATCATTGTTAATTAAAATTGGCTTTGATATACCTTGGGATCCGGGTGGATCCATTACTTGAGCACTATATGCCTAGCTTAATGGCTTTAAAGAAAGCACTGCCAGGGAGACAACATAAAAGTTTTAGAGAGTCATTTATTTCTCTTGAAAGCTTTTATATAGTCTAAAAACAAAAAAATAAAGAGGAACCCAAAACTTTTCAAAAAGCAAAGTGAAAGTGAGAAAGACAAGCATTGTTGAAGTGGGGGAGCTCCTTGAACTTTGTTCATGCTCACGGAAAATTTGTGAATCTTAATTACAGAAAATTTTCATCAAAAATAATTATCCCCTTGTACAATTCCATTGTAATATAAAAATAATGTGCCAAGGTTTACCTTTAGGATGTTTACAATCCTTGTTGGTTTGTGCGGTGTAGGACAGAAACTTTGGCTGTAGTGCGTGATTTTACATTTTTTACTAGAATGTCAAATGGTTCTGATTCTTTTTGCACTATATTTATATACAATTTTTTTATGTTTACTAATTTTGGTATAATTTTTGGGGTACCATAAGTATGGTTAATGTTCAGATTGCTACAGACTATTCTGTTTTTGACAGATTCTGTTTTTGATGCATAGTTTGCTTGTTTTGATGAAACTATCAATTTCTATCAATGGATTAAGCCATGGAAAAGTTATATTACAGTAGACAAAATGCAACAACAAAATATGAATTGGTTTGCAACAGTACCTAGAGTAGTGATTTGCTTTATTATACTAATAGATCTTACAGAGTTTTCTGTTGAAGTTTTGTGTGGATGAAGTGTTCGATGATCGGGAAGGTCTCGATATGAGGAAAAGGAGGAGAGGCAAGAGCTCAAGCTTGGGGATGCCCAAGGCACCCCAAGTAAATATTCAAGGATACTCAAGCGCCTAAGCTTGGGGATGCCCTGGAAGGCATCCCCTCTTTCTTCAACAAGTATCGGTATGTTTTCGAATTCATTTCGTTCATGCGATATGTGCAAATCTTGGAGCATCTTTTGCATTTAGTTTTCACTTTTCTTTTATGCACCATGCTGGTATGAGATAGTCCTTGGTTGATTTATAGAATGCTCATTGCACTTCACTTAAATCTTTTGAGTATGGCTTTACAGAATGCTTCATGTGCTTCACTTATATCATTTGAAGTTTGGACTGCCTGTTTCTCTTCATATAGAAAACCGCCATTTGTAGAATGCTCTTTTGCTCCACTTATATTTGTTAGAGTGTGGGCATATATTTTGTAGAAAGAATTAAACTCTCTTGCTTCACTTATATCTGTTTAGAGAAATGACAGGAATTGGTCATTCACATGGTCAGTCATAAAATCCTACATAAAACTTGTGGATCACTGAGTATGATATGTTTGATTCCTTGCAATAGTTTTGCGATATAGAGAAGATAATATGTGGGAGATTCTAGTAAATGGTTGTGTTTAGTAAGGATATTGGTGTTAAGGTTTGTGATTCCCGAAGCATGCACGTATGGTCTACTAACTATGTAACCAAATTAGCGTGCGTTGTATTTTGATTGTTTATCTTTGCATGAAGGTCGGGGGCGCACGATGGTTAACTCCTACCAACCTCCCCCCTAGGAGCATGCAAAGTAGTACTTTGCTTTGAGGGCTAATAAACTTTTGCAATAAGTATTTGAGTTCATTATGACTAATGTGAGTCCATGGATTATACGCACTCTCACCCTTCCATCATTGCTAGCCCCTTCGGTACCGTGCATTGCCCTTTCTCACCTCGAGAGTTGGTGCAAACTTCGCCGGTGCATCCAAACCCCGTGATATGATACGCTCTATCACACATAAACCTCCTTATATATTCCTCAAAACAGCCACCATACCTACCTATCATGGCATTTCCATAGCCATTCCGAGATATATTGCCATGCAACGTCCATCATCATCATATACATGACTTGAGCATTCATTGTCATATTGCTTTGCATGATCGTAAGATAGCTAGCATGATGTTTTCATGGCTTGTCCGTTTTTGATGTCATTGCTACGCTAGATCATTGCACATCCCGGTACAGCGCCGGAAGCATTCATATAGAGTCATATTTTTGTTCTAATATCGAGTTGTAAGTAAATAAAAGTGTGATGATCATTAGTATTAGAGCATTGCCCCATAAAAAAATAAAAAAGAGAGAGGCCAAAGAAGCCTAAATAAAAAAAGGGGGCCAAAGAAGCCCGTCCCAAACAAATAAGAAAAAAGAAAAGGGGCAATGTTACTATCTTTTTACCACACTTGTGCTTCAGAGTAGCACCATGTTCTTCATATAGAGAGTCTCCTATATTGTCACTTTCATATACTAGTGGGAATTTTCATTATAGAACTTGGCTTGTATATTCCGATGATGGGCTTCCTAAAATGCCCGAGGTCTTCATGAGCAAGCAAGTTGGGATGCACACCCACTTAGTTTCAGTTTGAGCTTTCATACACTTATAGCTTTAGTGCATCCATTGCATGGCAATCCCTACTCCTCACATTGACATCAATTGATGGGCATCTCCATAGCCCGTTGATTAGCCATGTCGATGTGAGCCTTTCTCCCTTTTTGTCTTCTCCACACAACCTCCACCATCATACTCTATTCCACCTATAGTGTTATATCCATGGCTTGCGCTCATGTATTGCGTGAAGGTTGAAAAAGCTGAAGCGCGTTAAAAAATATGAACCAATTGCTTGGCTGACACCGGGATAGGCATGAGGCGTACCTTGTGTTAAGAAAAGGGAGCATACAAGACTATATGATTTTGTAGGGATAACGTTCTGTAAGCATTGATATTTTGAAAGGCAAGATTGTTTGTTGGCATGCCCTAAGTATTATTGTTTTTATATCAAATGATAGACTATTGCTTTGAATCACTCGTGTCTTAATATTCATGCCATGATTAGATTACATGATCAAGATTATGCTAGGTAGCATTGCACATTAAAAAATATCTTTTTATCATTTACCTACTCGAGGACAAGCAGGAATTAAGCTTGGGGATGTTGATACGTCTCCGTTGTATCTATAATTTTTGATTGTTCCATGCCAATATTATTCAACTTTCATATACTTTTGGCAACTTTTTATACTATTTTTGGGACTAACATATTGATCCAGTGCCCAGTGCTAGTTCCTGTTTGTTGCATGTTTTATGTTTCACAGAAACCCCATATCAAACGGAGTCCAAATGGGATAAAAACGGACGGAGAATATTTTTGGAATATTTGTGATTTTCTGGAAGAAAAATCAACGTGAGACGGTGCCCGAGGGGGACACGAGGCAGGGGGCGCGCCCCAGTCGGGCAGGCACGCCCCTGACCCTCGTGGGCACCCCGTAAGGCGGTTGACGATGTTCTTTTGCTGCAAGAAAGCTAATTTTCAGAGAAAAATCTGGGCGAAGGTTTCAACCCTATCGGAGTTACGGATCTCCGAATATATAAGAAACGGTGAAAGGGCAGAATCTGAAAACGCGGAAACAGAGAGACAGATCCAATCTCGGATGGGCTCTCACCCCTCCCACGCCATGGAGACCATGGACCAGAGGGGAAACCCTTCTCCCATCTAGGGAGAAGGTCAAGGAAGAAGAAGAATGAGGGGGGATCGCTCCCCCTCGCTTCCGGTGGTGCCGGAACGCCGCCGGGGGCCATCATCATCACCGCGATCTACACCAACACCTGCACCATCTTCACCAACATCTCCATCACCTTCCCCCATCTATATTCAGCGGTCGACTCTCCCGCAACCCGCTATACCCTCTACTTGTACATGGTTCTTTATGCTTCATATTATTATTCAATGATGTGTGGCCATCCTATGATGTATGAGTAGATTTTCGTTGTCCTATCGGTGACTAATGAATTGCTATGATTGGTTTAATTTGCTTGTGGTTATGTTGCTGTCCTATTGTGCCCTCCATGTCGCGCAAGCGTGAGGGATTCCCGATGTAGGGTGTTGCAGTACGTTCATGATTCGCTTATAGTGGGTTGCTTGAGTGACAGAACCATAAACCCGAGTAAGGGGGTTGTGGCGTATGGGATAAAGGGGACTTGATGCTTTAATGCTGTGGTTGGGTTTTACCTCAATGATCTTTAGTAGTCGCGGATGCTTGCTAGAGTTCCAATCATAAGTGCATATGATCCAAGAAGAGAAAGTATGTTAGCTTATGCCTTGTGACGCCCCCGATTCAATCGTACACTAATCATGCACGCAAATGTGTACGATCAAGATCAGGGACTCACGGGAAGATATCACAACACAACTCTAAAACATAAATAAGTCATACAAGCATCATAATACAAGCCAGGGGCCTCGAGGGCTCGAATACAAGTGCTCGATCATAGACGAGTCGTGGAAGCAACAATATCTGAGTACGACATAAGTTAAACAAGTTTGCCTTAAGAAGGCTAGCACAAACTGGGATACAGATCGAAGAGGCGCAGGCCTCCTGCACGATCCTCCTAAACTACTCTGGTCGTCGCCGCCGCCCGCACGTAGTAGTAGGCACCTCCATGTAGTAGTGGTCGTAAATCGACGGTGGCGTCGCTCTGGCTCCAACATCTGGTTGTGACAACCGAAAGAAAGGAAAGGGGAAAAGGGGAGAAAGCAACCGTGAGTACTCATCCAAAGTACTACAAGCAAGGAGCTACACTACATATGCATGTGTATATGTGTAAAGGGTCATATCGATGGGTGAACTGCAGAATGCCAGAATAAAAGGGGGATAGCTAATCCTGTCGAAGACTACGCTTCTGGCAGCCTCCGTCTTGCAGCATGTAGAAGAGAGTAGATTGAAGTCCTCCAAGTAGCATCGCCAAGTAGCATCTCCAAGTAGCATCGCATAGCATAATCCTACCCGGCGATCCTCCCCTCATTGCCCCGTGGAAAAGCGATCACCGGGTTGTCTGTGGAACTTGGAAGGGTGTGTTTTATTAAGTATCCGGTTCTAGTTGTCATAAGGTCAAGGTACAACTCCAAGTCGTCCTGTTACCGAAGGTCACGGCTATTCGAATAGATTAACTTCCCTGCAGGGGTGCACCACATAACCCAACACGCTCGATCCCATTTGGCCGGACACACTTTCCTGGGTCATGCCCGGCCTTGGAATATCAACACGTCGCAGCCCCACCTAGGCACAACAGAGAGGTCAACCGCCGGTCTAAACCTAAGCGCGCAGGGCAGGCCCATCGCCTCGAAAGCACACACAAGCATGTTGCGTGGGCGGCCGGAAGCAGAACTAGCCCCCTAATACAAGTGCAGGCTTACGTTCCAATCCGGCGCGCGCCGCTCAGTTGTTGACGTCAAGAAGGCTTCGGCTGGTACCACGACGTCGAGATACCCATAACTACTCCCGCGTAGATGGTTAGTGCGTATAGACCAAATGGCCAGACTCAGATCAAATACCAAGATCTCGTTAAGCGTGTTAAGTATCCGCGAACGTCGAACAGGGCCAGGCCCACCTCTCGCCTAGGTGGTCTCAACCTGCCCTGTCGCTCCGCCACAAAGATCCACACAGAGGGCCGTCGGGACAAAGGTCCTTTCAGCCCCAATCAAGTGAATCACTCGGGTACTCTTGAGCGGACCCGACTTTAGTCACCATCTGTAGTATGTATATATGTATAGTATATACCGTGATCACCCAGTGATCACGGCCCAATAGTATAGCAAGGCGATGACAAGAATGTAGGGCCAATGATGATAAACTAGCATCCTATACTAAGCATTTAGGACTGCAGGTAAGGTATCAACAGATGTAGCAACAATGTCAGGCTATGCATCAGAATAGGATTAACGGAAAGCAGTAACGTGCTACACTACTCTAATGCAAGCAGTATAGGGGAGAATAGGATATATCTGGTGATCAAGGGGGGGGCTTGCCTGGTTGCTCTGGCAAGAAGGACGAGTCACCAACACCGTAGTCGAATTGGGCAGCAGCAGCGCCGGTCTCCGTGTCTAGCGAGAGAAGAGGGGGAAGAAACAATAAATATTTAAGCAAGCAGGTGCATAGCGATGCATGACACGACAAGTATCGGTGCTAGAGGTGCCCTAACGCGGTTTGAGGTGATACCGGTGAAGGGGGGAAACATCCAGGAAAGTATTCCCGGTGTTTCGCGTTTTCGGGCAGAGGAGCCGGAGGGGGAAAGTTGCGAGTTTGATAGGTTAGGGGGGTGTGGCGGACGAACGGGTTGCGTATCCGGAATCGTCTCGTCGTTCTGAGCAACTTTCATGTAGAAAACATTTTCATCTGAGCTACGGTTTATTTTCTATGTTTTTCTATGGTTTTAATCATTTTCTTAGATTTTTGTATTAGTTCAATCCGAATTGACCAAGTCAAATTTGACTAGTGAAAGAGGCAGGTGTGGCCCACATGTAAGTGTCATAGGTGCCATTTAATTAGTCCAAACTAAGTTAAACTAGTGGGGGCCACATACCAACTGTACATAGACTACTAATTAACTACTACTAACCTAAACTAGCACTAACAACGGCCGGCCACACACGGCCGTGGCCAAGCTGGCCACACACACAGCACGTAGCTAGGAGTTAATTCTGTTATCTGAACATAGCATTTTGCGATTTTTATATGATTTAATCCAGGCATAGAAGGGATTTGGTCCAGTGAGATAAAATGGAGTTTGTCAAGTATACTACCTTCACATAATATTTTGCTCCTTAACATGATCGTTTAAGCTACTGTCTAGGGGCTGTCTAGAGGGTTAGTTATTGTAGAAATTGAAAAGCTAGCTAGCAGCTATTGCTAGCGAGTAGTAATCTGGTAAAGCATTAGCGATGGTGTGGCGCGAGCGTCGATGCATGGCGGGAGCGCTGCTAGAGGCGCGCGCGCGCGGTTGGCGAGCAGGGGCATGGCATGAGCGAGGCAGGCGCGAGGGAGCGGAGCTCCGGGCGCGGCCACGGGATTTCGCAGGCAGCGGCGGACGCTCGCCGGAGCGGCACTATAGGCGGCAGTAGGTCGAGCCGAGTGCACTAGGGAGCAGCCCTTGTCCGAGCGCATCCAGGGGCGCCCGCACAAGGCTGTGGGGTGGCCGGATTCAACAGCAACTTCGCCGTTCGACGGCGGCACTAGCATTGGTTCGATGGGGGTAGTGCTTCGGTCCGAAATCGATCAATTTGGTCGCTGCGTTTGTTTCACGGGGGACTAATGAGGCTACCGGCGACGCACAGGACCAACTGGTCAACGGAGACCATGCTGGGGACGAATACAAACGGCGACGACGACGGAGCTATGCGGGCGAGCTATAGGGCGAGAGGGAGAGGGGTAGAGGGTGCACGGCACCGGTGGCTCACAGCGTTGTCGAGTAGCAGCACGGGGAGGCCCGGAAGGTCGCGGTGCGGCAGATCAACGGCGACGTCGCGGTGGCCGAGGCGGAGAAGAGCAGATCAAAGGAGACGTTCGGTGGTTCCCCCGCCTCGATCCAGGGGCGCAGGCGACGTGGTTGAAGACGAGGGTCCTCCTCGACACCTCGGGTCGGCGAGGGTTGGCCGGTGGCCATGGCTATAGTGAGCGGCAGCGACGGCTTTGCTCGGGAGAGAAGGAAGCGGCGTGGGGAAGAGGGATTGAGGGCTAGGGTTTGCTGGGGGGTTGGGGGCTCGGCCTTATACTCCAAGGGGACCGGGGGATGGCCGGCACGCGCCACGGCGCGGCCATGGCCGGTCGGATGTCCGCCACGATCCCCTGCCTCCCTGTAGCAGGAGGTTGGGGATGAGTGGGGTGTGGGCTGGGCCAGTTGGGCTGGCTCTGTTGTCACCGGGCAGTTGGCCCGATGGGGGGGTCCTTTTCTTTTGTTTTGTTTTTACTTTTTATTTATTTTACCTTTTCTGTTTTAGTTTTGTTTCCTATTATTTTAGTTTTATTAAAATATACACGTAGCATCTAAATTAGTATTTCAACTTAGTCCATAGTCACAAAAAGTCTAATCCTCAAATAAATTAGTTTGACATTTTATTAATTACAAAAGGTATTTAATTAATTGTTTTTATAGTTGTTTTATTCATCCTATAGTATTTAATTATTTTATAAAGGTGTGGTTTCTCCACCATAATTACCTATGCATTATTTGGCTCCACCCGAACATTTAGTTTTAATATTTGAAAACCTTTATCGTTTGCCTTTATTTTAATTTTGAATTTGAACTGGGTCTCGAAGCGACGCGAGTTTATCAATAGTAACCGAGGTGACATGGCATCATTAGCGCAGGGTTACTGTAGCTTGATTACTCGGGCGTCACATGCCTCTCCCACATAAAACTTGCTATCGGTCTAGTAACGTAGTCAATTGCTTAGGGACAATTTCACAACTCCTACCACCACATTTCCACACTCGCTATATTTACTTTATTGCTTCTTTACTAAACAACCCCTAGCTTTTATTTGCGTGCTCTTTATTATCTTGCAAACCTATCCAACAACACCTACAAAGTACTTCTAGTTTCATACTTGTCCTAGGTAAAGCGAACGCTAAGTGTGCGTAGAGTTGTATCGGTGGTCGATAGAACTTGAGGGAATATTTGTTCTACCTTTAGCTCCTCGTTGGGTTCGACACTCTTATCGAAAGAGGCTACAATTGATCCCCTACACTTGTGGGTAATCAGGAGAACCTCCGAGATTGGATCTCTCTCTTTGTTTCCTTCTGTTTATGCGCTCTCAGATTCTGGCCTTTCAACATTTCTTAAATTCCCGGAGATCCCTAACTCCGATTGGGCTGAAATTTTAACACCATTTTTATATGAATATTAGCTTTCTTGCGGCGAAAGAAGGGCCCCAACCGCCTTACGGAGTGGCCACAAGGACCAGGGGTGTGCCCTACCCCCGGGGCGCGCCTCCCTGTCTTGTGGCCCCCTCACGTTGATTCTTTTTCCCCAAAATCACATATATTCCAAAAAAAATCTCCATAAGTTTTTATCACATTTGGACTCCGTTTGATATGGATTTTCTGTGAAACAAAAAAACATGCAAAAAACAGGAACTCGCACTAGGCATTGGATCAATATGTTAGTCCCAAAAATAGTATAAAAAGTTGCCAAAAGTATGTAAAAGTTGTAGAATATTGGCATGGAGCAATAAAAAATTATAGATACGGTGGAGACGTATCAGCATCCCCAAGCTTAATTCATGCTCGTACTCGGGTAGGTAAATGATAAAAACATAATTTTTGATGTGGAAAGCTACCTAGCATAATCTTGATCATATAATCTAATCATGGTATGAATATTAAGACACGAGTGATTCAAAGAAATAGTCTATCATTTGACATTAAGACAATAACACTTCAAGCATACTAATTAATTAATAATGTCTTCTCAAAATAACATGGCTAAAGAAAGTTATCCATACAAAAACATATGGTCTGGCTATGCTCCATCTTCCCACACAAAGTATTTAAATCATGCACAACCCCGGTTTTAGCCAAGCAATTGTTTCATACCTTAGTATTCTCAAACTTTTTCAACTTTCAAGTAATACATGAGCGTGAGCCATGGATATAGCACTATAGGTGGAATAGAAGGTGGTTGTGAGGAGGAGAAAAATAGGAGAAAGTCTCACATCAACTAGGCAAATTAATGGGCTATGGAGATGCCCATCAATTGATATCGATGCAAGTGAGTAGGGATTGCCATGCAACGGATGCACTAGAGCTATTAAAGTATGAAAGCTCAAACTGAAAACTAAGTGGGTGTGCATCCAACTTGCTTGCTCATGAAGACCTCGGGCATTTCAGGAAGCCCATCATTGGAATATACAAGCCAAGTTCTATAATGAAAATCCCCACTAGTATATGAAAGGGATAACTCAAGAGACTCTCTATATGAAGAACACGGTGCTACTTTGAAGCACAAGTGTGGTAAAAGGATAGTAACATTGCCCCTTCTCTCTTTTTCTCTCATCATTTTTTTGTTTTCTCTTTTTTTTGGTGGGCTTCTTTGACCTCTAGTTTTTTATTTGGGCTTCTTTAGCCTCTTTTATTTTTATTTCCTCACATGTGGCGATGTTCTGATAATGATGATCATCACACTTTTGTTTACTTACGACTCAAAAATTACAACTCGATATCTAGAACAATATGACTCTATATGAATGGCTCTGGCAGTGTGCCAGGATGTGCAATGATCTAGTGTAGCAATGACATGAAAAAACGGACAAGCCATGAAAACATCATCCTAGCTATCTTACGATCATGCAAAGCAATATGAGAATAATGGTGCATGTCATAAAAACGGAACGGTGAAAGTTGCATGGCAATATATCTCGGAATGGCTATGGAAATGCCATAATAGGTAGGTATGGTGGCTGTTTTGAGGAAGGGTATATGGTGGGTTTAATGCACCGGCGAAAGTTGCTCGGTACTAGAGAGGCTACTAATGGTGGAAAGGTGAGAGTGCGTATAATCCATGAACTCAACATTAGTCATAAAGAACTCACATAATTATTGCAAAAATTTATTAGCCATCGAAACAAAGTACTACACACATGCTCCTTGGGGAAGGGTTGGTAGGAGTTAACCGTCGCGTGATCCCGACCTCCACACAAAGGATGCCAATCAAAAAATAAATCATGCTCCGACTTCACCACATAACGGTTCACCTTACGTGCATGCTACGAGAATCACAAACTTTAACACAAGTATTTCTGCCAATCCACAATTACTCACTAGCATGACTCGAATATCACCATCTTTATATCGCAGAACTATTGCAAGGAATCAAACATATCATATTCAGTGATCTACAAGTTTTATGTAGGATTTTATGACTAACCATGTGAATGACCAATTCCTGTCATCTCTCTAAATAGATATAAGTGAAGCAAGAGAGTTTAATTCTTTCTACAAAAGATATGCCCACGCTCTAACAAATATAAGTGAAGCAAAAGAGCATTCTACAAATGGCGGTTTCTATGTGTAGAGAAACAGGCAATCCAAACTTCAAATGATATAAGTGAAGCACATGAAGCATTCTATAAAGCCATACTCAAAAGATATAAGTGAAGTGCAAAGAGCATTATATAAATCAACCAAGGACTATCTCATACTAGCATGGTGCATTTATTAAAAGAAAAATAAAAGGCACACGACGCTCCAAGATTTACGCATATCATGTGATGAATAAAAATATAGCTCCAAGTAAAATTACCGATGATCATTAGAAGAAAGAGGGGATGCCTTCCGGGGCATCCCCAAGCTTAGTTGCTTGGGAGTCCTTGAATATTACCTTGGGGTGCCTCGGGCATCCCCAAGCTTAGGCTCTTGCCACTCCTTATTCCTTCATCCGTCGTGATCTCACCCAAAACTTGAAAACTTCAATCACACAAAACTTAAGAAAAACCTTCATGAGATCCGTTAGTATAATAAAACAAATCACCACTTTAAGTATTGGTGCAAACCCATTCATATTTTATTTTTGTATTGTAGCTACTGTATTATAACTTCTCCATGGCTTATACCACTGATAAAATCGATAGTTTCATCAAAACGAGCAAAACAATGCATCAAAAACAGAAACTGTCTTAAATATGACAGTCTGTAGCAATCTGAACATCTACCATACTTCTATATCTCCAAAAATTCTAAAAAATTAGGACAAAATAAAAAAATTGTATAGAAGTACTGTGCAAAAAGTTTCAGAACCGTTTGATTTTCCAGTAAAAAAAATGTAAATTCACGCGCTACAGCCAAAGTTTCTATTTTTCACTGCACATACCAAACAAGCAATCTAATCATCCTAAAGGCAAATCTTGGCACATTATTTTTATAATACAATGAATTTATACAAGGGGATAATTATTTCTGTTGAAAAGTTTCTGTAATTCAAGATTTGCAAAGTTTCCATGGGCATGAACAAAGTTCAAGGAGCTCCCCCACTTCAACGATGCTCGTCCTTCTTACTTTTACTTTTCTTTTTTTGAAAAGTTTTAGGTTCCCCACTCTATTTTTTTGTTTTTAACTTTATAAAGGCACTCAATAGAAATAAATGACTCTCTAAAACTTCCGGGTTGTCTCCTTGGCAGCGCTTTCTTTAAAGCCATTAAGCTAGGCATATAGTGCTCAAGTAGTGGATCCACCCGGATCCTAAGGTATATCAAAGCCAATTTTAATTAACAATGATTTGTATTTTAGTAGTGGGCACAAAGCAACATATATCATGCAAAAACAAAGTCTAACTCTCTTCCTATGCATCGGCATGTCATAAAAGAATAATTCATGCACACAAAGTAAAGGCCAATGCATATTATAAACAGTTTCTTGCAATTTTATCGTATTGGAAACATAGAGAGGCGGAGATGTAGTTCCTCTCTCATAATAATTGCATGTAGGAGCAGAAAGCACATGCATATTATATTTATCAAAATCATCATGTGAAATAGTAGAACACAACCCATCAATATAGCCCTTAATAAGCGCAAACTTCTCTGATATAGTGTAGTTGGGAGAATTCAAAAGGATAATAGGACTATCATGCATGCATGCAATAGAAAAAAATTCATTCTTAACATAAGAAACTATAGCAAGTTCATCCCCATAAGCATAATTCATATTGGCATCATGGCCACAAGCATAGCAAGCATCAAGTTCATCAAAAAGGGATATTTCAAACGAATCAAAGGGATCATAGCAATTATCATAGCAATCATCCTTTGGTAAGAACGAAGGGAAATTAAACAATGTGTGAGTTGAAGAGTTCTTCCTCCTTTTGTTCTTCGCTCTCCCCGTCATCTTTTTCATCTAATGAGCTCACAGTTTCAGTAATTTCTTCTTCCATAGTTTCCTGCAAAATATTACTCTCTTCCTGGACAGCGGAGACTTTCTCAATAAACTCATCAATATTGGAATTATATTCATAATTCTCATAGCAATATTTAAGTATAGCAAAATTTTCAGGCCTATAAACATCATCATCAAAAGCTTCATACTTCTCAAACAAAGATTCAATTTCATAAGCACCCTTAAAAGCAACGAATTATTCTATTCATTCCACATCATAATGATCATATATACCATTGGCATAAGAAGCCAAGGTTTCATTATCATTAAATCTACAAGAAAAGGGAAGGTGTCGAGCCTTCATCCTAGAGCAACAAGTATAATCATATCTCTGGCATAAATTCCAAGCATACCAATGCAACATATAAATTTGATACCATAATAATTTCCCTTTTTGAGTCAAGCGATAATCCCTAAAATATTCACGTTGATCCAACTTATCTCCCATTATATAGTTGAATGGGGTTTTCTCTGGATTATTAAAGAAGTGCATAATATCTTTCACATAATGAGCATCGAGGGTTTCAAGAGGTTCCCCATGACCATGAGTAGCAAGTACACCTAATTTTTTTGGTATTTCGTGTTCCATATCCATACCTAAAGATAGAGAACAACTTAGAACAACAAATAAAATCTACTTAGTGATAAAGCAAACAAGCACACACGAGAATATTCACACCACGCTATTGCTCCTCGGCAACGGCGCCAAAAAAAGGTCTTGATAACCCACAAGTATAGGGGATCAGTTGTAGCCTATTTCGATAACTAAGAGTGTCGAACCCAACGAGGAGTTAAAGTTAGAACAAATATTCCCTCAAGTTCTGTCGACCACCGATACAATTCTACGCACGGTTAACGTTCGCTTTACCCAGAACAAGTATGAAACTAGAAGTACTTTGTAGGTGTTATTGGATAGGTTTGCAAGATAAGAAAGAGCGTGTAAATAAAAAGTAGGGGTTGTTTAGATAAATAAGCAACTAAATTAGTTTTAGTAGAGAGCTTTTTGTCACGAGAAAGTTATTTGTCCCTAGGCAATCGATAACTAGATCAGTAACCATTATTGCAATTTTATATGAGGGAGAGGCATAAGCTAACATACTTTCTCTTCTTGGATCATATGCACTTATGCTTGGAACTCTAGCAAGCGTCCGCAACTACTAAAGATCATTAAGGTAAAACCCAACCATAGCATTAAAGTATCAAGTCCTCTTTATTCCCATACGCAAACAACCTACTTACTCGGGTTTGTGCTTCTGTCACTCATGCCACCCACCATAAGCAAATAATGTACATATTGCAAACCCTACAACGGGGATCCCTCATGCTTGCGCGACACGGAGAGCACCATAGGACATCACCAATAATAAAACATGCAACTCAAACAAATCACGATCATCAATCAACCCATAGGACAAAACATATCTACTCAAACATCATAGGATAGCCATACATCATTGGGAAATAATATATAGCATTGAGCACCATGTTCAAGTAGAGATTACATCGGGGAGAAGAGGTGTTACACCGCTGCATAGAGGGGGAGAGAGTTGGTGATGACGGCGGTGAAGTTGTTGGTGTAGATCTCCATCACGATGAAGGCCCCGACAATGTTCCGGCGTCGCCAGGAGAGAGGGGGAGAGAGCCCCCTCCTTCTTCTTCTTCCTTGACCTTCCCCCTGTATAGGAGGAGGGTTTCCCCTTTGGTCCTTGGCCTCCATGGCAGAGGAGGGGCGGGAGCCCCTCCTGTCGGAGTAATGGGCCACGGGTAGGCTGACCCGGGACCCTAGATCTTTCAAGACATCTGGGCCGGCCGCGCCCCTTCAGCCGAGTCCCAGCTGGCGACCTCCAGAGAAGCCGAGTCCCAGGTGGCAACCTCAAGAGAGGCCGAGTCCCAGCTGGCGATCTCCAGAGAAGCCGAGTCCCAGCTGGCGACCTCCAGAGAGGCCGAGTCCCAGCTGGCGATCTCCAGAGAAGCCGACTATGGGAGTCGGCCCATGACTCTTCACGAAGCCCGATGCGGGGTACGGTCACGACGTGGCCGTCCTCCCCTTATCTGAGGGATCGGCATGGCTACTGATGAGTGTATCGCGGAAGATCTCCGGCGAGGCGCGCCATCCTGCCATGCTCGCTCGACCACGATCAGCGCGCGACGACTTGTGCCCACGACGCCGCTGTCAGACGCCCAAAGACCGTGGGGCCGCTTTGTCGATGGGTGGACCGAAGGCGGCAGAGCGCTCAAGACGGCCTCAGGGGAGTCGGCCTCCCGAGTCGGCCGCCTCCTCCAGGCCCCACAAGCCATTAACAGATTGATGGGGAATGGCGACAGTGATCGCCTGATAGACGGCAGCACTGTTGCCACGACCCCATGACCAAACCTACGTCATCAGGAGCACCGCACAATGTCTGGCCTGTCCGCGGGACCCACCAGTCGGCGGGCCCCAGAAGCCGGCGGGAAGGACAGCGGCATGAGAGACAGACGGTTGGGACCCGCGCCCAGCCGGATTACCATTGTACCCCCGGGGGGTAGGCCTATATAAACCCCCCGGGGCACCCATGCAAAGGGTTCGAACCTTGATAGAGTTAGACCAGATAGCCCAGGGAGGAGAGAACTAGCCTTGCTCTCTCCTGCCTCACGAGACAGCTCTAGGAGCACCATTGTAACCACTTTGCTTGAGTAACCATGCGGAGACCCCGTAGAGCAGCAGTAGGGGTGTTATCTCCTCGGAGAGCCCCGAAGCTGGGTATGATTCGCCGGCGTGCATGTCTACGCCTTATCCCGTTTCCAAGCACCGGCGACGTTCTACTCGCCCCCACCATGATAAGCCATCCTTTGGCATATGTCGCACCCAACCCCCGACATTTGGCGCCCACCATGGGGCGAGGTGCACCGTCGTCCGGAGATCTGTTCTGGACGGGAACCCTCTTCCTCCCTGGCGAGCGCAGCCAGCCAGGCTCGCCAGATGGAGTTCATCGGCCTTCTGGGCCGAGGCCACGTGCATGAGCAGCCTCGCCGAACTTGTCGGCGAGGTGCGCCTCTCCGACGAACCTGCATCTGACGCAGGCATGGGTGGCCCCGAGAGCCTTCTCGCAGGCCTCCTCGACCAACTCCACGTCGCCGACGAGCCTGCCATAGACTTGGAGTCCGTAGGCTCCACTGACCCGATGCTGGTCGACTCCGACACCGTGTCGCTTGACATTTTCCCCACCAACGTGGTGGTCTACGACGAGCCGCTTCTGTACGAGGAGAGCGGTGGAAGCGCCGTCACGGAGGTGCTCGTCATCAGCCACGACGAGTACTCCGGCGAAGAATCCCAGGACCCGCTAGCCGCGACCCTGCAAGACCTTACCGCGCCCATTCCAGAGGACGCCAACGCCGAGACACTGGCGACACGCCGCCTTCAGATCATCGAAGGCGCCAAGAAGCCGGCAAGCATGAGGCACTTGTCAAAGGCATACCAACGCGAGATGGATCGCGCCGTAGGCGGCTCGCCGGCTCCGACTAGGCCGAGCCGTCTAGGTGCGGTCCGGCAGCGAGGCGCAGCCATCGCCGACTTGCTCGGAGTAAAATGCCCCGTGTACGCCACCCCAGCGGAGAACATCCGCGCCGCCCAAGCGGCGACTAACGAGTTGAAGAACTTCGAGGGCGAAGAGCGCCGTGTGATGACGGAGCGAGTCCAGCAGCTTCGTTAGCGCGTTGTTTGCAAAAACGCGCCGGCGGCCGCGCAGATGCGCTGCAGCAGCCGAACGACGACTTGCCTCCCCACCGAGATCAAGGCACGACCTCTCGGACGCCGACTGGCGGAGTCCACGGAAGGAAAGAGAAGGAGCCGGCTGTCAGTCACAGTCGGACTCACATCACCATCGAGCGCGACCAAGACGGTCGCCCGAGAGCAGTAGAGCGGCGGGACGACTACCTGCCTCCCCCACCCAGAAGAGAGCGGCGAGTTTCCCCGCCGCCCATTGAGCATCCGACTCTCGGAGGTCGCCTCGGCCGCCGAGAGGGAGTCGGAGAGAACGACGCCCGCCATCGGATCGACCGACTCCACCGATCCCTGGCGCTGGAAGAAGAAGACGAGCTGGGCCCGCCTTGCTTCAGGCCCCGCATCAGAGACGAGCCCTTCCCCAAAGGGTTCACGCTTCCCCAAGACACACCCAAGTACACCGGCTCCGTGAAGCCAGAGGACTGGCTGATAGACTACTCCACAGCCGTCAGCATAGCGAATGGCAACAAGCGAGTTGCCGTGAAATCGCCCTCTCATGCTCTGAGGCACGCCCGGACATGGTTGAATAGCCTGAAGCCCCGCAGCATCAATAGCTGGGTCCACTTCACCGAAGCCTTCATCCGCAACTTTACGAGCACGTACAAGCGACCTCCCAAGCCGCGCCAGCTCTACTTGTGTGTGCAAGGCCCTGATGAATCAACACGCGACTACCTCACGCGCTGGGGCGAGCTTCGGAACTCCTGCAAGGGCGTGCACGAGGTGCAGGCTATCGAGTACTTCACCGCCGAGTGCCGTGAGGGCACCCTCCTCAAGCACAGGCTCCTCTGCGACGAGCCAGAAACCCTCGACGAACTGCTAGTCATAGCAGACAAGTACGCCACGGCCGACTCGTCCATGAAGACGGAGATTCAAGTCAACGCGGCTGGCAAGGTGACTCCCCAGGCTCCCAGAACTCCGGCTGGAGACACCAGTCGGCGACAGCAACAGAGCGACAACAAGCGCAAGGCCCAACAGCCTTCCAACAGTCGGCAAGTGGCGACAGTTGAAGATCAACAGCCGGAGGGGCAGCCTCCGGCCAAGCGGCAGAAGGGCGGCAAATCCAATTGGCTGCCAGCCTTCTCCTATGAGCAGACTTTGGATGGTCCCTGCAAGTTCCACAGTGGTGCGAAGCCGTCAAACCACACCACCAGAAGTGCCAGCGCTCACCAGATCGCCAAGGAGACGGCCTCACTCCTCCGCCGCTGCTGGTGGCGCCTCCGCCGCCGCCCGGAGCCGGGCGGCTCGGCCACGGGCGCGGTACAAGACGAGTTCCCAGATGAGCATGGAGCCTACGTGGTGTTCACCAGTGTGGCAGATGACCGGCGCAGCAGGCGCCAGCAGCAACAAGAAGTAAACGCAGTAGCAGCCGATGCCCCAGAGTTCATGCATTGGTCCGAGAGGCCTATCAATTGGAGTAGAGCGGATCACCCAGAGGTGATGCCGAGTCCGGGCTCTTATGCCTGGTCCTAAGTGCCACCTTGGCCACTGATAGGCGGGCCGCCCGCTTGTCAAGTATACTGATAGATGGAGGCAGCAGCATCAACATCCTGTACAAAGACACCGTGGAGAAGCTAGGAATCAAGCGAAGACAGCTGTAGAGCAGCCGGACCGTGTTCCATGGAATTGTACCCGGCCTCTCCTGTTCGCCAATCGGCAAGATCCTGATAGACGTCCTCTTCGGAGACAAAGATCATTTCCACCGAGAGCCGGTCTGGTTCGAGGTGGTGGACTTGGAGAGCCCGTACCACGCCCTGCTTGGCCGACCTGCCTTGGCCAAGTTCATGGCGGTTCCCCACTACGCCTACCTCAAGATGAAGATGCCGAGTTCCAAGGGGATTCTAACCGTAGCCGGCGACTACAAGAAGTCATCCGCCTGCGCGGCCGAGAACAGTTGGCTGGCCGAGTCCCTGGTGATCGCAGCCGAGAAGCGGCTCCTTGACCGAGTCGTGGCGATGGCCGGAAAGCATCTAGAGATGTTGCCCGACCCCAAGGAGTCGGAGGCAGAAGGATCATTCAAGCCGGCCAAAGAGACCAAGAAGATACCCTTGGACCCGGAGCACCCAGAGAGGTACGCTGTCATGGGCACGGGCCTTGACAGCAAATAGGAAGGCGAGCTTGTTGATTTCCTTCGTGAGAATCGCGACATCTTCGCATGGTCCCCCAAAGACATGCCGGGTGTACCGGCGGAATTCGCCGAGCACAAGCTACACGTCAGGCCAGATATGAAACCCGTCAGGCAGCCCTTGCGCCGCCTATCAGAAGAGAAAAGAAGAGTTGTTGGAGAAGAGATAGCCCGGCTCCTGGCGGCCGGCTTCATCATGGAAGTGTTTTTTCTAGAGTGGCTGGCAAACCTGGTTTTGGTAGAAGAATAAGCAATGGGGATGTGTATCGACTACACAAGCCTCAACAAAGCCTGCCCAAAGGACCCGTTTGCTCTGCCAAGAATTGATCAGGTGATAGACTCCACAGTCGGATGCGAGCTGCTGAGTTTCTTGGACGCATATTCAGGATACCACCAGATCAAGCTGAACCCAACGGACAGACTGAAGACCGCCTTCATCACGCCATTCGGAGCCTTCTGCTACCTAACAATGACGTTCGGCTTGAGGAATGCCGGTGCCACCTTTCAGCGTTGCATGCAGAAGTGCATCCTCAAGCAACTCGGCAGGAATGCCCACGTCTATGTGGATGATGTGGTGGTGAAGACGGAGAAGCGTGGGACGCTGCTGGAAGACCTCAAGGAGACCTTTGAGAATCTGCGCCGATTCCAGATCAAGCTCAACCCTGAGAAGTGCGTTTCCGGAGTACCAGCCGACCAGCTCCTTGGCTTGCTGGTCTCCGAGCGCGGCATAGAGTGCAACCCCGTGAAGATCAAGGCCATCGAGAGAATGGAGGTACCCAGCCGACTGTTGGATGTGCAGAAGTTCACCGGCTGCCTGGCGTCCATCGGCCGATTTATCGACGGCAATTTGAGAAAGCTCGCCCTTGTATCAATTGATGAAGAAGACCACCTTTTTTGAGTGGAACCACAAGGCGGATGAGGCATTTCTCCAGCTGAAGAAGATGTTGACTACTCCCCTCGTGTTGGCGGCTCCGACTCCCAAAGAGCCCATGCTCTTGTACATCGCCGCCACCAGCCGAGTAGTCAGCACAGTTATCGTAGTCGAGCGCAAGGAGGAAGGCAAGGCGCTCCCTGTCCAGAGACTGGTATATTACCTGAGCGAGGTACTGTCGACCTCCAAGCAGAACTACCCTCACTACCAGAAGATGTGCTACGGTGTGCATTTTGCTGCCAAGAAGCTGAAGCCCTACTTTCAAGAGCAGCCAATCACTGTGGTTTGCACCACTCCACTCGCCGAGATCATTGGAAGCTGAGATGCCTCCAATCGAGTAGCCAAATGGGCTATAGATCTGGCTCCTTACACCATCTACTACTAGCCCCGCACCGCCATCAAGTCGCAGGCGATGGCCGCCTTCCTCGTCGACTGGGTCGAGACCCAGTACCTGCCGCCAGCGCCTGACTCCACCCATTGGCGGGTGCATTTCGATGGCTCCAAGATGCGCACCAGCCTGGGAGCCGGCGTCGTCCTCACCTCCCCTAAGGGCGACAAGCTCAAGTATGTGCTGCAGATCCACTTCGCCGCCTCCAACAACGTCGCCGAATATGAGGCGCTCATTCATGGGCTCCGGCTTGCCAAAGAACTCGGCATTCGCTGGATCCTGTGCTAAGGCGACTCCGACTTGGTGGTTCAGCAATCATCCGGCAACAGGGACGCCAAAGACGCAAACATGGCGAGCTACCGCTTCCTGGTGCAGCAACTTAGTGGATACTTCGAGGGGTGCGAATTCCTTCACATGCCAAGAAATGACAATGATCAAGCAGATGCCTTGACACGAGTCGGCTCCACTCGCCAAGCGATACCTTCCGGCGTCGCCCTTCAGCGCCTCCTCAAGTCGTCTATCAAGCCTTCAGCAGAGTCAGACTCCATCTTTGTGCCGGCTCCTCCAGAAGTAGTCGGATCCGACTCCAGAGCCCCAGTAGACGGCCTCAAGAAAACCACAGTTGAAACCAGCCCGGACTTGAACCCGGCCGGATCTGTGCCAACCGCCCGGGATTTGAGAACCCGGCTGGATCAGGCTGTGCCGGTCGGCAGGGGACTTGAGCCCGGCCCGAACCTGCGCCGGCGGCCAGAGACTCATCAATCCAAAGAACGGCAGCAGACTCCAGCCGCCGCCTCCCAGCCCGGCCACCCTTGTCCAAGTCGCTGTGGTAGCAGTTGAAGAGATAGTAGCACCTTCATGGGCACAGCCCATCCTCAAGTTTCTAGTGAACAGAGAGCTACCGACAGATGAGATCCTGGCTCGGCAAGTGCAGCACCGAGCGGCAGCATACACCATAGTCAACAGAGAGCTAGTCAGGCGCAGTGTCACTGGTGTCTACCAACTGCGTAGAATCGAGAACAAGGCCAAGCAATTCTCGAGACATCCATCGTATGAAAAGGCCACCATGCGGCTTCAAGGGCACTTGCCGCCAAAGCCTTCGGCATGGTTTCTTTTGGCCGACTGCCTTGGAAGAAGCTAAAGAGCTAGTCCAAAAATGCAAGGGGTGCGGATGTTCCGCTCCAAGCCACTTCAGCCGGCTTCATGGCCAAGACAATCCCCATCGCCTGGCCCTTCGCAGTTTGGGGTCTGGACATGGTAGGACCATTCAAGACGGCCCGAGGCGGCCTAACTCATCTGCTTGTAGCGGTGGACAAGTTCACCAAGTGGGTGGAAGCAAAGCCCATCAAGAAGTTGAACGGACCGACTGCAGTGACTTTCATCGCCGACATCACAGTGCGGTATGGCATACCGCACAACATCATCACTGACAACGGCACAAACTTTGCCAAGGGCGCCTTGGCCCATTTCTGCGTGACGCAGGGCATCCGACTGGACTTAGCGTCCGTTGCCCATCCGCAGTCAAATAGCCAGGTGGAACAAGCAAATGGCCTCATCCTGTCTGGCATCAAGCCTCGACTGGTCGAACCACTCGAGCGTTCGGCTGGCTGTTGGGTCGAGGAGCTACCAGCCGTCCTCTGGAGTCTGCGCACGACCCCAAACAAGTCAACCGGCTTCATGCCTTTCTTCCTCATCTACGGTGCCGAAGCCGTCATCCCGACGGATATAGAGTTCGACTCTCCACGAGTCACCATGTACACCGAAGAGGAAGCTGAAGAAGCACGCCAAGACGGCGTCGACCTGCTGGAAGAGAGCCGGCTGTTAGCGCTCAGTCGGTCCAGCATCTACTAGCAGAGTCTGCGCCGATACTACAACCGCAAGGTCAAGCCGAGATCGTTCCAAGAGGGCGACCTTGTGCTTCGGCTGATTCAGAGAACAGCCGGCCAGCACAAGTTGTCGGCACCTTGGGAGGGTCCTTCATCATCGACAAGGTGCTAGGAACAGCGCCTACTATCTAATTGGCGCCGAAGCGTTGAGCGCAAGAGGGACGACTCGGCAAAAAACAGGCGCGCGTGGAACGCGAATCTTCTTCGAAGATTTTACAGTTGATGCAGTATGTATCGCACTACCCCCTTTGTATTAAAGTACTAAGACCTTAGGCCCCCCGAGACGAGCTCGGGGACTGCCTTTTTGTTATCTATATGATAAGAATCACGCTTCCGAATATGCTACTCTTTTTATCATACCGTCTGGCACCGGGTCTGACTAGTCGGCCTGGGGACTTGCCGTCTTGCTCTATGAAATGCTTCCTGCAGTTGGGCAAGTAATGTGCTGCGCTCAAGCCATCTCCTTTCGAAAGCCGCAGCTCGCAGAGCGACTGCTGGTAGGCAGAGAAGAAGCAAGAACGAGCGCACACATGAAAAAATTGCTAAGGACCTAAAAGCTTATGCATAGCTCAAGCCGGCTACCAGCCTCCCCCCGCAGAGCCGACTCATGAGTAGTCGGCTCGCCGTCTTAGCTTTTATCAAAGACGGCCGACTCTTGGATAGTCGGCCTATCGCTTAGCCGACTTGCTAAAGAAACTCTAAACGGTTAAGTACTTGCCTTCCCGTAGCCAAGCACTTGACCTAGCGACGATCCAGAGCGGCTGTCCAGCCGGCAAGGCGGCAACTAAGGGAAGACGGCAAAGGAAAAAGTCTAAGGAGCAATAAGCAAGGTAAGGCGGAAATCGGATAAATATTTACATAGGCCCTTGGCCGAATTTTCGAATAAGAAATTCAGGATACACCCCGCGGGTGGAATTGTTCGAACCTAACAAGTCTTTCAAAAGATTACTAAAGACAGATAAACAGAGGCGGAAAAAGCATTCTAGGAGGCGGCCTCCGGGGCCGGAGGATCGGAGGTGACGGTGGTGTCGGGTGCCGGGGCGGTCGGCTGGGCGGTCTCAGCTTGGTCGCCTCCGGCGGCAGTCGCCTTGTCTTCGCGTGGCTCGTTGCTGGAGGCGCGATCGGGCTGAGGCTGGCCACCTGCTCCGTCTTCTGGCGCCTCCTCCTTGCCTCCGTCCTCCGCCTCGTCCTCCTCCTCGGCGCTGGAGTCGATTACCTCCGCCGAGTCTTCGCCATACTCCGGTTCATCTCGACCAGTCCGGCGGCGCCGTCGCCGCCTTCGCCCCTTCGAACACGAAGACATTGGTGTCCGTGTACTCGGCGATGGGCGCCAAGGCCTCGACAAGGGCGCCCTCCACGGCCTCGGCTCGGCTGGGCCTCGGCCGAACGCGGCCAGCGGTCGAGTCCAGCCCAGATACCACGCCTTGATTTAACTCAAGGCCCAGCGTGCTCGGCCGGGCGAGGAGCCCTTCAAGCCTCGAGACGACCGGGCGGCGACTTCCGGCCGGTCGGCGATCCGATGGCGGTGCACAGAGCCGGCATGTCGGGCCCAGTATGAAACCGCTGGCGCCCGGCATCTTTGGCCGCGCGCAGCAGCAGTGAGCCGGACGAAGACGGGCTTCAAGGCTCGAGAGCTGCTCGTCGATGGTTCGGGGGCATTAGCGGCGATCTCCTCGCCTTTTCGCCTTCGCCCGCCGCACCTCCCGAGCAGCCTCGATGGCGGAGGGACTGCCTGTGAATGACCAGAAAGAAGTCTGCGGGACAAAAAGAGAAGAAAGCCGAAAAATCGAAGCCGGCCGACACATAGTCGAAGCCCAAAGAAATGAAAGAGACTTACCATCGACGATGTCCTCAACCTCGTGGTAGCGAGGTCGGATCGCCTCCTTATCGATCCAGCGGGCGCTTCGATCTTGAACTCAGCCATGAGAGCGGCCTCCGCGTCTTGGCCTCGTCCTGCGCCTTACGGGCAGCTCCCTCTGCTTCGGCGGTACGCCGCCCGGCAGTCACGCTCTTTGGCGAGCCTGCCGACTCCTCCTCCTTGGCACGCCCGGCGGTGTTAGCCTCGCCCAGCTGCTCTGAAGGGTGGCGTTGCACTGAAGAACGAAGAAAGAGACAAGCAAATCGCCAATAAAGTAGATCGCCGGGAGATCCGGCCGACTTTCAGCAGCTTGGCGAATCTCGGGACTACAGCCAGCGTCGCCAGCGCCCATGAAGAAGGAAGAAAAGAGCTCACTTCGGCTTTCCACCAAGTCGGTGGTCCACTTATTCAACTCCTCGACATTGCGGTTGAAGGCAGTGGCGCGGAGGTTATGATACTCCTACAAAGAAACCGACAAAGGCAAAGTCGATTCGAACTTCGCTAGAGGAGTTCCGACTTACTCGCTTAGCAGCCGCCCGAACTCGGGGACTACACCCGGTGGGTGCTTGGCGCGCTTCACGAATAAAGCAAGAATCAGAAAGAAGGAGAAAGCGTACTCGAACAGATGTCCGCGCGGCGGATCGCCTACAGTGCGAACTTGGAGGCATCGCTTTCAGCAGCCGCTGGACGTCGAGGCGCTTGGTTCAGCGGGCGGTGCGCCTCCACGCAACCACCGGTGGCGCGCATCGAGGCCTTGACGTCGAACTTCGCCGTGGCGGTGCCGATTTCCCGAGCTCGCGGCACCGAGGTCGTCCTCTCAAGCTGGCGGCGCACCCGCTCGGCGACTTGAAGAAGCAGCCGCGCCTTGGCCTCGTCCGCGATCGGCGGGTCCGACTGGCCCGCCGGCTGTTTGCCTTGCGGCCTCCCAGACGGTGGCGGAGGTGGCGGAGGCGGCGCGAGGGTGTCCGAGCCTTAAGCCTCGCTGCCCTCCTCCACGAGGGGTTCTCGATGCCGACCTCTCCGGTCTGCCCCGTGAACTCCGGAGCCGGCGGCGCCGACGACAATGGGGGGGACGAGCATCGCCGATCGGCGACGGCCTCCTCAAGCCGCCCGTTCGCCTTGGCGGCGGCAGGCGTCCTCCAGCTTCTTCTGGGCGTTGGCGGCCACCTTCTCGGCCTGCGCCTTCTCCAGGCGGCCGGCCTCCTCCTCGTCGCACTTCTCACACGCGTTCCGCTCCGTCGCCTCCCGGAGGTCGGCGGCGGGATCGACCCGCCGGGTGTTGGTGGCTGTCTCTGCCGACCCCATAACAGAGGGGACGGCGACTCTTTCGAGGGAGAGGGGGGCCCTGAAGAGGAGCGGAGGGAAAATCAAAGAAGACTCGGACAAGATCCAACAAAGAAAAATAAAAGAGCGTAAAGACTTACGCGGAAACTAACGGCGGCCTTCTCACTTCCCTTTGGAAGCGGTTGGCCTTCGCGGCCGCCTCCTCCCGTTTGGTCGTGGCGTCCGCCCCCTTGAACTTCTTCGGCTTGCTGCCGGGCGCGCTCGGCCCGGTGTGACGCCTCTTCGCGCCGCCTTGGCCGGCCTGGCCGGCCCTCAGCTGGTGGTGCAGGACGACTTCCACGTCGGCGTCATCTTCAGGCCAGGCGGCGAAGGTGGCCGAGGGCCTGAAGCTGCCGTCTGCCCCTTCTCCGCCGCCTTCGGCGTCGGCCTCCAATGCCGCCGCCCCCAAGTCGGGGTCGTCAACACCGCTGTCCGCGCGGTCTGGGACATAGTCACGGGGCTCTCTCATGGCGCCCGGCCGGGCTCCATGAGGGGTTCTCGCGAAGAAACCAACAAAATTAGAAGCGAGTCGGCCGCAAAGAAGACCAAACTACGAAAGATCGACTTACCACCGGAGGGGGTTGTCGCGCAATCTGACTCCTTGCGAACTGCGATCCTCCGTGAACTCGCAGTGCGCGATGTGGTTCACCAAGTTCGCCACCTCCCTGCGGGGCATCTCCTTGGTGCACATTCGACTCGGGTCGTGGCGGCCGCTCATCTGACAGATTAGGTGAGGCCGGCCTTGGAGCGGGAGGACTCGGTGCGCCACGAAGGCAGCCAGAAGGTCGGATCCGACGAGGCCCTCCGACTGCAGCAGGACTCAGAGTCGCGCTACGGCGGCGGCTCCGGAGGGAGTCAGCGACTTGGCCCGGTGAGACCCACTGGGGAGCCTCCTAGTTAGGGGGCGGGGTTGAAGGGCGGCAGGTTGACCTAGTCGCCGTCGGTGGAGAGGTTCTTCACGTAGAAGTAAGAGTGCTGCCACATCTTCACCGACTTTATCAGCAAGATGGGAGGAAAGGGGTTGTCGGCTGTCGAGCGCCGCACCGCGATGTAGGTGCCGCACTGAGCCGGCGTGCCGGCGGCTTGCGTACCAAGCTTCTAAGAGAAGAATTCTCCCCACAACTCGAGGGTGGGGAGAACGCCGAGGAAACCTTCGCACAGAGTGGCAAAGGCGGAGAGCAACACCACCGCGTTTGGAGTAAGGTGGTGCGGTTGAAGGTTGTGGCACTCCAGGAACGAGTGGAAGAAACCGCTCGCCGGCAGCCCCAGGCCGCGCATGAGGTGCGAGCGGAAGATGACCTGCTTGCCCTCCTCCGTGCGGGCGGTCTCTCCCCGGGGCGGGCGAAGCGCGCGCCACGAGGTCCGCTACTGGGAGACAGGCGGGTCGGTGGAGGAACTCGATATGTTCCACCTCCACATCAGAACCGTCCCACATGCCGGAGCACGTGGCGGGGGCCGCGGCAGAGGAAGAGCTCATCGCCGTGGTGTGAGGTGCTCTTGCTCGCGGTGGAGGAAGAAGAGAAGGCAGGAGAGTGGGGGAGAGGATGCGCGTGCGGTGCCGCCCGCTCCTCCCTGCCTATTTATAGCCCCGTGGGCTGAGGAGCCGAGGGGACGGGCGTGGGATTAATGGCGCATGAAGCCCCACGCCGCCCCATGATTTACCCCACGAAGTTACTGCGCGCAGTAATGACGTGGGGAAGCCAACCGCTCGTGACCGCAGCGGATCCGTTCGGATGCCGAGGCACGGTAGTGGCGGGCCCCGCCTGACGTCCCGTCCCGTCGCGCGCGTGGGTGAGCAGACTATCCTCTCCACGTGGCGCCATGCGATAGGACCGCCTCGATGGCAGCAGGGAAGCGTATCCAATATGTAGCCTGATTTCCCGCCGCGACTTACAAACAGCGGCCCCTTGCTGAACAAATCCGACTTCAGCTAGTCGGCCAAAAAGAAGACGACGACCGAATCTCAGAGTCTGCGCTGGGAAGTTTGAAACTGTTGAAGCCCCACGAGGCGACGTCCGCAGGGCTTCACCAGCTTCGGGGACTCTGTCGGAGTAATGGGCCACGGGTAGGCTGACCCAGGACCCTAGATCTTTCAAGACATCGGGGCCGGCCGCGCCAGCCACCGAGTCCCAAATAGCGACCTCGAGAAGCCGAGTCGGTGGCGACCTCGGAGAGGCCGAGTCGGTGGCGATCTCGAGAAGCCGAGTCGGTGGTAACCTCCAGAGAGGCCGAGTCGGTGGCGATCTCGGAGAAGCCGACTATGGGAGTCGGCCCATGACTCTTCACGGCCCGATCGCGAGTGCGCTCATGGCGTGGCCGTCCTCCCCGCCTCGAGGGATGGCGGGGCTCTGATGAGCCGTGTCGCGGAAGATCTCTGGCGGCGCGACATCGTTTCCATGCTCGCTTCGACCTCGGCCACGGTCGCGACGCACTATGCCCACGACGCCGGCCTGTACGGCCCGAAGACCAGCAGGGCCGCTTTGTCGATGGGTGGACGGGCGCCCCTGGCCTCGAAGACGGCCTGTGGGGTCGGCCTCCCGGTCGGCCGTCTCCCCTCCAGGGCCCCACAAGCCATTAACCAGATTGGATGGGGAATGGCGATAGTGATTGCCTGATAGACGGCAGCACTGTTGCCACGACCCCATGACCAAACCTACGTCATCAGGAGCACCGCACAGTGTCTGGCCTGTCCGCGGGACCCACCAGTCGGCGGGCCCCAGAAGCCGGCGGGAAGGACGGCGGCATGAGAGACAGACGGCTGGGACTCGCGCCCAGCCGGATTACCATTGTACCCCCGGGGGGTAGGCCTATATAAACCCCCCGAGGCACCCATGCAAAGGGTTCGGACCTTGATAGAGTTAGACCAGATAGCCCAGGGCGGAGAGAACTAGCCTTGCTCTCTCCTGCCTCCTGATACAGCTCTAGGAGCACCATTGTAACCACTTTTCTTGAGTGACCATGCGGAGACCCCACAGAGCAGCAGTAGGGGTGTTATCTCCCCGGAGAGCCCCGAAGCTGGGTAAGATTCGCCGGCGTGCATGTCTACGCCATATCCCGTTTCCAGGCACCGGCGACGTTCTACTCGCCCCCACCATGATAAGCCATCCTTTGGCATATGTCGCACCCAACCCCCAACACCTCCGAGATTGGGTCTCTCTCTGTTTCCTTCTGTTTCTGTGCTCTCAGATTCTGGCCTTTCACCGTTTCTTAACCTCTCGGAGATCCGTAACTCCGTTTGGGCTGAAATTTTAACACGATTTTTATCTGGTATTAGCTTTCTTGCGGTGAAAGAAGGGCCCCAACCACCTAACGACGTGGCCACAAGGACCAGGGGCACGCCCTACTGAAGGAAATATGCCCTAGAGGCAATAATAAAGTTATTATTTATTTCCTCATATCATGATAAATGTTTATTATTCATGCTAGAACTGTATTAACCGGAAACATGATATATGTGTGAATACATAGACAAACTTAATGTCACTAGTATGCCTCTACTTGACTAGCTCATTAATCAAAGATGGTTATGTTTCCTAACCATAGACATGTGTTGTCATTTGATTAACGGGATCACATCATTAGGAGAATGATGTGATTGACTTGACCCATTCCGTTAGCTTAGCACTTGATCGTTTAGTATGTTGCTATAGCTTTCTTCATGACTTATACAAGTTCCTACAACTATGAGATTATGCAACTCCCGTTTACCGGAGGAACACTTTGTGTGCTACCAAACGTCTAGCGTATCGAGTGATTATAAAGGAGCTCTGAGGTGTCTCCAAAGGTACATGTTGAGTTGGCGTATTTCGAGATTAGGTTTTGTCACTCCGATTGTCGGAGAGGTATCTCTGGGCCCTCTCGGTAATGCACATCACTATAAGCCTTGCAAGCAATGTAGCTAATGAGTTAGTTACGGAATGATGCATTACGTAACAAGTAAAGAGACTTGCCGGTAACAAGATTGAACTAGGTATTAGGATACCGACGATCGAATCTCGGGCAAGTAACATACCGATGACAAAGGGAACAATGTATGTTGTTATGCGGTTTGACCGATAAAGATCTTCGTAGAATATGTAGGAGCCAATATGAGCATCCGGTTCCGCTATTGGTTATTATTTGAAGCGTGTCTCGGTCATGTCTACATAGTTCTCGAACCCGTAGGGTCCTTGCACGCAAGGTTTAGTTGATAGTTTTATTATGAGTTTATGAATTTTGATGTACCGAAGGTTGTTCGGAGTCCCGGACGTGATCACGGACATGATGAGGAGTCTCGAAATGGTCGAGACATAAAGATCAATATATTGGACGACTACATTTGGACACCGAAAAGGTTCCCGGTGAGATTGGGACAATATCGGAGCTCCGGGAGGTTATTGGAAACCCCCGGGAGGTATATGGGCCTTATTGGGCCTTAGTGGAAAGGAGGGGAAAGGAGCAAAGGAGGGCCCCCCATGCCCAATCCGAATTGTGAAGGGGGCCGGCCCCACCTTTCCTTTCTCCCTCCCTCCTCTTCCTTCCCTCTCCCTCTCCTAATAGGAAAGGGGGAAGTCCTACTCCCGGTGGGGATTGGACTCCCCCCTAGGGCGCGCCACCCCCCTTGGCCGGGCCCCTCCTCCACTCCTTTATATACGGGGGAGGGGGCACCCCGTAGACACAATAATTGATCTCTTGATCTCTTAGCGTGTCTGGTGCCCCCTCCACCATAGTCCTCCTCGATAATATTGTAGCGATGCTTAGGCGAAGCCTGCGGCGATAGAACATCAAGATCGCGTCACGCCGTCGTCTTGACGGAACTCTCCCTCGACACTCTACCGGATCGAGTCGAGGGCGTCATCGAGCTGAGCGTGTGCTAGAACTTCGGAGGTGCCGTGGTTTGATGCTTGATCGGTCGGGCTGTGAAGGCGTATGACTACATCAACCGCGTTGTTCTAACGCTTCCGCTTTTGGTCTACGAAGGTACGTGGACACACTCTCCCCTCTCGTTGCTATGCATCACCATGATCTTGCGTGTGCGTAGGATTTTTTTTTTGAAATTACTACGTTCCCCAACACCTACCCCCTAGGGCGCACCCCCCTGTCTTGTGGCCCCCTCAGGCATCGTCTCGATTTGATTCCTTTTCCAAAAAATCACATATATTCCAAAAAAAATCTCTGTAAGTTTTTATCGCATTTGGACTCCGTTTGATATGTATTTTCCGCGAAACAAAAAACATGCAACAAACATGAACTTACACTGGGCACTGGATCCATATGTTAGTCCCAAAGATAGTATAAAAAGTTGCCAAAAGTATGTAAAAGTAATATTGGCATGGAGCAAAAAGATTATAGATACGACAGAGACGTATCAGGGATTGACAACCCATTTTTCGCGTTGTGTGCAAGTGTTTGTTAGTTTGTGCAGGTGCATATATTGGAGACTTGCTTGTGCCTCCTACTGGATTGATACCTTGGTTCTTAACTAAGGGAAATACTTATCTCTACTTTGTTGCATCACTCTTTCTTCTTCAAGGGAAAAATCAACGCAAGCTTAAAAAATAGGAGTGCTATATAGGGGATTGGTTCTAATATTGTTTTAGTTGGAGACATGGAGCAAGCTCGTGTGAATATGTATTTTTCTAAACAATTAGAGCTACATAAAATGCTAAAAGTAAAGCGGTTTACAATTATAGTGATTTGCGAGAATAACACAAAGTACTGTCAAGTGATGACAGTCCTGGCTTATATGTGGAGGCAAACTTAGTCACTTCTGGTAAAAATACAAAAAGATGTGTGAGAGCCTTGATTGCCATTGCTACACCCAAAACTAGATTTGTGAGGATAGAAGGAAAGAGAGATGACATGGTTGCAAAGGCCAAAGAGGAAGCGGCAAAGGATGGTGACAAAAATACTAGATATTACCATTCTAAAGCGAACGGGAGAAGGCGAAAAGTTAGGATAGTTTATCTCGAGCGAGAAGGTGAAAATTGAGGGGGTAGATAAATCAAGGAGTACAAACTTTTATAGAATATCTTTTTGGACGCTATGCTCAAACTTTATTTCCTTTGAATGTTGAAGTAATAACTGAGTTAACCAATGTTGCGTCTTTGATTCAACTCTTCACCATGGACTAGCTAAGAAAAGTGGTGCTCGACATGGATCATAACAAAATCCCTAGACCTGATGTATTTAATGATAAGTTATATTATTTTCCCTATGATCTTGTCTAGTTTGATCTTAAATGATGATAGATGATATTCATGTTGAACTTTGGAGTCATCACTTTGATGCCTAAAGGTAATGATGTTGTTCGAATTCAAAGAATTAGGCCTATCTGGTTACTTTTTTATATTTAAAATCATTATAAAAGTGTTGATGAATATATCATATTTAATGGCCAATCAACTTTTATTGAAGAAGGAACATCATGAAAGGGGTGTGGTGCTACATGGGACTATGAACACTATAAAAAAATCTACTAAAACTTTAAAGTTGATTTGGAAGGGCCCATGATTGAATAAATTGGCCATTCATATATAATATTATAAAATTAGAAAATGCCCCCAAGTGCTTTGTGTGAATGGATATTGAAATGTGATAGTGGATAAGAGTAGGCATTTAAAGTCAACGGATAAATTATCCTTGTTTCACTATGTTTAATTGAGACAAAGGATGCTTTTGTCACCAATTATTTTTCATCTAGCTGCTAGCGGCCTTGAATCTTAACAAAAAGAGCTCAAGGTGTTGCTTGATTAGAGGGCTTGTACTTGGTTTAGGTGAAAATGTTTTTTTTTGCGGGTGAAAAATTTGTATTACTCAACTCACCAAGTCCTTATAATCATTAGCAGCTAGCTCAACACCCTTTCAACAGGGCTAGAACCTAACCAAGTCATAGTTCTCCTTTTAGTACGAGCTTAGCTAGATTATCGCTAACCCTATTTTAAGATCGAGTTGCATGAGTAATACAAGAATCACGAAGACTCAAAACAAACCTATTTTTTTAACAAGATAAGAAAAAACCGATCTATCTATTCCCTTGGATTGAATGAGCTTTGTTGCCATGATGGAATCCATCTCAACTATAATTGGGAGTTCACTTCTTTGAATGGCAAATGAAAGGCCTTCCATGCATGCACACGATTTAGCTTCAAGTGCATCTATACAAGAAACAAGTTGCTGCAAGATGAAAAAAAATGATTGCACCCATATGGCCATATCATCTCTGAGCACCATACCTGCTCTAGCCATACTATCATCTGAATATGATCCGTGAATGTTGAGCTTGACCCAACCGAATTGAGGTGGATCCCATCTAACAGGAGCAGGTTGTGATATCACATGGGGCTGATGTAAAAGTTTATGATAGGTGGCAATTTGCTTCCCCTTAAAAGGATCTGAAGAGAGGTCCAGTTTAATACCAATTAGGGAATCAAGATAGCTAACCAGAAACCTCTTGGAAGCGTCCATAGGCGGCGGGGGTTTATGAACAATCTCAGTATATATATGCCACGCTCGCCAAAGTGTCATCGGCAACATGCAACACTCAATGTCAGGTAGGAGTGCAAGGGTGTGCAACAACCATTCTCTTCCAGTATTCTTGATTGCAGCAAGGTCCGGCAATGTCCATGCCTCTGACATGGTGTACCACAACTCTCGCGACAATGGGTAGCGGTGGAGAGCATCTTGGACACAAATCATTGATCTCTAAACCCCTACTATGTTTCTTCTGCCAAGTGGGGAGTGAATTGGTGGCAACTTTCCATGCGAAATATTTGACAGACGGAGGGACATTAGTAGACCAAATCAACTTCCAACAATTCCTGCTCCCCTCGGGGCACGAACTAGAACAAGTAGTTGTTTGCCTGTGAGCTTCATCAAATGCAATCTTGCAAGCACTCTTAGCTCAGAAAAATATCATACTTTCCTGGACCCCAGCAATCGCATCCTCCTCTAAGGGTAAAAATGGGTTTGTTGTGCTAGATAGTCAAAACACATATCTAGAACACTGAAGAGAAACTGAAAAGAAGTACTAACATATACACAAATAGATATCGGTATTGCCACAAAATTTCTGATCAAAATTCAATCCATATCATTACAAACAAAAAAGAAAAACCCAACTATGGAAATTACCATTTCAAATTTCTGAATGGTGCCATGGTTATAGTATTTGTTATCAATTTTATCTTTTTTGTTTCAAGATAGTATATACACATTAATTTTGGATTCAAAATTTTGAAGCATGGTACTTGTTTGTTGTGTAAATGTTTTAAAAAATAGTTTTATCTATCATTACTAAAAATAAGTTATCACTTCTAGCACATTTTTTTATCTTACTTGATCTAGTACCTCCTCTATTTCTTTTTACTCCATATATAAAATTTATTTGAATTCAAACTACACAAACTTTGAGCAAAATTATATTGACAAAAAAAATCAAGATCTACAATACTAAGTTGTATAATAAGAAAATTAATTTCATGATGAAGTATCTAATGATATTGATTTCATATTGTGTATGTTGACATTTTTTCGATAAAATTGGTCAAACTTTACGAAATTCGACTGCAGACAACTTTTATATACAAACTAAAAATGAATAGAGAGAGTACATTACTAAACATATGACCAGTCAGTGCGCGAGTGATTTTTCATTTATACTACCTTCGTCTGATTTTATGAGTCACCTTCGCATTTTAGGTCAAAGATACCCCATATTTGACAAGCAAAATGTTAACACATGTTATACAAAAACTTGTTGGATTTGTATTCGAATGTACTTTTTAATGATATTATTTTTGCTATGTATGAGTTAAAATTTAGGGCGGTGCTACGCGTTCGCTGGCCGGGTCGCGAGCCGTCGGATATGCCGCATCAAGCAAGTCCAACGGACCTCTAGAACTGCAACACAGGTCTTGTTGTAGATTTTTTTTGCACCGTATGTTTTGTTGCAAAAAAATTACAACTAAGGTTTTGTTGCAACTTTTTTTGAAAATGAGGTCTTGTTGCAGAAAAAAATTGTAACATAGGTTTTGTTGTAAAACTAGACCCGTCGTAGACCAATACAACATCGCATATGTCTTCGAAATATATCCTCAGTTTCGGCGCGTTCGACATAGGACGGCATACAAGCCCTCACTTGGACGTGTGTCATGCAGAGGAGGTGGCAGACGTGGCCACTGCGATCCGCCGGATGATGGTAAGCTTTTCCCTAAAATTTATATTAATTAAAATCATGGTCAAAGTATGACAAAAAATACAGGGACTAGTTTTTTGAGCGGTATACGGGACTAGTAAATGATGACGGATATAGTTTTTTTTTTGAGTAATGATGACGGGTATAGTTTATGCCCAAGTGATGGGCATGCAAGTACGAATGTCTGGCGATTAGGCCCACAATTAATCCATCGCTTAAAGTCACAGGGTGGTCCACCAACCGGGCCCGTAGACAAGGCCCACAAGGACCAGAAGCAGAGCAGCAGGATTTCTTTTACTCAAAAAAAAAAAAGCAGCAGGATTTCTCAAATCAAAATAAAAAAAATGGAAATTTGGCTCAAAGCGAAAACCAATCAATCGATTGGTCGGGGAAGGGAAGGAAAAGGGGAAAGGCGAGGGAAGTAGAGAAGAGAAAGCAAACCCGCCCCCAAAGGCGAAGACGGGGAGCAGAAAACTTCACCCCGACGGAGGCCATCCGGTTCGCCGCCGGCCCGCTCCTCCTCCTCCTCCTCGCCGGCGTTTCCAAGGTACGCCCCCAACTCCCGATCCCCCCGCTACGCCCCGCGCGAATCCGCGCGATTGCTTTTTCGCCCGGTCAAATTCGGCGGCAGATCCATCTGCGCCCGAAACCAGAATGTTTTCTCCGAGTGACGGGCGCAATCTGCTCCCCCGAATTTCAGAGGTCCCATGGAGGAGGACGGCCCTAGCAGGAGCGGCCTGCCGCCGGTCGGGGAGTGCGAATGGAGGGAGGAGCTGAGGCAGCAGCAGTCCCAGGTCGAGGCGCTGCGCGACAGGCTCGTGGAGGTCAAGGTCGGGATGCGGCGCTCCGAGGACGATTCCGGCCGGGAGCTCGAGCACCTCTGCCGCAGGGTCAAGACCATCGCCACCCTGCTGGCCTACCTCAAATCCAAGGCCAGGATCATGGCGATACCGCACCTCGCGCACACGTCCTGCGGGATCAGGAACCAGGACGGCGTGGGGTTCGTCGACCGGCACGGGGTGCCCCTGGCCGATTGGTCCAAGGCCGCTGAGCCCGCCTCCTGTGGGGGAGGTTCGGATGACAGGGCGTCGGCAGAGGGTAGCGGCGTTCACAAAACTTGTGATGCCGTTGAGGGGGATGGAGATGTCGATGATATTCTTAAGTCCATCCGTGTGGTGACCGACGTCATGGAGTCTCTTGTGAAGAGAGTGATTGTAGCTGAGTCTGAAACTGCTAATGAGAAGGAAAAGGTGAGGATTGGCTTGGAAGAGATCAGGAGGAAGACCATACAGGTCGAGTCCATGTCGGTCAAAGTCGAGGAGATGGAGAAATTTGCGGTCGGTACGAATGGTATGCTGAATGAGATGAGGCAGCGGGTTGAAGATATGGTGCTGGAGACCACTCGGCAGAGGCAGCGCGCTGCTGAAAATGAGCAGGAGCTTAGTCGTGTGAAGAACGACTTTGAGTCCCTCAGAACTTATGTCAGCACACTCGTTAGTGTCAGAGAAACTCTTCTTTCATCGGAGAAGCAATTCGAGACAATGGAGAAGCTTTTTGACAGGTACTTTCGCAAGTCTTGTGTTGTTTCTTGTAATTATATTCTGTCTGAATGTATCACCATGTGTTAATTTCCCTGGCAAAACTTGTATAGAGTACAGAAAACTTTTAAAAAAAATGGGCAGAGGAAGGAAGAGTAGAAATAGTTAATTTCAATCCCCCAATTTTTAACAAAGCAGCAGCATGAACCACTCATTTCATAAATTCTGGCAGGCCCATGTATTAATATGCTTCTACCACCACCACCACCAACAACAACAACAACAACAACAACAAAGCCTTTCAGTCCCAAACAAGTTGGGGTAGGCTAGGAGTTGGGGTAGGCTAGGGTTGAAACCCATAAGATCTTTAAACAAAAGTGTGGTGGTTGGACTCGAACCCAGCACCTCCCATTACTTTCATCTCCCTCCTACCGATGGAGTATGCAATGATTTCTTTGATAGGCATTTACCGTTGCATAATTTTACTTTGATGCCGGTGGCGGAGCCAGAACTTTTGTGAAGCCTGGGCAAGCTTGAGCCTAAGTGTCTAATCTGGAAATTAAAATCGGGTGTTCGGATACACAGCATGTAACATAGCCCCAAACGTCGGAACCACAAATCCACATTGATAATGAAGTGAAAGTATAAACATAGTAGCCATGCAATTTTAAATTTAAAGTGAACTAATATATGATATATCAATATTCAGTTTTATAGACCTAAATAAAGTTGAGACTTGACAACATAAGTCATAGAACCAGGCATCCATAGAACCAAAATTGCCATGTTGCCAGTTAAAGTATAGCTATCCAAATTAGCATCCAAACATCCTAGAAGACACTACAAGATAAAAAAATGGATTCTAATTCACATAAATTAAGTGCTGTGATTTGTGAACATATTCAAATTAGAGAGCTTGCAAGAATTGAGACAGTGAGATAGAACATACCATTAGTGTGCTATAGAAAATCACAGAGCTTGCAAGTGCCATCATGCCGAACAGGGCTGTGACTGCTCGTGTTCCTCTCAAGTAGTTGTTTTGGAAGAGGGGAAGTTAGCAGCCCATGACTGCTGAACATTACGGTTGGTCAGGGGACTGCGCTTGGTAGGCCTAGTTAATTAACCAATTAGTCAAATATTAGCCGATGCTTGGTAGGAGCCCATTGTTTATCACATACGTACATTGACTGCTGCTCGTGTAAACCACGATGCGCAGTAGAATTTGCCCCATTGTTTATCACGTATGTACGCTGTCCTGTGGCCAGTGAGCCCGGATGCTGGCTCCGGCCCTGTTTTTGCATTATTGAAGCCATGGTGGACTTGTAGTTACCATGATTACCATCTTAACAATATATTCAAGCTATACATTGAACTAGTTTGTAACATGGTCAGCATTATAAACTCATTGGCACATCTTAACAATATATTCAATCAGCTATGCATTGAACTAGTTTATAAGCCAAAAAATCACGTATCTTCGAGATGCAAAACAAAATTAGTCTTTGTGCAGGTATGTGATGCTATCAAAAGGGGTTTCCCCCTGCTCCATTTTTATTAAAACAAGGCATTAGCAATTCCATTTTTGCAACTAAATGGGTTCTACCTTTTCTTTGAACATCAGGGCACACGACATATCTGTGTTGTTATAAATTATTCCCTCCGTCCCATAATGTAAGACGTTTTTTGACACTACGCTAGTGGCAAAAAACGTCTTACATTATGGGACGGAGGGAGTAGCACTTAAAATGCCATGCCTAGACTTCTCCCTCTATCACATATTGTTGTCAGTTTGATCACCGACTTCGTCGTATGTGAGAGAATTTGATGAGACTGAGAAGCCTGCTGATATCTTCTTAGAATTATATTAACTATACATCATGCAACCATTGGTTAACACAGTTACTACTCTTCTATCATACCTTGACATCTGATAGAAATTGGTGCCATATAATTTTGTTAAGTTGGTTCAATATACTGCTCTCCTGAATGCAGCAGTTTTGTGCCTCAATCGTGTCCCGAATGTTTATTGATATTTAGTGGTCAAGAAGATGCAGATAGACTTGGGCAAGCCTGGAAATCTAGTTTTCTGCTGGTCGACATTTGGTCCAAAATTCCAGTTCTTGCTACTTTCTGACCTTCTAGATATTTCAACTAAGAATTGACATTTTGGATCGTTGGTCTTTTTACCGCTTGCATGACATTTGAGCTGGAACATCTACTCAAGGGGTTGTTTTTTCTTGGGGGCAGAAAAAGGCTAAATCGCATGCATTGTCCATTGCCTTCTTCCTACTTCCTTCTGCTTTCTGGTTGATACTTGTCAGCATATCAGTCATAGAATTTTACACTGAGGTCTCGTGGTGAACAGGTTGGTCATTTAGCTTGACAAGGGACCAACGTTAGGTCTTTTGCTATGCAGAAAAGCAGTGCAATTGAGGGCGAGTAGTTGCTTTTGCTTGTTAGGTTCCAGGCTTCGTTCCCTTCAATACAGGTCCACTCTGTAAATATTAACCACTCTCTACTTACTGAATAGGCAGTTCTCCTGCCCCCTTTTGCTTCAAAAAAGGAAATTTCTATTCTAAAAAAGGGGGAAATTCTTGTCCTTCCCCGCCTCCCTTCTACAGAAAATAAGTCCCTGACTGGTGCTTAGGAATGACCAAATTTGTAGATATAACAGAGATAATGCACTCGCACTGCTGTCAGTTCCTTGTACTGCAACTAATGTAGGATTACAAATCAGGCCACTCTAGCATGTACTGTTAAGTAAGTATTGAGTCGGTTATCTATAACCAACTGAGCCTCTTATGTTTGTGAACAGGCTAGTCGCAAGGACCAACCAGCTCGAGACTGAGAAAGCACAGAAAGAAGCCGAAGTCCAGAAGGTGATGGAGGAAAATGTGAGGCTACGTGCCATGGTCGACAAGAAGGACGCACAGCTCCAGGCGATGAGTGAGCAGTGCAAGTTCATGGCTCTGAACCGTCCAAACTAGCAGAAGACAGATACACCAGATAAGGAACCTGCTCTTGTCCAACTGATGTCACTTACAGTTACATTGCCGCGGCAGTGAAAAGAAAAAGAAGTTATATCCCTGGGGGTCCAGAATAACCGACGATGATGCCATGGTCCCGGGTCCGTGATTCGTGGTGCAAACCGAATCGTGAATTGTTGTTACCTTAGATGTTTTGTGTCGAAATTGCAACCATGAGACATTTGTTGTATCTTGATTGTGTGTGTGAAGGCTGGGCGCATTTGTCCGGTTTTCGTAAATCATAGAGATGTATAACCGCAGTTCCATTCATCCTTCTGCCTGAACCATATAGTTCAGCCGCTGTTTTAACTGTGGTGCTATTAAAAATAACTGAAATGTTTTGCTTATAGATAGACCGGTTACATTCGCATCAACTCTCTTAGAGCATCTCTGATAGATGATGTATATTTTAGTATATTTTAGTGTCCAAACGGTGATGGTCCAAATTTGGAGCACCAAAGAGTGCTTTTTACATCTCCAAAAAAGGCTCAACTCCAATGGTTCAAAATGGAGATGTAAATAAAAGAGCGAACTCCAACAGATGGTCCAAAACGAAGATTAAAACGTACTACTTCATCTCAACATAGTTCAAACATGAAATTCAACATAGTTTCATACATAAATTCAACTACTACTTACTACTACTCGTCGGAGCTGCGGAATTGCTCCCAGAACTTGTCCTTGGTCGGGTCATCGCACCCCTCGTCCTCCTCCTCGGAGTCACTCCAGTCCTCATCCGACGACTCGATAGGGATCATAGTCGAGGGGCCGGCCTTGTCCTCCTTCACCCCCTTCTTTTGCGCCTCGACGTTGCGCTTCCAGTAGTGCTCCAACTCGGCCTGGACGTACTGCGGATGCTCTCGCGCAAACCGAGCCATCGCCGCCTCGTCGCTCTCGCCGGGAGCGACGACAACCGTCGGTCTCTTCTTCGCCTTCTTCGCCAGAATCTCCTCCATCCGGACGCCCTGCGGCACGAGCCACTCCGAGGCCGCCTGGGTCTCGACCTCCGGGAAGTTGAGGTTCGTCTTTGGCCGTCCGACATGCCACACCGCCAAGTCGTAGGCACGCGCAGCCTCATTGACGGTGGGATACGTGCCGAGCCACCAACGCCGCCCAGCATCGGAGAACTCCACTCTGGAGTTCCTGGTGGGCTTCGCCTTCACGCCGAAGAAACCAGACTTGCCCTTCAGCGTCTTCTTCGGCGCCATCGGGGAGCGGGCGGCCGAAAGCAAGGAGCGAAGTCGAGGCGGCAGCGAAGCGGGCGAGGCGGCGAAGCGGGCGAGGATCGACGAGAGGCGGCGGCGCCGAGCATAGCCGGGTGGGGAGTAAAGCGGCGGCGTCGGATGCGGAGGCGAGGCGAAGGCGGCGGAGAGGAGGCGGACGGAGCGGAGCGGGCGGAGGGCAAACGGAGCAGGGCCGGGCGGAGGCGGACGGGCCGGGGCCGAACGGAGGACGGACCGGAGGTGGAGGCGGACGGAGAGGAGGCGGACAGGGTCAGGGCGGGGTGGAGGCGGCCGGAGCGGAGGCGGACACGATGGGGCGGCGCGACTGCAGGCGGTGGCCCAAGCGGGGTGGAATCAACGACGGGGGGCTGGATCTACGGCGGGGCGACATCGGGGAGCTGCGGCGGGCGGGGAGCGGGCGGGCGGTCGCGAGGCGCAAAGAGAATGAAGTGGCGGTTGGTCGTTTGGTGGGCGGCCATGGTTTTACATCACTTATATCTCGTGATGTAAATTTGCATCATGAAGTTTTCAATTTTACATCTCCCGGAGGCGGTGGTCCAATTTTTTTACATATGAACCGTCTGTTAGAGCAGTGTTTTCTGCTCTCGAAGATTCAAAAATTAGGTATTTTTACATATGGGTCATCTATTGGAGATGCTCTTAAGCCTTGCTTTGCATAGATGTGCGCCCACCACTTGGATCATAGTTAAGCAGATGGTCTCCTTGCATGCTTCATAACTCGCCATTAGAATCAGAGCTGCAATGTCGTCAATGTGGGTGGTTGATTGCTTGGCTTGGATTTTCATGTGGCATTTCGCGGCCTTTGCCATGTGGGCTTTGTTAGCCATCGCTTGCAGTGAAGTCAGAGTCACTTGCTGATGACCCACAAGTATAGGGGATCTATCGTAGTTCTTTCGATAAGTAAGAGTGTCGAACCCAATGAGGAGCAGAAGGAAATGACAAGCGGTTTTCAGTAAGGTATTCTCCGCAAACACTGAAATTATGGTAACAGATAGTTTTGTGATAATATAATTCGTAACGGGTAACAAGTAACAATAGTAAACAAGGTGCAGCAAGGTGGCCCAATCCTTTTTGTAGCAAAGGACAAGTCTGCACAAACTCTTATATAAAGCAAAGCGCTCCCGAGGACACATGGAAATTATCGTCAAGCTAGTTTTCATCATGCTCATATGATTCGCGTTCGTAACTTTGATAATTTGATATGTGGGTGGATCGGTGCTTGGGTACTGCCCTTCCTTGGACAAGCATCCCACTATGATTAACCCCCCTCGCAAGCATCCGCAACTACGAAAGAAGAATTAAGGTAAACCTAACCATAGCATGAAACATATGGATCCAAATCGGCCCCTTACGAAGCAACACATAAACTAGGGTTTAAGCTTCTGTCACTCTAGCAACCCATCATCTACTTATTACTTCCCAATGCCTTCTCCAAGGCCCAAACAATGGTGAAGTGTCATGTAGTCGACATTCACATAACGCCACTAGAGGAGAGACAACATACATCTCATCAAAATATCGAACGAATACCAAATTCACATGACTACTTATAACAAGACTTCTCCCATGTCCCTAGGAACAAACGTAACTACTCAAAAATCATATTCATGTTCATAATCAAGAGGGGTATTAATATGCATAAAGGATCTGAACATATGATCTTCCACCGAATAAACCAACTAGCATCAACTACAAGGAGTAATCAACACTACTAGCAACCCACAGGTACCAATCTGAGGTTTTGAGACAAAGATCGGATACAAGAGATGAACTAGGGTTTGAGAAGAGATGGTGCTGGTGAAGTGTTGATGGAGATTGACCCCCTCTCGATGAGTGGATCGATGATGATGACGATGGCGACGATTTCCCCCTCCCGGAGGGATGTTTCCCCGGCAGAACAGCTCCGCCGGAGCCCTAGATTGGTTCCGCCCAGATTTCGCCTCGAGACGGCGGTGCTTCGTCCCTAAAGCTTCCTTATGATTTTTCCAGGGAAAAAGACACCATATAGCAGAAGATGGGCATCGGGGGCCTGCCTGGTGGCCCACGAGGCAGGGGGCGCGCCCAGGGGGTAGGGCGCGCCCTCCACCCTCGTGGCTGCTGGGTGGCCCCCCTCTGGTGCTTTCTTCGCCCAATATTTTTAACATATTCCAAAACTGACTTTCGTGGAGTTTCAAGAATTTTGGAGTTGTGCAGAATAGGTCTCTAATATTTGCTCCTTTTCCATCCCAGAATTCCAGCTGCCGGCATTCTCCCTCTTCGTGTAAACCTTATAAAATAAGAGAGAAAAGGCATAGTATTGTGACATAATGTGTAGTAACAGACCATAATGCAATAAATATTGATATAAAAGCATGATGCAAAATGGACGTATCAACTCCCCCAAGCTTAGACCTTGCTTGTCCTCAAGCGAAAGCCCATATCGAAAAATATGTCCACATGTTTAGAGATAGAGGTGTCGATAAAAATAAAATACGGACATGAGGGCATCATGATCATTCTTAGAACAACAACATATATATTGTCATATAATTTCTTATGCTAAAGTAACAATCTATTCACAATGTAAAGTATGAATCAGAAACTTCACTGAAAACTAACAAACGATGATCTCACTTATTGAAGCGATTGCAATTTATCATAACATCGGAAAGAGTCAAAATAAGAGCTTTTTAGCAAGTCCACATACTCAACTATCATTTAGTCTTTCACAATTGCTAACACTCACGCGATACTTATGGGTATGAAGTTTCAATCTGACACAGAGAAAGATAGGGGCTTCTAATTTCGCCTCCCAACCTTTTACCTCAAGGGTAATGTCAACAATAATACTTTATGAAAACTTACATCCAATTGGATATATGTATATACCAGGGTCTTTCCAACACATAGTGCTTGCCAAAGGATAACGTGTAAAAAGGAAAGGTGAAGATCACCATGACTCTTGTATAAGGGTAGAAGGTAAAAATAAAAGATTGGCCCTTCGCAGAGGGAAGCAGAGGTTGTCATGCGCTTTTATGGTTAGATGCACAAAATCTTAATGCAAAAGAACGTCACTTTATATTGCCACTTGTGATAAGGACCTTTATTATGTAGTTCGTCGCTTTTATTTCTTCCATATCACAAGCTCGTATAAAGCTTATTTTCTTCACACTAATAGATCATACATATTTAGAGAGCAATTTTTATTGCTTGCACCGATGACAACTTACTTGAAGGATCTTACTCAATCCATAGGTAGGTATGGTGGACTCTCATGGCAAAACTGGGTTTAGGGATGTTTGGAAGCACAAGTAGTATCTCTACTTGGTGCAAAGAATTTGGCTAGCATGAGGGGGAAAGGCAAGCTCAACGTGTTGGATGATCCATGACAATATAATTTATTTCAGATGTAAGAAAACATAACCCATTATGTTGTCTTCCTTGTCCAACATCAACTTTTTAGCATGTCATATTTTAATGAGTGCTCACAATCATAAAAAGATGTCCAAGACAGTATATTTATATGTGAAAACCTGTCTTTCTTTATTACTTCCTATAATTGCAACGATGACCAAAACTATGTTTGTCAACTCTCAAAAACTTTTATCCATCATACTCTTTATATGTTAAGTCATTACTTTCCATAAGATCAATATGATCTTTTTATTTCTTTTTATTCTTAATTTCATTCCCTCAAGATAATAGCAAGATTGCAAAAGCCCTCAACTCAAAACTAATCTTTATTATACATAACTCACGGACTCGATTACATAGATAGGGATCAACACAAAACTCAAAGCTAGATCATACTTAAACTTTATTCTACTAGATCAAGATATAACCAAAATGATCAAACTAAGAAAAATGGTAAAGATAGAAGTGTGATGGTGATGCGATACAGGGGCACCTCCCCCAAGCTTGGCAGTTGCCAAGGGGAGTGCCCATACCCATGTGTTTATGTCTCTTTCTTCAGAGGTGGTGATGATGGAGTTGTTGATGATGTAGGCCTGCCGTCCATCTTCCAGGGCAAAGGCTCACCATCATAGAAGGATGATCGAGTCTCCGGGATCCTCAAATCTGCAGCTAAACTCATCCTCTTGAATCTATATTCATACTCACAGTTTTCGGTTTGCAGGTCATAGATCTGGGCTTGGAGGTGCTCAATTTTCTTGCGAAGCTTGAAGATGGTCTCCCCAATGTTCTTGGCATCCAGCTTGTGGTTGTTGGTGAACTCCACAATCATCATGTGGTTGGCATTGAGTCCACGTTCCACCATCCCTTGGCACTTGAAAACTTGTTGGTCCATTGCTTCGAGTCTTGTCTCCACGCTTTCGGTCCTCCTCAGTCCCTCAACATCGCGGATGTGCAGCACCCCCTCATGCATCTCAATGGTTTGATGGTGTTGCAGCACCTCCGCGAGGTAAGGGTTGATGACCTTCTTGAAAAACTTGTCCTTGGGGGCACTTGAAGACGTCATGTGATCTAGATCTGTCAGAAAAACAACTCAAAACAAAAGGAGAAGATTTTGTCATGGTACGGTGGTCAAAACTTTTGGGAGATTATATAATGAATTTTTACCGACTAAAAGAAGTATTGTGCAAGAAAACGGAGTCCGGAGGGCTCACGTGGTGTCCACGAGGCAGTGGACGCGCCCAGGGGGTAGGGCGCGCCCTCCACCCTCGTGGGTGCCTCGTGTCTTCTTCGGACTGCTTCTTATTTTCCTGATTTTTTAAATATTCCAAAACAAAGGAAAATTGCTATTAGAACTATTTTGGAGTCGGTTTACTTACCATACCACATACCTATTCCTTTTCAGAGTCTGAAACATTCTGGAAAGTGTCCCTTATGTACTCCTCCGGGGTTACGGTGTCAATAACATTGATTTCAACATTTATGGGATTACCTGAGATATAATGTTTGATTCTTTGACCGTTCACCACCTTCGGATTTGTGCCTTCAGCGTTGTTGATTTTGATGGCACCAGAACGATAGACCTCCTCGATAATGTAAGGACCTTCCTAGAGAGAAGTTTTCCTGTAAAAAATCTTAAACGAGAGTTGTATAGCAAAACATAATCACCTACATTAAACTCACACTTTTGTATCCTTTTGTCATGCCATCTTTTAAATTTTTCTTTAAACAACTTGGCATTCTCATAGGCTTGGGTTCTCCATTCATCAAGTGAGCTAATGTTAAATAGCCTCTTCTCACCGGCAAGTTTGAAATCATAATTGATCTCTTTCATAGCCCAATATGCCTTATGTTCTAGTTCGAGAGGTAAGTGGCATGCTTTTCCAAAAACCATTTTATACGGAGACATACCCATAGGATTTTAATATGCAGTTCTATAGGCCCATAATGCATCATCAAGTTTTTTGGACCAATTCTTTCTAGATCTATTAACAGTCTTTTGTAAAATCAATTCAATCTCTCTATTACTCAATTCTACTTGACCACTAGACTGTGGATGGTATGAAGATGCAATTCTATGATTAACATCATACTTACAGTACAAAAAAATACACTTCCGTGATGATACGTGTTTGTCACAGTAGGTCACGTTTTCTGTCATGCATGTACATCCATGACGATTTTATGACAGAATCAAGATAGTCATACATATGTTGTCGTAGAAGTGTTCCATGACATTACCAAAATTATCATCACGGAAGTGTTCACTTCCATGATGATAAATCACGCGTCATAGAAGTGCTTTCGTCAAGGGTGACCAACACGTGGCATCCACCATAACGGCTCGCTGTTAAGCTATCGGGTCCAGTTTTGGATCCGATAACCCGTTAACAGCCCCGACCAATGGGGATTTTCCACGTGTAAAATCATCATTGGCTGGAGGAAACACGTGTCGGCTCACCGTTGGGACAGATGTCATCCACTCATTGGACCGAAGGCGCCTATGATACGTCGACACGTGACACGGCCCAACAGAGGCCCATTCCCATGAAAAGGCCGGCCTGTTTGACTTGGTCAAAAGGTGGCGGGCCGGCCCACAAAAAGCCTATTAACAGCATGTTTGCATATAGCCCATTTACAGCACGCTAACCCAGGGCCCGTTACAACCTATCCGAATTAGGCCCAGTAGCGTCATCTTGGCTGTCCAATATGATTCCAGCCCGCTTTAACTTCCGGCCCATGTATGGGCCATGACGTCTTTCGGTCCATATGAGGCCCTTTGTAACTCTTGGCCCATTAACGACCCGTGGTGAAACTGGCCCGTAATGAATAGTGTATCATTTATACCCATCAACGGCCCATTATACCATTGGGCCGTTTCCAACCCATGTTATCTTTCGGCCTTCTCAGGGCCCATTTATTCTTGGGCTCATTTCCAGCATTCGGTTACTTACGGCCCGTTACTGTCATTTTCTGCTTGTGGGCCAAATTCAGCCCGTGGTTACAGTCGGCCCATTTGTGGCCCGTTAATACGTTGGGCCGTTTTCATAGCGTCATCAAATATGGCCTACTAATGACGGCCCGTTATGGTCGGCCCATGAACAGACGATTCCAACTCTAGCCCGTTTACGGCCATAATGCCGTCTGTTATTGACCCATGTTTGGCCAATCGATCATACGGCCCATATAAGGCCCATTGATGATACGGCCCGTAGAAGGCCCATTGTGTCTACGGCCCGTAGAAGGCCTATTGTTTCTACGCCCCATAGAAGGCCCATTATTTCTATGGCTCGTAGAAGGCCCAGTGTCACTATAGTAAATATGTAGCCCATGGTTATTGTGGCCTAGTTTTAAAAAATAGGTTGTTGCAGCCACTAGCAAACCACAGAAAAAGAACTACACTCACTACAGGCAAACAAATAAACAAGACAACAAGGAAATAAATAAGCAAGCAACTTACGCTAGGCTATCATGGCTATTACACATATTACATCCACTGGGCATCAAAGTTCACCACCAGTGCAAATAAACACGCTGACAAAAGAATATACAAAACGGAGAGCACTTCAGAAGGCACTAAGCCTGGCCAGGACGGGCCCCGCAAGCAGCCGAACAAGCTGATGAGACCTTAGTTGTGTTAACGATAGACACTTCATCCCTAGCTAGCTGTATGGCATGATAGTGCGCAAGGCAGTCCTCTGACATCTTCATTACATCTTTGACTTCAAGTCGGAGCTGAGCTGAAGCAAGCCTTTTCGCTTTAAGTTGAGGCGAAGAAGTCGAATCGATTGAGGCGGCGATCGCACAGAGGTTGTCTCACACCTGATGGTGAGTAGCTTCAACTCACTGTCTTCATCAAGACAGGACCTTGGGGTCATCTCGCTGTCCTCAAGATGGCTTGGCTCACTATCTTCCCTAAATTTTTGCTTGGCATAAGAGATACGACTCTGAAAGAGAAACAAGGAGACACGTAATAGGTTTCACAATTATATAAGCAAATAAATGGATCTGTTCTGCATAAGGAACATGTTTTTACAACTACAATTTAAAACTGGTAGTTGTTGCAACATCCAATCAGATGTAAACAGCAAAGTAAACAACAGTGGAGGAAATGATGCCTATCCAAATCTATACTAGAACAACGTTTGAAGGCTTGAGAAGTGTGAACTTACATTACATGTTAACACGGGCTGGACAAAGCCCTTCTCCATGTTGATGGAAGGATAATTCAATAAATTCCCCAAAGAAAATTCTTTATAAGCGTTGCCATTATTCTATATTTTGCAAAGAGTAAATATAGATCAAATAATATTGGAAGAAACAGAGGATAATGAAGCTCAGGTGCTGACTAATGATACATAATCAAATAGCAATTAATTAAGTACAGCGTTACAAGGCAAAAGGGCAAGAGGGACTAACAAGAGCAATGCAGAGCCCATTATTGTTGTGAGATCGTATGATCCTTTGAGCAAGGAGATTCATCTGAAATTAGTTTTCATAAAAGAGAGAAGGTAAGGCACATGCAGAAATTTAGGAGTTCAAATTTTGAATTGATATCATAAACATTACCTGACGCTGGGCTCTCAGCAGTTCTAATAGGGGTTTGGCCACTGGAGTAGGGGTAAAGTGTGGTACAGTTGGGCATGTGTTTTCTGTGGCTGCTGATCTATCTGATTTAACAGGTATCACTACCTTTTCCAAATACCTACTTTGTACTCCTTGAGGATCTACACTCACCCTCTTCCTTTTGGACATCTATTACGAAAGAACAACATTTTACTGGAAAAACATAGTATGACGACACATGGAATAGGTACAGAAAATGGATAGGTATGGCATATACTCATATATGATGCTTAAACTAAGCAGATGGTGTAACAAAGTAAAAGTAGTGCAAGAGGTCAGATGCAAAATATGTGCGACCAATACAACCTTGCCAAGTTAGAGCAAGCACCTTGATGGGTGAATAAGATAGGCCATCCTCCACCATGCCAAGTTTGTTAGCCAATGGATTGTTTCGCAATATTCCTCTCGTGCACCCATTCTCATATTCATTTTGATAATGTTCAATATCTGTCATGCATGGAAACATAAAAACAAGTGAGATTATCTTTGTAATGCAGAAGTGATTCCAATCCAATACTTCCTCCCTGTAAGCCCCTTTGTGCTATCTCTGCAATTCTTCTAAGAGACGTCATGCATGTTGTAATTTGGTGTGTGCATTAACATAATGTGGCCTACTACTCAAAATATTAGAGCTCCAGAAGTGATGACACTTCGCAGATGACAGCTTCAACATATAGGAAAGAAGAACAAGTCGACCTAACCTGACAGATTCAAACTATACTAAGGGAGATCAACTCAACCTGACTAGTCGACCACAAGAGAAGAGGATCATCTTAAAGAAGAGTAGAAGAGCAAGCAGATTGAAGATATTACAAGTCTTTCTATACAATGTCGGTTGGCCACCCATGATGAACCAGAGCGCACAAAGAAATACTATTCCTTTCGGTCTCTCCATATGTGGCTCACATGCATTTCGAAACTAAAGTAGGAACATTTAGCTGACCAATTAAACATCTCTCAGTTTTACTAATATCAGCATAATATCATATTTGAATTTGTACAACTAAGCTTGTTTAGCTCGATGGGTGGAGCAGTGCTATTACGACACGAACCACGTAGGCTGTTCGTGGTCATCATAAAATGGGGAAAACGTAAGCATGATGAGTATAGTGTTGACCGTGGCAGTGGGATGGCATATCTAAAGCTGCAAACCATGCAAAGGGTAGTTAGCAACCGATGTTTGCTTTGAAATAACAACTAAGATTTGGTATGGACAAGAAAGTACAGTCAACAAGTGACAAAGAAATGCAATTCTGTTGTCTCTCTATATGTTGCGACATGCATTTGGAAACTCAAGTGGGACCTTTAGCTAACCAATTAAATGTGTTTGTTAACTAGTATCAGTATCATATCACAATCATATTTGAACAATCAAGCTTTGGAATTTTGAGTGTTGTGTTGTTTAGCTTGAAGGGTGGAGTAATGCTACTACGACAGAAAGCACCTACGCAGATCATAGTAGAGTAGATATAAAAGGGGGAAACTCTAAGCATCAAGAGTCAAATCAGGAAAGTGGAACTAGCTGGACCAGGGGGTGACGCACATGCTTTTCGAAACGAATATAGGAACATTAGGTGACCAATTAAATGTTCTTTATTTTAGTGATATGAGCACCATATCAGATTTGTATTTCAACACGTAAGCTTTGGGTTGAGGTCTTGAGGAGCAGTGCTAGCATGACACGAAGCACCTACGATGATGGTAGTAAATATAAAGGGGGGAAACCATAAGCTTTACGAGTATAGTGACCGTGCCATGACGGATCTGAAGGTGCAAACCGGACAAAGCTACTTCGCAACCAATGTTTGCTTTCAACTATCCACTACGATTTGGTACGGACAAGAAAAGTACAGTAAACAATTTACGATCTATTTTCCGGGTGAGATCAATAACTTAAGCACATATGGAAGAGTACCACCTCTCTTGCGACACCGTGTAGGCCTCTGCTGATACGTTGAAGGTGCTGCGCGTGCGATGGCTGTCGGCGGCGGGGAAGAAGACTTTAGACAGCAGATGGCTGGGTTGGGGGATAAATCCTATTGCCGTGGATGAGGCGGTCGTAGGAGCGGCAACGGCAAGGTGGACGATGGCGCTGATGAAGCGAGAGGACGCGATGAAAGGATCCTGGTCCGGCGCCGTGTATGAGAGACGTCCATCTCTTGCAGTGGACGACGGGGTAGGGGTAGCGGCTCCGGCAAGGTGGAGGAGGGTCTGGCGGACGGAGGAGGTTGGCCGAAGTGGGGAGGTTGTCATGGCGCCGACTGTGTATGAATGGGGAAATGGAGGGGAAGGGGGGATCTCAAACTTTGGGACGCGCTTGTCTGAAATGTGGGAAAGTTACGAACATATCCCCCATTTAAAATTTCGGACATCACGTTGGTTGGGGATAGGACGGTAATCTCGCATCTCTCAAATATTTGACGGTCATGATTTCGGGCGAGGAGAGGGTGTTTTGCCGCCCACGGTTGGCTCCCACGGTGTATGAACGGGGCTGACAGGTAGGGAGGTTGTGTCACATCTAAGGGAAGTTACACATCTGCCCGTATTTGAAATATTAGCCTACATCAATTTCGGACGAGGAGAGTTTGTTTTGCCGCCCACCGTGTATGAATGGGGAAATGGAGGGAGAGACACATGTTTTTCAGATGAGCTTGAATCAAATGTGTTTTGCCACCCACATTTGGCGCCCACCGTGTCTGAATGGGCTCAGAGGCCGTCGTGTCAAGTCTCATTGAAGTTACTAGTCTACCCCTATTGACAGCAGTGTAAATACGGTCGATAAGGATGTCAAGTTTCAGGGGTAGACAGTAATTTCCATCTCGCAAACACTTGCTTCGGGCAGCCCGCAAATTATAGTGGGTGTTTAGCCGCTTCATTCGAAACTTGGGAGAATTAGCATTCACGTTTGCCCTGGGCCCTGGCAACTAAATTCAAATCCAATTTGTATTCGATTACGAATATCCACAAATAATTCTACATTTTGTTATTTATTTCTTCAAAACCACAACAAAGATTTATTCCACCTTCATATATGATTATGATTTAGAAATGTCGTGATCTTTGAATTCAGTAGGTTGGATACACTTTGAGTCAAATAGTTATTTCGTCCAATACAATATGCTCACACGAAAAACAGTTCACCTTATGTCAATCATACAAGTACTAAGAATTACCTCGCCTAAAAAATTCGGATCATTACAACACACGGACAACATAGGGGTCTTACAACATATTCCATTTAGAGACATGACACAACATGCAAGTACAATAATCTAATGACAATTTCAACTGGTATCTAAAGAAGAACCGGGATTACCCTGGGCTTTAGATAGCAGAAACAGCAGGACCTCCTTCGTCTTCAAATGCAACATTCTTACTTCCTGCAATTCTTGGGTTGCTTGCATAATGTGTGCTGCTAATTGCATAATTTCTAGCCTCAAGATCAAGATTACCTCATTCATGGCAGCCACACCATCTCTTTCTGCGTCTAGTAGAGCCTCAAGAACTATAATATATGTGCTCAGACTGCTCTCCGACGGTGTTGCCTCTGAACTGCTACCATCTGGTAACATGGATGGTGCCTTTGCTTCCTAAAATAGATTACGGGGTTGTACATTGTGTCCTAGTGTGAACAGCATCCTGAAAGGTTTCCGCTGGACATAAGTAAGAGATAGTTATCGCATGATCTAGGTAGTAAGCTTACATGGTAAACGACATACGAATTATTGCTGAGCATGGCAAGCTATGTTTAAATGGTTCGAAGCAGCATCAACCGAAAAGAAATTAAAATGGTAAGATGAAACTAGGGATGTAAGTGGCGAATAAACGACATCCGCCAGTCCCATCTAGTTAGTTTTTGCTAGCTCCCTAGTTCATTTTCCTCAAAAAAAACTCTTTTGAACTATCATACCACTAGTGGACTTTAATCGAGATTAAAGAGACCCAGTTGACATCCCTAGTTGAAAGGGAGTGTACCACCGCTATATTTAAGTTGCCAAGGCATCTAAGCAGTTGAAATAATCTGAGAAAGCACTTAATAGTGTGTCCTCATATAAACTACGAAGACAATCTTGTGATGAAGTTCAGAGGAAAAGTTAAGGACTCAAATGAACAAGGCATGCATTTCTTTACGATAGTACAGCAGACATTGCTAACATATTTGCCAACTCAGGTATAGCGTAACAAGTAACAAACAAGCATTCGAATCAAGCAATACAGCAAAGCAGACAACTGAACTATTTGTAATTTTGTAGGATTACAGGTTGAGGGCACAAGCCAAGAAAGCAGCCCACTTGCATTACATTTCACATGTACTAAAACACACTGGCTTACCATATGTTGCTGTGAAGCTTCGCTGTTGTTGCATTGTTCTTTGAAGATATTGTCAGCATCCCGTGGTTCCAAATCTAGTTGTTGTAGTTTATTCTGCACCCTCTATTTAGGTAAAATTAATTTTAATCGCATGCACTGGTTCAAATTGATCATCAATGGTTCATCTAAAATGAAAGAAGGGTGTGTGTATACACGACAATATATCTGCTTCCCTCTATTTTATGCTTGTTCGAGGTGCCAGCCCCAAAAGAACAAATATTTTGCTTGATGGGGTTGGCAGCTCCATAATTAATAGAAGCATCAAATTAGTCATGCAACTTGGGAAGATCAAGAACACACAAAAAAGTAATGAACAGAGGCCCGGAGCAGTGATGTAATAGCTAGCATCAGAAAATGTAGGGTAAAACGAACAAAAAACAGCGGAACCACATGCTAGTTTGCTGATGTGTAATTAAGCATAGAGAACATGAAGCGGTCCGATGGAACCAATATGTGGCATCAAAACAACACCATTATAATTAATATAGTATTTAAGAAGTAAAATAGTAGGCAGTGATATCTAGGAAGTACAGTAATACTTAGGACAAAACTAAAGCATATTAACTATATGTGCACTGGTATGTAATTTAGCACATGTAACATGTTCACTGCTAGAAGTATGGCCCTACAGGTGCAAGCAGAATAACGCGTCTCATGAAAAATTGAATGATGCCCCTGAAGAAATTCAAAGGTGCGGTGCTTATGCTAAGAAAGTGAACGTAGGCACCGCCGTTGGATAATAGTACCTGATTCTTGGCGGCGTATGGGTATCGTTGTCATACTTGATAGCTAAGGATCGTCGATGGTGCTCGTGTTGCGGTTGAGTTTGGGCCGGCTGTCGCCGTCACTGAAGCGGCTCCGGTGCTTTGGTCATGGCACCTGTCGACATACAAGAAAGCTCATCTGTGGTAAGTGAACAGTTGTACAATAAACAAGAGAAAAACCAAAGGAGTACAAATCGAAATAACCTGATGAGGCTGCGGCGCCAGTAAAGAAGGCCGGTGGAGTTGAATATGGCGTCCGTGGAGCGGGTACGGTGCAGTGGACGAAGGCTTCGGCGGGCGCGGTGTACGGTGCTTTTGGTGAGGCGGATCTGTTGCGGCGGACGAGGGCTTGTATGAAGGGCCAGCGATGGGGCGGATGAGGGAGTCAGTGAAGGGCCTACACTGTGGTGGACGAGGGCGCTGGTTAAGCAGATCCGATGCGGTGGACCATGATGGCGGTCGAGGAGATCTAGAGCGGTGGACAAGCCAGTCACTGAAGCGGCTCCGGTGAAGTGGTGAGTTGGCAGTTGGGGGTTCCAAGGTGCGGAAGGTATCCGGCAGGGTGTGAGGTCCACCGCTGCGGCGGAGGACTAGATTCGGCGGCTTGCCGTGGTTGGGGGGGGAGGGGAAGGGGAGGGGATCTGGGGAAGAATGTTGGGGGCAAAGAGGGGAAAACAATGGAGTTACCAAAGCAGCCCTTTTCCGTTCACGTGGCATGGGTAAAACAGGAATATCGTAGGGCTAAACTTTCGGGTGCGAGATATTTCGATGTGAGCGGGAAGTTTGAAAGCTTTTGGCGCCTGAAATTATAAGTGTTCTGCTCTTGTACGGCGGACTATGATATCATGATCGAAAATTTGTTTGTTTTGCACGCAAAAAAAGTGCAATTTTTGAAAATCAATGTCTCCAACTCGAAACTTAGAATGTCCATTCAATTCAAATATGGATCATTGAGCTATTACAAGCAAATACCATCATACAGTCCAATTAAAATGAAATCCCAAATGTGTTTATCCTAAATATGATGACAAAAGCAAAAAATGTGTATGTGTATGAATAAAGTGGATGATTATAAAGTTTGAACATGCCCGTACGTGTATATCTCTAGGTTTGATATATGAATTTGAAATCACGAAATCCCGCCATAAAAAATGTACCTTCGTTTAAATGAATTACAAAAGCTAATGATGGAGTCAAATTTAAAATTCCAATCTTAGGTTTGTAATTCCGGTACATCAAGGTATATCACGCATGTTCAAAAGTATCGTTATCTCATAGTCCAAACTGTGAAACAAATTGATCAACCATGAGTGCACACACTATTGACCATATATAACTCAATTACGCTAAAGTCCCGCAAATATATACACCTCACTCTTTAGCTGAAGCCACCCCCCCTGTCGCCCCCACACATACACACAAGTCGTTCTCTCCCCCAGACACGAACACACGAGCACATTAACACCCCTATCTCTTCTAAAGTATGGACCCCAATATAGGTCTCTATCACTTTGTCTCTCGGGCATGCACACATCTCTTCCCCCACTCTCTAGGTCTCCCAGCATCTCTCTTTCCCAAGAACACGCACTATGTAGAGTGTATCTTTCCCATACACACAAAACATCGCCCCCAAACATCTATCTCCCTAGTTATGTGGTTCTCGCACACTCACCTCACACACCACCCCCACTGCAAACAAGCACACTTTGTCTCCTTGTGCACCACTCTCCTCTTTCTATCTCTCCCACAAGCGGACCCGCCCCAGCTCCTTCCATGTATACATATATGCCGTGACTCTTTCCATAACTCCCTAATGTATCATCGTTCTCAATCTCGCACGTTGTTCTCTACACCATCTATTCTAGATCTCTCATGAAGTCCCTATCACACACACGATGACTCGCTTCCCTTGAGTCTCCATACATAGGCCAATTTCGAACAACATCAACATTGCCTCCCTATCTATATGCCATTTATGGACACAAACGACCCCTCTCCCCCCTATCTTCCTCTCTCTCTCTCTCTCTCTCTCTCTCTCTCTCTAGCTCTCTCCCTCTCGCTCTCACACCCCTCTCACACACACACACTCGATGTCTCTTTGAAATAGTCCCCCCCCCGCTCGCACCCATGCTATCCCGCTACTACACAGGTCACACCATTCCCGCTTCCCTTATACTAGGTTTACATCATTAGTGGTCTCTCCACTCCACATACACACACACTCCCTCTCGCACACAAACGCGTGCACAAACACACATAGACACGCACAAACACCCATTTATCTGGATCCTCATCTCTCCCCATGTCCGCATGTGCATCTCACACACTCACTCTCTGATTATGTATATGTGTCTCCACGTTACACAACACAAAGCCCCATGTACATGTCTCTCTCTATCCTCCACACACATAGACACAAAGAATCTCTTATCATTGCCTCAATCTCTAGACATATCACACACGCACACTGTCTCTCTCTCTCTCTCTCTCTCTCTCTCTCTCTCTCTCTCTCGCAAACACGCTCAACAAGGGTTTCCCCGTGAATAACTTATCGTCTATTCATCAACAGCCGTGGCAGTACGGCGAACACGAGATGTGAAAAGGAATAAATCTACACGTGCTTAGACCACATAGTATGACTACTACGACTAGAGCAAGCCGAAAGCGCGCCACTATCACCCCCTCCTTATCGGCGACGGGAAAACCTTTGTTTTACATAATCGAGAAGTCATTGTGCTAAGGCCTCACATTCTGAGGCGTTTAATAGAATGTAGATCCTAGTTTACGGAAACAAGTATCGATAATACGTCTGTATCTTCATACTTATATTTCTTCTCTTATAAAAAACCGAGTTGGTGATGATGGTACGCGTGCCATCTTGCAATATAGACCGTCCGACCTATATCTGACGGATGGAAATTAAACTAAAAGATACCCGCACTTCTCTCCACATTTGCAGACAAGGCCTTCCCTCGTTTATCCTTATCTCCAACAAACTCATTGTTGAGCAATTAAAAAAGGAAGCCTCTGGAACAAACTGGCCTGGTGGCCACTGCCGGGGTAGTCCATCCCCATGCCTCCGCTCAGCCCGACCACCAATCACCACCACGCCCCACTCCTCTTCACCTTATCTCCTATTTCTCGAGATATCATTAGTTTTTACACATGGGATTACTACCGCATGGGTCAATCACAACAAGTGTTTTATAAAAAAAACGCATCTTGATGTTCCATGCAATGCACAGACATCTTGCTAGTACTCCTACAGAAGACTAAGTTGGTGATGATGGTGTGTCTGCCATGCATCATTTCTGACCATTAGATCTACATCTAACGACTGTGAGGTAAGTTGTTTACCAATTTGTAGAAAACCCCATAATTAGTAACTTAAAACCAACCACATCCCACCCTCACCTCACCAAAAGAGCCCAAGGAATATATTCTGATTGAAACATAATATATCTCTAGTGATATATGTATATCAAAATTAGAGTGTTTTGTATCAAGTTTGTGAATAAGTATTATTCTAATTATGGTCCGTTGCAACGCACATGAACATTGCTAGTATTTCCAACCATGCAAAAAACATCCTAGTATTTCCATAGTTTCGAGTTTTCCATCAAGATATTAGTCACTCATGGTTGATATTTACTTTCAATCACGTACACATATGCACTATGTAACTAGCCTTGCTTACTGGCTTCCAAAGCTTAACTTTCACTCCTACTTACAATATGTAGAGTATTTAACAAAAAACTACCACTTTCAGCCAGCCCTAGGAAGAAACTATTGTACAAAAAATGGCAAAAACATACCCAAAATTTCTTAATCCATGCCAAAAACTACTACTCCCTCCGTCCAGAATTACTTGTCGTCGATATGGATAAAAATGGATGTATCTAAAACTAAAACATGTCTACATACATCCATTTCTTTGACGAGTATTTTCGGACCGAGGAATACTTAGTACCGATCAGGCTCGTTTTAAACCCGATTATGACAGGGTTGGCCCACACATCTGTGCTGACGAGGCAGCTTAAACCAACACATTTTGTTTGACCGTTGACACGAGGGACCCACATCTGACCTTCTATCCTGTTATTACCCCTCAAATCATTATTTTTCCTGAACATTACTTCAAACAATGTTGATGCGTGTTCGCCGGTGGAGCCGGTGATGAGCGAGTTGGCCGCCGCTCCGCCGGACGGGCCAGACGCCGCGCTGGCCTCCGCATGGGTTGGCAGGCTAGCCCGAGCGTGACTCACGAGCGAGCAAGCCGCCGCACTGGCCTTCGCTCGAGCCAGATGGCTGGCCTTAGCGCGGCACGCGCGAGCAAGCCGCCGTGCCAATCTAGCTAGCAAACCTTGCAGAAAAGCAGCTGGACAGAGCTATCTTGGCTAGCTAGCGGCCGCGAGTGCTGGACGGAGCTGGCATCCGGGCTACCACAAGACGGGCTCCACACCGCCAGCGGTTTTGACCTCGCCTTCTGCTGACGACGGTAGCTGCGTCCCATGGCTGAGGATGACTAGGTGGACGGGCCGGAGGCAGGAGGTCACTCGGGGATTTTTGTGCAGACTGACATGTAGGTCCCACAAGTCATAACGCCTAACTTCCCGGTCGAATAGAAGGCGTTGACTTAAGGGGCAACATGGGTTGAAACGTGCATATAACGACACTTTGTAGAGTAGTCGTTTCTTGGTAGGGCTGGTTGGTAAGGGCATGTACAATGATTGATAAGGTAGTCTTATCTTAAGTCTGCCACGTATGCAAGTGGTAGTAGTTTCTTGGCATTATTAGTGGTTTGTTGTAAGGAACAATGTACTACTAGCGACAAAAAGGCAATTCTAGGTTGCGTTGTACTCCAACGAGTACTAATAGTGGTTGTAGGAGTGTATACCTCGTTTTGTGGGTTCGATCCCGGCCGAAGGCACGGCTGCCTTTTTTTAAAATAGTAACTTTGCTGCGAGCCAATATTGTACATGGGTAGTTTGAGTTTTAAAGTCGAACGGACATGCGGCACCACAATCTGGGTGCACTGTATAGCCTAGCCACGTGAACGGGTTTTCCTTCCCATCATCTTGTGGCTCGCGTGCTCACCCTAGCCGCACCTTGCTTGCAGCTTCCTCATCAGCTAGTAGCATATTTAAACTAGTGCCTCCCAATTAAGCCCGAGGAGCCGGAAAAGCCTGGCGGGGCATTGGGAACTATGCAATATGGCTCTGTACGTAAAGTGCTACTAGTACTCTACTACTCTGTAGCTTGTGGTGTTGCACGCATGGACTTCACTCCATTATTGGCTCTATAAAAGAAATTCCTCTTGACGTGATTTTTTTTGAAATGGAGGCAAAAGGTTTGCCTCATCTCATTCATAAAGAAGGAACTACTAACAAAGTTCGACGAGATCCATTACACCTCCACAAATGGAAGCGAAAGCCTAGTCTCATTGTATCAAATAACTCAAATGTCCTGCCCCTGCAGTAACCGCCGCTGATAAACAGGCCGCTAGTGTGTGCGTGAGAGGAGGGGCTGAGTAGGCCAGCTACGCACTTGAATAAAGCACCGAGAGTACCCACTACGCAGGTGTACTTTCCCTGCATTGATAGTACAGCGATGGTTCTAGAGAACAATACCCTCCACTTCCAACTGTAGCTCCTTGGCCCTGAGATTCAAGAGTTCAAAACTGGTGCACTATACTAGAAGTACAGTACATCTCACTACTAGTTGAGAACGTAGTACTAGTACTGCTACAGTACGAGTACGTAGTAAATAATAACCTCACCCCTTTGCTAAGGAACGATCGAGGAGCTATAGTTGGAAGGGACGAGGCCCTGCAGTTACTACGCTCTTATCTCCTCCTCGCCAGTTCCCCTCCCCCTGAAGAGAAGGCAGTTCGTCGCTGCTCCCATGGATTCGCCAGGCGGTTCTCCTCCTCGTCGGGGCTGGGAAACCTTGCATGACGATCCTCTGGGAGAAAGCGCATGCCACTCCGACGTCCTCACCGCCGCAAGACTCGGTGCTTCCTGCACCAACTTTTTCAAGATGGTGCTTAAACAGGCTTGGGAGAAGGCCATGCTTGTTGGTCTTCCATGCGTCCTCGAGGAGAAGGTTCTTCTATGGGACAATCCTTCGAACAGTCCACCACTCCCTAGCCTTGGTTGCACGTTGACTCCGCTAGAGTTGCCGACGTTGAGAGGTAGTCAGATTTTGTCCGATGAGCAGGTCAGTCATGGAGTTTGATCATGTAGTACTTAGTTATTACATTTCCATCCTATAATTTCTCTACTGCCCGCCGTCTTATATATAGGTCTGGGTCGGTGCCAACAAAGATTGGCTTGCATACCTCCGGCCGGATACCACCATCATTTTGCACAACATCCACAGCAGTGCGGCCGTTCCCATAGACCCCTTCTCCACCATTGGGATCGGCCTTCCGGACTGGCTGGGCTTGAATACATATGATGATGCCTACATGAGATTCAAGAAGATAGCAATTGTGCACCCGCCGACAAAGCGACGCGGCTACGACGATTACTATATCATCACGGTGTTCGACATAAGGATTGCCATCAATGCAAGAGGCAGTAACAGCAGAGGCTGGCGCATGTTGGCGGCGGCAGATTTGTACCCCTACACGTTCGAAGATGTTGTGCGCCATCTAGGCCGCATCTTCACGGTGACAAGCCAGGGGACTTGTTTCATCTGGTTACCATCCTACGGTACGGGAGATTACAAATGGAATGCACAACCATCATTTGCATCCCTAACAATACTCCATTATTTTGCAGGGACCAGTCATCCCCCGATCAAAATAAGATCGCCGATCCTGGATGTGCATTTGCATCCGCGATTCAGTCTAACCTGGAACCTTATAGCTGACTTTGGCATATTGGGATCAACTATCTTAACAGTCGTTACCCATGGTACCACTGATGTCCAACATGGTCACACAATCTACCACGATCGGACTGTCACCATCTACCCAGGTATTCCATTTAGTATCATATTTTTAACCCTCTCGCCTTCTCTTCCATTGTTGTACTACTTACTAGTACTAGTAGGAGTACTTTTTACCTGGAAGGACGCGTATAGCTAGCTAGGCCCTTGAAGACTTGAAGCCACTAGCTGCCACCATTTTTGTTTTTCCATGTCTTACTATCTCATCCATATAGCCAAGAGTGGCTATATATAATAAGCCGGTTATTTTACTTCCTCTATACCAGAGTAGTACTATTTGCCGCACAGTATTACTGACCGCCATATTTGAGCACAACATTATTATGCATGGACCTTGACTATGTACGTCACCATGTGTCCAGATCTGAGATGCCGCATGTACCAGATGAACGGCGCCGAGTTCGACCCCCATGATGCTACGTGGGCGCTGAGGAACACTCTTGGAGAGTACTCGCTTTTCATTGGGGACAGCTATCCAATTGTGAAGCGGATGCCACCATCCGTGCAAGACACCGAAGGCCTGCCGTTCATGAAGCATGGTTGTGTCTTCAATGCGCACCGCCGGATGAACGACATGCTGGGACACGCTATCCCTGATTTATGCCGCTTCAGCTTGGATGAGTCTCCATCGTGTGGAACCGGACTAGAAAATTGCGACAATGATTCCTGTTGCCCACCGCTATAGATCGTGCCATCCATGAAGAACACCCGGGACTGAAACCTAGAGGAGGACATGTAGCCCATCTATCATGTGTAAGTGGAGTACGGTAAATTGTAAATGGTAGCGCTGTGAATATATGTAAACTAGTCGTGCACAAATTTATCACATGAATTGGAGATGAACTTGTGTGGCATACTGGCATTTGTCCTTTAGAATTTATTACTAGCAAATGTGTTATGTGTACGTGCAACTTGTGTGGTTGTTACATGGGCTCAAACACGCTCTTTGAGAAAAAAAAAAGGTGGCACAGCTTTGGATATAGGTGACGTGGCGGCATCATACAGTAGCATCGTTTGCTATAGTTGTAGTATACTCCTACTAGGATGAAAACTCCTATAAAACCTTGCGCTTGGCTCTTTGCCTCTTCGGGAGGTTCAACAGTTCGTACTCATGTGAACCTTACACTTGGCTCTTCGCCTCTTCGGAAGGTCCAACAATGATGATACTATAGTACAATATGCTTCTGGCAATCTGACACTGATTGAACTGCTGCACATCCACCGCAAGGGCGAGGGTGAGGGAGAGGGAGAGAGCACTGTAGTTAAAACCCTCTCCTCGTCCTGCGAGCCACCACGCACGTGGACGAGGGAGAGGCATAGTAAGCAAGCTTCTCCTCATTTGGCGAGTTGATGGGACACATCAAAGCAGTACTAGTACTAGTCCATACTGCGTCCTTTCCGGTTAATATGGCTTAATTTGAAATGAGAAAAATACACTGGTGGTCAACGTATGTAACAATACGCTCTTTACGGTCACTATATATAGTTTTGTGGTGATTATACGATCACTAGCTCATCATAGAGCACCGTATTGCACCCTACTGACCGGCCACATAGTCGACGTGGCACTTTGTTGACTGGTTAAATTGTCACCCGGTTTCTAGGTCCCACCTGTCAATTGGCAGAGCAAAGAAATTAGTTAAACAAAACTTTACGCAGGCGCGACAGGAGTCCAACCCTTGTGCGATGTATGTGAGTGCATGCACGTGTACTCCCTCGGTCTTCCAAGAAAGAGTGTACATCGGCTATAAAAAAGAGTGTACATCTACACTTCCAATGCATTTAGCCTTTAATCTAAATCGATATTGATTGACTAATGCACAAACTTGTGCTCTAGGTATAGGCTACATGTCTATCCTTAATTACAGCATGCAACAACCTTCATTTAATATTCTTCTCTCGATGGTCGCATGCACACATAGGTCTGCTACTTTTGGGCGTTAATTATGCCCTGGTCAATGTGTAAATCTCTAAATGTATAGTCTTTCACGGATGTAGGGAGTAGGTTGAGCACTTGAGCGTGAGCGTGTGTGTTGCGTCATGTGCTGTGTGCCGCATGGGTGCATGAGTGTTGCATGCGTCCATGTGTACGTGTGAGTGTTGCATGTTGCATGCATGCATGCATGCAAGCATGAGGATTTTACTCCCTCCCACTAACATGTTCATATTTAAAGCTTCCTTTGTTCCCTCCATATGGTGATACTCCCTCTGTTCCCAAATACGGAGTAAAAGCCTCCCTCTGTTACCATATACGGAGTATTTGTCTTTCTAGAGATTTCAACAAGTGACTACGTATGGAGCAAAATGAGTGAAGTGAGCGTAGAGGCATAGGGATACTGTAGATAGGAAGTCTTCGCGATCCATTATTCCCCATCTCGGTCAGAGAGAACTATTCAACTAGTCTATGCAGTGAAGTGACAATACACGCTGCAGCAGATGGGACACTTAATTAATAAGCTGAACCAGTGTGTGTTGGGGAACGTAGTAATTTCAAAAAAAATTCTACGTACACGCAAGATCATGGTGATGCATAGCAACGAGAGGGGGAGTGTATCTTCATACCCTTGAAGATCGCTAAGCGGAAGTGTTTATCAATGCGGTTGATGTAGTCATACGTCTTCACGATCCGACCGATCCAAGTACCGAACGCACGGCACCTCCGAGTTCTGCACACGTTCAGCTTGATGACGTCCTCGCCTTCTCGATCCAGCAAGACGGGCGAACTAGTAGATGAGTTCCGGCAGCACGACGGCGTGGTGACGGCGTTGGTGAAGAACAATCTCCGTAGGGCTTCGCCTAAGCACTACGAAAACTATGACGGAGGATAAACTAGAGGGGACGGGGTTGCCGGCACACGGCTTGGTGTTTCTTGATGTGTCTTTAGTGCTAGCCCTGCCCCTCTATTCATATGTTGAGCCTTGGGGTCGAAACTTGGAGTAAAAGCCTCCACAAAGTCGGTTTCACCCGAAAAGCAAGAGTCCTTCTCGGACTCCAGGGCCAGACGCCAGGGTTCCCGGCGTCTGGACCCAGACGCCAGGGACCCTGGCGTCTGGCCCCTAGACTCTGCAAAACTTCCTTTTGCGCTTTCCAAAAACCTTGTGGGCTTTCCCCTTTGGCCCAAATAACGTGTTCTCATACCCAAACATTTCGGGAAACATCTGGAACCCCTTCCAGTGAATTCCGGAACACTTCCGGAGATCAAACACTATTATCCCATATATCAAACTTTATCTCCGGACCATTCCGGAGTTCCTCGTCATGTCCATGATCTCATCCGGGACTCCGATCAATATTTGGTTACCAACATGCATAACTCATATAATACTATATCGTCAATGAAACGTTAAGCGTGCGGACCCTACGGGTTCGAGAACTATGTAGACATGACCGAGACACGTTTCCGGTCAATAACCAATAGCGGGACCTGGATGCCCATATTGGCTCCACATATTCTCGAAGATCTTTATCGGTTAAACCGCATAACAACATCGTTGTTCCTTTGTCATCGGTATGTTACTTACCCGAGATTCGATCGTCGGTATCAATACCTAGTTCAATCTCGTTACCGCAAGTCTCTTTACTCGTTACATAATGCATCATTCCGTAACTAACTCATTAGCTACATTGCTTGCAAGGCTTATAGTGATGTGCATTACCGAGAGGTCGAGAGATACCTCTCCGACAATCGGAGTGACAAAACCTAATCTCAAAATCGCCAACCCAACATGTACCTTTGGAGACACTGTAGTACTCCTTTATAATCACCCGATTACGTTGTGACGTTTGGTAGCACCAAAGTGTTCCTCCGTAAACGGAGTTGCACAATCTCATAGTTACAGGAACATGTATAAGTCATGAAGAAAGCAATAGCAACATACTAAGCGATCAAGTGCTAAGCTAACGGAATGGGTCAAGTCAATCACATCATTCTCCTAATGATGTGATGCCATTAATCAAATGACAACTCTTTTGTCCATGGCTAGGAAACATAACCATCTTTGATAAATGAGCTAGTCAAGTAGAGGCATACTAGTGACACTATGTTTGTCTATGTATTCACACATGTATTATGTTTCCGGTTAATACAATTCTAGCATGAATAATAAACATTTATCATGAAATAAGGAAATAAATAATAACTTTATTATTTCCTCTAGGGAATATTTCCTTCAGTCTCCCACTTGCACTAGAGTTAATAATCTAGTTCACATCGCCATGTGATTTAACACCAATATTCATATCTGTATATGATTAACACCCATAGTTCACATCGTGATGTGACCAACACCCAAAGGGTTTACTAGAGTCAATAATCTAGTTCACATCGCTATGTGATTAACACCCAAAGAGTACTAAGGTGTGATCATGTTTTGATCGTGAGAGAAGCTTAGTCAACGGGTCTGTCACATTCAGAGCCGTATGTATTTTGCAAATATTCTATGTCTACAATGCTTTGCACGGAGCTACTCTAGCTAATTGCTGCCACTTTCAATATGTATCCAGATTGAGACTTAGAGTCATCTGGATTGGTGTAAAAGCTTGCATCGTTGTAACCTTTTATGATGGGCTCTTTTATCACCTCCATAATCGAGAAACATCTCCTTAGTCCTCACTAAGGATATTCTTGACCGCTGCCCAGTGATCTACTCTTAGATCAAAATTGTATTCCTTTGTCAAACTCAGAGCAAGGTATACAATAGGTGCAGTCCATAGCATGGCATACTTTTATAAAACCTATGGTGAGGCATAGGGAATGACTTTCATTCTCTGTTCTATTTTACTGCCGTGGTCGGGATTTGAGTCTTACTCAATTTCACACCTTTGCAACACGAGCAAGAACTTTTCTTTGATTTGTTCCATTTTGAACTACTTCAAAATCTTGACAAGGTATGTACTTATTGAAAAACTTATCAAGCGTCTTGATCTATCTCAATAGATCTTGATGCTCAATATGTAAGTAGCTTTACTGAGGTCTTCCTTTTAAAGAACTCCTTTCAAATACTCCTTTATGCTTTGCAGAATAATTCTACATTATTTTCGATCAACAATATGTCATTCACATATACTTATCAGAAATGTTGTAGTGCTCCCACTCACTTTCTTGTAAATACAGGCTTCATCGTAAGTCTGTACAAAACTATATGCTTTGATCAACTTATCAAAGCGTATATTCCAACTCTGAGATGCTTACACCAGTCCATAGATGGATCGCTGGAGCATGCACACTTTGTTAGCACCTTTAGGATTGACAAAACCTTCTGGTTGTATCATATACAACTCTTCTTTAATAAATCCATTAAGGAATGTAGTTTTGACATCCATTTGCCAAATTTCATAAAATGTGGCAATTGCTAACATGATTCGGACAGACTTTTAAGCATCGATACAGTGAGAAAATCTCATTGTATTCGACACCTTGAACTTTGTCAAAAACCTTTTTCGACAAGTCTAGCTTTGTAGATAGTAACACTACTATCAGCGTCCGTCTTCCTCTTGAAGATCCATTTATTTTCTATGGCTTGCCGATCATCCGGCAAGTCCACCAAAGTCCACACTTTGTTCTCATACATGGATCCCACCTCAGATTTCATGGCCTCAAACCATTTTGCGGAATCTGGGCTCATCATCGCTTCCTCATAGTTCGTAGGTTTATCATGGTTTAGTAACATGACTTTCAGAACAGGATTACCGTACCACTCTGGTGCGGACCGTACTCTGGAAGACCTACGAGGTTCTGTAGTAATTTGATCTGAAGTTTCATGATCATCATCATTAGCTTCCTCACTAATTGGTGTAGGAACCACTGGAACTGATTTATGTGATGAACTACTTTCCAATTCGGGAGAAGGTACAAATTACCTTATCAAGCTCTACTTTCCTCCCACTCACTTCTTTCGAGAGAAACTCCTTCTCTAGAAAGGATCCATTTTAGCAACGAATATCTTGCCTTCAGATCTGTGATACCCAACAATTTCCTTTGGGTATTCTATGAAGACGCACTTATCCGATTTAGGTTTGAGCTTATCAGGATGAAACTTTTTCACATAAGCATCGCAGCCCCAAACTTTAAGAAACGACAACTTGGGTTTCTTGCTAAACCACAGTTCATATGGTGTCATCTCAACAGATTTAGATGGTGCCCTTTTAACGTGAATGCTGCAGTCTCTAATGCATAACCCCAAAACAATAGTGGTAAATTAGTAAGAGACATCATAGATCGCACCATATCCAATAAAGTGCAGTTACGACGTTCAGACACACCATAACGTTGTGGTGTTCCAGGCGGCGTGAGCTGTGAAACTATTCCACATTGTTTTAATTGAAGACCAAACTCGTAACTCAAATATTCGTCTCCGCGATCAGCTCGCAGAAATTTTATTTTCTTGTTCCGATGATTTTTCCACTTCACTCTGCAATTCTTTGAACCTTTCAACTATTTCAGACTTATGTTTCATCAAGTAGATATACCCATATCTGCTCAAATCATCTTGTGAAGGTTAGAAAATAACGATACTTGCCACGAGCCTTCATACTCATTGGTCTGCATACATCAGTATGTATTATTTTCAGCAAGTCAGTAGCTTGTTCCATTGTTCCAAAGAACGGAATTTTAGTCATCTTGCCCAAAAGGCACGGTTTGCAAGGATCAAATGATTCATAACCAAGTGATTCCAAAAATCCATCTTTATGGAGTTTCTTCATGCGCTTTACACCGATATGACCCAAACGGCAGTGCCACAAATAAATTGCACTATCATTATTAACTTTGCATATTTTGGCATCAATGTTATGAATATGTGTATCACTACGATCGAGATCCAACAAACTATGTTCATTGGGTGTATGACCATCGAAGGTCTTATTCATGTAAACAGAATAACAATTTATTCTCTAACTTTAAATGAATAACCGTATCACAAAAAACATGATCAAATCATATTCATGCTCAATGCAAACGCCAAATAACATTTATTTAGGTTTAACACTAATCCCGAAAGTATAGGGAGTGTGCGATGATGATCATATCAATCTTGGAACTACTTCCAACACTCATCGTCACTTCACCCTCAACTAGACTCTGTTTATTCTGTAACTCCTGTTTCGAGTTACTAATATGAGCAACCGAACAAGTATCAAATACTCAGGGGCTACTATAAACACTAGTAAGGCATACATACATCAATAACCTGTATATCAAATATACCCTTGTTCACTTTGCCATCCTTATTATCCACCAAATATTCAGGGCATTTCCGCTTCCAGTGACCATTTCCTTTGCAGTGTAAACACTTAGTTTCAGGCTTTGGTCCAGCTTTGGTCTTCTTCATGGGAGTGACAACTTGTTTGCCATTCTACTTGAAGTTTCCCTTTCTTTCCCTCTGCCCTTTTTCTTGAAACTAGTGGTCTTGTCAATCATCAACACTTGATGCTTTTTCTTGATTTCTACCTTCGTTGATTTCAACATCACGAAGAGCCCGGGAATCGTTTCGTCATCCCTTGCATATTGTAGTTCATCACGAAGTTCTAGTAACTTGGTGATGGTGACTAGAGAACTCTGTCAATCACTATTTTATCTGGAAGATTAACTCCCACTTGATTCAAGCAATTGTAGTACCCAGACAATCTGAGCACATGCTCACTAGTTGAGCAATTCTCCTCCATCTTTTAGCTATAGAACTTGTTGGAGACTTCATATCTCTCAACTCGGGTATTTGCTTGAAATATTAACTTCAACTCTTGGAACATCTCATATGGTCCATGGCGTTCAAAACGTCTTTGAAGTCCCAATTCTTAAGCCGTTAAGCATGGTGCACTAAACTATTAAAGTAGTCATCATATTGAGCTAGCCAAACGTTCATAACGTCTGCATCTGCTCCTGCAATAGGTCTGTCACCTAGCGGTGCATTAAGGACATAATTCTTCTGTGCAGCAATGAGGATAAACCTCGGATCACGGATCCAATCCGCATCATTGCTACTAACATCTTTCAGTACAATTTTCTCTAGGAACATATCAAAATAAACATATGAAAGCAACAACGCGAGCTATCGGTTTACAACATAATTTGCAAAATACTACCAGGACTAAGTTCATGATACTTAAGAACTCCCACTTAGACAGACATCTCTCTAGTCATCTAAGTGATCACGTGATCCAAATCAACTAAACCATGTCCGATCATCACGTGAGATGGAGTAGTTTTCAATGGTGAACATCACTATGTTGATCATATCTTCTATATGATTCACGTTCGACCTTCGGTCTCCGTGTTCCGAGGCCATATCTCGTATATGCTAGGCTCGTCAAGTTTAACTGAGTATTCGCGTGTGCAACTGTTTTGCACCGTTGTATTTGAGCGTAGAGCCTATCACACCCAATCATCACGTGGTGTCTCGGACGAAGAACTTTCGCAACGGTGCATACTCAGGGAGAACACTTCTTGATAATTAGTAAGAGATCATCTTAAAATGCTACCGTCAATCAAAGCAAGATAAGATGCATAAAGGATAAACATCACATGCAATCAATATAGGTGATATGATATGGCCATCATCATCTTGTGCTTGTGATCTCCATCTTCAAAGCACCGTCGTGATCACCATCATCAACGGCGCGACACCTTGATCTCCATCGTAGCATCGTTGTCGTTACACCATCTATTGCTTCTACGACTATCGCTACCGCTTAGTGATAAAGTAAAGCAATTACGAGCGTTGCATTTCATACAATAAAGCGACAACCATATGGCTCCTGCCAGTTGCCGATAACTTCGGTTACAAAACATGATCATCTCATACAATAAATTTAGCATCACGTCTTGACCATATCACATCACAACATGCCCTGCAAAAACAAGTTAGACATCCTCTACTTTGTTGTTGCATATTTTACGTGGCTGCTACGGGCTGAGCAAGAACCGTTCTTACCTACGCATCAAAACCACAACGATAGTTCGTCAAGTTACTGTTGTTTTAACCTTCGCAAGGACCGGGCATAGACACACTCGGTTCAACTAAAGTTGGAGAAACAGACACCCGCTAGTCACCATGTGCAAAGCACGGCGGTAAAACCAGTCTCACGTAAGCGTCACGCGTAATGTCGGTCCGGGCGCTTCATCCAACAATACCGCTGAACCAAAGTATGACATGCTAGTAAGCGGTATGACTTGTATCGCCCACAACTCACTTGTGTTCTACTCGTGCATATAACATCTACGCATAAAACCTAGGCTCGGATGCCCTTTGTTGGGGCGTAGTAATTTCAAAAAATCCTACGCACATGCAAGATCATGGTGATGCATAGCAACGAGAGGAGTGTATCTTCATACCCTTGAAGATCGCTAAGCGGAAGCGTTTATCAACGCGGTTGATGTAGTCGTACGTCTTCATGATCCGACCGATCCAAGTACCGAACGCATGGCACCTCCGAGTTCTGCACACGTTCAGCTCGATGACGTCCTCGCCTTCTCGATCCAGCAATACGGGCGAAGTAGTAGATGAGTTCCGGCAGCACGACGGCATGGTGACGGTGTTGGTGAAGAACAATCTCCGCAGGGCTTCGCCTAAGCACTATGAAAACTATGACGGAGGATAAACTAGAGGGGACGGGGTTGCCGGCACACGGCTTGGTGTTTCGTGTCTTTAGTGCTAGCCCTGCCCCTCTATTTATATGTTGAGCCTTGGGGTCGAAACTTGGAGTAAAAGCCTCCACAAAGTCTGTTTCACCCGAAAAGCAAGAGTCCTTCTCGGACTCCAGGGCCAGACGCCAGGGTTCCCGGCGTCTGGACCCAGACGCCAGGGACCCTGGCATCTGGCCCCTGGACTCTGCAAAACTTCCTTTTGCGCTTTCCAAAAACCTTGTGGGCTTTCCCCTTTGGCCCAAATAACGTGTTCTCGTACCCAAACATTTCGGGAAACATCCGGAACCCCTTCCGGTGAATTCCGGAACCCTTCCGGAGATCAAACACTATTATCCCATATATCAAACTTTATCTCCGGACCATTCCGGAGTTCCTCGTCATGTCCATGATCTCATCCGGGACTCCGAACAATATTCGGTTACCAACATGCATAACTCATATAATACTATATCGTCAATGAAACGTTAAGCGTGCGGACCCTACGGGTTCGAGAACTATGTAGACATGACCGAGACACGTTTCCGGTCAATAACCAATAGCAGGACCTAGATGCCCATATTGGCTCCCACATATTCTACGAAGATCTTTATCGGTCAAACCGCATAACAACATACGTTGTTCCCTTTGTCATCGGTATGTTACTTACCCGAGATTCGATCGTCGGTATCCAATACCTAGTTCAATCTCGTTACCGGCAAGTCTCTTTACTCATTACATAATGCATCATTCCATAACTAACTCATTAGCTACATTGCTTGCAAGGCTTATAGTGATGTGCATTTACGAGGGGGCCCAGAGATACCTCTCCGACAATCGGAGTGACAAAACCTAATCTCGAAATACGCCAACCCAACATGTACCTTTGGAGACACTGTAGTACTCCTTTATAATCACCCGATTCGTTGTGACGTTTGGTAGCACCAAAGTGTTCCTCCGGTAAATGGGAGTTGCATAATCTCATAGTTACAGGAACATGTATAAGTCATGAAGAAAGCAATAGCAACATACTAAACGATCAAGTACTAAGCTAACGGAATGGGTCAAGTCAACCACATCATTCTCCTAATGATGTGATCCCGTTAATCAAATGACAACTCTTTTGTCCATGGCTAGGAAACATAACCATCTTTGATAAATGAGCTAGTCAAGTAGAGGCATACTAGTGACACTATGTTTGTCTATGTATTCACACATGTATTATGTTTCCGGTTAATAAAATTCTAGCATGAATAATAAACATTTTTCATGAAATAAGGAAATAAATAATAACTTTATTATTGCCTCTAGGGAATATTTCCTTCAGTGTGTTGGTGTTACTAAATCAGCCTTACCCAGTACTGCCATCATGTTTGCCAGTAGAGCATGCTTCCGCAAAAACGCCTACGCGCCTCTCTCCTCCATTAACTGACATATGGGCCCTCTTGAGGTAGACCCACATGTCATCGGTGTAAATATTTACACCCCGAAGGATGGTATATCCTGGTAGTAGTACTAGTAGAATTGAGATTTAATGCACTTTCTTTCCCGTCTTTCACTCTTCTTCCTCCTCTCTTCTTCTTCCTCCTCTCTTCCCCATCGTCAGCCGCACACCATTTCCTCCCGCTCACTGCTCGCCCACCCGCACCTTCTTCCTTGGTAGCTCGCGCATACCATATCCCCCCGCTCACTGCTCGGCCACACGATGAGAAGCTTCTTCGCTCACCCTCCCGAATGCACTTCCCCGCTAGCTCGCAGGCACCGAAAAACCCAATGGCAGAACCAACTGACACGCAGAGTCATGATTGGAATTCCCTCCCCGATGTTCTCTTGGAGCAGATCTGTAATTGTATGGACCTACTCAGCACCTTCCGTCTGGCCACATGCTCGGTGTCTTTGTACCGTCTACTCGTCTGCAACCGGTCGGCTCTTTTCAAGACACCCTGCTTCCTGATGTCCGATCCTCGCAGGTGGCCCAGACACCAACTTGACGATCCTACAGAGGTTGCCGTGGTGCCCCTCGACATGCTACCACTACCTGTCCACCTGTCCTTCATGTGCGGCCACTACTGGGCGGGCATGAAGGCCAACTGGATCGTCCTCATCCACCAATCCGGTAGTCCATGGCATCTTGTGGATATCTACACCCAGCGAGAGATCACCCTTCCATCATTGGATACCGCTGCCATCGAGCCTCGTGGCCCACCGGACACTCCTGCCTACTACGCACGAGACGTGTCAAGCTTTTGGCTCGACCTCTATTTGCTGAAAGTTGTAATCTGCGAAGTGCCCATACCATCAGAATACTACATGGATTACAAGCTCATTGCCTTGTTCAACATGGGATTAGTCTATCTAGAATCTGGTCGCCATACATGGTTATGGCTCATCGCCAGTCCTGTTGAGTCAACATTTCTGTCTAATGCTATAGTGCATGATGGCATCATTTATGCGGTCGACGCACATATTGCCTTCCTATACTGGTGGAATCTATCATCGTGTAATTGTTCTATCTCATCTCATCTTTACCTTATAAATATGACTGCCTATTCATTGTTACAAATTTAGAATAGATAGTATGTCTATAACCACATCATTGCTATATGTTCCTCTCATTTCCTAGATTTTTATGACCACACATGTTATTGTTAGAGTTGAACCTATGGAGATGCTGTGCAGAAGCCATATATATTAGGCTTCAAGTGTGTACTTGTTAGTTAAACCTATGGTTAAAATGTGACACTAAATACAACTAGTAGGTAGTACAATAGCATTACTAGTATACGTCGGTCAAATTATTCATCATGTCCACAATTGAATTGACGTGACAACACACTGCGCGTGAGGTGATACAAGAATCCCGGCGCGTGTTCGGGTATTCTGGACTTCAGATTTGGAGTACCACTTATCTGTCTAAATCTTCCATCATTCACTTAAAACAGTCAATTAATCATACATTGAGTACCATATAAGTGGAATTAACCGATGCAAAGTCCAAGAAGGATTGGCCGGTGCTGCCGGCTGGCGTGAAGTTTGATCCCACGGATCAGGAGCTGATCGAGCACCTTGAGGCCAAAGTGAGTGTTGGCAGCGCGAGATCTCACCCTCTCATCGATTTGCTCATACCAACCATCGACAGCGAGCACGGCATATGCTACACCAATCTTGAGAAACTTCCAGGTAAGACACCGATCGGCCGTCTACTTGCACAAACATATTCCTTTTTTTATAGATCTTTTCTTTTTAGACGGACCTAGTGAAGCAATTACAATTTGACAGTTAATAAAAAGTGAAACAAGTGACTACAACATGCCAAAGATGTTATGAAAATGCCAACTACGTACACTAAAACCTGTATTCGACAATACTGCAGGTATCACACTGAGTGACCTAAGCAAGCATTTCTTCTAGTGCAATACCAAGGCGTTAAAAAGGGGCACATGGACGCGTCACAAGATACAGTCGAAGTGTGGCATGCACGCGATGTGGCACAAGACCGGCAATACCTTGCCGGTGATAGTCAACGGCTGGCAGACGGGCAGCAAAAAGGTTCTGGTGCTGCACACCAACAAGAACTTCGACCAGCAGAGGACCAACTAGGTGATGCACTAGTACCACCTCAGGGACCTGGAGAAAGAGAAGGAGCAGGAGCTGGTGATACTTCTCCAACGTATCTATAATTTTTTATTGTTCCATGCTATTATATTACCCGTTTTGGATGTTTATGGGCTTTACTTTTCACTTTTATATCATTTTTGGGACTAACCTACTAACCGGAGGCCCAGCCAGAATTGCTGTTTTTTTGCCTATTTCAGTGTTTCGAAGAAAAGGAACATCAAACGGAGTCCAAGCAGAATGAAACCTTCGGGAGCGATCTTTTCGGAACAAATGCCAACCAGGAGAGTTGGAGTGGACGTCAAACAACAAACGAGGCGGCCACGAGGGTGCCCGGCGCGCCACCTGGGGATGGGCGCACCCCCCCACCCTCATGGGCCCCTCGTTGCAACACCGACGTACTTCCTTCGCCTATATATACTCCCGTACCATGAAAACATCAGAGGGCACCACGAAAACCTGATTCCAACGCCGCAACCTTCTATATCCGCGAGATCCCATCTTGGAGCCTTCGCCGGCGCTCCGCCTGAGGGTGAATCGACCATGGAGGGCCTCTACATCATCTCCAAGGCCCCTCCGATGAGTTCTGAGTAGTTTACCACAGACCTTCGGGTCCATAGTTATTAGCTAGATGGCTTCTTCTCTCTCTTTGAATCTCAATACGAAGTTCTCCTCGATCTTCTTGGAGATCTATTCGATGTAACTCTTTTTGCGGTGTGTTTGTCGAGATCCGATGAGGGTTTATGATCAAGTTTATCTATGAGAAATATTTGAATCTCCTCTGAATTCCTTTATATATGATTGGTTATCTTTGCAAGTCTCTTCGAATTATCAGTTTGGTTTGGCCTACTAGATTGATCTTTCTTGCAATGGGAGAAGTGCTTAGCTTTGGGTTCAATCTTGCAGTGTCCTTTCCCAGTGACAGCAGGGGCAGCAAGGCACATATTGTATTGTTGCCATTGAGGATAAAAAGATGGATTTTATGTCATATTGCATGAGTTTATCCCTCTACATCATGTCATCTTTCTTAATACGTTACTCTGTTCTTCATGAACTTAATACTCTAGATGCAGGCAGGAGTCGGTTGATGTGTGGAGTAATAGTAGTAGATGCAGAATCTTTTCGGTCTACTTGTCACGGACGTGATGCCTATATACATGATCATGCCTAGATATTCTCATAACTATGCACTTTTATATCAATTGCTCGACAGTAATTTGTTCACCCACCGTAATACTTATGTTATCTTGAGAGAAGCCACTAGTGAAACCTATGGCCCCCGGGTCTATCTTTTATCATATAAGTTTTCCATCTACTTTTATTTGCATCTTTTACTTTCCAATCTATATCATAAAAATACCAAAATATTTATCTTATCTTATTATATCTATCAGATCTCACTTTTGCAAGTTACCGTGAAGGGATTTACAACCCCTTTATCGCGTTGGTTGCGAGGTTCTTGTTTGTTTGTGTAGGTGTGTGGGACTTTTGAGGAGCCTCCTATTGGATTGATACCTTGGTTCTCAAAAGCTGAGGGAAATACTTACGCTACTTTACTACATCACCCTTTCCTCTTCAAGGGAAAACCAATGCAGTGCTCAAGAGGTAGCAAGAAGGATTTCTGGCGCCGTTGCCGGGGAGGTCATCGCTCAAGTCAATACATACCAAGTACCCATCACAAACTCATCTCCCTCGAATTACATTATTTGCCATTTGCCTCTCATTTTCCTCTCCCCCACTTCACCCTTGTCGTTTTATTCGCCCTCTCTTTCCCAATCTCCTCTCTCTCTCGTTCGCTTTCCTTTTTGTTTGCATGTGTGTTGGATTGCTTGTCACGATGGCGCAAGATAATACCAAATTGTTTGACTTTTCCAATACCAGTAACAATGATTCCTTAGCACTCCGATTGCTCCTCTTAATAATGTTGAATCTTGTGAAATCAATGCTTCTTTGTTGAATCTTGTTATGAAAGATCAATTCTCTAGCCTTCCTAGTGATGATGCCGCTACTCATCTAAACAACTTTGTTGATTTGTGTGATATGCAAAATAAGAAAGATACGAATAATGATATTGTTAAATTGAAGTTATTTCCGTTTTCACTTAGAGATCGTGCTAAAACTTGGTTTTCGTCTTTGCCTAAGAATAGTATTGATTCATGGAATAAGTGCAAAGATGCTTTTATCTCTAAATATTTTCCTCCCACTAAGAGCATCTCTCTTAGGAACGATATTATGAATTTTAAATGACTTGATCATGAGCATGTTGCCCAATCTTGGGAAAGAATGAAATTAATGATTCGCAATTACCCTACTCATGGTTTGAACTTATGGACGATCATACAAAAAAATTATGCTGGATTGAATTTTGCTTCTAGAAATCTTTTAGATTCGGCCGCGGGAGGCACTTTTACGGAAATCACCTTAGGAGAAGCTACTAAACTCCTTGATAACTTTATGGCTAATTATTCTCAATGGCACACCGAAAGATCTACTAGTAAAAAAGTGCATCCTATAGAAGAAATTAATGTTTTGAGTGGAAAGATGGATGAACTTATGAAATTGTTTGCTACTAAGAGTGCTCCTATTGATCCTAATGATATGCCTTTGTCTACTTTGATTGAGAATAATAATGAATCTATGGATGTGAATTTTGTTGGTAGGAATAATTTTGGTAACAATGCTTATAGAGGAAATTTTAATCCTAGACCGTTTCCTAGTAATTCCTCTAATAATTATGGTAATTCCTACAACAACTCTTATGGAAATTTTAATAAGATGCCCTATGATTTTGTGAATAGCGTTAAAGAATTTATGATCTCTCAAAAGAATTTTAATGTTTTGCTTGAAGAAAAATTGCTTAAAGTTGATGAATTGGCTAGGAACGTTGATAGACTTTCGCTTGATGTTGATTCTTTGAAACTTAGATCTATTGCACCTAAGCATGATATCAATGAGTCTCTCAAAGCCATGAGAATTTCCATTGATGAGTGCAAGGAAAGAACCGCTAGGTTGCGTACTAAGAAAGATTGCTTTGTAAAAGTGTTTTCTTCTAGTCTCCATGAAAATAATGATGAAGATCTAAAAGTTATTGATGTATCCCCTATTAAATCCTTGTTTTTCAATATGAATCTTTATAATGATGGGACTGGAGATGAGTCAACTTTAGTTAAAAGGCGTCCCAATAATTTAGAGTTTTTAGATCTTGATGCTAAATTTGGTAAAAGTTGGATTGGAGAGGTCAAGACTTTACATAGCATTGAACCCACTATTATGGATTTCAAGGAATTTAATTATGATAATTGTTCTTTAATAGATTTTATTTCCTTGTTGCAATCCGTGTTGAATTCTTCTCATGCTTATAGTCAAAATAAAGCTTTTACCAAACATATTGTTGATGCCTTGATGCAATGTTATGAGGAAAAACTTGAATTGGAAGTTTCTATACCTAGAAAACTTTATGATGAGTGGGAACCTACTATTAAAATTAAAATTAAAGATCATGAATTCTATGCTTTGTGTGATTTGGGTGCTAGTGTTTCCACGATTCCGAAAACTTTATGTGATGTGCTAGGTTTTCATGATTTTGATGATTGCTCTTTAAACTTGCACCGTGCGGATTCCACCATTAAAAAACCTATGGGAAGGATCAACGATGTTCTTATTGTTGCAAATAGGAATTATGTGCCCGTAGATTTTATCATTCTTGATACAGATCGCAATCTTTCATGTCCTATTATTCTTGGTAGACCTTTCCTTAGAACGATTGGTGCAATTATTCATATGAAGGAAGGGAATATTAGATTCCAATTTCCATTGAGGAAAGGCATGGAACACTTTCCAATAGAGAAAGTTAAATTACCTTATGAATCTATCATGCGAGCCACTTATGAATTGAATGCCAAAGATGGCACTACATAGATCTATTCTCGCTTTTATGCCTAGCTAGGGGCATTAAACGATAGCGCTAGTTGGGAGGCAACCCAATTTTATATTTCTTCCTTGCTTTTTTGCTTCTGTTTAGTAATATGTATTTCATCTAGATTCTGTTTAGATGTGTTTTCATGTTTTAATTAGTGTTTGTGCCAAGTAGAACCTATAGGATAACCTACGGTGATAGTTAATTTGATTCTGCTGAAAAACAGAAACTTTTGCACACACGAAAATAATTTTAGTAAATCACAAAAATGTGCTTTTGCGTTGGTTCCTTTTTATGTAGATCAATAGAAAAATTTCTCAGGACTTCCTATTTTGGTAGGATTTTTCAAGTTCCAGAAGTATTCAAAAGTTACAGATTGCTACAGACTGTTCTGTTTTTGACAGATTCTGTTTTCCGTGTGTTGTTTGCTTATTTTGATACATCTATGGCTAGTATTGGGGGGTATGAACCATAGAGAAGTTGGAATACAGTAGGTTTAACACCAATATAAATAAATAATGAGTTCATTACAGTACCTTATGTGGTGGTTTTTCTTTCTTGCACTAACGGAGCTTATGAGATTTCTTGTTGAGTTTTGTGTTGTGAAGTTTTCAAGTTTTGGGTAAAGATTTGATGGACTATGGAATAAGGAGTGGCAAGAGCCTAAGCTTGGGGATGCCCATGGCACCCCAAGATATTCAAGGATAACCAAAAGCCTAAGCTTGAGGATGCCCCGGAAGGCATTCCCTCTTTCGTCTTCGTCTATCGGTAACTTTACTTGGAGCTATATTTTTATTCGCCACATGATATGTGTTTTGCTTGGAGCGTCTTGTATGATATTAGTCTTTGCTTTTTAGATTACCACAATAATCCTTGCTGTACACACCTTTTGGGAGAAACCCACATGATTTGGAATTTATTAGAATACCCTATGTGCTTCACTTATATCTTTTGAGCTAGATAGTTTTGCTCTAGTACTTCACTTATATCTTTTAGAGCATGGCGGTGGTTTAATTTTGTAGAAATTGTTGATCTCTAATGCTTCACTTATATTATTTTGAGAGTCTTTTAGAACAGCATGGTATTTGCTATGGTTATAAAACTTGTCCTAGAATGATTGGCATCCAAGTTGGGTATAATAAAAACTATCATAGGAAGTGAATTGGATGCTATGATCAATTTGATACTTGATAATTGTTTTGAGATATGGAGGTAGTGATATTAGAGTCATGTTAGTTGCGTAATTTTGAATTTAAATAATACTTGTGTTGAAGTTGGCAAGTCCCGTAGCATGCATGTATCGTAACCGTTGTGTAACAAATTTGAAACATGAGGTGTTCTTAGATTGTCATCCTTATGAGTGGCGGTCGAGGACGAGCGATGGTCTTTTCCTACCAATCTATCCCCCTAGGAGCATGCGCCTAGTGCTTGGTTTTTTATGACTTGTAGATTTTTGCAATAAGTATATGAGTTCTTTATGACTAATGTGAGTCCATGGGTTATACGCACTCTTACCTTTCCATCATTGCTAGCCTCTTCGGTACGGTGCATTGCCCTTTCTCACCTTGAGAGTTGGTGCAAACTTCGTCGGTGCATCCAAACCCCGTGATACGATACACTCTATCACACATAAACCTCCTTATATCTTCCTCAAAACAGCCACCATACCTACCTATTCTGGCATTTCCATAGCCATTCCGAGATATATTGCCATGCAACTTTCCACCGTTCCGTTCATCATGACACGCATCATCATTGTCATACTGCCTTGCATGATCATGTAGTTGACATCGTATTTGTGGAAAAGCCACCTTCATAATTTCATACATGTCACTCTTGATTCATTGCCCATCCCGGTACACTGCCGGAGGCATTCATATAGAGTCATATCTTGTTCCAGTTTTGGGTTGTAACTCATGAGTTGTAAATAAATAGAAGTGTGATGATCATCATTATTAGAGCATCGTCCCTTAAAAAAAGGCCAAACAAAAAAGGCCCAAAAAGAAAAAAAAAGAAAAGGGGGACATTGCTACTATCTTTTTCCACACTTGTGCTTCAAAGTAACAACATGTTCTTCATATAGAGAGTCTCATTTATTGTCACTTCATATACTAGTGGGAATTTTTCATTATAGAACTTGGCTTGTATATTCCAACGATGGGCTTCCTCAAAATGCCCTAGGTCTTCGTGAGCAAGAAAGTTGGATGCACACCCACTAGTTTCTTTGGTTGAGCTTTCATACATTTATAACTCTAGTGCATCCGTTGTAGGGCAATCCCTACTCCTCATGTTGACATCAATTGATGGGCATCTCCATAGCCCGTTGATTAGCCTCGTTAACATGAGACTTTCTCCTTTTTGTCTTCTCCACACAACCTCCATCATCGTATTCTATTCCACCCATAGTGCTATATCCATGGCTCACGCTCATGTATTGCGTGAAAGTTGAAAAAGTTTGAGATTACTTAAGTATGAAACAATTGCTTGGCTTGTCCTCGGGGGTGTGCAAGATGAGAGAATTTTTGTGTGACGAAGATGGAGCATGACCAAACTATATGATTTTGTAGGGATGACCTTTCTTTAGCCATGTTATTTTGAGAAGACATGATTGCTTTGTTAGTATGCTTGAAGTATTACTATTTCTTATGTCAATATGAACTTTTATTTTGAATCATTTGGATCTGAACATTCATGCCACAATAAAGAAAATTACATTGAGAATTATGCTAGGTAAAATTCCACTTCAAAAATTCTTTTTTTATCATTTACCTACTCAAGGACGAGCAGGAATTAAGCTTGGGGATGCTTGATACGTCTCCAACGTATCTATAATTTTGTTTTGTTCCATGCTATTATATTACCCGTTTTGGATGTTTATGGGCTTTACTTTACACTTTTATATCATTTTTGGAACTAACCTACTAACCGGAGGCCCAGCCCAAATTGTTGTTTTTTTGCCTATTTCAGTGTTTCGAAGAAAAGGAATATCAAACGGAGTCCAAACGGAATGAAACCTTTGGGAGCAATCTTTTCGAAACAAATGCCAACCAGGAGACTTGGAGTGGACGTCAAGCAACAAACAAGGCGGCCACGAGGGTGCCCTGGGCGCCCCCTGGGGGTGGGCGCGCCCCCTCGCGGGCCCCTCGTTGCTCCACCGACGTACTTCCTTCGCCTATATATACTCCCGTACCCTGAAAACATCGGAGGGCACCACGAAAACCTAATTCCACCATCGCAACCTTCTGTATCCGCGAGATCCCATCTTGGAGCCTTCGTCGGCGCTCCACCGGAGGGGGGATCGACCATGGAGGGCCTCTACATCATCTCCAAGGCCCCTCCGATGAGTTGTGAGTAGTTTACCACAGACCTTCGGGTCCATAGTTATTAGCTAGATGGCTTCTTCTCTCTCTTTGAATCTCAATACCAAGTTCTCCTCGATCTTCTTGGAGATCTATTCGATGTAACTCTTTTTGCGGTGTGTTTGTCGAGATCCGATGAATTGTGGGTTTATGATCAAGTTTATCTATGAGAAATATTTGAATCTCCTCTGAATTCCTTTATGTATGATTGGTTATCTTTGCAAGTCTCTTCGAATTATTAGTTTGGTCTGGCCTACTAGATTGATCTTTCTTGCAATGGCAGAAGTGCTTAGCTTTGGGTTCAATCTTGCGTTGTCCTTTCCCGGTGGATGTTAGGGCAGCAAAGGCACGTATTGTATTGTTGCCATCGAGGATAAAAAGATGGGGTTTATGTCATATTGCATGAGTTTATCCCTCTACATCATGTCATATTTCTTAATGCGTTACTCTGTTCTTCATGAACTTATTACTCTAGATGCAGGCATGAGTCGGTCGATGTGTGGAGTAATAGTAGTAGATGCAGAATCGTTTTGGTCTACTTGTCATGGACGTGATGGCTATATACATGATCATGCCTAGATATTCTCATAACTATGCACTTTTATATCAATTGCTCAACAATAATTTGTTCACCCACCATAATACTTATGCTATCTTGAGAGAAGCCACTAGTGAAACCTATGGCCCCCGGGTCTATCTTTTATCATATAAGTTTTCCATCTACTTTTATTTGCATCTACTTTCCAATCTATATCATAAAAATACCAAAATATTTATCTTATCTTATTATCTCTATCAGATCTCACTTTTGCAAGTTACCGTGAAGGGATTGACAACCCCTTTATCGTGTTGGTTGCGAGGTTCTTGTTTGTTTGTGTAGGTGCATGGGACTTTTGAGGAGCCTCCTACTGGATTGATACCTTGGTTCTCAAAAACTGAGGGAAATACTTATGCTACTTTGCTGCATCACCCTTTCCTCTTCAAGGGAAAACCAACGCAGTGCTCAAGAGGTAGCAGCTGGTCCTCTGCAAGATTTTCTACCAAACGAACACTAGGGCCAGGAGTAAAAAAAATTATAAGTTAGTTTGGTATTGGTACTTGTACTACCTCGTCGTTCGCAAGTTGGTATTGTTGTTAACGATCTTTTAATATGAACTTGGCATTTGCTTCCAACCATCATGCAGAGGGTCGACATGGATATAAAACTGAATCATTTGTTTCGAAACGAATTTTTAGGCACCTAATTTCTATTTGATCGGTAGCATAAGCACTTGCCGTTTGAATTCCCAGTTCTCCAAATTTTTCAAAACAAGTGCATGCACTTATTATCACGATGAAAAAACAATATACCTGTTGCATGCCTGCATCCCACTTATCAGTCTGTACTTGCAGAATTCTCTCGTTTATTGAGCAGGTATATTGTTTTTTCAGGTCGAGCAAGTTTCAACTGGGTTGTAGACTGCCCAGGCTTGGTTTTGTTTTTAACAGGCCCAACCCATGACGACAACGGGGCACAAAGATCCAGCATGTATCTACTGGCCTCTGGCCCGCCAGCATTAGTTATATTTTGTCTTACAACATCCGCAGGCAATTTTTTTACTGAATCAAACACACAACCTAGTTCTATTTTCCTCTTGAAACGCCATGTCCTACATCTATTTTCTAATAGCTACCTATAGTTTTACTAGTTCATATACACATATCATTATATTGAAAATACATAAAATTCCCTTTTCATATTTACATCCTTATTTTTGTTGTTATTTTCCCTCCCAGCGCTGATTTTTTTACCACTAGCTTTCCCTTAAACAATTCAATTGTCCCACGTCTTATTTTCTTACAAAAACAAAACGATTTTTTGGCAAATCAATAAGTATTAAAAAATGTTTATCATTTCAGAATTACAACAGTTCGAACTCCACCGAAGTATGCAAAATAAGGTTGAACTTTTTGACCGTGGTCTTGGGCAGAAAATGGGTTGTAATAAATTACATAAGAATTAGCAAATGGGCTGCAAATTATTAAAAAAATAGCAAATGGGCTCTATGTTTTCTGCCACAGATTTGGAGGCTGACTTGTGGGCCTACTAAGTTCATGCGTACACAAGGTTTCTCAAAAAAAGAAACTTAGTCAACAATCGACTCTACTAGCGTCAGACCATTAGATGTCAATCTAACGACAATCGTGCTTCTTCAGTCTCTGATCTTCCAGCTCCAGCCGCCCAAACCAGCACCGGCGGAACCGCCTGCTTTCGCCTCCCATGGCCGGCTGTGCTGCCGGGCAGGCCCCACGGCCCCACCATACTCGCATCCCTGGCCTGTCTATCCCTCTACTCACCCACACCTCCTGTTATTTTCCGGCGATGGCAGCCGAACCAGTCAACCCTCATACTCCCGATCGCGTGGGAAGCCACCTTCCCCAGCTCCGTGTCGTTCCCTTTGTAGGCCTCGCCGTCGTCCACCGCCCTAGTGCTCTCGGTGCGGTGTGGTCAACGTGGTCAACGAACGACATCCATCGAGTGGATCAGTCGTGGGGAGGCGACAAGCTGGGTCCTGACCACACACAAGGAAATGCCTCCTTATTACATGCAAAATAATGATTCCTCCACCTGACATCTGGGACCCACCGGAAGGGCCTCTGTATTTCGTGAAAAAAACGTTCCCCCGCTGACAGGTCGGACCCACCAGCTATATCTTTGCACGCAAGGAAGTGCCTCCTTATTGCGCACAAAAAAATGAATACCCCCTGCCAGCTGGGACCCACCATAGTGGGAGGCTAACTTGTGGGCCTACTAAGTTGACGGGGATGGAGGGCTTTGTCAACTTAGTCAATATGAACGATTCTAGCTTCAGTGACCGTACGATGTCCATCCAACGGTCGTAGTGCTTCTTCAACCTCTGGTCTTCTTGCTCTAGCCGCCCAAACCAGCGCCGGTCGTGCCGCATGCTCTTGCCTCGCATGGCCGGCTGTGGTGCCGCGGAGGCCTCACCCACACCCCTGTTATTCTGCGGTGACGGCAGCCTTACACTGCAGCTGAACCAATGAACCCTCATACTCCTCTCCGCGTGGGCTTCCTCTGTCGCGTCTTCCCTGGCTCCACGTCATCCCCTTCCTAGGCCTCGCCGTCGTCCACCGCCCTAGTGCTCTTGGCGTGGCGTGGTCAACATGGTCAAGGAACGACTTCCATCGGAAGAGTACTGTACATGGAGAGGCTAATAGCTAGGTCCACGGCAACCGCAAGGAAGTGCCTCCTTATTACACACAAAATAATTATTCCTCCACCTGACATTAGAGACCCATTAGACGGGCGACCATATTTTGCGAAAAAACGTTTCCCCCCTGACTGCTGGGACCCACCAGCTACATCTTCGCATGCAAGGAAGTGCGTCCGAGAAAAAAATGATTCGCCCCCGTGACTGCTGGGACCCATCAGCTACATCTTCGCACGCAAGGAAGTGCCTGGCAGTCGGGACCCACCTGGTCGAAGCGTACGTAGCGTTGTCATTCTTGTCGCGGACGTTTATATACATACTGGTTGATCGGTCTGTTTGCAGGCTGCAGCGATGAACCGTGGCCATGCAAGGAAGGAAGGGCACGTGTCGTACTAGAGGCGTGCACGTAGCATGTACACGTACGTACTATTGGAAATATGCCCTAGAGGCAATAATAAAAGTATTATTATATTTCATTGTTCATGATAATTGTCTTTTGTTCATGCTATAAGCTGTATTATCCGGAAATCGTAATACACGTGTGAACACATAGACCTGTCGTCCCTAGTGAGCCTCTAGTTGACTAGCTCGTTGTGATCAGCAGATAGTCATGGTTTCTGACTATGGACATTGGATGTCGTTGATAGCGGGATCACATCATTAGGAGAATGATGTGATGGACAAGACAATCCTAAGCATAGCACAAAGATCGTTTAGTTAAATGCGCTAGAGCTTTGCCAATGTCAAGTATCTCTTCCTTCGACCATGAGATCGTGTAACTCCGGATACCGTAGGAGTGCCTTGGGTGTATCAAGCGTCACAACGTAATGGGTGACTATAAAGGTGCATTACGGTATCTCCGAAAGTGTCTGTTGGGTTGACACGAATCGAGGCGAGGATTTGTCACTCCGTATGACGGAGAGGTATCTCTGGCCCACTCGGTAATGCATCATCATAATGAGCTCAAGGTGACCAAGGTGTTGTACGGGATCATGCATTACTGATCGAGTAAAGTGACTTGCGGTAACGAGGCTGAACAAGGTATTGGGATACCGGCGATCGAGTCTCGGGTAAATAACGTATCGATTGACAAAGGGAATCTGTATCTGGGTTTTGATCGAATCCTCGACATCGTGGTTCAACCGATGAAATCATCGAGGAGAATGTAGGGAGCCAACATGGGTATCCAGATCCGCTATTGGTTATTGCCGAGAGTCGTCTCGGTCATGTCTGCATGTCTCCCGAGCCCGTAGGGTCTACACATAAGGTTCGGTGGCGCTAGGGTTATTAGGAAGACTAGTATGTGACTACCGAATGTTGTTGAGTCCGGATGAGATCCGGGACGTCACGAGGAGTTCGGAATGGTCCGGAGGTGAAGTTTTATATATGGGAAGTTGTCATCTGAGACACCGAAAGTTTCGGGGTTATCGGTATTATCTGGGGCCACGGGAGGGTTCGAGGTCCACCGGAAGGGCCACCCCTCCGGAGGGTCCATGGGCCGCAAGGGAGGATCCAGCCTGGAGGGCTGGGCGCCCACCTTGGGCCCATGTGCCTGGGGTTGGGGGAAACCCTAAGGCGCCCCCTTGGGGGCAAGCCTCCCTCCTGGCCGCCGCCCCTCTAGATCCCATCTAGAGGGTGGCCCCTGCCCCTTCCCCTATAAATAGAGCGGTGGGGAAGGGCTGCTGCAAACACCCAAAGGCGCAGCCCCTTCCCTCCCCAACACCTCTCCTCCTCCGTTAAGTGCTTGGCGAAGCCACAGCCGAGATCTTCTTTGCCCAACACCACCACGCCGTCGTCTTTGCCGTTGGAGTGAGCTTCCTCAACCTCTCCTCCCCCTTGTTGGATCAAGAAGGAGGCGTCTCCCATCCCGTCACGTGTGTTGAGCGCGGAGGTGCTGTCCGTTCAGCACTTGGACATCGGTGATTGAATCACGTCGAGTATGACTCCATCATCACCATCCCTTGCAAGCTTCCGCACGTGATCTACAAGTGGTATGTAGATGCAAACTCTCTCCATGACTCGTTGCTTAGATGAACTCATAGATGGATCTTGGAGAAACCGTAGGAAAATTTTTAATTTTCTCGCAGCGTTCTAACAGGTGGCATCATGAGCTAGGTCTATCGTAGTTCTCTAATGCAGAGTAGAACACAATTTTGTTGTGGGCGTGGATCTTGTCAACTTACTTGCCTCTACTAGTATTTTCTTGCTTCAGCGGTATTGTGGGATGAAGCGGCCGGACCAACCTTACGTGCGCTTACGTGAGACCGGTTCCACCGATTGACATGCACTAGTTGCATAAGGTGGCTGGCGGGTGTCTGTCTCCCCACTTTAGTTGGGCGGATTCGATGAAAAGGGCCCTTATGAAGGGTAAATAGAAGTTGACAAAATCACGTTGTGGTTATTCGTAGGTAAGAAAGCGTTCTTGCTAGAACCCAATTGCAGCCACGTAAAGATGCAACAACAATTAGAGGGCGTCTAACTTGTTTTTGCAGCGATTGATCATGTAATGTGATATGGCGAAAGTTGTGATGAATGATGAATTATGATGTATGAGATCATGTTCTTGTAATAGGATTCACGACTTGCATGTCGATGAGTATGACAACGGCGAGAATATAGGAGTTGTCTTTATTTTTGTATGACTTGCGTGTCATTGAAGAGCCATGTAAACTACTTTACTTTATTGCTAAACGTGTTAGCCATAGAAGTAGAAGTAGTCATTGGCGTGACAACTTCATGAAGACACGATGATGGAGACCATGATGATGGAGATCATGGTGTCAAGCCGGTGACAAGATGATCATGGAGCCCCGAAGATGGAGATCAATGGAGCTATATGATATTGGCCATATCATGTCACAACTATATAATTGCATGTGATGTTTATTATGTTTATGCATCTTGTTTACTTAGGACGACGGTAGTAAATAAGATGATCCCTTACAAAAATTTCAAGAAGTGTTCTCCCTAGCGTGCACCGTTGCTACAGTTAAGTAAACTTCTAAGCACCACGTGATGATCGGGTGTGATGGATTCTTACGTTCACATACAGCGGGTGTAAGACAGTTTTACACAGCGAAAACACTTAGGGTTAACTTGCGAGCCTAGCATGTGCGGACATGGCCTCGGAACACGGAGACCGAAAGGTCGAACACGAGTCGTATGGAAGATCGATCAACATGAAGATGTTCACCGGCGATGACTAGTCCGTCTCACGTGATGATCGGACACGGGCTAGTCGACTCGGATCGTGTAACACTTAGATGACTAGAGGATGTCTAATCTGGTGGGAGTTCATAATTTGATTAGAACTTAATTATCATGAACTTAGTCTAAAACCTTTGCAAATATGTCTTGTAGATCAAATGGCCAACGCTTCGGTCAACATGAACTTCAACACGTTCCTAGAAAACCAAGCTGAAAGATGATGGCAGCAACTATACGGATCAAGCGTCCGTAACTGAGATCATCCTCACGGCTGCCGGAAGCAATATGTCCTAGAAGGACCGCTAGGTGGCGCTCCGTCCCGAAGAACCAAGGCGTTATGAATGCTTGGCAAGCTCGTCTTGATGATTACTCCCTCGTTCGGTGCGGCATGCTTTACTGACTTAGAACCGGGTCTCCAAAAGCGTTTTGAGCATCACGAGCATATGAGATGTTGAAGAGCTGAAACTAGTTTTCAAGCTCATGCCGGGTCGAGAGATATGATGTATCCAACAAGTTCTCTGATTGTAAGATGGAGAAAACAGTTACATCGGTGAGCACATCCTCGAAGATGTGCAGGTTGCACAACCGTATGACCCAAATGAACATTAACCTCCCGATGAGGCGGTCATTGACAGAATCCTCGATCGCTCCCACCTAGCTACAAGAGCTTTGTGATGAACTACAACATGCGGGGATGGTGAAGACCATTCTGAAGTGTTCTCGATGTTGAAGTCGCAGAGGCTGAAATCAAGAAAGAACATCAAGTGTTGATGGTCAATAAGACCACTAAGTTCAAAAAGGGCAAGGGTAAGAAGAACTTCAAGTAGGGCGGAAAGATGTTGCAGCGCCCGTAAGCCGATTCTCGGGAAGAAGTCAAAGAATGGACCCAAGCACGAGGCTGAGTGCTTTTATTGCAAGGGAAGGGTCCTTTGGAAGCGGAACTGCCCCAAATACTTAGCGGATAAGAAGGCGGCAACACCAAAGGTATATTTGATATACATGTAATCGATGTGTACCTTACCGATTACTCGTAGTAACTCACGGGTATTTGATCTGGTGTTGTTGCTCATATTTGTAACTCTGGCAACAGAGCTGCGGAATAAGCGGAGGCTGGCGAAGGGCGAGGTGACGATCTTGGCGTCGGGAATGGTTCAGTCGATGTGATCGCCGTCGACACGCTGCCTCTACATTTACCCAGGGATTAGTTTTGAACCTTAATAATTGTTATTTAGTGCCAAGTTTGAGCATGAACATTGTATCCGGATCTCGTTTAATCTGAGATGGCTACTCATTAAGTCCGAGAATAATGGTTGTTCGATTTATATGAGAGATATGTTTTATGGTCATGCTCCAATGGTCAATGGTTTATTCTTAATGAATCTCGGCGTAATATTACACATGTTCATAGTGTGGATGCCAAAAGATGTAAAGTTGATAACGATAGTCCCACATACTTGTGGCAATGCCGCCTTGGTCACATTGGTGTCAAGCGCATGAAGAAGCTCCATCTTGATGGACTTTTAGAGTCTCTTGATTATGAATCGTTTTGACACATGCGAACCATGCCTCATGGGCAAAATGACCAAGACTCTGTTCTCGGAACAATGGGCGAGCAACCAACTTGTTGGAAATCATACATCTTGATGTGTGCGGTCCAATGGCGTTGAGGCTCGCAGAGGATATCGTTATGTTCTCACTCTCACCGATGACTTGAGTAGATATGGGTATGTCTACTTAATGAAACACAAGTCGAGACCTTTGAAAAGTTCAAGGAATTTCAGAATGAGGTGGAGAATCAACGTGACCGAAAGATAAAGTTCTTCTGATCGGATCGTGGAGGAGAATACTTAAGTCACGAATTTGGTACACACTTAAGGAAATGTGGAATCGTTTCACAACTCACGCCGCTGGAACACCTCGGTAGAACGGTGTGTCGAGCGTCGTAATTGCACTCTATTGGATATGGTGCGGTCTATGATGTCTCTTACCGATTTACGCTATCATTTTGGGGATCGCTCTAGAGACAGCTACATTCACTTTAAATAGGGCCTTTGTCTAAATCCGTTGAGGCGACACCGTATGAATTATGGTTTGGGAAGAAACCTAAGTATCGTTTCTAAAAGTTTGGGGATCGATGCTTATGTCAAGAAACTTCAACTGAAAAGCTTGAACCCAAGTTGGAAAAATCGTCTTCATAGGATACCCTAAGGAAGCTGTCGGGTATACCTTCTACTTAAGATCCGAGGGCAAGATCTTTGTTGCCAAAACGGATGCTTTACGGAAAAAGTTTCTCTCGAAAGAAGTAAGTGGGAGGAAAGTAGAACTTCGATGAAGTACTACCTCTCGAGCAGGAAAGTGGTGCAGCGCAGAAACCGTTCTGTAATGCCCACACCAACCGAAGAGGAAAACAATGATAATGATCAAGGTACTTGGATCAAGTTCTCTTGAACCGTGGGTCCACAAGGACACGTTCCGCCCGAGTGATGCGGCAACCTTGTCACGGAAATCATGTTGTTGGACAACGGTGAACCTTGAACTATGAAGAAGCGATGGCGGGCCAGATTCCAACAAATGGCTTGAAGCCATGAAATCCGAGATAGAATCCATGTATGAAAACAAAGTATGGACTTTGGCAGACTTGCCCGATGAGCGGCGACGATAGAAAACAAATGGATTTTTAAGAAGAAGGCAGACGCGGATGGTAATGTTACCATTTACAAAGCTCGACTTGTCGCTAAGGGTTATCGACAAGTTCAAGGGATTGACTCTGACGAGACATTCTCTCCGTGCGAAGTGAAGTCCGTCCGAATCATGTTAGCAATTGCCGCATACTATGATTATGAGATATGGCAGATGGACGTCAAAACGGCATTCCTTAACGGACATCCTAAGGAAGAGCTGTATATGATGTAGCTGGAAGTTTTTGTCGATCCTAAGAACGCTAACAAAGTATGCAAGCTCCAGCGATCCATTTATGGACTGGTGCAAGCATCTCGGAGTTGGAACATTCGCTTTGATGAGATGATCAAAGCGTTTGGGTTTATCTTGAGACTTATGGAGAAGCCTATGTTTACAAGAAAGTGAGTGGGAGCTCTGTAGCATTTCTCATATTATATGTAGATGACATACTCTTGATGGGAAATGATATAAAACTTCGGACAGCATTAAGGCCTACTTGAATAAGTGTTTTCAATGAAGGACCTTGGAGAAGCTGCTTATATATTAGGCATCAAAATCTATAGAGATAGATCGAGGCGCCTCATAGGTCTTTCATAAGCACATACCTTGATAAGATTTTGAAGAGGTTCAAAATGGATCAGTCCAAGAAGGGGTTCTTGCCTATGTTACAAGGTGTGAGATTGAGCTCGGCTCGATCGCGACCACGGCAAAAGATAAAGAAGAGATGAGTGTCATCCCTATGCTTCACCATAGGATCTATTATGTATGCCATCTTGTGTACGGACCGATGTAAACCTTGCCGTAAGTTTGGTAGCGAGGTACCAAAGTAATCCCGCAAGGAACAACTGGACAGCGGTCAAGAATATCTGAAGTACACGAAAAGGACAAAGGAGATGTTTCTCGTTTATGGAGGAGCGAAGAGCTCGTCGTAAAGGGTTACGTCGGCGCTAGCTTTGACTCGGATCTGGATGACTCTAAGTCACAAACCGGATCGTGTATATGTTGAATGGTGGAGCAAGATGGTAGTGCGGTACAAGCGAGCATCGTGGCGGGATCTACATGTGAAGCGGAGTACATGGCAGCCTCGGAGGCAGCGCATGAAGCGATTTGGGTGAAGGAGTTCATCACCGACCTAGGAGTCATACCCAATGCGTCGGGGCCGATCAAACTCTTCTGTGACAACACTGGAGCTATTGCCCTTGCCAAGGAGCCCAGGTTTCACAAGAAGACCAGGCACATCAAGCGTCATTTCAACTCCATCCGTGAAAATGTTCAAGATGGAGACATAGATATTTGCAAAGTACATACGGATCTGAATGTCGCAGATCCATTAACTAAACCTCTCTCGCGAGCAAAACATGATCAACACCAGAACTCTATGGGTGTTTGATTCATTACAATGTAACTAGATTGGTGACTCTAGTGCAAGTGGGAGACTGTTGGAAATATGCCCTAGAGGCAATAATAAAAGTATTATTATATTTCATTGTTCATGATAATTGTCTTTTGTTCATGCTATAATTGTATTATCCGGAAATCGTAATACACGTGTGAACACATAGACCACAATACGTCCCTAGTGAGCCTCTAGTTGACTAGCTCGTTGTGATCAACAGATAGTCATGGTTTCCTGACTATGGACATTGGATGTCGTTGATAACGGGATCACATCATTAGGAGAATGATGTGATGGACAAGACAATCCTAAGCATAGCACAAAGATCGTTTAGTTAAATGCGCTAGAGCTTTGCCAATGTCAAGTATCTCTTCCTTCGACCATGAGATCGTGTAACTCCGGATACCGTAGGAGTGCCTTGGGTGTATCAAGCGTCACAACGAATCGGGTGACTATAAAGGTGCATTACGGTATCTCCGAAAGTGTCTATTGGGTTGACACGGATCGAGGCTCGATTTGTCACTCCGTATGACGGAGAGGTATCTCTGGGCCCACCGGTAATGCATCATCATAATGAGCTCAAGGTGACCAAGGTGTTGTACCGGATCATGCATTACTGATGCGAGTAAAGTGACTTGCGATAACGAGACTGAACAAGGTATTGGGATACCGACGATCGAGTCTCGGGTAAATAACGTATCGATTGACAAAGGAATCTGTATCTGAGGTTTTGATCGAATCCTTGACATCGTGGTTCAACCGATGAAATCATCGAGGAGAATGTAGGAGCCAACATGGGTATCCAGATCCTGCTGTTGGTTATTGCCGAGAGTCGTCTCGGTCATGTCTACATGTCTCCCGAGCCCGTAGGGTCTACACATAAGGTTCGGTGGCGCTAGGGTTATTAGGAAGACTAGTATGTGACTACGGATGTTGTTTGGAGTCCGGATGAGATCCCGAGCGTCACGAGGAGTTCGAAATGGTCGGAGGTGAAGTTTTATATATGGGAAGTTGTCATACGGACAGGAAAGTTTCGGGGTTATCGGTATTGTCTGGGGCCACCGGAGGGGTTCTGGGGTCCACCGAGGGGCCACCTCCCGGAGGGCCATGGGGCGCAAAGGGAGGAGCCAGCCCTGGAGGCTGGGTGACCCCCACCTTGGGCCCATGCGCCTAGGGTTGGGGGAACCCTAAGGGGCCCCTTGCTTGGGGGCAAGCCTCCCTCCTTGGCCGCCGCCCCTCTAGATCCCATCTAGAGGGTCGGCCCCTGCCCTTCCCTATACATAGAGGGGTGGGGGAAGGGCTGCTGCAAACACCCAAAGGCGCAGCCCTTCCCCTCCCCAACACCTCTCGTCCTCCGTTAAGTGCTTGGCGAAGCCACAGCCGAGATCTTCTTTGCACCAACACCACCACGCCGTCGTCTTTGCCGTTGGGCGAGCTTCCTCAACCTCTCCTTCCCCTTGCTGGATCAAGAAGGAGGATCGTCTCGATCCGTCACGTGTTGAACGCGGAGGTGCTGTCCGTTCAGCACTTGGATATCGGTGATTCGAATCATGTCGAGTATGACTCCATCATCACCATCCCGTTGCAAGCTTCCGCACGTGATCTACAAGTGGTATGTAGATGCAAACTCTCTCCCATGACTCGTTGCTTAGATGAACTCATAGATGGATCTTGGAGAAACCGTAGGAAAATTTTCAATTTTCTACAACGTTCCCCAACACGTACAGCGGCTAGGGTGCAAGAAAGTAAATACAACCATGTACGTACATATGGGCGGGGTCTTGAATGCCTACTCGCGCATACATACGGCCAGTGCTCGTGTACATGGCTGGGTCTGAACGGAGAAACTGCATCGTCGTCGTGTTCATGGGGAGGCAACGGAATGCGTTCTATTCATCGGAAGGCAACGAAATATGTCGTGTTCATCGGGAGCCAACCGGCTTGGACGGAAAAGCCGATCGAAACAGGCCTAGCGTACCGCAGAATGGAGGAAACAGCCTTGTGTTCGACCGGTCACAGTCGAAACGGGATCATGTTCATCGGGAGGGGTCTGGCGTACCGCAAAATAGAGGAAACGGACTTCTCTTGGACCTCCTACGGTCGAAACAGGGCCCTGTTGGTCGGGAGGGGTGTGGCGTACCGCAAAACGGAGAAACGGACTTGTGTTGGAGCGCTACGGTCGAAATGGGGGTCCTGTTCATTAGGAGGGGTGTGGCGTACCGCAAAACGGGACTCCACGGGATACTGTTCATCTCCACCGGCAACCTCCTCCAGCCTCCACGGGCTACTGTTCATCCACCGTCGACCTCCTCCAGCCTTCACCTGCGACTGTTCATCCACGGGCTCCTGTTCATCTAGCCTCCACCGCTCCTGCACCGGCTACTGTTCAACCAGCCCTCTCCACGGGGTCCTGTTCAACCACCCATCCACGGGCTACTGTTCATCCAGCCTCCACCGCTCCTCCACCGGCTACTGTTCAACCAGCCCTCTCCACGGGGTCCTGTTCAACCACCCATCCACGGGCTACTGTTCATCCAGCCCTCCACTGGCTACTGTTCAACCAGCCCTCCACGGGGTCGTCCTGTTCATCCATCCCTCCACGGGGTCCTGTTCATCCACCCCAACCGGCTCGATCGGGGTCCTGTTCATCTAGAGGCAACACCACAGAGTCCTGTTCATCCACCCACATCAGGAACTATTCATCCAAACCCCCCGACAACACTCACTGTTCATCAAGGGAAGGAGGCAGCAGGGTTCGATCGGCTTCAGTTAGCAGCAGTAGCGAAGGAATCACTCGGGTTCAGTTAACAGCAAGGGATCGATCGCTCGGGTTCAGTAACATAGGTAGTGCAATCGCTCAGGTTCAGTTAGAGCCCAACGCCTTGCACACACGCGCGTACGTGTACGAGAGAACACGCATCCCTCGGCCCCCGACCACCCACCGTAACCGAGAACTCCCCTAAATTTCCCTCGCCCTTGCTTCTACCACGGTTTTTTCCATCATGGACGGCCCAAAGAATGTCATGCAGCTGCGTCTCCAGCCCGCCCAGGACGAAAAGCCCATTTCCTGTCATGATTTTTTGTCATAGAAGTAGGAGCCCACCACATCTATGATGATACCGGGTTTTGTCACAATTATCGTCATAGAAGTGTCATGAGCATGACAGAAAAAATTTCCATTCGGCTCAAAATGTCACGGATGTGTCTTTTTATGTAGTGTTAGCACCCATTTTACGAAAAGCACCATGAATAAAATGTGAACCACCATCAGTCATTAAGTATCTTGGGACTCCAAACCTCAGAAAAATAACTTCTTTAAGCATCTTAATAGAAGTGTTATGATCAGCACTACTAGTTGGAATAGCTTCTACCCACTTAGTAATGTAATCAACATCAACTAAAATATGTGTATACCCATTAGAGGAAGGAAAAGGTCCCATATAATCAAAGCCCCAAACATCAAATGGTTCAATAACAAGTGAATAGTTCATAGGCATTTCTTGACGTCTACTAATATTACCAATTCTTTGGCATTCATCACAAGACAAGACAAACTTACGGGCATCTTTGAAAAGAGTAGGCCAATAAAAAATGGATTGCAATACCTTATGTGCAGTTCTATCTCCAGCGTGGTGTCCTCCATAAGCCTCGGAGTGACACTTGTGTAGGATCTATTCCTGTTCATGCTCAGGTACACAATGCCTAATAACACCATCTACTCCTTCTTTATAAAGGTGTGGATCATCCCAAAAGTAATGTCTTAAATCATAGAAAAACTTTTTATTTTGCTGGTATGTGAAACTAGGTGGTATAAATTTAGCAACAATGTAATTAGATTGCAATGGAGACCAGGCCTAGAATACTTCACTAGTCAATCTTCAACTTCAATATACATAGATGTATATAACTACTCTAATGCAAAAGTCACCAAATCTTCAACACAAAAATTGGTATGGAATCAATTACTTAGATGTCATAAATCGTAGAATCAACAAAAGCTAATCTCTGATTCAATCTACACCAAGATACCAAAACAAATTATACATACGTGAATCCATACTCAAGAATGTCACACTAAGTGCATAATGGTGATTACTATGATACACAATCAAATCATAATACACAGAATATATCAAAGTCCCAAAGATAGATTCAAACAAAGAGCTAAGTATAAATAAGATGCCAACATAATCAAAGTAATTGATACATAAGATCCCATATCACAGAGATCATGAAAATATCATTCAAACTAAATATGTACTCATCTGCAACAAGACTCAGGTGTCGAAACGTATCAATCATCGCAAAATCATGAAGCTATCATTAAGAGATGAAGCGGAACCTAGTAAGGATTCCCCTCCGAATGACAAGAGTCCGATGAATTTCAGTCTCATGTACATGGTAGGAACTCGATCATTGTCTCTCCCATGGGGTATCATGATACATAGGCAAAGAGTGGTCGGATGCCCATGAGGTCCTGAGGGATCATACGATAGGCCTTTGCCTGTCTCTGAACTTCGGATACGATTGATGTTCCGATAGGATATGCATCAAGAGATATCCATGTCCGATAGGCTTCGATGGTTGATCTCCTGTGATATCCATTTGTGAGAAACTTCATTCTGAGTTGACCAATAATTCCAGTTATAAGCGTAAACATGAACTAAACAAGTATGTGCAAAATCCATATAATTAGCCAAATAAGATACAGTGGAAATCAAAACCAATAAATAAATGGAACTACCGAATTGGATAGTCCAAAAACTATCATAAAGGATCAAGACGATAGCTTCAAGGATCTTCGATTTGGAGCATGATCGTTATAAATTTCGCACTAGTATCATGGTAAATTTATTAGGTATAATGGCCTTAGCAATTCACCTACTATGGCCACGGCTTGATCGACCCAAAGCTAGATCCATAGACATGATAGATCTCACATAAGTCCTTGAATGCTGAAACAACAAGGTCGACTTCAATGGTGACTCGCATGAAATAGTCTTAATGAAATTTTTGAAACGATAATTATCGTTATATGTAACAAGTAATCAAGAGGTAATGAACAATGTAAATGATCCCAAGCTGAAATTATGAAAATTCAATGACTCACAAAGTCAAGTAAAATATTATAAGTCGAAGGTTGACACTAACTCCGTTTGAAGCAAGTTACGTGACCTTCATTGGAGATTTCTTACTTAATGAATTTCGCACATGTTAAGTCTGATGCTCTATAGGTTGACACTCCACTTAGATGCATCAAGTCATGCTCCTGAATAAGATAGGGATTAATACCTACATAAGCATGTCATACTCCAAATCACCTACAATGAACGCTAAATGGTATCTAAGCCAACTAGACCATCAACTACATGACTACAATGCTCTAGTCACATCTACGGACACTAATATCAATATGCAAGTCGGACAATAACAATCAAGGTGAGACATATCAATACATATCACTGAGATACTGAACAAGACTCTATAACGCCTCCATGATCAACATGACTCCATCGATCAATTCATGCATTCTGGATAATTGTCTAAAGTTACAACATAATATTCACAATCACATAAGGGTCTGCATTCAACTCAGTCACCTAGTTAACCAACTGCAACTCGGACATCAACAAGATGAACTAGGGTCATAGAGAGATGGTGAGATGAATGGTGGAAGTGATGGGAGATTGACCCCTCATGAAGGATCGATGGTGATGATGCATGCTCTGATGTTTTCCCTCCGGAGATGTTTCAGTGCCCACAGACTAGATTAGTCCTTCCACGAGCAGCTGCTTCATCTCAGCTTTATGTTTTCAAGGCAATGAAATTAGAAACTTGAGGCGGCGGTCCCTCCATCCCGCCAGGTTGGACTCCCCGGCAAGGGAAAGCGTCCCGCCTAGGGCGGGTACTCCGCCAAGGGCGAGTACCCCGCCAAGGGTGGACAGTCCGACGAGGGCGGATACTCCGGCAAGGGATGGTTCCCCGGCAAGAGAGCCCGCCGCTGAAGATGTCCGCCAAGGTAAATTTCGCAACTTCGTCTTCTTGGCGTTACCTCTTTTTGGATATTTGCTTGAACTGCTTTTGCTTTTTCTTCTTCTTCAAGATCCTCCTCCTCCCCCCGAGCAGATGGAAACGGAGGTTGTCATTGAGGAGGAGGAGAACGTCTTGAGTGGCGGCGGCAGCGCTCTCTGTCATCGAGGACGCGGCGGGAGCCGCCGAGCCCTACGTGCGAGATCGCCTCGGCCGAGCGCGCAGCGGCGGAGAGGGGACGGCAACCACACCGCTGGCCCGGAGGCTGCGGGAGCGTCAAGCGCTGCGCCGGTCGCCGACCCTTCCGCCGGAGAAGAACGGCCCGGCTACTACTTGGAAGCCCCCAACGGCGTCTTCATCCAGATGCCATGGGGTCCTCGTCGCGACTCTGCGGGCGAGGCCTTCGACGGGGAGATCCTCGCCTCCGCGGGTTTGAAGGTCGTCGAGGGGCCCGGCGGGAGCAGCGGGCCCGATGAGGAGAAGCTGCTTCACCAGCTCCTGGCCCTTTACCGGGCCAGACAGGCGAAGCTCGCTTCCCGGGAGGCCCTTGCCGCCAAGGCCGCCGAGGAGATGGAGAGGCGCGCGGCGGAGCTCAGCGCCGCCAATCAAACTGCTCTCCGCGAGGTGGCGGAGAAGCGCGAGCAGCTCGCCGGGCAGTATGAGGTGTGGCTGCTGGAGAAGGCCGAGGCCGAAGAGCAGCAACGGCTCGCCGGAGTGGAGCTGTCCCGGCGAGAAGGAGAGCTTAACCAGCGAAAGGTTGCCCTCGACGCCCACGAGGAAGATCTTGCCGTCCGGGAGCAAGCCCTTGGCGGGGAATTGAAGGAAGCAAAAGACGCCGCGGCGGCCGCGGAGGCCGCCAAGGAAGATCTTGCCGCCAAGGTCGCGCAACTGGAGGAGCTGTTGAAGGCGGACTCGGAAAAGATCGCCGCGCTCATCACGGAGCGCGAGGAATACGCCCACACCAACTCGAGCTTCAGGCGCGTCTTGTTGAGAAGGGCGACGAGCTGAAGGCTGCCAAGGATTCCGTCGAGGATCTTGAGCAGAAAATTTCTGCGCTGAAGGACTCGCTCGACGTTGCCCGGGACCAGGAAACCAAGCTGAAGGAGGAGCTCCGCGAGGAGCGATCCTTAGTGGCCGGCGCCAACAAGGCAGCCGAGGATTTCCGTCGCATCGTCGAGATATGGACCGAAGATTTGGTATCTTCTGCGTCCGCCATCGACCAGGAGCTGCTGACGCTGAAGCTGGAGCATCTCATCTACTCCCGGATCAAACCTCGCTCCACGGCGCCAAGCTCAGCCTCTTCTTGAAGTCGCGCCAGCTCTTGCAAATCTGCGGAAGAAGATCCCGCGCAGCTTCGCCGAGGAGGCGCGCCACCGTCTTGCTGGAACCATGGGCGCGTCTTGACGAAGATCGTATACCGCAACCCGGTATAAACCTCTCCAACGTCCTTCGCAGCTTGCGGCCGACGCGGACATGGAGGCCACAAGAAGGAGCAGGTCGCCCACATTATCGCCAAAGTGAACAAGATCCCGGGATGGAGGCGGCCGCGTAGACTAGGCCTCTTTTATCTTTATTTCCTTTTGTTTGCTGCACAGGTCGCCAAGAACTCATTAGCCACCGCGACAAGTTATTCTTTGTAAGATATTACCTTCATTCTGATTAGCAGATGCAGTGTCGTCTCCCTTGCCTTGATCCTCAACTTCGCATGTTTTAACTTTATGCTTCTAGGAGTTTTGCCGGCAAAGAGCCCGTGCCGCGAGTGCCGAGTGTCAGACTCGAAGCAGCTGCTAGCCAAGGCCTCGCCGGCAAGCAACTTTGCCATGGCTTGCCGCAACGCACCTAGTTTGCCGAGCGGGCTCGAAACGAAACAAGGGCGCAACACTTTGTCGCGGCTCACTTAAGTCGTTGAGCGCGCCCGATAACAAGATAAGGGTGCGGCTATCCACGGGTAGGTTCCTCCGAGCACAAGTTTTCCATACGAAGCGTGGTTGTTCAAGGAAGGCAACTTAAAAATTTAAAACTTTGAGCTGTTCTCCGGCAAGCTTCTCTTTCTTGAACAGCACTTGGTTCATCCTCCACTTCCTTTCCCCCCGGCAAACTTGTGCACGAGGAATGTTTCTTTTGTTTAAGAGACAAGGAAAGAGAAGAAGGAAAAAAGCATATGGCCTTTTGGCGTGTTATTGCTTGCCGGATATGCGTGCCGTTCGAAAGATGCCAAATAACTCATGCAAATAGCAAAGAAGAGCATGGGAAAAGGCAAATAGCATAAGACACGGAAACTTTATTGCTGCGCGAATTCTGCGCCGGCTTTGTACAAAGGGTTACATGCAAGCTGCGGCAAAGCTTTTGTACAAAAGGTGGTTGCGGAACGGATCACGGCAACCGCGCCTTACGGGTAAAACTTGCGAAGATGCTCTATGTTCGGGAGTTACTCACTGGTAAGCCTTCTTGGTCTCGGCGGACGGCGCCGGGCCTCGTGACTTGTCTCACCCGATAAGGGCCTTCCCACCTCGGCGTCAACTTGTTGGAATTCTTGGCGGACTGAACACGCCAAGAACAAGGTCGCCTTCCTCGAGACTCTGGCCTTGACCTTGCGGCTATGGTAGCGGCGCAAGGCTTGCTTTGTATCGAGCAGCTCGTCTGACAGCACTCGAGGCGTCCCCCTCGAGGAGCAATCGTCATCTTATCGCAGATTGCTCTTGCTCAAGCTCATCATAGCGAGCACTCGAGGAGATCCGTATCTGAGTTCCGTGGGAGAACTGCTTACGCTCCATAGACTAGAGCAAAGGGTGTCTGTCCGGTGGCTCGATTTGGTGTCGTTCGATTGACCAAAGAACCGCCGCAGCTCCTCTATCAATTTCTTCCGCACTTGCGCGATCGTCGAAAGTTCTTGTCTTGAGTCCGCGCAACACTTCAGCGTTAGCCCTTTACGCTTGACCGTTGCTCCTTGGGTGAGCAATGAAGCCAAACAGACCTTGGCGCCAAGGTCTTGGGCGTGTGCATGAAGGTGCGGCTAGTGAATTGTGTACCGTTGTCGGTGATGATCCGGTTAGGGATCGAAGCGCATACAATCGACTTGAAGAACTTGACCGCTGATCGTCTTTGTCACCTTTCTCATCGGCTCCGCTTCGCCACTTTGTGAACTTGTCGATTACTACGTACAAGTACTCAAAGCCCCGACAACCGCGGGGAAAGGGCGAGATATCGAGCCCCGCACGAGAAGGGCGAGGATAAAGGGATGGTTTGGAGAGCTTGAGCTGGTGATGGATTTGCTTTGCATGGGCCTGCACGCTTCACACTTGGTTACTAGTGCGATTGCATCTTGGAGGCTTCTTGCCAAAGAACCCTTGCGGAAAGCTTTCGGCAAGCGCCCTTCGCCAATGTGGTGGCCGCAGATGCCTCCGTGTATCTCCGCCCGGCAGCTTTTGTCCGTCTTCCACGGAGATGCACTTCAATCGACACCATTAAGCCTTCTTACATGCGATTCGTTGTCCACGAACTGGTACATACTCGATTGTCTGGTTACCCTTTCTATTTCTTGAGGTCGTCGGGAAGTTCTCCGGTTTGCGAAAGCAGACGATCTGCTGCGCCCATGCCGGAGCTTGGGGCTCGGCGGCAAAGACTAAAGGCATGAGGGCAGCTGCAGAACCTCGGCTTCTCGGCAAAGATCCACGGGTTCTGCGGAGCTGAAGGTCCCCGGCAAGCTTCTTTGGGGCAAGGCTTGTCGGGAACACTTGCTTTGATTGCACAAATCCGAGGATCGGCGAGAAGCAAACTGTTCCTCGGCGTTCGACCGTTGGCCTTGGGGATCTTGGCGGCGGTCTCGGGGAGATCCGCCGCAAATAGTCGCCGGAGACCAACTTTCTTTTCTTGGACTGCCCAATTGATCTTTGTGACGGATGGTTGAGTCGACTTGAGCAAAAGGTCCACGGTTCCTGAGCAACTTCATAGAAGCACACTTTGAAAGGCCATCTGCGATTTCATTACGAGCCCTCGGAATGTGCTCCATCTGCGAGCCTTCAAAGTGCTCCTCAAGCTTCCTCACCTCATCTACATAAGCTTCCATCAAAGGGCTCGATAGCTCTTGTTGACTTGCGGACCACCAACCGAGAATCTCCCCGCACAATCAACTTCTTGATCCCAAGTTCGCCGCAATCCACGAGGCGGCAAGCAAACCTTCATATTCGGCCGTGTTGTTTGTCGCTTGCTCTCTTGGGAAGTGCATCTGGATGGCGTGCTTGAGGTGCTCTCCGGTGGGTGCGATGAGTACAACGCCGCGCCGGGCGCCTTGCGCGAGAAGGCACCATCAAAGTACATTACCCATTCACTCGTTGCTTCTTATGCGGGTGTACTTGTTTCTTACGCCGTGCGTCGGTGTTGGGGTCCATTCGCTATAAATTCTGCCAAAGCCCGGCTCTGTATGGTTGATGTACTTTCAAACTTGAGTCCAAAGCTCGACAGCTCCAGTGCCCACTCCACGATCCTGCCTGTTGCCTCTGGGTTGTGCAATATTCTCTTCAGCGGAAGCGGTGACCACTTGTTATCTCGTGTGCACGAAAGTAATGGCGCAGCTTTCTCGAAGCCATGAGGAGGCCAAAAAGCAACCTCTGCACACCAGAGTACCTTGATCTAGCCCCCTGGAGAAGGGAGCTTACAAAATACACTGGGCGCTGCACCATCTTTTTCGCACCTCATCCCGTTCTGCAGAGAATTGCCCTTGTCGGGCTAGAGCTTGCCGCGCATACCACCTTGTCGCCGGACTCACTCGCGGAGATCAGCCTCCTCGTCGGGCTCCTCTCCGCTACCGGTAGCAGCACTAACCACTTGGTTGGTCGCCGCTAGGTATAGCAACAACTTCTCTTGTGGTTTAGGTGCGACAAGTATTGGAGTGGAGGGCAGTGGCGCTTCAAATCTTGCAGTGTTGTCTCCGCAGAGTCCACTTCATGGGTCCCGCCTTCTTCAAGATTTTGAAGAAGGGTAGGCGCCTTCGGCGGAACTTTGAGATGAATCTCTTGAGGCAGCCACACAACCTGCGAGCCTTGACATCCTTGACCCGCCTTGGGGCTTCGATCGCTCAATGGCCTTAATCTTGTCGGGGTTGGCTTGATCCTCTCGTGACACAAAGAACCGAGAAGCTTGCGGAGGAACCCCAAAGGCGCACTTCTCGGGGTTCAATTTTAGCTGTATCCTGCGCAGGTTACGGAATGTCTCTTCCAAATCTCGAACCAATGTATCCTTGCTCTTGCTCTTCACCACGATGTCATCCATGTAGCTTCTACATTTACGTGAATCGAGGCTCAAAAGCGTATACACTACCCTTGCGAATGTCGATCCTGCATTCTTGGTCCAAATGGCATGCGTGTGAAGCAATAGGTGCCACATGGAGTGATAAGCGCAGTTTCTCTTCATCCTCTTTGGCCATGAAGATCTGGTGATAGCTGATGCGCATCAAGAAAGCGAGTAGCTCGCATCCGTGATGGAGTCAACAATCTGGTCGATCTTGCGGCAAGGAATGGATCCTTGGGACATGCCTTATTCACATCGGTGAAGTCTATACACGCCTCCATTTCCCATTGGCCTTGCGCCTGACGGCGATCGGGTTTGCTAGCCACGTCGGATGGATCACACCCGACTAGGCCTGCTGCCTCTAGCTTCTTGATTTCTTCGTTGATGAACTCTTGGCGCTCCACGGCTTGCTTCCTCACTTTTTGCTTGACGGGCGCGCATGGGGCAAGCGGCAAGCTTGTGCTCAATTACCTTCACAGGAACACGGGGATGTCGGATGGTTGCCATGCAAACACATCGACATTTGCCCGCAGAGAAACAACGGCGCGCTTTCCTATTCTTTGTCAGCGTGGCGGCGATGGTGAAGGTACCACCGGTGCCGTCCTCCTGGCGGACACCTTCTTGGTTGCGGCGGAGCAGCCATCCTTTTATCCTTGCGGTGGAGCTCGGCAGGCGTCCTCGCTAGCGGCGCAACACTCCGAAGAGTGCGATTGCGGAGTGGGCCCGGGCGCTTGCCGGACTTGGTTTCGTCTTCTTCCCCGGGAGCTTCAGCGGCAAGCGTGTCGTTGCCGGCGGCTGCTGCCGCGTCGGTAGATCTTGTCGGTGCGAGATAAGTGCATCTTTCTTGTCCCGTGGGCGGTGATGGCGCTTATCGGCCCGCATCTTGAGCACGTTATAAGCATAATGGGAAGCCGCCATGAACTTGGCGAGAGCGGGGCGGCGAGTATCCCGTTGTATGGCAACGGAATATCGGCGACGTCGAAAGTGACGCGCTCGGTCCTGAAGTTGAGCTCTCCGCCAAAGGTCACCGGCAAGGTGATCTTTCCCTTGGGCTTGCTCCGTCCCGGATTGATTCCTTGGAAAGAACCGGTCTCTTCGAGCTCGCCATCTTGAATTTGGAGTTTCTTGATCACGGTAGAGGAGATCAGGTTCAGCCCGGCCCGCCGTCAACCAACATCTTGGTGACCTTGAGGTTGCGGATGGTGGGTGAGACCAGCATCGGCAAACACCCGACCGCGGTGAATGCGGTCGGGGTGATCCTCAAGATCAAAAATGATGGGCGTCTTTGGACCATTTGAGAACTGCTGGCGACTCTATGGGTGGCTCTGCTGCATTCACCTCACGTGCCCACCGCTTTAGTTGGCGGTGGGAGGTGTGCAACGAGGCTCCACCGTCGGCGCACAGGACCTCCGTGGCCTTCGGAACTCCTGCTCCTTGTCATCCTCATCCTCCATGTCCTCTTCGCGTCTTCTTCATCCTTGTCGCGGCTCAGAGAAGGTCGATCGCCTTGTCGCCGCTTGGCCTTGCCGGGGGGTCCTTCCCGACCATTGAACGGCCGCTTCTTGCTCGGTTCCCCCCCGCCACCTTGGGCCCTCTCCTTGTCGCGCCTCTCGTACTCAGCTTTTTGTTGCTCGACGAGATAGTCGACGCGTTCGCGTGTAGAGGTCGTGGCCCTTGGTGCGGTGGATTTTGCAAGATTGCTTGCGGGGCATACAGCTTGTCGGCTGCCGCCACGTGGGCAAGCTCCTTGCGGAGTCGCCCGACTGTGCTTGCTTGGCGGGAGCTTCCTTGCGGACTTTTCGACGGCAAGCACACATCCCCTTGTTCTTCTTGGAAGTTCTGCTGCGGCGCTTCTTTGCGGGCGGCGTCGTCGAGTCGCTTCCTCCTGCGCCAACATCCTCCCGAGGAGCCTCCTCCCTCTTCCGCCGCGTCGCATTTATCGGCAAGAGCATAAAGCTCGTGACATCCGGATTTTGGTCGCCGCCATCTCTTCACGCATGCGGCGCGGTTCGCCGTTCGGTGGAACGACCGATAACCGCAGCGGGGTGGGCGTCGAGGATGTTGTCTTTTCACTCGGTGAGCGCCGGATGTACTTGCGCGAGGATTCTCCTTCATACAGGCCAAAATGTGGAATCACTCTCTTGGCCGTGGGGTTTGTGGCCGCCCGCAAGGCGCCAACAAACTGGTGGCAAAGGTCGCCCGGAAGAAATGGAGCCCTCCGGCAAGTGCATAAGCCAAGAACGAGCGTTCGGCCTAAGCACGAAGCGGGAAGTAGTTGCGAAATCTTCTCGTCGCGCCCCGGCAGCTTTGTCGGCGATGGTGTAGAACCGAGAAATTCCGAGGTGCGTCTTGCCGTCGTACTTCTCCGCACGTCGGGCTTGAAATTCTTCATCTGGAGCCCTTTGGGCGCGCCGCAGCTCACGGGAACGCAGGGGCAGCTGCAGCGTCTGATAAGTCGCTGGCTCACCGGGTGCACGTGCGTCGACAGTGCTCCCAGCCCTCTGGTCAGATTGTCGCCGAGTCTCTCGGCGACGCTCGATCGTGGTCCGGGCATCTTCTTGTCGCCGCTCGTCGAGGACTGGCGTTGATCTCGGCGAGCCAGCGGTCCGGCAACGCCGTGGAGCCGTCGTCGGCGTTATTCGGCGGGCGGCGTCTTCGTTTCAGCGGCGGGGAGTGCACGGTAGTTGCACCCGGCGGTCTTATCGCCGCAGAGCCTCGTCTTCTCCGCTTGCGAGGCCGCGAGGCAGCGAGCTGCTGTTGATAGTCGTTGTTGGCGGCGACCGGGCTCGATGGTAGCCCTCCGGTCCTCGACCTTGTCGCCGCCGAGAGAAGTCGAGAGCATTGCGCTCGTGGCGCTTCTGCGGAAGTGGAGGAAGCGGGAAGCGGCGGTGCGAGGCGAGACGCGCTCGGGCTTCTAACAGTTGGAAGGAGAGGTCTGCCCGGCACCTTCGCTTTGCCGTGTGCGGGCGGGGTTGAAACATCCGCGAGCCCCGGCGTGTCCATGTTCGACAAGCGGATACCACCTCCCGCGGTATGGCGTTCTTTGGTCATCGTCTTGCTGAGATGGACGTGGGTCTACGGAGGCCGAGGCGTGGTCCTCCGTCCTGTCCCTGGATCGGGTGGCGCCGCGAGTGCCCTCGCCGGTGTCCACCCCTTCGACGGCGTCACCTCCGCCCGCCGCTGGCGCCGGTGGCGGTGGGTGAGACGGAGACGGGTCGGCGACCCTTGAGGCCCTCGTCTTCGGGGCCATGACGTGGTTGTCGATGAAGTCGCTGACGAAACTGGAGAGGTTGATGAAGAAAGCAGTCGCGCGAACGCCGAATCAGGTCCGCACAACCTCGACGCCCCCCTACCTGGCGCGCCAAAGATGTCGCGCGGCGCTGGTGGCGCGGCACCTATGGGGCCGCCGGGGACGGCCCCTTCGTGTGTTGATGCGAGGCGGGCGCGAAGAGAGCGGTCGAGCGTCTTGCAGCAGGCGAGAGGGATTTTACCCAGCCGGGCGCGATGGTCGCGTAAAACCCTCTGCTGCTTTGTGTTGTATTGCGCTCGGGAGCCGGAGAGTAGCCACACCGAGCGTGAAATTGTGAAAAGTCCAACCCCTCACGTTGTGCATGGGCCTCCTTTTATAGGGCAAGGGTCACCGGCAGTGTCAGCGTGGGGTAGAGGGTAAAATGTAAAAGAGGTGGTAGTTGGAGCAGTCGCGGGAGCAGTCTTTGCTACGATTGCATGAGCGATGGATTCTACCTACTTTTGGCGAGAGGGACAAGAGCATTAAATGCCGTCGCCGTCGCCCCAAAAGCTCCGCCATTCGTCTCCATTTGCCACGGCGATGAAGCCACCACCGTGGAGTGCCACGCACCCTCATGCAGCCTAGCCACCCGCCACGCGTTTACGGAGAAATTTGAAGGCGGCGTGGGCGGATGACTTGGAGTGTGGGCACGTAGCATAGCTCTCCCGGCAAGCACCTTGCGGGTCTTGATCTTGCGGGCCCGGGAACTTGTCGGGCTCTATGACTTGCCGCTTCCGGGCCCTCGCCGGACGCGCGATAGCGCCGATCGTGTCTTCTATGGTGTGACCTTCTAGTCTCCCGGCGAGCTCCTCTCGCCGGGGGTCTGCATGAGCGATGTAATCTTGAGCCTGGAGCGGCCTTCCGGCAAGCTCCTCTTGCCGGGGTCTTGAGCTTCTGTCTTGTACACTTTGTTCTTGAATGGCTTGGTATGGATCGGAGATGGTCTCCGGCAAGCATTTGGTGGATCTGGCTGCGGGGAGCCCCAGCTGCCCGTGCACAAGTTGGGGTACTGAGGTACCCCTACCTTAGTACACCGACAGTGATCAACAACTAGTTTAGCATCTTTCTCCAGTTTTTTTGTGCTGGCATAGAGTGGGACTAATGCCCTTAAGATCATCAAGAGTATATCCAATAGCAGCACAGTGCTTCTTTAGAATTTTCAATAATTTCTCTTCTTCATGCTCTAAAAGGTTAGCACTAATAATAACATGATATATCTTCTTCTCATCAAGATAAGAATATTTTAAAGTATCAGGTAATTGTTTAAGCTCAAACACGGGATCTCTCTTGGGTGGATGAGGATCCCCAAGGATTTCAACAGGCAAGTTGTGTTTCAAAATAGGTCCATGTTTAAAGAATAATTCATCTATTTCTCTTCTTTCATTCATAAATATATCATTTTCATGGTCTAGCAAATATTGTTCTAAAGGATCATTAGTAGGCACAGCAATAGAAGCAAGACCAATAATTTCATCTTTACTAGGCAATTCTTTATCATGGGGTTGTCTACGAAATTTAGCAAAATTAAAATCATGAGACATATCCCTAAACCAACGATGGCGATATCTTTTTACAGATCTATCTTAGCATTAACCGTATTCAAGAAGGGTCTACCAAATATAATGGGACAAAACTCATCTTGAGGGGAACCAAGAACAAGAAAATCAGTAGGATATTTAATTTTCCCACACAAGACTTCAACATCTCTAACAATCCCAATTGGTGAAATAGTATCTCTATTGGCAAGCTTAATTCTAACATCAATATCTTCTATCTCAGCAGGTGCAATATCATGCATAATTTCTTTGTATAAGGAATGGGGTATTGCACTCGCACTAGCACCCATATCACATAAAACCATGGTAACAATGATCTCCTATTTTAATAGAAACAACAGGCATGCCAACAATAGGTCCATGTTTATTTTTAGTATCAGTTCTAGCAATTCTAGCAGCTTCATCACAGAAATAAATAAATTGCCCATCAATATTATCGACCAAGAGATCTTTAACCATAGAAATACTAGGCTCAACTTTAATTTTCTCAGGGGGTGTAGGTGTTCTAGCATTACTCTTACGAACCACAGCTGAAGCTTTAGCATGATCCTTTATTCTAACGAGAAAAGGTGGTTTCTCTATATAAGCGATAGGAATAATAGGATCAACACTATAAGTAATAGATTTCTCTTCAACTTTAATAGGTTTTGCTACTTTTACTTCAATGGGAGGATGATTTAAACCACTTCTCCTTAGGGAGATCAACATGAGTAGCGATTCACAGAAAGAAGCTACTATCTCAGAGTTAAGTCCATATTTAGTGCTAAATTCATGAAAAGCATCGGTATCCATAAAATATTTAACACAATCAAACTTAGGTGTTATACCTGACTCCTTACCTTCATCGAGTTCCCAATCTTCAGAGTTGCGTTTAATTCTTTCTAATAAATCCCATCTCAATTCAATAGTCTTCATCATAAAAGAACCGATTACAAGAAGTATCGGCATGGAGCGATTATTGAGAGAAAGTCGAACATAAAATTTTTGAATAATAATTTCTCTTGAGAGCTCATGATTGGGGCATGAATATAACATTGACTTAAGCTGCCCCCAAGCTTGAGCGATACTTTCTCCTTCGGGAGGCCAGAAGTTATATATATAATTACGATCACATAGGAAGGCAAAACAAGCATAACTTTAAAACTTTAAGCACATAGAGAGGAAACTTGATATCATTGCAACTCCTACAAGCATATATTACTCCCTCATAATAATTTTCAGTAGCATCATGAATGAATTCAACAATATAACCAGCACATAAAGCATTCTTTTCATGATCTACTTGCATAGAAATTTTACTACTCTCCACATAAGCAAAATTCTTCTTATTCCGAATAGTGGGAGTATCATAAGAGACTCGAATACTATAAATTGTTTCCATATTAAAAGAGTAATGTTCAGAAAAAGGGTAATCATAATAATGACAAGTTTTATAAATATAATCATTACTACTTTTTATAGCATAAGTTTCATCACAATAATCATCATAAGTAGCAACTTTGTTCTCATCATAATCAATTGAAACCTCTTCCAAAATAGTGGATTCATCACTAAATAAAGTCATGACCTCTCCAAATCCACTTTCATAAATATTATAAGATTCAACACCCTCCAAAATAGTGGGGTCATTACTTCCTAAAGTTGACACTCTTCCAAACCCACTTTCATCAATATAATCATCATAGGTAGGAGGCATGCTATCATCATAACAACTTTGCATATCAAAACTTGGGAGGCTAAAAATATCATCTTCATTCAGCGTAGCATCCCCAAGCTTGGGACAAACATTAATTGCAGCAAATATATTCTCAAACATGTCATTCTCATCAAACATAGCATCCCCAAGCTTGGGCCTTTTCATATCATACGCATAATCACTCTCATTATTAATAGTATGGATAGCACCAATAGTATAGCAATTATCATCATCACAATGAGTAATAGGAGCAACATCATTTGGGAGGGATACCTTTTTACCTTTGCTTCTCCGTCTTTTCTTTTCTTCTTCACATCATGTTTGGGTTTAACCCTATTTTTGAGCTCCTTATTAATGAGATTGGTTGAATAAGCTCCTCCTCGTTACGATTCATCATAAGAAATAATAGGAGGATATTGGGAAGTCTCTTCCCTTTCATTAGTATTCTCTTCATCTTCTATTTGCTTTCTTTTCTTTATGTAATTGGCAATACAAGGATTTTCAATGCAATTCACCGCACAATACATATAAATCTCCTATAGATCAATGTCAAGGAATTTATCAAGATTTTGGAATATGCTTAATTGCACGTTTCAATTCTTCATAACCCAAAAGCAAACTAAGTTCATTATGATGTGCAAGGGAAATCAAGTCATCACAATTTTTGGACATGATTCGATCATGAAACAATTTGCATCGGAGATTTAAATGACCATGTTCATTGCAAAGTTCACAAGTACGGCGGAGATATTTTAAATTTTCAGCACTCACATCTAGCCTTTCTTGCAACCATTTAGTTTCTAAATACTTATGCCTCTTGCAAAATCTATCTTCCCTATTTGGTGTGTACTTGCAAGCTCTATGTATTCCACAAAATTTGACATGCTTATAAGAGACATTTTCATCATGACTAGTGCAATCATCATTAGTACCATGGATATTCAAAGAGTTAATACTAACAACATTGCAATCATGTTCATCATTCAAAGATTTAGTGCCAAAGATTTTAATGCATTCTTCTTCTAGCAATTGAGCACAATTTTCATTTCCATCATTTTCACGAAAGATATTAAAAAGATGAAGCATATGAGGCAAACTCAATTCCATTTTTTTGTAGTTTTCTTTTATAGACGAAACTAGTGATAAAACAAGAAACAAAAAGATTCGATTGCAAGATCTAAAGATATACCTTCAAGCACTCACCTCCCGAAGCGGCGCCGGAAAAGAGCTTGATGTCTACTACTCAACCTTCTTCTTCTAGGCGTTGTTGGGCCTCCAAGTGCGAGAGGTTTGTAGGATAGTAGCAAATTTCCCTCAAGTGGATGACCTAAGGTTTATCAATCCGTGGGAGGCGTAGGATGAAGATGGTCTCTCTCAAACAACCCTGCAACCAAATAACAAAGAGTCTCTTGTGTCCCCAACACACCCAATACAATGGTAAATTGTATAGGTGCATTAGTTCGGCGAAGAGATGGTGATACAAGTGCAATATGGATGGTAGATATAGGTTTTGTAATCTGAAAATATAAAAACAGCAAGGTAACTAATGATAACAGTGAGCGTAAAGGTATTGCAATGGTAGGAAACAAGGCCTAGGGTTCATACTTTCACTAGTGCAAGTTCTCTCAACAATAATAACATAATTGGATCATATAACTATCCCTCAACATGCAACAAAGAGTCACTCCAAAGTCACTAATAGCGAGAACAAACAAAGAGATTATGGTAGGGTGCGAAAGCACCTCAAAGTTATCATTTACGATCGATCTATTCAAGAGTCGTAGTAAAATAACACAAAGCTATTCTTTCCGTTCAATCTATCATAGAGTTCGTACTAGAATAACACCTTAAGACACAAATCAACCAAAACCCTAATGTCAGCTCGATACTCCAATGTCACCTCAAGTATTCGTGGGCATGATTATACGATATGCATCACACAATCTCAGATTCATCTATTCAACCAACACAAAGTACTTCAAAGAGTTCCCCAAAGTTTCTACCGGAGAGTCAAGACAAAAACGTGTGCCAACTCCGATGCATAAGTTCATTGAACCCGCAAGTTGATCACCAAAACATAAATCAAGTAGATCACGTGAATATCCCATTGTCACCACAGATAAGCACATTCAAGACATACATCAGGTGTTCTCAAATCCTTAAAAACTCAATACGACAAGACAACTTCAAGAGGAAAACGCAATTCATTACAAGAGAGTAGAGGGAGAAAGATCATAAGATCCAACTATAATAGCAAAGCTCGCGATACATCAAGATCTTGCCAAATCAAGAACATGAGAAAGAGAGATCAAACACAAAGCTATTGGTACATACCCTCAGCCCCGAGGGTGAACTACTCCCTTCTCGTCATGGAGAGCACCGGGATGATGAAGATGGCCATTTGGTAAGGATCCCCCCGGCAGGTCTTGAACAGGTCCCGATTGGTTTTAATGGCTCTGAGGCTTGCGGCGGTGGAACTCCCGATCTATTGTGTTCCCCGATGTTTTTAGGGTATATGGACATATATAGGCGAAAGAAGTCGGTCAGGGGAGCCACATGGGGCCCACGAGGGTGGGGGCGCGCCACGGGGTAGGGCACACCTCCTTGCCCCGTGTCCTCCTTGTTGCTTCTCTGACGTATATTCCAAGTCTCCTGGATTGCTTCCGTTCCAAAAATAACTCTCTCGAAGGTTTCATTCGGTTTGGACTCCGTTTGATATTCCTTTTCTTCGAAACACTGAAATACGTAAGAGAACAACAATTTGGGTTGGGCCTCCGGTTAATAGGTTAGTCCCAAAAATAATATAAAAATGTATAATAAAGCCCATAAACATCCAAAACAGATGATATAATAACATGGAACAATCAAAAATTATAGATACGTTGGAGACGTATCACATACCCGAAGGAATTTCAAAGTAAATATTTTCAGTAGGTTCAGTAGGTTGAGGAGCAACTCTTTGCTCTTCTGGTCGGGGTGAAGACACCCCGAACAAGCCCCTCAAAGGATTATTTTCCATAGTAACAAGTGACAGTAAATTTCAGCACACTATATAAATGTTTCCTTAGCAAATTCCACCTACTAAAGGCGCTTCACTCCCCGGCAACAGCGCCAGAAAAGAGTCTTGATGACCCATAAGTATAGGGGATCTATCATAGTCCTTTTGATAAGTAAGAGTGTCGAACCCAACGAGGAGCAGAAGGAAATGACAAGCGGTTTTAAATAAGGTATTCTCTGCAAGCACTGAAATTATCGGTAACAGATAGTTTTGTGATAAGATAATTCGTAACGGGTCCAAGTAACAATAGTAAACAAGGTGCAGCAAGGTGGCCCAATCCTTTTTGTAGCAAAGGACAAGCCTGGACAAACTCTTATATAAAGCAAAGCGCTCCCGAGGACACATGGAAACTACCGTTAAGCAAGTTTTCATCATGCTCTATGATTCGGGTTTGTTACTTTAATAATTTGATATGTGGGTGGACCGGTGCTTGGGTGCTGCCTTTCCTTGGACAAGCATCCCACTTATGATTAACCCCCCTCGCAAGCATCCGCAACTACGAAAGAAGAATTAAGGTAAACCTAACCATAGCATGAAACATATGGATCCAAATCAGCCCCTTACATAGAACCGCATAAACTAGGGTTTAAGCTTCTGTCACTCTAGCAACCCATCATCTACTTATTACTTCCCAATGCCTTCCCCTAGGCCCAAACAATGGTGAAGTGGCATGTAGTCGACGTTCACATAACACCACTAGAGGAGAGACAACATACATCTCATCAAAAAATCGAACGAATACCAAATTCACATGACTACTTATAACAAGACTTCTCCCATGTCCTCAGGAACAAATGTAACTACTCACAAATCATATTCATGTTCATAATCAGAGGGGTATTAATATGCATAAAGGATCTGAACATATGATCTTCCACCAAATAAACCAACTAGCATCAACTACAAGGAGTAATCAACACTACTAGCAACCCTCAGGTACCAATCTGAGGTTTTGAGACAAAGATTGGATACAAGAGATGAACTAGGGTTTGAGAGGAGATGGTGCCGGTGAAGATGTTGATGGAGATTGACCCCTCTCGATGAGAGGATCGATGGTGATGATGATGGCGACGATTTCTCCCTCCGGAGAATGTTTCCCAATGAACAGCTCCACGGAGCCCTAGATTAGTTCCGCCTGGTTCCACCTTGAAGCGGCGGTGCTTCATCTCAGCTTCCTTATGATTTTTTTCAAGGCAAAAGACACCATATAGCGTAATATGGGCATCGGGGCCTGCTGGTGGCCACGAGGCGGGGGCACGCCCACGGGTAGGCGCGCCCTCAACCCTCGTGGCTCTTGGGTGGCCCCCCTGGTGCTTTCTTCGCCCAATATTTTAATATATTCCAAAACTGACTTTCATGGAGTTTCAGGACTTTTGGAGTTGTGCAGAATAGGTCTCTAATATTTGCTCCTTTTCCAGCCCAGAATTCCAGCTGCTGGCATTCTCCCTCTTCATGTGTAGTAACAACCCATAATGCAATAAATATTGATATAAAAGCATGATGCAAAATGGACGTATCACTTGCTCATGGAGAAGCGATGACGACGAGGACAACCTTTTCTTTGCAGCACTCCTTTGCGCCTTAAGATTGATATGTGTAGAAATTTGTTTGCTACATAGCAGCACTGCTACTAATACGGGAAGTTGAGGCAAAAAAAGCCTCCAACAACTCTCGTAAACACCAAAAAAATTAACACCTCCTCCATCCTCCAAGTTCAGAAAAGATGACCTTCCTGTATTATTATTGTGGGTGGATAACCGCCTGAAACTTCACAAGCGAGCATTGGACCACCGCACCACCGCTGGAATGACGTCGCCGCCCTTGCCGCCATGAGGCCATCGCCACCGCTATCGTAGCTCTGTCTGCCCTCTGCAAGGCCGACCGCCGGCTCCATGCACCATAACCGCCATGTGTTGTTATCGCATTGCCGCCACGCGTTGTCGCTGCTTTGCCGCCACGCGCCGCCGCGCTCTACCGCCACGCGTCAGCGTCGCCGTTGATGCTCCCGTGCGCCGCCGCCACGTGCCACCTCAGCCGCCGGTGCACCCCCGTCACTCGTCGTCCCGTCTCTGTCACTTACATGTGGGCCCTATTTGCTAGAGTTTTTATACTGAAAATAGAAAAATAAAGATTTTATAGGACGATGTTTACGCGAAATGAGAAAAGTGACTATCTGAAACTTCCCATAAATTATATGGCCATCCCGTAAAACGACTTTTATAGGACATTTTTAGGAACTCTTGGAGTTTCTCTAAACAACATTAACATCAATGAATGGTTCTGCTACAAAACGACATTAACATCAACGAATGGTTCTGTCAGCGGCGGACCTACTAGGATCTTGTTGGGGAACGCGGTAATTTCAAAAAAGTTCCTACAATCACAAGATCTATCTAGGTGATGCATAGCTATGAGGGGAGAGTGTGCCCACGTACCCTTGTAGACCGAAAGCGGAAGCGTTAAGTAACATGGTTGATGTAGTCGAACGTCTTTGCGATCCAATCGATCAAGTACCGAGCGCACGGCACCTCTGCGATCTGCACATGTTTAGCTCGGTGACATCCCTCGAACTCTAGATCCAGCTAAGGCAGAGGTAGAGTTCCATCAGCATGACGGTGTGGTGCGGTGATGGTGAAGTTATCGGCGCATGGCTTCGACTAAGCACTACGACGATATGACCGAGGTGGAAATCTGTGGAGCAGGGCACCGCACACGGCTAAATGATCAACTTGTGTCTATGGGGTGCCCCCCTCCCCCGTATATAAAGGAGGAGAGGAGGGGGCCGGCCAGCCACAAGGGGTGTGCCCAAGGGGGGAGTCCGACTCCAAGTAGGAGTAGGTTCCCCCCTTTCCTAGTCCAACTAGGAGGAGAAGGAAGGAGAGGGAGAGGGAGAGGGAAAGAGGGGCCGCGCCCCCTCCCCTTGTCCTATTAATACTCCCCTTGGGGGGGCTCCACCTCCTAGTGCGACCCTCTCTCTCCATTATAGGCCCACTAAGGCCCATTACTTCCCGAGGGGTTCCGGTAACCCTCCGGCACTATGGTTTTATCCGAAACTTCTCCGGAACACTTCTGGTGTCCGAATATAGTCGTCCAATATATCAATCTTTATGTCTCAACCATTTAGAGACTCCTCTTCATGTCCGTGATCTCATCCGGGACTCCGAACAATCTTCGGTACATCAAATCACATAAACTCATAATACCAATCGTCATCGAACGTTAAGCGTGCGGACCCTACGGGTTCGAGAACTATGTAGACATGACCGAGACACATCTCCCGTCAATAACCAAAAGCGGATACTTGATGCTCATATTGGTTCCTACATATTCTACCAAGATCTTTATCAATCAAACCGCATAACAACATATGTTGTTCCCTTTGTTATCTGTATGTTACTTGCCCGAGATTCGATCATCGGTATCATCATACCTAGTTCAATATCGTTACCGGCAAGTCTCTTTACTCGTTCCGTAATACTTCATCCCACAACTAACTCATTAGTCACAATGCTTGCAAGGCTTATAGTGATGAGTATTACCGAGAGGGCCCAGAGATAGCTCTCCGAAACACGGAGTGACAAATCCTAATCTCGATCTATGCCAACCCAACAAACACCTTCGGAGACACCTGTAGAGCTCCTTTATAATCACCCATTTATGTTGTGATGTTTGGTAGCACACAAAGTGTTCCTCCGGTATTCAGGAGTTGCATAATCTCATAGTCTGAGGAACTTGTATAAGTCATGAAGAAAGCAGTAGCAATGAAATTGTCACGATCATAATGCTAAGCTAACGGATGGGCCATGTCCATCATCATTCTCCTAATGATGTGATCCCGTTCATCAAATGACAACACATGTCTATGGTTAGGAAACATAACCATCTTTGATTAACGAGCTAGTCAAGTAGAGGCATACTAGGGACAATATGTTTTGTCTATGTATTCACACATGTACTAAGTTTCCAATTAATACAATTCTAGCATGAATAATAAACATTTATCATGAAATAAGGAAATAAATAATAACTTTATTATTGCCTCTAGGGCATATTTCCTTCAGTCTCCCACTTGCACTAGAGTCAATAATCTAGATTACATGGTCATGATTCTAACACCCATGGAGCTTTGGTGTTGATCATGTTTTGCTCGTGGAAGAGGCTTAGTCAATGGATCTAGAACATTCAGATCCATGTGTATCTTGCAAATCTCTATCCCCTTCCAACACTTGATGACGGATGGAATTGAAGCATCTCTTGATGTGCTTGGTTCTCTTGTGAAATCTAGATTCCTTTGCCAAGGCAATTGCACCAGTATTGTCACAAAAGATTTCCATTGGACCCGATGCACTAGGTATGACACCTAGATCGGATATGAACTCCTTCATCCAAACTCCTTCATTCGCTACTTCCGAAGTAGCAATGTAATCCACTTCACACGTAGATCCCGCCATGACGCTTTGCTTGGAACCGCAACAACCGACAGCTCCTCCATTCAATAAAAATACGTATCCGATTTGCGTCTTAGAGTCATCCGGATCAGTGTCAAAGCTTGCATCGACATAAACGTTTAAGATGAGCTCTTTTTCACCTCCATAAATGAGAAACATATCCTTAGTCCTTTTCAGGTATTTCAGGATGTTCTTGACCAATGTGCAGTGTTCCACTCCGGGATTACTTTGGTACCTCCTTGCTATGCTTATAGCAAGTCACACATCAGGTCTGGTACACAACATTGCATACATGATAGAACCTATGGCTGAAGCATAGGGAATGACTTTCATTTTATCTCTATCTCCTGCAGTGGTCGGGCATGAGTCGACTCAACTTCACACCTTGTAGCACAGCAAGAACCCTTTCTTTGGTGGTCCATTTTGAACTTCTTCAAAACTTTATCAAGGTATGTGCTTTGTGAAAGTCCAATTAAGCGTCTTGATCTATATCTATAGATCTTGATGCCCAATATGTAAGCAGCTTCTCTGAGGTCTTTCACAGAAAAATTCTTATTCAGGTATCCCTTTATGCTATCCGAAATTCTATATCATTTTCAATCAACAATATGTCATCCACATATAATATCGAGAGATGCTTCTGAGCTCCCACTCACTTTCTTGTAAATCTGAGGCTTCTCCAAAAGTCCGTATAAAACCATATGCTTTGATCACACTATCAAAGCATTTATTCTAACTCGAGAGGCTTGCACCATCCATAAATGGATCATTTGGAGCTTGCGTCGTCTCAACGTATCTATAATTTATGATTGTTCCATCTGTTATATTACCCTTTTGGATGTTTATGGGCTTTATTTTACACATTTATATAATTTTTGGGACTAACTTACTAACAGGAGGCCCACTGTATTCTTTTTTTTTGCCTATTTGAAGATTTGAAGAAAAGGAATATCAAGCGGAGTCCAAACGGAATGAAACCTTCGGGAGCGTGATTTTTGGAACGAACGTGATTCAGAGGACTTGGAGTGCAAGTCAAGAAGCAGCCGAGGCCTCCACGAGATAGGAGGGAGCCCCCCTATAGGGCGCGCCCCCTGTCTCGTGGGCCCCTCGGGCGTCCACCGACGTATTTCTTCCTATATAAGCCTACATACCCCGAAAACATCCAGGGAGCCAACGAAACACAATTTCCACCGCCGTAACCTTCTGTATCTGCGAGATCTCATCTTGGAGCCTTCGTGGCACTCTCTGCGGAGGAATCGACCATGGAGGGCTTCTACATCAACACCATAGCCCCTCCAATGAGTTGTGAGTAGTTTACCACAGACCTACGGGTCCATAGTTATTAGCTAGATGGCTTCTTCTCTCTTTTTGGATCTCAATACAATGTTCTCCCCCTCTCTTGTGGAGATCTATTCGATGTAAACTCTTTTTGCGGTGTGTTTGTCGAGATCCGATGAATTGTGGGTTTATGATCAAGTTTATCTATGAATAATATTTGAATCTTCTCTGAATTCTTTTATATATGATTGAGTTATCTTTGCAAGTCTCTTCGAATTATCAGTTTGGTTTGGCCTACTAGATTGATCTTTCTTGTCATGGGAGAAGTGCTTAGCTTTGGGTTCAATCTTGCGGTGTCCTTACCCAGTGACAGATAGGGTTGCAAGGCACGTACTATATTGTTGCCATCGAGGATAAAAAGATGGGGTTTATATCATATTGCTTGAGTTTATCCCTCTACATCATGTCATCTTGCTTAATGCGTTACTCTATTCTTTATGAACTTAATACTCTAGATGCATGCAGGAGTCGGTCGATGTGTGGAGTAATAGTAGTAGATGCAGGCAGGAGTGGGTCTACTTGTCACAGACGTGATGCCTATATACATGATCATGCCTAGATAATCTCATAATTATTAAGCTATTCTATCAATTGCTCGACAATGAATTTGTTCACCCACCATAATATCTATGCTATCTTGAGAGAAGCCACTAGTGAAACCTATGGCCCCGGGTCTATCTCTTATCATATTTGCTTCCAATCTACTTTTATTTGCATCTTTACTTTTTGCATCTATATTATAAAATACCAAAAATATATTTATCTTATCATACTATCTCTATCGGATCTCACTTTCATGAAGTGGTCGTGAAGGATTGACAACCCCTTTATTGCGTTGGTTGCGAGTTCTTTGTTTGTTTGTGTAGGTGCATGGGACTTTTGAGGAGCCTCCTCTTTGGATTGAGACCTTGGTTCTCAAAAGCGGGAAATACTTATGCTACTATTGCTGCATCACCCTTTCCTCTTCAAGGAAAACCAACACAAGCTCAAGGCGTAGCACTTGCACACTTTGTTAGCACCCTTTGGATCGACAAAACCTTCGGTTGCATCATATACAACTCTTCTTCCGTAAATCCATTCAGAATGCAGTTTTGACATCCATTTGCCAAATTTCATAATCATAAAATCGGCAATTGCTAACATGATTCGGAACATAAGCAACGATGCGGGTGAGAAAGTCTCATTGTAGTCAACTCCTTGAACTTGTCGAAAACCTTTCGCAACAAATCAAGCTTTATGTGATAACATTCTTGTCTGCGTCGGTCTTCTTCTTAAAGATCCATTTATTCTCTATAGCTTGCGATCATCGGGCAAGTCCACCAAAGTCCACACTTTGTTCTCATACATGGATCGCATAACATATTTCATGGCCTCAAGCCATTTCGCGAATCTAGGCTCATCATCGCTTCCTCATAGTTCGTAGGTTCATCATGGTCTAGTAACATGACTTCGAGCAGGATTACCGTCACTCACAGTGCGGACCTTACTCGGAAGACCTACGAGGTTCGGTAGTAACTTGATCTGAAATTTCATGATCATCATCATTAACTTCCTCACTAATTGGTGTAGGAATCACTGGAACTGATTTACGTGATTTAACTATTTTCCAATAAGGGAGAAGGTACAGATTACCTCATCAAGTTCTACTTTCCTCCCACTCATTTCTTTCGAGAGAAACTCCTTCTCTAGAAAGGATCCATTCTTAGCAACAAAGGTTTTTCCTTCAGATCTATGATAGAAGGTGTACCCAACAGTTTCCTTTGGGTATCCTATGAAGACGCACTTCTCCGATTTGGGTTCAAGCTTATCAGGTTGAAGCTTCTTCACATAAGCATCGCAGCCCCAAACTTTAAGAAACAACAACTTTGGTTTCTTGCCAAACCATAGTTCATAAGGCGTCGTCTCAACGGATTTTTATGGTGCCCTATTTAAAGTGAATGCAACCGTCTCTAAATCATAACCCCAAAATGATAGCGGTAAATCGGTAAGAGACATCATAGATTGCACCATATCTTATAAAGTACGGTTACAACGTTCAGACACACCATTTCATTTGTGGTGTTCGGTGGCGTTAGTTGTGAAACTATCCCATGTTGTTTCAAATGAAGACCAAACTCGTAACTCAAATATTCTCCTCCACGATCAGATTGTAGAAAGTTTATTTTCTTGTTACAATGATTTTCCACTTCACTCTGAAATTCTTTGAACTTTTCAAATGTTTGGACTTATGCTTCATTAAGTAGATATAACCATATCTGCTCAAATCATCTGTGAAGGTAAGAAAATAACGATACCCACTACGAGCCTCAATACTCATTGGACCGCATACACCAGTATGTATCATTTCCAACAAGTCAGTACCTCGTTCCATTGTTCCGGAGAACGGAGTTTTAGTCATCTTTCCCATGAGGCACGGTTCGCAAGCACCAAGTGATTCATAATCAAGTGATTCCAAAAGTCCATCAGCATGGAGTTTCTTCATGCGCTTTACACGGATATGACCTAAATGGCAGTGCCACAGATAAGCTGCACTATCATTATTAACTTTGCATCTTTTGGTTTCAATATTATGAATATGTGTATCATCACTATCGAGATTCAACAAAAATAGACCACTCATCAAGGGTGCATGAGCATAAAAGATATTACTCATATAAATAGAACAACCATTATTCTCTGATTTAAATGAATAATTGTCTCGCATTAAATAAGATCCAAATATAATGTTCATGCTCAACGCCGCACCAAATAACAATTATTCAGGTCTAAAACTAATCCCGATGGTAGATGTAGAGGTAGCGTGCGACAATGATCACATCGACCTTGGAACCATTTCCCACACGCATCGTCACCTTATCCTTAGCCAACCTTCGCAATCCGTAGCCCTGTTTGAGTTGCAAATATGAGCAATGAACCGAGATCAAATACCCATACGCTACTACGAGCATTAGTAAGGTACACATCAATAACATGTATATCAAATATACCTTTCACTTTGCCATCCTTCTTATCCGCCAAATACTTGGGGCAGTTCCGCTTCGATGACCAGTCCCTTTGCGGTAGAAGCACTCGTTTTGTGCTTTGGTCCGGACTTGGGTTTCTTCTCTTGAGCAGCAACCTTTTTGTCGTTCTTCTTGAAGTTCCCCTTCTTCCCTTTGCCCTTTTTCTTGAAACTAGTGGTCTTATTGACCATCAACACTTGATGCTCCTTTATGATTTCTACCTCCGCAGCCTTTAGCATCGCGAAGAGCTCGGGAATAGTCTTGTTCATCCCTTGCATATTATAGTTCATCACGAAGCTTTTATAGCTTGGTGCAGTGATTGAAGAACTCAGTCAATGACACTATCATCGGGAAGATTAACTCCCGTTGAGTCAAGTGGTTGTGGTACCCGGACATTACGAGTATATGTTCATTGACATAACTATTCTCCATTTTACAGCTGTAGAACTTATTGGAGACTTCATATCTCTCAATCCGGGCATTTGCTTGAAATATTAACTTCAACTCCTAGAACATCTCATATGCTCCATGACGTTCAAAACGTTGTTGAAGTCCCGGTTCTAAGTTGAAAAGCATGGCACACTGAACTATCGAGTAGTCATCAGCTTTGCTCTACCAGACGTTCTTAACGTCATCGAGAGCTTATCTGCGGCGGGCACGGCACCTAACGGTGCTTCCAGGACGTAATTCTTCTATGCATCAATGAGGATAATCCTAAAGTTACGGACCCAGTCTGTGTAGTTGTTGCCATCATCTTTCGACTTAGCTTTCTCTAGGAACGCAATAAAATTCAAAGGAACAGTAGCACGGGCCATTGATCTACAACAACATAGACATGCAAAATACTATCAGGTACTAAGTTCATGATAAATTAAAGTTCAATTAATCATATTACTTAAGAACTCCCACTTAGATAGACATCCCTCTAATCATCTAAGTGATCACGTGATCTAAATCAACTAAACCATGTCCGATCATCATGTGAGATAGAGTAGTTTTCAATGGTGAACATCACTATGTTGATCATATCTACTATATGATTCACACTCGACCTTTCGGTCTCAGTGTTCCGAGGCCATATCTGCATATGCTAGGCTCGTCAACTTTAACCCGAGTATTCTATGTGTGCAAAACTGGCTTGCACCCGTTGTATGTGAACGTAGAGCTTATCACACCCGATCATCACGTGGCGTCTCGGCACGACGAGCTGTAGCAATGGTGCATACTCAGGGAGAACACTTATACCTTGAAATTTAGTAAGGGATCATCTTATAATGCTACCGCCATACTAAGCAAAATAAGATGCATAAAAGATAAACATCACATGCAATCAAAATATGTGACATGATGTGGCCATCATCATCTTGTGCTCATTATCTCCATCACCGAAGCATCGTCATGATCTCCATCGTCACGGGTGCGACACCTTGATCTCCATCGTACCATCATTGTCATCTCGCCAACTATTGTTACTATGACTATCGCTACCACTTAGTGATAAAGCAAAACAATTACATGGCGATTGCATTGCATACAATAAAGCGACAACCATATGGCTCCTACCAGTTGCCGATAACTTTGTTACAAAACATGATCATCTCATACAACAATTTATATCACATCATGCCTTGACCATATCACATCACAACAAGCCCTGCAAAAACAAGTTAGACGTCCTCTACTTTGTTGTTGCGAGTTCTACGTAGCTGCTATGGGCTTCTAGCAAGAACCGTTCTTACATACGCATCAAAACCACAACAATTTTTAGTCAAGTGTGATGTTTTAACCTTCAATAAGGACCGGGCGTAGCCACACTCGATTCAACTAAAGTTGGAGAAACAGCCACCCACCAACCACCTATGTGCATAAGCATGTCGGTAGAACCAGTCTCATGAAAGCGGTCATGTAATGTTGGTCCGGGCCGCTTCATCCAACAATACCGCCGAATCAAAGTATGACATGCTGGTAAGCAATATGGCTATTACTGCCCACAATTCTTTGTGTTCTACTTGTGCATATAACATCTACGCATAGACTGGCTCGAGATGCCACTTTTGGGGAACGTGGTAATTTAAAAAAACTACGATCATGCAAGATCTATCTAGGTGATGCATAGCAACAAGGGAGAGTGTGTCCACGTACCCTCATAGACCAAAAGCGGAAGCGTTAAATGCTTGCGATTGATGTAGTCGAGCGTCTTCGCGATCCAAGCGATCAAATCTTGAATGCACGGCACCTCCGTGATCGCACACGTTCAAGCGGTGGCGTCCCTTGAACTCTAGATCCGATTGAGGCCGAGGAGAGTTCCGTCGGCCTGACGGTGTGGTGGTGTGATGATGAAGTTACGGCGCGATTAGCTTGACTAAGCACTACGATGATATGGTGAGGTGTAAATCTATGGAGGGGCACACTGCGGCTAAAAGATCAACTTGTGCCTATGGGGTGCCCCTCCTCGTATGTAAAGGAGGAGAGGAGGGGCGGCCAGCCACAAGGGCGCGCAAGGGGGAGTCCTACTCCAAGTAGGAGTAGGTTCCCCTTTCCTAATCCAACTAGGAGGAGAAGGAAGGAGAGGAGAGGAAAGGGAAGAGGGTGGCGCCCCCCTTGTCCTATTAGGCCTCCCTTGGGGCACCTCTGGTCTGCCCTCTCCCTATAGGCCCACTAAGGCCCATTACTTCCCGGGGGGTGGTTCCGGTAACCCTCCAACACTCCGGTTTTATCCGAAACTTGTCCGGAACACTTCCGGTGGCCAAATATAGTCGTCCAATATATCAATATTTATGTCTCGACCATTTCAAGATTCCTCGTCATGTCCGTGATCTCATCCGGACTCGAACAATCTTTGGTACATCAAATCACATAAACTCATAATACAAATTGTCATCGAGCGTTAGCGTGCGGACCCTACGGGTTCGAGAACTATGTAGACATGACTTAGACATGTCTCTGGTCGGTAACCAATAGCGGAACCTAGATGCTCATATTGGATCCTAGATATTCTATGAAGATCTTTATCGGTCAAACCGCATAACAACATACGTTGTTCCCTTTGTCATCGGTATGTTACTTGCCCGAGATTCGATCGTCGTTATCATCATACCTAGTTCAATCTCATTACCGGCAAGTCTCTTTACTCGTTCCGTAATACTTCATCCCGCAACTAACTCATTAGTCACAATGCTTGCAAGGTGTCTACAAAGAGGGCCCAGAGATACCTCTCCGAAACACGGAGTGACAAATCCTAATCTCGATCTATGCCAACCCAACAAACACCTTTGTAGACACCTTTAGAGCACCTTTATAATCACCCATTTATGTTGTGACGTTTGGTAGCACACAAAGTGTTCCTCCGGTATTCAGGAGTTGCATAATCTCATAGTCTGAGGAACTTGTATAAGTCATGAAGAAAGCAATAGCAATGAAACTGTCACAATCATAATGCTAAGCTAACGGATGGGTCATGTCCATCACATCATTCTCCTAATGATGTGATCCCGCTCATCAAATGACAACACATGTCTATGGCTAGGAAACATAACCATCTTTGATTAACGAGCTAGTCAAGTAGAGGCATACTAGGGACAATATGTTTTGTCTATGTATTCACACATGTACTAAGTTTCGATTAATACAATTCTAGCATGAATAATAAACATTTATCATGAAATAAGGAAATAAATGAGAACTTTATTATTGCCTCTAGGGCATATTTCCTTGAGATCTCTACATTGAGGGTGCTACAATTCAAAATTATGAAAATTTACACTAATTTGGTATAAATATCATCATAATCTCAACAAACAGGTTCTAAAATAGCACCAACTTCTTAAGTAATTAGTGTTAAATACATAGTAACAACTATGTTGCAATTTTGGGTTTTGTATGCATATCATCTAATTCACTATGCTCCTATTGATTCACAATTTTGACACAGGTCAATGATTTATCAACAATCGGCAACAACCAGACTGTAAAACACATCGGACATGTGCACCCTCTCACCATCTAAAAAAGAAGGGCCAACATGTGGCGTTGTAACACAAATATAGTATATGTGGTCACCAATGCAAATAACTTCTCCACATAAGCATTGTTTGATTAGCGATTAACACAAAATCACAACACCAAGAAAACCCAGCGATCGTCCCCAATGTATCTACTTTTACAAACACTTTTGCTTTTGTTTGGACTCTAACTTGCATGATTTGAATGAAACTAATCCGGACTGATGTTGTTTCGGTTGAACTATGTTGGTGTTGTTTTTGTGACTTCTGACGAAGGCCACCATCCTTCTTATTCGAGGAACCCTTTGTTTGAGGAGGCGTATCCGGGAAGGGAGAGTGGCCGAGCGGTCAAAAGACATCTTGTAAATCTGTTGAAGGTTTTCTACATAGGTTTGAATCTGCCTCTCCCACTTGTTGTATACTTAAGAGAAGATAAAGTAGGCGGAAGCCTAGGAGGGCCAACCGCAGAAATAAAGAGTTCTCAAAATTAGGCGAGAAATTACGGAGAATTGTTTTGGAGTATATAAAAATCTTGACCCAAAGAACTACTGGGAGGGCCACGAGAGCCACAAGCTCGGGCGCCCCCTCGAGTGTGCCATCTGAGCTTATGGGGCCCTCGAGCCTCCGTTGCCCTAACTCCAAGTCTACATATACCGTCTTCCGGTCAGGCTCCTTAGGTAGTGGATTCACAGTGGAAAACTCACGTCGTGCTAGCGCTGGGCGAGAGCTAGAACAGAAAGATCAGGCACGAGAGATCCAAGCCAACATGAGCACACGTCGAAGAGTAGTTGTAGTTAGGCCATGTGGCAGTATATCTAACCTCAAGGTTGAGAGGTGACTAGGTTGAGAGGGAATCCTTTTGGGGACAAAACTAGTGCAAGGAGAGAGAGTGCGAGGCGGAGGCACAGTGAATATGGTTTTATGGGAGCCATGCATTGTAAATATGCCTAGGGCTATGTCTACGTGCCAACAAAGTAGGGAAGCTAGAGAAAAGTGAGGTCCATTTTATGTATATGGTTTGATGGTCGATTCGGTTTATGTAAGCTAAAAATCGTTGATACACCTGAACACAAATAGCTAAACACGAAGTCAAACACCATAAACCTAATAAACCTAGAATATATGTCCACTCAGTTTGGTTCAGTTCTTCAATTTCGGTGTATAAGTGTTCATCTTATTGTAATAGCTAAGAAAAAATAGACTTAACTCACGACTGAGCAGAATGCATGTCACCCAAATGTGGCCAAATGGGCCGGTCCTGGTGTGCCAGCCAAATAGCCCACGTGCCCAGCTCGTGTTGAGTCGACATGGCACAGATTAAGGGGTCATGTTAAACCGTGGTCTGCTAAGTGCTGGGTTACCTAAGCGAGCGCGTATGCTAGCTGACCCGACATGACACGACCGGCCCGTCGACATGTTAGCGAGGAGAGAGAGCTTTTGGGAGGAGTGTCCCTCGCTTTTCTTGTCTTGGCGTGTGGGCGGAGAGAGACATACATATAGAGAGAGCGTTGGGGAGGAGCGAGGGGCGGACGAGATTCTGAGGATGGGGTTAGTGGCCATTTAGCACGAATTTTTAATATTTGGCTGTTATAGGGCTAAATTGGTCCAAAAATGTCAACTTTTTCTATAAAAGGGCTGCCCACCCTCTCATTTCTCACCTCAAACCCCTCTCATTTCCAACACTCAACACATGGATGATCCCAACCAGTTCAAACTCAATGCAAGTGATTTCGATATCGCATACGAGTTTATCGATCCCACTACCCACAATACCACCACCTATCCTTCTTTCAACAAGAATACACAATCACCATTCGACACCCATTCCACTACTACCAGCACTAACTCCATCACCATCGGTATAAGAAGGGTTAGTTGGAAGACCTCAAATTGTTGGGACTACTTCAATTAAGAAATAGTTGTGGAGGGTGGTATCAACGTGCGTAAAAGCTAGGTGCAAAAGATGTGGGATTTATATTCCAAGGGGAGGGCAAGGATGAACCGCCCACACAATAGGAGGTTTCTCCTTTCCCTTGGAATACAAGTCCTGTGTCTTTTGCACCTAGCTTTAAGGGCGCCGACACCACCACCACAACTATTTCTTCATCGAATTAGTCTCATCACTTTGAGGTTTTGCGACGAACCCTTTTGTACCAATGGTGTTGGAGAAAGTCTTGGCGATGAGTGGAATGGGTGTCGATTTGTGACTGTGTATTCTCGTTCTTCAGTGGTATTGTGTACTGCTGGATCGACAAACTCGGTTATGTGAATATAAAGATCACTTGCATTGAAGTTACACACTTGGGATCATCCATGTTTAAGTGTGGAAATGAGGCGGGCTTGAGGAATCTCCGATAGAAGATCTAGATGTAAAAATACCTAATTTTTACATCTCCGAGCAAAAACACTTCTCCATCGGATGATGTAGGCGCAAAAATATTTACATCTCCACCTCCGGAATGTAAACTACAAAACTTCACGGTGCAAATATACATCTCCACCTACGGAGATGTATATTTACCAACCTATGTCAACCGCCAATCGTCGTTTCCTTTCCTCCTCCTTCTTCCTCCACCTCCCACCTCCTGCCGCACCGCCACCGCCCGCCCACCATGCACACCGCAGCCGCCCGATGCAGATTTGGCCCGCCGTCGCCCCGGTGCGGTTCCGACTCTCCTCCGTCGTGCGCCCTTGCTTCGCCCTGCGAATCGGCGGTTTCTCTCCTCTTCTCCTTGCTTGATTCGGCCCGACGCTGCTCCTCCGTGGCCCTAATCCGTCGCCGCCACATGTCGTGTTTCCGCGCTCCGGCGCGTCGACGACCTCGTGCTACCCGATTCGTCCCCGTTACCTCCCTGCCACACCGCCTCGCCCCATCATCGCAACCTCCACCGCACCACCCCGTCACCGCAACCTCTGCCGCATCGCCCAGCCTCGTTGCCGCAACTTCTGCAGCATCGCGCTGCCTCGTCGCCGCACCGCCCCGCCCGCCCGTCGCCATGCCGCCGAGAAGGCCCCAAAAACAAGACGGGGTTCTTGGGCGGCGAAGCCTCCGGCAACTTCACGGTGGAGTTCGGCAATCTGCCGCCACGCTTTTGGCTCGACACCTACCCGCGTCCACAAGGCCGCTTGTGTTTACGACGTGGCGGTGTGGCGTGCCGGGAGGCCGAGGAACGACCTCAACTTCCCGGAGATCGAGACCTAGGCGGATGCGGAGTTGCTCGTGCTGGGAGGCATTCGCATGGAGGAGATCACGACAAAGAAGATGAAGAAGAGGCCCACCATTGACATTAGTTCGGCGATAGCGGCAAGGCGGTGATGGCGAGGTTTGCGCGTGAGCATCGAGCATGTCGGTGGCCGAGCGGGAGTTCTTCAGGCGGCGACGCCAAGAAGAAGAAGAAGAAGAAGAAGAAGAAGAAGAAGAAGAAGAAGAAGAAGACGGCGGGCCCTCGTGGTGATCCCGTTGAGTCGACTCGTCGGGTTGGGGTGAATCGGAGGAGGAGGGCGAGGGTGCGATGACCTGGACAAGGATGAGTTATGGTAGCGATTTCACAGCTCCGATGATGAGTAGTTTTATTATCTTGATGTAGTTCAAGTAGTAGTTTGAAGTACTAGTAGTAGTAGTAACTTGATGAATGTAGTAGTTTGAATTAGTTGAAGTAGTAGTTGAATTATGTTTAATTGTGTTTAGAACTATGCTTAATTATGTTTGAAATGAAGTAGTAGTAGTTGATTGCTATGTTTGAATTACATGTTTGAAATGAAGTACTAGTTGAAGTATAGGAAAAGTGTGCACCAGATACGCAACTCTCCCCCGTCTCCCCGTAAAAAAAAACTCACTCTCTCGGTCTCTCTTCCCCGAAGCCGTCATGGCTTCCGCTGCCCCCTGCCCTCCGGCCGCCGGCACCACCGTCACCAGAGCCAGGAACAGCAAGCCACCGACCGCCGGATCACACGCCAACCTCCTCCCCGCTTCTACCTCCTCCGCGTCCCGTCTTCACCTCCCCCGCCTGCCCCCGCCACCTCCCCTCTCGTGCGACAACCACGCCCCCGTCCCCGTCACCACCTCCACCGTCTCCAGGAACCCCATCACCGCCACCCTCCACCCGTCGGATGACTCCCTCGCCGCCATGTCTCCGCGCGAGCAGACCGCCCTTCTCTCGCGGCAGCTCCACTGGCGCCGCGCCCACGACCTGTTCGACCGCGTGCGCGCGCTCCCAGGCTACGCGCCCAACCCTGTCCACTACAGCGTGCTCCTCCGCCACCTTGCCCGCGCGCGCGGTGGTCCGAGCTCCGCCGCGTCTGGCTCATGATGTCCCGGAAGACGCCATCCCGCCCTCCAATCCAGCCTACGCCGCACTCGCCGATGCCCTCGCCAAGGCTGGTTCGGCACACGAATCCCTCCTGCTTCTGCTGCACATGCGCGCACTGGGTGTTGCCCCCGACGAGATATCCATGAACACCTTCGTCCGTATCCTCAAGAACAGTGGCCGCTACACGGACGCGCTCGTCCTTTTCAATAACTGGTGCATTGGCAGGTTCGATGTTGAATTTCTTCATCTTGAATACAGAGCGGTTGATTTGCACGGACCAATGCAATTCTTAATAGACGGCGTGTTTCATGATAAACTTGATTTTGCTGGTGCACTGGTCATTCAGGAAGTTCCTAGGAAGCCAAAGCTTGTGGAAACTTATAACACGATGATCGATCTTTATGGAAGGCCGGAGGCACAAGGATGCAATGGACATGTTTGTGGACATGCTGGCTTATCAGGTTATGCCAGACATATGTGCGTGCAATATAATGATTTATGGATTTGGGTCATGTGGTAGCGTCAAGGAGGCAGAGCGCTGCTAGCTAACATGGTCGTCAGGGGTCACTCCAGATATTAGGACATATAATGTGATGATGGCGCTGTTTGCGTCAGTGGGGATCTTGGAGGAGTTTTGAAATACTACCATCAAATTGGGAGGATCGGGTTATGTGCTGATGCTGTGAGCTATAGGATTGTGCTACAGGTGCTATGTGAGAGGAAGTTAGTACGTGAAGCAGAAGATGTGATAGAAGGAATTATCAAGTCTGGCACTAGCATCCATGAACAGTCCATGCCAGTTGTCATGAAGATGTATATTGATCAGGGATTGCTTGATAAGGCAAATGCATTCTTTGAAAGGCATTGCAGAGGCGAGGAGGTCTCATCCAAGAATTTTGCTGCCATCATGGATGCGTTTGCAGATAGGTGTCTTTGGGAAGAAGCCGAGCATATTTTCCACTGTGATAGAGGATTGGGGGCAAGAGGAGATAGTGGAATATAATGTGATGGTCAAGGCTTATGGTTTAGCAAGAAAATATGATAGAGTCATTTCTCTACTTGAGAACATGAAGGGCTCTGGCATCTCACCAGATGAGTGCACTTACAATTCCTTAATTCAGATGTTTTCTGCCGGTGGATTTCCACACAGAGCTAAGAAGCTCTTGCATAAAATGAAGGACACAGGATTTAAACCGGTGTGCGAGACATACTCTGCTGTTATGAGAGCTTATTCTTGCAATTCCTTGGCATCTGAAGCTATAAATCTGTACAGTGAAATGAAAGCCTCAGGTGTCGAACCAAATGTGGTTGTTTATGGTTTGCTGATTAATATGTTTGCGGAGACAGGACAAGTGGAGAAGGCACTGCACTATAGCAACTTGATGGAAGAATCTGGAATCACTCCAAACCATATTGTCTTAACTTCAGTTATCAAGGCCTACAGCAAGATCAATTGCTGGAAGGAAGCACATGATTTGTATACAAGGATGAGGAACATGGATGGTGGCCCTGATATCATTGCCTCGAATACCATGCTAAACCTGTCGCATAAAACTTGGGATGGTCATTGAGGCTAAGGCAATCTTTGACAATTTGAGGAGAAATAATCAGGAAGATGATGTTTCATACATTATCATGATGTTTCTCTACAAGAACATGGGCTTGCTTAATGAGTCCATTAAGATTGCTCATGAATTAGATAATTCAGGCTTACTATCTGACTGTGCTGCATATAATGCTGTTATGGCATGTTATGTGGCCAAGGGCAACTTGAGAGATTGTGCAGAGCTGGTGCAAAAAATGGTGGAAGATAACATCTTTCCAGATGCGTCAACCTTTCAGATGATATTTTCTGCAGTGAATAAAATTAATATTTCATCAGGGAAGTTTTGCAGTTAGAATCAGCATACAGTGATGTTAAACTTAGAATTAAACCTAAACTTAACAAATAATATATCGATTCAAAATCACTAGCGACTTAAGAATAGGACTCTTAGAGGGACTTACATCGGTAATGTTAGTCTACACAAAGATTCTATCAGTGACATATTATGAGGGACATGCAGTCTTGTAGAGGGAAGCAAGCTTGTAGACGGATCGTAGTCTGGAGCTGCGTATGACAGTATTGCTCGTACTCTTCGAACGATCAAGTACACGACGCGTCTAGCAGCTCAGCGATGTTGCACATGTTAGTGGTGCGACCTGGACTCGTAGCTGATCTGTTGCCGACTAGCGAGCTAGATTGGAGTAAGTTCGCGCATACAGATCTGGTGTGGCGGTCGTGTGATAGGGCAGGGGCCCAACTGCCATGATGGTTGACAGGGGCGCACGAGCTAAAGGAGCCTGTGCTATGGGGTGCGTCCTAAGGAGGAGTAGGTGCCAAGGGAGCCAGACTCAAGTAGTGCGTAGGTCCCCCTTCTAGTTACGCAACAAGGGAAGGGAAGGAGGGGAAGAGGCCACCTGAGAGCCCGTCCTCCCTGTCCACTCTCTCCCTTAGGTCCACCCTATGCCCATACTTCGGTGCCGGTAACTCATCGGCCTGATATGTTTCGAAACTTTGACCTCGTAACACTCGTACGATATATCTCAATTATCCAATCTTTGGATTCAACATTGACTGCAGCTCAATCACATACTCAATCTATCGTCACATGAGCTAGCTCGTACCACGTTAAACTCATAACATGCGCACAGCTGCGGACCTACGTCAGACGAACATCAGATAGCACACTACCAATACACATAGTCTCATAGCGTTGCTACATGTTCAAGAGTCTCTTATCATCAACGCAGAACAATCGTCGCAAAGTTGTTACCGTTGTATACTTCGATGCTCATTGCCGTCCATCTATATCTCAGTTCATATAAGTACTCAAACTACGATCATATACTTATCCAATCACTCATAGTACGCGACAACTTAATCATTAGCATAAGTGCATAGTGCATTCGACCGCAAGTACTCTCCGAGCACAATTCAATACAACTGATCATCCATACAACATGCACCAAGCTAAGCTATGAGATTAATACCAAACTTTACCGTCGTATGACAACCATATTTGCAACTAACTCTCATAAGGACTCAGTAAGCAATGCATATGATCACGATTCAATTAAGTCATGAATGTATCAATAATATTCAACGATGATTTCTAATACAACGATATCATGCTAGATCATACTCTTGATAACGAATCTAATCGTCGATCAAACAACAGGATTTGATCTATGTTTACGGTACATACCATTACTATTTCTAATGATTACATATTCAATTATATGCTAACATCTTGTCTATGAACTGTCATGAATCATAATACTATTTTCTGAATAGTTACTGTATTGCCTAAATATCAGAATCATGACATCTATCATGTCACTAATGTTATTTCTCGATTATCGATGATTCTAATGCATGTATATAACTTACGATACTGGTCTATTGTAACAATCTTGGGCAATGCTTTGTACTATATTCTTGAAGATGCAGTAGCATGATTTCGATTGAATCATCATCGTCATTAGCAACTCTAGACATATCCTTCTAGATACACATGATGAGCTTGAGATGTATAACACTTCCATTGTTTGGTGTTGAGCGATTCGACTAGTCATCACAATGCAATCTTGTTCTCGATGCTTTCTTAGCATGTCATTCATAATGCAACACCTTGATGATCTGTTGAACCGTTCATGAAGATAGTACTTCTCATAATCCATTGTCCATTTCGCTATGGTGTATGCACATATAGTCAGGACCCATGCATATGTTGAACTTGGCTCAAACTCATTCATATACTGTTCATTTGTAGTACCATCCACGTCAGTTGCATACTTAACTATGGCTGAGCATGAGCCTCTTGGCATTTATCTCAGTTATCGTATTCGATTTTATCAAGCGGTCTGAATTACTTGTCATTGCATGCATAATGCAATCTACAATCTTCAGTACATTGAGTCATTGAATCCTTGGTAGCATACAATAACTCATTTATCTACATTGTGCCATATCGGCATTATCGTCCTCTGCTTGCTAGCAAAAGACTTACTTAGTCGCATAACATATGCTATCATATACATATTTCTACATATGATAGTTATGGATATTAACATTTATCTATTGTACTACTGCTCCATGTACTTACTGATCTTCATCAATTTAAACCTTTATCTATGAGGCATTTGAATTAACGACATGATATCTTTAAGGTATGGATATTGTGAAGTCATAAGACCCTTTCAGATTTTAGATTGAGCTATTAAGCATTACCATATTGCATATCAGCATATATCTAACATCAGCTGACTCTTTGGTCCCACAATTCGATCATTCGCAACGAGATCAATGCCAATTAATCCGATGCTGAGTAGCCTGATGGGCTTTAGTGGAGCTCGCTACAATAGATGACTCATTATACCACAAGCCCGTCATCAGTTGCACGATTCTTGATATCGTAGAGCTACTCTCTGCGAAAGCATTAATGAACTTTAGATTTTCGACCTGGATGTTTGACTATCTGAATAACTACTTACTCCTAAGACTTAGGATGCAGTTATGAGCTTATGGCTCATGTACCTATGAGCACTCTCTGATCATGCGAATTTCCAACTCTTGACGGATTCGAATAGGTATTCAGATCCTATGTATTGATATCACATTAACTATGATGCCTCTATGAGTGAATATGGTGAGTTCCAATCTGCATTGCTTAACTTATCGTTGTGTAGCTGATCACTCTAATTTTATGATGTTCAGCTGTGGCAGTCTCTGATCTTAGGTCTTAGTGCAACTGTTAATCTTTCTCATGAGTAAGTGGTTAATCATTTGGTAGTTCTATCCATGATCTGTGCATTATGTCACTAGATACTTAGAATGATGATCTTGCTGATCTTAGTATGCACGTGAGTTCACTTAGGTCCTATGCTTATCTGTGCTCGAATTCATTTATTTTGAAAGTAATGTCTACATGTCATGCGATACTTCACATGTATCATGATTCTTATGGTTATCTAATTGTCACACTAATATTCTTTTATAAGTTTCATATCCTAATATTATCTCTATCTTATCATATCTTTATCTTAATTCATCTATCTATATGATCTCATATGGATAATGCTAGTGATCAGATTGGATCTCTTTTAGGTGCATTCTTGATCTGGTTAGTATCTATAATTTCTCTGATTGGACTTCAAAAGCGAGTTTACATCTACCCTTCTTTCTAAAACACTTTTCCTTTACCTATAATTGGGCCAATCATTTTTGAAAGCATAATTTTTTTTTATTTAAAATTTAAAAAATTCAAAGCAGTAAAAATTTTTACTTTTTTTTCTGGGTTTTGGGCCCCCATTAAACTATAAATCAAGGGAAGCCCCAAACCCTTTCCCCCCCCCCTTTGGGCCCCAATCACTTTTTCCTTTATACAAAAAACCAAAAACAATTCCCCCAAAAAAACCCTTTCCAAACCCTTTTTTTCCTTTGGACCGTCCATGCGGAAAAAACCGTGGTAGAAGCGAAGGAGGAAAATTTTGGGGAGTTCTGGGATTCGGTGGGAGGTCGAGGCGGAGCGATCGCGTTTCTCTCATCGTCTGTGCGTGTGTGCGGCGTTAGCTTTAGCGAACTGGCGAGGCATTGGGCTCTGCGAACGGCGATTGCCTTGCGAGCTCGCGTTCTTGAACCGGCGATCGATCGATGGTATGGCGAACCCGATGGGCGATTCGCCGCTCTGCTTGCTACTGAAGCCGAGCCGATCTGCCTCTGGGATGAGCAGTGAGTGTTGCGGGGGTTGGATGAGCAGTGGCGGTGGTGTTGCCTCGGATGAGCAGGAACCCATGGTGTGGAGAATTGGATGAGCGATGAGCGGTGGAGGGTGGTTGAGCAGGACCCGTGGTGTGGAGGCTGGATGAGCGATGAGCGGTGGATGGGTGGCCGTGGAGGGTAGTTGAGCAGGACCCGTGGTGCGGAGGGCTAAATGAGCGATGAAGCGGTGGAGGGTGCCGTGGAGGGTGGTTGAGCAGGACCCGTGGTGTGGAGGCTGGATAAGCGATGAGCGATGGAGGGATGCCGTGGAGGGTGGTTGAGCAGGACCCGTGGTGTGGAGGGCTGGATAAGCAGTGAGCGATGGAGGGTGCCGTGGAGGGTGGTTGAGCGATGGCCGGTAAGTGGCGCATGGTGGAGGCTGGATGAGCAGGGGCCGTGAAGGTGGAGGTGGTCGACGGTGGCAGTGGAGGTGGAGGAGGTCGACGGTGAAGATGAGCGTATCCGTGGAGTCCGTTTTGCGATCGCCACACCCTCCCCCGTTTGACCGTGGCGCTCCAACACAAGTCCGCTCGTCGGTTGCGATCGCCACCTTCCGATCAACATGACCCCGTTTCGACAGTAGGAGGTCCGTTTCCTTCATTTTGCGATCGCCACACCCTCCGATCAGCGGGACCCCGTTTCAAGCGTAGGAGGTCCGTTTCCTCTATTTTGCGATGCGCGGACCCTCCGATCAACGGGATACCGTTTGAGCGTGGCGGTCGAACACAAGGCCGTTTCCTCCGTTGTGCGATCGCAGACCTCGTTTCCATCGCTGTTCCGTCCAAGCCCTCCGATGAACACGACCACGCATTCCGTTTGACCCGGCGGTTGGCTCCCCATAAACCGACGCGGCGTTGTTTCTCCGTTCAAACCAGCCATTGCGTATGCGCGATAGGCGTTAGAGACCACGCCGTATGTCGTGCGTGGCGTATTTTCTTTCTTGCACCCTCGCGTATGCGTGCGTGTACATGCTACGTGTGCGCCTCTACTACGACCGTCGCGCCTCTACATCTCGTCCGTCGCGCCTCTATATCGGCGGTATATGCGTACCGTTAGCGACGAATAACAGCGCTCGTGCGCTTGACCGGTGGGGCCGGTATCGGACACTTCCTTGCGTGCGAAGATGTGGTGGTGGGTCCCGGCGGTCGAGCGAATCGTTTTGTTTTTGCGGGGCCTTCCTTGTGTGCGAAGATGTAGCTGGTGGGTCGGCGATCGAGAGCAAATCTTTTTTGCGGGCGCACTTCCTTGCGTGCGAAGATGTAGTGTGGGTCCGGCGTCGAGCGAATCTATTTTTTGCGGGCACTTCCTTGCGTGCGAAGGTGTCGTTGGTGGGTCGATGGTCGGGAGGCGAATCATTTTGTTTTTGCGGGACGCACTTCCTTGTGTGTGAAGATGTAGCGGTGGGTCCCCAGCGATCGGAAGCGTTTTTTTGCGAAATCTGATGGCCCGTCCGGTGGGTCCCGGTGTCGGTGGAGGAATCATTATTTTCCGTGTAATAAGGAGGCACTTCCTTCTTTGCGGCGTGGACCGGTGTCGACCTCTCACGTCTGATCCACATCCGATGGAATCGTTCCTTGACCACGTTAACCATCTTTGCGCAAAGGCACCGGCGAGGGACGCGAGCCTAGGAAGGGGCGATGGGGAGCCGGGAAAAGCTGCGATGGAAGCCAGCGGAGAGAATCTGAGGTTCCTTGGTTGAGTGCGGTGTGAAATTGCCGTCGTCGGAACTGGCGATGGTGGGAATAGTAGAGGCGGTGAGGCCAGCGGGCATCCTGACCCGACCACGGGAGGCGGGAGCATGCTGACACGGCCGGCTGCTTTGGGTGGTTGGAGCAAGAAGACCATAGGTTGAAGAAGCACTCGGTAGTTGGATGGACATCGTCAGGTCCTTTGGAGATAGAATCATTCATATTGACTAAAGTTGACAAAGGCCCCGTCCTAGTCAACTTAGTAGGCCCAATTCAGTCTCCACCATGGTGGGTCCCAACTAACAAGGGAGTATTCATTTTTTGCGTAATAAGGAGGCACTTCCGGTGGGTCGGACGATCTTGAGGAGCGTTTTTTCACGAAATCTGTGGCCGTCCGGTGGGTCCCGGATCGAAGCGTTTTTTCGTGAAATAAGGTGGCCCGTCCGGTGGGTCCTATGTCGGTGGAGGAATAATTATTTTGCGTGTAATAAGGAGGCACTTCCTTGCGGCCGCTGGACCCGTGTCGACCTCTCCCGTCTGATACTCTTGATGGAAGTCGGTTGTTGACCACGTTGACCACGCCTTGGCAGGAGCACGAGCGGTGATGCGGGCGCAGCGAGGCCTAGGAAGGGGCGACACGGGCGGGAAAACCTGCGATGGTAGCCAGCGGAGAGAATCGAGGTTCCTGGTTGGTGCGACATGAGTTGTCGTGCCATGAGAATAATAGGGGTGTGGGTGAGTAGAGGATACACTGGGCGCGTGGGAGTAGTAAGGCGGTGAGGCCTCGCGGCATCCTGCCGAGCCACGAGGCGAGAACCTGCAGCACGGCCGTGCTCTTTGGCGGCTGGAGCAAGAAGACGAGAGGTTGAAGAAGCACTATGGCCGTTGGATGGACATCGTGCGGTCACTTGAGCTAGGATCGTTCATATTGACTAAGTTGACAAAGCCCTCGTCCCGTCAACTTAGTTGGCCCTAAGTCATCCTCCACTATGGTGGGTCCCATCTAGCAGGGTGGGTATGAAGGAAATATGCCCTAGAGGCAATAATAAAGTTATTATTTATTTCCTTATATCATGATAAATGTTTATTATTCATGCTAGAATTGTATTAGGAAACATAATACATGTGTGAATACATAGACAAGCAGTGTCACTAGTATGCCTCTACTAGACTAGCTTGTTAATCAAAGATGGTTAAGTTTCCTAACCATAGACAAAGGAGTTGTCATTTGATTAACAAGGTCACATCATTAGTTGAATGATCGATTGACATGACCCATTCCATTAGCTTAGCACCGATCGTTTAGTATGTTGCTATTGCTTTTATCCATGACTTATACATGTTCCTATAACTATGAGATTATGCAACTCCCGTTTACGGAGGAACACTTTAGGTACTACCAAGCGTCACAGCGTAAGTGGGTGATTATAAAGGATACTACGAGTGTCTCCAAAGGCGGATGTTGGGTTGGCGTATTTGAGATTAGGATTTGTCACTCCGATTAGCGGAGAGGTATCTCTAGGCCCTCTCGGTAATGCACATCACTTAAGCCTTGCAAGCATTACAACTAATGAGTTAGGCGTGAGATGATGTATTACGGAGCGAGTAAAGAGACTTCGTAGCGAGATTGAACTAGGTATTGGATCGAGCGATCGAATCTCGGGCAAGTAACTATCCGATGACAAAGGGAACAACGTATGTTGTTATGCGGTCGACCGATAAAGATCTTACGTAGAATATGTAGGAACCAATATGGGCATCCGGTCCGCTATTGGTTATTGCCGGAGGCGTGTCTCGGTCATGTCTACGTGTTCTCGAACGTAGGTCCATGCGCTAAGGTTTTGATAGCGGTTATATTATGAGTTTGTGTATTTTGATGTACCGAAGGAGTTGAGTCCGGATGTGATCACGGACATGACGAGTCTCGAAATGGTCGAGACATAAAGATTGATATATTGAAGGCTATATCAGGACAGGAAAGGTTCGAAGTTTAGGAGAAAACGAGTCTTGGGAGGGTTCGGAACCCCGGAAGTAATGGGCCTTAATGGGCCAAGAGGGAGAGAGGCTACGCTGGAGGTGGCGCCCCGTGGGGAGTCCGAATAGAGACGACGAGGCGGCCCCTTTCCTCTCCCTCTCCTCTCCTTCCTTCCCCTTCCTCCTTCCTAGTTGGACTAGGAAAGGGAGTCCTACTCCCACTAGGAGGAGGACTCCCCATCCTTAGCGCGCCCTCTAGGGCCGGCCTGAAAGTCTGACTAATCCCGGGTGGTTTTGGTAATTAATAACAACATATATATCATTGAACTAATCATTTCTTGAGAATATTTGAAAGTTCGATGATATGGGTATGGCAATGTGATGATGTGGACCCTCAAAATGCTAAGGAAAACATTGGCAAAAAGCTCAAGACTCCATTTTGGTTTAGTGATCCAAGATCACATTGAGTCCATAGGAAAGCCAATACTATTAAAGGGGATGAGGTTATGATGATGATCTGGTTGCTCTAAGTGCTTAGTGATTTATCTCTCAAACTATCGCAATCTTTCATTCCAACATAAACTCATAAGTAATCTCGGTCCCACGATTCCAAACCCGATCACACGAGATGAACCACCTCGCCATATAGCCAAACCCTAAAATTTGGATTTTCGATTCCAAACTCGGTCATACGAAATTGGTGTTGCCAAGCCGTAACATACGTACTCAAATCGGTGTCACGAGATGAGAAAATCGGTCCCAAGATTGGCAAACCCTAGACTTTGGAAGAATCGGACTAGCAGAGATTGTATTTTGGTCCCAGAAAATCCCAACGTTCTAAGATTTGAACTTTCGGTCTCACCGAGTTGTCAACTTCGTCGACGAGATTGGTCAAATGTGTAGCAGTTGGATTTTTGTGGAGGCTATAAATACCCTCCACCTCCTCTTCATTAGTGGAGAGAGCCATCGAAAGAACTACCACTCCTACCTTACATTTACGGAAGAAAACTACCTACCCTTGTGTTGAGATCAAGTTGCTCCCTCCCACCATATGAAGCTTGATTTCTAGCCTTCCCAAGTTGCTTTCCACTCAATCCTTTCTTCCACCACAGCAAAATCGGTGAGGAGAGTTGAGTGTTGGGGAGATTATCATTTGAAGCACAAGAGCAAGGAGTTCATCATCACCAACACCATCTTTTACCTTTTGGAGGTGGTGCCTCCTAGATTGGTTAGGTGTCACTTGGGAGCCTCCGTCATGATGTGGAGTTGAACCAAGGAGTTTGTAAGGGCAAGGAGATCGCCTTCGTGAAGATCTACCGAGTAAGGCTAGTCCTCCGTGGGCGTAAGCCATGATGGCATAGACAAGGTTGCTTCTTCGTGGACCCTTAGTGGGTGGAGCCCTCCGTGGACTCTCGCGGCCGTTACCCTCGTGGGTTGAAGTCTCCATCAGCGTGGATTGCGATAGCACCACCTATCGGAACCACGAGAAAAATCTCCGTGTCTCCAAATTGCGTTTGCTCTTCTCCACCTCTCATTTACTATCGTGCAATTTACTTTCCTGCCACAACTCTAGAATTGCATGTGTGGGTGATACTTGACTTGGTTATCATTGTGAACTTGCTAAGAATCTACTCCAATCAAAAGGCTAAGTTTTAAGTTGTCAAGTAGTCTAATCACCCCCTCTAGACATACTTCCGATCCTACACGCCCTCCCCTTGCTCCTTTATATCACAGGCGGGGGCACCCTAGAACACACAAGTTGATCCTTGAGATCGTTCCTTAGCCGTGTCGGTGCCCCCTCCACCATAATCCACCTCGGTCATATCGTGGCGGTGCTTAGGTGAAGCCTGCGTCGGTAGAACATCAAGATCGTCCCGCCGTCGTGCTAACGGAACTCTCTCTCCCGGAGCTTCTTTGGATCGGAGCCGAGGGCGTCACCAAGTTCGTCGTGT